>OX451739.1:329563174-330895529 GCA_948472305.1 Vicia faba | reverse complement strand
AAATATTAACCCTAATTCTAATTTTTTTTTATTTATTAAGAAAAACATGTTAAAATTAAACCTAAAATTAATCTAATTATTTACATGCAATTTTGATTTATAAAAATAAATAATTAATTATTAGTGAAATTTATTTACAAAAAATATTAATTAAATAAATATATTTTGATTTTTATGACTTTTCTGTTTTTTACTATTTTTTATATTTTATGAAAATAAGTTAAATTAAAGGAATTAATTAAAAAAAAGAAATAATTGAAATAAATAAAATAAGGAAAAGAAAGAAAATACAATACCTTGGGGGGTTTCTGTCCCCTTTTTGGAGGTGAATTGGAGTGGTTTGGCCATTTGTGTTATGGCCTCATCATGCATAAGTTGTTCTACTTTGGCCATTTGGCTTTTGGCTTTTGGCCATTTGCGTTTTGGCCTCAACGTTCCTTAATCTTCTCAGGATGTCTGTCTCGCCATGTATTGGTGTCATGCATAAGTTTTTCTACTTTGGTCATTTGGCTTTTGGCTTTTGGCCATTTGGCTTTTGGCCTCAACGTTCCTTAATGAACCTGCATGAGATCCTTTCTAAATCTGCAACCTCATGAACACATTAAATAAAATCATAAAAATTCAAATAAAACCAACATATGAAGAAATTTAATGTTTAAGCACAATATGGCATGTATGAATGATTATACCCTTTTGATCATGAAGATCAAATCAACCTTACCCTTACTGGAAAAGTAGTGACATGAATGCTTTTATGCCCTTTGGATCATGGAGATCAAGCCAGCCTTACCCTTACTGAAGAAGTAATAAGATGTTGGTTTGTAACTGAGATGGCTTGTTTGTAGTGAGAGAGGGATTTGTAATAAGGATTTCAAGGTTTTAGGGTTCTTGAAAGAGTTTGATATTCTGACAGTATTGTGGCAAGGTTTTTTTCTCTCTTTTCCTCCTCCTTTTTTTTTCTCTCTTTTCCTCCTCTCCGGTTTGTGTGAAAAGAATGTGATTATATAATGAAAATTAGGGTAAAGCAAATGGGCTTTGAATGTGCAATTGGGCCTCCAATATTCACTTGAATTCGTCACTTTCCAGGCTAAATCGCAGGGACTTAAGTGCATTTTTTGAAGTTGAAATGTGAAAACAAAATGTAGCCGACATCGAGAACTAACTCCTGTCCGAAAATCGACTCAATCGGATAAACGGTGAATTAGTTATGAATTTTTGAAGTTTCAGCTCAGACAAACTTATTTTGGGCTTCAGTGTCGACTCTGACACGTTCTTCAATAAAAAACTGGTATTGATCGGTGCATAATTTGGTCTCGACTTTTGAAGCAAAGTTGTAGATCTATGAGTCAGTAACCTTGTGTAAAAATATGAGTCCAATCCGATAAAAATTGACCGAGTTATGAATTTTCGAAGTTTCGGCCCAGATGAAATAATATTCAGCATTCAGGATTTTCAGCGTGTCACGCACTCTGAGCAAAAAACGAAGGCCTTTTGAATACCGTTTGAACTCAATGCCTTCTGTGAAAATGTAGTCAACTCAATTTGTGAAATTTTGGCGCCAAAACCAGCTCGATACGATGAAAATCGACCAAGTTATGATTTTTTGAACATGACGCAAATAAACTTCTGTCACAAATTTTCTGCACGAAAATACTTGATAAATCCACATTTTTGAAGACCTTCTGATCGAAATTGGCTTCCAGCCGTGAGAGATGAAAACGTAGATAATGTCAAGACGGAATTTTGGCCACCGGAACGGGTTCAAAACGAGTCACGATCTTTAAGTTATGAATTTTTTAGCGCGTAAAAACTGCACTTTCAGCACACTTTTTCACCATATTTCTTCGAGAAAACTCACACATTCGGATACCTTCTTTAAAGAATTGACTCTTGAGCCGAACCTGAATTTGAGAATACGTTATCAGAGATATCTTGGCGAAAGAATACCTGAATATGACGCGCCAGGTTGGACTTGTGAATTTTTCTTGAAATGTTTTGAGAAATATGGGAGGGCAAATTTTGGGGTACAACAGTTGCCCCTGTTCAATCTTCTTAGACCTGAGGATGTAGATTGACTTATGTGCCTTTCGTGATCCGAAGGTGGAAGATGATTGAACACTAGAGTGCCCAGAAATTTGCACTCACATAGTAGAGTATCAGCAGTGTGACAGCGGGAATGGGCTTACAGATGCCATTTGGAAAGATGATGGATAGGAGGATGGGCTTATAGATGCCATCTGGGTGTCAATCGCATAAGAGATTCCTTAGCGAGAACCTGCGTACCTGCATAAGAAAAATGAGTACCTGACATGTTGCAGGAGCTGGTCTTCAGATGCTTTGTATAGATATGTCCTGACTGGTTACAGGAGCTGGATCTGGAGCTTCAAACGGTGATGAATGAACCAGGGATGGTTACTACCTCAACAGGAATGGTGAGAGAATCTTGGGTGACTTCAACCTCAACAGCAACGCTGAGCGAATCTGGGGATTACCACCTCCGCAGTATCGGGGAGAGAACCATAGGCGACTACAACCTCAATAGCAATCATTGAGAGAATCTTGGATAACTTCAACTTCAACAGCAATCGTTGAGCGAAATCTGGGATTACCACCTCCGCAGTATCGGGGAGAGAACCATAGGCGACTACAACCTCAACAGCAATCATTGAGAGAATCTTGGATAATTTCAACCTCAACAACAATCATTGAGCGAAATCTGGGATTACCACCTCCGCAGGATCGGGGAGAGAACCATAGGCGACTACAACCTCAATAGCAATCATTGAGAGAATCTTGGATAACTTCACTTCAATAGCAATCATTGAGCGAAATCTGGGATTACCACCTCTGCAGTATCGGGGAGAGAACCATAGGCGACTACAACCTCAATAGCAAACATTGAGAGAATCTTGGATAACTTCTACTGAGTCTTTATCAGAAAAATCTGTTAGGGGTCGACTTAACTGGACTAGAGAAGGCCTATGACTGGATAAGAGACAGAAAATCTTAGGGTCGATTAACTGAACCGGTCTAGGTCTTGAAATGTCTTCAACAGATACACCCTGGCAGGATACAGGAATCGGATCTGGTAATGTTAGTCTTCAACGGATACACCCTGGCAAGAATCAGGCATCGGATCCTCGAACTCTTCAGACACACCCTGGCAAGATACAGGAATCGGATCTGGTAATGTTAGTCTTCAACGGATACACCCTGGCAAGATTCAGGCATCGTATCCTCGAACTCTTCAGACGCACCCTAGCAAGATACAGGAATCAGATCTTGTAATGTTAGTCTTCAACGGATACACCCTGGCAAGATTCAGGCATCGGATCCTCGAACTCTTCAGACGCACCCTGGCAAGATACAGGAATCGGATCTGGTAATGTTAGTCTTCAACGGATACACCCTGGCAAGATTCAGGCATCGGATCCTCGAACTCTTCAGACACACCCTGGCAAGATACAGGAATCGGATCTGGTAATGTTAGTCTTCAACAGATACACCCTGGCAAGATTCAGGCATCGGATCCTCGAACTCTTCAGACACACCCTGGCAAGATACAGGAATCAGATCTGGTAATGTTAGTCTTCAACGGATACACCCTGGCAAGATTCAGGCATCGGATCCTCGAACCCTTCAGACACACCCTGGCAAGATACAGGAATTGGATCTGGTAATGTTAGTCTTCAACGGATACACCCTGGCAAGATTTAGGCATCGGATCCTCGAACTCTTCAGACACACCCTGGCAAGATACAGGCATCGGATCTGGTAATGTTAGTCTTCAACGGATACACCCTGGCAAGATTCAGGCATCGGATCCTCGAACCCTTCAGACACACCCTGGCAAGATACAGGAATCGGATCTGGTAATGGTCATTAACAGACACACCCTGGCAAGATACAGGAATCGGATCTTTAGTTGCGACCATTGATAATAATCATTTTTGTACTGACCTTTGTCCTGAAAAGACAAGCGTTAGTTGTATGTGATGTCATGTTGTATGACATGCGGGATGCTCTCAGAATAAGTGAGATTGTATGTTCATGATGCGTACATGCATGCTATAATGTATGAAGATGTGATGTGTGTGTTTTCGTCTTAGGAAAGTAAATCTTTGACGGATGCCGGGAAGTTAACTCCTGGGCTAATGTTTGAAGAATAGATCTTTGCTTCCGCTGGGGATAATAGTTGCAAGAATACCGGTAGGAGAAGATGACTCCGTTTGGGGAATAAACTTGGCGAATGATTACTCTGCGGGGAGAAAAGTACCCTAGCGATCTTGCTGGGAAGCAATACTCTATGGGGAGAGTGGTACTTTGCTGAGCTTGATGAAGATAACTTGCTGGGGATACCCTTGTTGTGTCGGAAGTGTTGATAGACTTCGCTGGGGATAAGAGGACTTCGTCGGGGACGATCTTTCCGTGGCTTTTGGCTGAGGATAACCCAGTTATATCCTGGTAGGGACATAACTCTTGAATAAAGCCGGGAGACGCGTTCGTGCTCTGCGAGGGATAAGCTTCCAGAATCTACTGGGGATAAGCTTACTGCTTGGGGAGATGGATTCCAACCTTCCTGGGGAACTGGATTGGACTCTCTTGGGGAAGTTTGAACTGTATTGGAAGGGACTCCACTGAATATTTGATGTACCGCCGGGGAACAATCTTTAGACCAAGACTGCCGGGGATGCTTGTTAAGAATATATATGCTGCCGGGGAATGTTGAGATCTGCTGGAGGATACCCAACTTCCTTAAGCTTGATAATAGCTTTGCTTGGGGAGAGTGTACTGCTTGCTGGCTCACTCTCTGGGGAATTAAGATGCCTGGTTATGTTCTTTAGCTGAACCTACCTTGGTACCTTGGAGGACCGAACAATTAGATTGCTTAGACAACTCTTTATTGCCCCTGTTTCTGAAGTGGGAGAGGAAGACCCGTGAGGTGCTGATAGTTGTTGATGGACCAACCTTCTTCTGGTAGGCAGGTGACAAGATGACGGGACATAGTCGTACGCTTTGATCCCTAACTTTTGCCTGGACCGCCCTTTCGGGTTTTCAGTCCACCGGGATACCCATTTTTGCCCAAGCCGCCTTTTCAGGTTTTCGACTTGCCGGGTGTACAGATTTTTTCATTTCATCCCTTCATTTTTCCCGAACCCTTTTGGTCCGCCGGGAAGCCCTAATTTTTGCCTAGGTATGTCAACCTAGCGGGTCTTTGATTATGCGTAGTATTTTTTCGACTATGTCCACGTTCAGGGAATGTGGGGAGTTGCCCCTGTTTGAAGTATTTCGCCGTGTCACCAGGAGATGTTTGATCAAACCAGATTCATTGTTGGGATGCCCCAAGTGACTCAGGCGGAGATTTGTCCCAAGCTAGTTGGCCCTTGAGAGATTCTCCGAATCTTGATTGGACTGCCCCAGATAATGGACTCTGATCATATCATGCCCCTTGATTGGAAGTGCTTCTGTTCACCAGGCATTCGGTGTGCGAACTTCTATGTTGTTCAAACAAAAGTCATATACAAACAAAGTCATGTTAAAAATGCAAAGCCTATGTCTGTCTTGAAGATTTTGAAAATGAATTTTTTTTCATAAAACAAGTGAATGTTTGTAAAACGTGATGTCAACTCCGTATTTACAGCGAGCCTTAAGGAGTCAGGATACCTTTCGTAACAGTATGCTTTCGAACTAACCCATGCTTCAGCTAGGACTTTTAAGGGTTATAACGTGGCCTGGTTCACGGTTTAAGAAACAAAGGATAATGGCTCAAATTTTATTTGTACCCACCCGCTCTTCGTGATATTCTCCAAACCTAAACTCAGTTGATCATACGCTAGACCTTGTTCGAGTCTTTGTTCTGATGTTCCAATGATGGTTCAGATATTGATGATTTATTTTGAACAAGCAGTCTTTTTTTTTTGTTTTTGTTGAGGGTTTGTAGGACCTCTTTCTTCTTTTTTTGTTATCCCTATCTTTTGCCTGACCTGTTTCTTTTGTGATTACAGTCAGCGGGATGCCCTAGTTTTGTAAGTCCCCTTCATAGGTTCTGACTTATTGGGCTTTTATTTTTGAGATATAATGACTGCCTTTCTTTATTGATTATTCGGAACCATCACTGTCTTTCTTTGTTTTGTAAGGACCTCTTTGGTGCCGTTCGTTATGCACTTGGATCAACTGAGAGAACTACCCTGCCCCAGGTTATGATTAAGGGTTTTAATTTTTAAAAAGAAAAACTCCTACTTCTTTGGCTCGGATGGGTTGACGAGGGATTATCATCCTTATAACTCCAGTGTTTAGGGATTGAAACAATGTCTGTACCTCATCAGCGTGGTCTGTTCAAAAGCATACTGTAGATTATGGTATCGTTTTCGTCATCCTCCCTCAAGAGGCTTAGAATTGTTAATTGAGAGTTGATCATCAGAAAAAATATGAAAATAATTTGCATTTAGTGAATACAAATATATTGTTTCAGAACAGACATATGCGATGCATTAATGAAATAACAATGTTTAACATGAGTAAATGTTTGAACAAAAGAAAATTTCAACTTGAACATTCGAATGAACAAAAATTTCTCAATCCTAGCCATGATTTGGCAAGGGAGCAGTGATTATGTTCGGAGTCTCAGGTACTTCAAACTGAATCTCTCCAGCGTCGATCATGTCTTGAATCTTGTTTTTGAGAGGCCAACAGTTGTCCGTAGTATGCCCCGGGCTATCAGAATGGTATGCGCACCTATCGTTGGGATGATAGTTAGGAGCAGAAGTGTTTGGATTCCGGAGAGGAGCCCTTAAGGTGATCAGCCCTACCTCCAACATTTGTTGTAGTGCTTGATCCAGCGACATGTTGATCTTGGTGAACTGCCTTTTAGGCTTGACTGGCTGAAGCTGGTGAAGTTGATGCTGAACTTGTGACACTGGAACCATTTGAGGAGCTCTCCCCTTATCTCCTTGTCTCACAGATGGTTGAAGGATGACTGGCCCTTCAACCTTAGATGTTTGCCCCAGTTGGTTACTCTGAAGCAGTTGGTTGATGAGAACTCCGAACTCTTCTTGCCTTTGAGCTAACCCTTGAATGGCAGTCCTCTGCCCCAGCATTTGGGCTTTCATTGCATCCATTTCAGCTTGCAAGTGTTTCAGCCGTTCGTCCTCAGCGCTGTTCCTGACCAAAGTCTCCATGAGAAGTGTCCTTAACTCCTCCTGCCCCTTGGATAGATTCAGGAGGATTTCCCCGAACTGGGTCTCTTGAGCAAGAAAGTCCTGGTTATCTTGTTGGGAAGCCATTGCTGAAATAAACAGCGGAGATGGTAAGTGACCTGTCCAAAGGGTACCTGTTATGCAATGATGTGTATGATATGCATGCAATGTTTTCAAGGACCTCGCAGGGTAAACAAGAAAATTGTTAGCATTGGAAACTGGTGACTTGATTGAAGGCACTTCATATTGTTGAGAGTCCTTCTTCAAGAGTCAAAGGCTCACCATATCCAGTGGGTCATAGCCCCTGACAACCTTGGCTCGGGGAACTTTCTTCAAGTGTCAAAGCTCACCATATCAAGTGGGTCATAGCCCCTGACAACCTTGGCTCGGGGAACTTTCTTCAAGTGTCAAAGCTCACCATATCAAGTGGGTCATAGCCCCTGACAACCTTGGCTCGGGGAACTTTCTTCAAGTGTCAAAGCTCACCATATCAAGTGGGTCATAGCCCCTGACAACTTTGGCTAGAGGAAAATAAATCCTCTTTGCCCCCTGCTAGATGTTTGATTTATCATGACCTGCATCACAAGCCTTTGAGATCCTTGAAATGGGTTAGGATGTATGCAATGGTATGATGTTACGGTATGCATGGGGTAATGTAAGTAACCCTGTTATGAGTCCCAATTAAGGACTGCAAACCAAAACCTGCAAGAAACTCAAGTAAAACCTGTCATGAGTCCCAATTAAGGACTATAAACAGAACCTGCAAGTAGTTAGTACACCCTGTTATGAGTCCCAATTAAGGACTATAAACAAAACCTGCAAGTAGTTCATGTGTCAGATAGATAACAAGCATGCAAGTAGTCAAGTACGAAGGCACGCAAGTCACACAAGAGAAGCCCTTAGAGTTTAAGGCCAGCATGAGGTCTGGGTATTACCCTCTTGAAGTTGGTGGGTTCATACCTGTCCTATCAAAGTAACTGGGTTCTTAGAGGATCCCAATATCATTGACTATCCTCAATCGGTCATAACTCCAGCATCGCAATCTTTTCTTGCGGCCAGAACCATCACGAGAGTTTAGCCTCAATGGGCGTAGCATACTGCTACTGTTCTAATGGCCAACTTGTGTCATTTAAGGTTCTAAGGTCTGTCGATGCTTAATGACTCCTCAGAAGACCCATATTCTCCTCGTTGCAACACAAGGGATATCGGTACAGACCAAGGTGCCACACCAACGTAGCCACTGCTTCACCCGTGTCGGTCTACGCCGGACAGGTCCCTCACAGCTTATGCTACCTAAACAGGGTATCCTCAGATCCGGGTTAGGATCTATGTAACTCCCATGCAACCCACAAATTTAAAGCAGACAAGTCAATACAATTGAAAACACAATTATGAACTAACCCTAAGGTACACCTCACTTTAAGTTTAATTCCCCAGCAGAGTCGCCAGTTCTGTGATCGGTGGATCTGGAACTGACTGTTTAACGCTGGTTCGCGAAATGTCGCGGAAGCAAGAGTCGCCACCGTCTTTTATTTTCTCCAAATGGAAAGGACAAAAGCACAGAAAAATTCCTTATAGAGATTGCTCTCGGTTCGGGAGGTAGATTATAGAAAGGGAAGGTGTTAGCACCCTTTCTATCCATGGTTATCCATGGGCTCTTAGATACTTGCTCACTTGTGTTTTCAAAAATGGTTTGTTTGCTTTTCAACTGTGGGTTTTAAAAAGTTTCTTTGAAAATTTCAGTTCGACTCTTGTATCGGTCCTCAAGAGTGTTTGAAAAATTGCTTTCGAAAGCTTTTGAAAAGGTGTCGGTGTGAAAAGTATTTTTGATTTGTTTTTGAAATTAGAGCAAGTATCTAGAGTCGTCTACCTACCCTAAGGAATTCGTCTGTGTAAATGTCCTTTAAAGTAGTGCCATCCCACCATTGAGAGGTAGGTAGCACCACCGTTTGAGGTGTTCGGGTCAATTCGAGGTTCGGGACATGGTGATCACCAGAGCAATGGGAAGACACCTTAGAAGCTACCCTCATGTCAGGTTCCCAGATCATGAGGACTTACTAAGACATCCTCTACTCGACGATCACCTTTCGAGGCAAGGCAACAGTGAGGCGTACCCTAGGGGTGGTGTGTGAATTTGTGTGTCATGTTCATTTGCATTTATCTTGTTCATGTCAAAGTGATCTATGCGTTTGTTTTTATTTTATCATTCATTCTTGCATGCAATTTATTAGCAGTTAAAAGTTGCGAGAAAATATAAAGTTCCTAAACTATTACAAAGGCGCGGGTCCACATCGCCAAATTAAATCCAGGACCCGATTTGACATAAAATAAATAAAGTGCGAGAAATAAAATGTCCGAGTTTACAAGGCTTTGGGAGAATTACATTAATATTTACAAGAAGGAAATAAATAAAAATGCGCGAATATGAATTAAAATTGGAAACGAGGGCGTTGGACCCTTTTTAATGAAATTAAATTAAATGATTAAACTAATGAAATTAAAGAGAAAAAAGAAATTATTATTTTTTTTTTGAGTTTTTGGTATTTATGTTTTTTATGTATTTTTATGAGAAAGATTAAATGAAATTAAAATATTAACCCTAATTCTAATTTTTTTTATTTATTAAGAAAAACATGTTAAAATTAAACCTAAAATTAATCTAATTATTTACATGCAATTTTGATTTATAAAAATAAATAATTAATTATTAGTGAAATTTATTTACAAAAAATATTAATTAAATAAATATATTTTGATTTTTATGACTTTTCTGTTTTTTACTATTTTTTATATTTTATGAAAATAAGTTAAATTAAAGGAATTAATTAAAAAAAGAAATAATTGAAATAAATAAAATAAGGAAAAGAAAGAAAATACAATACCTTGGGGGGTTTCTGTCCCCTTTTTGGAGGTGAATTGGAGTGGTTTGGCCATTTGTGTTCTGGCCTAATCATGCATAAGTTGTTCTACTTTGGCCATTTGGCTTTTGGCTTTTGGCCATTTGCGTTTTGGCCTCAACGTTCCTTAATCTTCTCAGGATGTCTGTCTCGCCATGTATTGGTGTCATGCATAAGTTTTTCTACTTTGGTCATTTGGCTTTTGGCTTTTGGCCATTTGGCTTTTGGCCTCAACGTTCCTTAATGAACCTGCATGGGATCCTGTCTAAATCTGCAACCTCATGAACACATTAAATAAAATCATAAAAATTCAAATAAAACCAACATATGAAGAAATTTAATGTTTAGGCACAATATGGCATGTATGAATGATTATACCCTTTTGATCATGAAGATCAAATCAACCTTACCCTTACTGGAAAAGTAGTGACATGAATGCTTTTATGCCCTTTGGATCATGGAGATCAAGCCAGCCTTACCCTTACTGAAGAAGTAATAATATGTTGGTTTGTAACTGAGATGGCTTGTTTGTAGTGAGAGAGGGAATTGTAATAAGGATTTCAAGGTTTTAGGGTTCTTGAAAGAGTTTGATATTCTGACAGTATTGTGGCAATGTTTTTTCTCTCTTTTCCTCCTCCTTTTTTTTTCTCTCTTTTCCTCCTCTCCGGTTTGTGTGAAAAGAATGTGATTATATAATGAAAATTAGGGTAAAACAAATGGGCTTTGAATGTGCAATTGGGCCTCCAATATTCACTTGAATTCGTCACTTTCCAGGCTAAATCGCAGGGACTTAAGTGCATTTTTTGAAGTTGAAATGTGAAAACAAAATGTAGCCGACATCGAGAACTAACTCCTGTCCGAAAATCGACTCAATCGGATAAATGGTGAATTAGTTATGAATTTTTGAAGTTTCAGCTCAGACAAACTTATTTTGGGCTTCAGTGTCGACTCTGACACCTTCTTCAATAAAAAACTGGTATTGATCGGTGCATAATTTGGTCTCGACTTTTGAAGCAAAGTTGTAGATCTATGAGTCAGTAACCTTGTGTAAAAATATGAGTCCAATCCGATAAAAATTGACCGAGTTATGAATTTTCGAAGTTTCGGCCCAGATGAAATAATATTCAGCATTCAGGATTTTCAGCGTGTCACGCACTCTGAGCAAAAAACGAAGGCCTTTTGAATACCGTTTGAACTCAATGCCTTCTGTGAAAATGTAGTCAACTCAATTTGTGGAATTTTGGCGCCAAAACCAGCTCGATACGATGAAAATCGACCAAGTTATGATTTTTTGAACATGACGCAAATAAACTTCTGTCACAAATTTTCTGCACGAAAATACTTGATAAATCCACATTTTTGAAGACCTTCTGATCGAAATTGGCTTCCAGCCGTGAGAGATGAAAACGTAGATAATGTCAAGACGGAATTTTGGCCACCGGAACGGGTTCAAAACGAGTCACGATCTTCAAGTTATGAATTTTTTAGCGCGTAAAAACTGCACTTTCAGCACACTTTTTCATCATATTTCTTCGAGAAAACTCACACATTCGGATACCTTCTTTAAAGAATTGACTCTTGAGCCGAACCTGAATTTGAGAATACGTTATCAGAGATATCTTGGCGAAAGAATACCTGAATATGACGCGCCAGGTTGGACTTGTGAATTTTTCTTGAAATGTTTTGAGAAATATGGGAGGGCAAATTTTGGGGTACAACAGGCATCCTAACATTGCTTTAGTGACCGTATGTCCCTCATTCGAATTGAGCCTTAAACTCCAACGACGGTGCTACCTACTCATTAATAGTGGGATAACATTGTCTAAAGGACAATAGCATAGAACGATTCCTTTTTCGAGTAGGTAGATAGTTCCTAGATACTTGCTCTTTCAAAAAACAAAATCTTTTTCACACTTACACTTTTACAAACAAGGTTTTCAAAAAACACTCCATTACACTCTTGAGGACAAAAGCAAGAGTTAAATCAAAGTTTTCAAACAAAACCTTTTTCAAACCGACAAGCACAAAGAAAACAATTTTGAAAACAATTGAGCAAGTACCTAAGAGTCCGTGGATAACCACGGATAGAAAGGGTGCTAATACCTTCCCTTTCTATAATCTACCCCCCGAACCCGAGAAATATCTCGAAAAAGGAATTTTTCTGTGCTTTTTTCCTTTCCTTGTTGGATAAAATAAAAGTCGGTGGCGACTCTTGCTTACCGTAAAATTTTGCAAAAACAAACGCAAAACGCAAACCAACATTCCAAAAACAGTCAGTTCTTCCCACCGTATCACAGAAATGGCGACTCTGTTGGGGAGTATCATAAGTGGGGTGTACCTTAGGATTAGTTCATAATGTTTTCAATTGCATGATTTGTTTGCTTTATCTTTGTGGGTTTCAATCGGAGTTACTATAGATCGTAACCCGGATCTGGGGATACCCTTTAGGTAAGTAGCAATAAACTGTGAGGGAACTGTACGGTGTAGACCAATACGGTTGAAGCAGTAGCTACGTTGGTGTGGCACTTTAGTTTGTACCGATATCCCTTGTGGCGCAACGAGGAGAATATGGGTCTTCTAAGGGGTCATAAAGCACCAACTGACCTTAGCACCTATAATTGACCAACTTGGCCATAAAACAGTAGCAGTATGCTACACTCATTGAGACCAAACTCTCGCGATGATTCCAGCTGCAAGAAAAGGTTGCTAAATTGGAATTATAACCGATTGAGGGTGGTCAGTGATATTGAGATCCTCTAGAACCCGGTTACTATTTAAGGACAGGTTTGAACCAACTAAACTGAAAGAGGGTAATACCTAAACTCCTTGCCAGCCTGAAATCTAAGGGCTATCTGTGTGACTTGCTTGCCCTTACCATGTTTGCTATTTGTGGATACTTGTGGTGTGTTTTCTATCATGACATCATGCATCATGACATTGCATGCATATTTCATTGGACTAACCCATTTCAAATACAAAGGGGATTCATCTTTGTTCTGTTTTGTAGGTCATGGCACCCATGCGTGGAAACACTATTCAGATCAACTTTGTCCAGATTCCCACTCAGCTTAAGGAATTGGTTGCAAAGATGCAAGATACTTCTTCCTTTATCAGAAGACATGGACACCTCCTTGGTTTGGTCACCTCCAAGATGGATGAGAAAATGATGAGTGTCTTAGTCCAGTTCTTTGATCCACTGTACCATTGCTTTACTTTTCCGGACTACCAGTTGGTCCCCACCAGTAAGAGTTCTCTGATCTACTTGGTATCTCTATTCTGGAGCAGACCCCGTTCACAGGTTGGGAGAAAGTCCTTAGGCCGGAAGAGATTGCTTCAGCCCTCCATCTGACAAAGGCTGAGGTAATGTCTAATTGGGAAACTCGTAGTGGAACAAAGGGCTTCTTGACTAAATTCTTGGTTGGTAAGGCTAATCAGTTCTGGGATAGTCTAGACTTCCAGACATTTGAAGACATTCTGGCTCTTCTCATATATGGTTTGGTGTTGTTTCCTAACTCGGATTCTTTCGTCGATGTGAATGCAGTGAAGATTTTCATGTCCGGTAATCCTGTGCCCACTCTCTTGGGTGACATTCTTCACTCTCTTTATGCCCGTACTGCTCGGAAGCGGGGAACCCTTATGTGTTGTGCGCCATTGCTGGCGAGGTGGTTTATTTCTCACCTCCCCAAATCAGTTTTGAAGAACAAGGAAGGCATGGGCTGGGCCTATAGGATTATGTCTCTCTCTCATAATGACATCATTTGGACTATTAAGGGCATGGAAGACGTGGCTATTATTGATCGCTGTGGGGAATACCCCAATGTTCCACTGCTAGGAACCCATGGAGGAATCACCTATAATCCGTGTTTGGCTTTACGTCAATTTGGGAGAGCTAGGAGGGAAGGACCTCATGAGTTGCTGATGCCAAGCATTGTCTTTGACTTCCAAGGGGATAGTGACGAGCAACGCTGCAGATTCATAAGAGCTTGGGATAGAGTACACAGGTCTGATCCGCACGAGCTAGGCGCAAAGACTTCTCTTCCAATGGAGTCATATCTCCGATGGGTTCGAATCCGTGCCCAAAAGATGGGAATGTCGTACGAAGCCGTCTTGCCTATAATTGTTGAGGTTGCTGATGAAGAAGGGATTCCTCCTACCATCCTCCATCCACACATGCCTACTGACATTGGGGCATTAAAGAGATCTTGGATGCAGCTGAGAGAAGAGCGGGATACTTACAGAGAAAAGTATCACGAGCAAGAGCAGAAGATTCAAAAGCTGACAAGGCAATTGGATAATGAGAAGATCCTTAATGACTATGTCCACACCGACAAGAAACGACCATGGGAGCACTGATTGTCTTTTGATTATTTCTAGTTTTGATTTACTTTTCAACTTTTTTTTTCTTGTAACGCCTTAAAGGAATTTGTTGAACAATTGAATTCAAAGTTTATCTAATAAAAGTGTGTTTCATTTTGGCTTACGAATTTGAATCCCTAAAGTCTTTGAAATCATATCATGCACATTTCATTCCCATGCACCTCATAACAGGTACCCTTACAGGTTTCTCATCTTCTTCGCTGTTTATTTCAGCAACATGTCTTCTGAAACATCAACTGAACAAGCAATCAAGGCTCTGCAAGCTCAAAACTCCCAATTCCAAGAATTGTTCATGAGTTTGGCTAAGGGTCAGCAAGATCTGAATACCCTTATCTTGAAAGAGAAAAAGAAGAAGAAAAAGAAGACAGTCCTCCTGAACATGGCTCACAGGTTTGGAAACAGGTTGCGAGATGAAGTCAATCTATCCCACTCATCTGGAAGGGGAGAAAACCAAGAAGAAAGGAGGGTCCCTAGCCCTGTGGTATCTGACCATGAGACTGACTTTGACGAAGACCAGTATCCTCCAACTGAGGATAGGTATAAACAACTTGAAGATCGGTTAAGTGCGATGGAGATTCAGAAGGTCCCTGGGTTGGACTTTGGTGATCTAGGTTTATCATCTGGGGTGGTGATTCCCCACAAGTTTAAAGCACCAGCCTTTGCTAAATACGACGGGGTTTCTTGCCCAAAGCTACACCTCCGTTCGTATGTTAGAAAGATTCATCCGTATACCGCTGATAAGAACCTCTGGATCCACTTCTTTCAAGACAGTCTTCCAGGGACTCAGCTTGAATGGTTTTACCACCTGGAAGGAGCCAGTATCCGTAATTGGGAAGATTTGGCCGCTGCTTTCTACAAGCAGTACCAATACAATGCCGACCTCGCTCCCACGCGTACCCAACTCCAGGGTATGTCTATGGGTGCAGGCGAAGGATTCAAAGATTATGCTCATAAGTGGATGGACCTTGCTGGAAGAGTGCAACCACCCTTGGCTGATAGGGAGCTAGTGGATATGTTTCTGGGGACCTTGTCTGGTCCATATTTCAACCATCTGATTGAAAGTTCATCATCCGGGTTTACTGAGCTGATTATGACCGGGGAAAGAATTGAGGCTGGTATCAAGGGAGGTAAAATACAGAAGGGTGATTCATCAGCACCGAGAAGAAACCTTTTAAGAAGAAGTCCAGTGCTGTTTACAGCTCAAAGAGCCATAACAGACCTGAACGCCGCCAAGCTGTTAATGCGGTTGTTATTTCAAGACTGACTGTTTCCGCGCAACGCAACAATCATCTTAGAGCCGAGAGGTCGCGAAGACAATTCACTCAGCTCAACATGACTCTATCCCAAATTCTGCCACAGTTATTGAAGACCAACTTAGTGATTCCGAAGGATGCCCCGAAGAGTCCCAACACAACATCACCGATGTACGATCCGAATGCCTGTTGTGCTTTTCACTCTGATAGCCCGGGGCATGACACAAATAACTGCTGGGTCTTGAAGAATAAGGTACAGGACCTGATTGATGCTAAAGAGATTGAGTTCGAGGCGCCTGAAAGGCCTAATGTTGTGACTGCTCCTATGCCCAAGCATGGGGTGAATGCTATAGATGAAGACTCGTTTGTGGTTTCCGTGAAAGACATTGCTACCCCATTGATGACTATGAAGGAGAACCTTCTGTTAGCTGGTTTATTTCCGGGCTGTGACGAAGTTTTCCGTATGTGTTCCGTCCTACCTACCGGTTGCCATCTTTTGAAGTCAGGTGTCCAACGCCTGATGGATAATAAAGAAATTCTATTTGAGAAGACTTTTGTTCCTTTGGTTCCTACTGAAGAAGTTGCTATAATCACCATTCTCGACAATTCTTCCAAGGCTTCCTCGAGAAAGCCTGTTAGAATTACATCTATTCTGAGAATCGTTCCCTTGATCATTACCATTCCTGGGCCTATCCCATATACATCAGATAAAGTTGTCCCATGGCACTACGGGGCTGACGTATATTATCACGGGGTTAAGCAAGACTTGAGTGTTGAAGACGCTGATACTGACGTCAGCAATATTGTCGGACCTGCCAAAGTCACCTGTAGCGGAAGACTTTTCTCCCCCGAGATCTCTCCACCAACTGTTCAAAAGCCTGTTGTCATTACACCTACTAGTGCACCTGCTACTATCCCTGCTCAAGTTCCAATTCTTACCCCTGTTGTCGAGTCATCTGACACTCGGGGCAAAGGGACCGCTGATGAGCCTGCCCGGATGGAGGCACCGAAGAGGATTACTGTTGAAGCCTCTAGACAAGAGATGGAAGAAATTTTGAAGATCATCAAAAAGAGAGACTATAATATAGTCGAACAGCTGGGGATAACCCCGTCTAAAATCTCTATGTTGTCTCTGTTGCTATGCTCAGAAGCCCATGCCAAGGCCCTGATTGCTTTCCTGAAGACTGCGCACATGCCGCAGGAGACATCAGCTGATCAGTTTAAGGACTGCGTGGCTAGTTTGACAGCAGATAATGGGTTGGGTTTCTCCGACGCAGACTTGCCTGCTAAGGGGAGGAATCACAATGACGCCCTGCATGTCTCCATTGAATGCAGGGGCACTACTCTAGCTCATGTATTGGTGGATACTGCTTCCTCATTGAACGTTTTACCAAAGAAAGCTCTAGACCGGTTAGACTGTGAATGTTTAGAGTTGAAGCCAAGTAACATTGTTGTTAGGGCCTTTGATGGGTCAAAGAGAATGGTACATGGAGAAGTTGATATTCCAGTGAAGGTTGGTTCTCAGATCTTTGCGTCTACTTTTTATGTGATGGACATTCGACCATCCTATTCTTGTTTGCTGGGTCGCCCATGGATCCACAAAGCTGGGGCAGTCACTTCTACGCTCCACCAGATGCTGAAATACCCAGTGAAGGGGAAAATTGTTACGGTACGAGGAGAGGAGGAGTACATGGTGAGCCACCTCAACTCTTTCCGATATGTAGAGATGGATGGGGAGTTCATTGAAACCCCGTTTCAACATTTTGAAGAGGTTCCCCAGATGCTAGCATCAATTGAAACTGTTGTTGAAGATCCTCCAATGAAGATGGCTTCCCTAAATGATGCCCGAGCTGTTGTTGAGAAAGAAGCTCAAAGGGATATTCGGAGTGCACGGATCAGAAGACCTCCCCTGTTTATCAGCAATTCAGGAGTGAATGCCATTGAAGATGATGTTGAAGAGTCTGAGTTTGACAGTTGGATCTACCCAACTACTGGTGGTGGACTGAGCAATTGGACGGCAAATGACTTCATCCCAATTTCTTTTGTTACCCAGTAATGAGACTTTTGTTTTATATTTGTAACAAACAATGTTTTGAACTTTACGGCCCGATGTCTTACCCGAGGCACTGTGTTATACCCCAAAATTTGCCCTCCCATATTTCTCAAAACATTTCAAGAAAAATTCACAAGTCCAACCCGGCGCGTCATATTCAGGTGTTCTTTCGCCAAGATATCTCTGATAACGTATTCTCAAATTCAGGTTCGGCTCAAGAGTTAATTCTTTAAAGAAGGTATCCGAATGTGTGAGTTTTCTCGAAGAAATATGGTGAAAAAGTGTGCTGAAAGTGCAGTTTTTACGCGCTAAAAAATTCATAACTTGAAGATCGTGGCTCGTTTTAAACCCGTTCCGGTGGCCTAAATTCCGTCTTGACATTATCTACATTTTCATCTCTCACGGCTGGAAGCCAATTTCGATCAGAAAGTCTTCAAAAATGCGGATTTATCAAGTATTTCCGTACAGGAAATTTGTGTCAGAAATTTATTTGTGTCATGTTCAGAAAATCATAACTTGGTCGATTTTCATCGTATCGAGCTGGTTTCGGCGCCAAAATTTCACAAATTGAGTTGGCTACATTTTCACAGAAGGTATTGAGTTCAAACGGTATTCAAAAGGCCTTCGTTTTATGCTCAGAGTGCGTAACACGCTGAAAATCCTGAATGCTGAATATTATTTCATCTGGGCCGAAACTTCGAAAATTCATAACTCGGTCAATTTTTATCGAATTGGACTCATATTTTTACACAAGGTCACTGAGTCATAGATCTACAACTTTGCTTCAAAAGTCGAGACCAAATTATGCACCGATCAATACCAGTTTTTTATTGAAGAACGTGTCAGAGTCGACACTAGAGCCCAAAATAAGTTTGTCTGAGCTGAAACTTCAAAAATTCATAACTAATTCACCTTTTATCCGATTGAGCCGATTTTCGGACAGGAGTTAGTTCTCGATGTCGGCTACATTTTGTTTTCATATTTCAACTTCAAAAATTGCACTTAAGTCCCTGCGATTTAGCCTGGAAAGTGACGAACTCAAGTGAACATTGGAGGCCCAATTGCACATTCAAAGCCCATTTTCTTTACCCTAATTTCCATTATATAATCACCTTCTTTTCACACAAACCAAGAGAAGAAAAAAAGGAGAGAAAAAACCTTGCCACAACACTGTCAGAATATCAAATTCTTTCAAGAACCCTAAAACCTTGAAATCCTTATTACAAATCCCTCTCTCACTACAAACAAGCCATCACAGTTACAAACCAACACCTCACTACTTCTTCAGTAAGGATAAGGCTGGCTTGATCTTCATGATCCAAAAGGCATAAAAGCATTCATGTCACTAATTTTCCAGTGAGGGTAAGATTGATTTGATCTCCATGATCAAAAGGGTATAATCATTCATACATGCCATATTGTGCCTAAACATTAAATTTCTTCATATATTGACTTTATTTGCATTTTGTGATTTTATTTAATGTGTTCATGAGATTCAACACTGCAGATTTAGACAGGATCCCATGCAGGAAGATTAAGGTACGTTGAGGCCAAAACACAAATGGCCAAAAGCCAAAAGCCAAATGGCCAAAGTAGAACAACTTATGCATGACATCAATACATGGCGAGGCAGACATCTTGAGGAGATTAAGGAACGTTGAGGCCAAAACACAAATGGCCAAAAGCCAAAAGTTAAATGGCCAAAGTAGAACAACTTATGCATGACATCAATACATGGCGAGGCAGACATCTTGAGGAGGTTAAGGAACGTTGAGGCCAGAACACAAATGGCCAAAAGCCAAAACACAAATGGCCAAAACAAAACAGTTTACACATGACGCCAATAGCTGTTTCACCCCTCCAATCAGGCTCGTATACTCCTAAACTCTCTCTCTATTTGTATTATGTTCCTTTAATTAATTAATCGTTATTATTTTTATTAATCACTAACCAATTAACATTTTTTTCATAATAAAATTCAGAAAACTAACATTTTTAGTATTATTATTATTTAGTAATTTCACTATTAATTATTTTTTGTAAATAAATTCTAACAAATTAATTTAGTTTAATTAGGTTTAATTTTGGCTTTTTCATAATAAATAAAATAAATTAGAATTAGGTTTTACTAACTTTTGACTTTATTTTATTTTATTTTTATTTTTCATTAAAGACATTAAAAAACCAAAAATACTTTTTTCTTTTATTTAAATAATTAGTTTTAGGTTTAATATTAATTAAATACAAAAAACACAAAAAAACACCTTTCTTTAATTAAATAATAATTAGACTTTAATTTAATTTAATTTCAAGCAAAGGGTCAAAACCCTCGGACGTTCCAATTTCTATTTCGCGCATTATTTTCTTTATCAATTATTATGTAACTGCTTTCCGGATGTAATAGTAATTAGGTCTTTTTTTACTTTCCGCATTTTTATCAAAAACGGGTCTTTGTAATTTGGCGATGTATAGACCCGCGCCTTGTAATAGCGTAGAATTTTACTTTCCGCACTTTAATTTCCGCACTTTTAAATTGCTAACTTGCATGAAAGAATGAATGACTAAATTAAAAAACAAGCGTAGCTCACCAATGCATGATCAAAGACAAATATTAACATGAAAATAACACACAAATTCACACACCACTCTTAGGGTACGCCTCACTATTGCCTTACCTTCGAAACGTGGTCGTCGAGTATAGGACGTCTTAGTAAGTCCTTATGTCCATTGATCTCGTTGCCTCAAAACAAGTTGCCTCGAAACGGTTGCCTCGGAATAGTTGCCTCGAAACGGTTGCCTCAGAATAAAAAGGATCAATGGCATAAGGGTAGCTTCTAAGGTGTCCTACTGTTGCTCTGGTGACCACATTGTCCCTACAAACGAATTGACCCGAACACCTCCAACGGTGGTGCTACCTACCTCTCAATGGTGGGATGACATTACCTTAAGGACATTTACACAGCCTAATTCCTTAGGGTAGGTAGATGACTCATAGATACTTGCTCTAAAAAACAAATCAAAACTCTTTTCACACCGACACTTTTCAAAAAGCTTCCAAAAACAAATTTTCAAACACTCTTGAGGACTGATACAAGAGTCGATCTGAAATCTTTAAACGAAACTTTTTCAAACCCACTCACAATTGAAAAGCAAAAACTTTTGAAAACACAATGAGCAAGTATCTAAGAGCCCATGGATAACCATGGATAGAAAGGGTGCTAACACCTTCCTTTTCTATAAATCTACCTCCCGAACCGAGAGACAATCTCATAAGGAATTTTGTTGTGCTTTTGTCCTGTCCATGTTGGAGATAATAAAAGACGGTGGCGACTCTTGCTTCCGCGACATTTCGCGAACCAGCTAAAAACAATCAGTTCCAGATCCACCGATCACAGAACTGGCGACTCTGCTGGGGATATTTAAAAGTGAGGTGTACCTTAGGACTAAGATCATTTGTGTTTTCAATTGTCTGAACTGTTTGCTTTATTACTGTGGGCTGTCTCGGGAGTTCTATAGATCCTAACCCGGATCTGGGGATACCTTCTTAGAAAGTAGCAACAAGGCTGTGAGGGAACTGTGCGGGGTATACCGACATGGTTGAAGCAGTCTGCTACGTTGATGTGGCACTTTGGTGTGTACCGGTAACCCTTGAGTTCAGTCAAGGAGAGTACGGGGCCGCCGCGTGGTGTCGTGAAGCATCAACTGACCTTAGGAACCTTAATTGAACCATCTTGGCCTCTTTAGGGTAGTGAGATAACTGACTTTGGTGCAGTCCGAGGTTGGTTGATACTCGATACTACGCTCAATTGAGGGTTATTTTCTTGGAATATTTCGGTCGCCAGTTCAGTGGCTAAATCGAAACGATGAACAATGAAAGCAATCCAATGATATTGGGACCCTTAGAACCCGGTTACTTCTGATAGGACAGGTTTTGAGCCCACCAACTTCAAGAGGGTAGTACCCCAGACCCCATGCTGGCCTAAACTCTAAGGGCTCTTTGTGTGACTTGTGTGCCTTCAAACTTGACTATTTGCATGCTTGTTATCTGACACATGAGTTCCTTGCAGGTTTAACAGTCCTTAATTGGGACTCATTACAGGGCCTACTTACATCACTCCATGCATAGCATAACATCATACCATTGCATACATCCTGCATAAGGACTAACCCATTTCAAGGATCTCAAGGGTCTGTGATGCAGGTCATGATGAATCAAAATGTATAGCAAGGGGCAAAGGGGATTTATTTTCCTCTAGCCAAGGTTGATAATTTGAGTCAGGGGCTATGACCCACTTGATATGGTGAGCTTTGACTCTTGAAGAAGGTTCCCCTAGCCAAGGTTGTTTGGAAAGCAAAACAAGGTTGATGACTTGAGTCAGGGGCTATGACCCACTCGATATGGTGAGCCTTGACTCTTGAAGAAGGACTCTCAACAACAGGAAGTTCCTTCAATCAAGCCACCGAATTCAAATTCTAACGATTTTCTTGTTTACCCCGCGAGATCCTTGAAAACATTGCATGCATATCATACATATCATTGCATTACAGGTATCCCTTTTACAGGTTGCTTACCTTCTTCGCTGTTTATTTCAGCTCGCCATCATGAATCCTAAATCATCTACTGAGCAATCCATCAAGGCTCTCCAGGCTTAGAACGCCCAGTTCCAAGAGTTGATCATGAATTTGGCCCAGGGGCAACAAGATCTGAAGACCCTGCTTTTGAAAAAGAAGAAAAAGAGGACGGTGCTGTTCAACCCTAGACGCAAATCTGGGAATGGATCACAAAATGAAGTTGAGCAGACTACCCCATCTGCTGGGAAAGACAGTCCCCAAGAAAGGGAGGTTCCTAGTCCAGTGGTCTCCGACAACGAGACCGATTACAATGAGGCACAGTATCCTCCAGCTGAAGACAGGTACAAGCAGTTGGAAGACCGTCTGAATGCCATGGAAATTCAACAAGTGCCTGGTTTGGATTTCAGAGACTTGGGTCTATCTTCTGGTGTGGTCATCCCACACAAGTTCAAAGCACCATCTTTTGCAAAGTATGACGGGGCGTCCTGCCCTAAGCTACATCTCAGATCTTATGTGCAGAAGATTCAGCCGTATACTATGGACAAGAACTTGTGGATCCACTTCTTCCAGGAGAGTCTTTCAGGGACTCATCTCGAATGGTTCTATCAGCTGGATAGAACCAAGGTTCGTAACTGGGAGGAGTTGGCTACTGCTTTTTACAAGCAGTATCAGTATAATGCCGACCTCGCTCCTACACGTACCCAACTCCAGGGTATGTCGTTAGGATCGGGAGAAGGTTTTAAAGAATATGCGCAGAAATGGAGAGACCTTGCTGGAAGGGTACAACCACCTCTAACTGACCGTGAGCTCGTTGACATGTTCTTGGGGACTTTGTCTGGTCCATTCTACAACCATCTGATTGGGAATTCTTCTGCTGGGTTCACAGATCTTATCTTGACTGGGGAGAGAATTGAAGCTGGTATCAAGTCGGGGAAGATTCAAGAAACCGCACCTGCTGATGCTCAGAAAAATCCCCACAGTGGGAAGAAGGAGTCCAATGCTATACATGGTAAAAAGGGTCGTCATGATGTAGGGGCAATCCAGATCTATGATCCCATGCCCGTTCAACCAAGAAAGAGAAATAGGCGTAGGATAAAGTATCAAGATAGGAAGTATACTGACATCAACATGTCTTTGTCTCAGGCATTACAGCAATTGCTGAAGGCAAAACTGATCACACTAAAGGATCCTCCTCAAAATCCTGATACTTCCTCTTCCAAGTACAACCCGGGTGTGAGATGTGCCTACCATTCTGACAGTCCTGGACATGACACCGACGACTGTTGGACCTTGAAGAACAAGATCCAGGATTTGATTGACGCCAAGGAGGTCAAGTTTGAACACTGATCCTGCACCAAATCATCGAGAATGTCTTTTGTTCATCGAATGTTCAAGTTGTATTTTTATTTGATTGTTCAAACATTTTATTCATGTCAAACTTTGTTATTTCATTAATGCATTACACGTGTCCGTTTTGAAGTAATTATGTTTACTATGCTTAAAACTGTTTTCATATTTTTGTGATGTTCAACGCTCAGTTAACAATTCTAAGCCTCTTGAGGGAGGATGACGAAAATGATACCACGATCTTACAGTATGCTTTTGAACAGACCCCGCTGATGAGGTACAGGCATTGTTTCAATTCCTAAACACTGGAGTTATAAGGAAGATAATCCCTAGTCAACCCCTTCGAGCCAAAGAAGTAGGAGTTTTTCTTTTTCACAAAAAATTAAAACCCTTAATCATAACCTGGGGCAGGGTAGTCTTCTCAGTTGATCCAGGTGCACAACAAATGGCATCAAAAGAAGTCCTTCTGAAACAAAAGACAGTGATGGTTCCGAATAATCATAAAAGATAGGCAGTCATTATTTCCCAAAAAAAAATAAAAGCCCAATAAGTCAAAACCTATGAAGGAGACTTACAAAAACTGGGGCATCCCGCTGACTGTAATCACAAAAAGGAACAGTTCAGGCAAAAAACAGGGATAACGAAATCAAAAAGAAAGAGGTCCTACAGACCCTCAACAAAAATGACTGCCTATTCAAAATAAATTGTCAACATCCGAACCATCACTGGTATATCAAAGCAAAGACTCAAACAAGATCTAATGCACGATTAGCTGAGTTTTAGGATTGAAGAACATCACGAAGAGCGGGTGGGTACAAATAAAATTTGAGCCTCTATCCTTTGTTTCTTAAACCGTGAACCAGGCCACGCTACAACCCTTAAAAGTCCTAGCTGAAGCATGGGTTAGTTCGAAAGCATACTGTTACGAAAGGTATCCTGACTCCTGAAGGCTTGCGGTAAAATAGCGAGTTGACATCACATTTTACCAAATTCACTTGTTCTTATGGAAAAAACTGCATTTTCAAAAAACTTCAAGACAGACATAAGCTTTGCATTTTTAATATAACATTTCTTGCATATGACTATTTGTTTGAACAACATAGAAGTTCGCACGACGAATGTCTAATGAACAAAAGCACCTCCAATCAAGAGGCATAGCATGATCATTGTCCATCATATGGGGCAGTTAAGTCAAGATTCGGAGAATCTCTCAAAAGGCCAACCAGCTTGGGGCAAATCTCCATCTGGATCACTTGGGGCATTGGACGATCAAACGAAGATCTTCTGGTAGTATGGCAACGTAACACTACTAACAGGGGCACCTCCCTACATCCTGAGAGCACGGACATAGTCGAAAAAATACTGCGCACAATCAAAGACCCGCTAGGTTGACACACCTAGGCAAAAATAAGGGCTTCTCGGCGAACCAAAAGGGTTCGGGCAAAAATAAGGGATGAAATGAAAAAATCTGTACACCCGGCAAGTCGAAAACCTGAAAAGGCGGCTTGGGCAAAAATGGGTATCCCGGTGGACTGAAAACCCGAAAGGGCGGTCCAGGCAAAAATTAGGGATCAAAGCGTACGACTATGTCCAGTCATCTCGCCTACCAGAAGAAGATTTGTCAATCGGCAGTCATCAAGCGCCTCCACAGGTATCTTCTTCCACAGAAACAGGGGAAATATGAGTTGTCTAAGCGATCTAGTGGCTCTGTCCTCCAGGTATAAGGTATGTTCGGCTGAAGAATAACCACGATACCTTCACTCCCCATAGAATAAGGTTCAACAATACTCTCCCCAAGCAGAGTTAGTCCACAGTCAGCCTTAAGGAAATTGGGTATCCCTAGCAGATCTCAACATTCCTCAGCGTAATATACAAACATTCTTAACAAGCATCCCCGACAGTCTTGATCTAAGATTGTTCCCCGGCGGAATATCGGACATCAAGTGGAGCCATTTCCCAGTCCAATCTGAAAAAGTTTCCCCAGGAACGTTGAATCCACCTCCCCAACAGGTCTTAAAGCTTATCCCCAGTAGATTCTGGAAGCTTATCACCTGCAGAGTATGAACGCTCTCCCCCGGCTTTATTCAAAGGTTATTTTCCCACCAGGATATAATTGGGTTATCCTCAGCCAATTGCCATAGAAAGATCGTCCCCGGCGAAGTCTTCCTATCCCCAGCGGAGTTCATCCAATCTTCCAACAAAGCTCAACAATGGTATCCCCAGCGGAGTTATCATCAAACCTCAGCAAAGTACATCTCTTCCCACAGAGCATTCCCTGCAGAGTATTCTATTCGCCAAGTTTATTCCCCAACAGAGTCATCTTCTCCTACCGGTATTCTTGCAACCATCATCCCCAGCGAAAACGAAGAACTCTCTTCAACATCAGCCCAGGATTCAGCTCCCGGCATTCGTCAAGGATTTATTTTCCTAGACGAAAATACATTCATAAACATCACATTGTCATACATTATGATACATGCATACACGAATCATATCACCCCAATCTCATTTATTTTTGAGAACATCACGACATCATGCATGTCATACATTATGACATTGCATACAACTAACTCGTTACTTTTTCAGGAAAGAACGATCAACAGATAAAAGTCTTTACCTTTTGAAGTAGAAGACGTCCAAGATTCCTTCATCATTCTGCTGAGGTTGTAGTCTCCTAAGATTCCTTCATCATTCTGCTGAGGTTGTAGTCGCCAAAGGTTATCTCATCGTCCCGTTGAGGTAGAAATCGCCCAAAGGTTCTCTCATCGTCCCGTTGAGGTAGTAATCGCCCAAGGTTCTCTCATCGTCCCGTTGAGGTAGTAATCGCCCAAGGTTCTCTCATCGTCCCATTGAGGTAGTAATCGCCCAAGGTTCTCTCATCGTCCCGTTGAGGTAGAAATCGCCCAAAGGTTCTCTCATCGTCCCGTTGAGGTAGTAATCGCCCAAGGTTCTCTCATCGTCCCGTTGAGGTAGTAATCGCCCAAGGTTCTCTCATCATCCCGTTGAGGTAGTAATCGCCCAAGGTTCTCTCATCGTCCCGTTGAGGTAGTAATCGCCCAAGGTTCTCTCATCGTCCCGTTGAGGGCACGTATGAAGAGTTCGAAGATCCAACTCTTGTATCTTGCCAGGGTGTATCTGTTGACGACTATTCTCCGGACTCGATTCCTGTATCTTGCCAGGGCACGTCTGAAGGGTTTAAAGATTCAATACCTGTATCCAGCCAGGGCACATCTACACGAAGAGTTTGAAGATCAACCCCTGTAACAGGCCAGGTAATTATCTTTCTTTCTCAGGTACGCAAGTTCTCGCTAAGGAATCTCTTACGCGATCGACAACCTCTCGATGGCATCTATAAGCCCATCCACATACCAACAGTCTCCAAATGGCATCCATAAGCCCATTCCCGACAAAGCTCCGTCACAGCTCCAGATGGCATCTATAAGCCCATTCCCCCTACATCACATTGCTGATACTACACCATGCGAGCACAAATTTCTGGGCACTTTAGTGTTCAATCATCTTCCACCTTTGGATCACGAAAGGCACGCAAGCCAATCTACATCCTCAGGTTTAAGAAGATTGAACAGGGGCAACTGTTATACCCCAAAATTTGCCCTCCCATATTTCTCAAAACATTTCAAGAAAAATTCACAAGTCCAACCCGGCGCGTCATATTCAGGTGTTCTTTCGCCAAGATATCTCTGATAACGTATTCTCAAATTCAGGTTCGGCTCAAGAGTTAATTCTTTAAAGAAGGTATCCGAATGTGTGAGTTTTCTCGAAGAAATATGGTGAAAAAGTATGCTGAAAGTGCAGTTTTTACGCGCTAAAAAATTCATAACTTGAAGATCGTGGCTCGTTTTAAACCCGTTCCGGTGGCCTAAATTCCGTCTTGACATTATCTACGTTTTCATCTCTCATGGCTGGAAGCCAATTTCGATCAGAAGGTCTTCAAAAATGCGGATTTATCAAGTATTTCCGTACAGGAAATTTGTGTCAGAAATTTATTTGTGTCATGTTCAGAAAATCATAACTTGGTCGATTTTCATCGTATCGAGCTGGTTTCGGCGCCAAAATTTCACAAATTGAGTTGGCTACATTTTTACAGAAGGTATTGAGTTCAAACGGTATTCAAAAGGCCTTCGTTTTTTGCTCAGAGTGCGTAACACGCTGAAAATCCTGAATGCTGAATATTATTTCATCTGGGTCGAAACTTCGAAAATTCATAACTCGGTCAATTTTTATCGGATTGGACTCATATTTTTACACAAGGTCACTGAGTCATAGATCTACAACTTTGCTTCAAAAGTCGAGACCAAATTATGCACCGATCAATACCAGTTTTTTATTGAAGAACGTGTCAGAGTCGACACTAGAGCCCAAAATAAGTTTGTCTGAGCTGAAACTTCAAAAATTAATAACTAATTCACCTTTTATCCGATTGAGCCGATTTTCGGACAGGAGTTAGTTCTCGATGTCGGCTACATTTTGTTTTCATATTTCAACTTCAAAAATTGCACTTAAGTCCCTGCGATTTAGCCTGGAAAGTGACGAACTCAAGTGAACATTGGAGGCCCAATTGCACATTCAAAGCCCATTTTCTTTACCCTAATTTCCATTATATAATCACCTTCTTTTCACACAAACCAAGAGAAGAAAAAAAGGAGAGAAAAAACCTTGCCACAACACTGTCAGAATATCAAATTCTTTCAAGAACTCTAAAACCTTGAAATCCTTATTACAAATCCCTCTCTCACTACAAACAAGCCATCACAGTTACAAACCAACACCTCACTACTTCTTCAGTAAGGGTAAGGCTGTCTTGATCTTCATGATCCAAAAGGCATAAAAGCATTCATGTCACTAATTTTCCAGTGAGGGTAAGATTGATTTGATCTCCATGATCAAAAGGGTATAATCATTCATACATGTCATATTGTGCCTAAACATTAAATTTCTTCATATATTGACTTTATTTGCATTTTATGATTTTATTTAATGTGTTCATGAGATTCAACACTGCAGATTTAGACAGGATCCCATGCAGGAAGATTAAGGTACGTTGAGGCCAAAACACAAATGGCCAAAAGCCAAAAGCCAAATGGCTAAAGTAGAACAACTTATGCATGACATCAATACATGGCGAGGCAGACATCTTGAGGAGATTAAGGAACGTTGAGGCCAAAACACAAATGGCCAAAAGCCAAAAGCCAAATGGCCAAAGTAGAACAACTTATGCATGACATCAATACATGGCGAGACAGACATCTTGAGGAGGTTAAGGAACGTTGAGGCCAGAACACAAATGGCCAAAAGCCAAAACACAAATGGCCAAAACAAAACAGTTTACACATGACGCCAATAGCTGTTTCACCCCTCCAATCAGGCTCGTATACTCCTAAACTCTCTCTATATTTGTATTATGTTCCTTTAATTAATTAATCGTTATTATTTTTATTAATCACTAACCAATTAACATTTTTTTCATAATAAAATTCAGAAAACTAACATTTTTAGTATTATTATTATTTAGTAATTTCACTATTAATTATTTTTTGTAAATAAATTCTAACAAATTAATTTAGTTTAATTAGGTTTAATTTTGGCTTTTTCATAATAAATAAAATAAATTAGAATTAGGTTTTACTAACTTTTGACTTTATTTTATTTTATTTTTATTTTTCATTAAAGACATTAAAAAACCAAAAATACTTTTTTCTTTTATTTAAATAATTAGTTTTAGGTTTAATATTAATTAAATACAAAAAACACAAAAAAACACCTTTCTTTAATTAAATAATAATTAGACTTTAATTTAATTTAATTTCAAGCAAAGGGTCAAAACCCTCGGACGTTCCAATTTCTATTTCGCGCATTATTTTCTTTATCAATTATTATGTAACTGCTTTCCGGATGTAATAGTAATTAGGTCTTTTTTTACTTTCCGCATTTTTATCAAAAACGGGTCTTTGTAATTTGGCGATGTATAGACCCGCGCCTTGTAATAGCGTAGAATTTTACTTTCCGCACTTTAATTTCCGCACTTTTAAATTGCTAACTTGCATGAAAGAATGAATGACTAAATTAAAAAACAAGCGTAGCTCACCAATGCATGATCAAAGACAAATATTAACATGAAAATAACACACAAATTCACACACCACTCTTAGGGTACGCCTCACTGTTGCCTTACCTTCGAAACGTGGTCGTCGAGTATAGGACGTCTTAGTAAGTCCTTATGTCCATTGATCCCGTTGCCTCAAAACAAGTTGCCTCGAAACGGTTGCCTCGGAATAGTTGCCGCGAAACGGTTGCCTCGGAATAAAAAGGATCAATGGCATAAGGGTAGCTTCTAAGGTGTCCTACTGTTGCTCTGGTGACCACATTGTCCCTACAAACGAATTGACCCGAACACCTCCAACGGTGGTGCTACCTACCTCTCAATGGTGGGATGACATTACCTTAAGGACATTTACACAGCCTAATTCCTTAGGGTAGGTAGATGACTCATAGATACTTGCTCTAAAAAACAAATCAAAACTCTTTTCACACCGACACTTTTCAAAAAGCTTCCAAAAACAATTTTTCAAACACTCTTGAGGACTGATACAAGAGTCGATCTGAAATCTTTAAACGAAACTTTTTCAAACCCACTCACAATTGAAAAGCAAACACTTTTGAAAATACAATGAGCAAGTATCTAAGAGCCCATGGATAACCATGGATAGAAAGGGTGCTAACACCTTCCCTTTCTATAAATCTACCTCCCGAACCGAGAGACAATCTCATAAGGAATTTTGTTGTGCTTTTGTTCTGTCCATGTTGGAGAAAATAAAAGACGGTGGCGACTCTTGCTTCTGCGACATTTCGCAAACCAGCTAAAAACAGTCAGTTCCAGATCCACCGATCACACACTGTGACTTTTGTTTGTGAGGGCATTATATGTGTCATTTCCATATATCATTAATAAAAGCATTGGACGTTTCTTGCATTTCAAAATTTGCGCTCCTTGTTTTTCTTTTATTTAATATTCCAAAATAGCTATTTTACACACACTCACATATATAGGTCTTCATCCACCCTGGATCCCACTGATAACGACTCTGCTACTGCCAGTTATAACTTCGAAAGTCCGATCAACTTAGCCGAAGACGAAGGTGAAGATGATTGCGAAGCGCCTGATGAACTTGCTAGACTCTTACTTCAAGAAGAGAAGGTTATTCAGCCGCATGAAGAGCCAGTGGAAACAGTAAATCTGGGTACAGAGGTAGACAAGAAAGAGGTCAAGATTGGTGCAAATCTGGAAGCTAGTGTTAAGCAACGGCTGATTCAGATGCTGCGTGACTATGTTGAGATCTTCGCTTGGTCTTATGAAGATATGCCTGGGTTGGATACCGATATTGTGGTTCACCGCCTGCCTACCAAGGAAGACTGCCCTCTAGTGAAACAGAAGGTTAGCCGAATGCGCCCAGAGATGTCCGAGAAAATTAAGGCTGAAGTTATGAAATAGTTTGACGCCGGTTTTCTAGCAGTTACTTCTTACCCACAGTGGGTGGCCAATGTGGTTCCTGTGCCGAAGAAAGATGGTAAGGTTCAAATGTGTGTTGATTATAGGGATCTGAACAGAGCAAGCCCCAAAGATGATTTCCCTCTACCTCATATCGACGTTCTGGTTGACAACACCGCTCAACATAAGGTCTTCTCCTTTATGGATGGTTTCTCCGGTTACAATCAGATTAAAATGGCTCCCGAAGACATGGAGAAGACAACCTTTGTTACTAAATGGGGTACCTTTTTCTACAAGGTCATGCCGTTCGGATTGAAGAATGCTGGGGCAACGTATCAGCGCGCCATGGTCGCTTTGTTCCATGACATGATCCATCATGAGATTGAGGTATACATTGACGACATGATTGCAAGGTCCCGGACTGAGGAAGAACATCTGGACCACCTTCAGAAGTTATTTGACAGGTTAAAGTTGTACAAGCTGAGGTTAAACCCGAACAAGTGCACCTTCGGGGTGAGATCTGGTAAGCTGTTGGGTTTCGTCATAAGCGATAAAGGTATTCAAGTGGATCCTGCAAAGGTGAAGGCTATACAGGAAATGCCAGCTCCCCGAACAGAAAAAGAAGTCAGAGGCTTTCTGGGACGTCTGAACTATATTGCCCGATTCATCTCACACCTGACTGCTACTTGTGAGCCAATCTTCAAATTACTGAAGAAATATCAAGTGGTAAGATGGAACGATGAATGTAAGTCCGCTTTTGAAAGGATCAAAGAGTATCTCCAAGAGCCACCTATTCTGATGCCTCCAGTTGAAGGGAGACCTCTGATCTTATACTTGATAGTACTCGACAATTCGATGGGGTGTGTGCTAGGACAGCATGACGAGTCTGGCCAAAAAGAGCATGCTATTTATTACCTTAGCAAAAAGTTTACCGACTGCGAGACCCGATACTCGTTGCTTGAGAAAACTTGCTGCGCTTTGGCATGGGCTGCTCGCCGGATGAGACAGTATATGCTGACTCACACTACTCTATTGATATCAAAGATGGATCCAATCAAGTATATCTTCGAAAATCCTGCCTTGTCCAGAAGAATAGCAAGATGGCATATGATCTTGACTGAGTATGACATCCAATATACGACCCAAAAAGCAATCAAGGGAAGTGTGTTGGCAGACCATTTGGCACATCAGGCAGTGGATGATTACCAATCTGTGAACTTTGAATTTCCGGATGAGAATATCATGATAGTGACTGACTGTGAAGAACCTGGACCGGATGAAGGACCCGAGGAAGGATCCCGATGGTCTATGTACTTTGATGGAGCTTCAAACGCTTTGGGTAATGGTATTGGCACCGTGATCATATCTCCTAAAGGCTCTCATACTCCATTTACCGCCCGACTATGTTTCAACTGCACTAACAACATGGCGGAGTATGAAGCATGCATTATGGGTCTTCGAGCAGCTATTGACCTAAGGATTAAGTTCTTACGTGTTTTTGGAGATTCCGCTCTCGTGATCAGTCAGATCAAAGGCGAGTGGGATACGAAACACCCTAATCTTATTCCTTACAAGGAGTATATGTTGACATTGCTTCCGCACTTCGAGGAGATAACCTTTGAACACTTCCCTAGAGAGGAGAATCAGTTGGCGGATGCGCTGGCTACGATGTCTTCTATGTTTAAAGTCAATTGGGACAACGAAGCTCCCCGGATTATCATTGAAAGATTGGACGAACCTGCACATTACTGTGACATTGAGACTGAAGAGGTAGCGGATAAACCCTGGTTTCATGAGGTGAAGAGGTATCTTGAGGCTCAGAAGTACCCCGAGGGTGCATCTGTTAATGATAAGAAGTTTCTGAGGAGGTTCGCGGCGAAGTTCTTCATCAGCAATGCCATTCTTTACAAGCGAAACCATGATTCAACCTTACTTCTATGTATGGATAAGAACGAGGCAGAAAGGATCATGGTAGAGTTACATGAAGGTACCTTTGGAACTCATTCCAGTGGATATACCATGGCGAAGAAAATCCTACGGGTAGGATATTATTGGTATATAATGGAAGCCGACTGTTATCAGCATTCTCGGACCTGTCACAAGTGCCAAGTCTATGCTGATAAGGTGCACATACCTCCAGTACCTCTGAACGTCTTGACAACTCCGTGGCCTTTTGCAATGTGGGGCATTGACATGATCGGCGAGATCAGACCTACAACGTCCAACGGGCATCATTTCATCCTGGTAGCTATCGATTACTTTACAAAGTGGGTTGAAGCAGCTTCCTTTGCTACAGTAACCAAGAACGCCATGGCACGGTTTATTCGGCACAATCTGATTTGTCGATACGGTGTACCAGAGAGGATCATTACGAACAATGGTACAAATCTCAATAATAAAATGATCACCGAACTCTACAAGCAGTTCAAGATACAACATCACAACTCTTCTCCCTACCGGCGGAAGATGAATGGGGCTGTAGAAGCGGCTAATAAGAACATTAAGAAGATTGTGCAGAAAATGACGGTGACATAAAAGATTGGCACGAGATGTTAACTTTTGCTCTTCATGGGTACCGTACCTCAGCGCAGACGTCAACAGGGGCAACACCCTATTCCTTGGTATATGGTATGGAGGCAGTCTTGCCCATTGAAGTTCAGATACCATCTCTTTGGATTATGAAGGATGCAGGTTTGAGCGAAGATGACTGGATGCAGACCCGGCTTGATCAGCTGAACTTAATCGACGAAAAGAGACTTACTGCTATTTGTCATGGTCAGACGTATCAAAAGCGGATGATCAAGGAATTTAACAAGAAAGTTAGACGACAAGAGTATCAAGTTGGGGATCTGGTGATCAAGCGCATCATTCTACCTCAAGGTGATCCCAGGGGAAAATGGACCCCTACTTACGAAGGGCCATTTGTGGTTAAGAACGTTTTCTCAGGAGGAGCTATGATTCTAACCACCATGGATGGTGACAACCTTCCTCACCCCGTCAATGCAGACATAGTGAAAAAATACTACGCATAATCAAAGACCCGATAGGTCGACACACCTAGGCAAAAATAAGGGCTTCCCGGCTAACCAAAAGGGTTCGGGAAAAAATAAGGGATGAAAATGAAAAAATCTGTACACCCGGCAAGTCGAAAACCTGAAAGGGCGGCTTGGGCAAAAAAGGGTATCCCGGTGGACTGAAAACCTGAAAAGGAGGTCCAGGCAAAAATTAGGGATTAAAGCGTGACGCTATGTCTCATTGGATCACCTTGCGAACAGACTTCGGTATCAACTGTCAAGCTCAGATGGCACTAATAAATTTGATCTACCTTCAACCAAGTAGCAAAGTGATGAGATGCTCGAGGACATAAAGGCAATAGCAGAGTTGGAACCCAGTGGGATTATTCACATAGCTGTTTTGTTTAGTTTTTCACAAATTGTGTAAATTCTATTATTCGGCGGCGTTCTCTTATTGGGACGTCAGCCTCTTGTACAAAAACGCCTATTTACAGGCCAAACTTCAAAATCAATACAATTCATTTTCAGAGAAATTTCAAACTGTTTTTCCTTTTTTCTGTTTTGTCTTGCAAAGAACGTCCAATGTTCATTTTGATATATGCATTTGACATTAATTGCTGCTCATGAATATTTACATACGAAACAAAAGATGATTACTTGTAATATCAGAAACAGGGGCAAACGAGAAATGTCCAAGTTGTACAGTTGCTCTGTCCACCAGGTATAGAGGTAGATTCAGCCGAAGAACATGGCTAAGCTACTTTCACTCCCCGCAGAAGAGACAGTAATGTTAACTCTCCCCAGCTGAGACTTGCAACTGTGATTGAATCGGTAATATTCTCCCCAAGCAAAGTTTATTTACCATCAGCACTGAAAGGTCTTAATATTCCCCAACATAGTATAAGAATATTCCCGGACAGAGTACAAGATATCCCCACTGGAGTCTGAAATTTTTCCCAGCGCAATCTGAAAGCTTCCCCAATGGAGTTTGGAGAATCATCCCCCAGTAGACTTTGGAAGATTGTCCCCAGTGGAGCTCAAAGGATTATCCCCATTAGAGTCTAAAAGGTTATCCCCAGTGAAGTCACAACTAAAAGATCATCCCCGGCGGAGTTCCGTCCTTTCACAAACAAGAATTCAATCCCCAACAGGATTCAGTATAACCAGCAATGGTAATTCACCCCCAGCGGAATTTATCGGTGGAATCCTTAGCAGAGCATCTCTTCCCCACAGAGTAATCTCCTCATCAGTTTATTCCCCAATGGAGTTATCCTCTCCTGCAGGTTTATTCTCGCAATCATCTTCGTTCGCCATCCCCAGCGGAAACAAATAATCCAACTCTTTTCTCCAGCAGCTATCCGAGATTTATTTTTCCCAGCTATAAGCATTACATTTCCATACATCATGACACATGCATATACGCATCATACAACACAATCTCATTTATTTTGAGAACATCATTGTTTGATACATGTCATGCATTACATACAGCTAACCTTTACTTTTCAGGAAGGATGCGGTTAGATTCTCATGAAAAATCAAAAGCTATGAAGCTTTTACCAAAGTCGAAGTACTGACCGGTTCTTAAATCTCAACAGAATTATCCTCAGTTGAATTACAGATAAGGTTCTAAATCTCGGCAAAGTTCCTCCGTCGAATTACTGACAGTTCTTAAATCTCAACAGAATTATCCTCCGTTGAATTACAGACAAGTCCTAAATCTCGATGAAGATGTTTCCCTCAGTCGAAGTACTGACCGGTTCTAAAATCTCAACCGAATTATCCTCAATTGAATTACAGATAAGGTTCTAAATCTCGGTAAAGTTCCTCCGTCGAATTACTGACAGTTCTTAAATCTCAAAAGAATTATCCTTCGTTGAATTACAGACAAGTCCTAAATCTCGATGAAGATGTTTCCCTCAGTCGAAGTACTGACCGGTTCTTAAATATCAATAAAATTATCCTCAGTTGAATTATAGATAAGGTTCTAAATCTCGACAAAGTTCCTCCGTCGAATTACTGACAGTTCTTAAATCTCAACAGAATTATCCTCGGTTGAATTACAGACAAGTCCTAAATCTCGATGAAGATGTTTCCCTCAGTCGAATTACTGACCAGTTCTTAAATCTCAACAGAATTATCCTCAGTTAAATTACAGATAAGGTTCTAAATCTCGACAATGTTCCTCCGTCGAATTACTGACAGTTCTTAAATCTCAACAGAATTATCCTCCGTTGAATTACAGACAAGTCCTAAATCTCGATGAAGATGTTTCCCTCAGTCGAAGTACTGACCGGTTCTTAAATCTCAACCGAATTATCCTCAGTTGAATTACAGATAAGGTTCTAAATCTCGACAAAGTTCCTCTGTCGAATTACAGACAGTTCCTAAATCTCAGTAGAGTTTTCTCAGTTGAATTACGGGCAAGTCCTAAATCTTGACAAAGATGTTTCCCCCTAGTTGAATTATGGACAAGTTCTTAAAATTTCAGCAGAGATGTTCTCTCAGCTAAGGTACAGACAAGTTCCTAAATCTCAACAAAGATCAGGCTTCCCCAGCGGAATCTTCCACAATAACAGGTATGCAAGTTCTCGCTAAGGAATCTCTTATGTGATCGACACTCATACAGATGGAATCTTTAAGCCCATCCTCCTGCCAGCAATCTCCAAATGGAATCCGTAAGCCCATTCCCGACATCACCAGGCTAATACCACTTCATGCGAGTGCAAATTTCTGGACACTCTAGTGTTCAATCATCTTCCACCTTCGGATCACGAAAGACACGAAAGCCAATCTACATCCTCAGGTTTAAGAAGATTGAACAGGGGCAGCTGTTGTACCCCAAAATTTGCCCTCTCATATTTCTCAATATATTGCAAGAAGAATCTCTAAGTTGCTCAAGGTTGCTCAGACAAGTCATCTCCTAAGGCAGTCAACCCCAAATTAGGGTTTTGTGCTGCACCAAGATCCTTGAATACAAATGACCTCAAGTGCTACCCAATGTCCTACATTGTTCTCAATGTCATCCATGTCAAGTTTCAAGCCTTGCAGAGGAAGTTTGTCCAATCAATTGCTCAAAGGGTCCAAAAATCGACTATGCTAGGGCAAAAGTCAACTGTGACCTACAAACAGTCAAACTTCAATATTTTTGTCAAACATTCTCATTTTGAAGGATATTTCATCATTTGATCAAGGGTTGATCATGATTCATCAAGGATTGCTCATAATTCATCAAGACTCAAAAGTTGCTAAATTAGGGTTTTGTAGGAAAACTCAACTCAACTTTGACCAAGCATAACTTTCTCATACTTTATGAGAAATGACCCATCCAAATCTCATTTTGAAGAGGATGAAGTTTCCTATAATCCATCCTCATACCCCAACATCACAAAAGGCACTCAAAAGAAGTTATAAATTTGGACATTATAGGTCATTTTTGAAAGTCAACAAAAACACCTTTTTATCCAAAGCTTATAACTTGAGCATGGAGTATCAAAATGGGATGAGACCAAAAGGGTTGGTTAGAGGACATCTCATGCTTTCTAAAAAGTCCAAGAACACTTCTAAAAGTTCAAAATTGAAGAAGTTGGACATTTTTGCAAAATTGCCAAAAGTCAACTATCCCCAAAACTTCAAATTTTGTCAAATGGGCCCATTCTTTTCCACTTGATTTGAGCTTGCATCATTGCACACGTGTTCTAGCCTCAGCCATGAGCTCATATTTTATTTTTATTATTTTATTTGATTTTTTATTGAATTTATTCATTTTAAATCAAATTAAATCATTTAAAAGCAAAACTTTGATTACATGAGATCTTTTGGCTATTTCAGGATTGGATAATCATCATTAACATCATCAAATTCGTATCAAGCAAAACCATGTGAAAAAGATTGAGATTTGGGAAAATTTGGCAAGTTGTAAAGAGGAGATCAAATCAAATTCCAATGCATTGATTTAGAGGGATTCAATCCATAATGCTTACCCTAATACACTCCATAGTACATAAGCAAGCAAAAAAAATCTAAATAAGGGTTGGAAAGGGCAAGCAGAGGCAGAACAAAGTTTGGAAAAAGTGGTAAAAAGCTTGAGATCGAAATCGTGCTTAGAGGTGTTTTCAGAAGCCAAGACCTATCCCAATCGCTTCCTGGACGTTCACTGAAGCTAAACCAATCCAAAGCAAGCTTTCTCACACACCACAACGCGCTAACCACCATAACTAGGGTTCTTCGTTTGTTTTTTGGGGTTTCCTATTTCAGGTAAAATCAGGACTCAAGAAGGGCATAGTGTTGATCAGGGAGTCAAGACGAACCCAACCATGCTCTGGGATTTGATTTATGTGACCTAGGGAAGATTTTAGAACAGGCTTGCGCATTTAGCTGCGAATTCAAATCCGAAGGTAAATGTTTTACAGGTTTCAGGACAGGGACCATGAAGTGTCCCCTGCCCATTGGTCCGTTCCAATGGCGCGCACTTTTTTATAATTTTTTCTGGCCATTGACTTGTTTTCTTTTATTATATATTATTCGTATATTATTAACAAACAAATCAATTCAACGTAGTGGCAAGGCAAGCGTCCAATATCCATCAGGACCTGGGTTCGAATCCCAGGTCCCCCAATTTCTATTTGATTTTGTCCTTCAGGTGATCATGTACATATCCAAGCATGCAGCATACCATACACCATCAAGCATCCAATGGCCAGATGGCCAAAGGCCAAATCTGGTGGCCAAAATCTGAAGGTCTACCATGGTCCAAGTCAGCGCATGCACACCAAATCCAAAAAGTCAAACAAGGCCAGCGTGTTTTGGGCCTTCAGATTGCTATTCATGCCCCTATTTCAGGCCCAAACTTCTCTCTCTTTCTATTTTATTTATTTTGTTTATTTTAATTGTTTTATTATTTTTGTTTAAATTCTAACCAATAAAAAAATTTCTTTTCTTTATAAAATAAAAACCACAAAAATATTTTCTTTATCAAATCAAACTTTAATTTTTTATTTTTATTAATAAACACTAATTATATTAATTTAGGTTTTAATTATAATAACTTTGACATACTTTTGTAAATAATTAAAATTAAATTAGATTTAATTAGGTTTTCACTAATTCAATTAATTTTATTTTTCTTTCTTAAAATAACAAAAAAAATCAATTTTTTTTATTAATTAATTTATTTGTTAATTTAGTAATTAATTTAGGTTAATTTCTTTCTTAAAATAAAAATAACAAAAAAATCTTTTCTTTAACAAAAAAGGTCAAAACCCTAATCTTGCGCTCAATTTAATTTCCCGCACACGATTTATTTATCCAATATTGTACTCGCTCCCGGATTGTAATAGCTTAATAGGACTTTTCATTTATTTCTTCATTGCTTTATTTATTTTTAAAGGGTTTGTCTTTGGCGATGTAAATACCCGACGCCTTGTAATTTAATTTCCGCGCTTTTATTTTCCGCGAATTATAATTGTTAGATGTTTGATAATAGGATGGCATGACAAGACTGAATGTTTTAACCTAAAATCAAATTAGATCACCATTAACATATACAAAGATAAAAATAAACTTAAAACGACACACTCGCACATGCGCACTCTTATGGTACACCCCACTTGGTTGCCTTCGTACGCGGTCATTGAGTATAGGTCACTTTAGAGGTCGTCCTCTTGTCTCAAAGATCATTGTCGCCTCGAAATGGTTGCCTCAGATATTGTTGCCTCAAACAAATGATCTAAGACATTAGGGTTACCGCTAAAGTGTCCTAACATTGCTTTGGTGACCGTAAGTCCCGCATTCGAATTGACCCTCAATAGTGGGATAGCATTGCCTAAAGGAAATTAGCATAGAACGATTCCTTTTTCGAGTAGGTAAATGGTTCTTAGATACTTGCTCTTTCAAAACAAAAAAACTTTTCACACTTACACTTTTTCGAACAAAGTTTTCAAAACACTTCATTACACTCTTGAGGACAGAAACAAGAGTTAAATCGAAGTTTCAAAACAAAAACTTTTTCAAACCCACAAGCACAAAGAAAACCATTTTGAAAACAATATGAGCAAGTACCTAAGAGCCTGTGGATAACCACAGATAGAAAGGGTGCTAACACCTTCCCTTTCTATAATCTACCCCCCGAACCCGAGAAATATCTCGAAAAAGGAATTTTTCTGTGCTTTTTTCCTTTCCTTGTTGGATAAAATAAAAGTCGGTGGCGACTCTTGCTTACCACGACATTTTGCAAAAACAAACACAAAACTCAAACCAGCATTCCAAAAAACAGTCAGTTCTTCCCACCGTATCACAGAACTGGCGACTCTGCTGGGGACGCTTATAAGTAGGGTGTACCTTAGGATTAGTTCATAATGTTTTCAATTGCATGATTTGTTTGCTTTATCTTTGTGGGTTTGAATTGGAGTTACTATAGATCCTAACCCGGATCTGGGGGACACCCTTTATGTAAGTAGCAATAAACTATGAGAGAACTGTACGGCGTAGACTGATACGGTTGAAGCAGTAGCTACATTGGTGTGGCACTTTAGTATGTACCGATATCCCTTGTGGCGCAACGAGGAGAATATGGGTCTGCTAAGGGGTCATTAAGCACCAACTGACCTTAGAACCTTTAAATTGACCAACTTGGCCATATAACAGTAGCAGTATGCTACACTCATTGAGACTAAACTCTCGCGATGATTCCGGCCGCAAGAAAAGGTTGCTAAACTGGAATTATGACCGATCGAGGGTAGTCAGTGATATTGAGATCCTCTAGAACCCGGTTACTATTTTAGGACAGGTTTAAACCAACTTAACTGAAAGAGGGTAGTACCTAAGCTCCTTGCCGACCTGAAATCTAAGGGCTATCTGTGTGACTTGTGTGCCCTTACCATGTTTGCTATTTGTGAATACTTGTGGTGTGTTACTATCATGACATCATGACATCATGACATTTCATGCACCTTGCATTGGACTAACCTATTTCAAAGACAGGTGGGATTCATCTTTGTTCAGTTTTGTAGGTCATGGCACCCATGCGTAGAAACACCATCCGGATCAACTTTGTCCAGGTTCCCACTCTGCTTAAGGAATTGGTTGCAAAGATGCCAGATACTACCTCCTTCATCAGAAGACATGGTCACCTTCTTGGTTTGGTCACCTCCAAGATGGATGAACAGATGATGAGTGTATTAGTCCAGTTCTTTGATCCACTGTACCATTTCTTTACTTTTTCGGACTACCAGTTGGTCCCCACTCTGGAGGAGTTCTCTGATCTGCTTGGTATCTCTATTCTGGAGCAGACCCCGTTTACAGGTTGGGAGAAAGTCCTTATGCCGGAAGAGATTGCTTCATCCCTTCATCTAACAAAGGCTGAGGTAATGTCTAATTGGGAAACTCGTAGTGGAGCAAAGGGCTTCTTGACTAAATTCTTGGTTGGTAAAGCTAATCAGTTCTGGGACAGTCTAGACTTCCAGGCATTTGAAGACATTCTGGCTCTTCTCATATATGGTTTGGTATTGTTTCCTAACTCCGATTCCTTTGTTGATGTGAATGCGGTAAAGATCTTTATTTCCGGTAATCATGTGCCTACTCTCTTGGGTGACATTCTTCACTCTCTGTATGCCCATACTGCTCATAAGCGGGGAACCCTTATATGCTATGTGCCATTGCTGGCGAGGTGGTTTATTTCTCACCTCCCCAAATCAGTTTTGAAGAACAAAGAAGGCATGGGCTGGGCCTATAGGATTATGTCTCTCTCTCATAATGACATCATTTGGACTATTAAGGGTATGGAAGACGTGGCTATTATTGATCGCTGTGGGGAGTACCCCAATGTTCCACTGATAGGAACCCATGGAGGAATCACTTATAATCTGTGTTTGGCCTTACGTCAGTTCGGGAGAGCTAGGAGGGAAGGACCTCATGAGTTACTAATGCCAAGTATTGTCTTTAATTTCCAAGGGGATAGTGACGAGCAACGTCGCAGGTTCATACGAGCTTGGGATAGAGTTCACAGGTCTGATCCGCACAAGCTAGGTGCAAAGACTTCTCTTCCGATGGAGCTATATCTCGGATGGGTTCGTATCCATGCCCAAAGGCTGGGAATGCCCTACAAAGCTGTCTTGCCTATAACTCTTGAAGTTGCTGATGAAGAAGGGGTTCCTCCAACCATCCTACACCCTTACATGCCTACTGACATTGGGGCATTGAAGAGGTCCTGGATGCAGCTAAGAGAAGAGCATGATACTTATAGAGAAAAGTATCATGAGAAAGAGCAGAAGATTCAGAAGTTGACAAGGCAGCTGGAGAACGAGCGGATCCTCAACGACTATGTCAGCACCAAAGGCAAACGACCATGGGAGCGTTGATTGTCTTTTGATTACTTCTAGTTTTGATTTACTTTTCAGTTTTTCTTTCTTGTAACGCCTTAAAGGCATTTGTTGAACAATTGAATTCAAGTTTATCTAATAAAAGTGTGTTTCTTTTTTGGTTTATGAATTTGAACCTCCAAAGTCTTTGAAATCATATCATACGCATTTCATTCCATGCACCTCATAACAGGTACCCTTATAGGTTTTCTCATCTTCTTCGCTGTTTATTTCAGCATCATGTCTTCCTAAACATCAACTGATCAAGCTATCAAAGCTCTACATGCTCAAAACACCCAGTTCCAGGAATTGTTCATGAGTTTAGCCAAGGGTCAGCAAGATCTGAAGACCCTTATTTTGAAAGATAATAAGAAGAAGACGGTCCTCTTGAACATGGGGCACAAGTTTGGAAACAGGCTGCGAGATGAAGTCAATCTATCCCACTCATCTGGAGGGGGAGAAAACCAAGAAGAAAGGAGGGTACCTAGACCTGCGGTATCTGACCACGAGACTGACTTTGATGAAGATCAATATCCTCCTGCCGAGGATAGATATAAACAGCTTGAAGACCGGTTAAGTGCGATGGAGATTCAGAAGGTCCCTGGGTTAGACTTTGGTGATCTAGGCTTGTCATCTGGGGTGGTGATTCCCCACAAGTTTAAAGCACCAGCCTTTTCTAAATACGAAGGGGTTTCTTGTCCAAAACTGCACCTCCGTTTGTATGTTAGGAAAATTCAGCCGTACACCGCTGACAAGAATCTCTGGATCCACTTCTTTCAAGACAGTCTCTCAGGGACTCAGCTTGAATGGTTTTACCAGCTGGAAGGAGCTAGTATCCGTAATTGGGAAGATTTGGCTGCTGCTTTTTACAAGCAGTACCAATACAATGCCGACCTCGCTCCCACGCGTACTCAACTCCACGGTATGTCTATGGGTGTGGGAGAAGGTTTCAAAGACTATGCTCAGAAGTGGAGGTACCTTGCTGGAAGAGTGCAACCACCCTTGGCTGATAGGGAGCTAGTGGATATGTTTCTGGGGACCTTGTCTGGTCCGCATTTCAACCATCTGATTGGAAGTTCATCGTCTGGATTTACAGAGATAATTATGATCGGGGAAAGAATTGAGGCCGATATCAAATCTGGAAAGATACAGAAGGGTGCTTCATCAAATGCCAAGAAGAAACCTTTTAAGAAGGAGTCCAGTGTTGTTTACAGTTCAAAGAGCCATAATAGACCTGAACGCCGCCAAGCTGTTAAGGCGGTTATTATATCAAGACCTGCTGGTGCTCCTCAGCGCAACAATCAGCCAAGGGCCGAGAGGCCACAAAGACAATTCACTCAGCTCAACATGACTTTATCCCAAATCTTGCCACAATTATTGAAAACCAACTTGGTGATTCCGAAGGAGGCCCCGAAGACCCCCAACACTGAATCACCCATGTACGATCCGAATGCCCACTGTGCTTTTCACTCTAATAGCCTGGGGCATGAAACGGATAACTGCTGGGTCTTGAAGAATAAGGTACAAGAATTGATTGATGCTAAAGATATTGAGTTCGAAGCGCCTGAAAGGCCTAATGTTGTGACTGCTCCTATGCCCAAGCATGGAGTGAATGCTGTAGAGGAAGACTCGTTTGTGGTTTCTGTGGAAGACATTATTACTCCATTGATGACTGTGAAGAAGAACCTTCTGTTAGCCGGTTTATTTCTGGGCTATGGCGAAGGTTGCCATATGTGTTCCGTCCTACCTACCGGTTTCCATCTTCTGAAGTCAGGTGTCCAACGCCTAATGGATAATAAAGAAATTATGTTTGAGAAGACTTTTGTTCCTTTGGTTCCTACTGAAGAAGTTGCTATAATCACCATTTCCGAAAATTCTTCCAAGTCTTCCCCGAGAAAGCCTGTTAGAATTACACCTGTTCCAAGAATCGCACCCTTGATCATCACTGTTCCTGGGCCTATCCCCTATACTTCAGATAAAGCTGTCCCTTGGCATTATGGGGCTGACGTATATTATCAAGGAGTTAAGCAAGATTTGAATGCTGAAGAGGCTGATACTGACATCAGCAACATTGTCAGATCTAGTAAAGTCATCCGCAACGGAAGACTTTTCTCCCCCGAGATCTCTTCACCAGCTGCTCGGAAACCTGTTGTTATACCTGCCAGTACACCTGATACTATTCCTGTTTAAGTTCCCATTCTTACCCCTGTTGCTGAGCCATCTGATACACGGGGCAAAGGGACCACTGATGAGTCTGCCCAGACGGAGGCACCAAAGACAATTACTGTTGAAGCCTCTAGACAAGAGATAGAGGAAATTTTGAAGATCATCAAAAAGGGCGACTATAATGTAGTCGAACAACTGGGGCAAACCCCGTCCAAAATCTCTATGTTGTCTCTGTTTCTATGCTCAAAAGCCCATGCCAAGGCTTTGATTTCCTTCCTGAAGACTGCACACGTGTCGCAGGAAACATCAGTTGATCAGTATAAAGATTGTGTGGCTAGTCTGACAGCGGATAATGGGTTAGGTTTCTCCGACGCCGACCTGCCTGCTAAGGGGAGAAATCACAATGATGCCCTGCATGTCTCCATTGAATGCAGGGGCACTACTCTTGCCCATGTATTGGTGGATACTGGTTCCTCATTGAACGTTTTGCCTAAGAAAGCTCTAGACTGGTTGGATTGTGAGGGTTTAGAGTTTAAGCCAAGTAACATTGTTGTCAGGGCCTTTGATGGGTCAAAGAGAATGGTACATGGAGAAGTGGATATTCCAGTGAAGGTTGGTTCTCAGGTCTTTGCGTCTACCTTTTATGTGATGGACATCCAGCCATCCTATTCTTGTTTGCTAGGTCTCCCATGGATCCACAAAGCTGGGGTAGTCACTTCTACGCTCCACCAGATGCTGAAGTACCCAATCAAAGGGAAAATTGTTATGGTGCGAGGGGAGGAAGAGTACATGGTGAGCCACCTCAATTTTTCCGATATGTAGAGATGGATGGGGAGTTCATTGAGACCCCGTTTCAAAATTTTGAAGAAGTTCCCCAGACACTGGCATCAGCTGAAACTGTCATTGAAGATCCTCCTATGAAGATGGCTTCCTTTAAGGATGCCCGGGCTGTTGTTGAGAAAGGTGGGTGTGCAAATTGGGGCAAACTCCCTGATTTTGCACATAAGAGTAACAAGTTTGGTTTGGGTTTCACTGCAGAAGCTCAAAAGGCTGTACGGAGTGCACGGATTGGAAAAGCTCCCCTGTTTATCAGCAATTCAGGAGTGAATGCCATTGAAGACGACGTTGAAGAATCTGAGTTCGACAGTTAGATCTATCCCATTACCGATGGTGGACTAAGCAACTGGACAGCAAAGGACTTCATCCCAATTACTTTTGTTACCCAGTAATGAGACTTTGATTTTGTATTTGTAATAGACAATGTTTTAAACTTTATGGCCCGGTGTCTTACCCGGGGCACCGTGGCTTCATTTGTGAGGGCTTTATGTGTGTCATCTACATATATCATTAATAAAAGCATTGAAAGTTTCTTGCATTTCAAATCTTGCGCTCGTTGTTTTTTCTTTTATTATATATTACAAAATAACTATTTTACACACACTCACATATAAAGGTCTGCATCCACTCTGGATCTTACTGGTAACGACTCTGCTACTGCCGGTTATTACTTCAAAAGTCCGATCAACTTAGCCGAAGACGAAGGTGAAGATGATTGCGAAGTGCCTGGTGAACTTTCTAGACTCTTACTTCAGGAAGAGAGGGCTATACAGCCACATGAAGAGCCAGTGGAAACAGTGAATCTGGGTACAGAGGTAGACAAGAAAGAGGTCAAGGTCGGTGCAAATCTGGAAGCTAGTGTTAAGAAACGGTTAATTCAAATGCTGCATGACTATGTTGAGATCTTCGCCTAGTCTTATGAAGATATGCCTGGGTTGGATACCGACATTGCGGTTGTTGTACCCCAAAATTTGCCCTCCCATGTTTATCAAGAATTGACTAGCCAAGTCACAAAATTCCCCAAAGGTTATGCAGTTCAACTGTCTCCTATACAGTCAAAACTAGGGTTTGTGTTCTAATCAAGAATTGAAAGTTTTCAAAGGCCCAATCAAGTCTCATATGCCTACAAAGATGGTCAAGTATCCTCATGTCAAGTTTCAAGACATTCAGCTCAAAATTGCACAGTCAAAACCCTAGATTGCACTACAGTCAGCTGTAGGGGCAAAATGGTCATTTGACAGTCAAAAGTTCAAATTTTTGGTCAACATATCATTTTGAAGCCACAAACATCATTTGATCAATGCTTGATCATGATTCTCAAAATTTGGCTCAGAAATCATCAAAGATGCAAAAGTTACTATATTTGGACAGCTGAAAAAGTCAACTGAAATTGACCAGGGCATAACTTTCACATGGATTATCAGAAAAATTCCATCCAAAGCTCATTTTGAAGAGAAAGACATTTCCTACAACTCATCTTCATATTCCAAGTCCAAGAAATGCTCTCACAAAAAGTTATCAATTTCAACATTATAGGTCATTTTCAAAAGTCAACAAAAAGGGACTTTAAGTCAAAGGCCATAACTTGAGATTGGTAAATCAAAATGACATGGGACCAAAGGCATTGGTTAAAGGACTCAAAGACCTTTCCAAAATGTCCAAGAACATGTGAAAAGCTTAAAAATTGAGCAAGGTATGCCTTGTGGAAGTTGGGAAATTTTTGGGAATTTTGAAAAGTCAACATTGATGCAAATGATCCAAAAATGCTAATGGGCCCATTTTTCTTCCAAGTTTCTTCATGCCAAGCCTATGCACGACCATTAGGCCCAAAGGGAAGTATTTTCTCATTTTTTAATTATTTATTTGAATTTATATTAATATTAATTCATTTAAATTATTTAAATATATGAAAAATATAAAGCTTGACCTAAAAAATCTTTTTGTACACATTCTAGGCTCAAGATTTCGTGTACAATTAAATATGGCAAGATTTGGTGTGATTGGAGCATGATTGAACCAAATAACATGAAAAAAGATTCAAAAAAGATTTTACAAAATCAATTAGCAAAAACCATTATGGCATGAGATTTTGTTCAATTTTCTTAACCTAATATGCTCTATACATATTCAGGAATCAAAACCTAATGGTCTTAGACTCTAAACTGCGCAGCAATTGACATCACAAAACTTGAAAATTACCATAAAACTCAAAAACTGATTTCAAAGTTAGGGGTCGATTCAAGCCTTGATTTCCATCCCAAGAGCTTCCTTGTGATTCACTGATCGTATTCCAATCAATATCAACCACAAAAGCTCCAGGAATTGGCATCAAGAACTCAAACTGTAAAGCAAAACTTTTGAAATCGTATAGCATAATTCAAGCATCTTTTTGCATTTTTATTCATGTATTCATGCTCATAATGAAGTTTACAAGCTAACCACTATGTTTAATTGCATTATTTCGCTGTGTATAAGATTCCACCATTGACAGATTCTAGGGTTCCAAGGTTCCAAAATTGGGGCTTTGTGCAAGGCGTAAAATTAGATCACCAAACTGGTACAAGCGAATTCGTCATGTCAAGACGAAGAAAACTCAAGCCTCGCGATTAATTTATGACTCACATAGCGCTAATCGCTATTTTTCCAAAGGCCCTCTAAAACAACGCTCAAAAACCGTTGCCTCATATTTGTGTTTTTCAGGAAAATTGAGGAAGATGACCTCGTGTCCAACGGCCAATGGTCCTTTTAAATCTCGCGCGTTTTTCATCCACTAACACCATGTTTTATTTATTATATTTATATGATATTATATGTTAAATCAAAAGCGTTTGGTTCAGTGGCACAGGTGTTAAGCTTGCATTGTCTAAGACCTGGGTTCGAGTCCCAGGTCTGTGTAAGTTTCATATTATTTTTCAATACTAAATCCTGTGCAGTGCCAACATGGAGGATGCATCACACGTCTCAAAGTCAGACCTACACGCGTCCTAAACGATCAAACCAAAGGCATAGATTCAAGGGACACGCTGCACCTGGTCAAGCGCATCACATAGGATCCAGAAAGGTCAACAAATTTCCAGCTTACTGGGCCTGAATTGCTAGGCCTGAACCTCACATTTGGGGCTACACCCCACCCTGGTTTGCCAATTTTATTTAGTTCTCTTATATCTTTTTAATTATTATTTTATTTGTTTTGTTGTTTTAATTCAATAATTATTTTTTTACAAAATATGAAAACATCAGAAAAATATCATAAAATCAGAAAAAAGCAAAAAATATAATTTTTATTTTATTATTTCCATAAATAAATTGTATGTAAATTATTTAGTTTAATTAGGTTTTTAACTTTAATTCCCTTTAATAAAAATCCAAGAATTTAGAATTAGGTTAATTGATAATTTTTATATCTTTTTAATTTTTCCTTTTTATCACAATATTATTTATTTATTTATTTTTATAATTAAATGTACATAAGTAAGAATTAGGGTTTAATTTAGATTAATATAACATTTTACAATAAACTTAAAAAACATTAGAACTAGGGTTTAGCATTTTATTTTTTAATTTCAATAAATTCTTTTTCTTTTAAATCTAAAAAACACAAAATACCAAAAAACATTTAATTTCTAATTAATTAATTCTTATTAACTTTAATTTCTTATAAAAGGGTCCAACGCCCATTGTTTTTAATTATTTTATCTCGCGCATTTATTTTTATGTCATTTATTATAATTATGTAATTCTCCCAAAGCATTGTAATTTAAATTTCTCGCACCTTTATTTTATTTGCTTTATTTTCCGTCAAATCGGGTCCGGTTTAATTTTGGCGATGTGGACCCGCGCCATGTGTAATAGCCTTAGATTTATTTTTCGCAAACTTTATAACTCTTAAATATGCATGCAAGAATGAATGGCCCTAATTAAAATCAAGCGTAGAACACAAATAAACATGACAAGACAAATAAATGAAACATGACACACAATTCGCACACACCACCCCTAGGGTACGCCTCACTGTTGCCTTTCGAAAAGTGATCGTCGAGTAGAGGACGTCTTAGTAAGTCCTCATGATCCGGGAACCTGGCATGAGGGTAGCTTCTAAGGTGTCTTCCCATTGCTCTGGTGATCACCACGTCCCTAAAACTCGAATTGACCCGAACACCTCCAACGGTGGTGCTACCTACCTCTCAATGGTGGGATGGCACTACTTTAAAGGACATTTACACAGACGAATTCCTTAGGGTAGGTAGGTTCTCAAGGATACTTGCTCTAATCTCAAAAACAAACTCAAAAAGACTTTTCACACTGACACCTTTCAAGAGCTTTCAAAGCAAACTTTTCAAACACTCTGACGTATGAGTCGAACTGAAATTTTTCAAAGAAACTTTTAAAACCCACATTGAAAAGCAAACAAACATTTTGAAAACACATTGAGCAAGTATCTAAGAGCCCATGGATAACCATGGATAGAAAGGGTGCTAACACCTTCCCTTTCTATAACCTACCTCCCGAACCGAGAGCAATCTCTTTAAAGGAATTTTTCTGTGCTTTTGTCCTTTCCATTTGGAGAAAATAAAAGACGGTGGCGACTCTTGCTTCCGCGACATTTCGCGAACCAGCGTTAAACAGTCAGTTCCAGATCCACCGATCACAGAACTGGCGACTCTGCTGGGGATTAACTTAAAGTGAGGTGTACCTTAGGGCTAGCTCATAACTATGTTTTCAATTGTCTGCTTTGCTTGCTTTAAATTGTGGGACTATCTTGGGAGTTCTATAGATCCTAACCCGGATCTGGGGGATACCTTCTTAGAAAGTAGCAACAAGGCTGTGAGGGAACTGTGCGGGGTATACCGACATGGTTGAAACAGTCTGCTACGTTGATGTGGCACTTTGGTGTGTACCGGTAACCCTTGAGTTCAGTCAAGGAGAGTACGGGGCCTCCGCGTGGTGTCGTGAAGCATCAACAGACCTTAGGAACCTTAATTGAACTATCTTGGCCTCTTTAGGGTAGTGAGATAACTGACTTTGGTGCAGTCCGAGGTTGGTTGATACTCGATGCTACACTCAATTGAGGGTTGCCTTCCTGGAATATTTCGGTCGCCAGTTCAATGGCTAAACCGAAACGATGAACAATGAAAGCAATCCCGTGATATTGGGAACCTTAGAACCCGGTTACTTTGATTAGGACAGGTTGAACCCACCAACTTCAAGAGGGTACTACCCAGACCCCATGCTGGCCTTAAACCTTAAGGGCTTGTCTTGTGTGCCTTGTGTGCCTTACATGTTTGTCTTTGTAAATATCTGTGGTGTGTTTAATCATAGCATCATGACATCATCCAGCATCATATGCATTGACTAACCATTTCAGGGGTTCGAATTTTCATCTTTGTTCTTGTTTTGTAGGACATGGAAACTGTTCGTAGAAAGACAATTCAGGTCAATCTTGTAAGGATCCCTCCTCAGCTTAAGGAGCTTATATCCAGGATTCCCGAGAACTCTTCATTCAGTGAAAGGCATGGAAGCCTCATCAGCTTGGTCAACACCAACATTGAGGAAGATATGGTAAAGGTCTTGTTCCAGTTCTTTGACCCTCTGCATCACTGTTTTACCTTCTTGGACTATCAGTTGGTACCTACATTGGAGGAGTTCTCCCGGCTCCTGAAGATCCCTATCCTTGATCAGCTACCCTTCAACGGTACAGAAAAGGAACCTAAGCTTGAAGAGATTGCCAAAGCCTTGCACCTACAGTCATCTGACCTCAAGGGACATTGGGAAGTTAAGAGTGGTGTCAAAGGGTTCTTAGCCAGGTTTCTGTTTGAAAAGGCCCATGAATGTTGGAACTCCCTTGACTTGCAAGCTTTTGAAGAGGTTGTGGCCCTCCTTGTTTATGGTTTGGTGTTGTTCCCTAACCCAGATCAGCTCATTGATATCAGTGCCGTTCAGATCTTTATGTCCAGAAATCCTATACCTACGTTGCTGGGGGACATCCTTCACTCATGTTACACTCGAACCATGAGAAAAAGAGGTGTCCTTATGTGTTGCACTCCTCTCCTGGGAAGGTGGTTTATTTCGCACCTTCCCCAATCGGTCTTGAAGAATGAGCGGGGTTTGAGATGGTCACAACGGTTGATGACTCTTACACATGCAGATATACATTGGTGTCCTAGATCCAGAGGAGATGTCACTATCATTGATCGTTGTGGGGAGTACCCTAATGTTCCTTTACTTGGAATCAGAGGAGGTATTACTTATAGCCCATGCCTGGCTTGGAGACAGTTTGGTTATGCTCGGAGGGATGGTCCTCATGATATGCTAATTCCCGACATAGTTTTTGACTTCGACAATGATACTCAAGGACTTCGTCAGAGATTTATCAGAGCCTGGAAGATGCCCAGTAGGATAGACAGCAAAACACTGGGGCATAGGAACTCCATCCCTTTGGAGCCTTATCTCAAATGGGTACGAGCTCGCTCCCAGAAGCTAGTGATGCCTTATCCTCATATGCTCCCGGTAATCAAAGAACCAGTCTTGGAAGGAGAAGTGTCCTACACTATTCAGCACCCTGATATGCCCACATCCTGGGAAGAGATGCAGAAGAGCTGGATCCAGCTTAAGGAGGAAAGGAATTCTCTTGAGACTAGTCTGCATGCCAGTGAAAAGAAAGTCTTGGAGCTCACTCGTCTGTTGCATGAGGAGAGGAATCTCAACACCTACATAGCTCCGAAAAGGATGCGCAGTGTATTTTGGGATTGACTCGATTTTTGTACTTTTGCCCATGAGGCCTTGATGTATTAAACAATGATTTCTTTAATGATAACGTGTGTTCCTTTTTGTCTACAACAAATTTGAACTTTCGAACCCTTGAATGCATTGCATACGCATTTCATACATCATGTGCATAGCAGGTTTTTCCTCTTTTCAGGTTGCTTACAGTTCTTCGCTGTTTATTTCAGCATCATGAATCCCGGATCTGAATCAACTGAGACATCAATCAAGGCTCTTCAGGCGCAGAATGCGCAGTTTCAAGAACTAATCAAGGGTCTGGCTAAAGGCCAAGAAGAACTAAAGACTATGCTCCTGAAAAAGGAGAAGAAGAAGAAGAGGAGAACTGTTCTGTTCAACTCGGGCCGAAGGTTTGGCAATACTCTGCAACATGAAGAGGCTGGTTCTTATGTTGGCAAGAGTCCTTCTCAGGCAGAAGTAAAGGTTCCTACTCCAGAAGTCTCCGACAACGAGACAGATTTTGATGAAGAGCAGTACCCTCCTTCAGATGACAGGTACAAGCAACTGGAGGACAGGTTGAAGGCTATGGAGGTGCAACAGGCACCTGGGCTGGATTTCGGAGATCTGGGTTTGTCGACTGGTGTGATTATCCCGCATAAATTCAAAGCACCATCCTTCTCGAAGTATGACGGGGCGTCTTGTCCCAAGCTGCACTTAAGGTCCTATGTTCGGAAAATTCAGCCGTACTCTGCGGACAAGAATCTATGGATCCACTTCTTCCAGGAGAGTCTTTCAGGGACTCATCTCGAATGGTTCTATCAGCTGGATGGGACCAAAGTTCGTAACTGGGAGGAGCTGGCTACTGCTTTCTACAAGCAGTATCAGTATAATGCCGACCTTGCCCCCACACGTACCCAACTCCAGGGTATGGCGTTAGGTGCAAGCGAAGGTTTTAAGGAGTACGCTCAGAAGTGGAGAGACCTGGCTGGCAGGGTGCAGCCACCATTGACTGATCGGGAGCTGGTTGACATGTTCTTGGGGACCCTATCTGGGCCGTTTTTCAACCATCTCATTGGGAATTCTTCTGCTGGTTTCACTGATTTAATCTTGACTGGAGAGAGAATTGAAGCTGGGTTGAAGTCTGGGAAGATTGCAAAGGGTGCCTCATCTAGTTCAGAAAAGAAACCGTTTAAAAAGGAGTCTAGCGCCGTATATGGTTCTAGGAGATCAGAAAGAAACGAACACCGCCAATCTGTCAGTGCGGTAATGATTGCTAAGCCTGCTGCCGCTCCCCGGCCAAACAATACTCAGAAGGTGGAAAGACCCCGAAGAGAATTCTCCCGTTTAAACATGACTTTGTCGCAGATCCTGCCACAGTTGCTCTCAACTAATTTAGTGACTGTCAGGGAGGCGCCAAAGTTCCCCAATACTGCATCCCCCAAGTACAACCCGAATGCTCGTTGTGCTTACCACTCAGATAGCCCGGGGCACTCTACTGATGACTGTTGGGCGTTAAAGAATAAGGTGCAAGACCTTATCGATGCAAAGGAGATACAATTCGAGGCGCCCGCAAAGCCGAATGTAGTTACTGCCCCTATGCCTCAGCACGGGGTGAATGTTGTTGATGAAGACGTTTATGCTGTTTCTGTGGATGATCTAGCCACTCCTCTAAAGATCGTTAAGAAGAACCTACTGCAGGCCGGTTTATTTCCGGGTTGTAGTAAGGATTGCCTATTCTGTGTCGTGTCCCCATCTGGTTGTCCCTTGCTAAAGTTAGGCATCCAAAGCTTAATGGATAGCAAGGAGATTCTATTCAAGAAGTCTGCTGTTCGTTTGGTTCCAATAGAAGAAGTCTCTGTGGTAACTATCTTCAATAATCCGATCCCGGCTCTCCAGAAGAAGCCCATCCAAATTCTGACCGTTGCACTTGTTACTATCACTGTTCCTGGGCCCCTGCCCTATGTATCTAATAAAGCTGTCCCTTGGCACTATGGGGCAGATGTATATATAAACCGGATTAAATAAGAGCTCAACGCTGGCGCCAACATCTGTGACATCACTGGCCCGGCCAAAGTTACCCGCAGTGGCAGGCTCTTCTCGCCTGACATTGCGCCACCTGCTGCCCGAAGACCGCTCCTGATAATTCCTGCAAGTACACCTACTCCCGTTGCTGATCAAGTTGTTGTTCCTGCTGCTGATCCGATTGTTTCTGCTGCTGCCGAGTCATCCAATGCTCGGGGCAAGGGAATTGAAACTGAGCCTGCCCAGATGGAGGCACCCATACCCATAGTTGCTGAGGCCTCCCCACAAGAGATGGAGGAGATTTTGAAGATTATAAAAAAGAGCGATTTTAATGCTGGGGCAACGTATCAGCGCGCCATGGTCGCTTTGTTCCATGACATGATCCATCATGAGATTGAGGTATACGTCGATGATATGATTGTAAGATCCCAGACCGAGGAAGAGAATCTAGACCATCTTCAGAAGTTATTCGACAGGTTGAAGCTGTACAAGCTGAGGTTAAACCCGAACAAGTGCACCTTCGGGGTGAGGTCTGGTAAGATGCTGGGTTTCGTTGTAAGTGATAAATGTATTCAAGTAGATCCTCCAAAGGTGAAGGCTATATAGGAAATTCCAGTTCCCCGAGCAGAAAAAGAAGTCAGAGGCTTTCTGGGGCGTCTAAACTACATCGCCCGATTCATCTCGCACCTGACTGCTACTTGCGAGCCAATCTTCAAGTTACTAAAGAAAGATCAAGTGGTAAGATGGAATGATGAATGTCAGGCCGCTTTTGAAAGAATCAAAGAGTATCTCCAAGAGCCACCTATTCTGATGCCACCAGTTGAAGGGAGACCTCTGATCTTATACTTGACAGTACTCGATAATTCAATGGGGTGCATGCTGGGGAAACATGACGAGTCCGGCCGAAAAGAGCATGCTATTTACTACCTTATAAAAAAGTTTACCGACTGCGAGACCCGATACTTGTTGCTTAAGAAAACTTGCTGCGCTTTGGCATGGGCTGCTCGCCGGCTGAGACAGTATATGCTGACTCACCCTACTCTATTGATATCAAAGATGGATCCAATCAAGTATATCTTCGAGAAGCCTGCCTTATCCGGAAGAATAGCAAAATGGCAGATGATATTGACTGAGTATGACATCCAGTACACGACCCAAAAGGCAATCAAGGGAAGTGTGTTGGCAGATCATTTGGCACATCAGGCTGTAGATGATTACCAGTCTATGAACTTCGAGTTCTCGGATTAGAACATCATGTTAGTAACCGACTGCGAAACACCTGGACCGGATGAAGGACCTGAGGAAGGATCCCGATGGTCTATGTACTTTGATGGAGCTTCGAACGCTTTGGGAAATGGCATTGGCACCATGATCATATCTCCTAAAGGCTCTCATACTCCGTTTACTGCCCGACTATGTTTCAACTGCACCAATAACATGGCGGAGTATGAAGCGTGCATCACGGGTCTTCGAGCAGCAATTGACCTAAGGATTAAGTTCTTGAGTGTTTTCGGAGATTCCGCTCTCGTGATCATCCATATCAAAGGCGAGTGGGATATGAAACACCCTAATCTTGTTCCTTACAAGGAGTATGTGTTGACTTTGCTTCCACATTTCGAGGAGATAACCTTTGAACACTTCCCAAGAGAGGAGAATCAGTTGGCGGATGCGCTAGCTACGATGTCTTCTATGTTCAAAGTCAATTGGGACAACGAGGCTCCCCGGATTACCATTGAAAGGTTGGACGTACCTGCACATTATTGTGACATTGAGACTAAAGAGACAACAGATAAACCTTGGTTTCATGAGGTGAAGAAGTATCTTGAAGCTCAGGAATACCCCGAGGGTGCATCTGTTAATGATAAGAAATTTTTGAGGAGGTTCGCGACGAATTTCTTCATCAGCAATGGTATTCTTTACAAGCGTAACCATGATTCAACCTTACTGCGATGTGTGGATAAGAACGAGGCAGAAAGGATCATGGCAGATTTACATGAAGGTACTTTTGGAACTCATTCCAGTGGACACACCATGGCAAAGAAAATCCTTCGGGCAGGATATTTTTGGTCTACAATGGAAGCTGACTGTTATCAGCATTCTCGGACCTGTCACAAGTGCCAAGTCTATGCTGATAAGGTGCATATACCTCCAGTACCTCTAAAAATCTTGACAGCTCCTTGGCCTTTTGCAATGTGGGGCATCGATATGATCGGCAAGATCAGACCTACAGCATCCAACGGGCATCGTTTCATCCTGGTAGCAATTGATTACTTTACAAAGTGGGTTGAAGCAGCTTCCTTTGCTTCCGTAACCAAGAACGCCGTGGCACGGTTCATTCGGCACAACCTGATCTATCGATATGGTGTACCAGAGAGGATAATTACGGACAATGGTACAAATCTCAACAATAAGATGATCATCGAACTCTGCAAACAGCTCAAGATACAGCATCACAACTCTTCTCCTTACTGGCCGAAGATGAATGGGGCTGTAGAAGTGGCTAATAAGAACATTAAGAAGATTGTGCAGAAGATGACGGTGACATACAAAGATTGGCACAAGATGTTACCATTTGCTCTTCATGGGTACCGTACCTCAGCACAGACGTCAACAGGGGCAACACCCTATTCCTTGGTTTACGGCATGGAGGCCGTCTTGCCCATTGAAGTTCAGATACCCTCTCTTCGGATTATGGAGGATGCAAGTTTGAGCGAAGATGACTGGATTCGGACTCGGCTTGATCAACTAAACTTAATTGACGAAAAGAGACTCATAGCTATTTTTCATGGTCAAACGTATCAAAAGCGGATGATCAAGGCATTTAACAAGAAAGTCAGACGACAAGAGTATCAAGTCGGGGACCTGGTTATAAAGCGCATCATACTACCTCAAGGTGATCCCAGGGGAAAATGTACCCCTACTTACGAAGGGCCATTTGTGGTTAAGAACATTTTCTCAGGAGGAGCTATGATTCTAACTACCATGGATGGTGACGACCTTCCTCACCCCGTCAATGCAGACATAGTGAAAAGATACTACGCATAATTAACGACCCGCTAGGTCGACTGGCCTAGGCAAAAATAAGGGCTTCCCGGCGAACCAAAAGGGTTCGGGCAAAAATAAGGGATGAAAATAAAAAAAATCTGTACACCCGGAAAGTCGAAAACCTGAAAAGGCGGCTTGGGCAAAAAAGGGTATCCCAGTGGACTGAAAACCCGAAAGGGCGGTCCAGGCAAAAATTAGGTATCAAGGCGTAACACTATGTCTCCTTGGATCACCTTGCAACCAGACTTCGGTATCAACTGTCAAGCTCAGACGACACTAATCAATCTGATCTACCTTCAACCAAGTAGCAAAGTGATGAGATGCTCGAGGACATAAGGGCAATAGCAGAGATGGAACCCAGTGGGATTATTCACATAGCTGTTTTGTTTAGTTTTTCACAAATTGTGTAAATTCTATTATTCGACGGCGTTCCCTTACTAGGACGTCAGCCTCTTGTACAAAAATGCCTATCTACAGGCCAAACTTCAAAAATCAATACAATTCATTTTTAGAGAAATTTCAAACTGTTTTCCTTTTTCTGTTTTGTTTTGCAAAGAACATCCAATGTTCATTTTTGATATATGCATTTGACATTAATTGCTGCTCATGAATATTTACATGCGAAACAAAAGACCATTACTGGTAATATCAGAAACAGGGGCAATAAGAATTGTCCAAACTATACAGTTGCTCTGTCCACCAGGTACAAGGTAAATTCAGCTGGAGAATATGGTTGAGATGCACTCACTCCCCGCAGAGTAAGACAGTAATGTTAGCTCTCCCCAGCTGAGACTTGCAACTGTGAATGAATCGGTAATATTCTCCCCAAGCAGAGTTCATCTACCATCAGCACCGAAAAGGCTTAATATCCCCAGCAGTCTTAATATTCCCCAATGGAGTATAAGAACATTCCCCGGGAGAATACAAAATAATCCCCAGTGGAGTCTGAAATTTTTCCCAGCACAGTCTGAAAAAGCTTCCCTAGTGGAGTTTGGAGAATCATCCCCAATAGACTTTGGAAGATTGTCCCCAGTAGACCTCAAAGGATTATCCCCAATAGAGTCTAAAAGGTTATCCCCAGTGAAGTCGCAACCGAAAGTTCATCCCCAATGGAGTTCTTTCCTTTCACAAGCAGAAACTTCAATACCCAACATGATTCAGTATCACCAGCAATGGTAATTCATCCTCAGCGGAATTTATCGGTGGAATCCTCAGCAGAGCATCTCTTCCCTACAGAGTAATCTCCTCATCAGTTTATTCCCCAACGGAGTTATCCTCTCCTGCAGGTTTATTCTCGCAATCATCTTCGTTCGCCATCCCCAGCGGAAACGAAGAATTCAACTCTTTCTCCAGCAGCTATCTGAGATTTATTTTCCCCAGCTAAAGCATTACATCTCTATACATCATGACACATGCATATACGCATCATACAACACAATCTCATTTATTTTGAGAACATCATTGCTTGATATATATCATGCATTGCATATGACTGACCTTTAATTTTCAAGAAAGATGTAGTTAAGTTCTCAGCTATGTCGTACTACTGACCGGTTCTTAAATCTCAACTGAATTAGTCTCGGTTGAATTATAGATAAGGTTCTAAAACTCGGCAATTTTCCTCCTTCGTAGTGTGGACGAGTTCTTAAATCTCAACAGAATTATTCTCTGTTGAAGTACAGACAGTTCCTAGATCTTGATAAAGATGTTTCCCTCAGTCGAAGTACTGACCGGTTCTTAAATCTCAACTGAACTAGTCTCGGTTGAATTACATATAAGGTTCTAAATCTCGACAATTTTCCTCCGTCGTAGTGTGGACGAGTTCTTAAATCTCAACGGAATTATTCTCCGTTGAAGTACAGACAGTTCCTAAATCTCGATGAAGATGTTTCCATCAGTCGAAGTACTGACCGATTCTTAAATCTCAACTGAATTAGTCTCAGTTGAATTACAGATAAGGTTCTAAATCTCGACAATTTTCCTCCGTCGTAGTGTGGACGAGTTCTTAAATCTCAACAGAATTATCCTCCGTTGAAGTACAGACAGTTCCTAGATCTCGATGAAGATGTTTCCCTCAGTCGAAGTACTGACTGGTTCTTAAATCTCAACTGAATTAGTCTCGGTTGAATTACAGATAAGGTTCTAAATATCGACAATTTTCCTCCGTCGTAGTGTGGACGAGTTCTTAAATCTCAACAGAATTATCCTCCGTTGAAGTACAGACAGTTCCTAGATCTCGATGAAGATGTTTCCCTCAGTCGAAGTACTGACCGATTATTAAATCTCAACTGAATTAGTCTAGGTTGAATTACAGATAAGGTTCTAAATATCGGCAATTCTCCTCAGTCGAAATACTGACCGATTCTTAAATCTCAGCTGAATTATCCTCGGTTGAATTACAGATAAGGTTTTTAATCTCGACAGATTTCCCCCAGTTGAATTATGGACAAGTTCTTAAAACTCAGCAGATATGTTCTCTCAGCTAAGGTACAAACAAGTTCCTAAATCTCAACAAAGATCAGGCTTCCCCAGCGGAATCTTCCACAACAACAGGTATGCAAGTTCTCGCTAAGGAATCTCTTATGCGATCGACACTCATACATATGGCATCTTTAAGCCCATCCTCCCGCCAGCAATCTCCAAATGGCATCCATAAGCCCATTCCCGACATCACCAAGCTGATACCACTTCATGCGAGTGCAAATTTCTGGACACTCTAGTGTTCAATCATCTTCCACCTTCGGATCACGAAAGACACGAAAGCCAATCTACATCCTCAGGTTTAAGAAGATTGAACAGGGGAAGCTGTTGTACCCCAAAATTTGCCCTCTCATATTTCTCAAGATATTGCAAGAAGAATCTCCAAGTTGCTCAAGGTTGCTAAAGAGTTGGTCAGACAAGTCATCTCCTAAGGCAGTCAACCCCAAATTAGGGTTTTGTGCTGCACCAAGATCCTTGAATTCAAATGACCTCAAGTTCTACCCAATGTCTTAATATGTTCTCAAGGTCATCCATGTCAAGTTTCAAACCTTGCAGAGGAAGTTTGTCCAGTCAATTGCTCAAAGGGTCCAAAAATCGACTGTGCTAGGGCAAAAGTCAACTGTGACCTACAAACAGTTAAACTTCAAGATTTTTGTCAAACATTCTCATTTTGAAGGATATTTCATCATTTTATCAAGGGTTGATCATGATTCATCAAGGATTGCTCATAATTCATCAAGACTCAAAAGTTGCTAAATTACGGTTTTGTAGGAAAAGTCAACTTAACTTTGACCAAGCATAACTTTCTCATACTTTATGAGAAATTACCCATATGAAGCTCATTTTGAAGAGGATTAAGTTTCCTACAATCCATCTTCATACCCCAATATAAAAAAAGGCACTCACAAGAAGTTATAAATTTGGACATTATAGGTCATTTTTGAAAGTCAACAAAAACACCTTTTTTTCCAAAGATTATAACTTGATCATGGATTATCAAAATTGGATGAGACCAAAAGGGTTGGTTAGAGTACATCTCAAGCTTTCTAAAAAGTCCAATAACACTTACAAAAGTTCAAAATTGAAGAAGTTATGCATTGTTAAAGTTGGACATTTTTGTAAAATTGCCAAAAGTCAACTATCCCCAAAACTTCAAATTTTGTCAAATGGGCCCATTCTTTTCCACTTGATTTGAGCTTGCATCATTGCACTCGTGTCCTAGCCTCAGCCATGAGCTCATACTTTATTTTTATTATTTTATTTGATTTTTTATTGAATTTATTCATTTTAAATCAAATTAAATCATTTAAAATCCAAAACTTTGATTACATGAGATCTTTTGGCTATTTCAGGATTGGATAATCATCATTAACATCATCAAATTCGTATCATGCAAAACCATGTGAAAAATATTGAGATTTGGGCAAATTTGGCAAGTTGTAAAGAGGAGATCAAATCAAATTCCAATGCATTGATTTAGAGAGATTGAATCCATAATGCTTACCCTAATACACTCCATAGTACATAAGCAAGCAAAACAAATTGAAATAAGGGTTGGAAAGGACAAGCAGAGGAAGAACAAAGTTTGGAAAAAGTGGTAAAAAGCTTGAGATCAAAATCGTGCTTAGAGGTGTTTTCAGAAGCCAAGACCTATTCCAATCGCTTCCTGGACGTTCACTGAAGCTAAACCAATCCAAAGCAAGCTTCCTCACACACCACAACACGCTAACCACCATAGCTAGGGTTCTTCGTTTATTTTTTGGGGTTTCCTATTTCAGGTAAAATCAGGACTCAGGAAGGGCATAATGTTGATCAGGGAGTCAAGACGAAACCAACCATGCTCTGGGATTTGATTTATGTGACCTAGGGAAGATTTTAGAACAGGCTTGCGCATTTAGCTGCGGATTCAAATCCGCAGGTAAATGTTTTACAGGTTTCAGGACAGGGACGATGAAGTGTCCCCTGCCCATTGGTCAGTTCCAATGGCGCGCGTTTTTTTATAATTTTTTCTGGCCATTGACTTGTTTTATTTTATTATATATTATTTGTATATTATTAACAAACAAATCAATTCAACGTAGTGGCAAGGCAAGCGTCCAATATCCATCAGGACCTGGGTTCGAATCCCAGGTCCCCCAATTTCTATTTGATTTTGTCCTTCAGGTGATCATGTACATATCCAAGCATGCAGCATACCATACACCATCAAGCATCCAATGGCCAGATGGCCAAAGGCCAAATCTGGTGGCCAAGATCTGAAGGTCTAGCATGGTCCAAGTCAGCGCATGCACACCAAATCCAAAAAGTCAAACAAGGCCAGCGTATTTTGGGCCTTCAGATTGCTATTCATGCCCATATTTCAGGCCCAAACCTCTCTCTCTTTCTATTTTATTTATTTTGTTTATTTTAATTGTTTTATTATTTTTGTTTAAATTCTAACCAATCAAAAAATTTCTTTTCTTTATAAAATAAAAACCACAAAAATATTTTCTTTATCAAATCAAACTTTAATTATTTATTTTTATTAATAAACACTAATTAAATTAATTTAGGTTTTAATTAAAATAACTTTAACATACTTTTGTAAATAATTAAAATTAAATTAGATTTAATTAGGTTTTCACTAATTCAATTAATTTTATTTTTCTTTCTTAAAATAACAACAAAAAAAACCAAAAATAATTTTTTTTATTAATTAATTTATTTGTTAATTTAGTAATTAATTTAGGTTAATTTCTTTCTTAAAATAAAAATAACAAAAAAATCTTTTCTTTAACAAAAAAGGTGAAAACCCTAATCTTGCGCTCGATTTAATTTCCCGCACACGATTTATTTATCCAATATTGTACTCGCTCCCAGATTGTAATAGCTTAATAGGACTTTTTATTTATTTCTTCATCGCTTTATTTATTTTTAAAGGGTTTGTCTTTGGCGATGTAAATACCCGACGCCTTGTAATTTAATTTCCGCGCTTTTATTTTCTGCGAATTATAATTGTTAGATGTTTGATAATAGGATGGCATGACAAGACTGGATATTTTAACCTAACATCAAATTAGATCACCATTAACATATACAAAGATAAAAATAAACTGAAAACGACACACTCGCACATGCATACTCTTAGGGTACACCCCACTTGGTTGCCTTTGTACACAGTCATTGAGTATAGGTCACTTTAGAGGTCATCCTCTTGTCTCAAAGATCATAGTCGCCTCAAAATGGTTGCCTCGGATATTGTTGCCTCAAACAAATGATCTAAGACATTAGGGTTACCACTAAAGTGTCCTAACATTGCTTTGGTGACCGTAAGTCCCGCATTCGAATTGACCCTCAAACTCCAACGACGATGCTACCTATTCATCAATAGTGGGATAGCATTGCCTAAAGGAAACTAGCATAGAACGATTCCTTTTTCGAGTAGGTAGATGGTTCTTAGATACTTTCTCTTTCAAAACAAAAAAACTTTTCACACGTACACTTTTTCGAACAAAGTTTTCAAAACACTTCATTACACTCTTGAGGACAGAAGCAAGAGTTAAATCGAAGTTTCAAAACAAAAACTTTTTCAAACCCACAAGCACAAAGAAAACCATTTTGAAAACAATATGAGCAAGTACCTAAGAGCCCGTGGATAACCACAGATAGAAAGGGTGCTAACACCTTCCCTTTCTATAATCTACCCCCCGAACCCGAGAAATATCTCGAAAAAGGAATTTTTCTGTGCTTTCTTCCTTTCCTTGTTGGATAAAATAAAAGTCGGTGGCAACTCTTGCTTACCGCGACATTATGCAAAAACAATCTCAAAACGCAAACCAACATTCCAAAAAACAGTCAGTTCTTCCCACCGTATCACACTTCCCTTTCTATAATCTACCCCCCAAACCCGAGAAATATCTCAAAAAAGGAATTTTCTGTGCTTTTTTCCTTTCCTTGTTGGATAAAATAAAAGTCGATGGCGACTCTTTCTTACCGCGACATTTTGCAAAAACAAACGCAAAATGCAAACTAGCATTCCAAAAACAGTCAGTTCTTCCCACCGTATCACACACCTCATGCATATTCATGCATTCATAATAGGTACTCAGAGTTAGAGATTCATATTCAGACTTGGTACTCTCTTCAGAGTTACAAACTTGAATTCTTGTTGCCACGTGTTCAGAGATTAGTTATGGAACAACTTCGTGGAATATTGGTCGGGATGAAGATTTATATGGGGTTTTTTGTTGTATACATGCAAGCTTTGGCCCGTGATCGGGAACTCTTCGAGAAGGAAGGTAATCGGTTGAAGACCAAGTTGGGCAAGGTCATGGAAGTCTTAATGATAGTATCAGCAATCCTACACCGACTGTTGCGACATGAGTTATTCTCTTATCCTCATTTGGGATTTCTTTCAAACTATGGAGTACCTTGTGGGTCTCATCCACCATCTTGAGTTCTTGGAACATATTATCAGCAGATGGTTCCCATTTCCCAGTTGAATTCAAGGGATACGTTTTACCAACAAGGGCATAATAGGTCTGGAGAATAGTTTTGATCCCATCTAAGTGCTTTATTCTCATTTGTTTCCACGCTTGTTTGAGCTTCAAAGGGTTAGGCTCCGTACTTCAGTACTGTCTACAAATTCCCTTCCTGATCATGATACCAACGTCAGATATGATTACCACGTCGGGGAACCCGATTATTTCAATCAAGCGCACTCTCTACAACTTTGGGCCACCTGATCTTCTCTTCAACAGTCAGTGTTAGTTACCCAAGTGAATCCATGGGGCAAATCTTTTAAGCAAAGATAGAATAAGCCTTAGGAGTATGTTGATACCATCTCAATGCCTTACATCCTGGAACTTCCTCATCTATTTGGAATTCAGTTGATTAAGCTTCGTTCTTTGGAGACTATTCAGCTGATTATTCTCTCTCCCCATGAAAATGCTAGGATGTCTCTCATTCTAGGGCATTTGGCTGTGATGTTGAAGATTTCAAGAGGTTTAACCAAAGTCCAGCTCCTTCCTGGTGTTTTTCTCAAAGTCCAACTTCTAATGTGGCGGACAATTTTGAACTTTTCTCTTGGCACAACATTTACCTTTTCTTTTAAGAGAATCTTCGGTGAGTATATTCTGGGGCACTCGGCTATTCAGTTGAAGATGGTTTGTCATCCAGAGATAAATTCTAAGCTTGGTTCAATTCAAAGACTGTTATGTCCATATAAGAGGGGAATCTCTTATCCAAGTGAGCCCCGAGGTTGCTGAAGATTGTTTGAAGCAATCAGTCCATACGGAGACTAGTCTTCTCAACCATGGATATTTCAAATTTCATTTGCATTCTCATTTGCAATCTTAATTGTTTTGATTAGTACTTTCTTGTATGCAAAACTTGCTTACTTTTGAATATTAAATCATGATGCATTTAATATGTTTTTCTTGAATTAATCCATTCGTTATCACTCTTATTTGCTTTACTATGTTTTTGATACTCAACTCTCGTTAATAAAGCAACAACTCTGGAGGTAGGATGAAAAAAATTTACTTGGAATCCCAAATGGTATGCTTTCGAGTAAAGCCTTACTGACGATGTACAAGCCTTGTTTCAATCCCCAAACACCGGAGATATAAGGGAGATAGACCCTCGTTAACCCTTCTGAGCCTTCGAAGTAAGAGTTTATTTTCTGTTAATCTGATCAGGCATTCAAATTTTTAGAAGGAGTGTCCCATATGAGGATCACCACACCTTATCCCTCCCATTTTTAATCCGGGAAGAGATCAAAACCACAATGGTTATTTCTTCACAAAATCCTGAGGTTGAGATCGAATCGATACAACAATGGTTATCCCTCGCCGACCAAGGAATAAGGCAGTCACTTTATTCCAAAAAGTTCAAAGACTTAGGGTCACACGACTTATTCAAAATGATAAATATGAATAAGAAAGAAAAAAAAAAGCCCCGCTAGTCGAAACTTGAAAACAAGTCGCTTAGGGAAAAGTTAGGGCATCCCGCTGGACTTCCAAATTGAAATTCAAAAAAATTTGTCCAGGTAAAAGTTAGATAAAATTAAAAGGAATTTGAAAAGCCCGAAAGGCAGAAATGAATTATTCAATAAAAATACTCATCAAAAGAAAAGTTGGGTGATCGAACACCCCAAAACCAAAGGTTAAGTGACTGTCGTGTCCAAGAAATCACCATGGTTCCTCAATCATCATAAACTCTTTTGAGAGATGAGTGCTCGTATCGAGTTAACTAAATGTAGGAGTGGAGAACATCATGGAGAATGGGTGGGCACCAAATAATTTTGAGCCTTAAAAAAACCTTTTTTTTCTAAAAACCATGAACCAGGCCACGTTACAACCCTTAAAAGTCCTAATTGAAGCATGGGTTAATTCGAAAGAAAAACTTTTACGAGAGCACGATAACCCGACTCCTAGGAGACTTGCTAGAAAACTTTTTGAGTTGGTATCACTCCCTCTTTTATTTTCTTTGTACAGAAAAATTTCGATATTTCAACATCTCTTCAATAAAAGTTTTCTAACTTCAAGACAAGTATATGATTTGCATTAGATTTATCATTCTTAGGATAAAACATTCTTTGCATATGAAAAGTGCTTAAACATAAAGCGAGCTTGCATAATGAGAATTAGATGAAGAGTTGGATTATCCCGGGGGACGAATTACTTAAGGAATCTGTTGAAAAGAATGATCTTAATAAGGGGCATGATTTTTAGTGACTCCTTTGAATCGAAGAAGACTAGTTTGAGAGGTTTATCAATAATTATTTGTTTGATGATTGTGCAGAAGTTTTGTCTACCAACAAGTCTCTATTGAGAAATGGCATATCGTTTCCAGTTGGTCCTGAAGGACAATTTTCGTCAAGCATTTGCTTGTGCATGAAGTAGTTCAAGTTGAGAATTATGATTATGTACTAGCTCGTTTTGAATATGTAAGTCAATCATCCTGAGGAGGTGTTATCTTCCAAACTCCGTGAAATTCTCGTTCCTTTGTGAGCATGAGGTAAGGAAATGGTCTGCCAAGATTTCGCTAATCTGAGCAATCAAGTCAAGATCCATTGACTCTCAAATTTTCATCAAACCAGGGTAGTTATGTCGAGACTCGACAAATCTCTCAAATTATCGGGTGATCAGGGTCTGTTACCCAAGATTTATTGAAGCCACTTCTAATATTGATTAGTCAGAAGCCGTGTTTCAAAGTTTGAAACACTGGGGCAGTTCATCTAGATGGTACAGATCTCAGGAAGTCCTTTCGAGGCAAGTTCTTTAACAGCCCTACAGATTGGGGAAAGGCATTATGCAGGGGATTTTCTCCCATTTCATATTTGATCAGTTTAATTCTGGTCGCAGGCTAGAAAATTCATGAAGGAGAAGAGCATGACAAGAAGTCGGGATTATTATCTTCAGCTCATCAGAATTTTAAGTCTATGAATTTTTGTTCCTTCATCAAAAGTTAAGATCTTTATCTCTGACTGAAGTCGGGATTTATATCCTCAGCACAGATCTTAGGAAGTCCTCTTGAGGAGAATCTCTTCAAAGGTTAGTAAACCTGAGGCAGTTACGTCAGGATTTGACGAATCTCTCCTTAGACCCGTTGTGTCAGAGAATTATTCAGAGCTCAAATAATCTGAGGCAGATTATCTAGAGTCAAAAGGACCTTTTCCAGCAAAGTTGTCACACTATCTGGGGCAAGTTGAGTGGTCTGTTTCACAGAAGTTATCATTTGCTTTGTTTATCTGTGTAATTCACCATTACCAGAGAAACATACCTCAAGATGATTAAAGCATCCCTAACCTGGATTGTTTCACCCGAAGCAACACTGAAGTTTCTACTTCTCCCAAGTAAGTATTCCCAAATGAGAAATTTTAAGATTAACCAATTGGAATTCTAGATTAAAAGAGTCTTGTTCTCTGGATGCATAAAGCTTTATCTCCCAGTATCACCTAGCAGAAAGTATTTTGACTGAAAGTTATAATCTTTTAATATGGAATTTCCATTTCTTGGTAAATCTAACATGTTTGTGTTCGTAAGAGAATATCTATTCCTCGGAGCAGAGCGTCTTTACCCTAACTGAAGATTTGGTTGAATATATTCTTATTCCCCGGTGAAGTCACTTCATGAAGAACAAATCTATTTGAGATTAATTGTGGGTTTCTATAGATATCTGAAGTTTCTATTGATCCCCAATAAGTCTCCCAAAGCAGAGAATTTTAAAGATTGACTAATTGAAATTTTGGATTAAGAGAGTCTTATTCTACAAGTGCTTGAAGTTTTGTCTCCCCAACATCACCTAGCAAAAGAATGTCTATCCCCTGAAGTGGAGTGTGCTCATCCCTAGCTTAAGTCGAGAATTCCTTCAGAATTTCTCCTGTTCCCTGGTGAAGTCACTACATAAAAAATTTCTTGTTCAAGAATTCTCTAATCTCCATAGCAGAATTATGGTTTGAAGTTCATTATGCTGAGGGTCTTTTATTATCCCCAGTGAAGATTATTCAAGTTTGTTCTGAAGTTATGTGAGCATCATCTCATTTCCTCAGAGGAGGCTGTTGTTGAGGATCTCATGTCCAATATTTCCCGTTCCTCAACGGAGCTGTCTTATTTGAGATCTCACTCTCATGAATTTTCATCCCCAACTGATTTGTGTTGGGGTTTATTTCGTCTCTCTAGTGAAGAACATTGTGTGAGATCTCATATTCAGAATTTATCCTTTCCCCAGCGGAGCTGCCTTCAGAAATCTCTTATTCAGATATCCTTATCTCCCCTATGAAGTTGCCTTATCAAGAAATCTCATAATCAGGAATTCTCATTTCTCCAATGGAGTCGTTTCAACAAAAGTACTTATTCATAGATTCTCTCTTTTCCCAGTAGATCTCAATCCTGGGTGTTGATAAGTGTGACTTCCCCAAAAGAGTACGCTATTATGGTTACTAGCCCTAGGATAAAGCATCATAGCAAGATTTCATAGTGGAGATGAAGATTCTCGTATTTCCAGTAGTAGCATATTTTATTGAGTTTCTCATACAAAGAATATCTCATTCCCGACAAGGGTTATGTTTGTAAGGTCTCTTACCCCCAACATGGATCTTCATATCCTTGGCAGTATAAGGTTTCGTTCTCCCCAGTGAGAAATTGACCAGTTATCAAACAAAAGTCAGGTGAATTTTGATTTTCCACAAACCCCATTTTATTAATGCTCTCTCTAGGAAAATCAAGTATCCATTTGGCGTTTCCTCATAGATGTTACAATTTTGATATGATCTTCTATAGCAGAATTTGCCATTTATTTTTGTAAGTTTTATCAGGGTTCGGCTTGTGGTTATTATTTTTTTTGTTTCGCCAATCTGGGGCAGTCAAGTTAAGGATCAATCTCTCAAAGTTCTGCTACTCTGGGAAAACATATCAATTTTGGTACGTATCCCATGAAGTCCTTTTGAGGAATTGTCGTTCACTCTGTAAGTTGTATCTTGTCAGCACCCATGCAAGAGTGTTATCTCTAACTTTGGAACATTGTAATAGGGAATTCGCCATACAGTTGTTTCTCCCCAGCATTATCATATGAGGGATTCTTGAGGCGGATAAGGTTTTTGGATACATTCATTCCCCAACTAAGTTTTGATGAGCATTATCTCATTTCTTAATAAAGACTATTACCAACAGAGTATACCTTCTGATTGGAATTATCATTGAAGTTTTAATTCATAAATTCTCATTTTCCCATCAAAGTTGTGACTTGGGGAATTTCTTTATCAAAAGAATATTTTATCATCCTCAGTAGAGTTGATGCTGGTTGAGATTTCCGTATCCCCAGTAGAGTTGATACCGTTTGACTATCTTCATGGTCTATTTTATGACTGCATATCCAAGGTTCCTTTAATCCATGGCAGTCAGGTTCTTTGTGAAGAAATCCATGGCAGAAGCATTCCCAGCGGGGGTTGCCATTTTTAAAGTTTTGTATCTCTCATCCCCAGTAAAATACTCCCCGGTGTTATACCCCAAAATTTTCCCCTAAGATCCCTTTATCATACCATATTGATTCAATTACAACAAGGTCATATTAGGGCTTTTGGTTCTCCTCTATATCTTTAGCTTTGCTCTTTGAGGAATCACCAAGCACCTTGACTTGTTTTCTTTTGTGATCATGCATGATTTGTTTTGACTTTCCTTAAAATTAATAAAATGCAATGTTGGTTTGTCTTACTTGTTAATAATGTAGGTAAAGGAAATGAGGCTTAGCAAGTTGATCCATGGTTTCATTAGTTTATTTCCATGCCCTAGTCAATAAAGCTTGAGAAGTTCAAACCTCACCATTGAAGTTATTTTGGAAGAAATGGCATGGCAAGGTTTATCTTGGTTCACCATATTTCAAAGTCATCAAGATTAATTCAAAAGTACAAGGGGTTGATTGAAGAAGTTGTCATGATTGGACAAGGCCTTGTTCCCATTGTTCACAAGTTCATATTTCTCTCAATTATCAAGATATGGAAGTGGTTTTGGTTCTTATTAGTTCCCATTATCATCCTCAACAACTTCTATCTACAAAGCAAAAGTGTTGGTACAAAAAAGTTATTTAAAATTGTCAAAGTTTCTCAAAGCATTTTCTTGATCTAGGAGCTAGGGTTTTGAGCTTCAAAGAAGTATATCTTGCTCATCTTTTGGTATTTTTGAGTGATTCCAAAGACATCCTTCTCTTCAAAGGGTTATTAACAAATCACTTCAAAATTCTCAAGGAGTTTTCATGTGGAAGAAACATAATGTTGAAGAAAGATTACAAGTCCTCCAGATGAACCCCCAATTTTCCATGTGTGACTTCAAAGGATCATAACTTGGTCAATTTTTATCACCTTGAGCCCACTCTTTTTCCACAATGATCTTGAGGATATTAAATTTATTCCTTATTTTACGTACAAAGTGAGAAAATGGATGGAAGATGCCCTAAGGATACAAAATATTATAGGTCATTTCATGATTTTTTTCCAACTTCAACAATTCATAACTCTCTCAATTTTTGGATATTTTGAATGATTCAAGTTTAAAAATGTCATTCAAGAGGTCTATTTCATGCCATCTTTTTTGGTCAAGAACAAATTCTAAGTGGATGGCCATGTTTGGATGCAAAACATTATAGGTCACTTTTGAAGAAAAACTTGAAATATTTCTAAGTATGGAAAGTCAACCTTTTCCCCAACTCTAACTCATTGCAACTTTCAGCTCAAACATCCATTTGATTCCATTATTTTCCCATTGCAAAGCTTGTAACCCCATCTTTCTAAAGCATCAAGAATCATGCCCTAAGACCCCTTGAGATGAGAATGCCATTGATTTGAACTTGGTAACTTAAAACTGAAGTTTCTTCAAAAGTAAGAATTTGAAATCCTTGATTTAGCTTCTAAACACATTGTTTCTATTCATTTTTGCTTCTAAACATGTTTAGTGAACTTCCAAAAGTGATTAACATAGAAAAATGCGCGTTTTGGATGAGTTTTGATCAATATAAAAGTCACACTTTCCTTGTTTGCAACTTCACACAATTTCCCTCCAAACTTCATCATTTCACACGCTTGAACATTCCATTTGATTCCCTATAAATAGAGTGTCATCACTCATTCATTTCCTCAAGCTTGAACAACCAGAATCACCCTACCAAACTTGATCCATAACTCATTTTTCTGCAACTTCGAATCAATGTTCGAGCCATTTTCAATCCAATTTTCCATCAATTTACCTTCCTTGATCTTCCTTGAAGCTAACCATATAATTACCTTCAAGAATCGTGACCTATATTGACCCATAGAAATCCAGTTTCAGAGCTCTGCAACTCAACTTCATTAAGGTAGATTTCTCCATAAATTCTTCAAAACTTTGATATTATTATGAAGCTCTCATTGCCCTGGTCCTAGTCGCAACACTTGCTTTTATCTGGAAACACGTTTTGACCATGAAATTTAAAATTCCTTTTCAAAACTTTCTTTCCAAATTGCTTGAGCTACAATTTATATAAATTTGTCGCGAATGTATGGTTGTCTTCGTCTTGAAGAGACGAATCGAATGACATAGGTCTCGTGCTCTAATTTTACAGATTGAGCAACCAGATTTTGAGACTGGCTAGAGGTTGAAGATGACCAACGTGTCATCTTCCAACCAATGATGGCATGCCATATGTTTTTTTTGAAATCTGATTTAATTAATGATTCAGTGCTTTATTCACTAAAGTCCATAACATGCACAGCGCGCCAGGTCCACTAGATCTGTTTAATAACGCGTTTTGACATTGATCAGATGGCCCATATTTTTTTGTTTGATATTTTATTTTCTAATTTTTATTTTAATTGTTTTAAACTTCAAAAAATCATAGAAAATTCATTTTTAGTCCAAAAAATCTAAAACAATAATGAAAAATATTTTTTGAATTTTCTCTTTCTGATTTTTATTTTTTCACAATTTTATTTTGTGATTTGATATGTTTTTATAAATTTTCACGTTATTTGAATTGTTTTAAATGTTTAAAAATACTTTTATGCATTTTTTAATTCTGAAAAAAATATGGAATGATCCAATGATATTCTGACAATTATTGGTGACGTCATTTATTTTTTATTTCTGACTTTGTTATTTTTATTATTTTTGGTTTATTTTACTCATTTCTTTTAATTTTAAAAATAGTTTCTGACTTTAAAAAATTACCAAAAATTTTATAGAAATATTTGAGTTCATTTCTGATTTTTCTATGGTCTTACTTAATATTTCTTGATTAGTTTGAACATAGTTGGTATTTTTCTTTCTTATTTCTATTTTAAAACATTTTTAAAACCTTTTTAATGTATATATTAAATGCAATATTATTTTGTGATTATTTTTTTGCTGATCTTGGGTTAAATTTTTGATCATGAACTTTATTAACATCATTGGATCCATGGTGTTGAGTCTAACTCCACAAAAAATGGATGAATGATTTTAATAATAGTTTGATTAAATTTTAATTCAAATGTGGTTTATATTCTTTCCCACCCCTCTTCATCTCATCCCTTTCTTATTGCACTAAGTGTTATTGGAGCATGATCTCTATATCATGTCTCAAAACAAATGGTGCATAGATTGCTATTGAACAACCTCAAAATAGGTGCGACTTCTATATAAGTCCACTTACGATTACTTAACATAGCGCTAAATTTTGTCCCGATTCGAATAAATGATCATTCGTGGCCCAAACCTATGTTTGAAAGCCCAAGTATGTTAATTTGATCTCTTTGATCCAATAACCTTGAGATTCATTGTTTGGAGGCTTTGGTTCTACCAATCCTCTAATGGATCTTCATCAATTTTGGTCAATGCAGATCACTTAAACATCGTTGATCATTACATGTTACTTTTGAGGATTCCAAATGGATGATATACTTGACAAAAAGCAAATGCAACTTGTTGTGTGGAGGCTTTGGTTCTACCTATCCTCTAATGAGTTCCAAATGCAAGTTTCGAGATGGTCATCCAACTAACCAATAATTATTAAATTGTTTTTATTTTATGCTTTTATTTTTTATACTTTATGTACCATTTACTTTAAGCATTACATTTCATGCCATTTTATTTTGCTCACTTGAGCATTTACTTTCTTGCCATTTTCATCTTTGCTCACTTGAGCTTCTCTTTTCTTTTTTTAAGACACTTAATAATCAACATGAACCATAAAAAGCTTTAATAATACTTGGACTATTTGGTTACTATCCTTGGCATTATGGAGTATTGGACTTCTTGGACTTAGGATTAGAAACCTTGGCCTATGTTGGACACCTTGTGATCTTAATTAATATTTTGTCTGGAGTTCTTGAGGTTTACCTCAAGACATTGGGTTGTTTGTTTGTTTTGTGTGCAGGTTATTGTGATTACATACTTTGTTTGTAATCTGGAATTCACCCGTATACAGCCGTTACTCTGCCCAATTTTTATGAAGACTTAATACATTTGAAGTTTGGTTCTCTCAAGAGATCTAATATCTTTGCTTGTTTGGTTTCAATCCAAAGAATGAGAAATCTATCTTGACTCATAATGTCAAGTATTGGCTTCTTGTTGGTTAGATGGTTCTTATCCCTAGCTTTTACCTTATGCTTTAGGATAGTCTCTTCTTCTCCTCCCATCTTCTTTAATTTCAAAAATCTTCTTCCTCCTTTTGAAAACTCTTCTTGTTTTGAAACTTGAACCATTTTCATAATAAAATTGGACTTAAGTCCATGCATTTTTCAAAACCCTTTCATAAATAAACTTCAATCAACTTAATAATACATTGGCATTTTTTAGTGAGAAGATATAAAATCAACTAATCTCATTTCAAACCATTTTGCCACTTTGGCTTTTTTACTTTAAAACTTTTCTCAAAAGATTGGACTCTTGTCAATCCTTGTAGTGATGCAAACAATTATACTTCTACAACATATAGTGAGGAGAGATATTTTCCACTTGGGTATTAAGTGAGGCATTGTTGATTTTAAAATCCAAGCCATATCCTCCACTTTCAGATGATGCAAATTCTCCTTTCTCATGATTGTGTGTAGTAAGTATGTTTTCCATACAGACAATGACGATGATGTCTTATCCCATAAAATTAAACAACACACTTGTGTTTTTTTAAAAACTTTTAAAAGGTGAACTGCGTGTACCCTGATCCCCTATTACACAAAAGGTGGTACGTAGGAACTAAAGGTTCACAACCGCGGAGGGTACAAAAATCTTAAAAAATATATTTCTTTTCTCACCTCCACCATCTATTTTTTATACAACATTTTATAGCCAAAATATACAGATTTTACAAAGAGGTTCCTGCAGAGTACCGTAGATGTTTAGGGTGCTAATACCTTCCCTTTGCATAACCAACCCCCTTACCTTGAATCTTTCCCCCTCTTTTTTGTTTATTCGCTCTTTTCCCATTTCTTTGGAAACAATAAAGCATGGTGGCGATTTTTATTTTCGATTTGTATAAGTCTATTCAATCCAATGGCTTAGTCTTAAAAATTTCTATCGCTGCAGAAAAAATGGCGAATTCACTGGGGACAGATTGACCTCTTGCTGGTCCATCCCTAAGTGGGTTGAGCCTATCTTCGTTTATATCTGTATATGTGCTATTGTTGTTTATGTGTTATATGTTGTATATATGTTTGCCTGGATTTTCCTGGTTTTCAGGATGCTTGGTGATTACTTATAAGTCCTATACCCAGACTTGGGCAAACTTTAAGATAGGACGGGAGTTATAGTCATGTTAACTTTGAGGGATTAATCCCAAAAAAGGAGGCATGAGATCCCCTACTCAGTAGAGGTCCCTTTGACTGTAGTGTCGTTTACCGAGTAATCGGGAAGACATACTTCTTTCGACCTGGGAGCCTGCTGAAGATGAGGACCGTAGAATACCTAACCCATCTTGGCCTTTTAGGTGTAGTGCGAAAGCTATGACGGAGTAATCCAGAAATAGCTGTCACACGATACTACGCTCGGACGGGTTTTTCTTGAGAATATTACTAATTACCGAGTTAATCAAGAAATTGGTAATATCCGAAGGAAGGATGTAGACTCTGGGAACCTTTAGAACCTTGTTCGGAAGATGATATCTTTTAGACTATACCTTATGGGTAGTACCTTCGACCTCATGCTCGTTACGTTGAACCTATGAACCCTATGTGTGTGATCTTGTGTGTGATTGTTGCATTATGCATCCATGCACTCATAAGCATCTTTTGAAGAAATTTTATTTCAAGGGACTTTAATGTTGACCATTTGTGAATATTTCGGGTACCTTTTAACCATGGATTCTGGAAAAAGAAAGATCGGAAAATACAGTTTCAAAGATCCCAAGATAGATGAGTTGACCAGTCTAATTCCCGAGATTGATTGTTCTGCAGAATTTAGGAAGAAGTATGGATCCATCATTCCTCTCATGAAGATTATGATGAAGGAGGGTATTCTCTCGACCTTGGTCCAGTTCTATGATCCAATGTATCATTGCTTTATTTTCCCAGACTATCAGTTGATGCCTACACTAGAGGAGTATTCTTATCTGTTGGGTTTACCTATTACTGATCGTGTTCCTTTTACTGGTTTGGAGGGTGAGCCAAAACCACATGAGACTGCTGATTTGATCCATCAAGGGAATTCCGAGGTTGAAGCCCATATGACTACTAAAGGAGGGATTATAGGATTACCAGCTCAGTTCTTATTGGAGAAATCTCGTTACTTTGCCAGGATGAAGAGTACTGTCGCTTTTGAGGCCATCTTTGCTCTACTTGCTTATGGGTTGTTCTTATTTCCTAATGTTGATAAGTTTATTGACATTAATGCTATCAGGATCTTCATGATTGGAAACCCATTTCCTACATTGTTGGATGATGCTTATTACTCTATTCATCTTCGGAATTCTTATCATGGGGGGATGGTTGTCTATTGCACGCCTCTGTTATACCGAGTGGTTCATTTCTCATATGCCTCAGTCTGATGCTTTCTGGAATGTCAGGAAGGAACCCCGTTGGGCTCCTAAGATCATGGAACTTACTCACTCGGATATTGATTGGTATCATCGAGCTTACCACGATGTAGAGATTTTCGACAGTTGTGGTAGTTTCCCCAACGTACCTCTTCTTGGTACAAAGGGAGGAATTAATTATAATCCTGTTCTTGCACGACGACAACTTGGTTATTCGATGAGGGATAAACAAAATAATATTCATTTGAGTAGTTTCTTTCTGAAGGAGGGAGAAGACCATAAGGAAGCTAGGGAGCAGATTGCGAAGGCCTGACGTCACATTTATAAGAAGAGTAGGAAAGACTTGGGACCTAAAGGGGCTGTTTCTTTGGAGCCCTATCTTCAGCGGGTCCAAACGAGAGCTATTCAGTTAAAGATGTCGTATTCCCGTGAAACACCTATGCAAGACTTGTTTGTGAAGACCACTCCTCCCTTATTGGATGATGTGGAAGAGCTACAACTTTCTTTGGTTAGGATGCAGCAGGAAAAGGATGCTTGGAAGAATAAGTGCCAAACATTAGAGATTTCCTATAGAGCAGACTTGAAGGAGAAAGACGACTTGATTGAGATTCTTGAGAGTCGGGCTGTAGAGAACATGGAGAGGCAAGGGGATTTATTTTCTCCTAAGCCTCAGTCATATGCTAGTTGCTCACTTCCTGATCAATAGATTAGAAGAAGGTTGCCACCAGGTATGCGGAAGAAAACCAAAGGTTGAAGGCTCAGATTGCCAGGCTTACAGGGAAGCGCCAGCGTATAGAGTAATCTCTATCAGCTTTACTTATTACGGTTTTAGACTTTATTTTCATCTTGTACTTGGGATTATTGAAACTTGTAATCCATTTTGAAGTTATTATAATAAAATTTTTCCGGTATTTCAAATGTGATATTACTTTGATATTTGCAATGTGTCTATAAATCTTTAAGTCCCTTGAAATAATAAAATAATAAATCATGTTCATTGCACATCATGCATCATATTGCACATATTTCTTGCATTTGTTATGCATATCCAGGTGTCTTACCAAGCTTCTTTACTTTGTTCAGCAAGTTATCTCACCACTACAACACTCGAGCTAATTTCAGAAGGAAGATGGACAACTTAGAACAAGAGAATCGCGAGTTGCGCGATAAAGTTTCTCCTCTGAAGGCTGGCATGGCCAACCTTACTACTCTAATGGAATCTCTGGTGGCTGCTCAGAATCAGCCACCGAGTGTTCAGCCTCAACAAACAAGGGTGACTACTGAAGCTCCGACTGTTCCCATGTCTACTACTCCAGCTGTTATTCAGAATCGCATGCCTCAAGGTTATCCATGGGGAATACCAGAGAACTTTGCGCCTGAAGGTTTCAATCTTGGTCCTCAAGATACTCCAGTTGTTCAAACTACTATTACTCCTGCACCTCCTGCGGTGCATGTTGCTCCTGCTGCACCTCCTTCGGTGAATATGGTTCCATTTGCTAATGATGATATGGATGATTTTCAAGAAAAGTTTGACAAGATGCAGAGAGAGATGAAGGCCCTCAGGGGAAAGGAATTGTTCGGGCAGAATGTGAACGATTTATGCTTGGTCCCGAATGTCAAGATACCTACGAAGTTTAAGGTCCCAGAATTTGAGAAGTACAAGGGAAACACTTGTCCTCGTGCTCATCTTGTGATGTATGTAAGAAGAATGTCTACCCATACTGATGATCAACGTCTCTTGATTCACTTTTTTCAGGATAGTTTGACTGGTGTTGCGCTGAAGTGGTATATGAGTTTGGACAACATCAACATCCATACTTTCAATGACTTGGGAGAAGCATTTATCAGAAAATACAAATACAACATGGACATGGCGCCTGACCATGATCAACTCAGGGTCGTGGTCCAGAAGGACAGGGAATCATTCAAAGAATATGCAGAGATGGCGTGAGGTAGCCGCCCAAGTGATTCCTCCCATGGAAGAGAAGGAGATGACTAAGATTTTCTTAAAGACTCAGAGTGCTTTCTACTACGAGAGGATGGTAGCAAGTGCGCCAAGTGACTTTACTAAAATGGTGGGCATGGGTATCCGCTTAGAAGAGGCTGTAACAGAGGGCCGTTTAACAAAAAGTGAAAGTTCTGGAAGTGCGAAGAAGCCATCCTATGGGTTTTCCAAAAATAAGGAAGGAGATGAAAATGGTGTTATGCAAGATAGGAGGGTTAATCCTCCTAGAAGAAATTATCAGCATCATCCACAAGTCGCCTCAGTTACTCCAGTTGTTGGTGTAGCTCCAACCACCGTTGCTTATCATAGACCATCCCATCAAGGGAATCAAGGGTATAATCAGAGAAGGGAGAGTTATGACCCTATTCCTATGAGCTATACAAAATTACTCCCGGTGTTAATTCAGAAGAAGTTGGTTCAGACCCGACCACCTCCGCTGTACCATCACCATTGCCTTGGTATTACAAGGCAGACCAAACATGTGCTTTTCATCAGGGAGCACCAGGGCACAAAGTTGAGAACTTCTATACTTTGAATACTGAAGTACAACAATTGGTGAAGTCTGGTATCTATCTTTCAAGGATGTTGGCCCTAATGTGAAAGATAATCCTCTACCAAAGCATGGAGGAGAAAATGCTATGAACATGGTGGCCAGTTGTCCAAGCGACTTCCGGATTTTTGATGTTAATTTGGTTAGAAGAGATTTGTTGAAAATTCATGCCGACTTCTATGAATTTAGCTACTATACGCATGACCATGCTGGTTGTGCTATTTGCAGTACATATATATAGGGTTGTGACAAGATAAAGGCTGATTTGCAAGAGATGATGGATGAGGGACTCATCCACATAATCAGGCCTATGGCAGAGTATGAAGAGGAAGTTGACATGGTTTCTGGATGTCCTGGAGAGTTCAGAATTTTTGATGTGGAGTATATGAATGAGGACCTTGTGCAATTGCACGCTACTTTCCGCCACATGGCTGGTCAGGTGGAACATCAGTATGGATCTTGTCGAATTTGCTCCTGAGACTCCCGAGGATATTCAATTGTTAGGAATGGTATTCAGTTGTTGTTAGACAATGGAATTATCAAGGTTACAGGCCAAAGGGGTGATTACCATGAAGTTGATGTGATTGAGGTTTGTTTGGCTGAAGAAGAGTCAGATGATGAGTATGCCTCCGCATATGAGTTCTTCTCCTCGGAAGAAGATTTGTTTTCCAAAGATAACTCTGTAACGACTGAATGTGTTAAAGAGAGAGTAAATGTTATTGTGCCTTGTTTCCGTACGCCTACTCATTTTGAAGTTGAATATCATAGCAAGCATGCTATTACACCATTGTTGATTAGTTTGTCGGGTCCTGTCCCCTACAAGTCAGACAAGGCGGTACCCTACAAATATAATGCTACAATCTTAGAGGATGGTGTGGAAGTTCCCATCCAGCCAATGCCTAATGTTGGAAATATTGCTGAGATTGGCAGAGTGACCCGCAGTGGTCATGTATTTGCACCGGTTGTTCACGGGGATGTTAGTACTAGAAAGAAAGTTGTTGAAAATGTTGAGCCCAAGAAGGATGTAGGTGAATCTAGTGGAGCTACGCTAGAAAAAGAGGTAGACTATATTTTGAAGATAATCAAGATGAGCGACTATAGAATTGTAGATCAACTACTGCAGACTCCTTCAAAAATATCTATCTTGGCTTTATTGATGAACTCCTCTGCTCACAAAGAATCTTTGATGAGGGTATTGGACCAATATTTTGTGGAAAGCGATATTCCTGTAGATCAATTCAACAGTGTAGTAGGGAACATTATATGATGTAATAACCTGAGTTTCTACGATAATGAATTACCTGATGAAGGAAGGAATCACAACCTGGCCCTCCACATCTCTATGAACTACAAGAATCATTCATTATCCAATGTGCTGATTGATAATAGATCCACATTGGACGTTATACCGAGGAGCACACTTATGAAGTTGAAATATCAAGGAACGCCCATGCGCCCAAGTGGCGTTATTGTTAAAGTGTTTGATGGATCAAGTAAATCTGTTATTGGTGAAGTGGACTTGCCTATTCATATAGGTCCACATTTGTTTCAAATTACTTTCCAGGTCATGGATATTGTACCCACTTATAGCTGCTTGCTGGGACGGCCGTGGATACATGAGGCAGGAGCTGTCACTTCGACTTTACACCAGAAGCTGAAGTTCGTACGTGAAGGAAAAGTGGTAATTATAAATGGAGAACATGCATTATTGAAATCTCATTTGTCCTCTTTCAGCATTGTGGAGGCGGATGAATCCGCTGTTGGAACCCAGTTCCAAGCTTTATCCATTGATAATGTAAGAGAAAATGAGAACTCTACGGCTTCGTTTAAAGATGCGCAACAGGTCGTGCGTAAAGGCTGTAGTGATGTATGGGGACAAATTATTGATCCACCTGTAAACAAGAATATAGCTGGTTTAGGGTTCTTTGTGAAGAATGATAAAGGTAAGAGCATGAAGCCGAAGTCTGCTGCAGACAAGTATCAAGACATCTTTCGTAGCGGGGGTTATCTTCATCCAACTGTTTCCGAGATTAATGCCATTATGGAAGATGAAGCAGAGCCAGAAATGCCAAATTATGTGACACACAAAGTTAGGGTTCAGAACTGGATCACCATTGATGTTCCCTCTTGCATACATGTTTCAAAGTATTTGTTTTTGTTAATCTTTTTGAAAAGCTTTCACTCTACCCAAGGTGAAAGTATTGATATTGTACAGGCTTATCTGTTTGCTTTGATTTTTAAAATCAATAATAAAAGTTGTCTTTGTTTCCCATATTGTGTTTTTATTTTTTGCCTTTTTCTGGGAAAATGGTAATCAGAAAAAACCTTTCAAAATAAATAATAACTGAAATTCAATCTGCACGATCACTTGTTATATGTGTCAGTTTCTAAAAGCAATCATAAATCATATGTGCAGATTAATTAAAAAAACCGTTGAATACAATGACCCTGCACCCTCTCCCAACTTTGAATGTCCTGTGTATAGGGCCGAGGAAGAAGACTATGATGAGATTCTAGAAGAGGTCTCACGGTTGCTTGAGCGCGAGGAAAATGCCATTTAGCCATATAAAGAGCCATTGGAAGTAATTAATTTGGGTTCAGAAGAAGATCCGAAGGAAGTCAAGATTGGAACATTGTTGCATCCTGATGTGAAGAGCAGGTTGATCGAGATGTTGAAAGAGTATATGGATATTTTTGGTTGGTCTTACCAAGATATGCCTGGTCTAGATACAAATATTATAGAGGACCATTTGTCGATGAAGCCAGAGTTCCCACCAATCAAACAGAAGTTGCAAAGAACTCACCCAGATATGGCATTGAAGATCAAAGAAGAAGTTCTAAAGAAGATTAATGCCGGGTTTCTTGTGACATCAGTGTATTCTCAGTAGATTACCAATATTGTCCCAGTACCGAAGAAAGACGGAAAAGTTCTCATGTGCGTAGATTACAGAGATCTAAATAAAGCTAGTCCAAAAGATGATTTTCCATTGCCACACATTGATATGTTAATGGATAGCATAACAAAATTCAAAGTTTTCTCGTTCATGGACGGATTTTCCAGGTATAATCAAATAAGGATGGCTCCTGAGGACATGGAAAAACAACATTTATCACACCCTGGGGAACATTCTGTTACAGAGTGATGCCCTTCGGGTTGAAGAACACTGGTGCAACGTACCAGAGGGCTATAACAACCCTATTCCATGATCTGATGCACAAGGAAATTGAGGTATAAATTTATGATATGATTGCTAAATCCCAGACTGAAGAAGGGCATGTAGAAGATTTGTTGAAGTTGTTTCAGTGTGTGAGGAAGTATCGTCTCCCGTTGAATCCAAATAAATGTACCTTTGGTGTTCGATTAGGGAAATTGTTGGGTTTCATTGTTAGCCTGAGAGGGATTGAAGTTGACCCTGATAAAGTCAAAGCAATTCAAGAAATGCCAGCACCGATAACTGAAAAGCAAGTCAGAGGGTTCCTCAGGCGCTTGAATTATATTTCCAGATTCATTTCCCACATGACTGCAACATGTGAACCAATCTTTATGTTGTTAAAGAAATATCAAGGTCGTGTGTGGACAGATGACTGCCAAAGGGAATTTGAAAGTATTAAAGAATATCTGCTTGAACCTCCTATCTTTCTCCCTCCAGTTGAAGGAGGACCATTGATTATGTATCTGACAGTGTTAGATAACTCTATGAGCTATATTCTGGGACAACAAGATAAAACAGGGAAGAAATAGTATGCCATTTATTATCTCAGTAAAAAGTTTACTGATTGTGAATCACGGTATTCCATGATGGAAAATACATGTTGTGCTCTGGCCTGGGAAGCAAAACGTTTGTGGCAGTATATGTTGAATCACACTACTTGGTTGATCTACAAAATGGATTCAATCAAGTACATTTTTGAAAGCCTACTCTTACTGGGAGAATTACCCGCTGGCAGATGCTGTTATCTGAATATGACATTGAATACCGCATTCAAAAAGCTATTAAAAGTAGCGTGTTGGCTGATTATCTTGCTCAATAACCAGTTGATAATTATCAGTCTGTGAAGTATGATTTCCCGGATGAGGATGTAATGTTTCAAAAGTGAAAGATTATGATGAACCATTGCCTGAGGAAGGTCCTGATCCTAAATCTCACTGGAGTTTGATATTTGATGGAGCTGTGAATGCTTATGGTAAAGGAATTGGTGTTGTGATTGTCACTCCACATGGATCGCACATTCTTTTCAATACAAGGTTGACATTTGATTGTACTAATAATATGGAAGAATATGAGGCTTGCATCATGGGTCTCGAGGAAGCTATTGATCTCAGAATTAAAATTCTAGATGTGTATGGTGATTCAGCTTTGGTAATAAATCATATTAAAGGAGAGTGGGATACTCGTCACCCCGGCTTGATCCCTTACAAAGATTATGCTAGAAGATTGTTACCCTTATTTAATAAAGTTGAATTCCATCACATCCCCAGAGACCAAAATCAAATGGCGGATGCTCTGGAAACTCTGGCTTCTATATATCAAGTGAATACTTGGATTGATATACCTCAAATTATAGTTCAGAGACTGGATAGGCCCGCTCATGTGTTTACAACAGAAGAGGTAGCAGATGAGAAACCTTGGTATTATGATATCAAGCATTTTCTCCAGACTCAAGAATACCCGATTGGCGCATCGAATAAAGATAGAAAGACATTAAGAAGATTGGCTGACAGTTTCTTCCTCAGTGAAAATGTGTTGTACAAGAGAAATTATGACATGGTCTTGCTCAGATGCGTGGATAGACACGAAGCATACATGTTGATGCATGAGATTCATGAAGGTTCATTTGGCACTCATGCCAATGGACATTCGATGGCTAAAAAGATGTTAAGAGCAGATTGCTATTGGCTGACAATGGAATCTGACTGTTACAAATTTGCAAAGAAGTGCCATAAATGCTATATTTATGCAGACAAAATTCATGTGCCTCTGACACTTCTCAATGTTATTTCTTCCCCGTGGCCTTTCTCTATGTGGGGAATTGACATAATTGGAATGATAGAACCCAAAGCTTCAAATGGACACCATTTTATCTTGGTAGCAATTGATTACTTCACCAAATGGGTGGAAGCTTCTTCATATGCTAATGTTACTAAGCAGGTGGTTGTGCGCTTCATTAAAAATAATCTCATATGTCGGTATGGTGTGCCGAGCAGAATTATCATCGACAATGGCTCGAATTTGAACAATAAGATGATGACAGAACTTTGTGAAGAATTCAAGATTGTCCATCACAATTCATCTCCGTACAGGCCGAAGATGAATGGGGATGTTGAAGCTGCTAATAAGAATATCAAGAAGATCATCCAGAAGATGGTTGTTACTTATAAATATTGGCATGAAATGCTCCCTTTTGCATTACAAGGATATAGGACATATGTCCGCACTTCAACAGGAGCAACCCCGTTCTCCCTTGTCTATGGAATGGAAGCCGTGCTCCCAATCGAGGTTGAGATTCCCTCTTTACGTGTGATAATGGAAACCAATTTGTCTGAGGCTGAATGGGTCCAGAACAGGTTTGACTAATTGAATTTGATCGAAGAGAAGAGAATGACAACTTTGTGTCATGGGCAGTTATATCATAAGAGAATGAAGAAAGCTTTTGATAAGAAGGTCAAACCTCGTGAATTCAGAGAAGCTGAACTCGTGCTCAGGAAGGTCATGTCTTTTAACACTGATTTTAGGGTCAAGTGGACTCCCAATTTTGAAGGTCCATATGTTGTCAAGAAAGCCTTCTCTGGAGGTGTATTAATTCTTGAAACTATGGATGGCGAGGATTTCCCACGTCCCACGAATGCTGATGCAATCAAGAAATACTTCGCCTAAAGAAATAAAAGAACAACTCGCTAAGTTGAAAACCTAAAAGGGCAGCTTAGGCAAAAAGGAGCGTCTCGGTAGGCCAAAAACCCAAAAGGGAGGTCTAGGCAAAAATTAGAGACATAAACAGAATAAAATTTCCTGCTAAGTTGAAAACCCGCAAGGGCAGCTTAGGAAAAAGTTAGGGACTTTCTTGGCAAGTAACTGCATCAGACAAGACTTGATCATTGAAGCAACAATCTTCTTGGATCCTCACCATACTTCAACGGAAGCTGCTGCTCAGGATTTCAAAGTTGTTAGAGCGAATAGTGGTCACTGTATCTCAATGTATCTTTTCCATTATATATTACCATTTTCCAAACTTTGTAATTATCCGTGGAGTCTCGCCATTCGCAGACTACCATTCTATCAATAAAATTTGAGCTTTTACCCAATTCTTTGTAGTTCTTATTTTTATTCAGCTTACAAAGACTCCATTTATTATTGATAATAATTTTCAAAACAAAAAGATTAAATAACAAAATTGTTTTTCAAAAAGAATTTACAACTTACTTTTACTTTAGATTTTGTGATTCAAGAGGAAAACAAAAGTGGTGATCCCAGGAATGGACGAACTCCAGTAATTTTGAGAAGTTTTGTTTTCCCTGGGAAGGTTTTCTCAGGTTGTTTTCACTGATATGCGCGTGTTTATTGTATATTGAAGACGATACCAATTGGCGTAAGGTGTAGTAGCGGATTTGCGATCCCAGTGTCCCCAGTCAAGTGTTGGTTCATTTTCTGATTTTTGGGTTTGCTTGGTCTGAGGTCTTTATTCCAGATTCCCCAGTGAAGTCTTCTCTCATATGACGAAGGGTCTTGTCCCCTTGGTGTGCTGAGATGGAATTATTTGCAAAATGTCACCTTTTCCTGCAGTATTGGCATTATTGTTTGTATTTGTTTCCCAGGAAACTGGACCAGGGCAATATATTTTCTAAGAATTGTTGAGACAATTGTCAACTTTTTGGGTTTTCACTCGCCAAGTGCTGGGTTTGATTTAAAATCCCCAAGAGTTTGACCTCTTTCTATATGTTGACTTCTTGATTCCCCGGGAAAGCTATCCCAGGGCATATTTTGTTGGAATAGGTTTGATCTGAGATTTCCCAATGAAGGCCTCGCTTATTTGATAGAAGTCTTTTCTCCCCGTGCATACTGAGTTTAACTTATTTACGGAGCATCTACATTTTGATAGATCTTTCATTTTGTTTGCCCGATAATCAGGCAAGGGCAATGCTTTATTTAAGAAGTGTTGAATTGATTATCAACTTTTCTGGGTTTTCACTCGCCAAGTGTTGGGTTTGATTTAAAATCCCAATAATTTTGATTTCTTGCTATTATGTTTGAATTTTTTAAAACCCTCCAAGTTGTTATCCCCATGAGATTTCATATTTTCCTTAGAGAAGTTGGTTCAATGCTTACTCGTAATATTGAAGAACGTATCCCTGTTTTACCTAGTGAATAACGTATATGGGTTTCTCCTCTTAGATGTGGTGTTGGTATCTCCCCAATGAAGTCAGCACGAGGTCCTCAGTTGACATCTCGATGATGAGGCACTATCTCCCCTAGTGAAAATTATATGGTATTTCTCCATTAAAGTCAGCTCGAAATCCTCAGTTGATGTTTTGCTGATATGATTTCCATTTACCTTATTTGAGATCAGTATTGCAATCCCCAGTTGGAGTGCAGATCTCGAAAACATTTGTTTTCCCCATTGAAGTCTGAGTGCTATTCCTCAGAGAAACCTGGAGAAGGATGTTATATCCCTGTATCTGTACTGTTTTGTCGCTATGATTTGTTACTTCCGGATTATGTTCCTTCCCAGTGAAGTTAAGCCGCGAAATAGGATTTTGTTTCCTCAATTGGTGCTTATTTTTTATGGGTTGTTAATCCTAGATGTGATTTAGCCGAGTGTTGTTTGTGCCCGAGTTGGTTTGGTCTGGTTACTCACAATATTATATGTCTATTTTGTCAGCATATACATGATAACACTCAAACATTCATACATACATCATGCATATTTAAATTTAGTAAATCATTGCTCATTTGCATTCATTAATATTTTGTTGACATATTACCCTGTTTTGCAGATTTGTGATGTCCCCTCTCCAATAGAGTGTCGGTCTTAAGCAGAAAGTGTATATTCTTTCAATTTCCCCACTGAGTTATCCCTCGTGGAAGATTTTTTCTTTAGCCTTATTGTACAACTCTTTGTCTGGATGATTTGGGTTTCCCTCTTGAGTTTACTTCTCAAAGGATGTATTTTGGTTGACTGTTTCACTCCAGTTTATTTCTGGTTTGAATCTTTGTTTCCCAACAATATTATTACTTTGGATTTATGCAAGCTTCGAGCCTTGGTTTGAGAATGTGAATTTATTTTACACGAGAAGACCTTTATCTCCTCAGCAGGAATATATTCGCTTTCCCCAAGAAGTCATGATTCATTCCCCAGGAAGCCATATTGTTTTCCCCAGAAAGTCATTTTTATAATCCTTCCTATAACAGCAAGTGGTAGTCTCTTTATTTGAGACAACTTATATATTACCCTTTCCAGGTAGAATGCCTTGGTTAAAGAAGAAGTTGAGACCAGTTCTAGGTGAAACGCCGAAATTTTTGGAAAAAAACTTGTTATCTTTTTGCTACCCTCAGTGAACGGTGGTAGTTCATCGTCAATGAACAACGATGCTATGATATATTTTCTATCTACCTTCAGTGAATGTCGGTAGGTCGACATCAGTGAAAGTTAGTGATTGTTATCTTTTTTCTACCCTCAATGAATGTTGGTAATTCACTATCAGTGAACGACAGTGTTATGATATATTTTCTCTCTACCTTCAGTGAAAGTCAGTAGGTCGCCATCACTGAAAGTTGTTGATTGTTATCTTTTGCTACCCTCAGTGGCTGTTGGTAGTTCACTGTCAGTGAATGGCAGTGTTATGATATATTTTCTCTCTACATTCAGTGAAAGTCGATAGGTCGCCATCAGTAAAAGTTGGTGATTGTTATCTTTTTGCTAGCCTCAGTGAACGTTGGTAGTTCATTGTCAGTAAATGACGATGCTATGATATATTTCCTCTCTACCTTCAATGAAAGTCGGTAGGTCGCCATCAGTGAAAGTTGGTGATTGTTATCTTCTTGCTACCCTCAGTGAACGTTGGTAGTTCACTGTCAGTGAACGACAGTGTTATGATATATTTCCTCTCTACCTTCAGTGAAAGTCGGTAGGTCACCATCAATGAAAGTTGGTGATTGTTATCTTTTTGCTACTCTTAGTGAATGTTGGTAGTTCACTGTCAGTGAACGATAGTGTTATGATATATCTTCTCTCTACCTTCAGTGAAAGTTGCAAGATCACTTTCAGTGAAAGTTGGTGATTGTTATCTTTTTGCTACCCTCAGTGGACGTGGGTGGTTCATCGTCAGTCAACGGCGGTGCTATGATATATCTTTTTCCTCTACCTTTAGTTAAACTTGGTAGTTCATTGTCAGAGAACGTCGATGATTCTTTCTCTCTACCTTCAGTAAACGTTGGTAGCTCACCGTTAGTAAACGTTAGTGTTTTTATTCTTTTCTCTTTCTACCTTCAGTGAACATTGGTAGTTTCGCCTTCAGTAAAAGTTGGTGTATCCTTTGACTTTTTACCATCCTCTTTGAGTCGGGTCTTTTGATCCATCAGTGATTTATTTTCTTGAATGGGTTTCTCTTTTGATCCTTATTTCCTTTGCAACATCCCACGTTGTGTTTTGCGTCCCTTTGAAGTTGTTCATATGCATTCATACTCATAAGCATTGCATGGCATCTTAGGGCCAAAAATAGGGTTTATTTTATATTTAAGTATCTTCGATCGTGTTGACACTAAGATTTTTAACCATCATATCTCCGGATAGAAGAAACTTAAATAAGGGCCGTTGTTGTACCCCAATTTTTTCCCCTAAGATCCCTTCATCATACCATATTGATTCAATTACAACAAGGTCACATTAGGGCTTTTGTTTCTCCTCCCTATCTTTAGCTTTGCTCTTTGAGGAATCACCAAGCACCTTGACTTGTTTTTCTTTTGTGATCATGCATGATTTGTTTTGACTTTCCTTTTAATAAATAAAACGCAATGTTGGTTTGTCTTACTTGTTAATAATGTAGGTAAAGGCAATGAGGCTTAGCAATTTGATCCATGGGTTCATGAGTTTATTTCCATGCCCTAGTCAATAAAGCTTGAGAAGTTCAAACCTAACCATTGAAGTTATTTTGGAAGAAATGGAATGGAAAGGTTTATCTTGGTTCACCACATTTTAAAGTCATCAAGATTGATTCAAAAGTACAAGGGGTTGATTGAAGAAGTTGTCATGATTGGACAAGGCCTTGTTCCCATTGGTCACAAGTGCATATTTATCTCAATTCTCAAGATATGGAAGTGGTTTTGGTTGCTATGAGTTCTCATTATTATCCTCAACAACTTCTATCTATAAAGCAAAAGTGTTGGTACAAGAAAGTTGTTTAAAATTGTCAAAGTTCCTCAAAGCATTTTCTTGATCTAGGAGCTAGGGTTTTGAGCTTCAAGAAATTATATCTTGCTCATATTTTGGTATTTTTGAGTGATTCTAAAGACATAATTCTATTAAAAGGGTTATTAACAAATCACTTTAAAAGTCTCAAGGAGTTTTCATGTGGAAGAAACTTAATGTTGAAGAAAGATTACAAGTCCTCCAAATGAACCCCCAATTTTCCATGTGTGACTTCAAATGATCATAACTTGGTCAATTTTTATCACCTTGAGCCCACTATTTTTCCATAATGATCTTGAGGATGTGAACTTTATTCTTTATTTTATGTGCAAAGTGAGAGAATGGATGGAAGATGCCCTAAGGATACAAAAGATTATAGGTCATTTCATGATTTGTTTCCAACTTCAACAATTCATAACTCTCTCAATTTTTGGAGATTTTGAATAGTTCAAGTTTCAAAATGTCATTAAAGAGGTCTATTTCATGCCATCTTTTTTGGTCAAGAACAAATTCCAAGTGGAAGGCCATGTTTGGATGCAAAACATTGTAGGTCACTTTTGAAGAAAAACTTGAAATATTTCTATGGAAAGTCAACCTTTTCCCCAACTCTGACTCATTGCAACTTTCAGCTCAAACATCCATTTGATTCCATTATTTTCCCATTGCAAAGCTTGTAACGCCATCTTTCTAAAGCATCAAGAATCATGCCCTAAGACCCCTTGAGATGAGAATGCCATTGATTTGAACTTGGTAACTTAAAACTGAAGTTTCTTCAAAAGTCAGAATTTGAAATCCTTGATTTAGCTTCTAATCACATTGTTTCTATGCGTTTTTTCTTCTAAACATGTTTAGTGAACTTCCAGAAGTGATTAGCATAGAAACATGCGTGTGTTTGGATGAGTTTTGATCAATATAGAAGTCACACTTTTCTTGTTTGCAACTTCACACGATTTTCCTCCAAACTTCATCATTTCACATGCTTGAACATTCCATTTGATTCCCTATAAATAGAGGGTCATCCCTCATTCATTTCCTCAAGCTTGAATAGCCAGAATCACCCTACCAAACTTGCTCCATAACTTATTTTTCTGCAACTTCAAAATCAGTGTTCAAGCCTTTTTCAATCCAATTTTTCCATCAATTCACCTTCCTTGATCTTCCCTGAAGCTAACCATACAATTACCTTCAAGAATCGTGACCTATATTGATCCATAGAAGTCCAGTTTCAGAGCTCTGTAACTCAACTTCAATAGGTAGATTTCTCCATCAAATTTTCAAAACTTTGATATCATTGTGAAGATCTCATTTCCCTGGTTCTAGTCGCAACACTTGCTTTTATCTGGAAACACATTTTGACCATAAAATTTCAAATCCCTTTTCAAAACTTTCTTTCCAAATTGCTTGAGCTACAGTTTATATAAATTTGTCGCGAAGGTGTGGTTGTCTTCGTCTTGAAGAGACAAAGCGAATGGCATAGGTCTCGTGCTCTAATTTTACAGATTGAGCAACCTGGTTTTTGGACTGGCTGGAGGTTGAAGATGACCAACGTGTCATCTTCCAACCAATGATGGCGTGCCATCTGTTTTTTTAAAATCTAATTTAATTAATAATTCAGTGCTTTATTCACTAAAGTCCATAACATGCACAACGCGCCAGGTCCACTTGATTTGTTTATAATGCATTTTGACATTGATCAGATGGCCCATATTTTTTTGGTTTGATATTTTATTTTCTGATTTTTATTTTAATTGTTTTAAACTTCAAAAAATCATACAAAATTCATTTTTAGTCCAAAAAATCTAAAAACATTATAACAAATATTTTTGATTTTTCCCTTTCTGATTTATTTTTTCACAATTTTATTTTGTGTTTTGATATATTTTTATAAATTTTCACTTTATTTGAATTGTTTTAAATGTTTAAAAATGCTTTTATGCATTTTTTAATTCTGAAAAAAAAATATGGAATGATCCAATGATATTGTGACAAATATTGGTGACCTCATTTATTTTTTATTTCTGACTTTGTTATTTTTTATCATTTTTGGTTTGTTTTACTCATTTATTTTAATTTTAAAAATAGTTTCCGACTTTAAAAAATTACCAAAAAATTTATAAAAATATTTGAGTTCATTTCTGATTTTTCTATGGTCTTACTTAATATTTCTTGATTAGTTTGAACATATTTGGTATTTCTCTTTCTTATTTCTATTTTAAAACATTTTAAAAACCTTTTTAATGTATATATTAAATGCAATATTATTTTGTTATTATTTTCTGACTGATCTTGGGTTAAATTTTTGATCATGAACTTTATTAACATCATTGGATCCATGGTGTTGAGTCTAACTCCACAAAAAATGGATGAATGATTTTAATAATAGTTTGATTAAATTTTAATTCAAATGTGGTTTATATTCTTTCCCACCCCTCTTCATCTCATTCCTTTCTTATTGCACTAAGTGTTATTGGAGCATGATCTCTATATCATATCTCAAAACAAATGGTGCATAGATTGCTATTGACCGACCTCAAAATAGGTTTGACTTCTATATAAGTCCACTTACAATTGCTTAACATAGAGCTAAATTTTGTCCCGATTCAAATAAATGATCATTCGTGGCCCAAACCTATGTTTGCAAGCCCAAGTATGTTAATTTTATCTCTTTGATCCAATAACCTTGAGATTCATTGTGTGGAGGCTTTGGTTCTACCAATTTTCTAATGGATCTTCATCAATTTTGATCAATGCGGATCACTTAAACATCGTTGATCATTACATGTTACTTTTGAGGATTCCAAGTGGATGATATACTTGACAAAAAGCAAATGCAACTTGTTGTATGGAGGCTTTGTTTCTACCAATCCTCTAATGAGTTCCAAATGCAAGTTTCAAGATGGTCATCCAACTAACCACTAATTATTAAATTGTTTTTACTTTATGCTTTATGTACCATTTACTTTAAGCATTGCATTTCATGCCATTTTTATTTTGCTCACTTGAGCATTTACTTTCTTATAATTTTCATCTTTGCTCACTTGAGCTTTTCCTTTATTTTTTTAAGACACTTAATAATCAACACGAACCATAAAAAGATTTAATAATACTTGGACTATTTGGTTACTATCCTTGGCATTATGGAGTATTGGACTTCTTGGACTTAGGATTAGAAACCTTGGCCTATGTTAGAGACCATGTGATCTTAATTAATATTTTGTCTGGAGTTCTTGAGGTTTACCTCAAGACATTGGGTTGTTTGTTAGTTTTGTATGCAGGTTATTGTGATTACATACTTTGTTTGTAATCTGGAATTCACCCGTATACAACCGTTACTCTGCCCAATTTTTGTGACGACTTAATACATTTGAAGTTTGGTTCTCTCAAGAGATCTAGTATCTTTGCTTATTTGGTTTCAATCCAAAGAATGAGAATTCTATCTTGGCTCGTAATGTCAAGTATTGGCTTCTTGTTGGTTAGATGGTTCTTATCCTTAGATTTTACCTTATGCTTTAGAATAGTCTCTTCTTCTCCTCCCATCTTATTTAATTTCAAAACTCTTCTTCCTCCTTTTGAAAACTCTTCTTGTTTTGAAACTTGAACCATTTTCATAATAAACTTGGACTTAGGTCCATGAATTTTCAAAACCATTTCAAAAATAAACTCCAATCAACTTAATAATACCTTGACATTTTTTTGTGAGAATACTAAAAGTCAACTAATCTCATTTCAAACCATTTTGCCACTTTGGCTTTTTTTTACTTTAAAACTTTTTTTAAAAGATTGGACTCTTGTCAATCTTTGTAGTGATGCAAATAACTATACTTATACAACATGTAGTGAGGAGAGATATTTTCCACTTGGGTGTTGAGTGAGGCATTGTTGATTTTAAAACCCAAGCCATATCCTCCACTTTGAGATGATGAAAATTCTCTTTTCTCATGATTGTGGGTAGTAAGTATGTTTTTCACACGGACAATGATGATGATGTCTTAACCCATAAAATTAAACAACACACTTGTGTTTTTTTAAAAACTTTTAAAATGTGAACTATGTGTACCCTGATCCCCTATTGCATGAAAGGTGGTACGTAGGCACTAAAAGTTCGCAACCGCGGCGGGTGCAAAAATAATAAAATATATATTTCTTTTCTCACCTCCACCATTTATTTTTTATACAACATTTTATAGCCAAAATATAGATTTTACAAAGAGGTTCCCGCGGAGTACCATAGATGTTTAGGGTGCTAATACCTTCCCTTTGCATAACCAACCCCCTTACCTTGAATCTTTCCCCCTCTTTTTGGGTTACTCGCTCTTTTCCCATTCCTTTGGAAACAATAAAGCGTGGTAGCGATTTTTATTTTTGATTTGTATAAGTATAGTCAATCCAATGGCTTAGTCTTAAACATTTTTACCGCTACACCTGGCAGAGTTTTGTATCCTCAGTGGAGTTTTGTTGCCCATAAATCTTTTTCAAGAGAAATGCTTCGTTAGGAGACTTCAAGTTTGAAGACGTCTCATGTCCCCAGTGGAGTTACTTAGATGAGAATTCACAGTCTGAAGAAGTTTCAATTCCCTAGCGGAGTTTCCAATGAGAGATTCCCTGTCCTGGTCTCTCACTTCCCAGCTAATTTGTTGCTTAGGGCATCCTTATTTAAGGATCTTTCCTTATCCCCAATATAGTTGATGTTGGTCGATTAATTGATATTTTGTTAATATTTGGCAATCAGTAAAGGATTTTCAAACGGAAATTTCCCCGGTAGGTTTGGCCATTTTTGAAGAGTATCGCCAGTCTCCATCAGTGTGGTTCTGACTATATTTTATGTTCGAGGATTTGTGTACCCCCAACAATAATATTTTTAACCGAGTTTTCTCATCTGAGAACATATCATCACCAACAAGGTTGACCTTAACATAGTTTATCTAATTCCCCAACGAGGGTTTCACTTCTCACATTTAGTTTATCATCTTGGAATCACCCTCAACACGGCTGCACACCGTCTTCTCCATAGATTACAGTCTTGCCTTGATCTTCTCCAGCAACATCCGATTTTTATTTGGCATTCTCCTTCAAAAGTTACAACCTTGACCTGATCTTCTCTAGCAACATCCAATCTTCATTGGCACCTCTTTTCATAGATTACAATTTTGATCTGATCTTCTCCAACAAAGATTGCAATTTATTTTTGCAACTCCTCTCAATGTTTGTAACCTGTTTCTATCAGTTTCTCAATTGTTACTCCTGATAGAGTTTAAGCTCTTCAAGGCTTTCTTTCCAACGGTTCCTCATATTTTCTCTTCTCCAGCAGATTTTGCAATTTATTTTTGCGAGTCCTGTCAAGTTTTGACCTATTGGTTGTTGGCTTCTTGATTGCCCATTCCCCAGTGAAGCATTTAAACATGCATCTACCAAAACGCGTAGCATTTCCATTATATGGAGCATTACGCTATAAAAAATTCAAACATGCATCAGAATATAAGTCATTACTATTTCTGTTTGCCCCAGTGAATTTGATAAAACTTTGGATTATATCCCCAGCGAGGTCTTCATCCTCAGTATCTCGGTTTCGCCACATACAAATATCATGTTGATGTTAATCATTTAAACGATTGAGTGTCTACTCTTGATTGTTGTTCAGTTTTACCCTAGCACAATTTTCTCGGGTTTAGTCTTTACTACCCCCGTTGGTTCGTTCCAATGCCTATTGACGTACCTTTTGAATACCAGTTTCATCCTGATGTTCATTTTCAGCAGGTTTTAGTAGTACGCCATAATCACCTTGCTTTAGGTCGAGTTTTGAGTTTTGTCTCCTCACCCGCGCATGAAATCCTATTTTCGTTATGGTACTCATCTAGTTTAGTTTTATCTAACTAGTTATAATGAGCCGAGTGTCATCTCGTTTTGTTTTCATACCTTGGACTTCCATCAGTGTTTGATTACTGAATCCATTATTGGTTTTTGTTTACCGAGTCTTTTTACAGTGTTCATTTAACTGCTCCTTGGTTGAAATCAGTCTCCTTAGTTTCATGGATTCTTCTATCAGTTTTTGTATACTGTTTATCCCTAGTCCGAGACTAGCAAGTGCTTCGAGAAACATGCGCTCTCATCACTTTCCTTTGGGTCAAATTTTGATCTCGTTGCCTGTGCATGAGATCCAGTTTGTTTTGCCCTGATACTCATCTAGTTTGTCTTGCCTAACTAATCATTATGAGCCGAGTGCCATCTCATTTTGTTTCTTTCCTTGGACTCTTCTATCGATATTCGTTTACCATGTCCTTGGTCAAAACCCTGATCTCACTCTTTGGACGTCTATCAACTTTTGATTACTGAACCTTTGGCAATGTTTGTTTAATGTATTACGATTTTCATTTGCTGTGTCCATCGACTTGAGATGTCTCTTTGATACCTATTCAGGTCTTAGTCAGTTTTCATTTGTTGTTTACCCATAGATAGAGACCAGCAGGTGCTCTGAGAAACATTCACTCTCATGACTTTGCTATGGGTCGAGTTTTTCCTCGTTACCTGTGCGTGAAATCCTGTTTGTTTTGTCCTGCTACTACTCGTTTCTAGAACATTTTGATCTTCTAGTATTATCGAGTCGAGTTTTGTCTCGTTTGATTTCATTCCTTGGATATTTATCAGTTTTTGTTTACTGAGCCTTTAACAGTGTTTGATTACTGTACTTCAACTTTCATTTGTTGTATCCTTGTTTGACCGGTCTTTTTTTAAGACTAGCATGTGCTCCTAGAATCACCCGCTCTAGCCACTTTGCCCTGCGTACATTTCAAGAATTTAGCTTTTCCTACTCTTTGTGTTTGATTCTTATCTCACCCCTTTGTGGTCCAGTTTTATCTTAACACATCATTCTGAAGTTTAGTTTCATCTACTCTTCTAAGTTTGAGTTTTGTCTCAACTTTGTTAAATTCCGCGTTACAGCTTCATTCTGACGCATATCTTTAAAGGTGTAATTTTCTTTAGACCCTCTGTTTTCTAAATCCAATCTTGTTTGGTACCATCTAAGTCCCGTGTCTGCTGACATTCTTTGTCTTTGGGGGGTTTTGCTTCTTTTTCAAGAGTGTAAATTTTTGGGTTCTTTCGTATTCAATCATCTTCAACTCTGAACGTTCGAAAACTGTCGCTTTTCTCACTTATCAAACTTAAGATTATTGTATAGGGGCAGCTGTTGCACCCCAAGATTTACCCTCTTGATTTTAGAATTTTTTATGGCCTATGTTTCATCATATACACTCATGCATTTTTGAGATGTGATCAAGGGATCTTTGGTTCTCACGGTCTTCTTCAAGAAATAAGAGGAGGTTGTTTTGACAATCAGTCCAAGAAGGATCTCATCCTCATTCTTTTGTTGGTTCAAGCTACCAAGGATTTTCAGGCCTCGAGACATCTCAACTATTTCTTTGTTTCATCAGGGAATTCAGAATTGCAAGGGCTTTAAAGTGAACCAACATTCTCCTATCTTTCTGTCCTTGCTAGGGTTTTGACTATCTGAGTATATGACACATCCATGGGCAGGAAACTTAAAGTCTCTTCTATGTGAGCATCTCCTCGTTACATAAACCACCCAAGGTTCATGGTTCAATGGTTGTGCAATATTAGGGTTTACATTTAAGTTTGTCTTGGGTCAAGGGTTTGATTCATGATAAAAATTGTTGAGCTTGAGGACTCTTTGATGATACATTGGTTGCTTTTGAAGCAAATTAACCAAAGTTGAATTTGAGATTGGGGTTTTCTCATCTTTTGGGTGGGATTTATGGATAGTTATTGTAGCAGTAAATATGTTGAGACTAAGCCATTGGATTGACTTGAATTGCACATATCCAAATAAAAATTTCCAACGCGCTTTATTGTTTCCAAAGGAATGGGAAAAAAGCGAATAACCAAAAAGAGGGGGAGAGAATCTAAGCTTGGGGGGTTGGTTATTCAAAGGGAAGGTATTAGCACCCTAAACATCTACGGTACTCCGCAGGAACCTCTTTGAAAATATGTGTATTTTGGTTATAAATGTTGTATAAAAAAATAGATTGTAGAGATGAGAAAAGAAGATTTTTTTTAAATAATTTTTGCACCCACCGCGGTTCCGAATCTTAGTGCCTACGTACCACCTTCCGTGCAATAGAGGATCAGGGTACTCATAGTCCACCTTTAAATATTTTAAAACACACGTGTGTTGGTTAATTTTAAGAGACGAGACATCATAGTCTTATCCGAGTGGAAGAACATACTTACTACCCACAATTATGAGAAAGGAGAATTTGCATCATCTCAAAGTGGAGGATATGGCTTGGATTTTAAAATCAACAAAGCCTCGCTCAACAACCAAGTAGAAAATATCTCACTTCACTATATATTGTAGAAGTATAGTAGCTCGACTCACTACAAGGATGGACAAGAGTATATTCTTTGGAGAATAGTTTTAAAATAAAAAAGGCCAAAGTGGCAAAATGGTTTGAATTAGATTGATTCACTTTTAGTCTTCTCACAAAAATGTCAAGGTATTATTAAGTTGATTAAAGTTTGATTAAGAAAATGTTTTGAAAATGCATGGACCTAAGTCCAAGTTTATTATTAAAGTAGTTCAAATTTAGAAACAAGAAGAGTCTTCAAAAGGAGGGAGAAGAATTTTGAAATTAAAGAAGATGGGGGAAGATGAAGGGACTCTCCTAAAGCATAAGGTAAAAGCTAGGGAAAATAACCATCTAATCAACAAGAAGACAACAGTTGACACAATGAATCAATATAGAACTCTCATCCTTTAGATTGAAACCAAACAAACAAAAGTAATGAACCTCTTAAGAAAATCAAGCTTCATTTGCATTAAGTCTTCACAAAAATTAGGCAGAGTAACAGTTGTATACAGATGAATTCCAGATCACAGATAAAGCATGTAATCACAATAACCTGCACATAAAACAAACAAATAACCCAATGTCTCTGGGAAAACCCCAAGAACTCTAGACAAAAATAACGGTTGAGGTCACAAGGTCTCAAAGATAGGTCAAGGTTTCTAATCCTAAGTCCAAGAAGTCCACGATCTCCATAAATGCCAAGGATAGTGACCAAGTAGTCCAAGTAACATTAAAGTTTTTTATGGTTCAAGTTGATTATTAAGTATCTCCAAAAATAAGTGAAATGCTCAAGTGAGCAAAAATGAAAATGGCATAAAAGTAAATGCTCAAATGAGCAAAGATAAAAATAGCATGAAATATAAAATGCTAAAGTAAATGGTGCACAAAGTAAAAGCATGAAGTAAGGACAAAATAAAGTCAATTGTTAGAAATTAGAGGTTAGTTGAATGACCATCTTGCAACTTCCATTTGAAACTCATTAGAGGATTGATAAGACCAAAACCTCTCAACAACAAGTTTCATTTGCTTTTTGTCAAGTATATCATCCATTTAAAATTCTCAAGGCAACATTAAATGATCAATGATGTTTAAGTGATTCACTTTAACCAAAGTTTATGAAGATTCATTAGAGAATTGATAAGACCAAAGCCTCATAACAACAAATCTCAAAGTTATTGGATAAAAGGATTCAAATTAACATACTTGGGCTTACAAACATGAGTTTAGGCCACAAATGATCATTTCTAGAATCGGGACAGAATTTAGCGCTATGTTAAGAAATCTTAAATGGATTTATATAGAAGTCACTTCTATTTTGAGGCCGGTCAATAGCATTCTATGTACCATATGTTTTGAGAAATGATATGTAAATTATTTTGCAATAACATTTAGTACAATAAAGAAGGGGTTAAGATGAAGAGGGACGAGGTAAGAATTAAACCACATTTGAACCAAAAATTTAATCAAACTATTATTAGAATCATTCATCCATTTTTTGTGGAGTAAACTCAACACCATGGATCCAATGATGTTAATAAACTCATGATAAAAATTTCATAGTCCAAGATCAGCCAGAATATATGCACAATAAAATTGTATTTAATAATAAAGAAAAAAGATTTTAAAAATGGTTTTAAAATAAAAATAAAAGGAGAAAATAGAAAATATATTCAAAACGTCCAAGAAAAATCAAATAAGACCATAGAAAAATCAGAAATGAGTTCAAACATTTATGTAAATTTTTTGGTGATTTATTAATGTCAGAAACTATTTTTAAACTAATTAAAACTGTCCAAATAAGTGGAAAAAAGATCATAAATAGTAGAAGTCAAAATAAAATTGTAAAAAATTTTCAAAGGTCAGAAATAATGTAAAAAATGTTGATGAATTTTTTTCAAAATTTAAAAATGCTCAAAAGTATTTTTTACATAATTTAAAACATACCAAAACATAGAAAAATTATAAAAATACCAAATCTAAAAATAAATTTATGAAAAAATAAAATTCACAAAGAGAATATTTGAAAATAATTTTGTGAATTTTTTCATAATTTTTGAATCAGAAATGAATTTTCTATGAATTTTGGAAGTTTAAAACAATAAAAATATAAAAACCAGAAATAAAAAATAAAGCAAAAAAATGTTGACCAAGAGATGAGAGTCAAAACACGTTAGTAAGCTAATCCAATGGATCAGACACGCTGTGCATATCATGGTCTTTAGTGAATAAAGCATGGAATCATTAATTAAATCAGATTTTGAAAAAAAGCGTGGCATGTTTTCATTGGTCGATAGATGACACGTTGGTCATCTTCAACCTCCAGCCACGAGATTTGCAGGTCCTTGAAACTGTAAAATTAGAACATGAGACCGATACCATTCGCTTCGTCTCTTCAAGACGATTCCAATGGTACCCTCGCAAAAAATTTATATAAGTTGTAACTCAGTCGTTTTGGAAGAGAAGTTTTGAAAAGGGATTTAAACTTTCATGACCAAAACATACTTCTAGGTAAAAACAAGTGTTGAGACTAGAATCAGGATGATGAAAGCTTCATAGCAGTATCAAAGCCTGAGAGAATTGGTGGAGGAATCTACCTATTGAAGTTAATTTGCAGAGCTCTGAAACTTGACTTGGCTAGCACGATTTAGGGAGGCTTAGAGCTTAATTCTTTTTCTGTTAGCTTCAGTGAGGTTCAAGGAAGGTAAATTGACAAAGAAAATGGATTGAGAAAGGTTGTAAGAGCAAATTCAAAATTGCAAAAAATTGAGTTCAAGAGGGAGTTTGACAGGGTGATTCTGGCTCTCTAATCTTGAGAAAATGAATGATGTATGGTCTTCTATTTATAGGGAAGTTGGTTGAATGCTCAAGCGTGTGGAATGATGGGATTTGGAGGGAAATCGTGTGAAGTTGCAAACAAGAAAAGTGTGACTTCTATTTTGATCAAAACTCATCCAAAACTTGCGTTTCAATGTGATACTCACTTACGAAAGTTCATTAAACATGATTAGAAGCAAAATTGCGCAAAAAACTTGTGTTTAGAAGCCAAATCAAGGATTTCAAATTCTGACTTAAGTTGAAACTTCAGTTTCAAGGTACCACTTTTGAACCAATGACATTCTCAGCTCAAGGAGTCTTAAGACATGATTCTTGAAGCTTTAGAAAGATGAGATCACAAGCTTTATAATGTGTAAATAATGGAATCAAATGGATACCTGAGCTGAAAGTTGCAATGAGTCAAAGTTGAGCAAAAAAGGTTGACTTTCTATACTTAGAAAATTTATAAGTTTTTCTTCAAAAATGACCTATAATGTCTTGCATCCAAACATGGTCTTCCATTTGAAATTTTCTCTTGACCAAAAAATATGGCATGAAGTAGATCTCTTGAATGGAATTTTGAGACTTGAACCATTCAAAATATCCAAAAATCGAGAAAGTTATGACTTGTTGAAGTTGGAAAAAATTCATAAGATGACTTATAATCTTTTACATCCTTAGGGCATCTTCTATCCATTTTCACACTTTGCACTTAAAATAAGGAATTAAGTTAATATTATTAAAATCAATATGGAAAAAGAATAGGCTCAAGGAGATAAAAATTGACCAAGTTATGATTCTTTGAAGTCACATAAGGGAAATTGATGGTTCATCTAGAGGACTTGTAATCTTTCTTCATCATCAAGTACCTTTCACACAAAATTTACTTGAAACTTTTGAAATGATTTGTTTATAACACTTTGAAGAGAATAATGTCTTTGGAAGAACTAAAAAATACCTAAAGATGAGCAAGATATTCCCCTTTGAAGTTCGAAACCCTAGCTCCTAGAGCAACAAAATGCCTTGAGAACCCTTTTCAATTTTGACCAACCTTCTTGCACAAATATTTTTGTCATGTAAATAGAAGTTGTTGAGGATGATAATGATAAACCATAACAACCATAACCACTTCCAAATATTGAGAGTTGAGGGAGATATGCACTTGTGATCAAGAAATCTAAAACATATCTAATTAGGTCAAACTCTTTCCATCAACCCTTATATCTTTGGACTACCTTTGACAACTTGAGGCATGATGGATCATAATAGACTTTGTCATGATGTTACTACAAAAAATCTTCAATGATGAGGCTTGAATCTCAATGAAGCTTTTGTTGAAGAAGGCATGGAAATAGAGTCATGAACTTGTAGATCAACTTGATGGAAAGTGTTGTGCTCTTACCTAAAACTTCATTAATTAGGGAAAAAATTAATTGTATTTATTAGATAGAAGTAAATCAAAACCAAACATAGATTATTACAAAAATACAAGTCAAGGTGCTTGGTGATTCCCCATGAGCAAAGCCAAAGATAAGGGGAGGAACCAAACCCTAGTGCGTGATCTTGTTGCATTGTGATGGTATGAAATGATAGAGGAATCTTAGGAAAAAAAATTAGGGTACAACAACTGCACTTATTTAAGTGTACTATCCGGAGATGCGAAGGTTAAAATCTTCGTGTCAACACGATTGAAGATACTTAAATATAAAACAAGACCTATTTTTGGCCCTAATATGCCATGTAATGCTTATGATTATGAGTGCAAATGAACAAATCCAAGAAGAAAGCAAGAAATCACTGGGGATGTAGTAAGTAAGAACAAGGATCAAAAGAAAAACCCTAACAGGAAAATAAATCATTGGCAAACAAAAGACCCGACTCTATTGGTGTAAAGCCTAAAGAGGAGATAAGGCGTCATCAACTCAAATATTGGGGAGAGAAGGTAGAGGATAACAGTGATTGACAGATGACTGCGAACTATCCACTCACTGAGGAGATAGCAAAAAAGTAACATCGACCCATCGGGGAAAGAAGTGGTAAGATAATACTGGTAAATACCAATATTAGGGTAAGCAGCCAGTACTCCCGACCGAAAACAAATGAACTTCTTCAGAGTAATAGAATCCCAATGACGAACTACCCTCCATAATGACAAGGCCACATTCATCGGAAAAAGATCTCAACAATGAACTACCTCCTATAATGACAAGGCTACCATTCATTGGAGTAAAAAAATCTCAACAAACTACCTTCCATAATGACAAGGCTAGCATTCATTGGAGTAACAAATCTCACCAACGAACTACCTTCCATAATGACATGGCTACCATTCATTGGAGTAACAAATCTTAACAACGAACTACCATCCATAATGACAAGGCTACCATTCATTGGAGTAACAAAATCTCAACAACGAACTACCTTCCATAATGACAAGGCTACCATTCATTGGAGTAACAAATCTCAACAACAAACTACCTCCCATAATGACAAGGCTACCATTCATTGGAGTAACAAATATCAACAACGAACTACCTTCAATAATGATAAGGCTACCATTCATTGGAGTAACAAAATATGAACCTTCATTGGGAAATTTCAAACTTATTGGGGAAGTACATGTTGCTCAAATAAAGAGACCTGCCACTTGTTGTTACGAGAAATAATTGTAATAATGATTTCCTGGGGAAAGTTATAGGACTTCCTGGGGAAATGCCAATATATTCCTGTTGAGGAGATAAAATCTTCATGTGAAAAATAAATTCACCTACTCAGACTAGGGCTCAAAGCTTGCAGAAATCAAAATAATAGTACTGTTGGGGACCACCCATTCAAACCAAAAATAAATCGGAATGAAACAGTCAATAAAAATAACATATCATGAGAAATAAACTGGAGAGGCAACCATATCCTATCCATACAATGAGTTGAACAGGAAGGCTAAAAAAAAATCCTCCACGAGGGATAACTCAGTGGGGAAATTGAAAGAATATACACTTTCTGCTTAAGTTTGACACTCTATTGGAGAGAGGATAACACAACTCTGCAAAACAGGGTAATATGTTAACAAAAAAATGCAAATGAGCAATGATTTACTAAATTCAGCCAATGCATGATATGTGTATGAATTTATGAATGTTATCATGTATATGCTGACAAAACAGACATATAACACTGAGGATAACCAAACAAAACCAACTTTGGTACAGTCAATACTCAGCCAAATCACATCCGAGATGAAAACATCACAAGAAAGTAAGCACCAACTGAGGAAACAAATTCCTAATTCAAGGCTTAACTTCCCTGGGAAAGAACAAAATTCGAAAATAATCAAATCAAAATAGTTAATCAATACAAATACAAGGATATAATATCCTCCTCCAGGATTCACCGGGGAATATCACATAGACTTCAATGGAGAAAAGAAATGTTTCAAGGTATGTACTTCTACTGGGAATTGCAATGCTGATTTCACTGGAGAAAACAATACCACATTATCAATACATCAGCTGGGGATCTCGCATTAGCTTCATTGAGGAGGGCAACACCACATCGTCTAGGGGAAACCCAAAATACATTCTTCAATACTGAGATGAGGGTTACACCAACTTCTCTAGGGAGAAATTATGAAACTTTACGGGGATAATAATTTCCAGCTAGAGACAAAATCTCAACTTCACTTAGGGCTTTATTACAACAAGAAATCAAACTTATGGGGATTTTAAATCAAACCCAGCACTTGGCGGGAGAAAACCCAAAAAAAATGAAAAACTTCTACAACACTTCTTAGAAAAGATATTGCCCTTGTCTGGTTGCCAGGGAAGCAAACAACAACAAAAATGCTAGCACTGCAAAGGTTAATGTTTTGCAAATGATTCCATCTCAGCATACCAAGAAGGAAGAGAATTTTGTTATGTGAGTGAAAACCGCACTGGGGAATCTGAGATAGAGACTTCATACTATGTAAACCCGTAATTCAAAATGAACCGAGACCTGACCGGGGAAGATGGGATCACAAACCCAACACCACACCATACATCAATGGACATCATCTTCAAACTATCTAATAAGCACAAGAAGACCACACTCATTTCAACAAAAGTGACCTGGGAGATCCTTCACGGGGAACACATCCTTTCATAAATTTCAGAGTTCATCCATCCTTGGAATCACTATTTTTGTTCTCCTTGAGTCACAAAATCTAAAGAAAAAAGTAAGTTATAAATTCTTTTCAAAAAAACAATTTTTTTATTTAATCTAATTGCTTTGAAAATTTCTATCAATAATAAATGAAGTCTTTGTAAGTTGAATAAAATAAGAATTGCAAAGAATTGGATAAAAGCTTCAAACTTTATTAACAGGATAGTAGTCTGCAAATGGCGAGACTCCATATATGATTATAAATTTTGGAAAATGGTAATATACATTGGAAAATATACATTGAGATACAATGACCACTATTCTCCCTAACAACTTTGAATTCCTGAGCAGTGACTTCAGTTGAAGAGTAGTGAGGATCCAAGAAGATTGTTGCTTTAATGATCAAGTCTTGTCTGATGCAGTTACTTGCCAGAAAATCCCTATTTTTTTTCCTATATTGCCCTTGCGGGTTTTCAACCTACCAGGAAAAATTATTCTATTTATGTCTCTGATTTTTGCCTAGACCGCCCTTTCAGGTTTTCGGCCTACCGAGACGCTCCTTTTTGCCTAAGCCGCCCTTTCGGGTTTTCATCTTAGCGAGCTGTTCTTTTATCTATCTAGGCGGAGTATTTCTTGACTGCATCAGTATTCAGAGGACGTGGAAACTCCTCACTATCCATTGTTTCAAGAATCAATGCACCGCCAGAGAAGGCTTTCTTGACAACATATGGGCCTTCAAAATTAGGAGTACACTTGCCCCTAGAATCAGTATTGAAAGACATGATCTTCCTGAGCACGAGGTCACCTTCTCTGAATTCGTGAGGCTTAACCTTCTTATCAAAAGCTTTCTTCATTCTCTTCTGATATAACTGACCATGACACAAAGTCGTCATTCCTTTCTCTTCAATCAAATTCGACTGGTCAAACATGTTCTGGACCCATTCAGCCTCTGACAACTTGGTTTCTATTATCACGTGTAAAGAAGGAATCTCAACCTCAACAGGGAGTACTTATTCCATGCCATACATAATAGAGAATAGGGTTGCCCTAGTTGAAGTGCAGACAGATGTTCAATACCCATGCAAAGCAAAAGGGAGCATCTCATGCCAATCTTTATAAGTGACCACCATTTTCTGGATGATATTTTTGATGTTCTTATTGGCAACTTGTACAACCCCATTCATCTTTGGCCTGTAGGGAGATGAATTATGATGGACAATCTTGAATTCTTCACAAAGTTCTGTCATCATCTTATTATTTAGATTTGAGCCGTTGTCAGTGATAATCCTGCTTGGCACACCATGAAGACATATGAGATTGTTTTTAATAAAGCACACTACCACCTATTTAGTGACATTAGCATATGAAGTTGCCTCCACCCATTTGGTGAAGTAGTCAATTGCTACTAAGATGAAACGATGTCCATTCGATGCTTTGGGTTCAATCATTCTAATCATGTCAATACCCCGCATAGAGAAAGGCCATGGGGAAGAAATAAAGTTGAGAAGCGTTGGAGGCACATGAATCCTATCAGCATAAATCTTGCATTTATGGCACTTCTTTGAAAATTTGTAACACTCAGATTCCATTATCATCCAATAGTAACCTGCCCTAAGCATCTTCTTTTCCATCGAATGTCCATTGGCGTGGGTACAAGGAACCTTCATGGATTTCATGTATCAACATGTCTGCCTCGTGTCTATCCATGCATCTGAGCAAGACCATGACATAATTTCTTTTATACAACACACCTTCATTAAGGAAAAAGCTGTCTGCCAACCTTCTCAATGTTTTTCGATCTTTATTTGACGCCCCAACCGGGTATTCCTGAGTCCGGAGAAAATTCTTGATATCATAATACCAAGGTTTTTCATCAACTACTCCCTCTGTTGTAAACACATGAACCGGTCTATCCAAACGTCACACTGTGATATGAGGCACAACATTCCAAGTACTCACTTGATACATAGAAGCCAAAGTTTCCAAAGCATCCACCATCTGATTTTCATCTATGGGAATATGATGGAATTCAACTTTGTTAAAGAAGGGTAGCAATCTTCTTGCATAATCTTTGTAAGGGATCAAGCCAGGGTGATGAGTATCCCATTCTCCTTTAATTTGATTTACCTCCAAAGTCGAATCACCATATACATCCAGAACTTTGATTCTGAGGACAATGGCCTCCTCGAGACCCATGATACAAGCCTCATACTCTACCATATTATTAGTACAATCAAACGCCAGGCTTGCAATAAAAGGAAGGTGTGATCCATGAGGAGTGATGATCATATAACCGATTCTTTCCTATAAGCATTCACAACTCCATCAAATACCATACCCCACCGGGATTCAGGATCAGAACCTTCCCCAGGCAAAGGTTCATCACAATCTTTTGCTTTCAAGAACATAACATCCTCATCAGGGAAATCATACTTGATAGATTGATAATCATCAACCAGTTGGTGATTAAGATAATCCGCCAGCACACTGCTTTTTATAGCCTTCTGAGTGAGATATTCATTATCATATTCAAACAATAACATCTTTCAACGGGCAATTCTCCCAGTAAGAGCAGGCTTCTCAAAAATATACTTGATTGGATCCATTTTGGAAATCAACCAAGTAGTATGATTCAACATATATTACCGCAACCGCTTTGCCGCCCAGGCTAGAGCACAACATGTCTTTTCCAGCATAGAATATCATGAGTCATAGTTAGTGAACTTCTTGCTGAGGTAATAGATGGCATATTCCTTCTTTCCTGTTTCATCTTGCTGTCCCAAAATGCAGCCCATAAAATTATCTAACACTATGAGATACATGATCAATGGTCTTCCTTCAACGGGAGGGAGCAAGATAGGAGGTTCAAGAAGGTATTCTTTAATACTTTTGAATGCCCTTTGGCAATCATCTGTCCACGCATAACCCTGATCTTTCTTTAACAACCTAAAGATCAGTTCACACGTTACAGTCATATGAGAAATGAATCTGTAAATGTAATTCAACCTCCCAATGAAGCCTCTAACTTGCTTTTCAGTCCTTGGCGCATGCATTTATTTAATTGCTTTGACTTTATCAGGATCAACTTTAATCCCTTTTTGGATGACAATGAAACCTAACAATTTCCCTAATCAAACACCGAAGGTGCATTTGTTTGGATTCAAGCGGAGATGACACTTCCTCAAACGCTGAAACAATTTCAACAAACCTTTTACATGCCCTTCTTTGGTCTGTGATTTGGCAATCATGTCATCAACATATACCTCAATTTATTTGTGCATCAAATCAACGAATATCATTGTCATAGCCCTCTGGTACGTTGCACCAGCGTTATTCAACCTGAAGGGCATCACTCTGTAACAGAATGTTCCCCAGGGTGTGATAAACGTTGTTTTTTCCCATGTCCTCAGGAGCCATTTTAATTTGATTATATCCAGAAAATCCGTCCATGAACGAGAATACTTTGAATTGTGTTGTACTATCAACCAACATATCAATATGTGGCAATGGAAAATCATCTTTTGGACTAGCTTTATTTAGATCTCTGTAATCTACGCACATGCGAACTTTTCTATCTTTCTTTGGTACAGGGACAATCTTGGAAATCCACTGAGGATACACTGATGTCACAAGAAAACCGACATTAATCTGCTTTAACACTTCTTCTTTGATTTTTACTTCCATATTAGAGTGCGTTCTTCACAATTTCTGCTTGACTGGCGGGCACTCTGGCTTCAGCGGCAAATGATGCTCCAAAATATCAATATCCAGACCAGGCATGTCTTGGTATGACCAAGCAAAGATGTCCACATGCTCTTTCAACAATTCAGTCAACCTGCTCTTCATGCTGGGATGCAACAATGCTCCAATCTTGACTTCCTTCGTATCTTCCTCTGAACCCAAATTGATTGTTTCCAACGACTCTTTATACGACTGAATGACACTTTCCTCGCGCTTGAGCAACCGTGAAACCTCTTATGGAATCTCATCATATTATTCTTCCTTGGCCATATACACAAGATATTCAAAGTTGGGAAAGGGTGCAGGGTCATTGTATTCAACAAGTTTTTTAATTAATCTACAAATGTGATTTATGATTGCTTTTAGAAACTGACACATATGTCAAGTGATCATGTAGATTTATTTACAATTATCATTTATTCCAAAAGGGTTTTTTCTTATTACCATTTCTCCAAGAAAAAGCAGAAAAATAAAAACACAATTTTGAGAATCAAAGACAACATTTATTTATGATTTTAATTGTCAAAGCAAACAGATAAGCTCATACAAAATTAACTTTCACTTTGGGCAGGGTGAAAGATTTTTGCAAAGATTAAAAAAAAAACAAATTACTTTTAGACATGAATGCAAGAGGGAACATTAATAGTGACCCAGTTCTAGACTCTAACTCCAGGCGTCACATAATTTGGCATCTCCTGTTCTTCTTCATCCCCCACAATAGCATTGATCCCCGAAACAGTTGGGTGGAGGTAACCTCCATTGTGGAAAATATAATGATAGTTGATCAAAGTAGTCTTCGGCTTCATGCTTTCACCTTTACCATTCGTTGCAGAAAATCCCAAACCAGTCATGTTCTTGTATACCGGTGGGTCAACAATCTTCCCCCATACTTTACTTGGGCCATTGTGCATAACCTGTTGAGCATATTTGAATGAAGCCATATAATTCCCATTCTCTCTCACGTTATCAATGGATAAAGCTTGGAAATGCATTCCAACAACAACTTCATTTGCCTCAACCACACTGATAGATGATAAATGAGATATTGAAAATGCTTGCTCTCAATTTATAATAACCACCTTTCCTTCACACACGAACTTCAACTTTTGGTGTAGAGTTGAAGTGACGGCCCCTGCCTCATGTATCCATGGCCGTCCTAGTAAGAAGCTGTATGCAGGCACAATGTCCATGACTTGGAAAGTAATCTGAAAAAGGTGCGGGCCTATGTGAATAGGCAGATCCACTTCCCCAATAATAGACTTCCTTGATTCATCAAAAGCTTTTACAATAATGCCACTTGGGCGCATTGGAGCTCCTTGATACTTCAGCTTCATCAGCGTGCTCCTCGGTATGACATTTAGGGCGGACCCATTATTAATCAACACATTTGACAATGAATCATTCTTACAGTTCATGGATATATGGAGAGCCAAATTGTGATTCCTCCCTTCTCCAAGCAATTCATCATCGCAAAATCTTAGGTTATTACAGGATGTAATGTTACCTACCATACTGCGTAATTGATCTAACGCCATATCACTCTCCACGAAGGCTTGATCCAACACCTTCATCAAGGATTCTCTATGAGCAGACGAGTTCATCAATAAAGCCATAATAGATATATTTGAAGGAGTCTGCAATAGCTGATATACAATCCTGTAGTCGCTCATTTTGATAATTTTCAAAATATCATCCACATCTTTCTCTAGAGTAGAACCACTGGATTCCCCTACAACTTTCTTAGGTTTAACACTTTCAACAACCTTCTTACCAGCACTATAATTTCCCTGAAAAACCGGTGCAAAAACATGACCACTGTGAGTCACTCTATTGGTCTCAATAATATTAGAAAAAGGCTGGATGGGAACCTCTATACCATCCTCTAAGATTGTAGCATTGTACTTGTACGGTACAACTTTGTCTAATTTGTAAGGAACAAGAACCGGTAAGCAAATCACTACTGGGGCAACAATCGACTTGCTACAATATTCAATCACAATAGGGGAATAATCATTGAAACAAGGCACAATTATGTTCACCCCCTCCTCAGAATAATTGGGCATTGTAGAATCATCACCAGAGATCATATCTTTGTCTGAAGAAAAGAGTTCACCCACAGAAGCATATTCATCCTCCGACTTAGTCTCAACCAAGCAAACTTCTATCGCATTAACCTCATGTTAATCATCTCTATGGCTTGACACCTTGATAATGCCATTATCCAATAACAACTGAATACCTTTTCTTACAATGGAACATCCCCAAAAATCTCTACAACATACCCTGCAAGATCCATAATGGTGCTCTACCTAACCCTCCATATGGTAGAAGGTAGCATACAATTGCACCAGATCATCATTCATATGGTTCACATCAAAGATCCGGAATTCTACAGGACATCCAAATACCATGTTCACTTATTCCTCGTACTCTGCCCTAGGCCGGATTATATGAATGAGGCCTTCATCCATCATTTCCTGTAAATCAGACTTTATCTTATCGCACCCTTGTATATCAGTACTACATATACCACAACTAGCATGGTCATGAGTATAGTAACTAAACTCGCAAAGGTCTGCATGCATATTTACCAAGTCTCCTCTGACCAAGTTGATATCATAAATCCGAAAGTTCCCTGGACAACCAGCGACCATTTTGACAACATTTGTTCCTCCATGCTTTGGCAGAGGATTATCTTTTACATTCGGGCTGACATCTTTGTAGGACAAAAGGCCAGATCTCACCATTTTCTGTACCTACGATTTCAGAGGATAACAGTTTTCCACATTGTTCCCTGGTGCACCCTGATGGAAAGCACACGTCTGATCTGCCTTATAGTACCAAGGCAAAGGTGATGGTATAACAGGGGGTGGCCTAGTCTGGACCAACTTTTTCTGGATCAATGTTGGGAGTAACTCTGCATAAATCATGGGGATAATGTCAAAAGGCTCTCTCCTCTGATCCTGCCCTTGATTTCCTTGAGGGGATGGTCTTTGATAAGCGACTGTAGTCGGGGCTGTATTAACAACTGGAGTTACCGAGGCATTCTGTTAATGGCGCTGATGATTTCTTCTAGGATGATTAACCCTTCTCTCTTGAATAACAAAATGTGTCTCTCCTTCTTTCTTTTTAGAAAACTTGTATGATAATTTCTTCACATTACCAGAATTTTCACTTTTTGTTAAATGACCTTCTCTTACAGCTTCTTCCGAACAGACGCCCATTCCTACCATCTTGGTAAAATCACTTGGCGCACTCGACACTATTCTCTCATAATAGAATGCACCTAGAGTCTTCAGAAAAATCTCCGTCATTTCTTTTTCTTGCATTGGAGGAATCACTTGGGCGGCTACTTCATGTAACGCCCGTAATTTAATTAATTATTTAATTAAATTATTTTTGGAATAGTTGTGAAGATGTGTTATAATTAATTGGATTTAATTATTTTATTAAGTGTAGAAATAATATTAGAGGTATAATATTAAGTGGTGAAATAATATTAGAAGTATAATATTATTTGATGTGGGCTTGTTTTTAAAGGCATAGAAGTAATAAAGGGGTGTATTGGTTTTAAGCCTAATAAGGAGTTAAAAGAATAATAGGGTTATTTTGTTGTTGTTGGAATATAATAGAAAGAAGAGGCATTAGAAGAATAAGGATTGAGAGGAGAACGTGCAAGCTGCTAGAGAAAGTGAAAAAACAGCAAGAATGAGAATTCAACCGGAGATTATAGAGCAACCTTCAATCCAAGGTAAGGGTGGGGTTCTGAATCTATAATTGGGTTTATGATGATTGATATGTGGGGTTAGAGGTGATTGCTGTCTTGTTCTTGAATTGAGAATATATGATTGTTGTATGATGAAGAATTGATGAATTTTAGATGAATAATGATGTCATGATGTGGTTTAATTGATGTAGAATTATAAGGTAATTATGGGTAATGAATTGTCATGATTATATTAAGTTTTAGGGCTTTAGTTATGGAACCGTAGTGAGACACAGGGAAGAAAACGCAGAATATTGCAGTGATGGAAAACGCAGAATATTGCAGTGATGAAAAACGTAGAACTGTACATGAAGGATATCAGAAGTTGATGTATTAGAATAATGAATTAAATTGGAGATAGAATTTGTCATACTGTTCTTAGTTAGGTTGATATCAGGCTAAGAATTAAAATAGTAGGATTAATAGAAAGTAGAAGTTCTGATGTTAGACGTATGTTAGTTAGAAGTTGCATGGCTTAGTGAATGGTAGAAGTTCTGATGTTAGAAGTTGCATTGGAGTAGTAAGAAGTAGAGGTTCTGATGGTAGAAGCAGTGTTAGTTAGAAGTTGCGTTGAATTATTAGAAAGTAGAAGTTCTGATGGTAGAAGCTGTGTTGGTTAGAAGTTATGTTGTCAGAAGATTGTGTCATCAGAAGTTGTATTGGTCAGAAGTTGTGTTGGTCAGAAGTTGTGCTGTCAGAAGTTGTATTGGTCAGAAGTTGTTCTGGTCAAAAGTTATGTTGCCAGAAGTTGTGTTGTCAGAAGTTGAGTTGTCAGAAGTTGAGTTATTAGAAGTTGCGTTGGTTAGAAGTTGAGTTGGTCAGAAGTTGTTCTGGTCAGAAGTTGTTCTGGTCAGAAGTGGTGTTGGACGTTACGTTGTTTTCATACAGAATGTGAAGGATAGATGCTTAAAAGCTGTTGTTTGAACTATAACAGTAGGAATAGTGACGGTAATGACATTAGAGTTACAGAATAGAAGTATTGATTTACTATGGAATTAATGTACAACTGAGTTGTTAGTGAGAAGTTATTAATGATATTGTGTTGATGATTTATAATAAATAAATTATGTTTGATGAATTATTATGATGATATGAGATGTTGGTGACGAGACGTTGAGATGATTTTGAGATGTTGATTATCTGAGATGTTTTTGAGATGTTGTTAATCTGAGAGGTTTTTGAGATGTTGTTAATCTGAGATGTTTTTGAGATGTTGTTAATCTGAGATGTTTTTGAGATGTTGTTAATATGAGATGTTTTTGAGATGTTGTTAAATTTGAGATGTTGTTAACTTGGGTGTTATTATTACATTCATGGTTGTGTTGCATACATTGCATTTTTGAGATGGAGCTTATGCTCGTTGAGATGGCCTGTATTGGCGAATTTTGAGATGAAGGCTTATGCCTTGTTGATGCCTCTATTAATTGGCAAATTTTTAGATGGGAGTTCTGCTCCAATGGTACCACATGCATTTGCATAGTATTGAGTCGCATTATTTGATTGCATAAAGAAGTTGTGTATTGATGTTGTGAATGTGTATTATTGTTACAATTATTGTTCATTATGAGATGAGAAGTGATGATGTTATGTGATCTAATTTAATATATTAATTATCATACGCTTTATTATATTGTTAAATATCTCATCCCTTCTGTTTGAATGTTGCCTCGATGTTGGTAACGTTCAGGTAATCAAGAGTGAGGTTGTGTACCTTTGGTAGTTCGAGTCGGTGTCATTGCTCTGATATGTAACACTCAGGGGGATGAACGCTTGCTGTTTTAATTGTTGATTTTCAGTTGTTGAACGTTAAATTGATTATTATTAAACATGTGCTGTTTCGAAGTTGTTGTTTTGTTGTTAGAGATGTTATTAAGAATTCCACTGCGTAGTTGTTGAGTTATTTAATTAAAGATGTTATGATGATGGTTCATCCGATGTTTTGAAAGTGTTATATATCCACGATGAATGCAATGAATTTGTTAGAAGAATTTGTGACGTCCTGATTTGTTTGTGTTGTACCCCAAAATTTGCCCTCCCATATTCTTCAAGGTTTGCTAAGATCATGCTTCAAAATCTCCCAAGGGTTGCACAGTCCAATTGCCTCCTAACAGTAAAAAATTAGGGTTTTGGTTATGGCAAAGAAATTGAAGTTTCCAAGGGTCCAAACAAGTCCCACATGCCTACATACATTGTCAAGCATCCATATGCCAAGTTTCAAGACTCACAGCATCAAATTGCACAGTCAAAAACCCTAATTGCTTCACAGTCAACTGCAGGGGGAAAATGGTCATTTGACAGTCAAAAGTCAAAATTTTTGGTCAACATCTTATTTTGAAGCCACAAACATCATTTGATCAATTCTTGATCATGATTCTCAAGGCATGGCTCAAAAAGTCTCAAGATGCAAAAGTTTCTATTTTTGGACAGCTGAAAAAGTCAACTGCAAATTGACCAGGGCATAACTTCCACATGGTTTATCAGAAAAATTCCATCCAAAGCTCATTTTGAAGAGAATGACATTTCCTACAACTCATCTTCACACTTCAAGTCCAAGAAATTCTCTCACAAAGTTATCAATCTCAACATTATAGGTCATTTTCAAAAGTCAACAAAAAGGCACTTTAAGTCAAAGACCATAACTTGATATTGGTAACTCAAAACGACATGGGACCAAAGGAATTGGTTAGAGGACTTCAAGACCTTTCCAAAATGTCCAAGAACATGATCAAAGCTTAAAAATTGAGCAAGATATGCCTTGTGGAAGTTGGGAAATTTTTGGGAATTTTGAAAAGTCAACTTGCATAAAAGTCCTCAAAATTGCTAATGGGTCTCAATTTCTTCCATGAATCATTACCCAAAGGCTATGCACGACCCATTAAGCTAAAAGGGATTTATTTTCTTATTTTTAATTAATTAATTGAATTTTTAATCTTATTAATTCATTCAATTAAAATTAATTATGAGAAAAATACTAAATCAAATTGTGTAAATCTTTTTAAGGAGCAAATATGTCCATTATGAGCTCAATATTTCGTGTGCCTTCTCAAGAGACAAAATCTTCCACAATTGGCAAGTTTCATGGTAAAAAGATTTGAAAAAAAGATGTAACAAAATCAAATATTTGAATCATGAATGCATGGACTTTGGGCCTGGTTTTCTTGACCTAATTCCATCTACATACATATGCAAAGCTAACCTAATGCATACACACACAAGAGCTGCGCTGAAAAACCAAGAACAACATTGCACTTTTTCACAAAATATTGAAAACTGAAAACCTAGTTAGGAGACGTTTCAAGGCTGCAAAAGTATTCCAAAACCTTGCCAAGACATCCAGGAAGCATTTGCAATCGAAACCAAGCCTCCACGCACAGAGAATTGGTAGAATGACATAATACTTTTCTTGAAATTTTTCATAATCGTGTTTCAGTTTCCATGCATCATTTGTGATTTTTAACTATTGATTTATACTAATATGAACATTCTGAAGCTAATGGTATCCTTGAATTGAACTAACCATGCCTGTATAAGAATTCACCATGAAAGCTTTCTAGGGTTTCAGAAGCTCCGAAAGAGGGTCTTCTTCATCTGGAAAAATTGGACAACCAAATTGATACCATTGAAATCAGGACATCTAGACGAATCATTTGACCACCTCGCGCCCTTTTTATAATTGATCATGCTCTAATCGTTATTTTCATGTATTGCAGTTAGTGGGGGTTTAAAACCCTCGCTATTTGGTATTATTTGCAGGAACAAAAGGAAGACGATGCTAGCGTGTCCCGACATGATTGGAGGGTTTGAACGATTGGCGCGTTTTTTTTAATTGTTCAACATAATACTCTTTTTTACATATATTATTCATGTTCTATAATGTTAACAAAGAAACGCATTGGTTCAGATGGTTGTTGAGCTGTCATGCAGGCACTGGGACCTGGGTTCGATTCCCAGGTCCCCCATTACATTTCATAACTTTTTCCATAACATGCTTCTGTGTAGCGCCTCTCCCAGGGTCCATCATGCAACCCTACGTCCAAGCCTGCCAAGTGTCCATGAGCCTCAATCTGATGGCCATCATGTGAATTCCACCATGCACGCCAGTCAATGGATCTACACGCAAATTGGAAAGTCAATGCAGGCCTTGCGTTCTTGGGCCAAAATTCTCACAAAAAAACCTCCCTTTGGGGTCTGAATACCCCCATGGTTTGTTCAATTTTCAATTTTTATTTATTTTTTCCTTTTATTCTTTTAATTGTTTTTTTTATTGTTTTATTTAATTCACAAAAATAATTTTCACAAATATAAAATCCAGAAACATCAAAACTAAAAATATGTTTATTTAATATTTAATTCATTAAATATTTTTGTAAATAAATTTTAATAATCAATTTAGTTTAATTTAGGGTTTTCAATTTTAATCTTTTCTTAGATAACTAAAATATGTAGAAATTAGGTTTTTAGCATTTTTATTCTTTTTCCTAATAAATAATTTCTTCCTATTATTATTATTATTAATTATTAATTATTTTGTAAATAAACATGTAATTAGTTAATTAGTGTAAATTAGGTTAAACTTGAATATCTTTCATAAATAATTAAAAACGACTTAGAACTAGGGTTTCGTTTAACTTCTAATTTTAATTAATTTTCTTTATTTTCATTAAATACCAAAAAAACATAAAAAATATTCCTTTTCTTTTTTAATTTAATAATTAATTAACTTTTAATTTCAATTTAATTTCAAAAGGGTCCAACGCCCTCGAACGTTCCATTTTTATTCTTTCCGCGCATTTATCCTTATGTTTCTTTTAAATATTATGTAATTGCTCAAGCCTTGTAATAGTAATTAGGAAATTTATTTACTTTCTGCATTTTTATTAAAAACGGGTCTTTGTTAATTTGGCGATGTATAGACTCGCGCCTTGTAATAGCGTAGGACTTTATTTTCCGCACTTTAATTTCCGCACTTTTAAATTCTAAACTTCGCATGAAAGAATGAATGGCCTAAATTAAAAACAATGCGTAGCTCACCAAATGCATGACAAGATAAAACATAACTGAAAACAATACACAAATTCACACACCACTCTTAGGGTACGCCTCACAGTTGCCTTGCCTCTCGAAACGTGGTCGTCGAGTATAGGACGTCTTAGTAAGTCCTTATGTCCATTGATCTAGTTGCCTCGAAACAAGTTGCCTTAAAACGGTTGCCTCGGAACAGTTGCCTCGAAACGGTTGCCTCGGAATAAAAAAGATCAATGGCATAAGGGTAGCTTCTAAGGTGTCCTACTGTTGCTCTGGTGACCACACTGTCCCTACAAACGAATTGACCCGAACACCTCCAACGGTGGTGCTACCTACCTCTCAATGGTGGGATGGCACTACCTTAAGGACATTTACACAACCTAATTCCTTAGGGTAGGTAGACAACTCATAGATACTTGCTCTCTTTCTAAAAACAAACAAAAAAATCTTTTTCACACTGACACTTTCTAAAAGATTTCAAAACAAACGCTTCACAACACTCTTGAGGACTGATACAAGAGTCGAATTGAAGTTTTCAATGAAACTTTTTCAAACCCACGCACTTTTGAAAAGCAAACAAACATTTTGAAAACACAAATGAGCAAGTATCTAAGAGCCCATGGATAACCATGGATAGAAAGGGTGCTAACACCTTCCCTTTCTATAAATCTACCTCCCGAACCGAGAAACTATCTCATAAGGAATTTTGCTGTGCTTTTGTCCTGTCCATGTTGGAGAAAATAAAAGACGGTGGCGACTCTTGCTTCTGCGACATTTCGCGAACCAGCGTTAAACAGTCAGTTCCAGATCCACCGATCACAGTTTGCATGATTGAATTTTTATAACTCTGATTTATTTATATAATTGCCGGGGTAGAATTGGGGTATTACACTTCACGCCATCTCTGTGCATATTCTTTAAATGAATCCTTGTCCTTCTGGACCATGGCCCTAAGTTGATCACGGTCAGGCGCCATGTCCATATTGTATTTGTACTGTCTAATAAGTTCTTCACTCAAGTCATTGAAAGAGTGAATGTTGGCACTATCCAGGCCGATGTACCATTTCAATGCTGCACCAGTCAAATTGTCTTGAAAGAAATGAATCAACAGGCGTTGATCATTGGTATGAGTAGACATTCTTCTCACATACATCACTAAGTTAGCACAAGGGAAATTGTTGCCCTTGTACTTCTTGAATTCTGGTACTTTGAACTTTGCAGGTCTTTTTACATTTCGAACCAAACACAGATCATTCACATTCCTCCCAAACAGTTCTTTTCCTATGAGGGCCTCCAACTCTTTCTGCATCTTATCAAACTGGTCCTGAAAATCGTCCATTCGATCATAGACACCCAAGCTTTCACTTGGTGGAGGAATAAGGCGGTACACTTCATCATTAACAAATTGTACAACATTCACCAAGGGAGGTGCAACATAGTGAATCTCATTTCTAGCAGTAGGGGTAATATGCATTATAGGAGGTGCAGGAGTAGCAGCAGCCTGAGCAAGTGGAGCAATTTGAGCATCTTGATTATAACCTTCTGGCATGAAGTTCTCTGGCCACGGATATCCCTAAGGCATGCGATTTTTAACAACAACAGCTGCAGTAGCAGAAACAGGAACTGTCGGAGCTTCGGAAGCAACCGTTGTCTTTTAAGGTTGAGCAAGTGGTGGCTGATTCTGAGCAGCCACCAAAGATTCCATCAGAGCAGTCAGATTGGCCATACCAGCCTTCAGAATAAAAACTTCCTCGCACAACTCGCGACTCTCTTGTTCTAGATTATCCATCTTCCTTCTGAAATTGGCTTGAGTATTGTACTGATGAGACAACTTACTGAATGAAGTAAAGAAGCTAAGTAAGACACCTGGATATGAACAGAAATGCAAGAAGCATGTACAATATGATTCATGATATATAATGCATATGATTTATTTTACTATTGTTTCACGGAACTCAAAGATTTATAGAAAATTTGCAAATATCAAAGTACTAACATATTTGAAATACTGAAAATCTCATTATAATAACTTCAAAATGGATTACAACTTTTTAGTACAAGTTTCAATAATCCCAAGTACAAGATGAAGATAAAGTCTAAAACCCTATAAGAGCAAAGCTGATGGAGATCACTCTACACACTGACGTTTCCCTGTGAGTCTTGCAATCTGAGCCTTCAACTGCTTGTTTTCTTCTGCGTATCTATTGGCAACCTCTTTCCAATCACCAGAGTTGGGAAGTGAGCAACTAGGTCTGGTCTGAGCCCTAGAGGAAAATAAATCCTCTTGCATCTCTATCGCCTCTACAACACAACTCTCAAGAATGTCGATCAGATCATCTTTCTCCTTCAGGTCTGCTTGGTAAGAAACCTCTAAAGTCTGACACTTATTCTCCCAAGCTTCCTTTTCCCGCTGTATCCTGACTAAAGCAAGCTGAAGCTCTTCCATATCATCTAATAGGGGAGGAGTAGTCTTCACAAACATATCAGGCATGGGTGCTTCACGAGAATACGACATCTTCAATTGGATGGCTTTTGCTTGTACCCATTGAAGATAAGGCTCAAAAGAAACAACCCCTCTAGGTCCCAAGTCCTTCCTACCCTTCCTGTGAATATAACGCCAAGCCTTTGCAATCTTATCCTTAGCTTCCTTATGAACTTCTCCCTCCTTAAGGAAGAAACCACTCAAATGAATACCCTTTGGCTTATCCCTTATTGGATATCCAAGTTGTCATCGTGCAAGAACGGGGTTGTAGTTTATTCCTCCCTTTGTACCAAGAAAAGGTACATTGGGGAAACTACCACAACTGTCGACAATCTATACATCACGGTAAGCCTGATGATACCAAACAATATCTGAATGAGTGAGGGCCATAATCTTTGGAGCCCAACGAGGTTCCTTCTTGACATCCCAGAAAGCATCAAATCGAGGCAAGTGAGAAATAAACCACTGATACAACAAAGGTTTGCAGCAAATGATCATCCCTCCATGATAAGAATCCCGAAGATGAATAGAGTAATAAGCATCACCCAATAATGTAGGGACTGGGTTCCCAATCATAAAGATTCTGATGGCGTTGATATCCACAAATTTGTCGACATTAGGGAATAAGATCAATTCATAAGCAAGTAGAGCAAAGATAGCCTCAAAAGCAACCATACTCTTCATTCTGGCAAAGTAGCAAGCTTTCTCCAATAAGAACTTAACTGGTAGTCCTCTAATACCTCCTTTGGAAGTTATGTGGGATTCAACCTCAGACTTCCTCAGGTGGATCAAACCAACAATCTCATGGGATTTTGGCTCCCCCTCTAAACCAGTAAAAGGAACAAGATCAGTAATAGGTAAACCCAACAAATAAGAATACTCCTCTAATTTAGGAATCAACTGGTAATCAGGGAAAGTAAAGAATCGATACATCGGATCATAGAACTAGACCAAAGTCGAGAGAATACCATCATTCATCCTGAACTTCATAAGAGAAATTATGGACCCATACTTCCTCCGAAAATCTGTAGAACTCTCGATCTCGGGAATCAGACTCATCAATGCATCTATCTTGGGATCTTTAAAACTGTACTTCCCAGTCTTTCTTTTTCCAGAATCCATAATAAAAAAGTACCTGATATTTTCACAAAGAGTCAAATTTTAAGTCCCTTGAAACAAAATATCTTTAGAAGATGCTCATGGGTGCATGAATGCATGATGCAACAATCACACACAAGATCACAAACATAGGGTTCATAGGTTCAACAGCATGAGGTCTAAGGTACTACCCATAAGGTATGATCTAAAAGTTATCACCTTCCGAACAAGATTATAAGAGGTTCACAGAGTCTACATCCTTCCTTTGGATATTACCAACTTCCCGATTGACTCAGTAATTAGCAATATTCTCAAGAAAAACTCGTTTGAGCATAGTATCGACAATCATTTCCGAATTACTCCGTCATAGCTTCTGCACTACACCTAAAAGGCCAAGATGAGTTAAAGGTTCTACAGTCCTCAGTTTCAGTAGGCTCCCATGTCAAAAGCAGCACATCTTCCCAATTACTCGGTAAATAATACTACAGTCAAAGGGGCCTCCACTGAGTGGGGGATCTCATGCCTCCTTTTTTAGGATTACTCCCTCAAAGTTAACATGACTATACCATCCTTCCTATCTTAAGTTTTCCTAAGTCCGGGTATATGACTTATGAGAAATTACCAAGCACACTGAAAAACTAGGAAAATCCAGACAAACATATATACAACACATAATATACAACAAATAATAGCACATATATAGATAAGCAAAGATAGGCTCAACCAACTTAAGGATGGACCATCAATAGGTCAATCTTTCCCCAGTGAAGTCGCCATTTTTTCTATAGCAGTAGAAATGTTGAGACTAAGCCATTGGATTGACTTGACTCGCACAAATCAAAATAAAAATTTACACTGTGCTTTATTGTTTCCAAAGGAATGGGAAAAGAGTGAATAACCCAAAAGATGGGGAGAGAATCTAAGTTCGAGGGTTGGTTATGCAAAGGTAAGGTATTAGCACCCTAAACATCTACGGTACTCCGTAGGGACCTCTTTGAAAATATGTGTATTTTGGCTATAAATGTTGTATTAAAAAAATAGATTTTATAGATGAGAAAAGAATCATTTTTTAATGATTATTGCACCCGCCGCAGTTACAAACATTTAGTTCCTACTTACCACTTTCCGTGTAATAGGGGATCAAAGTACTCGTAGTTCACCTTTAAATATTTTGAAACACATGTGTGTTGGTTAATTTTAAGAGACGAGACATCATCATCTTATCCGAGTGGAAGAACATACTTACTATCCACAATAATGAGAAAGGAGAATTTGCATCATCTCAAAGTGGAGGATATGGCTTGGATTTTAAAATCAACAAAGCCTCGCTCAACACCCAAGTGGAAAATATCTCACTTCACTACATATTGTAGGAGTATAGTAGCTCGCATCACTACAAAGATTGACAAGAGTTTAATCTTTTGAGAAAAGTTTTAAAATAAAAAAGGCCAAAGTGGCAAAATGGTTTGAATGAGATTGATTGACTTTTAGTCTTCTCACAAAAAAGTCAAGGTATTATTAAGTTGATGAAAGTTTAATTAAGAAAATGTTTTAAAAATGCATGGACCTAAGTCCAAGTTTATTATGAAAGTAGTTCAAGTTTAGAAACAAGAAGAGTCTTCAAAAGAAGGGAGAAGATTTTTGAAATTAAAGAAGATGGGGGAAGATGAAGGGACAATCCTAAAGCATAAGGTAAAAGTTAGGGAAAAGAACCATCTAACCAACAAGAAGCCAACACTTGACACAATGAGTCAATGTAGAATTCTCATCATTTGGATTGAAACCAAACAAACAAAAGTAATGAACCTCTTAATAAAATCAAGCTTCATTTGCATTAAGTCTTCACAAAAATTGGGCAGAGTAACAACTGTATATAGATGAATTCTAGATCACAAACAAAGCATGTAATCACAATAACCTACACACAAAATAAACAAACAACCCAATATCTTGGGGAAAACCCCAAGAACTCTAGACAAAAATAACAGTTGAGGTCACAAGGTCTCAAAGATAGGTCAAGGTTTCTAATCCTAAGTCCAAGAAGTCCACAACCTCCATAAATGCCAAGGATAATAACCAAGTAGTCCAAGTAACATTAAATTTTTTTATGGTTCAAGTTGATTATTAAGTATCTTCAAAAAGAAGTGAAAAGCTCAAGTGAGCAAAAATGAAAATGGCATAAAAGTAAATTCTCAAATGAGCAAAGATAAAAATAGCATGAAATGTAAAATGCTAAAGTAAATGGTGCATAAAGTAAAAGCATGAAGTAAAGACACAAAATAAAGTCAATTGTTAGAAATTAGAGGTTAGTTGAATGACCATCTTGAAACTTGAATTTGAAACTCATTAGAGGATTGATAAGACCAAAACCTCTCAACAATAAGTTTCATTTGCTTTTTGTCAAGTATATCATCCATTTAAAATTCTCAAGGAAACATTAATGATCATTGATGTTTAAGTTATTCACTTTGACCAAAGTTTATGAAGATTCATTAGAGGATTGATAAGACCAAAGTCTCCTAACAAAAAATCTCAAAGTTATTGGATCAAAGGATTCAAATTAACATACTTGAGCTTAGAAACATGGGTTTGGACTGGCTGGAGGTTGAAGATGATCAACGTGTCATCTCCCAACCAATGATGGTGTGCCATCTGTTTTTTTTTTAAATCTGATTTAATTAATAATCCAGTGCTTTATTCACTAAAGTCCATAACATACACAACACACCAGGTCCACTTGATCTGTTTACTAACGCGTTTTGACATTGATCAGATGGCCCATATTTTTTTGGTTTGATATTTTATTTTCTGGTTTTTATTTTAATTGTTTTAAACTTCAAAAAATCATAGAAAATTCATTTTTAGTCCAAAAAATCTAAAAAAATTATAACAAATATTTTTGATTGTTCTCTTTCTGATTTTTAATTTTCACAATTTTATTTTGTGTTTTGATATATTTTTATAAATTTTTACTTTATTTGAATTGTTTTAAATGTTTAAAAATGCTTTTATGTATTTTTTAATTCTAAAAAAAAATATGGAATGATCCAATGATATTGTGACAAACATTGGTGACCTCATTTATTTTTTATTTCTGACTTTGTTATTTTTTATCATTTTTGGTTTGTTTTACTCATTTATTTTAATTTTAAAAATAGTTTCCAACTTTAAAAAATTACCAAAAATTTTATAAAAATATTTGAGTTCATTTCTGATTTTTCTATGGTCTTACTTAATATTTCTTGATTAGTTTGAACATAGTTGGTATTTTTCTTTCTTATTTCTATTTTAAAACATTTTAAAAACCTTTTTAATGTATATATTAAATGCAATATTATTTTGTTATTATTTTCTGACTGATCTTGGGTTAAATTTTTATTCATGAACTTTATTAACATCATTGGATCCATGGTGTTGAGTCTAACTCCACAAAAAATGGATGAATGATTTTAATAATAGTTTGATTAAATTTTAATTCAAATGTGGTTTATGTTCTTTCCCACCCTCTTCATCTCATCCCTTTCTTATTGCACTAAGTATTATTGGAGCATGATTTCTATATCATGTTTCAAAACAAATGGTGCATAGATTGCTATTGAACGACCTCAAAATAGGTTCAACTTCTATATAAGTCCACTTACGATTGCTTAACATAGCGCTAAATTTTGTCCCGATTCGAATAAATGATCATTCGTGGCCCAAACCTATATTTGCAAGCCCAAGTATATTAATTTGATCTCTTTGATCCAATAACCTTGAGTTTCATTGTGTGGAGGCTTTGGTTCTACCAATCCTCTAATGGATCTTCATCAATTTTGGTCAACGCGGATCACTTAAACATCGTTGATCATTACATGTTACTTTTGAGGATTCCAAGTGGATGATATAATTGAAAAAAAGCAAATGCGACTTGTTGTGTGGAGGATTTGTTTCTACCAATCCTCTAATGAGTTCCAAATGCAAGTTTCAAGATGGTCATCCAACTAACCACTAATTATTAAATTGTTTTTACTTTATGCTTTTATTTTTTATGCTTTATGTACCATTTACTTTAAGCATTACATTTCATGCCATTTTTATTTTGCTCACTTGAGCATTTACTTTCTTGTAATTTTCATCTTTGCTCACTTGAGCTTTTCTTTTCTTTTTTTAAGACACTTAATAACCAACATAAACCATAAAAAGATTTAATAATACTTGGACTATTTGGTTACTATCCTTGGCATTATGGAGTATTGGACTTCTTGGACTTAGGATTAGAAACCTTGGCCTATGTTGGAGACCTTGTGATCTTAATTAATATTTTGTCTGGAGTTCTTGAGGTTTACCTCAAGACATTGGGTTGTTTGTTTGTTTTGTGTGCAGGTTATTGTGATTACATGCTTTGTTTGTAATCTGGAATTCATCTGCATACAAACGTTACTCTGCCCAATTTTTGTGACGACTTAATACATTTGAAGTTTGGTTCTCTCAAGAGATCTAGTATCTTTGCTTGTTTGGTTTCAATCCAAAGAATGGGAATTCTATCTTGGCTCGTAATGTCAAGTATTGGCTTCTTGTTGGTTAGATGGTTCTTATCCTTAGATTTTACCTTATGCTTTAGGATAGTCTCTTCTTCTCCTCCCATCTTCTTTAATTTTAAAACTCTTCTTCCCCCTTTTGAAAACTCTTCTTGTTTTGAAACTTGAACCATTTTCATAATAAACTTGGACTTAGGTCCATGCATTTTCAAAACCCTTTCATAAATAAACTCCAGTCAACTTAATAATACCTTGACGTTTTTTTGTGAGAAGACTAAAAGTCAATTAATCTCATTTCAAACCATTTTGCCACTTTGGCTTTTTTACTTTAAAACTTTTCTTAAAAGATTGGACTCTTGTCAATCTTTGTAGTGAGGCAAATAACTATACTTATACAACATGTAGTGAGGAGAGATATTTTCCACTTGGGTGTTGAGTGAGGCATTGTTGATTTTAAAATCCAAGCCATATCCTCCACTTTGAGATGATGCAAATTCTCTTTTCTCCTGATTGTGGGTAGTAAGTATGTTTTCCACACGAACAATGACGATGATGTCTTATCTCATAAAATTAAACAACACACTTGTGTTTTTTTTTTTCAAAACTTTTTAAAGGTGAACTATGTGTACCCTGATCCCCTATTGCACGAAAGGTGGTACGTAGGCACTAAAGATTCGCAACCGCGGCGGGTGCAAAAATCATAAAAAATATATTTCTTTTCTTACCTCCACCATCTATTTTTTATACAACATTTTATAGCCAAAATATACAGATTTTACAAAGAGGTTCCTGCGGAGTACCGTAGATGTTTAGGGTGATAATACCTTCCCTTTGCATAACCAACCCCCTTACCTTGAATCTTTCCCCCTCTTTTTGGGTTATTCACTCTTTTCCCATTCCTTTGGAAACAATAAAGCGTGGTAGCGATTTTTATTTTTGATTTGTATAAGTCTAGTCAATCCAATGGCTTAGTCTTAAACATTTTTACCGCTACACCTGGCAGAGTTTTGTATCCTCAGTGGAGTTTTGTTTTCTCAGCAGAGTTTTGTTGCCCATAAATCTTTTTCAAGAGAAATGCTTCGTTATGAGACTTCAAGTTTGAAGACGTCTCATGTCCCCAATGGTGTTACTTAGATGAGAATTCACAGTTTGAAGATGTTTCAATTCCCTAGTGGAGTTTCCAATCAGAGATTCCCCATCCTGATCTCTCACTTCCCAGCTAATTTGTTGCTTAGGGCATCCTTATTTAAGGATCTTTCCTTATCCCCAGTATAGTTGATGTTGGTCGATTAATTGATATTTTGTTAATCTTTGGCAATCAGTAAAGGATTTTCAAACTGAAATTTCCCCGGTAGGTTTGGCCATTTTTAAAGAGTATTGTCAGTCTCCATCAGTGTGGTTCTGACTATATTTTCTGTTCGAGGATTTGTGTACCCCCAACAGTAATATTTTTGACCAAGTTTTCTTATCTGAGAACATATCATCCCCGACAAGGTTGACCTTAACATAGTTTATCTGATTCCCCAACGAGGGTTTCACTTCTCACATCTGGTTTATCATCTTGGAATCACCCTCAACACGGCTGCACACCGTCTTCTCTAGAGATTACAGTCTTGCCTTGATCTTCTCCAGCAACATCCAATTTTTATTTGGCATTCTCCTTCAAAAGTTACAACCTTGACCTGATCTTCTCTAGAAACGGCCAATCTTCATTGGCACCTCTTTTCATAGATTACAATTTTGATCTGATCTTCTCCAGCAGAGTTTGCAATTTATTTTTACAACTCCTCTCAGTGTTTGTAACCTGTTTCTATCAGTTGCTCAATTGTTACTCTCGATAGAGTTTAAGCTCTTCAAGGCTTTCTTTCCAACGGTTCCTCATATTTTCTCTTCTCGAGCAGATTTTGCAATTTATTTTTGCGAGTCCTGTCAAGTTTTAACCTATTGGTTGTTGGCTTCTTGATTGCCCATTCCCCACTGAAGCATTTAAACATGCATCTACCAAAACGCGTAGCATTTCCATTATATGGAGCATTACGCTATAAAAAATTCAAACATGCATCAGAATATAAGTCATTATTGTTTCTGTTTGCCCCAGTGAATTTGATAAAACTTCGGATTATATCCCCAGCGAGGTCTTCATCCTCAGTATCTCGGTTTCGCCCCATACAAATATCATGTTGATGTTAATCATTTAAACGATTAAGTGTCTACTCTTGATTGTTATTCAGTTTTACCATGGCACAATTTTCTCGGGTTTAGTCTTTACTACCCTCGTTGGTTCGTTCCAATGCCTATTGACGTACCTTTTGAATACCTGTTTCATCCCGATATTCATTTTCAGCAGGTTTTAGTAGTACGCCATAATCACCTTGCTTTAGGTCGAGTTTTGAGTTTTGTCTCCTCACCCGCACATGAAATCCTGTTTTCGTTATGGTACTCATCTAGTTTAGTTTTGTCTAACTAGTTATAATGAGTCGAGTATCATCTTGTTTTGTTTTCATACCTCGGTATTCCATCAGAGTTTGATTAGTGAATCTATTATCGGTTTCCGTTTACCGAGTCTTTTTACAGTGTTCATTTAACTTCTCCTTGGTTGAAATCAGTCTCCTTAGTTTCATGGATTCTTCTATCAATTTTTGTTTACTGTTTATCCCTAGTCCGAGACTAGCAAGTGCTTCGAGAAACATGCGCTCTCATCACTTTGCTTTGGGTTGAATTTTGATCTCATTGCTTGTGCATGAGATCCAGTTTGTTTTTCCCTGGTACTCATCTAGTTTGTCTTGCCTAACTAATCATTATGAGCCGAGTGCAGTCTCATTTTGTTTCTTTCCTTAGAATCTTCTATCGGTATTCGTTTACCATGTCCCTAATCAAAATCCCAATCTCACTCTTTGGACGTCTATCAATTTTTGATTACTGAACCTTTGGCAATGTTTGTTTAATGTATTACGATTTTCATTTGCTGTGTCCATCGACTTGAGATGTCTCTTTGATACCTATTCAGGTCTTAGTCAGTTTTAATTTGCTGTTTATCCATAGATAGAGACCAGAAGGTGCTCTGAGAAACATTCACTCTCATCACTTTGCTATGGGTCGAGTTTTTCCTCGTTACAGGTGCGTGAAATCCAGTTTGTTTTGTCCTGCTACTCGTTTCTAGAACATTTTGATCTTCTAGTATTGTCGAGTCGAGTTTTGTCTCGTTTGATGTCATTCCTTGGATATTTATCATTTTTTGTTTACTGAGCCTTTAACAGTGTTTGATTACTGTACTTCAGCTTTCATTTGTTGTATCCTTGGTTGAGCGGTCTTTTTTTAAGACTAGCATGTGCTCCTAGAATCACGCGCTCTAGCCACTTTGCCCCGCGTACTTTTCCAGAATTTAGCTTTTCCTACTCTTTGTGTTTGAGTCTTATCTCACCCCTTTGTGGTCCATTTTTATCTTAACACATCATTCTGAAGTTTAGTTTCATCTACTCTTCTAAGTTTGAGTTTTGTCTCAACTTTGTTAAATTCTGCGTTACAACTTCATTCTGACGCATATCTTTAAAGGTGCAATTTTCTTTAGACCCTCTATTTTATAAATCCAATCTCGTTTGGTACCATCTAAGTCCCATGTCTGCTGGCATTCTTTGTCTTTGGGGGGTTTTGCTTCTTTTTCAAGAGTGTAAATTTTTGGGTTCTTTCGTATTCAATCATCTTCAACTCTGAACGTTCGAAAACTGTCGCTTTTCCCACTTATCAAACTTAAGATTATTGTATAGGGGCAGCTGTTGCACCCCAAGATTTACCCTCTTGATTTTAGAATTTTTTATGGCTTATGTTTCATCACATACACTCATGCATTTTTGAGATGTGATCAAGGGATCTTTGGTTCTCACGGTCTTCTTCAAGAAATAAGAGGAGGTTGTTTTGACAATCAGTCCAAGGAGGATCTCATCCTCATTCTTTTGTTGGTTCAAGCTACCAAGGATTTTCAGGCCTCGAGACATCTCAACTATTTCTTTGTTTCATCAGGGAATTCAGAATTGCAAGAGCTTTAAAGTCAACTAACATTTTCCTATCTTTCTATCCTTGCTAGGGTTTTGACTATCTGAGTATATGACACATCCATGGGCAGGAAACTTAAAGTCTCTTCTCTGTGAGCATCTCCTCGTTACATAAACCACCCAAGGTTCATGGTTCAATGGTTGTGCAATATTAGGGTTTACATTTAAGTTTGTCTTGGGTCAAGGGTTTGATTCATGATAAAAACTGTTGAGCTTGAGGACTCTTTGATGATACATTGGTTGCTTTTGAAGCAAATTAACCAAAGTTGAATTTGAGATTGGGGTTTTCTCATCTTTTGGGTGGGATTTGTGGATAGTTATTGTAGCAGTAAATATGTTGATACTAAGCCATTGGATTGACTTGAATCGCACATATCAAAATAAAAATTGCCAACGCGCTTTATTATTTCCAAAGGAATGGGAAAAGAACGAATAACCAAAAAGAGGGGGAGAGAATCTAAGCTCGGGGGTTGGTTATGCAAAGGGAAGGTATTAGCATCCTAAACATCTACGGTACTCCGCAGGAACCTCTTTGAAAATATGTGTATTTTGGTTATAAATGTTGTATAAAAAAATAGATTGTAGAGATGAGAAAAGAAGAATTTTTTTTATAATTTTTGCACCCACCGCGGTTGCGAATCTTAGTGCATACGTACCACCTTCCGTGCAATAAGGGATCAGGGTACTCGTAGTCCACCTTTAAATATTTTAAAACACACGTGTGCTGGTTAATTTTAAGAGACGAGACATCATCGTCTTATCCGAGTGGAAGAACATTCTTACTACCCACAATTATGAGAAAGGAGAATTTGCATCATCTCAAAGTGGAGGATATGGCTTGGATTTTAAAATCAACAAAGCCTCGCTCAACACCCAAGTGGAAAATATCTCACTTCACTATATATTGTAGAAGTATAGTAGCTCGCATCACTACAAGGATTGACAATAGTATATTCTTTTGAGAATAGTTTTAAAATAAAAAAGGCCAAAGTGGCAAAATGGTTTGAATTAGATTGATTGACTTTTAGTCTTCTCACAAAAATGTCAAGGTATTATTAAGTTGATTAAAGTTTGATTAAGAAAATGTTTTGAAAATGCATGGACCTAAGTCCAAGTTTATTATTAAAGTAGTTCAAGTTTAGAAACAAGAAGAGTCTTCAAAAGGAGGGAGAAGATTTTGAAATTAAAGAAGATGGGGGAAGATGAAGGGACTCTCCTAAAGCATAAGGTAAAAGCTAGGGAAAAGAACCATCTAATCAACAAGAAGCCAACAGTTGACACAATGACTAAATATAGAATTCTCATCCTTTGGATTGAAACCAAACAAACAAAAGTAATGAACCTCTTAAGAAAATCAAGCTTCATTTGCATTAAGTCTTCACAAAAATTGGGCAGAGTAACAGCTGTATACAGATGAATTCCAGATCACAGACAAAGCATGTAATCACAATAACCTGCACATAAAACAAACAAATAACCCAATGTCGCAGGAAAAACCCCAAGAACTCTAGACAAAAATAACAGTTGAGGTCACAAGGTCTTAAAGATAGGTCAAGGTTTCTAATCCTAAGTCCATGAAGTCCACGATCTCCATAAATGCCAAGGATAGTGACCAAGTAGTCCAAGTAACATTAAAGTTTTTTATGATTCAAGTTGATTATTAAGTATCTCCAAAAATAAGTGAAAAGCTCAAGTGAGCAAAAATGAAAATGACATAAAAGTAAATGCTCAAATTAGCAAAGATAAAAATAACATGAAATATAAAATTCTAAAGTAAATGGTGCACAAAGTAAAAGTATGAAGTAAGGACAAAATAAAGTCAATTGTTAGAAATTAGAGGTTAGTTGAATGACCATCTTGCAACTTGCATTTGAAACTCATTAGAGGATTGATAAGACCAAAACCTCTCAACAACAAGTTTCATTTGCTTTTTGTCAAGTATATCATCCATTTAAAATTCTCAAGGCAACATTAAATGATCAATGATGTTTAAGTGATCCACTTTAACCAATGTTTATGAAGATTCATTAGAGAATTGATAAGACCAAAGCCTCATAACAACAAATCTCAAAGTTATTGGATCAAAGGATTCAAATTAACATACTTGGTCTTACAAACATGGGTTTAGGCCACAAATGATCATTTCTAGAATCGGGACAAAATTTAGCGCTATGTTAAGCAATCATAAATGGATTTATATAGAAGTCGCACCTATTTTGAGGCCGGTCAATAGCATTCTATGTACCATATGTTTTGAGAAATGATATGTAAATTATTCTGCAAAAACATTTAGTACAATAAAGAAGGGGTTAAGATGAAGAGGGACGAGGTAAGAATTAAACCACATTTGAACCAAAAATTTAATCAAACTATTATTAGAATCATTCATCCATTTTTTGTGGAGTAAACTTAACACCATGGATCCAATGATGTTAATAAAGCTCATGATTAAAATTTCATAGTCCAAGATCAGCCAGAATATATGCACAATAAAATTGTATTTAATAATAAAGAAAAAAGATTTTAAAAAAGGTTTTAAAATAAAAATAAAAGGAGAAAATAGTAACTATATTCAAAACGTCCAAGAAAAATCAAATAAGACCATAGAAAAATCAGAAATGAGTTCAAACATTTATATAAATTTTTTGGTGATTTATTAAAGTCAGAAATTATTTTTAAACTAATTAAAACTGCTCAAATAAGTGGAAAAAAGATCTAAAATAGTAGAAGTCAAAATAAAATTCTAAAAAATTTTCAAAGGTCATAAATAATGTAAAAAATGTTGATGAATTTTTTTCAGAATTTAAAAATGCTCAAAAGTATTTTTTTTACATAATTTAAAACATACCAAAACCAAGAAAAATTATAAAAATACCAAATCTAAAAATAAATTTATGAAAAAATAAAATTAACAAAGAGAATATTTGAAAATATTTTTGTGAATTTTTTCATAATTTTTGAATCAGAAATGAATTTTCTATGAATTTTGGAAGTTTAAAACAATAAAAATATAAAAACCAGAAATAAAAAATAAAGTAAAAAAATGTGGACCAAGGGATGAGAGTCAAAACACATTAGTAAGCTAATCCAATGGATCAGACACGCTGTGCATATCATGGTCTTTAGTGAATAAAGCATGGAATCATTAATTAAATCAGATTTTGAAAAAAAGCGTGGCATGCTTTCATTGGTCGATAGATGACACGTTGGTTATCTTCAACCTCCAGCCACGAGATTTGCAGGTCCTTGAAACTGTAAAATTAGAACATGACACCGATACCATTTGCTTCGTCTCTTCAAGACATATCCAATGGTACCCTCGCAAAAAAATTATATAAGCTGTAACTCAGTCGTTTTAGAAGAGAAGTTTTGAAAAGGGATTTAAGATTTCATGACCAAAACGTACTTCTAGGTAAAAACAAGTGTTGAGACTAGAATCAGGTTGATGAAAGCTTCATAACAGTATTAAAGTTTTAGAGAATTGGTGGAGGAATCTACCTATTGAAGTTAATTTGCAGAGCTCTAAAACTTGACTTGGCTAGCACGATTTAGGGAGGCTTAGAGCTTAATTCTTTTTCTGTTAGCTTCAGTGAGGTTCAAGGAAGGTAAATTGACAAAGAAAATAGATTGAGAAAGGTTGTAAGAGCAAATTCAAGATTGAAAAAAATTGAGTTCAAGAGGGAGTTTGACAGGGTGATTCTGGCTCTCTAAGCTTGAGAAAATGAATGATGTATGGTCTTCTATTTATAGCGAAGTTGATTGAATGCTCAAGCGTGTGGAATGATGGGTTTTGGAGGGAAATCGTGTGAAGTTGCAAACAAGAAAAGTGTGACTTCTATTTTGATCAAAACTCATCCAAAACTTGCATTTCAATGTGATAATCACTTATGGAAGTTCATTAAACATGATTAGAAGCAAAATCATGCAAAAAACTTGTGTTTAGAAACCAAATCAAGGATTTCAAATTCTGACTTGAGTTGAAACTTCAGTTTCAAGGTACCACTTTTGAACCAATGGCATTCTCAGCCCAAGGAGTCTTAAGATATGATTCTTGAAGCTTTAGAAAGATGAGATCACAAGATTTATAATGTGTAAATAATGGAATCAAATGGATGTCTGAGCTGAAAGTTGCAATGAGTCAAAGTTGAGCAAAAAAGGTTGACTTTCTATACTTAGAAAATTTATAAGTTTTTCTTCAAAAATGACCTATAATGTCTTGCATCCAAACATGGTCTTCCATTTGAAATTTGCTCTTGACCAAAAAATATGGAATGAAGTAGATCTCTTGAATGGACTTTTGAGACTTGAACCATTCAAAATATCCAAAAATCGAGAAAGTTATGACTTGTTGAAGTTGGCAAAAATTCATAAGATGACTTATAATCTTTTGCATCCTTAGGGCATCTTCTATCTATTTTCACACTTTGCACTTAAAAGAAGGGATCAAGTTAATATTCTTAAAATCAATATGGAAAAATAATATGCTCAAGGAGATAAAAATTGACCAAGTTATGATCCTTTGAAGTCACATAAGGGAAATTGATGGTTCATCTAGAGGACTTGTAATCTTTCTTCATCATCAAGTACCTTTCACATAAAATTTCCTTGAAACTTTTGAAATGATTTGTTTATAAAACTTTGAAGAGAATAATGTATATGGAAGCACTCAAAAATACCTAAAGATGAGCAATATATTCCCCTTTGAAGTTCAAAACCCTAGCTCCTAGAGCAACAAAATGCCTTGAGAACCCTTTTCAATTTTGACCAACCTTCTTGCACAAATATTTTTGTCATGTAAATAGAAGTTGTTGAGGATGATAATGATAAACCATAGAAACCATAACCACTTCCAAATATTGAGAGTTGAAGGAGATATGCACTTGTGATCAAGAAATCTAAAACTTGTCCAATTAGGTCAAACTTTTTCCATCAACCCTTATATCTTTGGACTATCTTTGACAACTTGAGGCATGATGGATCATAATAGACTTTGTCATGATATTACTACAAAACATCTTCAATTATGAGGCTTGAATCTCAATGAAGCTTTTGTTGAAGAAGGCATGGAAATAGACTCATGAACTTGTAGATCAACTTGATGGAAAGTGTTGTGCTCTCACCTATAACATCATCAATTAGGGAAAGCGTTCATTGTATTTATTATCTAGAAGTTAATAAAAACCAAACATAGATGATTACAAAAATAAAAGTCAAGGTGCTTGGTGGTTCTCCATGAGCAAAGCCAAAGATAAGGAGAGGAACCAAACCCTAGTGTGTGATCTTGTTGCATTGTGATGGTATGAAATAATAGATGAATCTTAGGGGGAAAATTAGGGTACAAAAGTTATCAATGGAAGATTTGCTGAAGCTTTATGTCAAATCTCACACATCTTCAAGGATCATTCAAGGAGTTTGTGATTAAAGTAATTGAGATGTTCATTCAAGAGAAATTCATTGGAGAGAAAGTATTGTTGTGTGCTTTCACTACTTAAGGAAAAAACTCGTTTGTTTGCCAAATACTTTGAAGTGAAGAGAGATTTCAAGCTTTTTATTGTGGATCCAAGAAATTCTATTGCGACGTGTACAAGTTGGTTTAGAGTTTACTACAAGTATTGCAAAACCATCACTCTAAAGCCAAAGATATCGTACATAAAGGACTAGATTGGTTTAATTACTACAATTCTAAGGCCTTTTCATGCTTCATTGATCAAAGATGGCTTCATGTTATAATTCCAAGTACACCATTTAAAATTTGTTCTAAACTTGATTACAATTATTTCAAATTTACAAGTTTTTTAAAGTATTATACAAGACATTCAAGTACCACATTCATTCAATTATACATGTTTCCATACAAGGTTACAAGATTTGGCAAAATGGATTCTTACATTTAAACACACACTTTCTTTAAAAGTTTGTTACAAGTGACCCAAATTCTTAAAGCCTAAACTATGTTACGCAAGAATACTTCATGACCGTTTTCTCTAAAAATCGGGAACAAGGTCCTTTTGAAGTTTACTTTCGCCTTCTCCAAGCTTTGTACTTTAGCCATGATTCCTCTATTTCTCCAAGTTTGTGTCTCCATGCCAATGGTATTCTTCTTCCATGCCAATTTTAACCATCCCATACAAAAAATAAGAAAATGAAACATGATTAGTACAAATGATTAGCAAGCAATTAACATGAACAAAAAAAGGTTTTCAAAAGAGTTTATGCAACTTCATCATTAGTGTTGTGTAAGGATTCCGAAGTTTGGAGATTCAAGTATCAATCATGGGCCTAATTCCCTCTATTACAAATCAAAAATTCTATCTTGGTTCACAAAAAGAGGTTTAAGAAGCAAGTTATTGAAAACTCAGTAAAAAAGCTCATCATAACACTGCAGTAACAAAAAGCATCCAAAATCGAAATGGTCCAGCCCAACAGTAAAAGTTCTCACAACAGAAACAGTTGGAAAATAGTAGCAGTACAAAAATCATAAAGTTTCAGCCCAACAAACAATAACAGATGCAAACCACAAGTATAACAAATCAGAAAAAGATTCACACATCTCAGCAAAAAAAAAGACTGCAGTAACAAATTTTGACAGAAGCCACAAACAAAAACAGATATTAGAAACCCAATACGGAAACAAATTTCTCATAGGCCTTTCATCAATCATTGAACCAACACAACCAAAACCCTAACTATATCACTATTTAAGCAATCATGGCACTGAAATCAAGGGGAGCATTATTCACATAAATAGCTGCAAACAATAACTCAAACCCTAGATCTATTCATCATCTTCCTCAATACCACAAAACCCTTCAGAAACAAAAAGAAATCGAAAATCTTAGAGAAGCAAGGATCAAGATTCGAAATTGCAAACAGAGGAGCAGAAAATATAAAAATCTCAGAAAGATACCACCAATTTTCACATCCTAGCACCTAGGGTTTTCAATATCTCTTTCAAGATCTACTCATATCTGTTCACACCTTGCAAACCCAGGCATCGGAATCATGATCAGGGCAGAAAGACGAAGAGAACGGTGTAAGAAAAATGAGAATCGGAAAAGTCGTGCGCTGATGTCATGATATTCATCTTCTCACCGTGGAGATTCATAGCCACTGCCCTCTTGGGCACTACTGTCCTCCACCTTTGATATTCATCAACGCCACCATCGATCTTCATAGCGTCCACCGGTTTTGATCTATGATGTTGGATTTTGTTCTTTTTTTTTTAAGTTTGTGGTTGCTATAATAGAGAGAGAGAGAGGAGAGAAAAAAGAGAGTGAGAGGAGATTGTATTCTTATTTTTGGTTAATTGTTGTTTAACAACTGTTTTTGTTAGTTTAAGTTTAGATTAACAACTAATTTAGCAGTGACACTTATCACCGCCATTGTGGTTGTCTTGTGATTCTACACATGTACTTCTGGTGGTCATACTATGCACCGTTATGTCTCTAGCGTCAGATCTACATCAAAGTTTCATCATACAACATCAACGCTCCAGATTAGCGTGTTCATGGTGGACTTGTGCTAGATGACTACACTAGATTTTACAGACCCCATCCAGATCCTATGTGATACATATCCTGCCTTATGGTGCACCTTTGCTCTTCCAGCAGTCAGATCACCAACTAATGTTGCTAAGCATGCGTTCCATGCTGCACCCTCCAGGACCTCCCACGCTGGATTGAGCATTGAAGCTTATTGGGCCTTGGACATTTCTGTTTCCAACACCCCCCATTTCTGAGTTATTTCAGGCCCATTCTTTATTTTTCTTTTATATTTGTTTGTATTATATTATTTTGTTTAATTATTTTGATTTCTATCAATTAAATAAAATACAAAAAATATATAAACAATTTTTAACTAAATAATTAAACTAAAAAAATATTATTTTAATATTATTAATTATTTTGCTAATTAATTTTATTAAATAGTTTGTTTTAGTTTAATTAATTGTTTATTTTTTGATTGGGTTGTATTGATTGTTTATTTAGACCTTTAATCGTATTGTCGATTCAACCCCATTCGTAAACTTGTACCTCCATTCCCATATGGTTTGTAATAGCTTAGAATTTTTATTTCTTTGTTATTTCTTTATATGTTTAAATATTGCTATTATGCATATTTTGTTCAATTAAAACACATGGCCTCCTCTTGGACTCATCATCAATGAGCAGGTATCCACCTACACATGCACACTTGCACACATTTCATAGTTTTGTCCTGGGCTTTTCTACAGCGACAACTACTCGATCAATTGTTCCAATTGGTCATATAGAATACTAGTGCCACACTAGTCCCACCTTCTAGGAACATGCATATGGCCACCTTGTATGAGCTTTCGATTTTTATCTTATGCGTTGAAGCAACTCTCTTCTCTCCCCTTGGTCCACATACCAAGCATCTTCATAAAGGGTCTCATAGTTGAGTTTGGGCATGGCCATTCTCACGAGATTGATTAAGTTTTGCCCTTGATTAATCATAATCCGAATCAACCACTTTGGTTCGTATACCAAGTGTTTCCATGCCCAAAGGGTTTCATGGTTGAGGGTAGGAGCACCTACTCTCACGAGATTAATCAAGTACACCCCTTGGTTAATCATAACCCGATTTAACTCCTCTACACCCAATATTCCATTTATCTTGTGATACTCATGCTATGATTTTGTGATCGATCGTTGATGCAACCTTGGTATGCTTAATCATTGGTTGATTGAGTAGGTTCAAAAAGGAGTTATGTAGAGTTTTCTTATCTCATGCGCTTTGAAGAGGTAACAGACCTACTCCTTTAGGTATCATTGTGACTTCATTTCCGTATTTTAGTGCTTTCTAGATATCATTTAAAGTAGGATTTTACCGCTTTCCTTGCCATGTCAAGCAGGAATAGAGATGCATGAAAGGGACCTCCGTTGGTGATATTTGTCAAAGATCCCTCTGGTTTACTTAAAGACCTATTTAAGGCAATTCCGCATATCTGCCTTGTTTGCTACTCATGTTTGTGTGTTTTTCCAGAGCACTTGTTTGATATGCCATGCTCCCTTAGGATTGCTCGTGTAGGGTTAGTCCTCGAGCTAGATATTATGACATCTGTCCATGTATGTTCTCTTAGGTAGATATTTTCATTTCTTCCTTAACATAGGGCCATCATTGTATGATTACACTAGGGCTACAGATTAGAAAATTCTCCCTTAGTTGTTTTCTTTTCTTTGCATATTCCATCTTAAAACAAAAATTGTTTTTTGGAAAATCATAAAACATCTCTAATGAACTTAAATCCTTCTTCAAAGTAAAAAATACAAACTAATCTTAATTGTTTGTGCACCTTTTGGTTCTATTTTAAACCCTTGGTAAGTTGACATCTTACTGTCATCTTTACCATGATATTTTACTATCTTTGTGTCAATGTTTCACCATCGCATATGTTTGTTATCCTACTTTGATTGTCAATATCATTGTCAGGTTTAATGTTTCTATCATCTAAGTTAATGTTTCTACATCCTTGCCATGATGCTTTTCTATCTTTGTGTATATGTTTCGTCATCACGTATGTTTGTTATCCTACTTTGATTTTCGATATCATTGTTAGGTGTTATGTTTTATCATCTAAGTTTTGATGTGTTGTCATCTTTGCCATGATATTTTACTATGTTTTTGCCGGTGCTTCGTTATCGTATATGTTTGTTATCCTACTTTGATTTTCGATATCATTGTTAGGTGTGATGTTTTATCATCTTATTTGATATTTTTCTATCATGCTGATGTGTTATCATCTTATCTGAGTTTGTGTTGCCATGTAATGCATTGTCGTACTTGTTTTGATGTTTTATCATTGTTGCTGATGTTTTTTCAATTTATCTGTTTTTCTGTCATCTTGATTATCTCTTTTGTCTTTTTAACTAAAAAACACAAACCAACCAAAATATGTGAGCCAAACCACGAGTGCTCTGATTCCTTAAAAGGGATACATAGGCATTGGGGTAGGGCCCGAACGAGCACAACTTTTATCTTCCCTACATTGTTTTCTCTTTTCTTTTGCATGCATTCCTTGTACAACTAGATATAGATTCTAACACACCCATAAGATAGACAATAAGAGTGGATACCGTAGAGTACTACGGACGTGAGGGGGGTTCTAATACCTTTCCCTCGCGTAACCGACTCCCTTACCTGATCTCTCAGTCGTAAGACTGTGATTTCTCCCACTTCAGGTTTACTCGATGTTTACATTTCCCTTTCGAAGGGATAAAAGGCATTCGGTGGCGACTTCATTGATTTTATATCAGATGACGACGGTTCGGCTGATTGTTTCAGCAAGGCAGAAATACGTTAAAAGGTCTAAAACACACTTTTTAAGGTTATTTTTTTGGGTATTTGTTCCCAAATATCAAACCTTCATTCTTGGTATTTTAGTTCTTAGAAAACAACATTGGATCTTGCATTCGGATGATCCGGGGTGGATTTCTCATCTTTCGGCGCTGACAAACTGGGAGATTTTTGGTTCATTTCTCTTTCTCTTTGTGTATTCTTCATTTGTTTGGTTTTGTATATTTATTTACTTTGAACATATGTATGTGTATTGATCATGGTGTTGTATAAAGCTTGCTTTCCAAATCATTGTTGATGTCTTTCTTGATCTTTTTGCTTTATGTTTAGATTTGGGTTGTTATAGAAATATTGTTGTACCCCAAAATTTTCCCTCCAATTTTCAAGACAAATTAATTCAAGATACCTCCTCATGAACATGAAGGTCTCATTTACTCAAGACTACTCAAAGGTTGACCAGACAAACTCTCCTCCTAAGCAGTTGACCTACCACCAGGGTTTCACTTTTCTCAAAAGAAATTGGACTTCTAATGCCTCAAGTGGACTTCATGGTTTCTCATATACTTGAATGTATCCTCATTGCCAAATTTAAAGTCTTGCAGCACAAGTTTGCTCAGTCAACTAGTCAGATGATTGAAAATCAATTGTATTGGACAAAAAGTCAACTTTGACCAACTTACAGTCAAAATTCAATATTTTTGGTCAACATCAATATTTTTAAGTCACATTCATCATTTGATTAAATGTTGATCATGATTCATCAAGAAAATTCAAGATTCATCAAAAGTTAAAAGTTACTAAATTAGGGTTTTCTTAAGGAGAAGTCAACTGAACTTTGACCAAGCATAACTTTCACATGCTTCATCAGAAAATTCTCAACCAAAGCTCATTTTGAAGTATATTCAATTCTCTACAACTTTGTCTCTGTAAGCTCAAGGCCAAAAATGATTCATTTGAAAGATATGGGCCAAAACATTACAGGTCATTTTAAAAGTCAACAAAAAGACACTTTTTGTCAAAGCACTTTACATCAAGATAAGGGCTTCAAATGAAAAAAATTGACAAAAACTTAAGTTGTAGGAGAAATCTCGAGCTTTCCAAAAAGTCCAAGATCACCTTCATATGACAAAAATTGAGCGAGATATGATTTGTGCAAGTTGGGCAATTTTTAGAAAATGCATGAAATCTAAATTGAGCAAATTTGAATTTTTGGACCAATGGGCTTATCGTTTAAGGTCCAAACGTGTTCTTGACCTCATAATAGAATCTTAAATCCATTCACTTATTTTTGTGGTTTTCATTTCTTTTTATTTTGATTTTATTCAATTAAAAGCAAAGTAAATCAAATAAAATACCAAATCAAAGATATAAGGCACATGGATCTAATTTTGAATCAAATCAAAAGGCTAAAAATTAGATAACCAGCTAGAAAAAATATGTGGGATTTATTGGTACATAATTGGCCTAAAAAAGAAAGATTTCATGCAAAAATTCCAATCAAATATTTTGTCATGAAATATAAAGATTTGATTCATGTTTGTTGACCTAATTCATGGCCTATAAATAGAGAACATATTCAGACCATCAAGGACACAAATTTTCCTCAAGAACACACTCTCAAAAATTCCAAAATTTGTCAAAACTAGGGCAACTTGAAAACTTTATGTGCAGCCACTTTCAATCCACTCCAAGCATTCCATCATCTTCCTGAAGATCCCAGGAGTCCATCCCATCCATTCTTGAGGCCTGAAGCATGCAAAACAGCCACATCCAAGTCACGATGGTTGGGTAACTTTCTTGAACTCAAACTCTTTATTCATGTATTATGGATTGATTCGATGCACTCACACATGTTTATAATTATATTCAGAATTGTTTTGATCCATTATTTGTGAGATATAGCGGAGGAATAAGGATCTGGCATTACTAGGGTAGTTGGAGACTTTTTCTTTGAAACTCACAATTCAAACGTTTTAAGACCAAACTAATGCCACCAATGGATTTAGGAGGTCCAAATTAGGGGGATAGGGCCGTTCTTAATCTCTAACACATGTTATTTTTGCAGGTTTGAAAATACCTCACCGGAGAAGACGACCGGAGCTAGGGCTCCGGCGCTTCGCTGCTTTACTTATTTATTATATATTTGTTTGTTTCCATTATATTAACAGAATTGAACTGCAACGCAGTTGGTTGAGACAAAGGCATGTAACGTGAAGGGCGTGGGTTCGATCCCTGTGTATTGCAATTATTTTTTTGTTATTTTCAGACTAACGAGCAGGTTTCGTATATATTATTCAATTCCTATTTCTCAAGCACCAACAGACGCCTGCCTAGTGGCAAGTAGTGCAGTTTGTGAAGCCAGAGGCGTGGGTTCAACACCCACTCCATGCAAATCTTTTTACCCTATTTTTTTCTAACTTAATTTGCTTTATTTTTCTTTTCCAACCCTAATTATTTTTAACTAATCAATAATTAACTAATCTAATCTTTTTTTGCTTACAAATTAGGATTAAGGTTTTTGTTAGTAATTAATTTTTTCTTAATTTTTTATTATTTACGAATTAATTAAACTTTTTTTCTTAATATTAAAATTAATTAGAAACAATTAGGTTTTTAATTACTATTATCATTTAAACTATTTTCTACAAAAAATCACAAAAACATTTTTCATTTTAACATTCTTTTTCTATTTTCTTTCTTTGCTATTTAATTTTATTAGACAAAGTGTATAGGTCGCTGTGATCGGTGGGAATAGAACTGACTGTTTTTTAAGCTGGTTCGCGTATGTCGCGATAAAGCAAGAGTCTCCACCGTCTTTTATGTTCTCCAACATGGAAAGGACAAAAGCACAACAAAATTCCTTATTCGAGATGTCTCTCGGTTCGGGAGGTAGATTTACAGAAAGGGAAGGTGTTAGCACCCTTTCTATCCGTGGTTATCCACGGGCTCTTAGGTACTTGCTCTTATGTTTTCAACATATTTGTTTGCTTTTCAAGTGTGTGTGGGTTTTGAAAAAGTTTCGTTTGAAAAATTTCTAAGTAACTCTTGTATCTGTCCTCAAGATTGTATGAAAAATTTGTTTGAAAACCTTTTGAAAGTGTGAGTGTGAAAAGTTGTTTTTGTTTGTTTGAAAGAGCAAGTACTTAAGAGAAATCTACCTACTCTAAGGAATTAGGCTGTGTAAGAGTCCTTTAGATAGTGCTATCCCACCATTGAGAGGTAGGTAGCACCATCGTTGGAGGTGTTCGGGTCAATTCGATTATAGGGACAGTGTGGTCACCGAAGTAATGGTAGAACGTCTTAGAAGTAACCCTAATGTCCTAGATCCTTTTTTATCTGAGGAAACCGTTTCGAGGCAAATGGATCTTTTGGATAGAAGGGCGACCTCTAAGACACCCTATACTTGATGACCACGTTCGAGGCAACCAGTGAGGCGTACCCTAGGAGTGGCATGTGCTTTGTGTGTTGTTTTTCAGTTAATTGTCTTTGTACATGTTATTTGTGATCTACGGATTGATTTTATTTACATACATTCTTGCAGGCATTTTTTTAACAGTTAGGGGTGCGGAAAGTAAATTATGGAAAGATAAATCTAACTATTACAAGGCGTGGGTCTATACATCGCCAAAAAACAATAACCCGTTTTGAAAAGTAAGTACGAGTAATTAAATAAAGCGGTAAAATCCCTATTTAACTATTACATATCTGGAGACAGTTACATAAATATAATGAAAATAAATTAAAGCGCGAGAGAATCGAATCGGGATGTCTTAGGGTGTTGACCCTTTTTTAAGAAAGAATTGAATTTTTTATCCTTTTTTTGTAATTAAATTAAATGTTAAAGCTAATTAACTAATTAATTATTTAATTAAAGAAAAAAATGTTTTTTTGTGTTTTTGTGTTTTTAATGAAAATAAAATAAAAAGAAATTAAAAGTTGAAAGTTCTAATTCTAAATTAATTTTACTTATTAAAAAAAATGTTGAAATTGTTCTAATTACACAACTAATTAATTAATATTAAAATTTATTTACAAAATAAGTTAATAAATAATAAAATGTTTTTTTTTGTTTTATTGAATTTTATGGGGAAAAATTAGTTTGTTAGGTTAATTAACAATAATGATAATAATTAAAAAGAGAAAATAAAAAGAAAAGGAAAATAGAAAAAAAAAGAAATAGAAACCAATGGGGGTGTTGATGGCCCAATGGAGGTGTGAAGCCTGGAAATTGCTGGCCTATTAACCAGCCTTGTTGACTGGAGAATATAGTGTTCATCACTTTTTGGCCCTCGGATTGATGATCATAGCCACTTGGCATGTGGAACGCTGAAGGTTCATGGTGAAACGCACTGGGCATCCTGCACACAAACACATATGAAAAAATGATATGGAATTTTGGGGGACCTGGGAAGAACTTACAGCGCGGTATGATGGATCTTAGGACGTGGCAAGGGTTGCTTTAGCTTCAGGGGATGGCAAAGAAGAGAGTCACGTTCTCCTTTTGGCCTGAAAATGCTTGCAATACTCCTTTTGATCTCACACTTTTTTTTTACACTTTTTGGATTTTGCTCTGGCCGTTTGTGTAATGTTCAGGTTGTGAATGAGGCTTGCAAGGCTTGCATATGTAGTAATGAGTGAGAATAAGTCACATTTAGGAGCCTTTAACCATTGCAATTAAGCTTTGGATTTTGTCTTAACCACCATTAAAGGCCTTTCAAAGCTTGTTCAAAATTTGAATTTTCATGCCTAAATGAGCTTAGCACGAAATTGGTAGGTTGCAAATGCTTCATGAAGGCTATTCAAACCATAAGATACCATTTAATTAATTTTTTTAGATTTACTTGAATTATTATGGATTAAAATGAATTAAATCCATAAAAATTAAATAAAAATAGAAAAATAATTATTTGGTCTTGAAATTGATCATGGGACACGTGGTGGCATGACAAGGCTGAATCAAGTGGAAAAAAGTGGGCCCTTTTGTCAAAAATTGAAGTTTCAAGGATAGTTGACTTTTGCCATTTCATAAAAATTTCCCAACTTCTCCAATGCATATCTTGCTCAATTTTGATCATATGAACATGTTCTTGGATATTTTGGAAAGGTCTTGAAGTCCTCTAACTAATGCCTTTGGTCCCATGTCATTTTGAGTTACCAATTTCAAGCTATGGTCTTTGACTTAAAATGCCTTTTTGTTGACTTTTGAAAATGACCTATAATGTTGAAATTGATAACTTTTTGTGAGAGCATTTCTTGGACTTGGAATGTGAAGATGAGTTGTAGGAAATGTTATCCCCTTCAAAATGAGCATTGGATGGGATTTTTCTGATGAACCATGAAAATGTTATGCCTTGGTCAAGTTACAGTTGACTTTTCAGCTGTCCAAAAATGGAAACTTTTGTATCTTGATGATTTTTGAGCCATTCTTGTGGAATCATGATCAAGATTTGATCCAATGATGATTGTGGCTTCAAAATAAGATGTTGACCAAAAATTTTGACTTTTGACTGCCAAATGACCATTTTACCCCTACAGTTGATTGTGAAGCAATTAGGGTTTTTGACTGTGCAACTTAACCTTGTGAGCCTTGAAACTTGACATGTAGGTGCTTGACAATGTATATGAGCATATGGGACTTGATTGAGCCCTTGAAAACCTCAACTTCCTTGCAAGAACCAAAACCCTAATTTGACTGGCTTAGGAGGGTGTTTGAACTGTGCAACCCTTGAGTAGACTTGAGCAAATTGAGATGATGCTTGTCAAAACTTTGAAGAATATGGGAGGGCAAATTTTGGGGTACAACAGTTGCCCCTGTTCAATCTTCTTAGACCTGAGGATGTAGATTGGCTAGCGTGCCTTTCGTGATCCGAAGGTGGAAGATGATTGAACACTATAGTGCCCAGAAATTTGCACTCACATAGTAGAATATTAGCAATGTGATGTCGGGAATGGGCTTACAGATGCCATTTGGAGAGATGGTGGATAAGAGGATGGGCTTATAGATGCCATATGGAGATGTGACAGAACCTTGTCGGGAATGGGCTTATAGATGCCATTTGGAAAGATGGTATGGGAGGATGGGCTTATAGATGCCATCTGGAGATGTGACAGAACCTTGTCGGGAATGGGCTTATTGATGCCATTTGGAGACTGTTGGTAGGTGGATGGGCTTATAGATGCCATCTGGAGGTTGTCTGTTGAATTGTAATTTTTGTAAGTTGAAAGAGAGAACCTGTGTAGGGTTGCCTGATGATGAACTCGTGTAAAACTACATCTTGGAAAGAAGGACACCTGTGTAGGGTTGACTGATGATGAGTCCGTGTAAAACTGCATCTTTGAAGGAAGGAAACCTGTGTAGGGTTTACTGATAATGAGTCCGTATAAGACTGCATCTGAAATGGAGAAGGAACCTGTGTAGGGTTGACTTTGATGACGAGTCCGTGTAAAACCACATCTAGAGCTGAGAAGGAAACCTGTGTAGGGTTTACTGATGACGAGTCCGTGTAAAACTACGTCTGGAGTTTGAGAAGGGAACCTGTGTGGGGTTACTTCGGGATAAGTTCGTGTAAAACTTCTGGAGGAACCGGGGTAAGGTTACTTTGGGATAAGTCTGTGTAAGACTTCTGGAGGAACCGGGGTAAGGTTACTGCAGGATAAGTTCGTGTAAAACTTCTGGATGAACCGGGGTAAGGTCATCTTGAGATAAGTCTGTGTAATACTTCTGGAGGAACCGGGGTAAGGTCATCTTGAGATAAGTCCGTGTAAGACTTCTGGAGGAACCGGGGTAAGGTTACTGCAGGGTAAGTTCGTGTAAAACTTCTTGATGAACCGGGGTAAGGTTATCTTGAGATAAGTCCGTGTAAGACTTCTGGAGGAACCGGGGTAAGGTTACTGCAGGATAAGTTCGTGTAAAACTTCTTGATGAACCGGGGTAAGGTCATCTTGAGATAAGTCCGTGTAAGACTTCTTGATGAACCGGGGTAAGGTCATCTTGAGATAAGTCCGTGTAAGACTTCTTCTGAAAGAAAAGGAACCGGTGCAGGGTTACTTTGATGATAAGTCCGTGTAAGACTTCTTCTGAAAGAAAAGGAACCGGTGTAGGGTTACTTGTGGAGGGTGAGTCCGCGTAAGACTTCGTCTGAAAATTGAGAAGGAATCGGTGTAGGGTTGCCTGATGATGAGTTCGTGTAAAACTACATCTGAGGTTGAGAAGGAACCGGTGTAGGGTTGCCTGTTGATGAGCCCGTGTAAGACTTCTACTGAAAGAAAAGGAACCGGTGTAGGGTTGCCTGAGGATGATTAAGTAGATAATTGTCCTGTTTGGTTTCGGATATTAACCCACGATCAGTCGTCCATAGAATTTTCCTGGCTGGTTACCGGTGTTGACCTGGAACTGTAAAGGTAGATGGTAATCATCTTTTGATTGACTTTTTTCTGAAAAGGCAAAGTATTAGTCGTATGCAATGTCATGATGCATGAAATGCATGATTTTAAGATGTTCTCAAAAATAAATGAGATTTGTGTTGTATGATGCGTATGCATGCTATAATGTATGAAGATGTGATGTTTATGAATGTATTCTCGTCTGGGAAAATAAATCCTTGATGAATGCCGGGAGTTTGGTTGAATCCTGGGCTGATGTTGAAGATTAGAGTTCTTCATTCCGCTGGGGATGATGGTTGCAAGAATAAACCGGTAGGAGAAGATGACTCCGTTGGGGGAATAAACTTGATGAAAGATTACTCTGCGGGGAATACTCTGTGGGAAGAGATATTTTGCTGAGGTTTGATGATAATTCCGCTGGGGATACCGTTGATAAGCTTATGTTGGGGAATTTGATGAACTCCGCTGGGGGATAGGAAGAACTTCGCCGAGGACGATCTTTCCGTGGTAATTAGCTGAGGATAACCCAGTTATAAGCTCTGGTGGGAAATAACCTTTGAATAAAGCCGGGGAGATGCGTTCGTTCTCTGCAGGGGATAAGCTTCCAGAATCTACTGGGGATAAGCTTCCAGAATCTACTGGGGATATTGACTCAATTCTCCTGGGGGAACTTTTGAACTGTACTGGGGAAGTGGCTCCACTGGGTGTCTGTATTCCGCCGGGGAACAATCTTAGATCAAGACTACCGGGGATGCTTGCTTAGGAACATCTGTATACTTTGCTTGGAAATATTGATATTTTCTGGGGATTCCCCACTTCCTTAAGGCTGACAGTAGACTAACTCTGCTTGGGGAGAATGTTGCTGACTTGTTGGACATACTGTGCCTTTTCGGGGCTGATTGGAGACCAACTCTGCTCGGGGAGAATATTGTTGAGTCTTGTCCTACTCTGGGGAGTGAAGGTATCTTGGTCACGTTCTTCAGCTGAAACTACCTTATACCTGGAGGACAGAGCAGCTTGACCGCTTAGACAATTCTAATTGCCCCAGTTTCTGTGGGAGAAGGTACCCGTGGAGGTCTTGATAACTGCTGATTGATAAACCTTCTTCTGGTGGGCAAGTGACGAGATGACAGTACATAGTCGTACGCTTTAATCCCTAACTTTTGCCTGGACCGCCCTTTCGGGTTTTCAGTCCACCGGGATACCCATTTTTGCCCAAGCCGCCTTTTCAGGTTTTCGACTTGCCGGGTGTACATATTTTTTTCATTTCATCCCTTATTTTTGCCTGAACCCTTTTGGTTCGCCGGGAAGCCCTTATTTTTTGCCTAGGTGTGTCAACCTAGCGGGTCTTTGATTTTGCGTAGTATTTTTTCGATTATGTCCATGCTTTCAGAATGTAGGGAGGTGCCCCTGTTGGTAGTGCAGTGTTACCATATCATCAGAAGATCTTCGTTTGATCGTCCAATGCCCCAAGTGATCCAGATGGAGATTTGCCCCAAGTTGGTTGGCCTTTTGAGAGATTCTCCGAATCTTGACCTAACTGCCCCAGATGTTGGACAATGATCACGCCATGCCCCTTGATTGGAGGTGCTTTTGTTCATTAGACATTCGTCGTGCGAACTTCTATGTTGTTCAAACAAATAGTCATATGCAAACAATGTTATATTAAAAATGCAAAGCTTGTGTCTTTTTTTTGAAAATGCATTTTTTCATAAAAACAAGTGAATTTTTTTTTTGAACTGTGATGTCAACTCGTTATTTTACAGCAAGCCTTAAGGAGTATGGATACCTTTGGTAACAGTATGATTTCGAACTAACCCATGCTTCAGCTAGGACTTTTAAGGGTTGTAGTGTGGCCTGGTTCACGGTTTAAGAAACAAAGGATAAAGGCTCAAATTTTATTTGTACCCACCCGTTCTTTATGATGTTCTTCAAACCTAAACTCAGCTGATTGTGCGTTAGACCTTGTTTGAGTCTTTGTCCTGATATACCGGTGATGGTTCGGACGTTGACAATTTATTTGGAATAGGCGGTCATTTCTTTTTTGTTGAGAGTCTGTAGGACCTCTTTCTTTTTTATTTTGTTATCCCTGTTTTTTTCCTGAACTGTTTCTTTTGTGATTACAGTCAGCGGGATGCCCCAGTTTTGTAAGTCTCCTTCATAGGTTTTGACTTAATGGGCTTTTATGACGACTGCCTATCTTCATGATTATATGAACCATCACTGTCTTTTTGTCTCGGAAGGACTTCTTTGATGCTATTCGCTGTGCACTTGGATCAACTAAGAGAACTACCCTGCCCCAGGTTATGATTAAGGGTTTTAATTTTTTTTGTGAAAAAGAAAAAAACTCCTACTTCTTTGGCTCGAAGGGGTTGACGAGGGATTATCTTCCTTATAACTCCAGTGTTTAGGATTTGAAGCAATGCCTGTACCTCATCAGCGGGGTCGGTTCAAAAGCATACTGTAGATTGTGGTATCGTTTTCGTCATCCTCCCTCAAGAGGCTTAGAATTTTCAATCAAGAGTCGATCATCACAAAAATATGAAAACAGTTTACATATAGTGAATACGAAATAATTACTTCAAAACAGACATGTGTAATGCATTAATAAAGTAATAAAGTTTGCCATGACAATAATTGTTTGAACAATCAAAAGAAAATTACAACTTGAAAATTCTAATGGACAAAAAGTCTTCTCGTCTCAGGACTTGTCACTTCAAATGGTGAATCCTGCAGGGATGGTAGAAGAACTCAGCCTGACCCTCTTGGGTGAAATCCGCTGCTCCTTCATTAATCAGGTCCTAGACCTTGTTCTTCAGAGCCCAGCAGTCGGCAGTGTCATGTCCAGGACTATCAGAGTGGTATGCACATCTTTTGTTGGGATGATAGTTAGGAGCAGAGATGTTGGGATTCCAGGGAGGAGCCCTTAGTGTAATCAGATTCAATCTCAGCAGGTGTTGTAAAGCTTGAAACAGCGACACGTTGAGCTGGGTGAATTGCCTCCTGGGCTTGTTTTGCCTACTCTGATCAACCTGTTGCTCTGGGCAAGGTTGTGGTTGGACCTGTGAAGTGGTAGCAATTTGGAGAGGTCTATTCTTCACCATACCAGACTCTTGTCCTCTTGGAAGCTGATCAATGACCTGGTCCCTGACTTGGACTGGTTGCTTCATGTTGTATCTGTCTTGATGAAGCTGACTGATCATGGTCCTCAACTTTTCTTGCTCCCGAGCTAAGCCTTGGATGAGAGCCATTTGCCCCAGCATCTGGGTTCTCATTGCATCTACCTCAGCTTGTAGACGTTTCAGCCGTTCGTCCTTATCATCTTCGGGACTTTTCTTAGCCAAATTCCCCATGAGGAGTGTCCTCAACTCTTCCTGCCCCTTGGATAGGCTTAGGAAGATCTCCCTGAACTGAGTCTCTTGAGCATGAAGACCCTGGTTATCTTGTTGGGAAGCCATTGCTGAAATAAACAGCGAAGAAGGTAAGTGACCTGTAACAAGGGTACCTGTAATGCAATGATATGTATGATACGCATGCAATGTTTTCAAGGATCTCGCGGGGTAAACAAGAAATATTGTTAGAACTTGAATTTTGTAGCTTGATTGAAGGAACTTCATTTTGTTGAGAGTCCTTCTTCAAGAGTCAAGGCTCACCATATCGAGTGGGTCATAGCCCCTGACTCGAGTTATCAACCTTGGATAGAGGAAAATAAATCCCCTTGCCCCTTGCTAGGCATTTGGTTCATCATGACCTGCATCACACACCCTTGAGATCCTTTAAATGGATTAGTCCTTATGTAGGATGTATGCAATGGTATGATGGCATGATGTTATGCTACGCGTGGAGTGACGTAAGTAAACCCTGTTATGAGCCCAGATTAAGGACTGTAAACAAACCCTGCAAGAAACTCAAGTGTCAGATAACAACCATGCAAGTAGTCAAGTTTGAAGGCACACAAGTCACACAATACAACCCTTAGAGTTTAGGCCAGCATGAAGTTTGGGATACTACCCTCTTGAAGTTGGTGGGCTCAAAACCTGTCCTATCAAAAGTAACCGGGTTCTAAGGAGCTCAATATCATAGGGTTGTTTTCTATGTTCATTGTTTTGATTTAGCCACTGAACTGGCGATCAAAATATTCCAAGAAAACAACCCTCAATGAGTGTAGTATCGAGTATCAACCAACTTCAGACTGCACCAAAGTCACTCATCTCACTACCCCTAAAGAGGCCAGGATGGTCAAGTAAGGTTCCTAAGGTCAGTTGATGCTTCACGACACCACGCGGCGGCCCCGTACTCTCCTTGACTTGACTCAAGGGTTACCGGTACTCACCAAAGTGCCACATCAACGTAGAAAACTGCTTCAACCGTGTCGGTATACCCCGCACAGTTCCCTCACAGTTTGTTGCTACTTTCTAAGAGGTATCCCCCAGATCCGGGTTAGGATCTATGAAACTCCCAAAACAGGCCTGCAATTTTAAAGCAAACAGATCAAGCAATTGAAAACATGATGATGAATTATTCCTAAGGTACACCTCACTTTATTAATTCCCCAGCAGAGTCGCTAGTTCTGTGATCGGTGGGAATAGAACTGACTATTTTTTAAGCTGGTTCACGTATGTCATGGTAAAGTAAGAGTCGCCACCGTCTTTTATGTTCTCCAACATGGAAAGGACAAAAGCACAGCAAAATTCCTTATTCGAGATGTCTCTCGGTTCGGGAGGTAGATTTATAGAAAGGGAAGGTGTTAGCACCCTTTCTATCCGTGGTTATCCACGGGCTCTTAGGTACTTGCTCTTATGTTTTTAAAATATTTGTTTGCTTTTCAAGTGTGTGTGGATTTTGAAAAAGTTTCGTTTGAAAAATTTCTAAGTAACTCTTGTATCTGTCCTCAAGAGTGTATGAAAAATTTGTTTGAAAACCTTTTGAAAGTGTGAGTGCGAAAAGTTGTTTTTGTTTGTTTGAAAGAGCAAGTACTTAAGAGAAATCTACCTACTCTAAGGAATTAGGCTGTGTAAGAGTCCTTTAGATAGTGTTATCCCACCATTGAGAGGTAGGTAGCACCATCGTTGGAGGTGTTCGGGTCAATTCGATTATAGGGACAGTGTGGTCACCGAAGTAATGGTAGGACGTCTTAGAAGTAACCCTAATGTCCTAGATCCTTTTTTATCTGAGGCAACCGTTTCGAGGCAACTGGATCTTTTGGATAGAAGGGCGACCTCTAAGACACCCTATACTTGATGACCACGTTCGAGGCAACCAGTGAGGCGTACCCTAGGAGTGGCATGTGCTTTGTGTGTTGTTTTTCAGTTAATTGTCTTTGTACATGTTATTTGTGAGCTACGGATTGATTTTATTTACATACATTCTTGCAGGCATTTTTAACAGTTAGGGGTGAGGAAAGTAAATTGCGGAAAGATAAATCTAACTATTACAAGGCGCGGGTCTATACATCGCCAAAAAACAATAACCCGTTTTGAAAAGTAAGTACGAGAAATTAAATAAAACGGTAAAATCCCTATTTAACTATTACATATCTGAAGACAGTTACATAAATATAATGAAAATAAATTAAAGCGCGAGAGAATCGAATCGGGATGTCTTAGGGTGTTGACCCTTTTTTAAGAAAGAATTGAATTTTTTGTCCTTTTTTTTGTAATTAAATTAAATGTTAAAGCTAATTAACTAATTAATTATTTAATTAAAGAAAAAAATGTTTTTTGTGTTTTTGTGTTTCTAATGAAAATAAAATAAAAAGAAATTAAAAGTTGAAAGTTCTAATTCTAAATTAATTTTACTTATTAAAAAAAATGTTGAAATTGTTCTAATTACACAACTAATTAATTAATATTAAAATTTATTTACAAAATAAGTTAATAAATAATAAAAGGTTTTTTTTTTGTTTTATTGAATTTTATGGGAAAAAATTAGTTTTTTAGGTTAATTAACAATAATGATAATAATTAAAAAGAGAAAATAAAAAGAAAAGTAAAATAGAAAAAAAAAGAAATAGAAACCAATGGGGGTGTTGATGGCCCAATGGAGGTGTGAAGCCTGGAAATTGCTGGCCCATTAACCAGCCTTGTTGCCTTTTGGAGATTTCCTGGAGTACGTTGACTGGAGAATATAGTGTTCATCACTTTTTGGCCCTCGGATTGATGATCATGGCCACTTGGCATGTGGAACGCTGAAGGTTCATGGTGAAACGCACTGGGCATCCTGCACACAAACACATAAGAAAAAATGATATGGAATTTTGGGGGACCTGGGAAGAACTTACAGCGCGGTATGATGGATCTTAGGACGTGGCAAGGGTTGCTTTAACTTCAGGGGATGGCAAAGAAGAGAGTCGCGTTCTCCTTTTCGCCTGAAAATGCTTGCAATACTCCTTTTGATCTCACACTTTTTTTTGACACTTTTTGGATTTTGCTCTGGCCGTTTGTGTAATGTTCAGGTTGTGAATGAGGCTTGCAAGGCTTGCATATGAAGTAATGAGTGAGAATAAGTCACATTTAGGAGCCTTTAACCATTGCAATTAAGCTTTGGATTTTGTCTTAACCACCATTAAAGGTCTTTCAAAGCTTGTTCAAAATTTGAATTTTCATGCCTAAATGAGCTTAGCACGAAATTGGTAGGTTGCAAATGCTTCATGAAGGCTATTCAAACCATAAGATACCATTTAATTAATTTTTTTAGATTTACTTGAATTATTATGGATTAAAATGAATTAAATCCATAAAAATTAAATAAAAATAGAAAAATAATTATTTGGTCTTGAAATTGATCATGGGACACGTGGGTGGCATGACAAGGCTGAATCAAGTGGAAAAAAGTGGGCCCTTTTGTCAAAAATTGAAGTTTCAAGGATAGTTGACTTTTTCCATTTCACAAAAATTTCCCAACTTCTCCAATGCATATCTTGCTCAATTTTGATCATATGAACATGTTCTTGGACATTTTGGAAAGGTCTTGAAGTCCTCTAACCAATGCCTTTGGTCCCATGTCATTTTGAGTTACCAATCTCAAGCTATGGTCTTTGACTTAAAATGCCTTTTTGTTGACTTTTGAAAATGACCTATAATGTTGAAATTGATAACTTTTTGTGAGAGTATTTCTTGGACTTGGAATGTGAAGATGAGTTGTAGTAAATGTTATCCCCTTCAAAATGAGTATTGGATGGGATTTTTCTGATGAACCATGAAAACGTTATGCCTTGGTCAAGTTACAGTTGACTTTTCAGCTGTCCAAAAATGGAAACTTTTGCATCTTGATGATTTTTGAGCCATTCTTGTGGAATCATGATCAAGATTTGATCCAATGATGATTGTGGCTTCAAAATAAGATGTTGACAAAAAATTTTGACTTTTGACTGCTAAATGACCATTTTACCCCTACAGTTGATTTAGAAGCAATTAGGGTTTTTGACTGTGCAACTTGACCTTGTGAGCCTTGAAACTTGACATGTAAGTGATTGAAAATGTATATGAGCATATGGGACTTGATTGAGCCCTTGAAAACCTCAACTTCCTTGCAAGAACCAAAACCCTAATTTGACTGGCTTAGGAGGGTGTTTGAACTGTGCAACCCTTGAGTAGACTTGAGCAAATTGAGATGATGCTTGTCAAAACTTTGAAGAATATGGGAGGGAAAATTTTGGGGTACAACAGTCGTACTCTCCGATGTAATAGCGTAGATTTATCTTTTATCGCATTTTTTTCATATTATGTAACTGATCACATGATGTAATAGCTTAGGTTTAATTTCCGCACTTTACATTCCACACTTTATTTCTTGTACATATTTAATTGCTAGTAACTAGGGTTTGTATGGCAAGACTAATAACTGAATGTAGAAAACCCTAATCTCAAGATAAATATAACTAAAAATAAACACTTCGCACAATTGCACCTATAGGGTATTTTCTCTTTTTGCCTTACAATATTGGTCACGTCCCTCGAAAGTGGTATACTTTAGCAAAAGACCCTCGATTAAATCATCATGTCCCTTTTGAATAAAGATCATAATCTCTCGATGACCCTTCGAGTTGCCTACAAAATGATCTAGTCCCTACGAGTAAATGATGATAGTCCCTCCGATACAATTGCTAAATTATCCTTACTTGTTGCCTTCGATGACCATAAGATGACCCTGTTGTACCCAATTTTTGCCCCTAAGATCCCTTCACCATACCATGTGGATTCAATAACAACAAGATCACATTAGGGCTTTTGGTTCTCCTCCCTATCTTTAGCTTTGCTCTTTGAGGAATCACCAAGCACCTTGACTTGTTTTCTTTTGTGATCATGAATGTTTTTTCCTGATTTTTCTTTTTATTAATAAAATACAATGTTGGCTTGTCTTACTTGTTAATAATGAAGGAAAAGGCAATGTGGCTTAGCAAGTTGATCCGTGGGTTCATGAGTTTATTTCCACGCCCTAGTCAATAAAACTTGAGAACTTCAAACTTCGCCATTGAATTTGTTTTGGAAGAAATGGCATGGCAAGGTTTATTTTGGTTCATCACATTTCAAAGTTATCAAGATTGATTCAAAAGTACAAGGGGTTGATTGAAGAAGTTGCCATGGTTGGACAAGGCCTTGTTCCCATTGGTCACAAGTGCATATTTCTATAAATTCTCAAGATATTGAATTGTTTTTGATGGCTATGAGTTATCATTATCATCATCAATAAATTATATTTACAAAGCAAGAGTGTTGGTACAAGAAGGTTGGTCAAAATTGTCAAAGTTCCTCAAAGCATTTTCTTGGACTAGGAGCTAGGGTTTTGAACTTCAAAGAAGTATATCTTGCTCATATTTTGGTATTTTTTAGTGATTCCAAAAACATCCTTCTCTTAAAAGGGTTATTAACAAATCAATTCAAAAGTTTCAAGCATTTTTCATGTGGAAGAAACTTGATGATGAAGAAAGATTAAAAGTCCTCTAGATGAACCCCCAATTTCTCAAGTGTAACTTCAAATGATCATAACTTGGTCAGTTTTTATCACCTTGAGCCCACTCTTTTTCCATAATTATCTTGAGGATGTGAAATTTATTCCTCCTTTTATTTTCAAAGTGAGAAAATGGATGGAAGATTCCCTAAGGATGCAAAAGATTATAGGTCATTTCATGATTTTTTTGCCAACTTCAACAATTCATAACTCACTCAATTTTTGAATATTTTGAATGGTTCAAGTTTCAAAATGTCATTCAAGAGGTATATTTCATGCCATCTTTTTTGGTCAAGAGCAAATTTCAAGTGGAAGGTCATGTTTGGATGCAAAACATTATAGGTCACTTTTGAAGAAAAATTTGAAATATTTCTAAGTATGGAAAGTCAACCCTTTTTCTCCAACTTTGACTCAATGCAACTTTCAGCTCAAGCATCCATTTGATTCCATTATTTTTCCATTGCAAATCTTGTAACCTCATATTTCTAAAGCATCAAGAATCATGTCCTAAGACCCCTTGAGCTGGAAATGCTATTGTTTTGAAATTGGTAGCTGTGATACGGTGGCAGAACCGACTGTTTTGAAAATGCTGGTTTGCGTTTTGTGTTTGTGTTTTCAAAATATCGCGATAAGCAAGAGTCGCCACCGACTTTTATTTTATCCAACTGGAAAGGAAAAAAGCACAGAAAAAATTCCTTTTTCGAGATTTTGAGTATGGGGGTAGATTATAGAAAGGGAAGGTATTAACACCCTTTCTATCCATGGTTTTCCATGGGCTCTTAGGTACTTGCTCATCATTTTAAAATTTCTTGTGTGCTTGTGTTTTGAAATTTTTTTGTTTTACTTCGTTTTAACCCTTGCTTCTGTCTTCAAGAGTGTTACGAAGTGTTTTTTGAAAACTTTGTTTGAAAAGAGTGTAAGTGTGAAAAAGTTTATTTTGAGCAAGTACCTAACAGTATCTACCTACTCGAAAAAAAAGATTATTTATGTTCTTGTTTCCTTTAGATAATGCTATCCTACTACTGAGAAATAGGAAACACTGCCGTTGAAATTGTAAGGGTCAATTCAAAAGGGACGTACGATCACTAAAGCAATGTTAGGACGTCTTAGTAATAACCCTAGTGTCTTAAGATCATATTCGAGACAACATTTCTGAGGCAACCTTTCCGAGGCAACATTTCTGAACGGGACTTTTGATCTTTGTTAGACAAGAGGGCAAACACTAAGATACCCTATACTTAATGATCATTTACCGAAGGCAACCGAAGTGAGAGTATACCCTAGGAGTGCGCATGTGCGAGTGATTTGATTTCAAGTTATTATCTTTGCATATTTAGGGTTTGCTAGCCATTTTAAATTGTCATGCAATCTTGTCATACAATCCTATTAACTTCATCTAACAGTTAATATTTGCAAGAAATAAAATGCGAAAAAGTAAAACTACGCTATTACAAGGCTTCGGGGTAGGGGATTAATTACATAGCCAAAAACCCGTAAAACGATGAATAAAAGAAAAATCCTAATTAAAATATTACATACCGTGAGCAGTTACATTAATATTGTAAAAATAATAAGCGCACGCGACGAATCGAGAACGAGAAAATTAGGGTTTTGACCCCGACTAAGCCTAATTGAAACAAACATTATTGTTTTTGTGGTTTTTGATTATTTTAAGGAAAATAAAGTTTTAATTGAATAAAATAAAAACCCTAATTAGTAATGTTGTACCCCAAAATTTGCCCTCTCATTTATCAAGATTTTCCTCACAAGACTTCTTGGACTCAAGATAAGATTAGGGTTTGCTCAGCTCAAGACATCACCTTGCACTGATAACCTGAAATTAGGGTTTGAGTTTTCACAAGGATTTATGGACCATCAATTCTTCATGTGACTTTCATACACCATCTTGGACCCCTAATACTGCTCATGTTAATTTTCAAGCTTTGAATCACATTTTTGATCAGTCAATTGGACAGTTGACCTAAAAATCAGTTGTATTAGGGAAAAAGTCAACCATGGCCAATTTACAGTCAAACATCATAATTTTTGATCCACAACAACATTTTAGACTCATATGTACCATTTTGTCAAGTTTGGATCACAACTCCTCAAGAAATTTGATCAAATCATCAAAAGGGCAAAATGGTCAAAATTAAGGTTTTGACTGAGAAGGGGCAATTTCTGATTTTTAGCCTAGCCAATGACCAATTGGTTTCAAACATGATTTCAAGGACTCAATGGCATCATCTTGACCTAATTGCATAGTTCAAAAGATCTCAAGTACATAGGATTGACAGATGAATTTTGCAGTCAACTGATTAAAAGTCAACTATACACTGAAAAGTCAAACTATGACTTTTTGGTCAAAATCAAGTGCCAAGGGTCATAATTCGTCAAGATATGATATAAACTGAAAAACAACACACTTACACATGCCACTCCTAGGGTACACCTTACTTGGTTGCCTCGAACGTGGTCATTGAGTATAGGATGTTTTAGAGGTCGTCCTCCTGTCCAAAGATCAAAAGTTGCCTCGAAATGGTTGCCTCGATAAAAATGATCTAAGATATTAGGGTTACCGCTAAAGCATTCTAATATTGCTTTAGTGACCACACGTCCCTTAAATCGAATTGACTCGAAAACTCCAACGACGGTGCTACCTACTCCTCAATAGTGGGATAGCACTGTCTAAAGGACATTTGCACAATTTAATTCCTTTTTGAGTAGGTAGAGGTTCTTAAGTACTTGCTCATTTTAAAAACAAAACAAAACTTTTCACACTTACACTTTTCGAACAAAGTTTTCAAAACACTTCATTACACTCTTGAGGACAGAAGCAAGAGTTAAATCGAAGTTTCAAACAAAAATTCTTTCCAAAACCCACAAACACAAAGAAAAGAAAACTTTTGAAAACATAGTGAGCAAGTACCTAAGAGCCCGTGGATAACCACAGATAGAAAGGGTGCTAACACCTTCCCTTTCTATAATCTACCTCCCGAACCCGAGAAATATCTCGAAAAGGAATTTTTCTGTGCTTTTGTCCTTTCCTTGTTGGATAAAATAAAAGACGGTGGCGACTCTTGCTTACCGCGACATTTTGCAAAAACAAACGCAAACGCGAACCAGCATTCCAAAACAGTCAGTTCTCGTTCCCACCGATCACAGAACTGGCGACTCTGCTGAGGACAATATATAAGTGAGGTGTACCTTAGGGTTAGATCACTTGTGTTTTCAATTGTATTTCTTTGTATGCTTTAAATTTTATGGGCTTGTATCGGAGTTCTATAGATCCTAACCCGGATCTGGGGGTACCCTTTTTAGGTAAGTAGCAATAAACTGTGAGGGATCTGTCCGGCGTAGACCGACAAGGATGAAGCAGTAGCTACGTTGGTGTGGCACCTTAGTCTGTACTGATATCCCTTGTGTTGGAACGAGGAGAATATGGGTCTTCTAAGGAGTCATTAAGCACCAACTGACCTTAGAACCTTAAATTGACCAACTTGGCCATAGAACAATAGCAGTATGCTACACTCATTGAGACTAAACTCTCGCGATGGTTCCGGCCGCAAGAAAAGGTTGCTAAGATGGAATTATGACCGATTGAGGGTAGTCAGTGCTATTGAGATCCTCTAGAACCCGGTTACTATTTTTTAGGACAGGTCTTAACCAACTGAAACTGAAAGAGGGTAATACCTAAACTTCATGCCAGCCTAAAATCTAAGGGCTATTTGTGTGACTTGTGTGCTTTCAAATCTGAACTACTTGCATATTCTTGTTATCTGACAACATGGGTTCCTTGCAGGTTTTGTTTACAGTCCTTATCCAATATCTGGATTTATTGCAGGGCTTACTTACATCACCTCACACTTTTTCCTAAACGCATAGCATACGCATCATAACATCATGCCTTAACATTTCCTTAACCATTTCAAGGATCTCAAGGGTCTGTGATGCAGGTTATGGTAAATCAAATGTCCAGCAAGGGGAAAAGGGGATTTATTTTCCTCTAGCCAATGCTGTTTAGAGATCAAAACATGATAACTTGATTCATGGGCTATGACCCACTCGATATGGTGAGCTTGACTCTTGAAGAAGGACTCTCAGCAACATGAAGTTCCTTCAATCAAGCTACCAGATTCAGATTCTAACAGTTTCTTGTTTACCCTGCGAGATCCTTGAAAACATTGCATACATATATCATACATATCATTGCATAACAGGTCTCCCAGTACAGGTCTCTTATCTTCTTCGCTGTTTATTTCAGCAATCATCATGTCTACTGAACCTTCCACTAAGCAAGCTATCAAGGCCCTCCAGGCCCAGAATGCCCAATTTCAAGAGTTGGTCATGAGCCTAGCTAAAGGTCAGCGGGACCTAAAGACCCTGATTCTGAAAGAGAGGAAGAAGAAGAAAAAGAGGACCATCATGTTCAACACTGGACGCAGGTTTGGAAACGGGTTGCATAACGAAGTTGATCTGACCACCCCATCTGAAGGGAAAGACAGTCCATAAGAAAGGAGGGCTCCTAACCCTGAAGTCTCCGACAACGAGATGGACTATGATGAAGAACAGTATCCTCCTGCTGAGGATAAGTACATGCAACTGGAAGACCGTTTGAACGCTATGGAAATACAGAAGGTGCCCAGTCTGGACTTCGGAGATCTAGGTCTATCAACTGAGGTGGTGATTCCCCATAAATTCAAGGCACCTGCCTTTGCCAAGTACGACGGAGCTTCTTGTCCAAAGTTGCACCTCCGGTCATATGTGAGGAAGATCCAGCCTTACACTGCTGATAGAAATCTCTGGGTTCATTTCTTTCAAGACTGTCTCTCAGGGACTCAACTTGAATGGTTCTGTCAACTGGAAGGAGCTAACATTCGCAACTGGGAAGACCTTGTTGCTGCTTTTTACAAGCAATACCAGTATAATGCCGACCTTGCTCCCACGCATACTCAGCTTCAGGGTATGTCTATGGGTACAGGCGAAGTCTTCAAGGACTACGCTCAGAAGTGGAGAGATCTTGCTGGAAGAGTCCAACCCCCTCTTTCTGATAGGGAGTTGGTGGACATGTTTCTTGGGACTTTGTCTGGTCCCTATTTCAAACACTTGATCGGAAGCTCTTCAGCCAGATTCACCGAGCTAATACTGACCGACGAAAGGGTCGAAGCTGGCATCAAAAATGGGAAGATTCAAGAAGCTACGCCTTCTGATGCTCAGAAAAAGCCCTACAATGGGAAGAAAGAGTCTAATGTTGTGTATGGTCAAAAGAGTCATCATGATCAACAGGTAGGGGCAACCCTGATCTCCGATCCCACGCCTGTTCAACAAAGACAGAGCAATAGGCGTAGGGTAATATATCAAGAAAGGCAGTATACTAACATCAACATGCCTTTGTCTCAAGCATTACAACATTTTCTGAAGTTGAAGCTAATCACACTAAAGGATCCTCCTCAAAATCCTGATACTTCCTCTTCTAAGTATAATCCGAGTGTGAGATGTGCCTACCATTATGACAGTCCTGGACATGACACCGACGACTGTTGGACTCTGAAGAACAAGATCCAAGACTTGATTGATGCCAAGGAGATCAAGTTTAATCACTGATCCTACGCCAAATCATTGAGAATGTCTTTGTTTCATTTGAATTTTCAAGTTGTAATTTCTTTGTTATTCAAACAATTATCTATTAATGCCAAACTTTGTTTCATTAAATGCATTGCATATGTTTGTCTTGATTTGATCCAATCATTTTAATTACATTTAAACTATGCTTTTTACTCACTTTATAACATTCAACTCTTGCTAAAAGTTACAAGCCTTTAGAGGGAGGATGACGAAACAATGCCATAATCTCATACAGTATGCTTTTGGACAGACCTTGCTGACGATGTACAGGCATTTCTTTCAAATCCTAAACACTGGAGTTATAAGGAAGATAATCCCTAGTCAACCCCTTCAAGCCAAAGAAGTAGGAGTTTTCTGTTTTAAACACAAATTGAAACCTTTAACTTAAACCTGGGGCAGGGTAGTCTCTCAGTTAATTCAAAAGAGGCACACTGAAGTCGCAAAACTCTCAGTTCATAATACAATGAACTACATCAAAAGCATTCCTCGGGAATCAAAAGACAGTGGTGGTTCTTTATCTCATAGGCAGTCAATCTCTCAAAAGAGAAAAGCCCACTGAGCCAAAACCTATAAAGAAGGCTTAAGAAAGCTGGGGAATCCCGCTGACTGTAATCTCAAAAATAGAAACAGTCAGGCAAAAATTAGGGATAATAAATCAAAAGAACGAGGTCGCTACAAATCCTCAACAACATGAAAAATGTTGCAAAAATGACTGCCTTCAAAAATCCAACTTGTGTGAACCATCACCAAAACATCGTTCCAGACTCATTTGGAGTTCAAATGCACAATTAACTGAGTTTAGGATTGAAGAACATCACGAAGAGCAGGTGGGTACAAATATACTTTGAGCCCTTATCCTTTGTTTTTTTAAACCGTGAACCAAGCCACGTTACAACCCTTCAAAAGTCCTAACTGAAGCATGGGTTAGTTCAAAAGCATACTGTTACAAAAGGTATCCTGACTCCTGTAAGGCTTTGCCCTAAATCTTGTGTTGAATTTGTCTTATAAAAAGTTTTCTGCTAAAAAACACATTTTTCAAAAACTTCAAGACAAGCATAAACTTTGCATTATTTGAATATCACTGTTTGCATTTGGCTATTTGTTTGACAGCGGAGAAATTCACACAACGAATATCCGATGAACGAAAGCTCTCTCAGTGAACAAAATCACTTCAAAAAAAAAAGGATGACACTTCCATTGACAAATCTCCTTCCAATCAAGGGGCATGACATGTCACTATCCAGCACACCTGGGGCAATCCAGTCAATATTCCAGGAAATCTCTGAAGAAGTGCAGGGTAACCAGGGGCAAGTCTCCATCTCTGTCACTTGGGGCATTGAACATCAATCTCAATGAAGGGTTACATACAGTCAAACATTTCCGGGCAGTGCCACAAACACTCGCTACTAGGGGCAGTGATGAATCTCCCCAAAATCCTTCTCATAGGATGATCTCCCAGCAAGGGTTTAATCTCTGAAAACCTTTCCCCAGCTGAGACAACTTTAACGAAGATGTCACCTCTCTAGCGGACTGATGACAGGGTTTATTTCCCCAATAACACCAGGATTCCCCAGCTTGAGTTTGCCTCTCCGACTACTACAAATCAAAGGACCACAACTCCTCTTCCCCAGTAGACTACTCTTTAATCCCTAACAAGTTACTGTGAAACCTGGACCCGACCAGATGTCAGTTTAACTTGGACTCCCCAGTAGAGCAACGAACAACCGAGAATCTTGAACTTTTTCCCCAAGCAGAAATAAACATACTCCCCACAGAGTTTTTAATATCCCCCAGCGGAGTTCTCCTCAAACAACAAAGCAGGGATCCCCGGTGGAAACATTTCAAAATTACATTTCAATAACATTCATAGCATATGCATATAAAATACATATAACATGAATCTCATTTATTTTGAGAACATCATTACACAATGCATACATCATGACATTGCATACAACTCACTCTTTACCTTTTCAGGAAAGATCGATCGACAGATAAAAGTAATTACCTTTTGGAGTAGCAGTCGTCCAAGATTCCTTCATCATCCTGCTGAGTTAGTAATCGTCCAAGATTCCTTCATTATCCTACTGAGGTAGTAATCGTCCAAGATTCCTTCACCATCATGCTGAGGTAGAAGTCATCCAAGATTCCTTCATCATCCTGCTGAGGTAGAAATCGTCCGAGATTCCTTCATCATCCCGTTGAGGTAGTAATCGTCCAAGATTCCTTCATCATCTCGCTGAGGTAGAAGTCGCCCAAGATTCCTTCATCATCCTGCTGAGGTAGAAGTCATCCAAGATTCCTTCATCATTCTGCTGAGGTAGAAGTCATCCCAGATTCCTTCATCATCCCGTTGAGGTAGTAATCGTCCAAGATTCCTTCATCATCCTGCTGAGGTAGAACTCATCCCAGATTCCTTCATCATCCCGTTGAGGTAGAAGTCATCCAAGATTCATTCATCATCATGCTGAGGTAGTAATCGTCCAAGATTCCTTCATCATCCTACTGAGGTAGTAATCGTCCAAGATTCCTTCATCATCCTGCTGAGGTAGTAATCGTCCAAGATTCCTTCATCATCTGTTTGGAGTAGCAATCGTCTCAGATTCCTTCATCACACATCATTATCAGAAAAGACCTTCTCTGGTTAGATTTATTTCTTCCAGTTAAAACAGGCAACTAAAGACCTCCTCTGGTTAGATTTATTTCTTCCAGTTAACGACAGGCAGTCAGAGACCTTCAGATAATAGTCCAGATACGATCCAGATTCGGATGTAATTCTGTCACTCATTCAAATGTAGTCCAGCAATCGCCCTTGGATGGCATCTTTAAGCCCATCTCCAATGACTATCCATTACCCCTGGATGGCATCTTTAAGCCCATCTCCATCCTCCTATCAACAATCTCCAAATGGCATCTGTAAGCCCATTCCCGACATCACAATGTTGATACTACACCATGCGAGTGCAAATTTCTGGGCACTCTAGTGTTCAATTATCTTCCACCTTTGGATCATGAAAGGCTCGAAAGCCAATCTATATCCTCAGGTTTAAGAAAATTGAACAGGGGCAACTGTTGCACCCCAAAATTTGCCCTCTCATGTTTTCCAAAATATTCCCCCTGCATGGTTGATCACAAACCCTTGCCTAAGCAAAAAGAAAATTTTTGAGTGTTGCTTTAAGTACATTTCAATTGGCATTCTGAAAGACCCTTCGATTGGCATTCTGAAGGAGCATTTCGATTGGCATTCTGAAGGAGCACTTCGATTGGCATTCTGAAAGACCCTTCGATTGGCATTCTGAAGGAGCAATTTGATTGGTATTCTGAAGGAGCACTTCGATTGGCATTCTGAAAGACCCTTCGATTGGTATTCTGAAGGAGCACTTCGATTGGAATTCTGAAAGGCCCTTCGATTGGTATTCTGAAGGAGCACTTCGATTGGCATGAAACAACACCTTTCGATTGGCCTGTTAACAAAGCCTTTCGATTGGAATTTTAATTAGTACCCTTCGATTGATCTTTGGACAAGGGCCATTCGAAGGAGGTCATCAAGAGGGCACTCAAGTCAAAAGCGTCCAGGTTCATTCAAGAGACACAAATGTTTCAAAAAAGGAAAACTTTTAATGTGTCCGTTTCTTGTCTCATGGCATTTAATGTCCTGTTTAATGGTTGTCTCTTGCCATTATTGCACCCTCACACCCCTATAAATACAGAGGCCAACATACATATCCGGGACACACAAAAACTCTACACGAAAATATACAGAAAAAATAGAGAAAAGAAACAGGGAGAACTTGGAGGTACGCTGCCAAAAATCATCATCACTTCCAGGAAGCCATACCCAATCCTTGCACCAGCCATTCCACGCCCAGAAATCCCAGATTGAAAGTGCCTACATCCAGGAAGTGCCCAGATCGAAGGTGCCTACATACAGGAAGCGCCCAAATTAAAAGTCTAATCTGCTGGTAAGAAAAGGGTAAATTGTCCAACTTTACATTTGCATAACACATTATTACTTGTTGTTACCTTTGATTTGCCATCCTAGACAGGATCGAAAGGCCTGAGTTTGGCGCCCAGGTCATGTTATTCGTTTGCCCATACTTACTGCAGACATAGCCAGAAGAGACCCAGCAAGCGCAGGATCGAAGGGCCTGGGGTTCAATACCAAGGCCCTGTGTTTTATTTTGCTAACATACTTTTGCAGGTATAACATCCCAGATCGAAGGAGACACCTTCTCTGTATCGAAGCTCCCCATAGTCCTCCTAGATCGAAGAAGGCATTTTTCCCAGGATCGAAGGGAACTCCCCTTCCCTGGATCGAAGGTTGTTCATGCCCACTTCCTGGCCCAATCGAAAGAGCCATGACTCTGTCTGGATCGAAGCTTCCATTCCCTCCCTGGGTCGAAACTCCCTTTTTTCCCTGGATCGAAGGATTCCCCCTTGTATTTTATTTTTGTTTTCATTGACATCTTTTTATCTTTTTTAATTAACATTAAAATCAAAAACCACAAAAACATTAGGCTAGTTTTTTCTATTAAATTAACTTTGTTAATTAACTTTTTAATTATCTTAACATTTTCTCAAAAAACTAAAATTTAGTAGATTTAGATCATTTTTTTCAAAATAAAATAAAACAACAAAAAGATTTTATTCTTAGAATTTTTAGAGTTAATTTTCAGATTCGCGCGCGTTTATTTTATTGTAACCGCCTACTGGTTTGTAATAACTTAGCTAAGACTTTTACTTTACTGCTTTTATTCCCCCAATTTTTGGACATGTAAATAATCCCCCTCCCCGAAGCCTTGTAATAGCGTAGGATTTACAATTCCCGCACTTTAAATTCCTATACATATATTAACTGTTTAGATGTATGCTAACTAGGATTGCATGGCAAGATCTATCTTAATTTAAAATCAACCACAACTCACCATAACATGTACAAAGATAATATAAACTAAAAAACAACACACTTGCACATGCCACTCTTAGGGTACACCTTACTTGGTTGCCTCGAACGTGGTCATTGAGTATAGGATGTTTTAGAGGTCGTCCTCCTGTCCAAAGATCAAAAGTTTCCTCGAAATGGTTGCCTCGATAAAAATGATCTAAGACATTAGGGTTACCGCTAAAGCATCCTAATATTGCTTTAGTGACCACACGTCCCTTAAATCGAATTGACTCGAAAACTCCAGCGACGGTGCTACCTACTCCTCAATAGTGGGATAGCACTGTCTAAAGGACATTTGCACAATTTAATTCCTTTTTGAGTAGGTAGAGGTTCTTAAGTACTTGATCATTTTAAAAACAAAACAAAACTTTTCACACTTACACTTTTCGAACAAAGTTTTCAAAACACTTCATTACACTCTTGAGGACAGAAGCAAGAGTTAAATCGAAGTTTCAAACAAAAATTCTTTCCAAAACCCACAAACACAAAGAAAAGCAAACTTTTGAAAACATAGTGAGCAAGTACCTAAGAGCCCGTGGATAACCACGGATAGAAAGGGTGCTAACACCTTCCCTTTCTATAATCTACCTCCCGAACCCGAGAAATATCTAGAAAAGGAATTTTTTTGTGCTTTTGTCCTTTCCTTGTTGGATAAAATAAAAGACGGTGGCGACTCTTGCTTACCGCGACATTTTGCAAAAACAAACGCAAACGCGAACCAGCATTCCAAAATAGTCAGTTCTTGTTCCCACCGATCACATATGCCCACTGGAATGAGTACCAAAAGTGCATTTGTGTAGCTCACCCATGATCCTTTCAGCCTCAGCCTTGTCTATGCACCGAAGTAATACCGAGTCATGATTGCGTTTGTACAGAATGTCGTTACTAAGGAAGAATTTAGTCGAGAACCTTCTCAGGAATTTCTTGTCATTCACCGAAGTTCCTTCTGGATATTCCTGAGACTCGAGATACCTTTTGACTTCATGAAACCAAGGTTGGTCCACTACCTCTTCGGTATTAATCTCGTGATAATAGGCTGGTTCATTCATCCGCTCAATGGTGATCTGGGGTGCTTCGTTATCCCAATTAAGTTTAAACATAGATGACATTGTAGCTAGAGCATCTGCTAGCTGATTTTCTTCTCACGGGAAATGCTCGAAGATAATCTTCTCGAAATGCGGCAACAATGTCAACACATATTCTTTGTAAGGGATAAGGTTTGGATGCTTAGTGTCCCATTCTCCTTTGATCTGGCTGATGACCAAAGCTGAATCCCCAAACACAACCAAAGATTTGATTCCCAAGTCTATGGCAGCCTTGAGTCCAAAGATGCATGCTTCATATTCTGCCATGTTGTTCGTACAGTTGAAGCAAAGTCTGGCAGTGAAAGGAGTATTGCATCCTTCCGGAGATATAAGTACAACACCGATACTGTTACCAAGTGCATTGGATGCCCCATCAAAGTACAGGGTCCATCGGGATCCTTGTTCAGGTACGTCATATGGCCTGAATTCTTTAACATTGTCCAATGTCATGATGTCTTCGTCAGGGAAGTCAAACTTCATGGATTGATAATCTTCTACAGCTTGATGAGCCAGATGATCAGCTAGCACACTGCCCTTTATAGCTTTTTGGGTCGTGTACTGTATGTCATATTCTGTTAGGATCATCTTCCATCTAGCTATCCTCCCAGACAAAGCAGGCTTCTCAAAGATGTACTTTATTGGATCCATTTTAGATATCAGCAAAGTGGTATGAGTCAACATATATTGTCTTAGCCGGCGAGCAGCCCATACCAGAGCGCAGCAAGTTTTCTTTAGCAGTGAATATCTGGTTTCACAGTCGGTAAACTTTTTGCTCAGGTAATAAATAGCATGCTCTTTTCGGCCAGACTCGTCATGCTGCCCCAATACGCACCCCATTGAGTTCTCTAAGACGGTCAGATACATGATTAACGGTCTTCCTTCGACTGGTGGCATCAAGGCTCTATCAAATACTCCTTGATTTTATTGAAAGCAATCTGACAGTCATCATTCCATCTAACTACCTGATCTTTCTTCAACAGCTTGAAGATTGGTTCACAAGTAGATGTTAGGTGAGAAATGAACCTAGCAATGTAGTTCAGGCGTCCCAAGAAACCTCTGACTTCCTTCTCAGTGCGAGGAGAAGGCATTTCTTGTATCACTTTGACTTTGGCAGGATCAACCTCGATGCCTTTGTTGCTGACAATGAAACCTAAGAGTTTACTGGACCGGACTCCGAATGTGCACTTGTTTGGGTTCAATCTTAGCTTATACTCCTTCAACCTGACAAACAGTTTTTGCAAGTGATCAAGGTGTTCTTCTTCAGTTTGGGATCGGGCTATCATGTCATCTATGTAGACCTCTATCTCATGATGTATCATATCATGAAACAAAGCTACTATGGCGCGCTGATAGGTTGCCCCGGCATTCTTCAGTCTGAATGGCATCACTTTGTAATAGAATGTACCCCACTGTGTGACAAATGTAGTTTTCTCCATGTCCTCAGGTGCCATTTTGATCTGGTTATAGCCTGAGAATCCGTCCATGAAAGAAAATACTTTGTGTTGGGTTGTATTGTCAACTAGGATGTCGATGTGTGGAAGTGGAAAATCATCTTTAGGGTTGGCCCTGTTTAAGTCTCTGTAGTCCACACACATCCGCACTTTACCGTCTTTCTTAGGTACAGGGACAACATTGGCCACCCATTGGGGATAAGAGGTGACAGCCAAAAATCCAGCATTGAACTGCTTCATAACTTATGTTTTGATCTTTTCAGACATATCGGGCCTCATACAACGAACCTTCTGTTTTACTGGGGGACAATCTTCTTTTGTAGGCAGACGATGTACCACAATGTCTGCATCCAGTCCTGACATGTCTTCGTATGACCAGGCGAAGATCTCAACATAATCGTGCAACAGCTGAATCAGACGTTCCTTGATGCTCGGCTCTAGATTGGCGCCCACCTTGATTTCCTTTTTATCTTCTTCGGTACCCAAGTTGATTGTATCCAACGGTTCCTCGGGAGGCTGAATAGCTCTGTCTTCTTGTTGCAACAATCTGGCCAACTCTCCTGGCACTTCATAATCTTCCTCACCTTCGTCGTCGGCTTGGTAGATCAGATTTTCAAAGTCACAATTGGCCATAGCAGAACTATTACCCCTGGGATCCTGAGTGGACATAGATCTGCATATTCAATATGTGAGTGTGTGTAAGAGCACATCTACCTTTGAAAGAAATGCAAGAAGGAAAAGACAAAGAAAACAAAATTTGATGTAAAAACGTCCATGATTCATTAATGACATATGAGAATGAAGTGACAACCCTTACAGATGGACCATTGTGCCTCGGGTAAGACACAAGGTTTAGAAAAAAAAGTATGAATTGTTTAAATATTACAAGCCTGGAAATATTAAAAGACAATTACTCTTGAATAAAAGTAATAGGAATGAAATCCTTCGCCTCCCAATTATTAAGCCCTACGCCGATAGTTGGAAAAATCCATTCATCCATGTCATAGCTGCCATCACTCTCTTCTAAGGCGTTGACTCCTTGATTGCTGATACGCAGAGGTGGTCCCCCTGCGCGAGAATGTCGGACAGTCTTCTGAGCCTCTAAAGTGAACCCCAACCCAAATTTTTCGGACTTGTAGGGAATATCCGGAAGCTGACCCCAGATAGTACATCCTCCCTCTTCAACTACTGCTCGAGCGTCTTTCAAAGAAGCCATATTTAGCGGAGGTCTGGTAATCTCCGGGACCTTTGGAGTAGACTTGGTTGTTGCGACCGTTGCTGGAACCTCCTCAAAGTTCTGACAGGGAGTCTCTATGAATTCACCATCCATTTCAACATACCTGAAAGAGTTCAAATGGCTAACCATGTATTCCTCTTCTCCGTGAGCTGTAACAATCTTCCCTCTGATCGGGTATTTTAATATTTGGTGTAGGGTAGAAGTGACGGCACCAGCACCATGGATCCAGGGTCGACCCAACAGACAAGAGTACGAAGGGCGGATGTCCATCACATAGAAAATTGAGTCAAAGGTCTGAGACCCAGTTTTTATGGGGATACTAGCTTCTTCGTGCACTGTCCTCTTGGAACCATCAAAGGCCCTCACTATGATGTTGCTAGGTTTCAAGATGAGTCCCTCGCAATCCAGCTGATCAAGGGCATTTTTGGGCAAGACATTCAATGATGAACCGGTATCCACCAAAACATGGGCAAGTGTGGTGCCCGTGCATTCAATGGAAATATGTAAGGCATCATTGTGCTTCCTTCCCTTAGCGGTTAAATCAACATCGGAAAAGCCCAATTCGTTATCAGTAGTTAGACTGGCCACACAGTCTTCAAATTGGTCGATGGAGGTCTCCTGGGGCACGTGAGTGGTCTTAAGAAACTTTACCAAGGCTTTGCCGTGAGTTTCAGAGCACAAAAGTAAAGACAACAATGATATCTTCGAGGGGGTCTGCCCCAATTGTTCTACAATGTTGTAGTCACTTTTTTTTATTATCTTCAAGATTTCTTCTATTTCTTTTCTAGAAGCTTCAAGGATGACTTCATGACGTTCTCTTGCTTGGACAGGCTCAACCAAAGCCTCTTTTCCCCTGGTATCGGTAGTAGGGACAACAGCAGGAGTATCACTGGCGGTGTCGGTAGGAGTGGCAGTAGTGATGATCACAGGAGTAGAAACAGTCTTTGGAGAAATCTCAGGTGAGAAGACTCTTTCACTTCTTGTTTTTTTGCTGGTTCCAGTGATGTTACCGATATCAGGATCAATATCTCTCGCAACTTCATTTGTGACAGCCAACTGATCTTGCATGACGCTGTAGTAGTAAACGTCAGCCTCATACCTCCAGGGAACAGCTTTATTTGAGGAGTATGGTATTGGTATTGGCATAGAGATGATCAATGGTACAGATCTAGGAGCAGGTGTAATCCTAACGGGTCATTTGGTGGAGGTCCTGGGAGGATTTTCGAAAATGGTGATTATCGAAAAATCTTGATAAGAACTCTTTATAAGGGCTAACTTTTCGAAAAGGATTTCTTTACTAGTCATCAGGCGTTGGACGCCTATCTTTAGTAACAAACAACTGTTCGGTAGAGATTTGCAAAGGTGGCAATTTGCATCGCAACTTGGGAATAAGCCGGCTTGCAGTAGATTTTGTTTAACAGTCAATAGAGGAGTAACCAAGTCATTCACGGAGGACACAAAACGATCATCATCAATGGCGTTGATACCTTGGCCATGTCTGGGCATTGGTGTCGTTATTACATTAGGCGTTTCTGGGGACTCAAATTCAATCTCCTTCGCATTGATAAGGTCCTGCACCTTATTCTTTAAGGCCCAACAGTCATCTGTATCGTGCCCTGGGCTTCCAGAATGATAGGCACACCGGGCGTTCGGGTTATAGCGAGGAGAAGCAGTATTAGGGTTCTTGGGAGCCTCCTTTAAAATTTCCAGATTGGTCCTTAGAAGGTGTGGAAACACTTGAGACATGGTCATGTTAATTTGGGTAAATCGTCTCATGGGCGCTTTTGGTTTGCCCTGATAATTTCGTTGCTGATTTGGCGCAGGATTAGAGATCATAACAGCCCCTACTGCCAGACGACGGTCGTTTTTTTTAATTCCTATGATCATACGCAGCACTGACTTCCTTCTTCCCGATAAAAGGTTTCTTCGCCATACTTGAAGATGCATCTTTTTGAATTTTTCCACTTTTTATACTGGCTTCGACCCGCTCACCAGTCATGATTAATTTAGTAAACCCAGATGAAGAACTCCCAATTAGGTGATTGAAAAATGGTCTTGAAAAGGTGCCAAGGAACATATCCACTAATTCTCTGCTGGATAGAGGGGGCTGGACTCTGCCTGTGAGATCCCTCCATTTTTTAGCATAAGTTTTGAAACCCTCATCTGTTCCCATAGACATACTCTGTAATTGTGTCCTAGTCGGAGCCAAATTAGCATTGTACTGATACTGTTTGTAGAAAGCGACAACCAACTCTTCCCAATTACGGACATTGGACCCTTCTAATTGGTAGAACCAATCCAACTGAGTCCCTGATAAGCTCTCCTAGAAGAAATGCACCCACAGATTTTTGTCAGTCGTGTGGGGCTGAATCTTTCTGACATATGACCTCAGATGTAGCTTTGGGCAAGAGATACCATCATACTTGGCGAAGGTTTGGACCTTGAATTTCTGTGGGATGACGACCCCTGAGATGAGTCCTAATTCTTCAAAGTCCAAATCGGGCACTCTCTGAATCTCCATGGCGTTCAAACGATCCTCTAGTTGTTTGTATTTATCATCAGCAGGAGGATATTGCTCCTCAAAGTAATCAGGCTCTTCCTCTCCTTCGTATGCTGGGTCGTTGTTCACTTCCTGGGTCTCAGCCCCTTGGTTATCTCCTTCACCCGATGATGTTGCAAAGTCCAAGGTTCTCCTGGTCTGTCCTTTAAACCTTCTTCCCATTATCACAACCCCGGTTGGTTTCTTCGTTTTCTTCTTCTTCTTCTCTTTGGCTAGCAACTCCTCTTGCCCTTTTGTCAGAGCCATGAGCATTTGTTGAAATTGGGAATTCTGCACCTGAAGATCTTTCACAGTCTATTCAACATCCATCTCACTGAAATAAACAGTAGAAGGATAAGGCGACCTGTTATGAGAAACTTGTATGATGTTATGATGAATGAAGATGCAATATGCAAATGATTTCAAGGAAATTTAGAAGATTTAAATTTGTCCAAACCAAAAAAGAACACATGTCATATTAAATAAAACCAAGTTTGAATACATCGGGCCTCCTTGGGCTTACAAAGAAAGAAACAAAATACAGCAAAAATTCTCAAGAAAAAAAGACTGAACGCATCCTCTTTAGAGCAATGTAGGCATTCAGATTTTTCTCTTCATGAAGCAGTTTGGTGAGCTCCAGAACCTTCTTCTCACTGCCATAGTACTGGGCTTCAAATGTGTCTCGCTCTTCCTTCAACTAAATCCAGGCTTTCTGCAAGTCTTCGAGAGAGGTAGGCATGTCCGGATGAAGAACGGTGTATGGGACGTCTCCTTCAATAACAGGCTCAATAATGACAGGAAGGATGGAATGGTAAGGCATTAAGAGACTCTGGGAACGAGCCCGTACCCACTTAAGATAAGGCTCGAGAGGGATAGATTTTTTATGTCCCAAAGTCCTACTGTCCACTTTGTTCACCATTCCCCAAGCACGTGTAAACCTATGGCGGTAACCTTGGTCTTCTTTGTCGTAGTCGAACACCAGACCTTGGACGAGCATCTCATGAGGGCTGTCTCTTCGGGCATACCTAAATTTCCGAAGAGCTAACCACGGGTTGTAGGTGATACCTCCCCTAATACCTAGCAGAGGTACATTAGGGAACTCACCACAGCGGTCAATGATAGAGATATCTTCCAAAGATCTTGAGCACCAACGGGTATCAGAGTGAGTGAGAGACATCATCCTTTGAGACCAAGTTAATCTTTGCTCGTTCTTCAATGCTGACTGAGGCAGGTGTAAAGTGAACCACTTAGCGAGTAGGGGTATACAACACAAAAGGGTACCTCTGTTCTTCATGGTACGGGTATGAAGGCAATGCAAGATGTCTCCTAGCAAGGTGGGTATAGGATTGCGAGATAGAAAGACTTTGATGGCATTAACGTCTATGAATTGGTCCAAATTAGGAAACAGAACCAAACCATAAATAAGGAGAGCTAGCACGTCTTCGAAAGCTTGGAAATCCATGTCATCCCAGAATGAATGAGCTTTTTCCAACAGAAACTTAGCTAAAAATCCTTTAACCCCACTTCTTGTCTCCCAATTGGCTGTGACGTCGGCCCTCTTCACATGTAAAGCTTCGGCGATGACTTCAGGTTTCGGAGTCCCTTCTAGACCGGTGAACAGTATCTGATTAAGCACGGGAACCCCTAAGAGTAGAGATAACTCTTCCAATGTTGGTACCAACTGATAGTCCGGAAAAGTGAAACAATGATGTACGGGATCAAAGAATTGGAATAGTACACACATCATCTCTTCTTGGAAGTTGGATGTAGCCAAACTGAGGAGTCGACCATACTTCTTGGTAAAAGGAGAATCCCCAGGAACCCTTGAAGCTAGCTCTTGAAGTTGAGGATGTGCTTTTACAAAGCTGATTCGGATGGTGTTTCTTCGGAGAGAATTCATATCCTACAAAACAGAAACAAAGATAAATTTCTAAATCCTTGAAATGGTTAGTGAGCATGCATATGATGTTGATGATGTTTATGATGTTTATGTACAAGCAAACATATACACACACAACAAACAGATCCCTATGTTTTAGGCTTGCATGAGTTTGTAGGTAAGTACCCTCTTGAAGTTTTAGTTGGCTCAACCTGTCCTAGAAATAATGATCAGGTTCTAAAGGATCTCAATATCACCGACCTTTCTCTTAGGCATTGTCTCAGCACAACAATCTTTTATTGCCGCCGAGATATCTCAAAAGTCTAGCCTCAATGAGTGTAGTATCGAGTGTCAACCAATTTTCAGCTCTACACCGAAACCGGCTACCTCACTACGTCCTAATGGCCAAGTTTGTTCAATTAGGGTTCTAAGGTTAATTGGTGCTTCACGACGCCACTCAGCGGCCCCGTATTCTCCTCGATTCACCACGAGGGATACCGGTACCCACAAATGCGTCACACCAAGGTAGCTACTGCTTCAACCGTATCGGTCTATGTCGTACAGTTCCCTCACAGTTTATTGCTACTTACCTAAAAGGTATTTCCCAGATCCGGGTTAGGATCAAAGCAAGCCCAATAAAAAGAAATAAATATAAAGCACACAAATCAAATAATGAAAGCGAGTAAAGGTGATCTAACCCTAAGGTAACCCCACTTTTTTTCCCCAGCAGAGTCGCCAGTTCTATGATACGGTGGGAGAACTGACTTGATGTTTTGCGTTTCGATCGCACTTGTGCGGATAGAAAGAGTCGCCACCGACTTTTCTTTTATCCAAAAGGAAAGGTAAAAAAGCACAGGAAAGACCTTTTGAGATTATTTCTCGGGTTCGAGGGGTAGATTATGAAAAGGGAAGGTATTAGCACCCTTTTCATCCATGGTTTTCCATGGGCTCTTAGTTACTCATTTAGATCACTTGCTTTCATTTGATAGTGTGCTTGTGGTGTGGGTTTTGAAAGTATTTTGAAAAATCTCTTTGTAATGGTTCTCGTCTCTATAAGAACGCGTACAAATTTTTGTTTCGAAAAGTGGTTCAAAGATGTGTTCGTGAATCGTGTGTCGGAAAGTGTTTTGAAAAGATATTTTGCAATGGTTCTCGTCTCTATAAGAACGTATACAAAACATTTTGTCTTTTTTGAGAATATTTTTGAAATGAAAGTGTAGGTGTAAAAAGTTTTTATCGTGAGCAAGCGAGTAACTAAGAGAGAATCTATCTACTCGAAAGGTCTTAAATTGTTCTTTTTTTCTTCCTTTTAATGGTGTTATCTTACCATTGATTTGGTAAGAAGCCCCACCATTGGATGTGAAGAGACAGGCGTGGGTCAATTTTACAATCATCGAAGGCAACTTAGGAGACGCTTTAGAAATTTTTGTAAGGGACGAGATCATTTTAATCGAAGGCAACATCGAGGGTCATCGAGGGACTACGATCTTTTTTATCGAAGGGTCATTGCTAAAGCGTCCCATATTCGAGGGACATGATTGTATTTCCAAGGCAACGAGTGAGGTTACCCTAGAGGTGCGCGTGCGAAAAAGTGTGTTGGTTTCAAGTTATTTTATTCTTTGATTAGGTCGTCTAGCGATTGATTTTGAATCTTGCCATACACGCCTAATTACTATACAGTATATGGAAAACAGTAAATTGCGAGAATTGAAATTCTACGCTATTACAAAACATTCGGGAATGGGGGTACAATTTTTACAAATGGGGATGAATCAAATGTGATAGAAAGGTCTGAATAACAAGCAATACAACCAAATCGAATTTTGTGCGATTAATTAAAGCTATGATAATCCATGAAAATAAAATCAACAAAATATGGAGATGAAATGTTAAGTATTTACTTGAAAAAAGAAAAGTAAAACCTATTCTAAAAATAAAAATAAGTAATTATATCTTTATTTTTGTATTTTTATTAATTTAAGTAAGTAACAAGATAAATTAAAGAAGGACAAAACTAAGTTCTATTAATATTTTTTGGTGTTTTATTATATGTAAAATTAAATTTAAAACAAATTTATTAAAGAAATAAAAATGATAAAAAAATATTTACAAAGCCTAAATCAAATGAAAAAAATATTTAAGTTTTATTGGTATTCTGTATAACAAAAAAAAGGAAAAATGAACTAAATAAACAGTATGGGCCTGAGTTGGATTTAGATGTGAGGCCCAAAAGAAAAATGGTTGTTCTTGCTGTAATAAAGAAACAGGCATAAGGGGGGTACAACCAGCAGAATCGAAAATGGGCTTAGGGAAATTAAAAAAAATCAAGCCCAAATGTCTAACCATGCTTAGTTACGGATTTAGAGACAAAAAATGAAATTAGGGTTCTTGGAACCCTTGTAATTCACAGTGTCGTTCCTCATCTCTTCGTTCATCCTTTCCAAATTTTTGTTGAAACCTCTGAACAATCTCACTACCCGTCCCTATTTCCTTTTGCGAACGAAATCACTCTCCCCATCTTTGTCTCACCATGATTCGTATCTCTTTGAAAACCCTAGTTTCGGATCTAAACCTAACAAAAACGAAATTGATTCGTCCTTGACCTTCCCCTCACTCTCTGTTGCCGGAACACCAAATCTCTCGCCTCCCTAATCGAGTTTCTAAAGATTTTCTTGAAAAGGTGAGGTTCTGTTCTTTACAAATTTCGTTAATTGATTTTTTTATCTTGTCATTTCTTCTGTTTAATCAAGAAACTACTCTTTAAGATGCAGGAAAACGTATGCTTATGGAAGATTTGGGAAAGAGGGGGAAACCATACCTGTTGAAGTTCTTTCTGTGAAATAGAAAAGGGAAGGACGAGATTGAGTATTGTGTTCCGTGGTGGCCGGAGTTGCACGAGGGGAGGAGATGAGGATGAAGGTGTGGGTTTTCTGACTCGTCGGTAATCTTTTCTTATCTCTATGTTTGAATGGTGATGATGCTGGTGATGGGTTCTTTTGGCTCTGTTACGAGTTTTAGGTTTTGGGGCTTTTGATTATGGTTGTTGTTGTTTGAGATTTGGTTTAGGTTTATGGTTTGGGATCTTTGTTGCTGGTTTTTGTTGTGATGAGGGTTACTGGTTTGAATGGCTAACAGTTTTATTGTTTGATGAAGGCTTAGCAAGTTTGGGATTTTGGTTTTGGGTTTGTGGATATTTATCAGGTTTTGAGTTTGTGGCTTTTGGAGTTTTGGTTTTGGATTTGTTGATGTTTATCAGGTTTTGAGTTTGTTACAGGTTTGAGATTTTGAGGCTATGTTTTTGGTTGGCAGTTTGAAATCCTTGTTGGATATATGTTACTGGTTTGCTGTTTTTTTGAGTTTGGTTATTGTTGCTTACTGGTTTTTTGAGTTTGTGAAACTGGGCACAGGTTTGGAGTTTTTGAGGCTATGTTTTTGGTTTGCTATTTTGGTTTTCAAGCTTGCTACAGGTTTGTGACTTGTTGCAGGTTTGAGATTTTTGTTGTTGGTTAACAGGTTTCAGGTTTTGGCTTGGTTACTGGTTTTTTGCTTTTGAAACTTGTTTCAAGTTTTTTGAGTTTGATGATCTTTCTATCTTTTTTCGCTTGAGACCTTTTGTGTTTCTATTGCTCTCCTTCTGTTATATTGACCCTGCTTCTATTGTCCTTATGGCTTTTTGGTTGCAGTTTTGTTTTCTAGCAAATTATATGCAACTTGTGACAGGCAGGGCAGGAGGGCTGTGCATTCCAATAACCTAGGTGACTTCTTTCCTCTCTTCTCTCTCAATGACAATAAGAAATCAAATTGCTTTTTGCCCTTTTTTTCTAATTCTGAAAGGTTTGCATGGAAAATGATGATTTTATGCTTCTTGAACAAGTTTTTTGTTTGACTTAGCATCTTAGCTATTTGCTTATTGCTGCATTGCCGCTTGCTTTAGCTTTTATTGATGATGTTGTTTGTTGTTTGGACAGTTGTGATAATGTTGTTGTTTGGTTTGTGAGGCTGTTGTTTGTTGTTGGGACAGTTGTGATAATGTTTGTCTGATTCAGTTTGTAACATTTTGTTTTCTTGCGAATTTCTGCTTGTTTGGACAGCTTGTGGCATTTTGTTTGGACAGCTTGTAGCATTTCTTTTCCTCTTTCTTTTTGTGAACCAAGAAGGGTAACCTTCTTGTTATTTGCAAATAGGAAATAGATTGTGATGAAATAAAATGGTATTCTGATTCCATTTTTGCAAACCTTAATGATGAATACTTTTTTTTGGAAATTTTTGTTCATGCCCAAATAACTTGCACTAACCATTTTTCTTTTCTTGTTTTCATGTGAGCAAAACGGATATGACAAAGCAAGGAAGGCAAAAAAATTTGTGGCAAGCATGGATGTCTTTGGAGATGAACAAAAGAATTTGATACGACTTCAATCTTCAGACAAACTTAGGCATAGATTAATTCTCCTAGGCCAATCAAACATTTGGATTTTCTTTGTAATTTAGAAAAAACATTCTTGTATTGTATCCAATAATTGTACCAATTCATTTTCAAATACGATAAGTTGTAAAACATAAAGTATTTAAAAGAATAAATTGTTTTGTAACAATGTATGAAATTGGAGAAGATCTTATGAAATGTTCTAGTTTCACTTGAAATCCTTTATCAATAATAACTTGTAATTTTCTCTTCGCATCCTAATTGATTTTTGAAATTCCCAATCAAGATATTTGAAACAAAATGCTCTAGTCTGGTAACTTAAATTCCAAGTAATCCCAATAATTCTGTAACTGCATTTCAAACAAACACGCACTGTACATTCCATTTCCTAACCAAGCAAAATGTTTTAAAAGACGCAAATCATCTGGTTAACCTGGATCCCATAATCATGTGTCCCAAATGACAGTTTTAAACTCCATCTCTTGTCCCAAACATTAACCTTTTCAGTAAACTTGAGGAAGCATGAAAACCTGTGAAAGCCAATTGAATTTTTGTGAACTCATTTTCTTTTGAGGATTGCAAAAAAAACCCTAATTGCTGGTTTACTGCCACAGAAGAGAATCTGTCTGGTCGATTTCTGAACCAACTTGAATATCCGAGAAAACCCTAGGGTTGTGTCTTCTATGAAAAATAGGAGGGCAAATTTTGGGGTACAACAACTGCCCCTGTTCAATTTTCTTAGACTTGAAAAGTGAGATCGACATGTTTGTCGTTTGTGGCTTGAAAGTAGAAGATAATTGAACATTATAGTGCCCAGAAATTTGCACTTGATGACGCGCTCGTTTGATCGTGTATGGAAATGGGCTTAAAGATTCCATTTGGAGAAACGAAGGAGAATTGTTGGAGATGGGCTTATAGATGCCATCCAAAGGTGATTGTTGACGGAAAGTTTAAACTATATCTAAACAGAGAATGGATCAGAATAAACCGTTGATAGATTTATCTGAAACAGTAAAAATATGGAGACGAATCAGAATAAACCGTTGAGAGATTTATCTTGAAACAATAAAAATTTGGAGACGAATCAGAATAAACTGTTGAGAGATTTATCTGAACCAGTAAAAATCTGGAGACGAATCAGAATAAACCATTGAGAGATTTATCTGAACCAGTAAAAATCTGGAGACGAATCAGAATAAACCGTTGAGAGATTTATCTGAACCAGTAAAAATCTGGAGACGAATCAGAATAAACCGTTGAGAGATTTATCTGAACCAGTAAAAATCTGGAGACAAATCAGAATAAACCGTTGAGAGATTTATCTGAACCAGTAAAAATCTGGAGACAAATTAGAATAATCCGTTGAGAGATTTATCTGAACCAATAAAAATCTGGAGAGGAATCAGAATAAACCGTTGAGAGATTTATCTGAACCAGTAAAAATCTGGAGACGAATCAGAATAAACCGTTGAGAGGTTTATCTGAACCAGTGAAATCTGGAAATGAATCAGAATAAACCGTTGAGAGATTTATCCGAATCAGTAAAAATCTTGAGATGAATCAGAATAAACTGTTGAGAGATTTATCTGAACCAGTAAAAATCTGGAGACAAATCAGAATAAACCGTTGAGAGATTTAACTGAACCAGTAAAAATCTGGAAATGGATCAGAATAAACCATTGAGAGATTTATCTGAACCAGTGAAAATCTGGAGACGAATCAGAATAAACCGTTGAGAGATTTATCTGAACCAGCGAAATAATCTGGAGATGAATCAGAATAAACCGTTAAGAGATTTATCAGAACCAGTAAAAATTTGGAAATGAATCAGAATAAACCGTTGAGAGATTTATCTGAACTAGTGAAATCTGGAAATGAATCAGAATAAACCGTTGAGAGATTTATCTGAACCAGTAAAATCTGGAGATGAATCAGAATAAACCGTTGAGAGATTTATCTGAACCAGTAAAAATCTAGAAATGAATCAGAATAAACCGTTGAGAGATTTATCTGAAACAGTAAAAATCTGGAGATGAATCAGAATAAACCGTTGAGAGATTTATCTGAACTAGTAAAAATCTGGAGACAAATCAGAATAAACCGTTGAGAGATTTATCTGAACCAGTAAAAATATGGAAATGAATCAGAATAAACCGTTGAGAGATTTATATGAACCAGTGAAAATCTGGAGACGAATCAGAATAAACCGTTGAGAGATTTATCTGAACCAGCGAAATAATCTGGAGATGAATCAGAATAAACCGTTGAGAGATTTATCTGAACCAGTAAAAATCAGCCTTTTCTCGGAAGTTGATTTGTATTTGACTTGTTGAAGATTTGTATCTGTCAAAAATTTGTTGATAATAATTGTCAAATGTTTCTTTCCTGTAAAAGGTGAAGAGTTAATTGTATATAATGCTATGATGTATATGATGCATGGTGTGATGTTTGCTTCTCAAAATAAATGAGATTGCACTGTATGCACTTGAGTTGCAAATTTTATGACGTATGTATGCGAATGTATGAAAAGTAAATATTGTTTGTGTCGTAGCGTTGCTGGAAGTGGGAAAAATAAATCTCCTCTGAAGTACTGATGGGTGAATTTCCAAGTAAAAACTCTGTTGTAGAAGGGAAAAGCCAGACATTGCTTGTGATATTCCGTTGGGGAAATCTGAGAAGTTGGGCAACTTGCTGGAGACACTTTGGACCAGTGGTTGGAAAAAAAAATTGCTCTGGCTGGAGAGAGTACATGCGGGGGTTTTATGGAATGGCTTATAGATGTTACTCTATTTCTTAAAGTCATTAGTAATTGTCTTTCCGTTTTTTTTATTTACAACAGTAATCACGTTCAAATGCATATGTTTAAAATAAATCATTGGACGTTTTTGTAAATGAAACATAGAAATAAAGAAAAACATATGGTTTTACACTTTCAAAAGGGATATCTTTGTATTAACTTGAACAAGTGTTTTTTGTACAATGAGACAAAACATTATGGCAAGAGAATGTCGTCATAAAAAAGATGAAAATTTATACAAGGAAAAGGTAGCTATGTGAAATAATCCCATGGGGCTCCCGTTCTGCTATAGTCTTCATGTCTCTTAATGCCTTGACTGCTGGTCGCTTTTGACGAAGTCGATTGGATTGATTTAGAGCCAATTGAGTTGATTGGTTTCCGCTGATGATTGTTTGCCAGATGATTCAACGGGACATAGTCATACGCTTTAATCCCTAACTTTTGCCTAGATCGCCCTTTCGGGTTTTCAGTCCACCGGGATACTCTTTTTTGCCCAAGCCACCCTTTCGAGTTTTCGAATTGTCGGGTGTACATTTTTTTATTTTCATCCCTTATTTTTGCCCGAACCCTTTTGGTTCGCCGGGAAGCCCTTATTTTTTCCTAGGCCAGTCAACCTAGCGGGTCTTTGATCATGCGTAGTATCTTTTAACTATGTCCGTATTTACTGGGTGCGGGAGGTCGTCGCCATCCATAGTAGTCAAGATTATTGCTCCACCAGAGAAAATGCTTTGGATTACAAATGGCCCTTCATATGTAGGGGTCCATTTGCCCCTGGGATCACTTTGTGGCAAAATGATACGCTTGATTACCAAGTCACCGACCCGATATACCTAACGTTTGACCTTTTTATTAAAAGCTTTGATCATGCGTTTTTGGTACATCTGACCATGACAGATAGCTGTAAGCCTTTTCTCATCAATCAAGTTTAGTTGGTCAAACTGAGTCTGAATCCAATCTTCTTCATTCAAGCCAGCACCCTTCATGATTCTTAGAGAGGGGATCTGGACCTCAATAGGCAAGACAGCTTCCATGCCGTATACGAGAGAAAAAGGTGTTGCCCCAGTTGATGTGCGAGATGTGGTACGATACCCATGGAGAGTGAATGGTAGTATCTCATGCCAGTCTTTGTATGTGACTTTCATTTTCTGTATGATCTTCTTTATGTTTTTGTTAGCAGCTTCTACAGCACCATTCATCTTTGGCCGGTAAGGGGAAGAATTGCGATGCTGAATTTTGAATTGCTCGCACAAGGCGGTGATCATAGTATTATTCAGATTTGTACCATTATCAGTGAGGATTCTCTCTGGGATACCGTACCGACAGATGAGATTCTGCTTGATGAACCGGGCTACCACATTCTTAGTAACAGAAGCAAAGGAAGCTGCCTCAACCCACTTGGTAAAATAGTCAATGGCCACTAAGATAAAACGATGTCCATTGGAGGCCGTTGGCTTGATTTCCCCAATCATATCGATTCCCCACACAGCAAAGGGCCAAGGATCCGTCAAGACGTTCAGAGGAACCGGAGGTACATGCACTTTGTCGGCATAGATTTGACACTTATGGCAAGTCCGAGAGTGTTGATAGCAATCTGCCTCCATGGTAGACCAATAGTAGCCTGCCCGTAGGATTTTCTTGGCCATTGTATGCCCACTGGAATGAGTACCAAAAGTGCCTTCGTGTAGATCACCCATGATCCTTTCAGCCTCAGCCTTGTCTACGCACCGAAGTAATACCGAGTCATGACTGCGTTTGTACAGAATGTCGTTACTAAGGAAGAATTTAGCCGAGAACCTTCTCAGGAATTTCTTGTCATTCACCGAAGTTCCTTCTGGATATTCCTGAGACTCGAGATACCTTTTGACTTCATATAATCAAGGTTGGTCCACTACCTCTTCGATATTAATCTCGTGACAGTAGGCTGGTTCATTCATCCGCTCAATGGTGATCTGGGGAGCTTCGTTATCCCAATTAAGTTTAAACATAGATGACATTGTAGCTAGAGCATCTGCTAGCTGATTTTCTTCTCGCGGGAAATGCTCGAAGGTAATCTTCTCGAAATGCGGCAACAATGTCAACACATGTTCTTTGTAAGGGATAAGGTTTGGATGCTTAGTGTCCCATTATCCTTTGATCTGGCTGATGACCAAAGCTGATGACCAAAGCTGAATCCCCAAACACAACCAAAGATATGATTCCCAAGTCTATGGCAGCCTTGAGTCCAAAGATGCATGCTTCATATTTTGCCATGTTGTTCGTACAGTTGAAGCAAAGTCTGGCAGTGAAAGGAGTATGGCATCCTTTCGGAGATATAAGTACAACACAAATACTATTACCAAGTGCATTAGATGCCCCATCAAAGTACAGGGTTCATCGGGATCCTTGTTCAGGTACGTCATATGGCCTGAATTCTTCAACATTGTCCAATGTCATAATGTCTTCGTCAGGGAAGTCAAACTTCATGGATTGATAATCTTCTACAGCTTGATGGGCCAGATGATCAGCTAGCACACTGCCCTTTATAGCTTTTTGGGTCGTGTACTGTATGTCATATTCTGTTAGGATCATCTGCCATCTAGCTATCCTCCCAAACAAAGCAGGCTTCTCGAAGATATACTTTATCGGATCCATTTTAGATATCAGCAAAGTGGTATGAGTCAACATATACTGTCTTAGCCGGCGAGCAGCCCATACCAGAGCGCAACAAGTTTTCTCGAGCAGTGAATATCTGGTTTCACAGTCGGTAAACTTTTTGATCTCCAACACCTTCAAAGTTATCTCCTCATCAAAAGATTTTAGTGTCAGATTACCTGTCTCGATATCAAAATTGCATCGAATATTTAACATAAATAGTCAACCAAGAATGATAGGAGTCTCTTCATCTTCAGGTATGTCCATGATCAGAAAATTAACTGGGAAAACAAAATTGTCTATTTCTACTAATACATCTTCAGCTATCCTATATGACTGCTTGATGGTGTGATCTGCAAATTTCAATTGTGTCCCACTCTCGCTTATCTTCTCAATACCGAGCTTCTTGAAAATTGATAATGGCATTAAACTCACACAAGAGCCAGATCAATTAGAACCCTCTTGAAAGTTCTATCTTTTATGGTGCATGGTATTGCAACTGACCCCGGATCCTTCTACTTGATAGGTATTTTCCTCTCGGGTGCAATTACACATAATTTCTCATTACAGGATACCGATCCCACTCCCATTGATTTGTTCTTTGATAATACCTCCTTCATGAATTTCTGATACAAAGGCATTTTCTTGAGTGCTTCGAAGAATGGTATATTGATCTCTAACTTTTTGAACAACTCGTCAAATTTATCAAACTCTTTCTCTTTTGTGTCCTTCTTTGTAACTCGAGATGGATACGACAACTTGATTTCTAGTTTAGTTTTCTCTTCAACTGGCTTCACAAGTGATACCACTTCTTCCCGTTTTTCTTGTTCTCTCTCACTTCCATCTCTACTTCTATAATACTATCATCAAAATTTACCTTATCTTTCTTTTCTTCAGCAACTTTCTCATTCCTTATTGTGACAGCATTAACATTCTCATGATTTTTCTGATTTTCTTGTGCTCGCAGTGCTACCTGTTTTGCAATCTGTCCCATTTGAACTTCCAAATTTTAGATTACAATTATGGTATTCGTGTGATTACTCCTTGTCTCTTCTTGAAATTAAGAGGTGTGGGCAGCCATATTTTCAATAGCCACCACCCATTATGCTTTTTGAGGAGCTTGTTGTTGCTGATATTTCCAGGAGAAGTTAGGATGATTCTTCCACCCTGGATTATAAGTGTTAGAATATGTGTTATTTTGCCTCAAGAACTTTATCTCCTCAATTTGTTGTGAAGTTGCAAGACATTACACAGTAAGGTGCGGTCCACTACAAATTTCATAAGAAACCTTCTGTACCTGTTGAACTTGAGCTACATGTTGAGTACCCATGTTCATTGCTTTAAGATTTTCTCCACTTCTGCAGTAATAGCCTTTTCAATTTTTTGTTGCTTATTCACTTACAAATTCAAATCAATCACTCCCTCTGGTTTGCTTACAACTTTGTCATATAAACAGAAGCAGGAAAGTACTCATCATGAAAAGTATTCCCCATCTGTTCCCAAGTGGTGATACTTCCAGCAGGCAATGAGTAAAACCACTCTTCAACATCTTCAGACAGCGGAACGGGAACATCCTTAATTTCTTGGCTTCTTCAGAGTACCCTTCAATCTTCAAAGTAGTACTCATGGTGAGGAGTCTCTGCAAATGCTTATTGGCATCTTCATTGATCTTTCTGGTGAAAGATATATTGTCGAGCTAGAAGATGGTTAAAGGATGTAGTTGAGAATTTGCAACATTAACTGGTTGATTAACAATAGTCGACCGACCTGTTGGAGAATTTACTCCTCCATAATCCCCAAGAAGTCTCTCTGGTGGTGGTGGGTCTTCAGCCATTGTTTTTCCTTTTCAGACTCTGAACCTGAATGATTTGATGAACCTTCTGATTCCTGTCTAACTAGCCGAGCTTGTCTGCGCCTTGCATGAAAAGTTCTTTCGATTTCTGCATCAAATGGAAATTCAGTTGAGGACTTTCCTCGCATGCAAAGGTTAGGAAAAATAAGTAATAACAAAAATATAAAAATTTACATAAAAGAAGTGTTAGTTGCAGAGCAGCAAAATTTTAATTGAACTCAAATTACTCTCAATTACTAGGCAGTCCAGGGCAACGGCGCCAAAAACTTGATGGAAATAATAACAAGTGTACTATTTTGCCTTGCAGTAATAATAAGGAATTTCTTCCCGGATATCGATCTTGAGGACTGCGTGTAGTACTGAGGATAATGTGTAGTTCAATTAAACAAAAGCTTTACTTTGGGATAAGGTTTTTAAATTGTCACTTAATCAACAGAAATATCAAATGACTTTTTAACAGATATGAGGAGAATGTTAGGGTAAGTGTGTGATTTGACCTTGTATTAACCTTCATTCTTGATCTCTTCAACAATTTCATTACTTTCAACTACCGAATCTTTAGTTTGTTTTCCCCTAAGTCCTTAGTGAGAAAACCTTTGGTCCTTCATCCTAATACCTAAGTTCTTAGTGAATTATGATGAAGCCAATCAATTATGTTATCAAGATTTTACCGGTGACCTATAGGGTATCCCTAGTCCTAGGTGATATCTATTATAGTCTAATTGTTCAAAAACCTTAACAATGGCGGTCCAACCCTAATTGTTAACTGTGGATCAATCCCTATTTGTCTGATAGGAAAGGAATAAGAACATTGAACGATTAAATTGAAAAGAAACTATTGTATCAATACCAAGAATTCAAAATCAATACATTTTCAAATCAGGGACACCCCTAGCATTGGGGGGTTTAGCCTCTCATAGTAAAAAAGAAAAGAAATAATAAAATTAGACATTACAAAAGGTGAGGATTCTTCGATATTCAATTGCTTTCACGCATGAAGGAATCTCTGTCTCCAAATCTCTTGAAAGCCCCAATCTTTATCGTACCTAATCTTCTTCCGTCCAAAAAGTCCCTAATTCTTCTTCCAAACTCATCTGAATAGTGCAGAGTCCATTTGTCTCGGTTGGAAATGCCCAAAACGTCTCTTTGGGTCCCAAATCATAAAAAATCATGAAAACACTCAAAATCAGCATACTGGCCAACACGGGTCGTGTCACCTGACACAGGTACCCATGTCGGCCTTTTTCCATCATTCAAACAAGAACTCTCGCTCATACCTTCTGACACAGGCTATGTCAACTGACACAGGTGCCTGTGTCAACCTGTACTCCCAAATTGTAGCTATGCATCCTCTTCTGACACGGCCCATGTCAGGTGACACGGGTGGCCGTGTCTGGCACCATGTAGCTTGGTTTTTTAGACTTCCTCCAAAACTCTGAATTTTCACTTTTTACACTGATTTTTCTGGTTTTATTCCTCTAATCCTGAAAAACACAAAAACACAAAACCAAAGCATAATATGCGATAAAACGAAATAAAAACTCGATAAGTAAAAGAAAAGATAACTAAAATAATTGCTAAATATCTGTGTAAAAACCACTGATCAGTAATCACAAATTATTATAAAAGATATATGGAACAGATATAGCAGTACGACAACAAGTTATCATTGATTCCATATATCATCATATTTCATATATTATGCTCACACATATACACCATCGATACGAATCAATTATATCATGGTATCATTATATTAATAACAATCATCAAGCATTAAAAAATCACAACATCATCAACATTACTTAACTAATCATTATGCAATGTCACATATAATGTAATGCAACGTCATTGACTCATGCATGTAGTACCAAAACTTCACTGATGTCTCAAACATCGTTTCTCCAAAGATCCCCACCAACAGGATCGATTCCCTCTTGGAACAAGAGCACATCATAATAATACACTCAATCCAAACTATGGGATTGAGGCCATCAGTGGACCAATGTCCTATCACCATCACTGGACCAATCGTCCTAACAACATCACTGGACCAAAGTCCTAACATATGCCACAAATGCATGATGTGCAACAACATAATAAAATATGACCACTTCTAGTCAAAACGCATCATTAATCCATGTAATAATCTTATCACATACAACATATATACACGGCATCATAACAACATCATCGTATCATCATAGCAACAACATAGTATCATCATAGTATCAACAACTCATCATACAACACATGTCATTATAGTCTATCACATAGAAGTCTAATTATATCATAGCATAGGTACTATAAATATACATCATTTTACATATTTTATTCCACCTAATTATAGTTCATCTCTTTAGCTACCCAATGCTTCGAACGATGCGTCAAACGGAGTCCAAAAACTCAAGTTATGACACTTTGAAGATTCGGCTATCTGCCTCTCACCTAACAAAGCTACTTGCCCGACTGAGGGTCGCTATGCGAGGCTGGGGAGAAAAGCCTTTCCCCATACAAAATTTCAGGAGCTTATTTTCATTTTATTTCCTTTACGCGACGAAACTATTCGCTCGCCCGATGAAATCCCTTCCGCCTCCCCTTTGCCGGGCGAAGCTGGGGCGAGTCACCCACCTCCATACAAATTCCAGAGGCTACACCTTTCACCCCCTCCCTTAGCATATTGCTTTCCTGGATCTGCTTGGGAGAAGCTCCCTTGTCCAAAGAAGCATCAGGCTCGCTCAACGATGTAACACGAATGGAAATTTCATATGCGGTTTCTGCACTGCACTAGTTCCAATTTCCACACGATTCCCCATCTAAGCAGACTCAAAACTCATACAAATCATATATTCTCATCATACAAGAACAACAACACTTCTTATTACACATTACATACATCAAATCATGGTATTGTTAGCATCCATTATTCCCAATTTCATCAAAGATCCATCATACTCACCACATTATCAATTAAACACAAAAATCCCAAACAACCTACATACATCTAAACCCTATATCAATCATAATAACAAGGATAACCCCCTTACCTTAGATTATAGCTAGCAATGATCTTCTCTCCGCGTTTCTACAAAATTCCTGAGTTCCCCTGCCCTAGCTCTGCTCTCCGCCTCTTCTCCAAACGCGGTCATACAGAATAGGCATTCTAAACTCCAAATTTTCCTTATGTCAAACTTACCCCTTTGACCCTTTATATGGTCTTCCTATATTACCCTCACTTATAACTTCACCAATTACCATTTTGCCCTTGGCACTACCACACCTTAAATTCTATTTATTTTATTAATAATAATTCTAAATAGTTAAAACTAATTATCTAAAATTATTTAAACACCCAATATCTCTTAATTTCTACTATACTACACATAGCATCACATCACACATCATAATCATCAAAACATCACATATACTCACGAATACATCACAAATACTCATCATAATTAATTAAATAATTAATTAAATAATATAATTACTTTGGGGTGTTACAACCTGCACATTACCCACATGGAGGCAACATTCAAACAGAAAGGGTGAGTAATCACAAATCATTATAAAAGATATACATAATAGATATAGTAGTTACAATCAACAATCATCAGGAAGTCCATATATCGGTGTACATCACATATTCTACTCACATTTCCACATCATTAGTTCATTCACAACATCATTATATCCTCAATTCAATTATCATCATCAGAGCATCACTTAAGTCACAATATCATCAAGACACCATTTAATCAATAATCATATAACGACATAGAGTATACAATACAACAATATTGACTCATGCATGTGGCATCAAACTTCATAGATGAACACTGGGTCATTTCCCTCCAAAGATCCCCACCATAGGATTGATTCCCGATTAGAACCGGAACACATCATAATAACGCACTCAATCCATACAATGAGATTAAGGCCTTCACTAGACAAACGTCCTAACATCACATGTGGACCAACGTCCTAACATATGCCATGAATGCATAATACATATCATATTAATAATTCAACCACAACTAGTCAATTGCATCATCATTCATGTAATCATCATATAAACATTATTCACATAGCATGTATGCACATCAAACATGTATATCATCAACTACATTCACTATAATAACATCAAACATGTCATAATACAACATAGTATCATCAATTCGTCAATACAACGCACATCATAATAATCCATTACATAAGAATCCATATCCATCATAGTTTAGGTACTATAAAATACATCATATTTACTCATTATATTCAACCAAAATCTAATTCATCATGTTAGCTTTCCAACGCTTCAAACTACACGTCAAACAGAGTCCGGAAATTCAAGTTATGGTCTTTTCCAGATTAGAAGCAGTTCTGCTCGCCCGAGGTTCACCCAACGAAACAGGCTTTTGCCTTGAGGCTCTCCCGGTGACGCAGAGGCAATGACCTCGCCACATGCTCTCCTGGCGAAGCTGGGGCATTTCTCTTAAAAAAACAGGAGCACCCAAAATTCCCCCTCCCTTGCCAGCTGTCTAGCCTGGCGCTGTTTTGGAGAAGACTCTCGCTTGGAGACGCATATGGCTCGCCTGACGCTGGCTTCGTGACAGCAATTTGCTGTTGCATTTTATTCAGAGTTTCAGCCCTAATTTCCATACGATTTTCATACCAAAACAGTCCCAAAACTCATATAATTTCATATAATTTCATCATGCAACAACAACAGAATATAACATGTATCACATATTTCAAATTATGGTATATTCATATCAAAATTTCATCAATTTTCATTGTGGGTTCATTATTTTAGCAAATTTATCATAAAACCCAAAACAAATCCTACATACACCTAAACTCCATATCAATGATAATATTAAGGGCCACCCCCTTACCTGGAAATTCATAGTGGACGATTTCTTTCTTCTCGTTCTATGGTGGTCTCTTCTCTTTTCCTCTACGTTCCCTAGCTTCTTCCTCGTGTTCTCTCAATTTCCATAATCGTATAAAACTGAGCGCATAAAACCCCAATTTTCCCCTTTTATCACTCTTACCACTAGGACCCTTATTATGATATACTCATCTTATCCTTACTAATCCTCATAATATTACCACCTAGTCGTTAATACCTCTACTTCCATTATCCTATTTAATCTAATGGAATAATCTTAAATAATAATTCTAAATAATTATACTAATTATCTAAATTACTAAAATACCCAATATCACCTTAATTCTCACTATTCCACATATGGCATCGCGACACTCATCATATTCAACAAAACATCATATATTCACCAATAATTCACAAATACTCATAATAAATCAATTAAATAAATAATTATCAATTTTGGGTGTTACACATGCCACTGCTACTCATGCTTCACCATCTTAGGCTAATGCAAGTCAAGCCAGTGCAACACAGAGCACTGCAACTATGGCTAATGCAACACAAGGAACTGATATCCAGGCTTCAGCATCTCAGGTCAATGCAAATCAGGTAGCAACAACACAGGCTTCAACAACTCAGGCATGCGTCAACAACCCAGGGGTACATGAATGCAACTCAGTCTTCCCAAGGAAAGGCAATATCAGGGCAAGGCACAAGTGAAAAGGCAAAAGGATTTGGCAAGACACAAAAGCTTGGTGTAAGAAGGCCCTTTGTACCCCTAAGACCAACAACAAGATTATTCGCATTCAAGAATATGGTTGGTCCTACTACCAGGAGGTCTACTCCAACCAAGAGAATCACACCAAAGAGAACCATCTAGTTATATTTAGGCCTTATTTATTTTATGGTATTAGTATGTCAATACATCAATTTGGTATTATGTATTGTATTTTGAACATGTCTATGTAACATGTCAATGCATTTTGGCACCTTTATGGAAATATGCATACGTCTTTCAACGATATCAATTAATGTCATTTTGTGTTAATGTTCGAGTAATCTGATATGTTGCATTGTCATTTCATTATCTCGTGCCATTTTGGATATGAAAATTGCTATGTGTTTATGGACATGGCAATAAATGATATGCCAAAAATTATGTTTTTACAAACAATAGAAATCATATTAAACTAATAAATTGTGTAACAAATACACATAACGTTACACATAAAAGCTGATATATACTCCTAAAACAACTTAAAAAACATACACATAACATTACAAAACATATAATGTTCAATGATTTGTTCCACTTCAACATCTTGTTCAGTTGAATTTGAAGTTCCATCACAACACTCCCTAATTCTTCATTTTTAACCCTCAATTTTTCAAAATGATTTATGGTTTCATCAAAATCCTTTGCTATGCTTTCTAACTTATTTATCAATACTTGATTTGTGTCTTCTGTCAATTTCTCATGGAACCAATTGAAAATACCACATCCTCTTTGCAAGGATCACTGCAAATTTCAAATATGGATCAAAACTTTTTTACCAGTTTTTAACATACTCAAACAAAAATTAGGACTTACCTTATAATTGTAACAACCCAAAAATTTATTTCCAAAATTCTTCTCAGTGGTTTCCCTGTGAAACACAACTTTATCTCCACAATAGAAATTTGGTACAAATCATGAGCTAGTGTATACATATGACTCACCACTTTCACAATTATTCTACTTCAGATACGAAGAAGAATGGTTGACCTTCATCATTCGGGGAATAAAACGAGTTGAACAAGATGAAAACGGTGATGGTTGGTACGGAGATGAAAACGTAAGAAGAAGGTTTTGCCCTAATTTTGAAGAAGTTGCAGCAATACAAGATGAAAACGGTGACAATGAATAACACTGAAGCATAGTGAATATAAAGAAGATGAAACCTTGCCAGCTCACCTGCTACATGGATAAAATAAATGAACGTTTGAGGCCAACTGACGGAAAGGACTTGTTCGCATCTTTTAGAAAATTAAAGGAGCAAAGTGACATGAAAAAATGAAAGGACCAAAGTGAACCAGAGGTGATCAATGCATTTTAATGCACATTATTTTACCATTGTACTTAGGAAATTCTATAGTTTATTTTAGTATTTTTACTATTTTAGTGTGTTTTTATATTTAAGTTTTTTCTACCTTTAATTTAATTTCGTACTTTATTTTCAGATTAAATGTTTAATTGATATCTTCTTACTATGCATACCATAACTTGAGCTACGGGAATCAGATTGAAGCAATCTAATAATTTTTGGAAAACTGAGAGAATAAGCTACAATTTTGATGTTGAAGTCGAAATCTGATTCGAAGTGTAGAAGATTCGAAAAATTTATTTAAGTTCCAGACTTAAGAAATACATTGTTTTTGGGTCTGTTTTGTAATTTTCGGGCCAACTGCCATTAGGGCCCGAATTCCCTTGTATTACTATGGAGAACTAATCTCTAAGGAAAATTATGTTGCTTACGCGTTTCATTGCTTTGAGGTTATTTTAATTCCAATTTAATTTTGATTTTTGTTCAATTCTTTCTATGAACTCGGTTGCTTAATTCAATTGCTTTCGTTTGCTTAATTTGATTACTTCTCATAGGATATAATTGATTAAATTCGATTGTATGCATGTTCCTAATTTTAATCGTGTGTTAACCTAACATCTTTGTTAGCTTCGTCTAATCTTTAAATCGTCATGTTCAATGCGGTAAACAGGAATATAATTCATATGATATTGATAGCGCTTATATAATTGATTTCATAATCGAATAGGATCGAAGCCGATTAGGGAATTAGAGTTACGTTAGCCAATGATAAGTCGAAATCTAAATCAGTATGATTAGTTATTTTAGCTTATTCATAATCAAATTATTTTTACTCTCATCTTAATCGAAACCAAAACTTTAAAACCCCCCTCGTTTTAGTTGATTAATTTTAATCAAGAGTCCTTGCGATACGATACTCGAGTCATTGTCACTAAACTACAGTTTCAAAATTATCTGTTTTGATCTGTGCACGACAGTGGATCAAATTGGCGCCGTTGTCGGGGACTCTCTGTTGATTTTACACGATTTTAGAATTTAGTTTAAAGTCTTGTTAGCATTTTTGTTTTTGATTTTTTTTTGTTCGTTTGTTGATTTTCCAGGGTTGCAATACGAGTTACAGTACAGTGGTAAGTATTTCAGTCTATCGGGTAAGTTTGGAAGTTACTGTTTCGATTTTCTTAGAATTTTTCCAGAAAATCAGAAGAAAAAAAATCGACGAATAATACTCATTTAGAATAAAATTCTAAAGAATTTTGACCCTCAAAATCGCAAATTCCTCTTTTTTTTCTATTTTATTTTATTTTATTTCTATGTTCATGTTTTCAAAAAAAATCCAAAAAAAAAGTGTAGATTCGTTATTTTATTTTATTTTATATTATTTTTAGTCATATTTTCATAATTTATAGATTTATTTTAATCGTTTCTTTTTGTTAGATTTTATTTGTCATATTTGTTAGTGATTCTTTGTTGATTTGATTCTGATTTTGAGTTCATTAGTGATTTTGTTTTATTTTGTATTGATTTGATTCTGATTTAGATTGATAATCATATCATGGATGATCAAAATAAAATCTTAAAAGAACTTGTTGCACCTTATTCACTTTTCGCTGATTTCCCTTCTTTATTTGATTTTGATGACACATATACTTGTGATATTTGTACTGATACTCACTTATCTTCAGTTTGTATTAAAATTGATGTTGCTTTACAAGGTGATATTTCTTCTGATTTTTCTTATGAGATTTCTACTGAAAATGTTGATGTTACAAATGTAATTGTAGCTCTTGCTGCTAAAATTTTACAATTCATTGAGAAACTACCTGCTTTAGAGCTAAATCCACTCCTTATGTTTTTAGAATTTAATAAAAAAAATTGTAATAATTTCATCTAAACTTGAATTTGGACAGGAAAAAAATTGTTACAGTTTTTGTAGGAACATAAGAATGAAATTGGATGGACCTTGGATGATATTTCTGATATTAGTTTGTCAATGTGTATGCATAAAATCTCACTTGAAAATGGAGCAAAAGCAATGAGGCAACATCATAACCCTTTGATCCTTAATGTTGTAAAAATAGAGATCACCTTCACGTGTCCATTCGACACTTTTACTTTTAGAAGAACATTCTTTGATCTTGGAATAAAAAGTAAAGACACTGATAAAAATTACAAAGTCAATGGGAACTACATTAAGGTATTCCATGAGAGCCTCACATTGAAAGAGGGAGTTGTAGAAAAGCTCTCACTGGGAAAGGCTACTTACTCAATCATCTATCCACCTTGACTGCTCGGGTGTGTTCTTTCCTTACTCTCATCCTTACGTTCTTTCATTAAGGACAATGTGTGTCTTAAGTGTGGGGGAGAGAACCATTTATTTTGTTTTCTTTTATTCAGTTTTCATTGTTTTTTATTTGTTTTCTTAAAAAAAATTAAATTAAATGCATGTTTTTTCTTTGATTTTCGGGTTGCAATTGTGAGTATTTTCTTTGTTCTCTTGACTAGAGACTTCTGGTATGATGTGACTAATTTTTTGTGTGTTCTTAGTATGATAAGTAGGACTAAATACTGAATTGTGCATCATTTGTAGTAGATCATTAACTTTTGTGAGATCTTGAGCCTACTAATGGATAATATCATCCATTGTGCGCAAGTAAACAAAAAGTAACAGACATGAGTGAAATCGCACAAGAAAGAAAGAGATAGATTTTTAATATTATTCATTATGAGGCTCAAAATCTCACAAAAGTTAATGATCTACCACAAATGATGCACAATTCAGTATTTAGTCCTACTTATCATACAAAAAACGCACAATAAATTAGTCACATCATACCACAAGTCTCTAGTCAAGAGAACCAAGAAAAATACTCACAATTGCAACCTAAAAACTAAAGAAAAAACTGTATTTTTTTTATAAAAAAAAAAACTATCAATAGGATTAGTTGTTTTAGCTTATTCATAATCAAATCATTTTTAATGTCATCGTAATCGAAACCTAAATTTTAAAATTTCCCTCGTTTCAGTTAATTAATTTTAATTAAGAAACCTTGTAATACGATACTCGAGTCATTATCGATAAATTACAATTTTTAAAATTATTCGTTTTAATCCCGTGTATAATAGCGGATCAAAAGAATATAATTAAATATTTTTAATATAATTAAATAATCAAAATGAACATTTTATCAAAATTCTCTAAACTTTAGAATAAATTAAAGATTGCATATATTAAAATATCAAAAGCTCTATAAATAACCAAAATCAGAGAGAATGTTCAACACTTACATAAATAACACTTTAATAGAAGACGCCAAAGAAGAGAAATAAACATAATAATTGAATAAAATTAAGTAAAATGAAGTAATATCTAATGCGTTTAAAATGAATTACTTGCCATTAGACTCTTTAATAATTATAAATATTAATTGCAAAATGCTATTTATATGAAAATATGTATTATAATATATTTCTCAATATAATAAAAAGAAACTTTTGAGATGTTTGGGGCCACCCTGTCCCTATGTTTCATTCACACTTGATATTTTTACATCGTGGATGAGCCAAGAACTTTATTCCTTCCCTGTCATACAAACCAATATCCTAGATTTTTTCTGTTAAAAGTATGTTGAAAAACTAAGGTACCCACCTCATCGTGTACTTGTCTTATATTAATTTGTTTATGCTAAATTTTCCAGTCAAGTGGTTTGTATGCACTTGTTTGTCATTTTGTCATACACATGAAAGTGAACTTCAAAAATAAATAAAAAGAAGAGAAGATAAGCATTCTCGTGAGAGAAGGTTAGAATAACTTTAAATAACTTTAGACATAGATAATTAACTTCTTTTTTATTGAAAAATGAACTAATTTTTTATTGTTTATTTTATGTAAAATAAAATAGTCAGTATCGTGTATACGAATAATACTAATCTATTGATACTGTAAAAATATTGTATACGATTAATTACTATTGTTATTAATTTTTTATAAATTATTGATTTTTATTTTAATTACATAATAAAATGATGAATTCAATTATGTATGGATCTACGAGGCTTAGTCCGAATATTTTGATTTTTATTAGTTGTGAGATAGATAGTCACTATTTTATGATCAAGGGAGTATTAAATAACTATTTGACTCTAATTCAATAAATAAAACTATTTGACTTTGATGTATGTGTAACATATAATATTATTTATGAGTTGGTTGGTAAGTTAATGTTTATAATAATCACAATAATGAAGAATACAATTATTTTAGTTATTCTCTGGTTGAAGAAAAATATATAAATTTTATTATAAAGTTTTATCCTTTTTAAATATTTATGTATACTTTTGTTAAATACTTTCTTCATCTTATAAGTGTTTTTTATTTATTTTTAGTTATCTTAAATTATTTATCCTTTTAGAATATTAATATATTATTTTTTCACTAACTTACTCTTATTTATTGTATTTTAATTCATATAACTACTCAACTATTTATTATTAATAGAATTATTTTAATAAATGACTCGTTTTATTATTGAAATCAACACAACTAATCATTATCTTAAAAGGTGTGAAAATTTTAAAGAGAATATTTATTGTGAGACGGAGAAAGTAGTAATAATGTTTGATTTTAGACAATTAAAGCTTTAATAATATACCTCATTATTGTAATTAAAAAAATCTTTTGTTTTATGTCTAATAAACAAAGTTGTGTCCATTTTATCACAATTAAATCATTGTTTGATTAAGTGGGAAGTCCCTCCATCGGAATGGGTGAAGTCGAATATCAATGGTGCAAGAGACATTCATGGAAATTTGGGGTGCAGAGGAATAATAAGAAGTAATGAGGGGGAGTGGTCCTGAGGCTTTTCAAATTCTATCAGAATATGTAGTGTCTATATTATAGAGTTGTGAGGTATGTTTGAGGATTTACAACTTGTAAATAGACTTGGTTTCAAGTTGTTGTACCCCAAAAAAATTTCCTCTCTTTTCTCAAGACATTTCTCACAAAGATTTTTAAAAGCTCAAGCTTATATAAGGGTTAACTAGGTCAAGTCATCTCCTCAACACTGATACCTCAAATTAGGGTTTGAGTTTGCACAAGGGCAGTTGGACTTCTAATACTTCAAATGACTTTCATGGATCATTTTTATAGTCCCTCAAGATTGCTCATGTCAAGTTTCAAGTCTTGGATCCCAAAAATTGCTCAGTCAATTGATCAGATGACCTAAAATCAATTGTATTGGGTAAAAAGTCAATTGTGGTCAACCTACAGTCAAACTTCAAGATTTTGAACCAATATCAACATTTTGAAGTCATATGTATCATTTGATCAAGATTGGATCACAATTCTCCAAGAAAATCGTTCAAATCATCAAAAGGGCAAAATGGTCAAAATTAGGGTTTTGATTGAGAATGATCGATCTTTGACTTTTGACCTAGTACATGACTTACTGGTTTGAAATATGATCTCAAGGATTCAAGTACATCATTTTTACCTAATTACATTACTCAATTCATCTCTCAAGATCAATTAATTTATAATTGAAATTTGGTCAACTGATGAAAAAGTCAAATGTACACTAAAAAGTCAAACTTTGATTTTTTTGATCAAATTTGAGTTTCAAAGATCACATTTCATCAAGACATTCAAAAATATGAAACTTGATCATCAAGAAATCAATAAAGTCAAAAGTCGTTTCGAAAAGTCAAACTTTGCAAAACTTAGAAATTTTTTTAAGTGTTTTTATATATGTTAATTTCATTACTTCATGACATTTTTCACCAAGATGCAAGATGATTCAAAAAAAATTTTCAATATGAAAGTTGTAGATCTTGAAGAATTCTATAACTTTGTATTAGAGGGTTGATGTCCGAAAAATGCTTAGATTCGAAGATATGAGCTCATGAAGTCATGACATTTTTGTATAAACACTTAGAGAAATTTCCAATAGATTTTTGGTCAGTTTTTATCTCAACTTCTTGCCCAATTTTCATCAAGTTCCAGTTTGATTTAACAAAAGTGGAAAACATGAAAGTTGTATAGGATGTTTCAAGCTTTCCAAAACATCTAAGAACATGAATTTATCATACTTGAGCTAGGAGATTCAAGGGCTTGAAGTTGGGCATTCATTCTTGAATTGCAAGTCATTTTGTTAAAGAACATATAACAAAATCCTTATGCCATGCTGCATAATCTTACTTTGCAGGCTTTTTGACTTGCAAATCTATCCATAATCAGATGTTTACACAATTGATTGAACTATTATCCAAGTGATTTAAGTATTGTCCATTGCATCATTCCATTTATGGCACAAAGGCACAATTGCCATTCACATAAAGAATGCTTTATACAAAGTCAGCTCTCCTTGAGCCTCTCAACTGTTTTTTCTGCACACACAATGTCAAAGCAAGAAGCAACATGCCTAAAAACTCCTAGCCACTTCAGATCCCTTTTGTACCATGCATTGGGACATCAAATTTCACATAACTTGGTTGTTTCATCTCAACCAAACTAGAATTCCATAGCTTGTGAAACAAACTCTCTCATCCTCTCAAACCTTCTCTATAAATAGAGAGGTCATTTGCAAGCTAAAGGGCCAGAAGTTTTTATTGTGTAGGCAAGTTTCTCAAAACCTCTCATACTCTCAAAAAACCATAATTGTCCACAAAACCTCCACTCTTGAGCTTTGAAGTCCAAATCTTTGAACCTCACACACCTCGCAAGTTCTGTCCAAACAAACCATCCAAACACTCCACATACATCATATAGGAGTTATCCAAACATAGGAGAAACTTATGTAACATCATTATCACCATTCTCTAAACTCAAAAAACAGCCACTTGACTCCTCCAAGACAATATAGCAACTCTAAATCAAAACACAAATTTCAGTTTCAAGGTAAGTTTTCTTGACTTTGAACTCATCATACAAGCATCATTAGTGGTTCATTTGTGAAAATAAAATGTAGATATCATTACCCTGGATCTAACCATGTGTTTACTTTTCATTTTCCTTAACCATGTGTTGAGAACTGACTCATATATGCAGCAGAAAAAGGTTAGAAGTAAAAAAACAATAGTATGTGTTGATGCATATCTCTATGAGTCGACTCATATTAGGTACAAAACAGGTTATGATCCGATATAAAACACGAATGGTTCGATGCAAAATAGAAATGAGTCGATGCAAACCATTATGTGTCGACTCATACTGAGTTGGTTTTGATTTCCAGGAGCAAGGAATGATATGTATCGATGCATAAGTACATGTGTCGATGCAAAACAGAAATGATTCGATGCAAACCATTATGTGTCACTCATACTGAGTTGGTTTTAACTTTCAAGAACAAGAAATGATATGTATTGATGCATAAGTGCATGCGTCAATGCATAAGAGTTTTCGTATCAATGCATAAGTGCATGCGTCAATGCATAAGAGTTTTCGTATCAATGCATAAGTGCATGTGTCAATACATAAAAGTTTTTTTTTTTTAAATTTTCCTTTTTACATTATCTTTATATTTTTAGATATTGTTATTCATTATTAAATTTGGTTGTAATAGTAATTAGGTTTTAATTTCTTTCATCCCCCATTTGTGATTTGTATTCCCATCCCCAAATGATGTAATAGCGTAGAATTTTACATTTCCGTAATTTATCGCTTTCAATATAAATGTTAGTAATTAGGAATTGTATGGCAAGACATAAAATCAACAAATAGAAAACTCTAATTCAATACAAAAATGCATGAAAAAACAAACACTTGCGCACTTGCACCTCTAGGATTAAACCTCACTTGTTGACTTAGAATAAAACAGTCATGTCCCTCGAATGTGGGGTACTTTAGCAATGACCCTCGAATACAAGATTTTAGTTCGTCGATGACCCTTCGATGTTTCCTTCGGTAAACAATCTTATACCCTCACAACAAATTACTAAGGTATCCTACAAATTTTGCCTTCAATGATTGTACGACGACTCACGTTTGTCCCTTCACATCCAATGATAGGGCTTTTTACCAATCAATGGTAAAATAGAAATATCTAAAGGAGGAGGAAATGAACTAAGACTTTTTGAGTAGGTAGAACGTTCATAGTTGCTTGCTCACAACCATTTTTCAAAATATCTTTCAAAAACACACCAAACACTTTCAAATGAAATACTTTCAAAAGTTAACACTTTGTATGCATTCTTATAGAGACGAGAATCATTACAAAGTTCGCTTAAACGAAGGCACTTTTCAAAAATACTTTCAAAACCAATCACAAATTTAAAACAAAGCATTTCAAAGTGAGCTAGAAACTAAGAGCCCGTAGATAAACTACAGATGAAAAAGGTGCTAACACCTTCCCTTTTCACAACCTACCCCCTGAACTTAAGAAAAATTCTCAAAAGGTATTTCCTGTTCTTTTCACCCTTTCCTTTATTAGATAAAAAAAATTCGGTGGTGACTCTTGCTATCCGCAACAATTGGGATAAAACACAAAACAAATAAGTCAGTTCTCCCACCGTATTATAGAATTGGCGACTCTTCTGGGGAAATACTTAAAAGTGGGGTTACCTTAGAGACTAAATCACTTTTAAAATGATTTCATTATTTTAATTGTTTGCTTTACATTTTGGGTCCTTGTTTGGGTTTTGTATTGATCCTCTACCCGGATCTGAGAACATTATTAGGTAAGTAGAAAAAAATATGGAGATTGTACGGTGTAGACCGATATGGTTCAAGAAATAGCTACGTTAGTGTGACACATTTGTGGGTACCGATATCCTTTGTGTTGAATCAAGGAGAATATGGGGCAGTTGTGTGGTGTCATGAAGCACTAACTGACCTTAGAACCTTTAATTGAACAACTTGGCCATTAGGAAGTATTGAGATAGCCGGTTTCAGTGGAAAGATGAAAATTGGTTGATACTCGATACTACGCTCATTGAGATCGGACTTTTGGGATATTTCAGCCACAAGAAAAGATTGATTATGCTGAGACAATGCCCAACAAAGAAAGATCAATGATATTGAGATTCCCTAGAACCCGATTACTTTCTAGGACAGGTTGAACCAACTAAACTTCAAGAGGGTACTTACCTATGAAACCTCATGCAAGCCTAAACAAGGACTTGTTTTCCTTGTTTGTATATGTTTATTTGTACATAACATCATGACATCATACCATAAGCATTTGCACTAACCATTTCAAGGACCTTGGGATTTATCTTTGTCTGTTTTGTAGGATATAGATTCCATTCGCAAAAAGACTATCAGAATCGACTTTATGAAATTACCTCCTTAAATTAAGGAGTTAGCATCAAGAGTTCCCCATGATTCTCCGTTCACCAAGAAGTATGGTCGTCTCGTCAATTTGGCTACCTTACTTGGAGATATTTTGCCAAGTTTCTGTTTGAGAAGGCCCAACTCTTTTCTTTTGAAGAGGTTTTGGCCCTTCTAATGTATGGGATGGTACTATTTCCTAACCTAGACCAACTCATAGATGTGAATGCGGTCAAATTTTTTCTATCTCGTAACCCGGTGCCTACCTTACTTGGAGATATTTTGCATTCTTTTCATACTCGCACTATGAAGAGAAGGGGGGTTCTTATGTGTTGTACTCCTTTGTTGGCTAGGTGGTTTATTTCGAACCTTCCTTGATCAGTTTTGAAGAACGAACAAGGTATGAGTTGGTCTCAAAGGTTGATGTCAATCTCGCATTCAGATATCCATTCGTGTTCTCGATCTTTGGAGGATGTCACCATCATTGATTGTTGTGGGGAATTCCCTAATGTCCCTCTCTTTGGAATTAGTGTAGGTATCACCTATAATTCTTATTTGACTCTACAACGGTTTGGGTATGCTCAGAGGGATGGACCTCATGACGTGCTTGTTCAAGGAATTGTATTTGACTATGAGAACAATGTCCAAGATTATCGTCAAAGATTTTTACGAGCTTGGGGCATTGTGAACAAAGTTGATAGAAAAAATTTGGGGCATAAGAACTCTATTCCATTGGAGCCTTATCTCAAGTGGGTGAGAGCTTGCACACAAAGCCTCATGATATCATATCCTACCATCTTACCTATCATCATGGAGCCTATTGTCGAAGGAGATGTTACCTACACTATTCTTCACCCTGACATGCCTACTACTCTCGAGGAGTTGCAAAGGTCATGGATTTAAATAAAAGTGGAGAGAGACACCTTTGGATCCTAATTTTACTCAAGTGAGAAGAAGGTTTTGGAGCTCACAAGACAGCTTCACGAAGAGCAAAGTTTGAACGCCTACATTGCACCAAAGAGGATGCGCTCATGGGAAACTCGAGTCCTTTTTGTTTCAGGGGTTTATTTTTGTATTATTTTTGCTTCTTCCATTGTAAGCCCAAGAGGCATGTTTTTTGTAACCATTTGAACTTATTAATACAATTAATGTTTGTTCCTTCTTTGTTTAAAAAAATTTAAATCTTAAAGGTCCTTGAAAATATTTGCATTCACATTACATGCATCATAACATAAGCAGGTTTTCCGACACAGGTTTCCTCATCTTTCTAATGTTTATTTCAGTAAGATGGATCTCGAGCAAACTGTGAAGGACTTGCAGACACAAAATTCTCAATTTCAAGAAACATTGCTCAACTTGGCCAAAAGGCAGCAAGAACTAATGTCACTTATAGTTGCAAAGAAGAAGACCAAGAAGGCTTTGATCAACATGGGGAAGAGATTCAAGGGTCCCGTTCGACGAGTGCGAGTGGTAGAAGAGTCATCCGAGGAGGATGAGAATCGAGATTAAGATGCAAGGAGCACCCGTGCTAGGGGTGGTAACAATCCAATCTCTAAGGATGAGGACTTTTTTGACGAATAATATATGTTGGCTGAAGATAAGTATAAACAACTGGAGGACAGGTTGAAGGCTATGGAAGTTCAAGTTGTGCCTGACCTAGATTTTGGATATTTGGGTTTGGTTCCCGGGGTGGAAATCCCCCACAAATTCAAGATTCCATTTTTTGCCAAGTACAATGGCGTTTCGTGCCCGAAGCTTCACTTGAGATCTTACGTCCGTAAAATTCAACCACATACCACTGATAAGAAGTTGTGGGTGCACTTCTTTCAAGAGAGTCTATCTGGGACTCAATTGGAGTGGTTTTACCAGTTAGAGGGTTCCAACATCCATACCTGGGAAGACTTAGCTATCGCCTTCTATCATCAATATCAATACAATATCAATTTGGCGCCAACTAGAGTGCAGCTGCAAGGAATGACCATGGGTCCCAATGAAGGCTTCAAAGAGTACGTGCAGAAATGGAGAGACCTCACAGGTTAGGTGAAGCCACCATTGACCGACAGGGAATTAGTAGATATGTTCACGGGAATTTTGACTGGGCCGTTTTTCAACTTACTAATTGGGAGCTCATCATCTGGTTTCACCGAGTTAATCTTGACTGGTGAAAGGGTTGAGAGCGGTATCAAAAGTGGAAAGATTCCCATGGCCTCTGCCTCTACATCAAATACTGTGAAGAAACCTTTTACCGATAAAACTGAAACTAATGTCGTGTATGGGTCAAGGGGCCATATCAAGAATGACCATCATCAATCTGTAAATGCAGTTCTAATCTCCAATCTGATCTCTACTACAAGAACACAACAACAAGCTAGCTACCAAAGACCTGATATTCCAAGAAGAAAATTTACAAAGATCAACATGTCACTATCTCAAGCCCTACAACACCTGTTGAAGGCTGATTTGGTAACATTGCGTGACCCCTCTTCAAATCCCAATGTTTCATCTCCAAAGTATAACCCGAACCCCAAATTTGTTTACCACTCCAATAGTCCTGGACATGACACTGATCATTGTTGGGCATTAAAATGAAATATCCAAGACCTCATTAATAACAAGACCATTGAATTTGATCCTCCTCCAACCCCGAATGTAATTACCGCACCTATGCCAACCCATGGCAAAGGTTTCAAAGCTATTGAAGATACTACTTTTGTTTGCTCTGTTAATGACTTAACCGCTCCACTAAAGTTGGTCAAAAACAATTTGTTGAAAGTTGGGGTTTTCCCTGGTTTCCTTGAAGATTATTGTTACTATGTTGTGCAAATCAATGGCTGTGAATGGCTGAAAAGAGGTGTCCAACACCTAATGGACATCCATGAGATCCTATTCAAAATAACTACATCCGTAAAAAGTTTGGCCGAAGTTGTACCTCAAGAAATTGAAGACATATCCATCATTGTTATCTCCAACAAGCCTATTTGGATCACTTCAAAGGGTCCTATTAGGATTTCCAATGAACCAAAGATAGCTCCATTGATAATTACTACTCTTAGGCCAGTCCCTTATTTTTCCGATAAGTCGGTACCCTGGAAGTATGGCACTGAAGTATACTACCATGGTATTAAACAAGACTCATGGATTGATGAAGACAAGACTGCTGATATTACCAACATTGCTGGCTCTAGCAAGGTGACAAGGACGGGGAGAATCTTCTCTCCTAACATTTCATCTCCAACCACCACGATTAAACATGTTTGCATTACTATTAACAAACCTAGTACCAATGCTAGGGGCAAAGAAAAGATGAGTGAGCCTGCCAGGATGGAGGTGCCTGCCAAAGACATTATTATTGAGGATCCCTATACTCAAGAGATGGAGGAGATTTTTAAGATTATAAGGAAAAGTGATTATAAGATAGTAGAGCAGTTGGGACAAACCCCCTCTAATATTTTTATGCTATCTTTATTACTTTGTTCATATACACATGCTCAAGCCTTGATAAAATTAATAAAGAAAGATCATGTTCCTCAAGAGACTACAGCCGATCAGTTTGAAAATTGTGTAGCGAGTTTGACTGCCGATAATGGATTGGGGTTCTCGGATATTGATTTAACTCCATCCGGAAGAAATCACAATAAGGCTTTGCATGTCTCCATTGAATGCAAAGGAACCACTCTAGCCCATGTATTGGTGGATACTGGGTCATCTCTAAATGTCTTACCTAAGGGTGCCATAGATCGGTTAGATTGAAAGGGTTTAGTGTTGAAGCCAAGTGACATAGTGGTAAGGGCTTTCGATGGATAAAAAAGGATGGTACATGGAGAGGTTGATCTCCCCATCAAAGTTGGTTCTCAAACTTTCAACTCGACTTTCTATGTGATGGAGATCTGTCTTGTCTACTCTTGTTTGCTTGGACGCCCTTAGATACATGGGGCAGGAGTAGTGACATCCACACTTCATCAAAAGCTGAAGTATCTGGTCAAGGGAAAGATCACTACCGTCTGTGGTGAAGAAGAGTTTATGGTTAGCCATATGAATTCATTTAAGTATGTTGAGATGGATGGTGAGTTTATAGAAACTCCTTGTCAATCCTTCAAAGTGGTTTCTCCCATGGTTGTTGCTGCCAAGGCTACTCCTGAGGTTCCAAAAGCTGTTAAAGATGTGCCTAGGATGTCTTCCTTCAAAGATGCTCGTGCGGTGATTGAAGACGGAGGTTGTACCATTTGGGGACAACTCCCTGGCATCCCTTTCAAATCATACAAAAGTGGTTTGAGTTTCACTGTCAAAGCTCAAAAGGAGGTCATACGTGCTCGCATAGGAAAACCACCTCTTCGCACCAGTAATCATGAAGTGAATGCTCTTGAAGACTATGACAATGACTGTGATTTTTATGACTGGATCTACCCGACTGCCGATGAAGGACTCAACAACTGGCGTGCCATGGATTTCATTCCCATCTCCTTCAACAAGGAGTAGTTACCATTTACTATTTTATCAATTTAAGAAATTTGTCTGTGCTTTTATTGAAATAATGACTTTAAGTTATGTGCCATACCCTGGGCACCATGATCCATTTGTTAAGGGTTTGTTCATTTTCATATGCCATATGATCATTTAATGAAAAAACATTGGACTCTTTTGAATTCAAATTTTGCGCCATTTTCTTTCTTTCACTTTATTTCATTTTCAAAATAGTCATATATCTTACATGCACACGCACACACACACACACACACACACACACACACACACACACACACATTTGCATATCCTCATCCACTCCGGGTCTCGTTGACAACAACTCTGCTATTTCCACCTATGACTTTGAACATCCAATCTACCAAGCTGAAGATGAAGGCGAAGAAGATTGTGAAATACCTGGGGAATTAGCCAGACTTCTGATGCAAGAGGAGAAGGAAATTCAACCACATGAAGAGCCAGTTGAAGTGATCAACCTAGGTACCGAGGAAGATAAGAAAGAGGTCAAGATCGGCGCCAACTTGGAAGGTGGTGTCAAATACAGACTGATCCAGATGTTCCATGACTATGTTGAAGTGTTTGTTTGGTCATATGAAGATATGTCAGGGCTTGGTACCAACATTGTAGTTCATCGTCTACCAATAAAGGAAGATTGTCCTTCAGTTAAGCAAAAGGTTTGTCATATGCAGCCAGACATGCCTGAAAATATAAAAGTTGAGGTAATGAAGCAGTTCAATGCAGGTTTTCTAGCAGTGACGTCATATCCCCAATGGATGGAAAATGTGGTCCTCGTGCCAAAGAAGGATGAAAAGGTCCGTATGTGCATAGACTATAGAGATTTGAATAGGGAAAGCCCCAAAGATGATTTCCCACTACCGCATATTGATGTCTTGGTCGACAACACTACTCAACATAAAGTCTTCTCCTTCATGGATAGCTTCTCTGGCTATAATCAAATCAAAATGGCTCCCGAAGAGATGGACAAAACCACTTTTGTTACACAGTGGGACACTTTCTGTTATAAGGTCATGCATTTCGGTTTGAAGAACGCATGGGCAACCTATCAATGAGCTATGGTAGCTCTATTTCATGATATGAACCATCATGAGATATAAGTGTATGTTGATGATATGATTGCAAGGTTTCAAGTTGAGGAACAACACCTTGATCATCTTTACAAGTTGTTTGAGAGGTTGAAGAAATACAAGCTAAGGCTGAATCCCAACAAATGCACCTTCGGGGTAAGATCTGGGAAACTCTTAGGGTTTGTCGTCAGTGGAAAATGTATTGAAGTCGACCCTACAAAAGTCAAAGCCATACAAGAAATGTCGACTCCCTATACTGAGAAGGAGGTCAAAGGTTTCTTAGGTCGACTCAACTACATTGCTCGATTCATATCTCACTTGACTGCTACTTGTGAGCCAATCTTCAAACTCTTGAAGAAAGAATAAGTAGTTAGATGGAATGATGACTGCCAAGCAGCCTTTGACAAAATTAAAGAATACCTGTAAGAACCTCCCATAATGATGCCGCAAGTTGAAGGAAGACCTCCGATTATGTACTTGACGGTATTAGATAATTCAATGGGTTGTGTGTTGGGCCAATATGACGAGTCTAGCCGAAAAGAGCATGGAATATACTACCTGAGCAAAAAGTTTACCGATTGTGAAACAAGATATTCACTGATTGAGAAAACTTGCTACGCTTTGGCATGGGCTACTCGTCGGCTAAGACAATATATGTTGACTCACACCACTCTATTGATTTCTAAGATGGATCATATCAAGTATATATTCGAGAAGAAAGCTCTCTCCGGACGAATAGCTAGATGGCAAATGATCTTGACCGAATACAACATTCGATATACCATACAAAAAGATATCAAAGGAAGTTTACTGGCAGATCATTTGGCCTATCAAGCTGTTGATGACTAACAATCCATGAACTTTGAATTCTCGGACGAGAATATCTTACTGGTAACTGATTGCAAAAATCCTGGACCATATGAAGGACCTGAACAAGGATCCCGATGGACTATGGTTTTTGATGGAGCTTCCAATGCTTTAGGTAACAAAATTGATGATGTGACTATTTCCCCCAAAGGTGGCCATATGCCTTTCACTTCTAGACTATGCTTTAACTGTACAAATAACATGGTCGAGTATGAAGCGTGCGTCTTGGGTCTTAAGACTACCATTGACCTAAGAATCAAATTATTAAGCGTATACAGAGATTCAAATTTAGTAATCAATCAAGTTAAAGGAGAATGGGATACCAAACATCCAAATCAGATCCCCTACAAAGAACTTGTGTTGACTTTGATCCCATGATTTAAGGAGATCACCTTTGAACACTTCCCAAGAGAAGAAAACCAGTTGGCAGATGCTTTAGTGACTATGTCATCTATGTTCAAGGTCAATTGGGACAACTAAGCTCCCGGAATTACTATCGAAATATTTGACGAACTTGCGCACTGTTATAAGATTGACACTTATGAGGAGAAGCCTTGGTATCATGAAGTGAGGAGGTACCTCGAAGCACAAGAGTATCCTGAGGGAGCCTCAAACAACGACAAGAAATTCTTACGAGGGTTCTCAGCCAAATTCTTCCTAAGCAATGGGATCTTGTACAAATGTAACCATGATTCTACTCTTCTTCATTGTGTGGACAAGAAGGAGGCATAGAAAATCATGGAAGACATGCATAAAGGTGTCTTTGGAACCCACTCCAATGGACACACTGTGGCTAAGAAGATTCTAAGGCCTGGTTATTATTGGTCGACTATGGAAGCTGATTGTCACCATCACTCAAGGACTTGCCATAAGTGTCAAATCTATGTCAACAAGGTTCATGTGCCTCAAATTCCTTTGAATGTCATGACTGCTCCGTGGCTATTTTCAATGTGGGGCATTGACATGATTAGAGATATCAATCCCATTGCCTCCAATGGACATCACTTCATCCTTGTTGCCATTGACTACTTCACCAAATGGGTTGAAGTTGCCTCATTTTCCTCAATTACAAAGAATGTTGTATCCCATTTTATCAAGCATAACCTCATCTGTCGGTATAACATCCTTGAAATGATCATCATTGATAATGGAACCAATCTCAATAATTCTATGATCACTAAAATTTGTATGCAATTTAAAATCAAGCATCACAACTCTTCTCCATACATACCTAAGATGAATGGCGTAGTGGAAGCTGCCAATAAAAACATAAAAAAGATTGTGCAAAAGATGTTAGTCACTTATAAAGAATGGCATGAGATGTTACCATTTTCTCTTCATGGTTACCGTAATTCAGCTCGAACGTCAACTAGGGCAACTCCTTTCTCTTTAGTCTATGGCATGGAAGTTGTCCTACTTGTGAAAGTTCAGATTCCTTCCTTAAGTATTATGAAAGAAGAATACTTAGGTAAAGATGAATGGATTCAGACTAGGTTGGATCAGTTGAACTTAATTGATGAGAAGAGACTGGCTGCTATTTGTCATGGTCAAATGTATTAAAAGCGTATGATCAAGGCTTTCAACAAGAAGAACAAACCTCGCGTGTATCAGATTGGCGATTTGCTAATAAAGCGCATCATTCTTCCTCCAGGCAATCCCAGGGGAAAATGGACTCCCACTTACGAAGGACCATTTATTGTTAAGAAAGTATTCTCTGGTGGTGCCATGATGCTAACTACTATGGACGGTGAAGAGTTCCTGCATCCTGTGAACACGGATATAGTTAAAAAATACTAAGCATAAAAATAACCCGCTAGGTTGACATACCTAGGCAAAAATAAGGGCATCCTGGCAAACCAAAGAGGTTCAGGTGTAGTGGTAGAAATGTTCAAGACTAAGCCATTGGATTGACTAGACTTTATACAGATCAAAATAAAATCGCCACCATGCTTTATTGTTTCCAAAGGAACGGGAAAAGAGCGAATAACCCAAAAAAAGGGGGGAAGATTCAAGGTAAGGGGGTTGGTTATGCAAAGGGAAGGTATTAGCACCCTAAACATCTACGGTACTCCGCAGGAACCTCTTTGTAAAATCTGTGTATTTTGGCTATAAAGTGTGTTATATATAAAATGAATGGTGGAGGTGAGAAAATAAATATATATTTTTATGATTTTTGCACCCGCCGCGGTTGCGAACCTTTAGTGCCTACGTACCATCTTTCGTGCAATAGGGGATTAGGGTACACGTAGTTCCTATTTTAAAAGTTTTAAAACAAATGTGTTGGTTAATTTTAAGAGATAAGACATCATCGTCATTGTCCGTGTGGAAAACATACTTACTACCCACAATCATGAGAAAGGAGAATTTGCATCATCTCAAAGTGGAGGATATGGCTTGGATTTTAAAATCAACAATGCCTCACTCAACACCCAAGTGGAAAATATCTCTCTTCACTACATGTTGTAGAAGTATAGTTGTTTGCGTCACTACAAGGATTGACAAGAGTCTAATATTTTTTAGAAAAGTTTAAAGATAAAAGCCAAAGTGGCAAAAAAATGGTTTGGAATGAGATTGATTGACTTTTAGTCTTCTCACAAAAAATGTCAAGGTATTATTAAATTGATTGAAGTTTATTGATGAAAATGTTTTGAAAATGCATGGACATAAGTCCAAGTTTATTATGAAAGTGTTTCAAGTTTCCAAAAAAACACGAAGGGTTTTCAAAAGAAGGGAGAATATTTTTAAAATTAAAGAAGATGGGAGGAGAAGAAGAGGCTATCCTAAAGCATAAGGTAAAAGCTAAGCATAAGAACCATCTGACCAACAAGAAGCCACAACTTGACATTATGAGTCAAGATAGAACTCCCATTCTTTGGATTGAAACCAAGCAAGCAAAGATACTAGACCTCTTCAAGTGTATTAAGTCTTCTCAAAAATTGGGCAGAGTAACGGCTGTATGTGGGTGAATTCCATATTACAAACAAAGGATGCAATCACAAAAACCTGCACACGAAAACAAACAAGCAACCCAATGTCTTGGGGTAAACCCCAAGAGCTCCAGACAAAATAATTAGATAAGAGCACAAGGTATCCAAGATAGGCCAAGGTTTATAATCCTAAGTCCAAGAAAAATTCCACTGCTCCATCATGCCAAGGATAGTAACCAAATAGTCCAAGTACCATTAAGAGTTTTTTAGGGTTTAAGTTGGTTATTAAGTATCTTAGGAAAAAGAAAAAGAAAAGCTCAAGTGAGCAAAGTGAAAATGACAAGAAAATAAATGCTCAAGTGAGAAAAGATGAAAATGACATGAAATGTAAATGCTAAAAGTAAATAGTGCATAAAGCATAAAAGAATATAAAAAAAGCATAACAAAAAAAAATAAAGCAAGTTAATAATTAGTGGTTAGTTGGATGACCATCTTGAAACTTGCATTTGGAACTCATTAGAGGATTGATAGAATTAAAGCCTTCACACAACAAGTTGCATTTTCTTTTTGTCAAGTATATCATCCATTTGGAATTCTCATAAGTACCATTTAATGATCAACAATGTTTAAGTGATCTGCGTTGACCAAAGGTGTTGTAGATCCATTAGAGGATTGGTAGAACCAAAGCCTCCACACAATGAATCTCAAGGTTATTGGATCAAAGAGATCAAATTAACATACTTGGGCTTTCAATCATAATTTTGGGCCACGAATGATCATTTATTCGAATCGGGACAAAATTTAGCGCTATGTTAAGCAATCGTAAGTGGACTTATGTAGAAGTTGCACCTATTTTGAGGCCGGTCAACATCAATTTATGCATCATTTATTTTGAGACATGATATAGAGATCATGCTCTAACAACATTTAGTGTAAGAAGAAGGGTATGAGATGAAGAGGGATTAGGGTAAAAAAGAATAACCACTTTTGAATTAATATTTAATCAAACTATTATTAAAATCATTCATCCATTTTGGTGGAGTTGAACTCAACACCCAAGATCCAATGATGTTAATAAAGTCATGATAAAAAAAATCAACTCAAGACAGCCAGAAAATAATCAGAAAATAATCACAAAATAATAATATATTTAATATATACATTTAAAGGGTTAAAAAAAGTTTAAAAAATAGAAAATAATGAGGAAAATATCAATTATGTTCAAATTAATCAAGAAATAAAAAATAAGGTCATAGAAAAATTAGAAATGGATCCAAATATTTTTATAAAAATTTTGGTAATTTTTAAAAAGTTAGAAACTAATTTTAAAAATTAAAATAAATGGATAAAATAAACAAAAATAGTAAAAAAAATAACAAAGTCAGAAACAAAAATAAAATGAGGTCACCAATATTTGTCACAATATCATTGGATCATTCCATAATTTTTTCAGAATTAAAAAATGTGCAAAAGTATTTTTAAACATTTTAAACAAATCAAATAAGTGTAAATTTCATAAAAAATATCAAAACACAAAAATAAATTGTGAAAAAATAAAAATCAGTAAGAGAATAATCAAAAATATTTTTCATAATTTTTTCATATTTTTTGGACTAAAAATGAATTTTCTATGATTTTTTGAAGTTTAAAAGAATAAAAATATAAAAATCAGAAAAAGAAAATAAAAGAAAAAGATGTGGACCATTGGATGAGAGTCAAAACGCGTTAGTAATCAAATATAAAGGATCTGGCGCGCTGTGCATATCATGGTCTTTACTGAATAAAGCACTAAATTAAATGTAAAATCAGAAATTCAAAAAAACAAATGGCACGCTTTCATTGGTTAGAAGGTGACACGTTGGTCATCTTCAACCTCCAGCCTCACGAATTGCATGTCTCTCAAACTGTAAAATTAGAAGCTCAGACCTATGCCATTCGTTTCGTCTCTTCAAGACGAAGACAACCATACCCTCGCGCCATTTTTATATAAACTGTAACTCAAGCAATTTGGAAGAAAAGTTTTGAAAGGGGATTTGAAAATACATGGTCCAAACGCGTTTCCAGAAGAAAGTAACTATTGCGACTAGAACCAGGGCAATGAGAGCAACACAATGATACCAAAGTTTTGAAGAATTGATGAAGGAATCTACCTATTGAAGTTGAGTTGCAGAGCTCTGAAACTAGACTTCTATGGAGCAATGTAGGGCACGATTCTTGAATGTAAATGTATGGATAGGTTCAATGAAGATCAAGGAAGGTGAATTGATGGAGAAAATGGATTGAAAAAGGCTTGAGAATAGGATTCGAAGTAGTTGAATTTTGAGTTGGAAAGCAAGTTTGGAAGGGTGATTCTGGCTATCTAAGCTTGGGAAATTGAATGGGGTAGTACATGTAATTATAGGAGAAGCAAATGGGATCAAAAGGAAGGGTGCATGATGCAATTTGGAGGGAATTCGTGCAAACCTGATGCACGAGTGAAGTGTGATCCAAACCTCACCAAAACTCATCCAATTCTTGCGTTTTGATGCACTAATCCACTTGGGAAAGTTGGCTAATCATGTTTAGACCCAAAACGCGTGCTAATTTGAGATTTAGAGGTTGTAACATTAAATTCAAATTCTGACTTGCAGAGAAACTTCAATTCCAAGTTACCACTTTTAAAACAATGGCATTTCCACCTCATGGAGTCTTAAGGCATGATTCTTGATGCTTTGGAAAGATGAGGTAATAAACTTTTCAATGGAAAAAGAATGGAATCAATTGGAGGTTTGAGCTAAAAATTACATGGAGTCAAAGTTGGAGAAAAAGAGTTGACTTTCCATACTTAGAAATATTTCAAATTCTTTTTTTAAAAAGACCTATAATATGTTGCATCCAAACATGGCGTTGCACTTAGAATTTGATCTTGATCAAAAAAGATGGAATAAATTATATCTCTTGAATGACATTTTGAAATTTGAACCACTCAAAATCTCCAAAAATTGAGCAAGTTATGACTTGTTGAAGTTGGCCAAAAATCATGAAATGACCTATAATCTTTTGCACTCTTAAGGCAACTTCCATCCATTTTTTTACTTTGCACATAAAAGAAGGTATGAAGTAAACATCTTGAAGATCATCATGGAAAAAGAATGGGATCAAGGTGATAAAAATTGACCAAGTTATGACCATTTGCAGTCACATATGGGAAATTAGGGATTCAACTGGATGACTTGTAATCTTTCTTCTTCACCAAGTTCCTTCCACATGAAAAATCTTTGGAACTTTTGAAGTGATTTGTTGTTAATTCTTTGAAGATAAGAATGTTTTTGGAATCACTCAAAAATACCAAAAGATGAGCAAGATATTCCCCTTTGAAGTCCAAAACCCTAGCCTCTAGATCAAGAGAATGCTTGGTGGAACTTTGCCAAATTTGAACAAACTTTTTGTGCCAATACTCTTCCTTTGTGAATAGAAATTGTTGAGGATGGTGATGAGGACCTATGGCCACCAACCAATCTCATACCAACTCCAAAACAACTTCAAAGGTGAGGTTTAAATTACTCAAGACTTTGACCAGGTGTTATACCCCAAAATTTGCCCTCCCTTTCTTCAGGAAACCATCTTGGATTTTCAAGGGCCCTCTGAAACAAATCCAAGTCCTGAGTTATCCCTTTTCCCAAGCAAGCCGCTTACAAGAGCAAGATGATCTCACGAACTCCAGAAACAACACTTTTATCTTGAGAAAAAAAATCAAATTCTAAGTACTTAGAATGCTTCTCTAAAATAAGTTTTTTTAGAAAAATCAGCGCTTCAGAACTTCTGGACCCATTCCAGATGAAGACGGTAAGAAGTTGCAAGCTTGGCTCAGCGTGGTCAGAAGTTGGCTCTTCAGCAGCTACATCAGTTTAATCAGAGGTTGTAAACGTGGTTCAGAATGTAAGCCTCAAACAGAACATGCCCCTTCAGCAGTTACACAAGCTCAGTCAGAATTTGCTAAAGGAATGTAAGAGAAGCAGGAAAGTCTGAAGGCTCCTTCAGAATAGGTTGAAATCAGAAGATGAAAGGTCAGAAGAATGGGTGTTACACTGATACAGAATCTCTAAGTCCAGATTGTCCAAGGAACGTACCAGAAAACTAGGAGAATCTTCAGAGCTTACTTAAGACCACAGGTAGCCAAGGCCAGAGCATGGTGTACGTTGCTGATTCAACGCTGGTTTCCATTACCAGAATGTTGGTATTGACAGGTCTTGTCACCATTTAATGCCCATTAATGCTTCCAACCACTCCTGAGCATTCACGTGTGGCTTGGAAAACGCTTTTGCACAGATTCTGGCATGGGTCTTCACGCCACCGCCCACTTCATAGGTCACTTCTCCTCAATCTACGCCTGCTGCTGCAACCTAGGCTGAAAGCTATCTGTATCACAACTTCCCAGGAATTTCTGTCAAAGAACAAATTCAAACTCTGTTGGCGCCTTAAATGTTCAAGGCATCCACAAGGATTTTGCCTATAAATAGAGAGGCTTCACCACTGCAAGAAAGGTTCAAGAAAAGAAACAGAAAAATTGCTAAAGAGAGAAACAGAACTCCTAGCAACACAGCATTCTGAAACTCTGCCAAAATCTCCAGCTTTGTTTCATAACTTTGAGTTTCTCACCTTCAACTTCATCAAATATCCAGTTCTTTTTTCTGTAAACCAAAAACACTCTTTCCAAACTTCTGACCCTACACACGTATACACCTTTACTTCCCCTTTTCAAAATCTGTCCAGAACACCACCAGAACCAGAACCAAAAGCTAAACTTTCACTCACCAACTTTTCCAAACAGTCAGGTAAGCACCTGCTGACCCTCATCACACTGTTAAGCATCATCAGCTGTGCATATTCAAGTAACATAATGTAAATATTCATGTTATTGATATTTATGTTCTGAGGATTTTCATACCTCAGAATGTTCTGAGCCAGTATAGGACTTGCCTGTGACCTTGGTGATTCTGACCTCTGAAACGTTTTTGTATTTGCTGGATCTGTTCCAAGTATGTTTCCTGTTTTGTGGAGTAACAACAGGATTGCAGATGTTCTGATTAGTACAGGAAAGAGCCAAGTGCTGACTTTGACGTTAGCACATCTGAAGCCTGTTTTGCTGTCAATGATATCAGAACCTCTGAGAGTTATTGCCTTTTCAGCAGAATCAGAACTTCTGGTTTCTCCACTAACAAACTTCTGTCTTGCAGCGCAGGGAAATCAGAACTTCTGATTTCCCCACTAACAAGGTTCTGTTTTGCAGGTGCCAGAGTCAGAAGTTCTGACTCATCCAGTTTCACTAACAGGTTGATCATCTGGCAGCGGATCTGGGTCAGAACTTCTGATGACCTCCCAGCAGCGCGCGGGCTCCCTCTCTCTCTCTATATATCTTGTTTTTTGCTATTTTCTTTTTTGTCTATTTTTCTCGTTGAACCCCCCATGTACAAATGTGTATCCCCCTCCCCTAATTGTTGTAATAGCGTAGGATTTTACATTTCCACTTCTTATTGCTAGTAATTAGGACGTGTATGGCAAGATAAAATCAATGAAATAGAAAAACCTAATTCAAAGAAAAAACTCTTGTATGCAATAAAACACACTTGCACACTAACACCCCTAGGGTTACATCCACTTGTTTCCTTTCAAAAATTGGGCCATATTGCATGTTAGGTCTCTTTGGGCAAAACAAATAATTCAAATGATCATAGTCCCTCGATGACGCCTTTTTTTTGCCTAAAATGATCAAGTCCCTTAAAGAAAACATTGCCCAAAGATACTTGGCACCATTGCAATTATGGTCTAAACGATGACCCACGCCTGTCCCTTTCACATCCTAACACAAGATTGTCCACCAAACACAATGGTGGAACAAAATTGTTAAAAGGGTTAAAAGCATAACAAAAATCTTTGAGAACTTTAGGGTAGATCGCTCTTAAGTACTTGTCAACTTGCAAAAAACACTTGCCTGTTTTTTAAACCACACCTCACAACACTTTCAAAATAACTTTCAAAAACAAATGAAAACCTTTTCAAAAGACATACACCTTTGTTTACATCCCAACATGGATCATTACAAAGGTTGCCACCACATTGGCCTCTTTTCAAAACATTTTCAAAAAACACACACAAAGCACCATTTCAAACAATTGTAAAAAGGCAAGTGATCTAAGAAAGTAACTAAGAGCCCATGGATAACCATGGATAGAAAGGGTGCTAATACCTTCCCTTTCTATAATCTACTCCCCGAACCCAAGAAAAATCTCAAAGGTTTTTGCTGTGCTTTTTAAACCTTTCCTTAGGATAAAATAAAAAGTCGGTGGCGACTCTTGCTCAACCGAAACATTTGCGAAAACAAACGCAAAACCACAGTCAGTTCTCCCACCGTATCACAGAACTGGCGACTCTGCTGGGGACTTATTTTAAAAGTGGAGTAACCTTAGGGCTTAGATCACCCTCTTGCATGACTAATTGTTTGGATTGTTTGCTTTATACTTTGGCTCTATTGTTTGGGTTTGCAAATCCTACACCCGGATTTTGGGAAACATTCATAGATAGCAATACGTTGTGGAAACTGTGCGGGGTATACCGACACAGTCGAAGCAATAGCTATATTAGTGCGACATATTTGTGAGTACCGGTAACCCTTGAGTTCAATCAAGGAGAGTACGGGGCCGCTGAGTGATGTCACTAAGCACTAATGACCTAGAACCTTACTTGACCATCTTGGCCTTTTATTAGGGGTAGTGAGATGACCGGCTTTGGTGCAGTCTGAAGTTGGTAGATACTCGATACTACACTCATTGAGGGTTGTTTTCTTGGAATATTTTGGTCGCTAGTTAAGTGGCTAAACCAAAACAATGAACAATGAAAACAATCCCGTGATATTGAGCTCCTTAGAACCCGGTTACTATTTATAGGACAGGTTTTTAAGCCAACTACACTCAAGAGGGTACTTACCTATGAAACCCCACGCAAGCCTGAAACTAGGGTTTGGTGTGATTTGCTTGTACATATGTTTTGTGCATACATCATAAACATCATGAAGCATCATATGCATTTACTAACCATTTCAAGGGTTTGGATCTTCATCTTTGTTCCTGTTTTGTAGGTCATGGAAATTCCTTGCAGAAATACCATTCAAGTCAACCTTGTGAGAATCTCTCCTCAACTCAAGGAGCTCACCTCAAGAATTCCGGAAAATTCATCCTTCAGTGAAAGACATGGTAGACTGCTCAGCCTAGTCAACACCAACATTGAAGAAGACATGATGAAAGTGCTATTCCAGTTCTTTGACCCTCTTCACCACTGTTTCACTTTCCCTGATTATCAGTTGGTACCCACTTTGGAGGAGTTTTCTCAACTCCTGAGAATTCCTATCCTTAATCAACTACCCTTCAATGGTACGGAAAAGGAACCAAAGCCGGAAGATGTTGCTCGAGCATTACATCTACAACCATCCGACATCAAGGGGCATTGGGAAACCAGAAGCGGCGTCAAGGGATTCTTAGCAAAATTCTTGTTTGAGAAGGCACAAGAATGTTGGAGCTCATTGGTCCTACAAGCCTTTGAAGAAATTGTGGCACTCCTTATCTATGGGTTGGTCTTGTTCCCAAATCCTGACCAATTGATAGATGTCAACGCCGTCAAAATCTTCTTGTCCAGAAATCCAATACCAACATTGCTTGGGGACATCCTTCACTCATTTTACACACGAACAATGAGAAAGAGGGGTGTTCTTATGTGCTGTACTCCTATCCTTGCAAGGTGGTTTATTTCGCACCTTCCACAATCTGTCTTGAAGAACGACCAAGGCTCAAGGTGGTCCCAACGGTTGATGACTCTTACTCACTCTGATGTACATTGGTGTTCTCAGTCCAGAGAAAATGTCATCATCGTCGATCGTTGCGGAGAGTTCCCTAATGTTCCTTTACTTGGAATTAGAGGAGGTATCACCTACAACCCTTGCCTAGCTTTGAGACAATTTGGATATGCACGGAGGGATGGTCCTCATGACATGTTGATTCCGGACCTAGTTTTTGACTTCGACAACGATGCGCAAGGACTTCACCAAAGATTCATCAGAGCTTGGGGGAGACCCAACAAGGTGGATAGCAAGACTCTGGGACACAAGAACTCCATCCCTCTTGAGCCTTATCTCAAGTGGGTACGAGCCCGAGCCTAAAGTCTGATGATGCCTTATCCTCATGTTCTCCCTGTGATTAAAGAGCCTGTTAAGGAAGGAGAGGTTCCCTATACCATCCTGCATCTTGACATGCCTACATCGTGGGAGGAAATGCAGAAAAGTTGGATTCAGCTCAAGGAGGAACGGAATACTTTTGAAGCTAGCTTCTACGCCAGTGAGAAGAAGGTTCTAGAGCTTACCCGCCGACTCCATGAGCAAGAGGCCCTCAACACCTACATCGCACCAAAGAGGATGCGCAATGTCTTTTTACCTTGAGAAGTTATTTTGTAATATTTGGCCCATGGGGCATTTATGTACTAACAAATTTCTTCTTAATATGACGTGCGTTCTTCTTTGTCTGAAACAATTTTGAATGTCCTAAATCCTTGAATGCATTGCATACATAAGCATATCATTCATCATGTGCATAAGCAGGTCTCACTCCAAGTTTCCTTATCTATCTGCTGTTTATGTCAGTCAGGATGGATCTCGAGCAAACAGTCAAAGACCTACAAGCCCAGAATGCACAGTTCCAGCAACTCCTGATGACCTTGGCTAAGGGTCAGGAGGATATCAAGACGCAATTGGGGAACAAGGACCCAATAAAAAAGAAGAAAAAGAGAATCGGGGTGGCTACTTTGGGGAGAAGATTTGACGGAGAAGCTCGGAGAGTGCTTGAATTTCCTCCTATCTCTGATGAAGGAACCAGCAAAGGAGGTGGGGCCGCGCTACCTTCCGAGTCTGATGCGGAAGAGGAGGAGGTCGAAGAGGATGAAGATTATACCGATCAACAATACCCTCCAGTTGATGATAAATACAAAGGGCTAGAAGACAGGTTGGCTGCCATGGAGCTACAAAGAGTACCGGGTTTGGATTTTGAAGACTTGGGTTTGGTTGCCGGGATTGTGATTCCCCCAAAATTCAAAGTGCCAGTGTTTGTGAGGTATGATGGGATGTCTTGTCCCAAAATGTATCTCAGGTCCTACGTGAGAAAAATTCAACCCTATACGGCAGATAAAAACCTTTGGATTCATTTCTTTCAAGACAGTCTTTCTGGAGCTCAGTTGGAGTGGTTTTATCAGCTAGAAGGAACCAGCGTTCGAAATTGGGAAGATTTGGCCACCGCTTTCTACAAATAATACCAATACAATTCTGACCTTGCCCCTACTCGTACCCAACTTCAGGGCATGTCGTTAGGAACAGGCGAAGGATTCAAAGAATACGCATAAAAATGGAGGGATTTGGCTGGCAGGGTGCAGCCTCCTTTAACCGATCGTGAACTTGTTGATATGTTTCTAGGGACCCTATCTGGGCCATTTTTCAATCATCTGATTGGTAACTCTTCCGCAGGGTTTACCGATTTGATCTTAACGGGCGAAAGAATAGAAGCTGGCATCAGGTCAGGAAAGATTCAGAAGGGTGTTGCTGCAAGTACTGAGAAGAGGCCTTTTAAGAAGGAAGCAAGTGTCGTCTATGGTCCTAGAAGACAAGTCAAGTCAGAAAGTCGCCAAGCCGTCAATGCTCTGGTCATTTCAAAACCTGTTGCTACTCCTCAGCAGTACAATCAACAAAGAGGTGAAAGACCCAAGAGACAGTATACTCGGTTGAGTATGACCTTGTCACAAATTTTACCCCAACTATTATCAACCAACCTGGTGACCACCAAAGAAGCTCCTAAGGTCGTTAATACTGCATCTCCTAAGTATAACCCGAATGCCCGTTGTGCTTATCATTCTGATAGCCCCGGGCATACTACTGATGATTGCTGGGCCTTGAGAAACAAAGTGCAAGATCTTATCGATGCAAAGGAAATTCAGTTTGAAGCGCCTGAAAAACCGAATGTTGTAACTGCTCCTATGCCCCAGCATAGAGTAAATGCCATTGAAGAAGAGTTGTACGCTGTTTCAGTGAATGATGTTGCTACCCCTCTGTTGACTGTTAAGAGGAACTTGCTACTAGCCGGTTTATTTCCAGGTTGTAGTAAGGGTTGCCTCCTGTGTGCTGTCATCCCTACCGGTTGTCCACCGCTGAAATCAGGCATCAAAAGCCTGATGGATAGCAAGGAAATTCTGTTCAAGAAAACTGCTGTTCCGTTTGTTTCCGTTGAAGAAATATCTGTTGTCACAATTTACAATCCTGCCAAAGCTCCCGTGAAGAAACCAGTCCGAATTATGTCTGTTGCACCCATTACTATTACTGTTCCGGGACCTCTCCCCTATGAGTCTGATAAAGCGGTCCCATGGCATTATGGAGACGACGTGTATATGCTTGGGGTGAAGCAGGAGTTCAGCACCAATACCAGTATCAGTAACATCACTGGTCCCGCCAAGATTACTCGCAGTGGCAGGCTCTTCTCGCCTGACATTGCACCGCCAGTTATCCGAAAACCTCTCACCATCACACCCGCAAGTGTGCATGTTCCAATTCAAGTTCCTGTGTCTACTACTGCCGCCGGGTCCTCTGATACTCGGGGCAAAGAAGTTGCTACCGATTTGCCTGCCAGGACGGAGGCACCAAAAAAGACTGTTGTAGAAGCCTCCCAACAAGAAATGGAGGAAATTCTGAAAATCATCAAAAAGAGTGACTTTAACGTTGTTGAACAGTTGGGGCATACTCCCTCCAAAATCTCTATGCTATCATTGTTTCTATGCTCAGAGGCCCATGCAAAAGCCCTGATTTCATTTCTGAAAATGGCCCATGTGCCGCAAGAGACCTCCGCGGATCAATTCACTGACTGTGTGGCTAATCTGACAGCTGACAATGGATTGGGGTTCTCGGATGCTGACCTCACCCCCAAAGGGAAAAATCACAATGATGTCCTGCATGTTTCCATAGAATGCAGGGGCACTACTCTCGCACACGTATTAGTGGATACCGGCTCTTCCCTGAATGTTTTGCCTAAGAAGGCATTGGATCGCTTGGATTGTGAAGGTTTGGAGTTGAAACCTAGTAACATCATTGTTAGAGCCTTCGACGGTTCTAAGAGGATGGTGCACGGTGAAGTAAACATTCCTGTTCGTGTGGGTTCCCAAGTCTTCGACTCAACGTTCTATGTAATGGATATTCGTCCATCTTACTCCTGCTTATTGAGTCGACCCTGGATTCACAAGGCTGGGGCAATAACCTCCACTCTACACCAAAAGCTCAAATATCCTGTCAAAGGGAAGATTGTTACCGTGCAGGGTGAGGAGGAATACATGGTTAGTCACTTGAATTCATTCCGGTATATCGAGATGGACGGGGAGTTTATTGAAACCCCCTTTCAACATTTTGAGGAGGTACCTCCAATTTTGGCATCAGCTGAAGCAGTAGTTGAAGAAGACTCTCCGTTGAAGATGGCATCTTTGAAGGATGCCCGGGCTGTAATCGAGAAAGGCAATTGTGCGAACTGGGGTCATCTTCCTGACTTCACTCAAAAGAACGACAAGTTCGGGCTGGGCTTTACTGCAGAGGCTCAGAGGGCTGTGCGCAAGGAAAAGATCAGAAAGACTCCAGTGTTTATCACTAGTCCAAGGGTGAATGCTATTGAGGAGGATGTAGAGGAAGCAGAGTTTGACAGTTGGATCTACCCGACTACCAGCAACGGACCAAGCAACTGGACGGCAAAGGATTTTACACCTATCACATTTGTCACGCAGTAACTATTTCTTTTGATTTTCAATTTGTAACAAGCAATGTGTTAAAACTTTTATTGGCTCGGTGTCCTACCCGGGGCATCGTAGCTCCATTTGTGAGGGCTTTTTGTATGACATTTCCATATATCATCAATCAAAACATTGGACGTTTGTTGCATTTCAAATCTTGTGCTCCTTTTCTTTCTGTGTTATATATTGCAAAACAGCTATATTTACACACACTCACTTATACAGGTTTCAACCCACTCTGGATCTCACTGGTAACAGCTCTGCTACCGCCGATTATGACTTCGAGAATCCGATCAACTTGGCCGAAGACGAAGGTGAAGATGACTGTGAAGTGCCCGGTGAACTCGCAAGACTGCTACTCCAGGAAGAGAGGGCTATTCAACCACACGAAGAGTCGGTGGACACAATTAAACTGGGTACGGAGACAGATAGGAAAGAGGTCAAGATCGGGGCTAATCTAGAGCTCAGCGTGAAGCAACGATTGATCCAGATGCTACATGATTACATAGAGATCTTTGCTTGGTCATACGAAGATGTGCCTGGTTTGGATGCCGACATTGTAGTTCATCACCTGCCAACTAAGGAAGACTGCCCTCCAGTAAAGCAAAAAGTTCGCCGCATGTGCCCAGAGATGTCCGAAAAGATCAAGGCTGAGGTTATGAAGCAATTCGATGCCGGATTTCTAGCAGTAACTTCTTACCCTCAGTGGGTTGCCAATGTGGTGCCAGTGCCGAAGAAGGACGGTAAAGTCAGAATATGTGTTGACTACAGGGATTTAAACAGGGCAAGCCCCAAGGATGATTTTCCTCTGCCGCACATCGACGTTCTCGTTGACAATACTGCTCAACACAAGGTTTTCTCCTTCATGGATGGTTTTTCAGGGTATAACCAGATCAAGATGGCTCCGGAGGATATGGAGAAGACTACCTTTGTGACTCAGTGGGGCACCTTCTGTTACAAAGTTATGCCATTCGGATTGAAAAACGCGGGGGCAACCTATCAACGTGCCATGGTTGCTTTATTTCATGATATGATCTATCACAAGATTGAGGTATACGTCGATGACATGATTGCAAGGTCTCAAACTGAGGAGGAGCACCTTAATCATCTGAGGAAGCTATTCGACCGACTGAAGTTATATAAGCTGAGGTTGAATCCCAACAAATGCACCTTTGGGGTGAGGTCCGGAAAATTGCTGGGTTTCGCTGTAAGTGATAAAGGTATTCAGGTGGACCCTGCCAAGGTGAAAGCCATACAAGAGATTCCAACTCCAAAGACAGAGAAAGAAGTCAGAGGCTTCCTAGGACGACTAAATTACATTGCCCGATTCATCTCACATCTGACTGCTACTTGTGAGCCAATCTTCAAATTACTGAAGAAAGATCAAGTAGTACGCTAGAACGATGAATGTCAGGCTGCCTTTGAAAAGATAAAGGAATATCTCCAAGAGCCACCCATTCTTATGCCGCCAGTGGAAGGAAGACCTCTGATACTATATTTGACAGTACTTGACAATTCAATGGGGTGTGTGCTGGGACAGCATGACGAGTCCGGCCGAAAAGAGTATGCTATTTATTACTTGAGCAAAAAGTTTACCGACTGTGAGTCTCGTTACTCACTGCTTGAGAAAACTTGTTGCGCTCTAGTATGGGTTGCTCGCCGGCTGAGACAGTATATGCTGACTCACACCACTTTGTTGATTTCAAAGATGGATCCCATCAAGTACATATTTGAAAAGCCCGCTCTGTCTGGAAGAATAGCGAGATGGCAAATGATCTTAACAGAATATGATATCCAGTACACAACTCAAAAAGCAATCAAAGGAAGCGTATTGGCAGATCATTTGGCACACCAACCTGTGGACGATTACCAATCATTGAACTTTGATTTTCCGGACGAAGACATCATGGTGGTAACTGACTGTGAAATACCTGGACCGGATGAAGGACCTGAGGAAGGATCCCGATGGTCTATGCATTTTGACGGAGCCTCCAATGCTTTGGGTAACGGCGTCGGCGCTGTAATCATATCTCCCAAAGGAACGCATACTCCACTCACCGCCCGATTATGTTTCAACTGCACCAACAACATGGCGGAATATGAGGCATGTATCATGGGTCTACAAGCTGCAATCGACTTAAGGATCAAATTTCTGAGTGTCTTCGGAGATTCTTCTCTCGTGATCAATCAGATCAAAGGCGAGTGGGATACGAAACACCCAAATCTTATTTCTTACAAGGAGTATGTGTCAACCTTGCTTCCCCACTTTGAAGAGATAACTTTTGAGCATTTCCCAAGAGAGGAGAATCAGCTAGCGGACGCACTAGCTACGATGTCTTCAATGTTCAAGGTTAAATGGGACAATGAGGCTCCCCGGATCATTATCTGGAAGTTGGACGAACCGGCACACTGCTGCGACCTCGAGGCCGAGAAGGCAACTGAAAAACCCTGGTATCATGAGGTGAAGAGGTACTTGGAAGCTCAGGAATACCCTGAAGGTGCATCTGTCAATGACAAGAAGTTCATGAGGAGGTTTGCGGCAAAATTCTTCCTCAGTAACGGCATCCTCTACAAACGGAATCATGATTCAACTCTACTACGTTGTGTGGATAAGGCTGAAGCAGAGAAAATCATGATAGAACTGCATGAAGGTACATTCGGAACACATTCCAGTGGACACACCATGGCAAAGAAAATCCTTAGGGCGGGATATTTCTGGTACACCATGGAAGCCGATTGTTACCAACACTCTCGAACTTGTCACAAATGCCAGATCTATGCTGAAAAGGTGCATATTCCCCCAGTCCCTCTGAACGTCATAACGGCACCTTGGCCTTTTGCAATGTGGGGCATTGATATGATCGGTGAGATCCGACCGACGGCATCCAATGGGCATCGCTTCATCTTGGTAGCGATCGATTACTTCACAAAGTGGGTTGAGGCAGCTTCCTACGTGACGATAACCAAGAGCGTCGTGGCACGTTTCATCCGGCATAATCTGATCTGTCGGTACGGTGTCCCGGAAAGAATCATCACGGACAATGGTACCAACCTCAATAACAAAATGATCACTGAACTCTGTGAACAATTCAAGATACAGCACCACAATTCTTCTCCCTACCGGCCGAAGATGAATGGGGCTGTAGAAGCGGCGAAGAAGAATATTAAGAAAATTGTGCAGAAGATGACAGTGACTTATAAAGATTGGCACGAGATGTTACCATTTGCTCTTCATGGGTACCGTACCTCAGCAAGAACGTCAACCGGGGCAACTCCTTTCTCCTTGGTCTATGGCATGGAGGCAGTCTTGCCCATTGAAGTCCAGATACCTTCTCTCCGGATAATGAAAGATGCAGACTTAAATGAAGATGACTGGATCCAGACTCGACTTGATCAATTAAACCTGATTGACGAAAAGAGGCTCACCGCTATCTGTCATGGTCAGACGTATCAAAAACGAATGATCAGGGCATTTAACAAGAGGGTCAGATCACAAGAGTATCAGGTCGGAGACTTGGTAATCAAGCGCATCATCCTTCCTCAAAGTGATCCCCGGGGCAAATGGACCCCTACTTACGAAGGGCCATTTGTGGTTAAACATGTTTTCTCAGGAGGAGCCATGATCCTAACCACCATGGATGGTGACGACCTCCCTCACCCCGCCAATGCAGACATAGTGAAAAAATACTACGCATGAACAAAAGACCCGCTAGGTTGACATACCTAGGCAAAAATAAGGGCTTCCCGGTGAACCAAAAGGGTTCGGGCAAAAATAAGGGATGAAATGAAAAATCTGTACACCCGGCAAGTCGAAAACCTGAAAAGGCGGCTTGGGCAAAAATGGGTATCCCGGTGGACTGAAAACCCGAAAGGGCGGTCAAGGCAAAAGTTAGGGATAAAGCGTAACACTATGTTTCATTGGATCACTTCGCATCCGGAATTCGGTATCAACTATCTGGCTCAGATTTCGGCATCGACCAATCAGCTTCATTTTCAACTAGGCAGCAGAGCGATGAGACGCTTGGGGATATAAAGGCGATAGCAGAGTTGGAACCCAGTGGGATTGTTCACATAGATGTTTTGTTTTCTTTCCAAAAATTATAAACTCTGATTATTCGGCGGCATCCTCTTACTAGGATGTCAGCTTCTTGTACAAAAACGCCTATTCACAGGCAAAGTTCAAATCAATACAAATTCACTTGTCCATACAAGTTGCCATTGTTTTTCTTTTTTCTGTTTTGTCTTGCGAAGAACGTCCAATGTTCATTTTTGATATATGCATTTGGCATTAAATTGCTAATTTATAAATGTTTGCAAAAGATCAATTACAGGTGACATCAGAAACAAGGGCAATGTAAGGTTGTCTGATGCAGTCTGGTTGCTTTGTCCGCCAAGGTACCAAGGTAGATTCGACTGAGGAATATGACCAAATCATCTCAACGCCCCGCAGAGTAAGATAAGATTCAACAATACTTTCCCCAAGCAGAGTTGATTCCCCGTCGATCCTGAAAAGGCACAACGTTCCCCGGCAGGTCTTAAAAGCTTATCCCCAGTAGATTCTGGAAGCTTGTTCCCTGCAGAATACGGACGTCTCTCCCGAACTTCATTCAGAGTTATTCCTCACAAGGGCTTATAACTGGGTTATCCTCAGCTAATCGCCACGGAAGATCGCCCCTACCAAAGTTCTTTCAATCCCCAGCGGAGTTTATCTTTCAATCCCCGGCGGAGTTTATCATCAGAATCCCCAGCGGAGTTTATCTTTGGTATTCCCCAGCAGAGTTGACCTTTGGTGTTTCCCAGCGGAGTTTTTATCTCCAGCAGAATTCATCATTAAAGTCGTCCTTCGCAGGCCTCTCATCAAAACTTCGGCAAAATATCTCGGCCACAGGGCAACTCCTCGGCCGATCGTCAAAGATTTATTTTCCTAAGACGAAGTTACATTCATAAACATTTCACACTTTCATACATCTCGCTTACATACATGATAAAGTGCATACAACACTATCTCATGTTGAACATCATGACATCATGCATATCATACATCATGACATTGCGTGTAACTTATGTTTTTGCCTTTTCAGGGAAAAAGACAATCCCAAAGACAACTACCTTCAACTGTCACAAATTCCAGATTCGATTCCTGTATCTAGCCAGGGCACATCTATCAACTACAACGTTTCCAGATTCGATTCCTGTATCCAGCCAGGGCATATCTGTTGACCACATTTCTAGACTCGATTCTTGTATCTAGCCAGGGCACGTCTGAAGAGTTCGAAGATTCGATTCCTGTATCCAGCCAGGGCATATCTGTTGACCGCATTTCTAGACTCGATTCCTGTATCTAGCCAGGGCACGTCTGAAGAGTTCGAAGATTCGATTCCTGTATCTAGCCAGGGCACATCTATCAACTACAACGTTTCCAGATTCGATTCCTGTATCCAGCCAGGGCATATCTGTTGACCACATTTCCAGACTCGATTCCTGTATCTAGCCAGGGCACGTCTGAAGAGTTCGAAGATTCGATTCCTGTATCCAGCCAGGGCATATCTGTTGACCGCATTTCCAGACTCGATTCCTGTATCTAGCCAGGGCACGTCTGAAGAGTTCGAAGATTCGATTCCTGTATCTAGCCAGGGCACATCTATCAACTACAACGTTTCCAGATTCGATTCCTGTATCTAGCCAGGGCATATCTGTTGACCACATTTCCAGACTCGATTCCTGTATCTAGCCAGGGCACGTCTGAAGAGTTCGAAGATTCGATTCCTGTATCCAGCCAGGGCATATCTGTTGACCACATTTCCAGATTCGATTCCTGTATCCAGCCAGGGCATATCTGCATAAGGAGATTGAAGATCAAACACCTGTAACAAGCCAGGAAAACATCTGCCTTTCTCAGATATATAAAGTTCTCGCTAAGGAATCTCTTGTGCGATCAACACTTCCAAATGGCATCTGTAAGCCCATTCCCGACAAAGTTCTGTCACATCTCCAGATGGCATCTATAAGCCCATCTCCCTATCCACCACCTCTCCAAATGGCATCTATAAGCCCATTCCCGCCATCACATTGCTGATACTCTACTATGCGAGTGCAAATTTCCGGGCACTCTGGTGTCCAATCTCCTTTTACCTTCGAGTCGCGAAAGACAAACTCGCCAATCTAACTCTTCAGGTTCAAGAAGATTGAACAGGGGCAACTGTTATACCCCAAAATTTGCCCTCCCTTTCTTCAGGAAACCATCTTGGATTTTCAAGGTCCCTCTGAAACAAATCCAAGTCCTGAGTTATCCCTTTGCCCAAGCAAGCCGCTTACAAGAGCAAGATGATCTCACGAACTCCAGAAACAACACTTTTATCTTGAGAAAAAAAATCAAATTCTAAGTACTTAGAATGCTTCTCTAAAATAAGTTTTTTTAGAAAAATCAGCGCTTCAGAACTTCTGGACCCATTCCAGATGAAGACGGTAAGAAGTTGCAAGCTTGGCTCAGCGTGGTCAGAAGTTGGCTCTTCAGCAGCTACATCAGTTCAATCAGAGGTTGTAAACGTGGTTCAGAATGTAAGCCTCAAACAGAACATGCCCCTTCAGCAGTTACACAAGCTCAGTCAGAATTTGCTAAAGGAATGTAAGAGAAGCAGGAAAGTCTGAAGGCTCCTTCAGAACAGGTTGAAATCAGAAGATGAAAGGTCAGAAGAATGGGTGTTACACTGATACAGAATCTCTAAGTCCAGATTGTCCAAGGAACGTACCAGAAAACTAGGAGAATCTTCAGAGCTTACTTAAGACCACAGGTAGCCAAGGCCAGAGCATGGTGTACGTTACTGATTCAACGTTGGTTTCCATTACCAGAATGTTGGTATTGACAGGTCTTGTCACCATTTAATGCCCATTAATGCTTCCAACCACTCCTGAGCATTCACGTGTGGCTTGGAAAATGCTTTTGCACAGATTCTGGCATGGGTCTTCACGCCACCGCCCACTTCAGAGGTCACTTCTCCTCAATCTACGCCTGCTGCTGCAACCTAGGCTGAAAGCTATCTGTATCACAACTTCCCAGGAATTTCTGTCAAAGAACAAATTCAAACTCTGTTGGCGTTTAATGTTCAAGGCATCCACAAGGATTTTGCCTATAAATAGAGAGGCTTCACCACTGCAAAAAAGGTTCAAGAAAAGAAACAGAAAAATTGCTAAAGAGAGAAACAGAACTCCTAGCAACACAGCATTCTGAAACTCTGCCAAAATCTCCAGCTTTGTTTCATAACTTTGAGTTTCTCACCTTCAACTTCATCAAATATCCAATTCTTTTTTCTGTAAACCAAAAACACTCTTTCCAAACTTCTGACCCTACACACGTATACACCTTTACTTCCCCTTTTCAAAATCTGTCCAGAACACCACCAAAACCAGAACCAAAAGCTAAACTTTCACTCACCAACTTTTCCAAACAGTCAGGTAAGCACCTGCTGACCCTCATCACACTGTTAAGCATCATCAGCTGTGCATATTCAAGTAACATAATGTAAATATTCATGTTATTGCTGTTTATGTTCTGAGGATTTTCATACCTCAGAACATTCTGAGCCAGTATAGGACTTGCCTGTGACCTTGGTGATTCTGACCTCTGAAACGTTTTTGTATTTGCTGGATCTGTTCCAAGTATGTTTCCTGTTTTGTGGAGTAACAACAGGATTGCAGATGTTCTGATTAGTACAGGAAAGAGTCAAGTGCTGACTTTGACGTTAGCACATCTGAAGCTTGTTTTGCTGTCAATGATATCAGAACCTCTGAGAGTTATTTCCTTTTCAGCAGAATCAGAACTTCTGGTTTCTCCACTAACAAACTTCTGTCTTGCAGCGCAGGGAAATCAGAACTTCTGATTTCCCCACTAACAAGGTTCTGTTTTGCAGGTGCCAGAGTCAGAAGTTCTGACTCATCCAGTTTCACTAACAGGTTGATCATCTGGCAGCGGATCTGGGTCAGAACTTCTGATGACCTCCCAGCAGCGCGCGGGCTCCCTCTCTCTCTATATATATCTTGTTTTTTGCTATTTTCTTTTTTGTCTATTTTTCTCGTTGAACCCCCCATGTACAAATGTGTATCCCCCTCCCCTAATTGTTGTAATAGCGTAGGATTTTACATTTCCACTTCTTATTGCTAGTAATTAGGACGTGTATGGCAAGATAAAATCAATGAAATAGAAAAACCTAATTCAAAGAAAAAACTCTTGTATGCAATAAAACACACTTGCACACTAACACCCCTAGGGTTACATCCACTTGTTGCCTTTCAAAAATTGGGCCATATTGCATGTTAGGTCTCTTTGGGCAAAACAAATAATTCAAATGATCATAGTCCCTCGATGACGCCTTTTTTTTGCCTAAAATGATCAAGTCCCTTAAAGAAAACATTGCCCAAAGATACTTGGCACCATTGCAATTATGGTCTAAACGATGACCCACGCCTGTCCCTTTCACATCCTAACACAAGATTGTACACCAAACACAATGGTGGAACAAAATTGTTAAAAGGGTTAAAAGCATAACAAAAATCTTTGAGAACTTTAGGGTAGATCGCTCTTAAGTACTTGTCAACTTGCAAAAAACACTTGCCTGTTTTTTAAACCACACCTCACAACACTTTCAAAATAACTTTCAAAAACAAATGAAAACCTTTTCAAAAGACATACACCTTTGTTTACATCCCAACATGGATCATTACAAAGGTTGCCACCACATTGGCGTCTTTTCAAAACATTTTCAAAAAACACACACAAAGCACCATTTCAAACAATTGGAAAAAGGCAAGTGATCTAAGCAAGTAACTAAGAGCCCATGGATAACCATGGATAGAAAGGGTGCTAATACCTTCCCTTTCTATAATCTACTCCCCGAACCCAAGAAAAATCTCAAAGGTTTTTGCTGTGCTTTTTAAACCTTTCCTTAGGATAAAATAAAAAGTCGGTGGCGACTCTTGCTCAACCGAAACATTTGCGAAAACAAACGCAAAACCACAGTCAGTTCTCCCACCGTATCACACCAGGGCATGGAAATAAACTCATGAACCCATGAAGCAACATGTTGAAAACCTCATTGCCTTCACTACATTATTAACAAGTAAGACAAACCAATATTTCATTTTGTTAATTAGAGATAAAATCAAAGCAAAATATCCATAATCATAAGAGAAAACAAGTTAAGGTGCTTGGTAACTCCTCATAGAGCAAAGCTAAAGATAAGTAGAAGAACAAAAGGCCCTAATGTGATTTTGTGGTGGTTGAAACAATATGGTATGATGAAGGGATCTTAGGGGGAAAATTGGGGTACAACATCAGGCAAAAATTAGGGATACATACAAAATATTGTACACCCGGCAAGTCGAAAACCCGAAAAGGCGGCTTGGGTAAAAAAGGGTATCCTGGTGGGCTGAAAATCCTAAAGGGCGGCCCAGGAAAAAGTTAAGGATGAAAGCGTATGACTATGTCCCGTGAAATCACTACAACCAACTTTATTACCAAGGTCTAATTTCTTGGGTGTAAAGTCATTTCAATCAACTTCTTTCAACGTTAAGGGATGATGTTCGAAGACATAGGGGAAATAACGGAGTTGGAACACAATGAGATCACTTCCACATGGCTATTATTTTTGTTTTCACTTTGTATTCTTTCGACGATTTCCTCTTACTAGGATCTTCGTCTCCTTGTACCAAAAATGCTTATTTATAGGCAAAACATCAATATAAATATACTTCGAAGTGAAAACTTTTTGTTTTTCTGTTTTGAGTGCAAAAACGTCCAATGACTAAAATTGAATGAACATGTGCATATGAACATGATTAACTGTTAACAAATGCATATTTAAAAACAACAACAAACATTTTTTTAAGAATTCAAGATATCCCCACATAGTTACTTCAACAAAGTTATCCCCATAAAATGGAATTCATACAATATTCATCTGGAGTTCAAATCTCCTGACAATCCCCAGCTAAGTTGGCCTTAACTAAAAAAGGAAATTTTGCAGAGATCTTCCCCAAAAGAAGTCATCTCTCCAATAAGGACACCAAAATATCCTTCTCAACAAGGTTTATTTCTGCAACAGACTACAAATTCCCTAGCTTGAGTTCTTTTCTCAGACCATTATAATCCAACGGACAAAACCCCTTGTTACCAACGGAGTCGATACTATCCCCAGTAAGTTGCTGCGAAGCTTGGAATCCGACCAGATAACAGTTAACTTCAGGAAGTTGTTGTGAAGCCTGGAATCTGACCAGATAACAGTTAATTTCATCCTAAGTTGCTGCAAGCCTGGAATCCGACTAGATAACAGTTAAATTCAGTAAGTTGCTGCGAAGCCTGGAAAATGACCAGATAATAGTTAACTTCAATAAGTTGTTGCAAAGCCTGGAATTCGACCAAATAACAATTAACTTCATCCTCCCAAGAAGGTGCTACAAAGTCTAGATTTCGACCAGATACCAGTCAACTATCCTTTCCAAGATGAAAGTTTAACCATCTCTTTTATCCCCAATCAGGGTAAATAAGAATTGAATTCCATGGTAGAGCGATTGACAACCAAAGGTTCCTGAACTCTATTTCCCAAGCAGAAATCAACATTCCCTGCAGAGTTTCTTCAAACAAAAACAGAATCCCCGGTGGAAACATTTTAAACAAAGTTGAAGATACACATACTCTTCATATCCAGTGGTAGTCCGGGATTCAGCTTCCCAATATTCCCCAGCAATTTGTCAAGTATTTATTTTCCTAGACAAGGACACACTTCATTACACATTTCATATTCATACATCATAGCACATGCATGACAAATAAATATAGCATAGTCTCATTTATTTTGAGAACATCATTATGCCATGCATACATCTGCATGCAACTAATCCTCTTCCTTGCAGGAAAAGTCAATCAACGAAATAAAAGACCTCTTCTGGTTAGATTTATTACTTCCAGATTAAAGACAAGCGAACAAAGACCTCTTCTGGTTAGATCTATTTGTTCCAGATTAAAGACAGGCAAACAAAGACCTCTTCTGGTTAGATTTATTTCTTTCAGATTAAAGACAGGCAAATGAAGACCTCTTCTGGTTAGATTTATTTCTTCCAGATTAAAGACAGACAAACAAAGACCTCTTCTGGTTAGATTTACTTCTTCTAGATTAAATACAGGCGAACAAAGACCCCTTCTAGTTAGATTTATTTCTTCCAGATTAAAGACAGGTGAACGAAGACCTCTTCTGGTTAGATTTATTTCTTCCAGATTAAAGATAGGTGAACAGAGACCTCTTCTGATTAGACTTATTTCTTCTAGATTAAAGACAGGCGAACGAGGACCTCTTCTGGTTAGATTTATTTCTTCTATATTAAAGACAAGCGAACGAAGATCTCTTTTGGTTAGATTCACTTCTTTCAGTTAAAGACAGGCAAACGAAGACCTCTTCTGGTTGGATTGACTTCTTCCAGTTAATGATAGGAAAACCGACAATCCTCTTCTGGTTAGAATTGTTTCCCCAGTGAAGTCGCCAAACAACATACCTCTTCTGGTTAGATTTATCTCTTCCAGTTAAAAAAAAGGAAAAAGACATCTACAATTTCAGTATAAATCGACCAAAGATTTATTTTGATACTTCCTCCTCGACATTCACTTTGGATGGCATCTATAAGCCCATCTCCATTAAACTCTTCATCACTTCTACAAATGGCATCTTTAAGCCCATTCCCGACACAATCAAACTAACACATCAGCGAGTGCAAATTTCTGGACACTCTAATGTTCAATCATCTTCCACCTTCAAGTCACGAATGGGGGATCCGCCAATATAACTCTTCAGGTTTAAGAAGATTGAATAGGGGCAGTTGTTGTACCTCAAAAACTTACCCTCTCTTTTCTCAAGACATTTCTCATAAATATTTTTAAAAGTTCAAGCTTATACAAGGGTTGACTAGGTCAAGTCATCTCCTCAACATTGATACCTCAAATTAGGGTTTGAGTTTGCACAAGGACAGTTGGAATTCTAATACTTCAAATGAATTTCTTGGATCATTGTGGACCCTCAAGATTTCTCATGTCAAGTTTCAAGTCTTGGATCCCAAAAATTGCTCAGTCAATTGATTAGATGACCTAAAATCAGTTGTATTGGGTAAAAAAGTCAATTGTGGTCAACCTACATTCAAACTTCAATATTTTGGACCAATATCAACATTTTTAAGTCATATGTATCATTTTATCAATATTAGATCACAATTCTCCAAGAAAATTGTTCAAATCATCAAAAGGGAAAAATGGTCAACATTAGAGTTTTGACTAAGAATGACCAATCTTTGACTTTTGATCTGGTACATGACTTACTGGTTTGAAACATGATCTCAAGGATTCAAGTACATCATTTTTACCTAATTACATGACTCAATTCATCTCTCAAGATCAATTGATTGATAATTGAAATTCGATCAACTGATGAAAAAGTTAACTTTACACCAAAAAGTCAAACTTTGATTTTTTTTAATCAAATTTTAGTTTCAAAGATCACATTTCATCAAGACATTTAAAAATATGAGACTTGATCATCAAGAAATCTAGAAAGTCAAAAGTTGTTTTGAAAAGTCAAACTTTGCAAAACTTTGAAATTTTTCTAAGTGTTTTTATATATGTTAATTTCATTACTTCATGACATTTTTCACCAAGATGTAAGATGATTCAAAGAAAAATTCCAACATGAAAGTTGTAGATCTTGATGAATTCTACAACTTTTTATTAGAGGGTTGATGTCCAAAAAATGCTTACATTTGAAGATATGAGCTCATGAAGTCATGACATTTTTGTATAAACACTTAGAGAAATTTCCAACAGATTTTTGGTAAGTTTTTATTTCAACTTCTTGACCAATTTTCATCAAGTTCCAGTTTGATTTAAAAAAAATGGAAAACATGAAAGTAGTAGAGGATGTTTCGAGCTTTCCAAAACATCTAAGAGCATGAATTTATCATACTTGAGTAGGAGATTCAAGGGCTTGAAGTTGGGCATCCATTCTTGAATTGTAAGTCATTTATTTGAAAAACATATAACAAAATCCTTATGCCATGCTGCATAATCTTACTTTGCAGGACTTTTAACTTACAAATCTATCCACAATCATATGTTTACACAATTGATTGAACCATTATCCAAGTGATTCAATTATTGTCCATTGCATTATTCCATTTATGGCACAAAGGTACCATTGTCATTCACATAAAGCATGCTTTATACAAAGTCAACTCTCCTTGAGCGTCTCAACTGTTTTTTCTGCACACACAATGTCAAAGTAAGAATCAACATGCCAGAAAACTCCTAGACACTTCATATCCCTTTTGTACCATACATTGGGACATCAAATTTCACATAACTTGGTTGTTTCATCTCAACCAAACAAGAATTTCACAACTTGTGAAACAAACTCTCTCATCCTCTCAAACCTTCTCTATAAATAGAGAGGACATTTGCAAGCTAAAGGGCCAGAAGTTTTTGTTGTGTAGACAAGTTTCTCAAAACCCCTCATACTCTCAAAAAACCATAATTGTCCATAAAACCTCCACTCTTGAGCTTTGAAGTCCAAACCTTTGAACCTCTCACACCTTGCAAGTTTTGTCCAAACAAACCATCTAAACACTCCACATACATCATATAGGATTTATTCAAACACAGGAGAAACTTCTGTAGCATCACTATCACCATTCTCTAAACTCAAAAAGCAGCCACTTGACTTCTCCAAGACAATACAACAACTCTAAATCAAAACACAAATTTCAGTTTCAAGGTAAGTTTTCTTGACTTTGAACTCTTCATACAAGCATCATAAGTGGTTCATTTATGAAAATAAAATGTAGATATCATTTCCCTGAAGCTAACCATATGTTTACTTTTCATTTTCATTAACCATGTGTTGAAAACTGACTCATATATGCATCAGAAAAATGTTAGAAGTAAAAAACTACAGTATGAGTCGATGCATATCTCTATGAGTCGACTCATATTAGGTATAAAACAGGTTATGAGCCAATACAAAACACGAATGAGCCGATGCAAAATAGAAATGATTCTATGCAAACCATTATTTGTCGACTCATACTGAGTTGGTTTTGATTTCAAAGAGTAAGGAATGAGATGTATCAATGCATAAGTGCATGTGTCGATGTAAAACAGAAATGAGTCGATGCAAACCATTATGTGTCGACTCATACTGAGTTGGTTTTGAATTTCAAGAACAAGAAATGATATGTATTGATGCATAAGTGCATGCATCAATGCATACAAGTTTTCATATCAATGCATAAGTGCATGCGTCAATGCATAAGAGTTTTCGTATCAATGCATAAGTGCATGTGTCAATACATAAAAGTTTTTTTTTAAAACGATTTACCTTTTTACATTATCTTTATATTTTTAGATATTGTTATTCATTATTCAATTTTGTTGTAACAATACTTAGTTTTTAATTGCTTTCATCCCCCATTTGTGATTTGTATCCCCATCCCTAAATGATGTAATAGCATATAATTTTACATTTCTGCAATTTATCGCTTTCAATATAAATGTGAGTAATTAAGGTTTGTATGGAAAGACATAAAATCAACAAATAGAAAACTCTAATTCAAGACAAAAATACATGAAAAAATAAACACTTGCATACTTGCACCTATAGGGTTAAACCTCACTTGTTGCCTTAGAATAAAACAGTCATGTCCCTTGAATATGGGGTACTTTAGCAATGACCCTGGAATACAAGATCGTAGTCTCTCGATGACCATTCGATGTTGCCTTTGGTAAACGATCTTATACCCTCATAACAAATTGCTAAGGTATCCTACAAATTTTGCCTTCTATGACTGTACGACGACCCACGCCTGTCCCTTCATATCCAATGATAGGGCTTCTTACCAATCAATGGTAAGATAGAAATATCTAAAGGAGGAGGAAATGAACTAAGACTTTTTGAGTAGGTAGAATGTTCATAGTTTCTTGCTCACAACCATTTTTCAAAACATCTTTCAAAAACACACCTAACACTTTCAAATGAAATACTTTCAAAAGTCATCACTTTGTATGCATTCTAATAGAGACGAGAATCATTACAAAGTTCGCCTAGACTGAGGCACTTTTCAAAAATACTTTCAAAACCAATCACAAACACATTTCAAACAAAGAATTTCAAAGTGAGATAGCAACTAAGAGCCCGTAGATAAACTACGGATGAAAAGGGTGCTAACACCTTCCCTTTTAATAACCTACCCCCCGAACTCAAGAAAAATTCTTAAAATGTCTTTCATGTTCTTTTCGCCCATTCCTTTATTGGATAAAAGAAAAGTTTGTGGTGACTCTTGTTATGCGCAACAATTGAGATAAAACGCAAAATAACCAAGTCAGTTCTCCCACCGTATTACACAAGCATATTGCTATTGAAACTGATTCTCAACAAGTTGTCAAGGATACCAACTCTAACACTCCTAGTGACGTTTTGGGCAGAAATATGATATCCAAAATTAAGTCCTTTAATCGACAAGATAATGAGCTTACTTTTCACCAATTTATCGTGAAGCAAACATGTGTGTTGATGTGTTAACAAAGAATGGAATCTTGCATCCGGAGACTATATATGCGCGTTTTTGAAGTTTGTCCTTACTTTGTTAACCAATTTTTAGTTAGTGATCTATTTGGGAATCCAGTCTCAGGTTATTCTCTTTGTAGTTTCTTCTTCTGGGCTTCGGCCCTCCCTATAATAAAAAAACCAGTGTTTGATTAAAAATTCACTTAGACTCTCATACCAAGCTCAAGAAGCTTGTTTGACACCATAAATGGCTATTTTTAGTTAAAAACATAGTCTGGATTTTTCATGATCCTCAAAACTATGAGGTTTTAAGAAATGTTGATTTAACATTCATTTGATATAGTTTAAAATCCATGCAGGAGACAAATTCCAAAAGGAGTTTAATAGCTTCAAGACGGGCTGCAGGAGGATAAGTCTCCTCTAGTATATTCATTCAACTTGACTATACCCTTTTTCCAATAGCCTAGCTTTATTTCTAATAATTATTCCATTTCAGTTTGTTCCTAAACACTCATCTAGTTCCAATGACGGTTTTATTAGATAGATGCGAGACAAGATCCCAAACATCATTAAGTTTAAATAGGATGAGTTCTTCTTGCATAACAAGCAACCATCCCTCGTCAACCAAGGCATCAAATATCATATTAGGTTCAAATTGAGATATGAAAACAGAATTAATACTTATAGAAATTGTTAACATGTGATCTCGTACTTACACCTTTCATGTTGCCTAACACTTGATCCAACATATGATCTTTTATAACTATCCTACCTAGAGGTAGCTGAGGCAAAGTTTCTTGTTTATCTTCCTCTTATTTGCTTCATATTTGTCTTTATTAATGTCCTCTTATGTTATTTTTTAAGGAATATCCCTTTTGTGAACGTTGTCGTAGACCAAAATTTCCATTATCACACCTAAAACATCATAACAAATACCTTTCACCGTCTTTTGGGTTAAGAATTCATCAAAAGCAACATGAAAAGATTCTTCAGCAGAAGACATTCTTTGATTGTAAATTCTATATGCTTTGCTCGAAGAGAGTACCTTATAAACATTATTTCATCAGACTTAGCATCAAATTTACCAAGATTGTCCTTTCTGTTATTTAAAATAAAGCATTTGCAACCGAAAACGCAAAAAATAGGAAATGTTTAGTTTTCTGTGTTTTAGTAACTCATATGGTGTCTTCTCTAGGAATGGTCTAATGACCACCTTGTTTTAGACATGGCATGCAGTATTAATTGCATCCGCCTAAACTTACTTAGAAAAACTCATTTCTCTTATCATTGTCCAAACCAATTCTTCTATAACATGGATTTTACGCTCAACAACACCATTTTATTATGGAGTTCTTGGACATGAGAAGTTATGAGTAATTATGTTTTCATTAAAAAAGTTTTTAAACTGATGGTTTACAAATTCACCACAATTATAACTACTGAGTGTGATAATTTTCAAATTAAAAAGGTTTTAGACACTCTTAGAAAACATTAAAAAAAACTTCAAAGGTTTCTTTCATATGTGTTAAGAATAACATCCAAGTGAATCTGGAAGAGTCGTCCACAATTATAAACCAGTAATAGTTACCTCCTAAACTTCTTGTCCTCGAAGGGCCAAATAAGTCTCGGTGGAGAAGCTCGAGAGACTTTGAAGTTGAAATAATCTTTTTCAATTTAAAAGACACTTTCGTTTGCTTTTCCATTTGGAAAGCATAAAAAAGTTTTTCTTTTGAATACTTTTGTTGCGGTGAAAAATCGAGGAGACCAAGTATTGAGGAACTTGACTTACAAAGACTTAAGAAGTCACCACTGAACTTTAATGTTTCCAAGGAAAAGGGAAAAGATTGAAACCCTAATGTTTAACATGCAATACAAGGAGTAAACACTAAAAGCAAAGCATAAGGAAAAGATCCAAGGTATGAGGGTTGATTATACAAAGAGAAGGTATTAGCATCCTATGTATCTATAGTACTCTATAGGAACCACTTATAATATATGTTTTTGGTTTAAACTTGTTTATTTATTTAAAAGGATGTGGATATTAGAAAATAAATATATTTTAGGATATTTTTGTTTGGAAAGACATAGTCTTATACCTACGTACCAATTAAGGATCAAAACCTCATAGTTCATGGCAAAATTAACAAAATGGTTTGTTGTGGTTGATTTTAGGAGAAGATATATTTCATCATCTTTTAGAGAGAAAGCTCAACTAATACCACCATAAGTATGAGAAGATGGATCTTGTATCATCGTGAAGGTAGGGCTACTAACTTGGATATAAAGATCAACAAGTTGCCAATTAACGCCTTCATGTGGAAAGAATCACATTTAATTCAACAATTACTATGGGGATAGAAGAATCATATCTCAACTATAAAGAGGATTTATATCTAATTTCTTTGAGAAAAGTTTTTAAATTGAAAATCCAAGTTGCAAAAATATTTGAGTGAGGTTGAGTCACTTTTAGTCTTTTGAAATTGTTTTGATATTCTTAAGTATATTGAAACATTTGATTAAAAAGAAAGTTTGAAAATGCAATGACACAAGGTCAAGGTTTTTATTTGAAAGTGGTGAAAGTTTGAAAATGATTTTTTAAGGTTAAAGTTTTCTTAGAGTATATGAGAATACATAGGGTGAATATTTGCAAGAGTTTTATACAAAGGGTAATGCATATGCAAATTACTTATAAAGTCAACAAAAGTATCCATTTTCTTGGATTTTTGACACAAGAATTATTAAGTGAGGTAATGAATATATACAAATATCATTTTATTAAGCAAGAGTCAAAACATGGCATGGTAGGATTAATCATCAAGAAAGTCTTAAAAGAAAAGTATAAAAGACATGTTTTTGGATTTTTAATAAAATAAACAAAATAAAACATATTTTTGATATATTTTCAAATATGATCAAAGTACACCCATAAATTAAGTAGCATGCAAAAAATCAAGCCAAAAGAAGTTGATTTGCTCATCTATAGTAAAGTTGAAAGTCGAAGAAAAGTGTTGGAATCAAGTGGCCAAACAAGCAATGAAAATAAAATATTTTTGGAAATTTGACTCAAGAAATCTATTCCCTGAAATGGGGAAATAGATTTCCCCTTTGTTGCAAGCCTGAGACTGAAGCGCTGGAAAACACGATTTTATTATGGAAATCGATTCCCTGATATGGGGAATCGATTTCCCCTCTGCTGCAGGTACAAAATAGTTATGGAAATTGATTCCCCTGTTTCAGGAAATCGATTTCCTGCGTGAAATTTCTGATTTTTCTGGTTTTCAAAATACATCATCTTCAACCTCTATCTTCCAAATACAAAAGTGTAAAGATCAAAGTTGCTTAGTTTTTCACAAGGATTTTAAAAATGTAAACATCATAAATTAATACGGACTATAGCTCATGAATTTTTTATAAGGCCAAAAGATCTAGAATTTTTTCAAAGTTGAATCAAATGACATACAAACTCAAATAATGCATATTTCATAGGACTTCATATCACACCAATCATATGAACATAAATGTATCAAGAATGAGTGAAAATGGTAGCTTAAACTATGAGTTGAAAGTTAAGAAATTTACTGAACAAAATGAGTTTGTTGCCCCTTTAAATGTGATTACAGTAGTAAAGGGATGGTCCTCTTAGCTCCTTTGGACCTCAATGAAGTTATTGATGTGCTTACTTAGCTTTAGAACAAGCTCAAACTTTCTAATCTACTCAAGGTGCAAACTCAAAAAGTGAGAAATAGAGGTATGGATTTGGTGGTTATATAAGCAAACTTAAGGTTGTAGTAGCTTCTATATGATGTATGAAAGGTGTTTGGATGATTTGTTTGCAAAGAACATGCAAGAATTTGGAGTTTAGTGTTTATGGTATGAAAACTTGCAACAATGGGGTTTTTGTGTAAATTTGGTGTTTGAGAGATATGGTGTTTTGAAGCTGTGAATTGGTATTGATTAATTGCAAATGAGCTCTCTATTTATAGAGAAAACTCATATGTAATGAGATGAATTGGTTGTCAAGTTATGGTTTTGGTTGAAATACAAATATCAAGTTATGTGAACTTTTATGGTTTCAAGGCCTAGTACAAAGAGTGGATAGATGAAGAGACATTGTTTCCTTGATTCATGGTGGAGTATGGTTATAAATAAGCAAAGTACGGGCTCAAGACAAATTTTGTACAAAAAGCTTTCTTTTCAAGAATGGCATTGGTAACTTTTTACCTTAAATGGCGAGTTATTTGGATAATGGCTTGTATCTCTTGGGTAAAGGCTTGAAATCTTGTGTGCTATCTTTATCTTGGATAGATTTAGAGGTACTATGACCTGAAAAGAGGGATTTCATAGCATGGCATGAAGATTTTATCATTAAGCTATCTCAAAAATGACTTGTAATGCAACCTTGGACACCCATCTTCATAAATTTGAAACTCCTTGCTCAAGTATGATAAACTCATGCTCCTGGAATTTTTGGAAAGCTTGAAACATTATCTACAAATTTGATGTTGAACACTTTCCTTGAATCAATTGGGATCTTGGAGAAAATGGCTATAAAGTCAGCTACTTAACAATGTTAGAATACTAGAAAATTTTCTCTGTGTTTGAGATTTTGACAATTTTGAGATGTTAACTTCATTAATTTCATATCTCCAAATATATGCATTTTTTGGATATCAACTCTCAATGACAAAGTTGCAGTATGAATCATGCTCTATCACTTTCATGTTGATAATTTTCCTTGAATCAACTTGTACCTTGGTTAAAATTGGCCATAAAGTTGAGATATTTTTAGGCATAAAACACTTGAAAGTTTCTAAATGTTTGAAATTCTTTAAACTTTAACTTTTATTGAATTTTCTTGATTCTCTTGATTCTTGATGATAAAATTGGATAAATTTGAATGTTTTGATGATTCTTGATTTTTAAAGTTCAAAGTTGACCAAAAAGTCAAAGTTTTGACTTTTGTGTGACAGTTGACTTTTCATCAGATGATTCCAATTCTTTCACTATATATCCATAGTATCTTTGAAAATGTTTTAAGCCTCATAATTAGGTCAAAATGTTGCTTTTAATTTATTTAAACCATGCTACAAGCCACTAGTTCATGCACTGAACATAAAGTCAGTGATCTACATTCAAAACCGTGCTTGACACAAAGAGCAAACACACAAGCTATTTTTGTATTTTGTTAGAGATGTAATGATGCATATGATGTGGTATCTTAGGTCAAAAATTAGGGTACAACATATGTACCTATTTAAGTTTCTTCTATCTGGATATATGAAGATTGAAGTCTTCGTCTCGATGCAATGGGGGTACTTAAATAAAAAAAGGCATAATTTGTGGCCCTAAGATGCCATAAAGAATGTTTTATGATATGATACGAATGCAAGACTTCGACTTCTGCAGGGAGTAATAACAGGACTCAACTAATTAGGGAATAAATAACAGAAACACACTAGTTCAATTTAGAAGAAGGGGTCTAACTCCACTGGGGAAAGATTAACTCAGCTTTGCTGGAGAAAAGAGAACTCAACCCTACTGGGGAAAAGCCCAAAGAGGAAAAAAGAAAACACGATAACACGATTTCAATATGTGAGAAGGATAACACCAACTCATATATGACAGTAATCTACCAACTCAATGGGTGAAGGTAGAAAAGAAAGGAATATACTGACTCAAGAGATGAGGGTAATCTACTAACTCAATGGATGAATGTAGGAAAATTAAGAGAAATATCGACTCAACAGATGAAGATAAACTCTTAATGGATGAAGGTAGGAAAATTAAGAAAAATATTGACTCAACAAATGACGACAAACCACTGACTCAATGGATGAAGGTAGAAAAGGTAATAATATACCGACTCACAGATGACGATAATCTACCAGCTCAATGATTAAAGGTAGAAAAGGTAATAAGACACCGACTCATAAATGACAATAATCTACCAACTAAATAGACAAAGATATAAAAGCAAGGAATATATCGACAGATGACGGTAATCTACCAACTCAATGGATGAAGGTAGAAAAGTAAGGAGTATATCGACTCAATAGATGACGATAATCTACAACCACAATGGATGAAGGTGGAAAAGCAAGGAACATACTGACTCAACATATGACGCTAATCTACCAACTCAATGGATGAAGGTAGAAAGGGTAATAAGATACCAACTCACAGATGACGGTAATCTACCAACTCAATGGATGAAGGTAGAAAAGGTAATAAGATACTGACTCACAGATGAAGGTAATCTACCAACTCAATGGATGAAGGTAGAAAAGGTAATAAGATACCGACTCACAAATGACAATAATCTACCAACTCAATAGACAAAGGTATAAAATCAAGGAATATATCGACTCAATAGATGATGGAAAACTACCAATTCACAGATGAAGGTAGAAAATCAAGGAGTATACCGACTCAACAGATGAAGGTAATCTACCAACTCAATGGATGAAGGTAGAAAAGCAAAGAATATACCGACTTAATAGATAACTGTAATCTATCAACTCAATGGATGAAGGTAGAAAAGGTAGTAAGATATTGACTCACTGATGACATTAATCTACCAACTCAATGGATGAAGGTAGAAAAGGTAATAAGATACTGACTCACAAATGACAATAATCTACCAACTCAATGGATGAAGATAAAAAAGGTAATAAGATACCGACTCACATATGACGGTAATCTACCAACTCAATGGACGGAGGTAGAAAAGCAAGAAATATACCGACTCAATAGATGAAGATAATCTACCAACTCAATGGCTGCAGGTAGAAAAGCAAGGAATATATCGACTCAACAAGTGACGGTAAACCACCAACTCAATAGATGAAGGCAGAAAAGTAAGGAATATATCGACTCAATAGATGACGCTAAACTACCAACTCACAAATGAAGGTAGGAAAATTAAAAGAAATACTGACTCACAGATGAAGGTAGAAAAGTAAGGAATAATACTGACTCAACAGATGACGGTAAACTAGAAACTCACAAATGAAGGTAGGAAAATTAAGAGAAATATCGACTCAACAGATGACGATAAACTACGAATTCAATGGGTGAAGATAGGAAAAATAATAGAAATATCGACTCAACAGATGAGGATAAACTACCAACTTAATGGATGAAGGTAGAAAAGGTAATAAGATACTGACTCACAGATGACAGTAATCTACCAACTCAATGGATGAAGGTAGAAAAGGTAATAAGATACTGACTCACAAATGACGATCATCTACCAACTTAATGGATGAAGGTAGAAAAGGTAATAAGATACCCAATCACAAATGACGATATTTTACGAACTCAATGGATGAAGTTAGAAAAGTAAGGAATATACCAACTCAGCAAATGACAGTAATCTACCAAATTAATAGATGAAGGCAGAAAAGTAAGAGATATACCGGCTCATCAGATGACAGTAAACTACCAACTCACAGATGAAGGAAGGAAAATTAAAAGAAATACTGACTCACAGATGACAGTAAACTACTAGCTCAATAGATGAAGGTAGGAAAATTAAGGAATATACTGACTTAATAGATGGAGGTAACCTACCAACTCAATAGATGAAAGCAGAAAATTAAGGAATATACCGACTCAACAGATGACGGTAAACTACCAGCTCACAGATGAAGGTAGGAAAATTAAAAGAAATATCGACTCACAAATGACGGTAAACTACCAACTCAATAGATGAAGGTAGGAAAACTAAGGAATATACCGACTCAATAAACGATAGTAAACTACCAACTCACAGATGAAGGTAGAAAAGAAAGGAATATACCGACTCAATAGATGACGGTAAACTACCAACTCAATGGATGAAGGTAAAAAAGCAAGGAATATACTGACTCAATAGATGACGATAATCTACCAACTAAATGGATGAAGGTAGAAAAGCAAGGAATATACCGACTCAATAGATGATGATAAACTACCAACTCAATAGACGAAGGTATGATAAGCTTCCAAAACAGAGTCCAGCTTCTTCTTTTAAATAAGTCTCCTACTTGAAAAGGGTAACAATACACTTCCCCATGATGAACGGGTCTTGGTTTCTTTTTTATCAAGTCTTCCACCTAAAAAGGGTAACAATAAAATACTCCACGACGGACGGGTCTCAGCTTATTCTTTTAATCAAGTCTTCTAATTGAAAAGGGTAACATCAAACTTCTTAAAAGGTAACCACTTCTATTGAGTTTTCACAATGAACTATCTCCATCACATCGAAGAGATTAGCTATTTGTTGAAGTAAATGACAACCTTGATATCTGGGGATAATTTCTTTGGGAATTGACGGACTACTCAAAAGAGACTTCCATTTTCTGTCCAAAAGGAAATTCGAGGACACATAAGCTTCTCAAATAAAGAGACCACTACCTGTTGTCAGATAATAATTCTAAGAGTATTGCAAAATGCTGCTGGGAGATAAACTCAACTTCCTGGGTGATTGAAAACAAGTCCATGATGAGGAGACATAATCTTCGTGTGGGGGTCTTCAAAAGAAGTGCAAGTTAATCGTGTGGAGTAAATTTCTTAAAATAAAGAAGAAGTCTTCAGATGTGCAAAATAAATGCACTCTCAATTCAGGATTCAATTTCCTGGAGAGATCCAATCAAAACTTATTTATCAAAGACAAGGTTCATTCTAGGGGAAAACTGGAGAGAGACAATTAAACAAGACTCTTCCCATGGAGGAATAAACTAAACCGGAGATTTATCATATCTGGAGATGGACAGGAAAACTAAAGCAAAACCTTCCCACAAGGAATGAACTCAGTGGGGAATCAAGAGGGGATACACACCTTTCTTCCTATGGATGGTGTGATACGGTGAGAGAACTGACTTGAGGTTTTGCGTTTGTGTTCGCAAATGTTTCGGTTTAGCAAGAGTCGCCACCAACTTTTTATTTTATCCAAAGGAAAGGTCAAAAAGCACAGGAAAGACCTTTGAGATGTTTTCTTGGGTTCGGGGAGTAGATTATGAAAAGGGAAGGTGCAAGCACCCTTTTCATCCATGGTTATCCATGGGCTCTTAGTTACTTGTTTAGATCACTTGCTTTGCTTTTCCAATTGTTTGAAATGGTGCTTTGTGTATGGTTTTGAAAGATGTTTTGAAAAGAGGACATCGTCGTGGCAACCTTTGTAATGATTCTTGTTTGAATGTATACAAAGGTGTTTTTGTCTTTTGAAAAGATTTCAATGTTTGAAAGTTTGATTTAGGAAATTGTTATGGAATTGTGTTGTGAAGTGTGTTTGAAAATAGCAAGGATGTTTTTGAAAGCTTTTTGATCAAGTAACTAAGAGCTATCTACCCTATTTTACTCAAAGCTCTTTCCTAATGTTTTTAACCCTTTTGACAGTGTTGTTTCACCATTGCATTTGGTGAGCAACCTTGTGTTAGGATGTTAAACGGGACAGGCGCGGGTCATTGTATAGACCATGATAGCAATGGTGTCAAGTATCTTTGGCAATTTTTTGAGGACTTGATCAATTTTGTTTAGGAAACCAAGATAGCGTCATCGAGGGACTATAATCTTTTGTTTTGTTTTTGTTTTGCCAAAGTACCCAACATGCATAACATGGCCCATTTTTGAAGGCAACAAGTGGATTGTAACCCTAGGGGTGCAAGTGTGTATTGTGTTTGATTTTCATGCATTTTTGTCTTTGATTAGGTCAAACTATTTGTTGATTTGGATTTTTTCATACAAACCCTAATTCTCTAATCATGACATAATTCAAAGCGTAAAGTGCGAGAATTAAAATTCTAAGTTATTACAACATGATTATAGGGATGGGGGTACAATCTTTGAATGGGGGGTATTTGACAAGAAATATAAACCCTAGTTTACTATTACATCCAAATTGAATTTAATTGCATGAATAATAAATGGATAATATTTAGATAAACAAAAAAGACAAATATATCAAATAATATGAAATATGCAAAAAAGGGGTTTTTGTTCATTGATGTATGTAAAATATTTAATGTAAAAAATAAAGGAATAAACAAAAGATTTATTTTATTTGTTTAAGGGTAAAACCCTAATTTCTTTAAGAAAATAAATACATTATATTATTTATATACAATAAAATATATTAATATATGTAAAAATAAAATATACTTAGAAAAAAGTATTTTTTAGTATAAATAAAAATAAAAGTAAAAAATGTAATATTTTGTATTTTTTATTCTAGAGTACTTAATAAAGAAAAAAGTATATATTTATATATGTATATTAATCAAATTAAATATGTACAATATAAAATAAAATATGTATAAAAATAAAATATATTTAGGAAAATATTTTTAGTATGAATAAAAATAAAGAACAAAAATAAAAGTATAAAATATATATATTTTTCAAGTCTTAATAAATAATATAAAAGTATTTAAATGCCTTTTATGTTAGAAAAATTAAAATAAAATGCCAAATAAATGTAAAAAACTATGAAAATATTTTTGAGCATTTTTTATGTTTGGAAATAAATAAACAAAATCAGAAATGAAAACAAAAATGCAAAAATATGAAAATACAAGAAATTGGGCCAGGGGGTGCAAAAAGAAAAAGGGGGGTGTCAAAAGTAGTCAGGCCAAGCCCAGCCCAAAACTTCATCTTCAACCTCCATCATTTGAAAAAACGCGTGCGTCCCTGTACAAACTACCAGATCCTATATATGTGCTCTATTGCAAAAACACACAACATCAAACTTGTAGAGAATTTCAAGACGATTCCAACCATATAAACAACTTGTCCTAACTCTCAAAGACCAGAGAGAATTTATCTGGCCCTAAAATCTGACCTAGTTTTTTCAGCATGTTCATGGATAAAATTCTCCTAGCACACTTAATATAAATGAAAACTGAGCATATGTACAGCTTCATGGCAATGAACACTACATTTTTTATTCACAAACCTAAGGCTAAATGTTCCTAAATAGAGACATAGAAAGTGGAGAAAAACCTGTTTCAGTTGGATTCGTGTAGGTCAATGTAGTGCTTTTCAACAAGGCTTGAGATGTCTGGTAGCTTGCTCGAACTTCACTTGACCTTCTCCAATAGCTAGCTTGCCTTGAATGTCCTTGAATCAGCCTATAGAACTCAACCTGCACAAGCTCAAAATGAAAATGGTGAACACTTTAAATGGAGTTACAGTTGGTGTTTGAGTTTTGGGATAGCTTGGGTGAGTTGAATGGAAGGTGTTTGAAGCAACTTGGGGCAAAACGCATGAGCCAAATGAGCTATGGAACTCAAGTTGCAGAACCTGCCCTGTTTTGCCAAAGGAATGTGCTTTCTGGCTATGGGGTGTTTTAAGGCTCAAGCAATTGTGTTTCTAGCTCAAAGGGGTGTGAGAATGATGTTCAAACTGTTTGCATAAGTTGGTATTGGCTAGTTTCCAAGTTCTCAAGTTTTGGACAAATTTCTTGTTTTTAAAGTAAGAATGTGGAAGTGAAGTTGCAGGCCTGTACAGGCTATCAAATATGCTTGCATACTTTTCCCTTGGCCCCTCTAACTTGTGGATTTTATTTTCCCTCTGAGATATGGACCAATGCTCAAGGGATAGTTGTTTAACATAAAGCACATTATGGCAAAAATGGAAATGTGCCTTTTTCTACTTAGGGCTTAGTTTTGTGTACAATGTCCAAATGGCCAAAACAAAAGCTTAGACTGATGGATTTGCATTTAATTATGGAGTGTGAAGTGGTTTAGAGGCCTGTAAATTAGCGTAAGGCATGCTGATTTGAAAATGCAACTTGTATGAAAATGAATATGCCATGGATGAAAAGTGAGTTTTTGCCAACTTCAAGCCTTCGATTCTCCCTAACCACAAATTTTTTTAAGGAGTTCTTGGACAATTTGGAAAGCTTGCAACATGCTCTATAATCTATCTTTTAAATGAAATTTGAGACTCCAAGTGAATCAATGTGAAAAATGGCCAAGAAGATAGGTCAAAATCCTGCCTAAACTAGGGCAAAATTTCACTAAGTTAAAAGTTTTAGGGACCCTTGTTTCAAAAATTATAACTTGAGATCCAAGTTTCTTTTGAGAAATATTTGTGAATAAAAGTTGTAGACTTTATGGAGGACTACAACTTTCATGTTGGAGGTTTTATTGGAATCCATTTGCATCATGGTGAAAATGTGGGGCAAAGTTAGGAAAAATTAAGAAAATTTCATAACTTAGAAAATTTCTAAGTTATGAAAATTTTCAACTTTAAACCCTAATTTGCAATTTTGGGTTTCTTGATGAAAAAGTTTCATAATTTGACACATCTTGATGAAAAATGACCCTTGGCACTTGATTTTGACCATAAAGTCAAAGTTTAACTTTTTAGTGTACAGTAAAATTTTGATCAGTTGACTGAAAAATTCATCTGTCAATCCCATGCATTTGAGATCTTTTGAACTTGTTGAATAAGTCAAGATGATTTCATTGAGTCCTTGAGTCCATGTTTGAACCTAATTTTCCATTGGCTAGGTCAAAAATTCAGAAATTGCCTTTGTACAGTCAAAACCCTAAAAATGACCATTTTGCCCTTTTGGTGATCTGATCAAATTTCTTGTGGAGTTGTGGTCCAAACTTGATCCCATGGTTCATATGAGTTCATAATTTTGATGTGGGTCAAAATTCACGAGGTTTGACTGTAAATTGGCCATAATTGACTTTTTCCCCAATACAGCTGATTTTTAGGTCAACTGTCCAATTGACTGGGCAAAAATTTGATTCAAGGCTTGAAATTTGGTATGGAAAAACTTATGAGTCCAATATGAAGTATGAAAGTCAATTTGATCATTGAAGGTCCAAAAATACTTGTTCAAACTCAAACCCTAGTTTAGGTTATCAGTGCAAGGAGATGTCTTGAGCAGAGCAAACCCTAGCTTGATCTTGAGTTCCAAGAGCCTTGTGATGAGAAATGTTGATAAAATGAGAGGGTAAGTTTTGGGGTACAACAGTTGCTCCTGTTCAATCTTCTTGAACCTGAAGAGTTAGATTGGCAAACTTGCCTTTCTTGACTCGAAGGTAAAAGAGGATTGGACACTAGAGTGCCCGTAAATTTGCACTCGTCAAAATGTAGCTGAGAGAATGGGCTTAAAGATGCCATTTGGAAATGGTAGAATCTTGCTGGAGATGGGCTTAGAGATGCCATCCAAAACTTGTTTGTTGAAAATCAGTAGAATGAACATCAGAATGGTATCCGTGTTTGGAAAGTATATGAGTTGTATCTGGAGACTGGGTTCTTATGAGCAAGGGAATGGCGTCTGTGTCTAGAGTGTATCCAAGCTGTAACTGTATTTGATTCTTGAATGAATATCAGAATTACTGCCGTGTTTGGAGTGTATCTGTATTCTGAATGGGTAACAGAGAAACATCTGTGTATGAAGCATCTATATGCTGGGGATAAATTCCGAATGAGTAACAAATGGCACCCGTGTCTGGAGCGTATCTGGACTGTATCTGAAGTTGAGATTTGTATGAGTAGCAGAATGACTTCCGTGTCTAGAGTATATCCGTACTGTAACTGGGATTCGGACAAGTGACAGAATGACTTTCGTGTCTAGAGTGCATCTGAACTTGAAGTTGATAGTCGAATCTGAATGAGAAATAGAGTGGCCGCCGTGTTTGGAGCGTATCTAGTCTGTATCTGATTGTTGAAGTTTGAATGAGTAATAGAATGACTGCCACGTCTGAGGTGTATCCATACTGTATCTTGACTTGAAATTCTGAATGAGTAATAGAATGACCGTCGTATCTGGGGGTGTATCCATACTGTATCTGAAATCTCTGAATAGTTGTTAACGATAGCTTTTTAATCTTATCCTAAAAAGGGTAGAATGTTAGCTAAAGCACGAAGTTATGTTACATGATATGTATGATGCAATAAAATGTGTTCCATCAATGTTTATGATATATAAATGTAATGGATGTGCATGTAAGATGATTAGCTGTCTTGTTGAGGAAAATAAATCCTTGATAGCTGGAGATAATGAAATCTTTGACTGTTGTCGGGGAAAGTAAATCCTTGACCGATGCTGGGGATTCCAAAAATCTTTGATTGTTGAAGATGAGAAAACCTTGTTGATTACTGTCGGGGATAGAAAATCCTTGGCAACCTGCGGGGATTATCAAAACTTTGACAACTTTTGTGGGGATGTGAGAATCCTTCATGACTTTCTTGGGGGAAATAAGGAAAAATGTGGACCTCTACTGGGGAATTAAAACTTGGGAGGCTTCAAATGGAGAAACGGGAACTAGAATCTTCGTTCTGTCGGGAAATAACTCTGTGGGGAGAGTGTTTATTCTGCCAGGGAAATCAGGAGCTTGGGTTGTATGCCAATCTACTGGGGATTCCTTGTTTTGTGGAGAACTCTGCTGGTGAATCGGAGGAAGTTGGATAGTATTCCACCGGGGTTTAAGATTCGAAGTTTTGGACTCCGCTGGTGATGAAAGTTTCATCTTCACTGGGGATCTGTAGTTCAAAGTTTTTGGGCTCCACTTGGGATCGGGAGTTTAGAGACTTAACTCTGATGGGAATTTTGAAACTTAACTCCGCTGGGGATATGTACTTCAAGGTTTTAGCTCTGTTGAGGATCTGAATGACATACTGTAGGGGATTTCTTCTGGAATAGCCTAAAGACGTTTTCCTATACTTTCGACCTATCAGTAATTATCCTTTCTCATTTTGTTTTATTTGTAAGCAGTGATTATATTCAAATGCATATGCCTTTTTAACAAACCATTAGACGTTTTCAAATAAAACATAAGTGTAAAAAAGAAAGGAAAGGCAAGCAAGTTTCTGCACTTTGAAGTATTTTTGTATTAACTTTTGTAAGTATTTTTGTACAAAGGAGACAGTCATCCTAGTAAGAGAATGTTGTCGTAAAAATTGAGAAAAATTTTATACAAAAAGAAAGATGGCTATGTGTAACAATTCCATGGGGTTCCCATTCTGCTGTAGCCTTCACAACTCTGAGTATCCTGTCCATTCGTTGCTTCAACCTCGGATGATTGGATTGATCATGAGCCTGGAGTTTGGTCGTGAAGAGATTGTCCTTAAAGTGATCCGACGAGACATAGTCATACACTTTAATTATCTAACTTTTGCCTGGACCGCCCTTTCGGGTTTTCAGTCCACCGGGAAACCTTTTTTTGCCCAAGTCGCCCTTTCGGGTTTTCAACTTGCCGGGTGTACATATTTTTTTTATCCCTAATTTTTGCCTGAACCGCCCTTTCGGGTTTTCAATTCACCGGGATGCCCATTTTTGCCCAAGTCTCCCTTTCAGGTTTTTAACTTGTCGGGTCATTTTATGCGTAGTATCTTTTGACTATGTCTGCGTTCGCAGGGTGCGGCAAGTCGTCTCCGTCCATGGTGGTCAGAATCATTGCCCCACCAGAAAAGATGTTCTTGATCATAAATGGTCATTCGTAAGTAGGAGTCCACTTGCCTCTGGGATCACTTTGCAGCAAGATGATCCGCTTGATTACAAGATCTCCGACTTGATATACCTGACGTCTGACTTTCTTGTTGAAAGCCTTGATCATCCGTTTTTTATACGTCTGACCATGACAAACAGCAGTAAGTCGCTTCTTGTCGATCAAATTAAGTTGATCAAGCCGGGTCTGAATCCAATCGTCTTCACTTAAACCCACATCCTTCATAATCCTCAAAGAAGGAATCTGAACTTCCATCGGTAAAACAGCCTCCATGCCATATACCAAAGAAAAAGGGGTTGCCCCAGTTGAAGTACGCGCCGTGGTACGATATCTGTGCAAAGTAAACGGTAACATCTCATGCCAGTCTTTATAGGTGACTGTCATCTTTTGAATGATCTTCTTGATATTTTTGTTTGCGGCTTCAACATCACCGTTCATCTTTGGCCGATAGGGAGATGAATTGTGATGTTGAATCTTGAACTGCTCGCACAGAGCGGTGATCACAGTGTTATTCAGGTTCATACCGTTGTCCGTGATGATCCTATCGGGGATACCATACCGGCATATGAGATTCTGCTTGATGAAGCGGGCAACCACATTCTTTGTAACGGAGGCGAAGGAAGCTGCTTCGACCCACTTGGTAAAATAATCAATAGCGAACAAGATGAAGCGATATCCATTGGATTCCGTAGGCTTGATCTCTCCAATCATGTCAATTCTCCACATCGCGAATGGCTAAGGAGCTGTCAGAACGTTGATAAGAACTGGAGGAATATGTACCTTGTCAGCATAGACTTGGCATTTGTGACAAGTACGGGAATATTGATGACAGTCAGCTTCCATGGTAGACCAGTAATAGCCTGTCCTTAGAATCTTCTTAGCCATTGTATGTCCGCTTAAGTGGGTGCCAAATGTGCCACTATGTATTTCAGTCATGATCAATTTGGCTTCAACCTTATCCACGCAACGAAGTAGAACGCAATCATGGTTGCGCTTATATAAGATACCATTGCTCAGGAAGAACTTGGCAACAAATCTCCTTAAGAACTTTTTGTCATTGACTGAAGATCCTTCAGGGTATTCTCGAGTCTGGAGATACCTTTTGATTTCATGAAACCAGGGTTGTTCCACTACTTCTTCGGTATTAATCTCATGATAGTGCGCAGGTTCGTCCATTCGTTCGATGGTGATTTAGGGAGCCTCATTATCCCAGTTGAGTTTAAACATGGAAGACATTGTAGCCAGAGCATCTGCTAGCCGATTTTCTTCTCGTGGGAAGTACTCAAAGGTAATCTGCTCAAAATGCGGCAACAATGTCAAGACATGTTCTTTGTATGGGATAAGATTAGGATGTTTAGTGTCCCAGTCTCCTTTGATTTGACTGATAACCAAAGTTGTGTCCCCAAATACAATCAGAGATTTTATTCCCAAGTCAATAGCAGCCCTGAGACCAAAGATACAAGCTTCATACTCGGCCATGTTGTTGGTACAGCTGAAGCAGAGTCTAGCAGTGAAAGGCGTATGGCAACCTTCTGGAGAGATAAGTACCGCGCCGATACCGTTGCCAAGTGCATTTGAAGCACCATCAAAGTACATGGTCTATCGGGATCCTTGTTTAGGTCCGTCATACGGTCCGTTACCTTCAATGTTGTCCAATGTCATAATGTCCTCATCAGGGAAGTCGAACCTCATAGATTGGTAATCTTCGACGGCTTGATGAGCTAGGTGGTTAGCTAGTACACTCCCCTTTATAGCTTTTTGGGTTGTGTACTGAATATCATATTCAGTCAGGATCATCTGCCATCTAGCGATTCTTCCAGATAAAGCAGGCTTCTCGAAAATGTACTTAATCGGATCCATTTTAGAAATCAGCAAAGTGGTATGTGTCATCATATACTGCCTTAGCCGGCAAGCAGCCCAAACCAAAGTGCAGCAAGTTTTCTCGAGCAGTGAGTAACGAGTCTCACAGTCAGTAAACTTTTTGCTAAGGTAATAAATGGCATGCTCTTTTCGGCCACACTCGTCATGTTGGCCCAGTACGCACCCCATTAAGTTATCCAAAATAGTCAGATACATGATTAAAGGCCTTCCTTCGACGAGTGGCATCAAGATAGGAGGTTCCATCAAATATTCCTTGATCTTATCAAAAGCAACTTGACAGTCATTATTCCATTCAACCACCTGATCTTTCTTCAACAGCTTGAAGATTAGTTCACAGGTAGATGTTAGGTGAGAGATGAACCTTACAATATAATTTAAGCGTCCCAAGAAACCTCTAACCTCCTTTTAAGTGCGGGGGGCAGGCATTTCTTGAATATCTTTAACTTTAGCAGGATCAACCTTAATGCCTTTGTTACTGACGATGAATCCCAAAAGTTTAACGGACCTGACTCCGAAAGTGCACTTCCTAGGGTTCAATCTGAGCTTATATTCCTTCAATCTGACAAACAGCTTTTGCAGATGGTCGAGGTGTTCTTCTTTTGTTTGCGAACGGGCTATCATGTTGTCTACGTAGACTTCAATCTCATGATGTATCATGCCATGAAACAAATCTACCATGGCTCGCTGATAGGTTGCCCCGACATTCTTCAGTCTGAATGGCATCACTTTATAGCAGAAGGTACCCCACTGCGTAACAAAAGTAGTCTTCTCCATGTCTTCGGGGGCCATTTTGATCTGGTTGTATCCCGAGAATCCATCCATGAAGGAAAATACCTTGTGTTGAGCTATATTGTCAACCAAGATGTCGATGTGTGGAAGTGGAAAATCATCTTTAGGGCTAGCCCTGTTTAGGTCTTTGTAGTCCACACACATTCTGACTTTTCCGTCCTTCTTAGGCACGGGCACAATGTTAGCAACCCATTGTGGATAGGAAGTAACAGCCAGAAAACCAGCATTAAATTATTTCATCACTTCAACTTTGATCTTTTCGGACATGTCGGGCCTCATTCGGCGGACTTTCTGTTTGATTGGTGGACAATCTTCTCTTATAGGGAGATGGTGAACCACAATATCTATATCCAGTCCCGACATGTCTTCATAGGACCAGGCGAAGATCTCAACATATTCATTCAACAAATGAACTAAACGCTCTTTGACACTCGGCTCCAGGTTGACACCCACTTTAACCTCTTTCTTGTCTTCCTCTGTTCCCAAATTGATAGTCTCTAGCAACTCTTCATGGGGCAGAATAGCCCTTTCCTCTTGTTGAAAAAGTCTAGCTAACTCTCCAGGCACTTCACAGTCTTCATCACCTTCGTACTCGGCATGATTGACCAAATCTTCAAAGTCACCGAAGGCCAAAGCGGAATAGTCACCCATGGAATCCGGAGTGGATGGGTACCTGCATTTTGTGAGTGTGGGTGTGTGTAAGGGATAGCCATCCTTAAACAAAACAAAATGTAAAAGGAAAGAAAATGAACACAACAGTTTATAGATGAAAACGTCCAATGATTCATTAAAAATGGCATATGATAATGAAGAAATCAAGCCCTTACAAATGGACCTATATGCCCCTGGAAAGGCACAAGGCAAAAAGAGTGTACGAATTGTTTAATTATTACAGACCAAACAGGAAATTGTTCAAAGATAAATTACTGATTGATGAAAGTGATGGGAACGAAGTCTTTCGCCTCCCAGTTGCTTAATCCTCCTTCAATGGTTGGGAAGATCCAATCTTCAAAGTTGTCTTCTTCATCATCATCTTCTAAGGCATGAATTCCACGGTGAGTGATTTTTAAGGGTGGTCCTCCGGTCCGGGAGCGACGCACAACTTTCTGGCCAGCGGCAGTGAAATCCAATCCGAACTTGTCCGTCTTGTGAGGAAAATCTGGAAGTTTTCCCCACACTGTACTCCTTCCTTCTTTGATTACAGCCTCCATATCTTTAAGGGATGTCATTCGAGACACAGGCTTGGAAATGATAGGCACATCAGTCATTGTCTTTGCTACTGCGACTTCAGGAGAAACCTCTTCAAAGTGTTGGAAAGGCGTTTCTATGAATTCTCCATCTAACTCCACATAGCGGAAGGAGTTAAGGTGACTTATCATATACTCTTCCTCACCATGAACCGTTATGATCTTACCCTAAACTGGATATTTCAGCATTTGATGTATAGAAGAAGTGACTGCCCCAACGTTGTGGATCCATGGCCTTCCCAACAAGCATGAATATGAAGGACGGATGTCCATCACATAAAATGTAGAGTTGAAAAATTATGTACCCACTTTGATTGGAATGTCTACTTCTCCGTGAACCATCCTCTTAGAACCGTCGAAGGCTTTAACAACGATGTTACTGGGCTTTAGGGTCAAACCTTCGCAGTCCAATCTGTCCAACGCCTTTTTTGGTAGAACATCAAAGGATGAACCGGTATCTACCAGAACATGAGCAAGTCTAGTCCCCCTGCACTCTACCGAGACATGCAGTGCATCGTTATGCTTTCTTCCCTTAGGGGTCAAATCAGCATTAGAAAAACCAAGACCATTATCGGCTGTAAGGCTAGCCACACACTCTTGAAACTAGTCCACAGAAGTTTCTTGAGGCACGTGTGCCATCTTCAGAAATTTGATCAAGGCTTTAGCATGAGCCTCGGAGCAGAGTAAGAGAGCCAGCATAGAGATTTTGGAAGGGGTTTGCCCCAGCTTCTCTACGACATCGTAGTCGCTCTTCTTGATTATCTTTAAGATTTCTTCCATCTCTTTTTGGGTGGTCTCGAGGATAACCACGGTCTGAGCCTTCGTCCTGACAGGCGCTTCTTGTATCCCCTTTCCCTTATTGGTAGTAACATCAGAGGGTCTAGCTTCGGGTGCGTCAATCTCTTAAATTACCGGACTTTGCACAGATGGATTGACAGGTACAGAAACTCTCGAGGGTCCGAAGACTTCCCGTGGAGGAGCAATCTCCAGAGAGAAGATCCTTCCGCTGCGAGTTATCTTGCTCGTTCCTGCAATATTCCCTACATCAGGGGTTTCTTCCTCGGAATTCTCTTCGGCTGATTCGATCTGCTTGATACCATGGTAGAATATTTCTCCTCCGTAATTCCATGGTATCATCTTGTTAGATTTATACGGGATAGGCCCCGGCATGGTAATTTTCAACGGTACAAACTTAAGATCAGGCGTAATCTTACGGGGCCTTTTACAGGTCTTGGAAAGATCGCCGGAGAAGGTTATTATAGCAATGTCATTGATTGGAGTATCAAAGGTAACAGGAGTAACATGAGTGATAGTATCAACATGAGTCTTTTGAAAGAGGATCTCTTGGGTATCCATCAGGCGTTGGATGCTTGATTTCAACAGTGGGCAGTAAGTTTGCAAGTTTGAACAAAAGTAACAGTCTTTTCCACAGCCTGGGAATATCCCGGCTTTCATCAAATTAACTTTAATCACTGGTAACAGAGTCAAAAGGTCATCAACAGTGGTAACATGAAGATCTTCCATAATGGCATGGACATTATGACCATGTTTTGGCATATGAGCGGATATCACGTTGGGTTTTTCGGGAGCATCAAACTCTACTTCCTTGGCGTCTATTAGGTCTTGGATCTTGTTTTTAAAAGCCCAATAGTTGTTGGTATCATGCCCTACACTGTCCGAGTTGTATGCACATTTTGCATTGGAGTGATAATAAGGAGAAGAAGTATTGGGGTTTTTCGGCGCTTCTTTCAAGTTGGTAAGGTTCAGCTTTAACAGATGAGGGAGGACTTGAGCCGGTGTTATATTGATTCGGGTGAATTGCTGTTGTGGCCTTTCTACCCTTTGCTAATTAGCTCTTGGTTGATTGCTGCGAGGTTGGTCGGCTGAGGAGTTTTGGATCATAACAGCCCCCACCGTTGGTCGGCGCTCTTTTCTCCCTTGGTTTCTCTGGGTATGAATAGCATAAACTTCATTCTTGGCTGGGAAGGTCTTCTTAATAGCAGTGGAAGCGGAGGCATCCTTCTGAATTTTACCACTCTTAATGCCAGCTTCGACCCTTTCATCGGTCAGAATTAATTCGGTGAATCCTGCAGATGAACTCCCGATTAAATGATTGAAGAATGGACCTGACAGGGTCCCTAAAAACATGCCAACCAGCTCTCTATCCGACAATGGTGACTGCACCCTTCCAGCCAAATCCCACCACTTCTGGGCATACTCCTTAAATCCTTCATTAGAGGCCATACCCATACTCTGTATTTGAGTACGAGTAGGCGCTAAATCTGCGTTGTATTGGTATTGTCGGTAGAAAGCAGCAGCCAAATCTTCCCAGTTATGAACATCAGATCTCTCAAGTTGATAGAACCAGTCCAATTGTGTGCCTGACAAACTATCTTGAAAAAAGTGGACCCAAAGATCCTTATCAAAGGAGTGAGGTTGGATTTTTTTGACGTAGGACCTCAGATGCATCTTTGGACAGGACAAATCGTCATACTTAGAAAATGTAGGTACTTTGAACTTGGGAGGAATGACGATCCCAGCAACCAACCCTAGTTCTTCGAAATTTAAACCAGGTACCCTTTGCAACTCCATGGCTGCCAACCGATCCTCAAGATTTTTATACTTATCATCCGCCGGGGGATATTGCTGTTTGGAGTAATCTTCATCCTCTTCCTCTTCTTCTTCTTCAGCTTCAGACTCAGAAGGCATTGCAACTCCTTTTCCCTTACCAACCCCTTCGTCAGACGTCGAGGGAAATTCCAGAACTCTCCTAGCCTGATGCTCAAATCTCCTTCCCATAGTGGCTACCCCAACTCTTTTCTTCTTCTTCCTTTCTGGTTCCTTCTCTTTCTCTAACAGTGCTTTAAGATCCTCTTGACCCTTTGCTAAGGTCATGAGGAGTTGTTGGAATTGCGAATTCTGTGCTTGCAGATCTTTAACCGTCTGCTCTAAATCCATCTTGCTGAAATAAACAGCAGAAAGATAAGGAAACCTGGTGTGAAGACCTGTTTATGCATATGATGAATGATATGTTATTCATGTAATGCATTCAAGGATTCAGAAATTCAAATTTGTTGCAAACAAAAAGAATGCACGTCATATTAAGAAGAAATTTGTTAGTACATATGTGCCCCATGGGCAAAATATTATAAATTCTTAATGTAAAAAGACATTGCGCATCCTCTTTGGCGCGACGTAAGTGTTAAGAGTTTCCTCCTCATGAAGTCGGCGGGTAAGCTCCAAAACCTTCTTCTCACTGGCATAGAAGTTGGCTTCAAAAGTATTTCGTTCTTCTTTGAGTTGTATCCAACTCTTTTGCAATTCTTCCAATGATGTTGGCATGTCTGGATGTAGGAGGGTGTATGGAACCTCTCATTCCATAACAGGCTCTTTGATCACGGGGAGAATGTGAGGGTAAGGCATAATAAGACTTTGGGTGCGGGTTCATACCCACCTGAGGTAAGGCTCAAGAGGGATGGAATTCTTGTGCCCCATTGTCTTACTATCCACATTGTTGGGCATCCTCCAAGCTCGGATAAACTTTTGTCAAAGTCCTTGCGCATCGTTGTCGAAGTCAAAAATTAGGTCAGGAATCAGCATATCCTGAGGGCCATCCCTCCGGGCATACCCAAATTGCCTTAGAGCTAAACAGGGGTTGTAGGTAATGCCTCCCCTAATGCCAAGTAGTGGGACATTAGGGAACTCTCCACAACGATCAATGATGATGACATTTTCTCTGGACCGAGAACACCAATGAACATCAGAATGTGTGAGGGTCATCAACCGTTACGACCACCTTAAACCCTGCTCATTCTTCAAAACTGATTGGGGAAGGTGAGAAATAAACCACATTGCTAGAAGAGGAGTACATCACATGAGAACACCTCTTTTCCTCATTGTTCGTGTGTGAACTGAGTGTAGGATGTCCCCAAGCAATGTAGGCACAGGATTCCGAGATGTGAAAATCTTGACAGCATTCACATCTATAAGTTGATCAGGGTTTGGGAACAAGACCAACCCATAGATGAGAAGTGCTACAATCTCCTCAAAAGGTTGTAGATCTAGAGAATTCCAGCAGTCTTGTGCCTTCTCAAACATAAACTTTGCCAAGAAACCCTTGACACCACTTCTGGTTTCCCAATGACCTTTGATATCATATGGTTGCAAGTGTAAGGCTTGAGCAACGTCTTCAGGCTTTGGTTCTGTTTCCGTACCGTTGTAGGGTAGTTGATGCAGAATAGGAATCCTCAAGAGTTGAGAAAATTCCTCCAAAGTAGGTACTAGTTGGTAATCAGGGAATGTAAAGCAATGGTGTAGGGGGTCAAAGAACTGGAAGAGAACTTTCACCATGTCTTCTTTAATGTTGGAGTTGACCAAGTTGAGAAGTTTACCATGTCTTTCACTGAAGAGAGAATTCTCTGGAATCTTGGAAGTAAGCTCCTTGAGTTGAGGAGGGATCCTTACAAGGTTGACTTGGATTGTTTTCCTGCGAAGAGATTCCATGACCTACAAAACAAGAACAAAGATGAAGATCCAAACCCTTGAAATGGTTAGTGGATGCATATGATGCTTTTTGATGTTCATGATGTATGCACAAGCATATGTACAAACAAGTCACACAAGTTCCTAGTTTCAGGCTTGCATGAGGTTTCATAGGTAAATACCCTCTTGAAGTTAGTTGTCTCAACCTGTCCTATAAATAGTAACCGGGTTCTAAGGAGCACAATATCACTGGATTATTTATTGTGTTCATTGTTTCAGTTTGGCCACTTAACTGGCGACCGAAATATTCCAAGAAAACAACCCTCAATGAGTGTAGTATCGAGTATCTACCAACTTCGGACAGTACCAAATTCGGTCATCTCACTACCCCTAAAAAGGCCAAGATGGTCAAGTAAGGTTCTAAGATTTCATTAGTGCTTCATGACATCACTCAGCGGTATACCCTTCCCAGTTTCCACAACGTATTGCTATTTACCTATGAATGTTTCCCAAAAATCCGGGTGGAGGATTTATACCCAAACAAGAGAACCAAAATGTAAAGAAATCAAATCAATCAAGATAAGCATGCAAAGGTGATCTAAACCCTAAGGTTACTCCACTTTTAAAGAACTCCCCAGCAGAGTCGCCAGTTCTGTGATACGGTGGGAGAACTGACTTGAGGTTTTGCGTTTGTGTTTGCAAATGTTTCGGTTTAGCAAGAGTCGCCACCGACTTTTTATTTTATCCAAAGGAAAGGTCAAAAAGCACAGGATAGACCTTTGAGATGTTTTCTTGGGTTCGGGGAGTAGATTATGGAAAGGGAAGGTGCAAGCACCCTTTTCATCCATGGTTATCCATGGGCTCTTAGTTACTTGTTTAGATCACTTACTTTTCTTTTCCAATTGTTTGAAATGGTGCTTTGTGTATGGTTTTGAAAGATGTTTTGAAAAGAGGCCATCGTCGTGGCAACCTTTGTAATGATTCTTGTTTGAATGTATACAAAGGTGTTTTTGTCTTTTGAAAAGATTTCAATGTTTGGAAGTTTGATTTGAGAAATTGTTTTGGAATTGTGTTGTGAAGTGTGTTTGAAAATAGCAAGGATGTTTTTGCAAGCTTTTTGATCAAGTAACTAAGAGCTATCTACTCTATTTTACTCAAAGATCTTTCCTAATGTTTTTAACCCTTTTGACAGTGTTGTTTCACCATTGCATTTGGTGAGCAACCTTGTGTTAGGATGTTAAACGGGACAGACGCGGGTCATCGTATAGACCATGATAGCAATGGTGTCAAGTATCTTTGGCAATTTTTTGAGGGACTTGATCATTTTTGTTTAGGTAACCAAGATAGCGTCATCGAGGGACTATGATCTTTTGTTTTGTTTTTGTTTTGCCAAAGTACCCAACATGTATAACATGGCCCATTTTTGAAGGCAACAAGTTGATTGTAACCCTAGGGGTGCAAGTGTACATTGTGTTTGATTTTCATGCATTTTTGTCTTTGATTAGGTCAAACTATTTGTTGATTTGGATTTTTGCATACAAACCCTAATTCTCTAATCATGGCATAATTGAAAGCGTAAAGTGCGAGAATTAAAATTCTAAGCTATTACAACATGATTATAGGGATGGGGGTTCAATCTTTGAATGGGGGGTATTTGACAAGAAATATAAACCTTAGTTTACTATTACATCCAAATTGAATTTAATTGCATGAATAATAAATGGATAATATTTAGATAAACAAAAAAGACAAATATATCAAATAATATGAAATATGCAAAAAAGGGGTTTTTGTTCATTGATGTATGTAAAATATTTAATGTAAAAAATAAAGGAATAAACAAAAGATTTATTTTATTTGTTTAAGGGTAAAACCCTAATTTCTTTAAGAAAATAAATACATTATATTATTTATATACAATAAAATATATTAATATATATAAAAATAAAATATACTTAGAAAAAAGTTTTTTTTAGTATAAATAAAAATATAAGTAAAAATGTAATATTTTGTATTTCTTATTCTAGAGTACTTAATAAAGAAAAAAGTATATATTTATATATGTATATTAATCAAATTAAATATGTACAATATAAAATAAAATATGTACAAAAATAAAGTATATTTAGGAAAATATTTTTAGTATGAATAAAAATAAAGAACAAAAATAAAAGTATAAAATATATATATATATATTTTTCAAGTCTTAATAAATAATATAAAAGTATTTAAATGCCTTTTATGTTAGAAAAATTAAAATAAAATGCCAAATAAATGTGAAAAAATTATGAAAATATTTTTGAGCATTTTTTATGTTTGGAAATAAATAAACAAAATCAGAAATGAAAACAAAAATTCAAAAATATGAAAATACAAGAAACTGGGCCAAGGGGTGCAAAAAGAAAAAGGGGGGTGTCAAAAGTAGCCAGGCCAAGCCCATCCCAAAACTTCATCTTCAACCTCCAGTATTTAAAAAAACGCGCGCGTCACTGTACAAACTACCAGATCCTGTATACGTGCTCTATTGCAAAAACACACAACATCAAACTTGTAGAGAATTTTAAGACGATTCCAACCATATAAACAACTTGTCCTGACTCTCAAAGACCAGAGAGAATTTCTCTGGCCCTAAAATCTGACCTAGTTTTTTCAGTATGTTCATGGATGAAATTATCCTAGCACACTTAATATAAATGAAAACTGAGCATATGTACAGCTTCATGGCAATGAACACTACATTTTTTATTCACAAACCTAAGGCTAAATGTTCCTAAATAGAGAGATAGAAAGTGGAGAAAAACCTGTTTCAGTTGGATTCGTGTAGGGCAATATAGTGCTTTTCAACAAGGCTTGAGATGTCTGGTAGCTTGATTGAACTTCACTTGACCTTCTCCAATAGCTAGCTTGGCTTGAATGCCCTTGAATCAACCTATAGAACTCAACCTGCACAAGCTCAAAATTAAAATGGTGAACACTGTAAATGGAGTTACAGTTGGTGTTTGAGGTTTGGGATAGCTTGGGTGAGTTGAATGAAAGGTGTTTGAAGCAACTTGGGGAAAAACGCACGAGACAAATGAGCTATGGAACTCAAGTTGCAGAACCTGTCCTGTTTTGCCAAAGGAATGTGATTTCTGGCTATGGGGTGTTTTAAGGCTCAAGAAATCGTGTTTCTAGCTCAAAGGGGTGTGAGAAATATGTTCAAACTGTTAGCATAAGTTGGTATTGGCTGGTTTCCAAGTTCTCAAGTTTTGGACAAATTTCTTGTTTTTGAAGTAAGAATGTGGAAGTGAAGTTACAGGCCTGTACAGGCTATAAAATGGAAATGTGCCTTTTTCTACTTAGGGCTTAGTTTTGTGTACAATGTCCAAATGGCCAAAACAAAAGCTTAGACTGATGGATTTGCATTTAATTATGGAGTGTGAAGTGGTTTTGAGGCCTGTAAACTAGTGTAAGGCATGTTGATTTGAAAATGCAACTTGTATGAACATGAATATGCCATGGATGAAAAGTGAGTTTTTGCCAACTTCAAGCCTTTGATTCTCCCTAACCACAAATGTGTTTGAGGAGTTCTTGGACAATTTGGAAAGCTTGCAAAATTTTCTATAATCCATATTTGAAATGCAAATTGAGACTCAAAGTGAATCAATGTGAAAAATGGCCAAGAAGATAGGTCAAATCCTGCCTAAACTAGGGCAAAATTTCACTAAGTTAAAAGTTTTAGGGACCCTTGTTCCAAAAATCATAACTTGAGATCCAAGTTTCTTTTGAGAAAACTTTGTGAACAAAAGTTGTAGAATTTGTGGAGGACTACAACTTTCATGTTGGAGGTTTTGTTTGAATCCATTTGCATCATGGTGAAAATGTGGGGCAAAGTTAGGGAAAACTAAGAAAATTTCATAACTTAGAAAATTTCTAATTTATGAAAATTTTCAACTTTAAACCCTAATTTGAAATTTTGGGTTTCTTGATTAACAAGTTTCATAATTTGACACATCTTGATGAAAAATGACCCTTGGCACTTGATTTTGACCAAAAAGTCAAAGGTTGACTTTTCAGTGTACAGTCAAATTTTGATCAGTTTACTGAAAAATTCATCTGTCAATCCCATGCATTTGAGATCTTTTGAACTTGTTGAATAAGTCAAGATGATGTCATTGAGTCCTTGAGTCCATGGTTGAACCTAATTTGCTATTGGCTAGGTCAAAAAGTCAGAAATTGCCTTTGTACAGTCAAAACCCTAAAAATGACCATTTTGCCCTTTTGGTGATCTAATCAAATTTCTTGTGGAGTTGTGGTCCAAACTTGATCCCATGGTTCATATGAGTTCATAATGTTGATGTGGGTCAAAATTCATTAGGTTTGATTGTAAATTGGCCACAGTTGACTTTTATCCCAATACAACTGATTTTTAGGTCAGCTGTCCAATTGACTGGGCAAAAATTTGATTCAAGGCTTGAAATTTGGTATGGACAAACTTATGAGTCCAATATGAAGTATGAAAGTCAATTTGAGAATTGAAGGTCCAAAAATCCTTGTGCAAACTCAAACCCTAGTTTAGGTTATCAGTGCAAGGAGATGTCTTGAGCAGAGCAAACCCTAGCTTGATCTTGAGTTCCAAGAGCCTTGTGATGAGAAAGGTTGATAAAATAAGAGGGAAACTTTTGGGGTACAACAGCTGGCATTCTATTTGAGAAGAGTAAATACATCAATGGGGAGATAAATGCACTACTTGGAGATAAACAAAACCAAAGTAAGTGGATTCTGGAATACCCACAAAATGTGAATGTGCATAAATGATGTAAGTATGAATGAATGAATGAATGAATGAATGAATGAATGAATGAATGAATGTCATGCGTATGCAGACAGAAATGGACCAAAAGTTAAATAGATGATAACATTGGGGGTTACAAAACAACACCAGGGTACGACCAAGTACTCAGCCAATCTCAATAGGATGGAATCATCACTAGAGATAAAACTAAAATCCACTTGACGGATCAAAGTCCAATAGAAGGAATAAATCTATCTTGGGAGATGAGGATACTTCTTAGAAGGAAAACCAAAAACACAAACTTCTAATATCAATAATACATTGAAAGGAAAATAGCACAAACTCTTCTTCGAGGAAAAGAAAGATCTGATGGGGAGAAGAATCACGCTCAACTGGAGATACTTGAATCAAGGCTTAGCTGGGATCACCGGGTAACACTGTCATCTGATAGTATTTGCAAGGTAGATCACATATCTTGACAAATCTGGATTGTCCTTGGAACTATTTTTGGGTGCCCCAAGTTTACAGCTGATAAACTACATGATGCACGTCATAAATAGACAATAGTTCTCGCGAATAAAATCAATTATTAAATGCCCCAAGTTACATTGTTTATGAGAAGAAATATTCTTAAAAGGATTTTACAGAAAACCTGGCATCCAAAATGCCTTAGTGTCTTCAAATTCTTGGAGATACTTATCGAATCTCAATGTAACTGCCCCATATTTACTGTACTTGGCATAATGTGGTCCTCAAACTTTGTCCCATAAGGGTGAACTAATTGTTAAAGCATCAAATGGGAAAGCAACCTGCACATGCTTAAGGTTTTAGAAAACATTCCCCTGGATATGATCATTCTTTGAAATAATTCACTAATTACCCAACAAAGATTCAAGCCTTAAAATGATTAAGCTCATCACTGATGTTCATATACAAGCTTCTTTAATGTCAAGCAAATGTTTGCCAACAGAAGAAGTTTACTTTGAGAATGAAAATTCTAATGAAACAATTATGTAAGTATTGAAGATTTTATTTAAAAGAAGTCACAAAATCTTGTGAGTAAATCAATAGCTATGACGTGGCATTGATTTTTTTAATGAAAGATAACAGAAGCAATATGACAATTGTTTCATCCTGGTAGCAATTGACTACTTTACGAAGTGGGTTAAGGCAGCTACCTTTTCTACAGTAACCAAAAACGTCGTGGCGCGGTTTATCCGACACAATCTGATTTATTAATATGGTGTACCAGAGAGGATCATTACAGATAATGGTACAAATCTCAACAATACGATGATCACTGAGCTCTGCAAGCAGTTTAAGATACAACATCATAACTCTTCTCCTTATCGGCCGAAGATGAATGGGGTTGTTAAAGCGGCTATTAAGAACATCAAGAAGATTGTGCAGAAGATGATAGTGACATACAAAGATTGGCAAGAGATGTTACCATTCGCTCTTCATGGGTACCGTACCTCAGCGCGGACTTCAACAGGAGCAACACCCTACTCTTTGGTATATGGCATGGAAGCAGTCTTACCCATTGAGGTCCAGATACCCTCTCTTCGGATTATGAAGGATGCAGGTTTGAGTGAGGACGGTTGGATCCAGACCCGGCTTGATCAGCTAAACTTAATCGACGAGAAGAGACTTACTGCTATTTGTCATGGTCAGACGTATCAAAAGCGAATGATCAAGGCCTTTAACAAGAAAGTCAGACGACAAAAGTATCAAGTAGGGGACCTGGTGATCAAGCGCGTCATATTACCGCAAGGTGATCCTAGGGGCAAATGGACCCCTACGTATGAAGGGCCATTTATGGTTAAGAACATTTTTTCAGGAGGAGCTATGATTCTAACCACCATGGATGGTGACGACCTTCCTCACCCCGTCAATGCGGACATAGTGAAAAAAATACTATGCATAATCAAAGACCCGCTAGGTTGATTGGCCTAGGCAAAAATAAGGGCTTCCCAGCGAACCAAAAGGGTTCGGGCAAAAATAAGGGATGAAAATGAAAAAAATATGTACACTCGGCAAGTCGAAAACCTGAAAAGGCGGCTTGGGCAAAAAAGGGTATCCCGGTGGACTGAAAACCCGAAAGGGCGGTCCAGGAAAAAATTAGGGATCAAAGTGTAACACTATGTCTCATTGGATCATCTTGCAACCAGACTTCGGTATCGACTATCAAGCTCGGACGGAATTAATCAATCTGATCTACCTTCAACCAAGTAGCAAAGTGATGAGATGCTCGAAGATATAAAGGCAATAGCAAAGTTGGAACCCAGTGGGATTGTTCACACAACTGTTTTTATTTTACACAAATTGTATAATTTCTATCATTCATCGGCATTCTCTTACTAGGACGTCAGCCTCTTATACAAAAACGCCTATTTACAGGCCAACTTCAAAATCAATACAATTCATTTTCACAAAGAAATTTCAAATTATTTTTCTTTTTTCTGTTTTTTTTTGCAAGAACGTCCAATAGTTCATTTTTGATATATGCATTTGACAATAATTGTTGCTCATAAATATTTACACGCGAAAGAAAGATGATTACTCGTAATATCAGGAATAGGGGAAAACAAGAAATGTCCAAACCTTACAGTTGCTTTGTCCACCAGGTACAGGGATAGACCTAGCTGGAGAATATGAATAAAGGTACATTCACTCCCCGCAGAGCAAAAGGTGTCTAAAAACATTGATTCTCCCCAAGCAGAGTTTATCTATCACCAGCACTAGAAGATTATCCCCATTGGAGTTTATTTCTTCCACAAGCAGAAACTCAATCCCCAACAGGGATCATTACCTCCAACAACGGTAATTCATCCCCAGCCAAGGTTATTTCTCCAAATCAGCGGATCTTCTGACAGAGTATGTCTTCCCCATAGAGTCATTTTCTCGTCAGTGTATTCTCCAGCAGGATTATTCTCCCAATCACCTTCAGTCGTTATTCCCAGCGAGCGAAACATTTTCATTCTCCAGCAGTAATCCGGGATTTATTTTCTCTAGCTAGAGAACATCCTAAAAACATTGCATATCCATACATCGTGACATGTTGTGATCGGTGGATCTGGAATTAACTGTTTAACGCTGGTTCGCGAAATGTCGCGGAAGCAAGAGTCGCCACCGTCTTTTATTTTCTCCAACATGGACAGGACAAAAGCACAGCAAAATTCCTCATGAGAATAGTTCTCGGTTCGGGAGGTAGATTTATAGAAAGGGAAGGTGTTAGCACCCTTTCTATCCATGGTTATCCATGGGCTCTTAGGTACTTGCTCTTATGTTTTCAAAATGTTTGTTTGCTTTTCAAAAGTGCGTGGGTTTGAAAAAAGTTTCGTTTTTGAAAGATTTCTAAGTGACTCTTGTATCTGTCCTCAAGAGTGTATGAAAAATTCATTTTGAAAACTTTTGAAAGTGTCAGTGTGAAAAGATGTTTTGTTTGTTTTTAGAAAGAGAGCAAGTACCTATGAGTTTTCTACCTACCCTAAGGAATTAGGCTGTGTAAATGTCCTTAAGGTAGTGCCATCCCACCATTGAGAGATAGGTAGCACCACCGTTGGAGGTGTTCGGGTCAATTCGAGTTTTAGGGACAGTGTGGTCACCAGAGCAACAGTAGGACACCTTAGAAGCTACCCTTATGCCATGTTCATGGACATAAGGACTTACTAAAACGTCCTATACTCGACGACCACGTTTCGAGGGGCAAGGCAACAGTGAGGCGTACCCTAAGAGTGGTGTGTGAATTGTGTGTCATTTTCAATTATGTTTTATCTTGATCATGCATTGGGTGAGCTACGCTTTGATTTTATTTGGGCCATTCATTCTTTCATGTGATTAGCAGTTAAAAGGTGCGGAAATTAAAGTGCGGAAAAATAAAGTCCTACGCTATTACAAGGCGCGGGTCTATACATCGCCAAATTAACAAAGACCCATTTTTTAATAAAATGCAGAAAGTAAATAAATTTCCTAATTACTATTACAAGGCTTTGGGGCAATTACATAATACTTAAAAGAAACATAAGAATACGCGTGCGAAAAGAAATTAGAATCGAGAGTTCGAGGGCGTTGGACCCTTTAAAGAAATTAAATGAAATTAAAAATTAATTAATTATTAAATAAAGAAAAGAAATTATTTTTTATGTTTTTTTGTATTTAATGGAATAAAGAAAATTAATTAAAGTTAGAAATTAAATGAAACCCTAATTCTAAATTGTTTTTTTTAATTATTTAAAAAAATGTTTAAGTTTTGACCTAATTTACACTAATTATTTAATTACATGAGTATTTACAAAATAATTAATAATTAATAATAATGGTAATAAGAAAATTATTTATTAAGCAAAAGAATAAAAATACTAAAAACCTAATTTCTAAGAAAAACATTAGAATTTTAACCTAATTTTACTAAGTTAATTGTTAAATTTATTTATAAAAAATATTAATGAAATAAATAAACATATTTTTTTTATTTTTGATTTTTTCTGGTTTTTGTATTATGAAAATTAATTTTGTGGAATTAAAAGAAAGTAATTAAAAAAACAATGAAAAGAATAAACAAAGAAAAACAAAGAAAAATTAAAATGGGCAAACCATGGGGGGTATCTGGCCCTTTTGGAGGTGTATTGAAGCATTTGGCCCACTGGATTCAAGGCCTTTGTTGACTTTTCCAGCGCGTGTGTGGGACGGTTGACTAGCGTCCATGGTGAGCTGCATGTTCTGGCCTTTGGATTGGCCTTCTGGACACTTGGCAGGCACACACGTATGCGTATATGGTGGATCATTGGGTAGAGACTGCACCTGATCACGTTACAACAAATGGTATTGAGAATATGGGGGACCTGGGAATCGAACCCAGGTCCCAGTACCTGCATGACAGCGCATCTACCAACCCAACCAACGCGTTTATTTGTTAGTTTAGTGGAACCTGAATAATATATGTGAAAAGATAGTGTTATGCTGGATCAAAATAAAACGCGCCAATTATTCAAACTGACCAACCATGTGCCAACAACTCAGCGTCTTCTTCATTGTTTCTTCGTTTTGCCTGAAAATAAGAATAGATAGCGGGGGTTTTAAACCCCCACTAACCCCAAACCTGAAAAATAGCGAATAGAATATAGGGCAATAGAAATTGGGCGCGATGTGTGAGTTCAATTCGTTTGGATGTCCTGAATCCAATGGTATAGGTTTGAATGGCCAATTGTTCCATATATGTAAAGCCCTAAATCTGGAGCTCTGAAACCCTAAAAAGCTTTCATGGTGGATTCTTGTACAGGGCTTAATAACTCAATCAAAGAATTCCAATAGCTTTAGAACACTCATGTTAGTATAAATCAATGCTTAAAACGTATGAAAAATGTATGCAAATTCAAACACGAATATGAAAAAATTTATGAACAGGGAGGCTTCATTCTACCAATTCCTTGAGTATGGAAGGCTGGCTTTGATTGGAATAGTTTCCTGGATGTGTCAGGAGTGTATTGGAATGGTTTTTTTTGCTTTGAAACGAGCTCTAGCTAGGTTTTCAGTTTTGAGATTTTTTGTGAAAAAGTGCAATGTGTTCTTGTGTTCTGAGCGCAGCTTGTATGTTCTAATGCATTAGGTTTTTGTTCTATATGTATCTGAGCATGATTAGGTTAAGAAAAAGAAGCCCATAATCCATGCATTGATGACTTTGAATATTTGATTTTCCATGATCTTTTTTCAATCTTTTTTATGCTAATTATGCCAAATCATGGAAGATTCTTTCCTTTTAAAATGTGCACGAAATCTTGAGCTCATAATGGACATATTAGCTGCATAAAAAGATTCAAAACACATGCTTTAGTATTTTTCTCATAATTAATTTTAATTAAATGAATTAATAGGATTAAAAAATTCAATTAATTAATTAAAAATAAGAAAATAACTCCCTTTTAGCTTAATGGGTCGTGCATGGCCTTTGGGTAATGATTCATGGAAGAAATTGAGGCCCATTAGCATTTTTGAGGCATTTGAAGTAAAGTTGACTTTTCAAAATTCCCAAAAATTTCCCAACTTCCACAAGGCATATCTTGCTCAATTTTTAAGCTTTGATCATGTTCTTGGACATTTTGGAAAGGTCTTGAAGTCCTCTAACCAATGTATTTGGTCCGATGTCATTTTTATTTACCAATCTCAAGTTATGATCTTTGACTTAAAGTGCCTTTTTGTTGACTTTTGAAAATGACCTATAATGTTGAGATTGATAACTTTTTGTGAGAGCATTTCTTGGACTTGAAGTGTGAAGATGAGTTGTAGGAAATGTCATTATCTTCACAATGATCTTTGGATGGAATTTTTATGATAAACCATGTGGAAGTTATGCCTTGGTCAATTTGCAGTTGACTTTTTCAGCTGTCCAAAAATAGAAACTTTTGCATCTTGAGACTTTTTTGAGCCATGCCTTGAGAATCATGATCAAGAATTGATCAAATGATGTTTGTGGCTTCAAAATAAGATGTTGACCAAAATTTTTGACTTTTGACTGTCAAATGACCATTTTGCCCCTGCAGTTGACTGTGAAGCAATTAGGGTTTTTGACTGTGCAATTTGATGTTGTGAGTCTTGAAACTTGGCATATGGATGCTTGAAAATGTTTATAGGCATGTGGGACTTGTTTGGACCCTTGGAAGCTTCAATTTCTTTGCCAGAACCAAAACCCTAATTTTTGACTGTTAGGAGGCCATTGGACTGTGCAATCCTTGGGAGATTTTGAAGCATGCTCTTAGCAAACCTTGAAGAATATGAGAGAGAAAATTTTGGGGTACAACAGTTGCCCCTGTTCAATCTTCTTAGACCTGAGGATGTAGATTGGCTGGCGTGCCTTTCGTAATCCGAAGGTGGAAGATGATTGAACACTAGAGTGCCCAGAAATTTGCACTCACATAGTAGAGTGTCAGCAGTATGATGGTGAGAATAGGCTTACAGATGCCATGTTGAGAGGTGATTGATAGGTGGATGGGCTTATAGATGCCATCAGGAGGTTGTCGATCGCGTAAGAGATTCCTTAGCGAGAACTTGCGTACCTGAAAAAGAAAGATAATTACCTGGCCTGTTACAGGAGTTGACCTTAAAAACTCCTTATGTAGATGTGCCCTGGCTGGATACAGGAATCGAATCTTTAAACTCTTCAGACGTGCCCTTGCAGGATACAGGAATCGAGTCTGGAATTCAGAAAGGTTGGTGAGTTGTCTCTACTGACAGGTTATTTCCATGGACGGGTGGTCTTTATCGACGGGTGTCTATAACGACGAGTGTCTATGACGACGAGTGTCTATAACGACGAGTGTCTATAACGACGAGTGTCTATAACGACGAGTGTTTATAATGACGAGTGTCTATAACGACGAGTGTTTATAACGACGAGTGTCTATAACGACGAGTGTCTATAACGACGAGTGTCTATAACGACGAGTGTCTATAACGATGAGTGTCTATAACGACGAGTGTCTATAACGATGAGTGTCCATAACGACGAGTTGTATCAGAGAGGTCTTTGAATCTTCAACTGGGTCCTCATCAGGAAAATCTTTAGGAATCGATTTAACTGGACCAGAGAAGGCCTTTGACTGGATTGGCATCAGAAAAATCTTTAGGAGTCGATTTAACTGAACCAGGCAAGGTCTTGGAATCTTCAACTGGGTCTTCATCAAGAAAATCTTTAGGAATCGATTTAACTGAACCAGAGAAGGCCTTTGACTGGATCGGCATCAGAAAAATCTTTAGGAGTCGATTTAACTGAACCAGGCAAGGTCTTGGAATCTTCAACTGGGTCTTCATCAGGAAAATCTTTAGGAATCGATTTAACTGGACCAGAGAAGGCCTTTGACTGGATTGGCATCAGAAAAATCTTTAGGAGTCGATTTAACTAAACCAGGCAAGGTCTTGGAATCTTCAACTGGGTCTTCATCAGGAAAATCTTTAGGAATCGATTTAACTGGACCAGAGAAGGCCTTTGACTGGATCGGCATTATAAAAATCTTTAGGAGTCGATTTAACTGAACCAGACAAGGTCTTGGAATCTTCAACTGGGTCTTCATCAAGAAAATCTTTAGGAATCGATTTAACTGGACTAGAGAAGGCCTTTGACTGGATCGGCATCAGAAAAATCTTTAGGAGTCGATTTAACTGAACCAGGCAAGGTCTTGGAATAGCTGAGAACTTAACTAGATCTTTCCTGAAATGTAAAAGTCAGTCGTATGTAATGCATGCCATGGATCAAGCAATGATGTTCTCAACATAAATGAGATTGTAAGATATGATGCCTTTATGCATGTATCATGATGTATGTGATGTTTTTGAATGTATTTTCGTCTAGGAAAATATATCCTTGACGAATGCCGGGAGTTAAATCCTGGGCCGATGGTTGAAGAGAGTTCTTCGTTTCTGTTGGGGATGAAGATTGCAAGAATGAACCGGTAGGAGAAGATGACTCCGTTGGGGAATAAACTTGATGAAGAGATTACTCTGCGAGGAATAACTACTCTAGCGATCTTGCTGGGGAACAATACTCTGTGGGAGGAGAGGTGCTTCGCTGAGATGAATGAGAACTCCATTGGGGATACCATTGTTGAGTTTTGTTGAAGAATATGATGAACTCCGCTGGGGGATAGGAAGACTTCGTCGGGGACGATCTTTCCCTGGTTATTGGCTTAGGATAACCCAGTTATATCCTGGTGGGGAAATAACCTTTGAATAAAGCCGGGAGACGCGTTCGTGCTCTACAGGGGGGGAGCTTCCAGAATCTACTGGGGATAAGCTTCCTGCTGGGGAGATGGATTCCACTTTCCTGGGGAGGCTTTTGATATGCACTGGGAAAGTGGCTCCACTGAATGTTCGTATACCGCCGGGGAACAATCTTAAATCGAGATTGCCAGGGATGCTTGTTGGGAATATTGCGCTGAGGAATGTTGAGATCTGTTAGGGATACCTAATTTCCTAAAGGCCAACAGTATAACATTGCTTGGGGAGAGTATGTTGACTTGCTGGCTCACTCTCTGGGGAGTTAAGATATCTTGGTTGCGTCCATCAGCCGAACCTATCTTGGTACCTTGATGGACAGAGAAACTAGATTGCTTAGACAACTCATTACTACCCATGTTTCTGTGGGAGAAGATACATGTGGAGATCTTGATAACTGCCGATTTGACCAGTCTTCTTCTGGTAAGCAAGTGACAAGATGCTGGGACATAGTCGTACGCTTTTGATCCCTGACTTTTGCCTGGACCGCCCTTTCGGGTTTTCAGTCCACCGGGATACCTATTTTTGCCCAAGCCGCCTTTTCAGGTTTTCGACTTGCCGGGTGTACAGATTTTTCATTTCATCCCTTATTTTTGCCCGAACCCTTTTGGTTCGCCGGGAAGCCCTTATTTTTGCCTAGGTGTGTCAACCTAGCGGGTCTTTGATTACGCGTAGTATTTTTTCCGACTATGTCCATGCTCTCAGGATGTAGGGAGGTGCCCCTGTTATTGTGTTGCCACGCTACCAGAATATGTTTGGTCATGCAAGATTTGTTGCTGGGAATTCATGTCCAGTGCCCCAAGTGGCTCAGGCGGAGGTTTTCCCCTGGCTGTTTGGCATCTTGAGAGATTCCTTGAATCTTGACTGGACTGCCCCAGATGATGGACAATGATCAGGCCATGCCCCTTGATTGGAGGTGCTTTTGTTCATTAGGCATTCGTCGTGCGAATTTCTATGCTGTTCAAACAAAAAGTCATATGCAAGCAAAGTTATGTTAAAAATGCAAAGCTTATGTCTGTCTTGAAGTTTTTGAAAAATGCATTTTTCAGTAAAACCAGCAAATTTTGTAAAATGTGATGTCAACTCAATATTTTATAGCAAGCCTTAAGGAGTCAGGATACCTTTCGTAACAATATGCTTTTGAACTAACCCATGCTTCAGCTAGGACTTTTAAGGGTTGTAGCGTGGCCTGGTTCATGGTTTAAGAAACAAAGGATAAAGGCTCAAATTATTTGTACCCACCCGCTCTTCGTGATGTTCTTCAAACCTAAACTCAGCTGATCGTGCGTTAGACCTTGTTTGAGTCTTTGCTCTGAAATTCCAGTGATGGTTCGGATGTTGAACGTTTATTTGAATAGGCAGTCATTTTCTTTTTTGTTGAGGGTTTGTATGACCTCTTTTTTTTCTTGATTTTGTTATCCCTGTTTTTTTCTGAACTGTTTCTTTTGTGATTACAGTCAGCGGGATGCACCAGTTTTGTAAGTCTCGTTCATAGGTTTTGACTTAATGGGCTTTTATTTTGAGAAATGACGACTGCATGTCTATATGATTATATGAACCATCACTGTCTTTTTGTCTCGGAAGGACTTCTTTGATGCTATTCGCTGTACACTTGGATCAACTGAGAGAACTACCCTGCCCCAGGTTATAATTAAGGGTTTTAATTTTCGAAAAGAAAAAAACTCCTACTTCTTTGGCTCGAAGGGGTTGACGAGGGATTATCTTCCTTATAACTCCTGTGTTTAGGAATTGAAACAATGCCTGTACCTCATCAGCTGGGTCTGTTCAAAAGCATACTGTAGATTGTGGTATCGTTTTCGTCATCCTCCCTTAAGAGGCTTAAAATTTTAGATCAAGAGTTGACATCACAAAAATATGAAAACAGTTTGCATATAGTGAATACGAAATAATTACTTCAAAACAGACATGTGTAATGCATTAATGAAATAACCAAGTTTGACATGAAATAAAATGTTTGAACAATCGAAGAAAAATACAACTTGAAAAATTCTAATGAACAAAAGTCTTCTAGTCTCAGGGCTTGTTACTTCGACTGATGCATCTTGTAGGGATGTCAAGAGCATTCAGCCTGGCCCATCTGGGTGAAATCCACAGCTCTTTCATTAATCAGGTCTTGGATCTTATTCTTCAGAGCCCAGCAATCGTCGGTGTCATGTCATGGACTGTCAGAGTGGTATGCACATCTTTCCTCAGGATTGTACTTTAGGGAGGTTGTGTTGAGATTCTTAGGAGGGTCCCTTAACGTCACCAGATTCAACCTCAACAATTGTTGTAAAGCTTGAGACGGTGACACGTTGAGCTTGGTGAACTGCCTTTTAGGCTTGTCTGGCTTGCTCTGATCAGCCCGTTGTTCTTGGCGAGGTCGTTGTTGGACCTGTGAAGTAGTAGCAGCTCGGAGAGGCCCATTCATTAAACCAAACCTTTGACTTCTTGGAGGCTGATTAATGACTTGGTCCCTGACTTGGACTGGTTGCTTCATGTTGTATCTGTCTTGATGGAGTTGATTGATCCTGGTCCTCAACTCTTCTTGCTCCCGAGCTAAACCTTGGATGAGAGCCCTTTGCCCCAGCATCTGGGTTTTCAATGTGTCTACCTCAGCTTGTAGACGTTTCAGTCGTTCGTCCTTGTCATCTTCGGGGTTTTGCTTGGCCAGATTCCCCATGAGGAGTGTCCTTAACTCTTCTTGCCCCTTGGATAGGCTTAGGAAGATCTCCCTGAACTGAATCTCTTGAGCCTGAAGATCCTGGTTATCTTGTTGGGAAGCCATTGCTGAAATAAACAGCGGAGATGGTAAGTGACCTGTCAAAAGGGTACCTGTTATGCAATGATATGTATGTATATATATGCAATGTTTTCAAGGATCTCGCGGGGTAAACAAGAAAAAATTGTCAGAATTTGAATCTGGTAGCTTGATTGAAGGAGCTTCATGTTGTCGAGAGTCCTTCTTCAAGGGTCAAGGCTCACCATATCGAGTGGGTCATAGCCCCTGACTTTAGTCATCATGACTGGTTTTGATTTCCGAACAACCTTGGTTAGGGGAACCTTCTTCAAGAGTCAAGGCTCACCGTGTCAAGTGGGTCATAGCCTCTGACAACCTTGGCTAGAGGAAAATAAATCCCCTTTGCCCCTTGCCAGACATGTTGGTTCATTATGACCTGCATCACAAGCCCTTGAGATCCTTGAAATGGGTTAGTCCCTATGCGGGATGCGTGCAATGGTATGATGTTATGCTATGCATGGGGTAATGTAGGTAAACCCTGTTATGAGTCCCAATTAAGGACTATAAACAAAACCTGCAAGAGACTCAAGTGTCAGATAACAAGCATGCAGGTAATCAAGTATGAAAGCACACAAGTCACACAAAATAGCCCTTAGAGTTTTAGGCCTGCATGGGGTCTGGGTATTACCCTCTTTCAGTTTGTTGGTTAGGACCTGTCCTATCATAAGTAACCGGGTTCTAGAGGATCCCAATATCACTGACTACCCTCAATTGGTCATAACTCCAGCATCGCAACCTTTTCTTGCGGCCAGAACCATCACGAGAGTTTAGCCTCAATGGGCGTAGCATACTGCTACTGTTCTATTGGCCAAGTTGGGTCATTTAAGGTTCTAAGGTCAGTTGGTGCTTAATGACTCCTCAGAAGACCCATATTCTCCTCGTTGCGACACAAGGGATATCGGTACATACCAAGGTGCCACACCAACGTAGCCACTGCTTCACCCATATTGGTCTACGCCGGACAGGTCCCTCACAGCTTATGCTACCTAACAGGGTATCCCCAGATCCGGGTTAGGATCTATGTAACTCCGATGCAGCCCACAATAATAAAGCAAACAAGCACAACAATTGAAAACACAAGTGATATTAGTCCTAAGGTACACCTCACTTTATAAGAGTCCCCAACAGAGTTGCCAGTTCTGTGATCGGTGGATCTGGAACTGACTGTTTAATGCTGGTTCGTGAAATGTCGCGGAAGCAAGAGTCGCCACCGTCTTTTATTTTCTCCAACATGGACATGACAAAAGCACAGCAAAATTCCTCATGAGAATAGTTCTCGGTTTGGGAGGTAGATTTATAGAAAGGGAAGGTGTTAGCACCCTTTCTATCCATGGTTATCCATGGGCTCTTAGGTACTTGCTCTTATGTTTTCAAAATGTTTGTTTGCTTTTCAAAAGTGCGTGGGTTTGAAAAAAGTTTCATTTTTGAAAGATTTCTAAGTGACTCTTGTATCTGTCCTCAAGAGTGTATGAAAAATTCGTTTTGAAAACTTTTGAAAGTGTCAGTGTGAAAAGATGTTTTGTTTGTTTTTAGAAAGAGAGCAAGTACCTATGAGTTGTCTACCTACCCTAAGGAATTATGCTGTGTAAATGTCCTTAAGGTAGTGCCATCCCACCATTGAGAGATAGGTAGCACCACCGTTGGAGGTGTTCGGGTCAATTCGAGTTTTAGGGACAGTGTGGTCACCAGAGCAACAGTAGGACACCTTAGAAGCTACCCTTATGCCATGTTCATGGACATAAGGACTTACTAAAACGTCCTATACTCGACGACCACGTTTCGAGGGGCAAGGCAACAGTGAGGCGTACCCTAAGAGTGGTGTGTGAATTGTGTGTCATTTTCAATTATGTTTTATCTTGATCATGCATTGGGTGAGCTACGCTTTGATTTTATTTGGGCCATTCATTCTTTCATGTGATTAGCAGTTAAAAGGTGCGGAAATTAAAGTGCGGAAAAATAAAGTCATACGCTATTACAAGGCGCGGGTCTATACATCGCCAAATTAACAAAGACCCATTTTTTTAATAAAATGCAGAAAGTAAATAAATTTCCTAATTACTATTACAAGGCTTTGGGGCAATTACATAATATTTAAAAGAAACATAAGAATACGCGTGCGAAAAGAAATTAGAATCGAGAGTTCGAGGGCGTTGGACCCTTTAAAGAAATTAAATGAAATTAAAAATTAATTAATTATTAAATAAAGAAAAGAAATTATTTTTTATGTTTTTTTGTATTTAATGGAATAAAGAAAATTAATTAAAGTTAGAAATTAAATGAAACCCTAATTCTAAATTGTTTTTTTTAATTATTTAAAAAAATGTTTAAGTTTTGACCTAATTTACACTAATTATTCAATTACATGAGTATTTACAAAATAATTAATAATTAATAATAATGGTAATAAGAAAATTATTTATTAAGCAAAAGAATAAAAATACTAAAAACCTAATTTCTACATTTTTTAGTTTATTTAAGAAAACATTAGAATTTTAACCTAATTTTACTAAGTTAATTGTTAAATTTATTTATAAAAAATATTAATGAAATAAATAAACATATTTTTTTATTTTTGATTTTTTCTGGTTTTTGTATTATGAAAATTAATTTTGTGAAATTAAAAGAAAGTAATTAAAAAAACAATGAAAAGAATAAACAAAGAAAAACAAAGAAAAATTAAAATGGGCAAACCATGGGGGGTATCTGGCCCTTTTGGAGGTGTATTGAAGCATTTGGCCCACTGGATTCAAGGCCTTTGTTGACTTTTCCAGCGCGTGTGTGGGACGGTTGACTAGCGTCCATGGTGAGCTGCATGTTCTGGCCTTTGGATTGGCCTTCTGGACACTTGGCAGGCAAACACGTATGCGTATATGGTGGATCATTGGGTAGAGACTGCACCTGATCACGTTACAACAAAAGGTATTGAGAATATGGGGGACCTGGGAATCGAACCCAGGTCCCAGTACCTGCATGACAGCGCATCTACCAACCCAACCAACGCATTTATTTGTTAGTTTAGTGGAACCTGAATAATATATGTGAAAAGATAGTGTTATGCTGGATCAAAATAAAACGCGCCAATTATTCAAACTGACCAACCATGTGCCAACAACTCAGCGTCTTCTTCATTGTTTCTTCGTTTTGCCTGAAAATAAGAATAGATAGCGGGGGTTTTAAACCCCCACTAACCCCAAACCTGAAAAATAGCGAATAGAATATAGGGCAATAGAAATTGGGTGCGATGTGTGAGTTCAATTCGTTTGGATGTCCTGAATCCAATGGTATAGGTTTGAATGGCCAATTGTTCCATATATGTAAAGCCCCAAATCTGGAGCTCTGAAACCCTAAAAAGCTTTCATGGTGGATTCTTGTAGAGGGCTTAATAACTCAATCAAAGAATGCCAATAGCTTTAGAACACTCATGTTAGTATAAATCAATGCTTAAAACGTATGAAAAATGTATGCAAATTCAAACACGAATATGAAAAAATTTATGAACAGGGAGGCTTCATTCTACCAATTCCTTGAGTATGGAAGGCTGGCTTTGATTGGAATAGTTTCCTGGATGTGTCAGGAGTGTATTGGAATGGTTTTTTTGCTTTGAAACGAGCTCTAGCTAGGTTTTCAGTTTTGAGATTTTTTGTGAAAAAGTGCAATGTGTTCTTGTGTTCTGAGCGCAGCTTGTGTGTTCTAATGCATTAGGTTTTTATTCTATATGTATCTGAGCATGATTAGGTTAAGAAAAACAAGCCCATAATCCATGCATTGATGACTTTGAATATTTGATTTTCCATGATCTTTTTTCAATCTTTTTCATGCTAATTATGCCAAATCATGGAAGATTCTTTCCTTTTAAAATGTGCACGAAATCTTGAGCTCATAATGGACATATTAGCTGCATAAAAAGATTCAAAACACATGCTTTAGTATTTTTCTCATAATTAATTTTAATTAAATGAATTAATAGGATTAAAAAATTCAATTAATTAATTAAAAATAAGAAAATAACTCCCTTTTAGCTTAATGGGTCGTGCATGGCCTTTGGGTAATGATTCATGGAAGAAATTGAGGCCCATTAGCATTTTTGAGGCATTTGAAGTAAAGTTGACTTTTCAAAATTCCCAAAAATTTCCCAACTTCCACAAGGCATATCTTGCTCAAATTTTAAGCTTTAATCATGTTCTTGGACATTTTGGAAAGGTCTTGAAGTCCTCTAACCAATGTCTTTGGTCCCATGTCATTTTGATTTACCAATATCAAGTTATGGTCTTTGACTTAAAGTGCCTTTTTGTTGACTTTTGAAAATGACCTATAATGTTGAGATTGATAACTTTTTGTGAGAGCATTTCTTGGACTTGAAGTGTGAAGATGAGTTGTAGGAAATGTCATTCTCTTCACAATGAGCTTTGGATGGAATTTTTCCGATAAACCATGTGGAAGTTATGCCTTGGTCAATTTGCAGTTGACTTTTTCAACTGTCCAAAAATAGAAACTTTTGCATCTTGAGACTTTTTTGAGCCATGCCTTGAGAATCATGATCAAGAATTGTTCAAATGATGTTTGTGGCTTCAAAATAAGATGTTGACCAAAATTTTTGACTTTTGACTGTCAAATGACCATTTTTCCCCTGTAGTTGACTGTGAAGCAATTAGGGTTTTTTACTGTGCAATTTGATGTTGTGAGTCTTGAAACTTGGCATATGGATGCTTGACAATGTTTATAGGCATGTGGGACTTGTTTGGACCCTTGGAAGCTTCAATTTCTTTGCCAGAACCAAAACCCTAATTTTTGACTGTTAGGAGGCCATTGGACTGTGCAATCCTTGGGAGATTTTGAAGCATGCTCTTAGCAAACCTTGAAGAATATGAGAGGGCAAATTTTGGGGTACAACACATATGCATAAGCATCATACGATGCAGTCTCATTTATTTTGAGAACATCATTGCTTGATACATGCCATGCATTACATACGACTAACCCTTTACCTTTCAGGAAAAATACAATCAAATTCTCACTAAGTTCAAGCTATGAAGCCTGGATCTGACCGAATAGTATCTTGATTTCTACATCATATTGTGAAGCCCGAAGAACGACCGGATAACAGTATCAAACACCGCGAAGCCTGGAATCGACCAGATAGTGGTTTATCTCTAAGCTATGAAGCCCAGATTCGACCGGATAATAATTTAATCCCCAGCAAGCCGTGAAGCCCGGATTACGACCGGATAACAGCTCAACAAGTTATTGTGAAGCCTGGATTCGACGAGATAGCAGTGTGAGACACCATGAAGCCTGGATTCGACCAGATAGTGGTATATCATAAACACAATCCGTGAAGCCCGAATTACGACCGGATAATAGCTCAACAAGTTTCTGTGAAGCCTGGATTACGACCAGATAGCAGCCAAAGACACCGCGAAGACTGGATTACGACCAGATAGTGGTATATCTTTAATACAAGTTATGAAGCCGGGATTCGACCAGATAGTATCTTGATTTCTCCGAACACCATGAAGCCTGGATTCGACCAGATAATGGTATGAGACATCGCGAAGCCTGGATTACGACCAGATAGCGGTAAAAGACACTGAAGCCTGGATTACGACCAGATAACAGTGAGGGACACTGTGAAGCTTGGATTATGACCAAATAGCAGTTTACCTGTCCAATTACTATGAAGCCCGGATTCGACCGGATATTAGTAGGCCCAAAAATCAAATGGAAGCCTGGAGTCGACCGGATAACCACTTGATTTCTTCTGAAGCCTGGATTATGACCAGATAAGAAGTAAGGTATTGTGAAGCCTGGATTATGACCAGATAGCAGTACAGGACACCATGAATCTTGGATTCGACCAGATAATGGTATAAAGCATCGTGAAGCCTGGATTACGACCAGATAACGATAAAAGGACTGAAGCCTGGATTACGATCAGATAACAGTACAAGGCACTACGAAGCTTGGATTTCGACAAAATATCAGTTTACTTGGAAAAATACTAAGAAGCCCGGAGTCGATCGGATATTAGTATGCCCTAAATTCAAGTTGAAGCTCGGATGCGACCGGATATCAACTTAATTCCTTCTAAAGCCTGGATTACGACTAGATAAGAATTGAGAAATTGCAAAGCCTGGATCACGACCGGATAGCAAGTTTAATCTCATCTCCCCAGTAAGTCACTGTAAAGCCTGGATTACGACCAGATAGCAGTCGGTCTTATCACTATGAAGCCTGGATTACGACCAGATAGTAGTTCATTTTCATCTCTTCGACCAAGAGACGATTCCCCAGTAGAATAACGGACGACCAAAGCTCCTAAAATTCTATTTCTCCCAAGACAAAGATCGACATTCCCCAGCATAGTCTTCCCAAACAACAGGTATACTGGCTCTCGCTAAGGAGTCTCTTAGGCGATCGAAACTCTTTCAGATGGCATCTTTAAACCCATCTTTCGTCATCAATTTCCAAATGACATCTGTAAGCCCATTCCCGACATCACAAGACAAATACCACTTCATGTGAGTGCAAATTTCTGGGCACTCTAATGTTCAATCATCTTCCACCTTCGGATCACGAAAGGCAAGCAAGCCAATATACATCCTCAAGTTTAAGAAGATTGAACAGGGGCAGCTGTTGTACCCCAAAATTTGCCCTCCCATATTTCTCAAAACATTTCAAGAAAGATCCTCAAGTTACTCAAGAAAGTCCAAGGGTTGACCAGACAAACTCTCTCCTAAGACAATCTACCTCAAATTATGGTTTCATGTTGCATCAAGATACTTGAGTCCAAGGGATCCCAAATTCTCACCAATTGTCCTAATATGTTCTCAAGATCATCTATGTCAAGTTTCAAGCCTTGCAGAGGAAATTTGCTCAGCCAATTGCTCAAAGGTCTGAAAATCAACTGTGCTTGGGCAAAAGTCAACTGTGGCCTACATACAGTCAAACCTCAAGATTTTTGGTCAACATCCTCATTTTGAAGTATCATTCATCATTTGATCAAGGGTTGATCATGATTCCTCAAGGATTGCTCAGAATTCATCAAAATCCAAAAGTTGCTAAATTAGGGTTTTGTAGGAAAAGTCAACTCAACTTTGACCAAGCATAACTTTCTCATACTTTATGAGAAATGACACATACAAAGCTAATTTTTAAGAGGATGAAATTCCCTATAATGCATATTCATCTCCCAAGTTCAAAATGTGCACTCACAAGAAGGTATGAATTTGGACATTATAGGTCATTTTGAAAAGTCAACAAAAACACATTTTATGTCAAAGCTTCATACATGAACATGGAAGACTCAATTGAGATGATATCAAAAGGGTTGCTTAGAGGACATTTTTAGATTTCTAAAAAGTCCAAGAACACCTTCATAGAGTCAAAATTGAAGAAGTTATGCATTGGTGAAGTTGACCTTTTTTGCAAAATTGTCAAAAGTCAAATATGCCTCAAATTGCAACTTTTGTCAAATGGGCCCAACGTTTTGCACTTGTTTTGAGTTTGTAACATGGTCCACGAGCCCTAAATCTTACCACTTGCCTTTATTTTATTTTTTCCATTTATTTTGATTTTTTATTTCAATTAAATCAATTTAAATCAAAATAAATCATGGAAATATCAAAATCATTGAAGTCTTGAGATTTGGTGCATGTTTTAGGGTCCTTATATAGCTAGCAACAAAATCAAATCGTGCAAGGCCTATGTGTGCATGAAAATATTGGTTTTTGGCTTATTTTGGAAGGATTTTCATGAAAATTAAATCATGATCAAATACCATAATTGATAAAGATTGAAAGCATATTTGTAACCCTAATTCAATCACTGATATATATTGGACAAATGCAGACAAAAAGCACAAGGTTTTGAGGCATGTAGAGGAAGAACGAAACTTAAAAAAACTCAAGAAAAATGGTGACTTGATCTCATACTTCCAAGCATTTTCAAGACTCCCTAGCCATCTCATTCGCTTCCTGGGAGTGCAAGGAACCTATACCAATCAAAAGCAAGCGTTTTTGTGCCCAGAAACGCAAGGTAAGAGCTTCACGACCTCCCTCATTTTTTGAAATCGAATACCATTGTTTAAGCATTTGTAGCATGAATCATGTATATATTCTGAATCCTGGAAGTGTTTGTAAGCTATTCATTATAGTTAATTGCATTTTTGCTAACCCTATAGAGAAATACCATTGCTAGGGTTTTCTGTTGTGTTTTGGGATCTTTTTATACAGGCAAAATTGGTCCATAAGAAGGGCACCATGATGCTCATCAGGCCAAGGCGAATTGGTCCACAGCATTAGATTCCATTTATCGTGCCTATGGATGATTTTAAAAGTTGTTGGTTTGTACCTACGCTTCTGGTTCGTAGGTAAAAGTCACTGGCATTTTAGCAACAAAGAGAGGTTGGGGACGATGGCATGGCAAGCCTTGATTGCACCATTTGAAATTTCGCGCATTGACGTTTTTTATTTTGTCTGTTTTTAATATATTGATTAATTGTTATTTCATATACAACAAAGGCGCCTGGATCAGTTGTTGTTGAGGTGAATGGAAAGGCCATAGGACCTGGATTCGAATCCCAGGTCCCCCATGTATTTCATGTTATTTTTATTTGAATGATCAGGCATGCACATAGGCATGAGGTCCACCATATGCCCTCAGAATTCAACCATTGGATCTCTAGAAGGCTAGATCGGAAGGCCATCATTGGAGGACCATAGTGCACCTTGATCAACGTACATCATGGAAGCATAGAAGTCAAACGTGGGCCAGAATTCTTGGGCCCAAAAGCTTGCTATTAGCACCCCCAAAATTAATTCTTTTTTATCAAAAAAATCATAAAATCAATTTTCACCCAAATTAGATTTAGGTTTATTTTTTATCAAAAATTAATTCAATTAGTTAATTTAATTTTCTTTGTAAATAAATTAAAATCAATTAGAAAATTAGGGTTTTAGTTTAATTTAATTCTTATTTTCTTTTTCTTAAAAATAACCAAAACACAAAAATAGGTCAAATTTAATAATTTTCTTAATTTAATTTAATTAATAATTAGGTTCGTACATATTTAATTTAAAATCTTTTTTTCCTTAAAATAATTAAAAAAACAAAAAAATGATTTTTCTTGTAATTAGGTTAGACGGGGTCAAAACCCTAATTTCCTCTCGTTCTCGATTCATCATGCGCGTTTATTTTATTTTACAATATTGATGTAATTTCTCATGGGATGTAATAGGTTAATTAGGGCTTTTCTTTTTCGTTTATTTATCGTTTTACGGGTTTTTGGCTATGTAAATTAATCCTGAAGCCTTGTAATAGCGTAGCTTTATTTTCCGCATTTTTAATTTCCGCAAATATTAACTGTTTGATGTATGATATTAGGATTGCATGATAAGACTATATGTAAATTTTAAAATGGTTAGCAAACCCTAAATGTGCAAAGATAATAACTGAAATTGAATCACTCGCACATGCGCACTCCTAGGGTATACTCTCACTTCGGTTGCCTTCGGTAAACGATCATTAAGTATAGGGTATTTTAGTGGTCGCTCTCTTGTATAAACAAAGATCAAATGTCCCGTTCGGAAATGTTGCCTCGGAAAGGTTGCCTCAGAAATGTTGCCTCGAATATTGATCTTAAGACATTAGGGTTATTATTAAGATGTCCTAACGTTGCTTTAGTGATCGTACGTCCCTTTCGAATTGACCCTTACAACTCCAACGACGATGCTACCTACTCACTAATAGTGGGATAACGCTGTCTAAAGGAAACAAGAATAGAAATATTCTTTTTTTGAGTAGGTAGATGCTAGTAGGTACTTGCTCAAAATCAAACTTTTTCACACCAAACACTTTTTCAAACAAAGTTTTCAAAACGACTTTGTAACACTCTTGAAAACGGGAGCAAGGGTTAAATCGAAGTAAAAAAAAAAAAATTCAAATCAAACACGCACAAGCAATTTTTAAAATGATGAGAAAGTGCCTAAGAGCCCATGGAAAACCACGGATAGAAAGGGTGCTAATACCTTCCCTTTCTATAATCTACCCCCCGTACTCAAAATCTCAAAAAAAGGAATTTTTCTGTGCTTATTTCCTTTCCAATTGGATAAAATAAAAGTTGGTGACGACTCTTGCTTACCGCGACATTTTGCAAACATAAACGTAAAACGCGGACCAACATTTTTCTTAAACAGTCTGGTTTTGCCACCGTATCACAGATAGCCATTGTGGTTGATCTTTGGAAATGAATTCCTTTTTGAAATTTGAACACTCGGTCAAATTAATTGAAAAACTACCCTGCCACAGGTTAAATGTAAAGGGTTTTTTCCTATAAAAATAAACTCCTACTTTAAGGCTCAAATATGGTTAACAAGGGATAATCTTCCTTATATCTATAATGTTTATGGATTTGAAACAATGCATGTACATCATCAGCGCGTTTTTTTTTGGAAAGCATACAACCAAAGATTTTTGCATTTTTATATCATCATCCTCCCTCCAATTTCTGCCTAAGCAAGAAGATTGGTAAGATTTGGTATCATAATGCAGGAAAAAAATTTAAAACAAGTAAGAGTGAAACGAATGAATTTCTTCAAGACAAACATGAAAAAACAAATGCATTAACAAATGAGGAAGATCACATATAAAAAGCAGTAAAGATGCTAAAAATATGAGAAGATTCTCTCTGCTTGGAATTATGGTGAAGTAACTCTCTTCAATCTTTAATTCCTCTATCAATCGTGCTTTGGTAAAAGATCGTCTTTAGAAATCGGGTCTCCATCTTGAAAAGACAGAATTCCACCCCCTAGTCATTTTCGGTACTTCAATCACCAATGGATATGAGTGTTCGATATCATGGCCAGGTGCTCCTTGGTGGAAAGCACAATAGGCATCATCCTTGTACCAAGGTGGGAGATACTTTGGAATAGTTAGTTAAGATCTAGTATGAACCAAACCCCTTTGCATCAAAGCTAGAAACAACTCGGTGTAACTCATCAGAATGGGATCAAATGTGCTCTTTTTTGGAGTTCGTCCTTGATTATTTTGCTGATATGATCGCCAACAAGTTCTCTGAGGAGGATGATAAATAGGAACTGAAGGAGCTTCAAGAACTGGATTAACCATAGGGATCACTGGTGCCACATGTTGGTACTGATAGTAATTATATCTTCTTCTGGTTTTCTTCCCCTACCTCACTGGTGTAATATCATTGAAATCCTGCATCTCACTCTTCGGGAGATCACTATCATAACCCTTGACGCCTCTGACGGAACCACCATCCTTAGGCAAATGTTCTCCTTAGGCACCCTTTTTCGTGAGTCCTACCTTTGTCATCTTTTCTTCCTTCATATGAGGATTGATTTGAGCGATAACCAAAGCTTCAACCAACGTGGTCAGGTGCTCCATACTAGCTTTCAAAGTAATCGCCTCCTTGTGGAGTTTAAAAATCTCTTGCTTAATATTTTCTATCTTCTCTTAGCACGAGTGTGGTACTGATGAAGCAACTTGACTATTAGAGACCAAGAGTAAAGGATAAGACACTTACAAGACTCTCAAAAGCAAGATCAAATACAACATGATGTATGTTATTCAAATGTTGGTTTCTATTTGAATTTCAAGGAACTCAGGATATTAAATTGTAAATATCAAAGCATGAATATAGGAAGTAAATGTCAAATTGGATTAGAGAATTGGTCAAGTTATCATCAAAATCAATCATCCATTTTGGTGGATTAGGGTTTTCACCCCATCAACACCCAAGATCCATTGATTTTGATGAAACTTATGATGTTTATGAAGAAATACCTCTAAACTCCTTGAAAATCAAGTGAAAAATAGTTTCATGGATGCATGAATGCATGGTTATGCAACAATCACAAACATGGTTTTAAGGTTTTAAAGTCACGAGAGCATGGAGGAAAAGGTAAGAATCACCCCCACAAGGTATGTACTATGGGTTTATTTGTACATGTAGAACAAGATTCTAAAAGAACCTTTCGAGTCGTGATTCTTCTTTCGAATATTACTGATTTACACAACTACTTGTGAGTACCAATAATATTCTCAAGAAAAACTCGTCCAAGTATAGTATCGTGTAACGGCTAACTCAAGAGTACTTTTGAATTTCCACCGCACTACTTCCTAAAGGCCAAGATGAGTAAATGGGATTTAAGGATTCTCAGTTTCATGGGCTCCCAGGTTGAAAGTAAGAATGCTTTAACAACTGGTTTATTTTAGCATTACCACCCCAAGGAGGCCTCCGCTGGGCGGGGTTATATCATATGTTACTTATGTCAGGATTACTCCAGTCATGTAACTTTTGATTATATCATCATCCTAATTCTTAAGTGTTACTTTAATCCGGGTGTAGGATTTGTGTTTTACGAGACACCAATACCACCCCACAAAACATCATATATAACAAACAAACAAATAATAAAAAAATAGATAAAATAAGCTAGGTTTAACCCTCTTGAGGATACATCATCCCCAGTGAAGTCGCCATTTCTGCCGTGGTGAAAAATCGAGGAGACCAAATTATTGAGGAACTTGACTCACAAAGACTTAAGAAGTCACCGCTAAACTTTATTGTTTCCAAGAAAAAGGGAAAAGATTGAAACCCTAATGTTTAACATGCAATACAAGAAGTAAACAGTAAAACCAAAGCATAAGTAAGAGATCCAAGGTAAGGAGGTTGGTTATACAAAGTGAATATATTCGCACCCTATGTATTTATAGTACTCTATATAAACCACTTATAATATATGTTTTTGGTTTAAAATTGTTTGTTTGTTTAAATGGATGTGGAGATGGGAAAAGAAATATATTTTAGGATATTTTTGTTTGGAAAGACATAGTCTTATACCTACGTACCAATTAAGGATCAAAACCTCATAGTTCATGGCAAAATTAACAAAATGGTTTGTTGTGGTTGATTTTAGGAGAAGATATATTTCATCATCTTTTAGAGAGAAAGCTCAACTAATACCACCATAAGTATGAGAAGATGGATCTTGTATCAACGTGAAGGAAGGGCTACTAACTTGGATATAAAGATCAACAAGTTTCCAATTAACGCCTTCATGTGGAAAGAATCACATTTACTTCAATAATTACTATGGGGATAGAAGAATCATATCTCAACTATAGAGGAGATTTATATCTAATCTCTTTGAGAAAAGTTTTAAAATTAAAAATCTAAGTGGCAAAAATATTTGAGTGAGGTTGAGTCAGTTTTAGTCTTTTGAAATTGTTTTGATATTCTTAAGTATATTGAAGAATTTGATTAAAAAGAAAGTTTGAAAATGCAATGACACGGTCAAGGTTTTTATATGAAAGTGGTGAAAGTTTGAAAATGATTTTTTAAGGTTAAAGTTTTCTTAGAGTATATGAGAATACATAGGGTGATTATTAACAAGAGTTTTATACAAAGGTTAATGCATATGCACATGATTTATAAAGTCAACAAAATTATCCCTTTTCCTTGGATTTTTGACACAAGTACTAATCATGTGAGGAAATGAACATATACAAACATCATGTTATTAAGCAAGAGTCAAAAATGGCACGGTAGGATTAATCCTCAAGAAAGTCTTAAAAGAAAATTATAAAAGACATGTTTTGGATTTTTAATAAAATAAACAAAATAAAACATATTTTTGATAGTTTTTTTTAAATATTATCAAAGTACACACATAAATCAAGTAGCATGCAAAAAATAAAGCCAACAGGAGTTGATTTTCTCATCTAAAATCAAGTTGAAAGTTGAAGAAAAGTGTTAGAATCAAGTGGCCAAACAAGCAATAAAAAGAAAATATTTTTGGAAGTTTAACTCAGGAAATCGATTCCCTGAAATGGGGAAATTGATTTCCCCTTTTCTGCAAGCCTAAGATAAAAGTGCTAGAAAATAAGATTTTGCTGTGGAAATTGATTCTCGGATATGGGGAAATCAATTTCCCCTCTGCTGCAGGTAAAAAAATAGTTATGGAAATCGATTCTCCTATTTCGGGAAATAGATTTCCTGCGCAGAATTTTTGATTTGTCTGGTTTTCAAAACACATCATCTTCTACCTCCATATTCTAAAAATGGCAACTCACTCATTTCTCAACCAAATGCAAAAGTGTAAAGATCAAAGTTGCTTAGTTTTTCACGAGGATTTCAAAAATGTAAACATCGTAAATTAATACAGACTGTAGCTCATAAATTTTTGATAAGGCCAGAAGTTATATCATTTTTTCAAAGTTGAATCAAATGACATACAAACTCAAAAAATTCCTATTTTAATAGGACTTCAGATCACACAAATCATACGAACATAAATGTATCAAGAATGAGGCAAATGGTAGCTTAAACTATGAGTTCAAAGTTAAGAAATTTTACCGAACAGAATGAGTCTGTTTCCCCTTTAAATGTGATTATAGTATAAAAGGGATGATCCTCTTAGCTCCCTTGGACCTCAATGAAGCTATTGATATGCTTACTTTGCTTTGGAACAAGCTCAAACTTTCTAACTAACTCAAGGTGCAAACTCAAAAAGTGAGAAACAGAGGTATGGAATCAGTGGTTATATAAGCAAAATTTAGGTTTTAGTAGCTTCTATATGATATATGGAAGGTGTTTGGGTGTTTTTTTTTGCAAATAACTTGCAAGAATTGGGACATTAGTGTTTATGGTATGAAAACTTGTAACAATGGGGTTTTTGTGCAAAATTGATGTTTGAGAGAGATGGTGTTTTAGAGTTGTGAATTGGTATTGATTAAGTGAAAATGAGGTCTCTATTTATAGATAAACTCAGAGGTAATGATATGAATTGGTTCTCAAGTTGTCAAGTTATAGTTTTGGTTGAAATGCAAATATTATGTTATGTGAACTTTTATGGTTTCAAGGAATAGTACAAAGAGTGGCTAGATGAAGAGACATTGTTTCCTTGATTCATGGTAGAGTGTGATTAGAATTAAGCAAGGTATGGGCCCAAGACAAAGTTTGTATAAAAAGATTGATTTTCAAGAATGGTATTGGTAACTTTTTACCTTAAATGGAAAGTTATTTGGATAATGGCTTGTATTTCTTGGGTAAATTCTTGAAATCTTGTGGGCTCTCTTTATATTTAATAGATTTAGAGGTACTATGACTTGAAAAGAGGGATCGTATAGCATGGCTTGAAGATTTGATCATTAAGTTATCTCAAAAATGACTTGTAATGCAACCTTGGACACCCATCTTCATAAATTTTAAACTCCTTGCTCAAGTATGATATACTCATGCTCCCTGACATTTTGGAAAGTTTGAAACATTATCTACAACTTTCATGATGAACACTTTCCTTTAATCAATTGGAATCTTAGATAAAAATGGCTATAAAGTCAGCTACTTAATAATGTCATAATGCTGGAAAATTTTCTCTTAGTGTTTGAAATTTTAACAATTTTGAGATGCTAACTTCATTAATTCATATCTCGAGATCTATGCATTTTTCGAAGATCAACCCTCAATGAAAAATTTGTAGTATGAATCATGCTCTACCACTTTCATGTTGATAGTTTTCCTTGAATCAACTTGTACCTTGGTAAAAATTGGCCATAAAGTTGAGATATTTTTAGGCATAAAACACTTGAAAATTTCTAATAGTTTGAAATTCTTTCAACTTTGACTTTTGTTGACTTTTCTTGATTCTCTTGATTCTTGATGATAAAATTGGTTAAATTTGAATGTTTTGATGATTCTTAATTTTTGAAGTTCAAAGTTGACCAAAAAGTCAATGTTATGACTTTTATGTGACAGTTGACTTTACATCAGATAATTTAAATTCTTTTATTGTCTATTTATAGTATCTTTGAAAATGTATTGAGTCATATAATTAAGTTAATATGTTACTTTTAAGTTATTTGAACCATGCTCCAAGCCATTAAGTCATTCACTGAGCACAAAGTCAGTGATCTACTTTCTTTATTCAAAATCCTGCTTGACACAAAGAGCAAACACACAAGCTATCTTTATATTTCGTTAGAGATGCGATGATGCATATTAGGTGGTATCTTAGTGTAATACGGTGGGAGAACTAACTTTTTTAGTGTTATCGCAAATGTGTGGTTAGCAAGAGTCGCCATCGACTTTTCTTTTATCCAATATTTAGGAAAGGTGAAAAGAACAGGAAAGACCTTTGAAAGATTTTGAGTTCGGGGGGTAAATTATGTAAAGGAAAGGTGTTAGCACCATTTACATCTGTAGTTATCTACGAGCTCTTAATTTCTTAGCTCACTTGTTTTTTGTGTGTGAATTGTTTAAAAATATTTTGAAATGCCAATGTAAGATGGACTTTGTAATAATTCTTGTATGAGTCCTCAATAATGTATATAAAGTGTTTCGTAAAATATTTATTGTTTTGAAAGTGTGATATGCAATAATGTTTTGTTTGTGAGAAAGCATTCAAGAGTCCTACCCACCAGGTTTTTGTCTTTCCTACTCTTTTCCTTTAGAGATAGTATTATCCATACCATTAGTTGGTAGGTAATCTTATCTATTGGATATGAAAGGACATGTGTAGGGTCATCTTATGGTCATAGAAGGCAACACGTAAGGATAATTTAGCAATTGTATCAAAGGGACTATCATCATTTTGCTCGTAGGGTCATCGAGGGACTATATCATCTTTTTGTAGGAAACTCGAGGGACATCGAGGGACTATGATCTTTTGTATCATAGGGACTATGATGATTTTATCAAAGGTCTTTTTCTAAAGTATCCCTACTTTCGAGAGACATGACCAATATTCATAAGGCAATAAGAGAGGTTACCCTAGAGGTGTAAATGCGAAGAGTGTTTGTTTTCAGTTTATTTTATCTTGAGATTTGGGTTATCTATATCAATTTTTAGTCTTTCCATACAATCCTAATTATTAATCATAGCATAAAAATATAAGTGTGAGAATATAAATGTCCTATGCTATTACATCCTCGAAGTAGATATATTATAAGAAAAAATATGCGGAAAATAAATCTACACTATTACATTAGAGAGTGTGTCCTATACACTTGACTAAGAAAATAATTGGCAAAAGATGAATGAAAGTGTTAGAAAAATATGTTTTTGGTGTTTTTGTAGAAAATAATATAAGTGTTAAAAGTAATTAAAAAAAACCTAATGTCTAATTTATTTTAATTAATAAAAACCTAAAGTCTAATTAGTTAAAGAAAATTAATTGGTTAAGAAATAAACTTAAAACTAATTATGTTTTGAAAAGGTATTTTATGGTTTTTGGTTAATTAGAAAAATAGATAATTAAATGGAATGAAAAACAAGGGTTAGAAAAACTGAGAAAATAAGATGCATGCGGTGGGGATCAAACCCACCCTCTTTGGCTCAAAGGTGATAGCTCCGTCCATCGGGCCATATGCTTGTTTGTGGTTGAGAATGAGTATCAATCAACATATAATGAACTCGTGTTAACCTGGAAAATAAAGAAAAGATTTTGACAAAAGGGGGGATCGAACCCACGTCCTCTCGTTTAACAAGCATCTCACTTACCACCTGGCCATAGTTATTTCACTTCAATTCAATAACACGTAATATATATAAAACAAGTTAAACTCTAAAAATCAGAAATAAACAAGAATTGAAAATGCACACTAGTGGTGGGGTCAAAAGTTTTTAAATGGACCAATCAGAGGGAGGGAGCCATGCATGCCCTTGACCCAGGTCAGCGCCACCACCAACGATGGTGCCACCTTCTTCTCTGGTGAGACCAAATGCCAATCCTGCAAAATCAAAGCAAAAGAAAAAAAGAAAAGCATCTAAATCCACTAATTGAGATCTCACAAATTCAATGGTGGTGTTAGTTTTGACTGAGAAGGCTTGTAGCTAGGGTTTCGAATATTTGAGAGCTTTGAGCCCTAACAATTGTGAATTGTGATACCTGCACTCAAACTCAGAAATAATGGTTCAAAAAATTCATATCATCAATATGAGCATGAATGTATGCATAGAATTCATTTATATTACACGAATAAGTAGTTTGAAATCGCCAAACATGAAAAAACTGAAGATGTTTGGTTGGAGAGTTATGAGATCTTGTAGGCTTGATTAGTGATTGGGAACGACACCTGGAGGTCTTAGGAAGCTGATGGAATGCTCAAAGTTGATTGAAACTTGTTGGAGAAAGAGTTTACTCGTGCCCTAGTTTCTTTGCAAATTTGAGGAATTAAGGTTGGCTCTACAAGCTGCTATCTCTTTTTGGTATGAATGTAATGAGTATATATAGAAGAGAAGATTAGGTCAAATGGTGGGATTGGATACCTCTTGAAATCATATCTTTGATTTTGTTTGAAAATAAGTTGAGATCTTCCAAAACCAACAAAGATTTGATTCAAAAATAAGTCTATATGGTTTGTAGCATGACCTTGGGCCTCCAAAAGATTCATATCACAAGCCTTTTAAGCCTTATACATTTATTTAACATTTATTTGATTTAATTTTGAATTTAAATGAATAAAAATCAAAATAAATGAAATAAAAATTAAAGTGATGCATGAATAGACTTAGAGGTCCTCTAAAGTGTCACGAACTTGTTTAGACCTTAAAAGATAGGTCCATTAGTCTAAAAGTTCAAGTTTGCTCAAATTGAACTTCATGCACTTTCTCCAAAATTGCTCAACTTGCACAACACATAACTTTCTCAAATTTTGTCATATGAATGTGATATTAGACTTTTTGGAAATATCAAGATGTCTTCTACTACTTTAATTCTGATTACTTTTTCATTTGAAGTTTTTAACTTGATGTAAATTGCCTTCACAAAAAGTCTCTTTTTGTTGGCTTTCAAAATGACCTGTAAAGTTTTGGCTCATATATCTCAAATGAGGCATTTTTGGCCTTGAGCTTAGAGAGGGAAAGTTGTAGAGAATTGAATTTACTTCAAGATAGGCTTTGGTTAATAAATTTCTCGTGAGGTATGTGAAAGTTATGCTTGGTCAAAGTTTAGTTGACTTCTCCTTAAGAAAACCCTGATTTAGTAACTTTTGACTTTTGATGAATCTTGAGTTTTCTTGATGAATCATGATCAACCCTTTGACCAAATGATGAATGTGACTTAAAAATATTTATGTTGACCAAAAATCTTGAAGTTTGACTGTATATTGATCAATGTTAACTTTTTACCCAATACAACTTATTTTCACTCATATGAGCAATTGATTGAGCAAACTTGTGAAGCAAGGCCTGAAACCTGACATGAGGATTATTCGAAGCATATGAGGAACTATGAAACCAAATTGAGACATTAGAATCTCAATTTCATTTGAGAAAAACAAAACCCTATTTGTAGGTGAATTTCTTAGGAGGAGGACTTGTCTGATCAATCCTTGAGAAGTCTTGAGCATTTGAAACTTATATGAGCCTGAGGGAGTGTCTTGAATTAATTTATCTTGGAAATGGGAGGGAAAATTTTGGGGTACAACACTTAGATAAAAAATTAGTTTACATTCTTGATTGTTTCATAAGTTTTTGTTTGAGGTTTTTGACAATGTCTGACATTATATCAAGACATTTTTCAGGACATGTTTCCTTGTAGACTAACAAATGAATGTTATGGACAGTTTGTTTAGAAATGTATCAGAAGGGAGTGTAGAAGATGTGTTTGACTAGAAATGGGCGTGTGTTGGGACTTGTTATGTTCAGAAGAAACATTCCAGAGATAATAAAGGAATTCAACGTACTTTTGGACGGTGCACGTTGATTTTGGTGGCAGTTTTCTCCTCGAATAACATTTTCTTTGACCAAGAACTTTGTCACATTCAAATATCATTAATTTCTAAGTGACTGCTCAGCTATTTATAGAGGTTACTCTTTCCTCTTTCACCCAGTGTATATTTGGTATTTCCATAATTCTTATGGCTTTTGTCAAGGTATGGGTGAGTTTTATCTGGGTTTTGTTTTATGAAGGGTTTGTTTATCATTTTTTAGCAAAATGGGGGAGAAAGGTCTTGTCGAGACGATAAGTGTGATGTCTGTTTTGGGGGATGTTTTGCAAAGATGTCAAGTAAGAAGTTTTATTATGTGTCTTGCTGTTTTTTGTTGGTATTGTGACTTGTGCTCTGAGTTATGAACCCAATTGTGAACTTTGTTCTGAGTTACCCGGGTTGGTGGTAGGTTGATGGTTGGTTGTTGATTAAGGGTTCTCTTATGCCACCATTGGTCTTTAAGTTTCTGGGTTAAGGGGGAGTATTTATTATTTCCTATCTTCTTCCTCATGCCCACCAAATAACTTCAAGACGTTTTACTCCTTTTATCCCGAGGTTGTTATTCTTTTGTGTTGAGTTTAATGTGTTGTATTGGAGCTCATTCAAAATGTTGTGACGAAGAAGTTGAGCAGATTGAGATTTTTACTTCTCCGTGTGCCCTTTTTCATATTATGTCTAAAAAGGGGGAGAGAGATCATGTGTTGAGATCATGTATGGAACTGGATTGTTGGACTGTCATGAAGAAGTCCTATAATGGATGTTGTGTTATCATGTGTGAAGATTAAAGACTGTCCCAAGTGAAAAGCTGAAGACTATGGATGCTCTGATGTTTTACTTTTATGGTTGTTGCTGAATGTATTTTTTGTTTGGCCTTTGCCTTTGTTTTATATTATTTGTTTATGCAAAGGTTTTGTAAATTAGTTTTAGCCAAAATAAGCCAAAGGGGGAGATTGTTAATTCTATGTTGGTTGGCACTATGTTTGGTAAAACTAATATAGTAGCAATATGTTAAATATGATGTGATTACTTTCTATGAAGTACAGGTTGAGAAAGAAGTTCTATTTTATGTTGAGACATGTTGAGATGAGAAGTTCTCATCATCTGGAGCAACATGTCATATAAGATGTCCTATGCAGGGTCATTGGACATCGCGCCTCTGTTGGGATGGACAATTTGATTAGTTCAAGATTTAAAAAATGTAGAATATTCTGGGAATATTATGTGGGGTTGTTTTATAGGCCTGGAAGGTTTAACTCAGAATCAAGAAGAATATGAACTTTCTAATTATGGAGAAAATTAGGAAGGATTTGATTGAAGACCTATTTTATTGCAGAATCTTCGCAGATTTGTAAAGCCGATGTGTTGTGATTTAAAGCCCAAATCCATTTGGGAAACAGGTTATAAATAGAAGTGTTTGTAACCTAGGAAAGGAACCAACCGTGAATGAAAAGATGTAGTTATTAGGATTGAGTCAGTGTGCCACTCTCTAGGAGAGTTGGTCTATGTTCTCCTCGAAGTTGTGAAGCAAGAATGAGTATTATTATTGGAGGAAGCTTTTAAGCAAATCCAAGTTGTGCTCTTAGTCAAGAGTCTTGGCTAGGAATTGTCATGGAGGTGTGTATTCTAGTTTTTTTGTCATGGAAGTGTATCTTCCTATTTTGATCCAATCGTTGTTTGTGATTGATGAGAGAGTTGAGGAGGGCCTCATAACTAGGCGAGTCTTAGGTAGAAAGTTAGCATGGGTAGTGATTGAGTGAGAAGTTGTAAAAGGGGAGTTTAGCTTCGAATTGATACTATTATAGTGGACTTTATCCCTGGATTGGTATGCCCCTTGAGTAGGAGAGTTGCTCTGAATTGGGTTAACAATTCTGGTGTGTTGTTTACTTTTCAGTATTTTTTATGCATGTTTTATACCTTGCTTGTGTGTTTTATTCAAATCAGATGTCTCGACATGTTATAGGACATCTGAATTATGATATACCAGGATTTCAATTTGTATCAAAGGTCTTTTTCTGTTCTTTTCACCCTTTCCTTTGTTGGATAAAAGAAAAGTCTGTGGCGACTCTTGCTTACCACAACATTTGTAAACACAAACGCAAAACCAGTATAACAGTCGGTTCCGCCACCGTATCACAGAAATGGCGACTCTGTTGGGGAATCTAAAAAGTGGGGTTACCTTAGAGTTTAGTTAATTTTAAAATTGCATTCCCAGTATGCTTTGTTTGCTTTATCTTTAAGGGTTTTTTGCTTGGGTTTACTTGTAAAGATCCTACACCCAGATCTGAGGCACTTTTTAGGTAAATAGCAATAGATCATGGGGACTGTGCAGGGTATACCGACACGGTTGAAGCGGTAGCTATGTTGATGTGACACATTTGTTGGTACCGGTAGCCCTTGAGTAGTCAAGGAGAATACGGGGCCGTTGTGTGGTGTCATGAAGCATCAACTGACCTTAGAACTTTTAATTGAACCAACTTGGCCATTAGGAAGTAGTGAGATAGCTGGCTTTGGTGCAGTCCTAAGTTGGTTGATACTCGATACTACACTCATTGAGATCTGACTTCCGGGATATTTCGGTTGCCAATAAAGAGGCTTGCACTGAAACAATGCTCGGTGAAGAAAGATCGGTGATATTGAGATTCCCTAGAACCCGGTTACTATTGATAGGACAAGTTGAACCAACTATACTTCAAGAGGGTACTTACCTACGGAATCCAGGCAAGCCTAAACCTAAGGATATGTTTGTGTGATTGTATATATCTGTTTGTACATAACATCATAACATTGGCATATCACACTAACCATTTCAAGGACTTTTAGGACTTATCTTTGTGTCTGTTTTGTAGGACATGGCTCTCATTCGCAGAAATACTATCCAAGTTAACCTCGTAAGGGTGCCTCCTCAACTCAAGGAATTGGCATCAATAGTTCCTAAGAATTCCCCATTCACTAAAAGACATGGTCAACTCCTCAGTTTGGTCAACTCAAGCCCTGATGAAGACATGGTGAAAGTTCTCTTTCAGTTTTTTGACCCTTTACATCACTGCTTTACATTTCCCGACTACCAATTGGTACCTACCATAGAAGAGTTTTCTAAGTTATTGGGTGTGCCTATCCTCAATCAGTTACCCTTCAACGGTATGGAAAGAGACCCAAAGCCCGGGGAGATCGCTCAAGCCCTATATTTAAAACGGTCTGACGTTGTGACCAACTGGGAAACAAGAAGCGGTGTCAAAGGTTTTATAGACAAGTTATTGTTTGATAAAGCTCACTATTTCTGGGATACTTTGTATTTACAAGCCTTTGAAGAGGTGTTGGACCTTCTCATCTATGGGATGGTATTGTTCCCTAATCTGGACCAACTCATAGACGTGAATACGGTCAAAGTTTTAATGTCTCGTAACCCAATGCCTACTTTACTTGGAGACATTATGCATTCTTTTCACACTCGCATTGTAAAGAGAAGAGGGACCCTTATGTGTTGCACTTCTCTATTGGCTAGGTGGTTTACTTCGCACCTACCCCGGTCTGTTATGAAGAACGAACAAGGCTTAAGATGGTCTAATGGGTTGATGTCTCTCACGGATTCAGACATTCACTGGTGCCCTTGATCTGTGGGGAATACCCCAATGTCCCTCTCCTAGGCATTAGGGGGAGGTATCACTAATAATCCCTATTTGGCTCTATGACAGTTCAGTTATGCTCGGAGAGATGGTCCCCATGACATGCTTATCAAAGGCATTATGTTCAACTACGAGGATGATGTTCAAGGGTATCATCAAAGGTTCATACGAGCTTGGGGCATAATAAATAAGGTGGATATCAAGACATTAGGGTATAATAACTCTATACCTTTGGAGCCTTACCTTGAGTGGGTGCGAGCACGCGCTCAAAATCTCATGATGCCTTACCCCACCATTCTACCCATCATCATGGAACCCATTACAGATACAGATGTACCTCATACCATTCTCTATCCTGACATGCCGACTACTCTCGAGGAGTTGTAAAGGTCTTGGGTTCAACTCAAAGAGGAACAGGATACCTTTAAAGCCCAGTTATATGCAAGCGAGAAAAAAGGTTTTAGAGCTTACAAGACAACTGAATGAAGAATAAAGTTTGAATGCCTATATTGCACCAAAGAGGATGCGCTCATGGGAGGCCTGGGTCCTGTTTGATTTAAGAGTTTCATTTTATCTTTATTTCTTCCATTGTAAGCCCAAGGGGCATCGTTGTAATCATTCAAATTTATGAATGCAGTTAATGTTTGTTCTCTCTTTGGTTTAAGCAAATTTAAAGTCTTAAAAGTCCTTGAAAACATTGTATAAACATTAACATGCATATCATTACATTAAGAAGGTATTTCGAGACAGGTTTCTTATTTTTTCTTTGTTTATTTCAGCAAAAGAAATGGCTCTTGAACAAATAGTAAAGGATCTTCAAGCTCAAAACGCTCAGTCTCAGCAATGTTCATGGCTCTGTCTAAGGGGCAAGAAGATCTGAAAGCTCTGATCATCAAAGAGAAGACCGGGAAGCCAAAGAAACCAGCTGGTGTTTTGAATTTGGGAAGAAGGTTCAGAGGACCGGCTAAGCGAGCTCTAGATTTCGCCACCCAGTCAAATGAGGGGGACAATCAAGAAGAGAAGCCAACGGAAGAAAATAACAACCCAGGGTCTGAGTAAGATGAAGCAGACTACTCTGAGGAGCAGTATCCTCCTGCTGATGATAAATACAAATAGTTGAAGGATCGCCTCAATGCTATGGAGATCTAGAGGATACCCGGGCTGGATTTTGAAGAGCTAGGACTGGTCTCAGGGGTGGTCATCCCGCATAAATTCAAGGTCCCCACCTTTGCTAAGTACGACGGTGCCTCATGTCCAAAGTTGCACTTAAGGTCTTATATCAGGAAGATTCAACCCCACACTACTGATAGGAATATGTGGGTAAATTTCTTTCAGGAAAGTTTCGCAGGGACGCAGTTGGAATGGTTCTATCAGTTGGAAAGAACCAACATTCATAATTGGGAAGATTTGGCTGCTGCTTTCTACAAGCAATACCAATATAATGTTGACCTCGCCCCAACTCGTACACAATTGCAAAGTATGTTTATAGGTTCCGGTGAAGGTTTCAAAGATTATGCTCAAAAGTGGAGAGACCTTGTAGGAAGAGTCCATCCTCCTTTGTCGGATAGAGAACAGATGGACATGTTCTTGGGCACGTTATCTGGTCCATTCTTTAACCATCTGATTGGAAGCTCGTCTGTTGGGTTTACTGAACTGATACATATTGGTTAACGGGTAGAAGCTGGCATCAAGAGTGGTAAAATCCAGAGAGATGCATCCTCAAGTACTGCAAAGAAACCTTTCACTGGAAAGAAGGAGGTCAGTGCTGCTTATGGCCAAAGAAATCAAAACAAAATTGAGTGTCGCCTGATGGTAGGGGTTGTTATGATTTCCAATCCTGCATCAAACCAACAACGAAACAATCAGCACAGACCAGATGCGCCCAGAAGACAATTCACCCGGATAAACATGAACTTATCCCAGGTTTTGCCACATCTGCTGAAGTCCAATTTGGTGACTCTAAAGGAAGCTCCTAAGAATGCTAATACTGCATCTCCCCACTACAACCCAAATGCTCAATGTTCCTACCATTCCAAAACTTCGGGGCATGATACAAATGATTGTTGGGCTCTAAAAAATAAGGTGCAGGATCTTATCGAGGCGAAGGAGATTGAGTTTAACCTTCAAGAGACACCTAATGTAATAACTGTGCCAATGCCCAAACATGGCCAAGGTGTCAATGTTGTTGACGACGATCGGTTTGTTTCTTTTGTGGATGAATTAGCTACTCCTCTTCTAATAGTTAAAAAGAATCTGTTGTGAGCCGATTTATTTCTGGGCTATGGTGAAGGTTTCCACTTATGTTTATCTCTACCAGATGGTTGTTTGTTGTTAAAAATGGGTGTCCAACGCCTGATAATTAACAAAGAAATTTTGTTCGAGAAATTTCCCCTTACAAGAAGTTTGTGTGAACATGTCTCAATAATTACCATTTCTAACAATCCTCCTAGGGTCTCCACCAAAAGACCCTTCAGGATTACATTTGTTCCCAAGTTTTCTCCCTTGATCATGACCCTTCCTGGGCCAATACCATATTCCTCTGATAAAGCTGTTCCCTAGAATTATGGGGCTGACATCTATTACCATGGCGTCAAGCAAGACCTATTGGCTGTTGAAGACAAAGTTGCTGGAGATACTGATCCTGACATCTACAACATCGTTGGGACTAGTAAATTTACGAGAAGCGAAAGAGTTTTCTCTCCCGAAATCTCTCTGAAGACTGTTGCTACTCCTGTTATTATTCCTGCTACTACTCCGGTTAGTACTCCCATTACTACTCCTGCTGGTATCCCTATTGTTACCCCTGCTACTGAGTCGGCTGAGACTCGGGGCAAAGAGGTGTTGATTGAGCTTGTCCAAACGAAAGCACACAAAGAAGTCATTCTCGAGGCTTCTAAAAATGAAATGTAAGAGATATTGAAGATAATAAGGAAAAGTGATTATAACATTGTGGAGCAGTTGGGGCGGACCCTTTCAAAGATCTCAATGCTGGCCTTACTTTTGTGCTCTGAAGCCCATGCTAAGGCTTTAGTAAAATTCCTGAAGGACTGTGTTGCCAGCCTGGCTGCTGATAATGGACTGGGTTTTTTCGACGTTGATTTAACTCCCAAGGGAAGGAAACACAATGATGCCATGCATGTGTCTATTGAGTGCAGGGGCACCACCCTAGCTCATGTTCTGGTGGATACAAGTTCATCACTGAATGTATTACCCAAGAATACTCTGGACAGGTTAGATTGTGAAGGACTCACACTGAAGCCTAGTAACATTGTGGTAAGGGCCTTTGATGGTTCCAAAAGAATGATGCACGGGGAGGTGGACATCCCTATCAAAGTTGGTGCTCATACTTTTGACTCCACTTTCTATGTGATGGACATTCGCCAGTCTTATTCCTATTTATTGGGTCGACCCTGGATCCATGGGGCTGGTGCTGTTACTTCTACCCTACATCAGATGTTAAAGTACCCAGTCAATGGAAAGATTATCACAGTCCATGGTGAGGAGGAATACATGGTGAGCCACCTGAACTCTTTCAGGTATGTTGAAATGGACGGCGAGTTCATTGAGACCCCATGTCCGAACTTTGAGGAGGTTTCACAGACAGTTGTTGCGACCAAGACTGCTGCCAGTGTTCTAAAGACTACTATACCTCCACTGACGATGGCTTCTCTAGGGGATGCCAAAGCAGTAGTTGAAGAAGGTGGGTGTACCATTTGGGTCCAACTTCCAGACATTCCCTACAAATCTGACAAGTTTGGTTTAGGTTTTACTTCAGGAGCTCAGAGAGCGGTTCGTCGTGCTCGCACCAGGTGACCACCATTACGGATCAGCAACCATGGAGTCAACGCTCTAGAAGACAGTGATAGCGACTGCGACATCGACAAGTGGATCTTCCTAACTATCAGCGGTGGACTCAATAATTGGTAGGCTAGAGATTTTGTGCATATTACTTTTATTCAAGAGTAATTGTCTTTTTGTTTTTGGGATATGTAATATTTGAACAATTGAAACTTTAAAGCCTTGTGTCTTACTCGAGGCACAATGGTCTATTTTGTGAGGGTTATTGCTTCATATTCATATGTCATTAATAAATCATTGGACGTTTTGCATACAAATTTTTACGCTCTTTGTTTTTTCTTTTCTAATTTTACTTTATCAAAACAGCTATGCTCTTACACACACCCACATATCAAAATGCAGATCCACATCCACTCTGGATCCCATTGATAACGGTTTTGCTATTGCCAATTATGACTTTGAAAATACGATATACCAAGCCAAGGACGAAGGTGAGGAATATTATGAGGTACCAGGAGAACTTTCCAGACTGTTACAATAGGAAGAAAGGGAAATACAACCTCATGAAGAGTCGGTTGAGACAGTTAACTTGGGTACTTAAGAGGATAAGAAAGAAGTCAAGATAGGTGCCGAATTGGAGCATAGTATCAAGGAGAAGTTAATTCATATGCTACATGACTATGTTGAGGTTTTTGCCTAGTAATACAAACACATGCCAGGACTTGACACTGATATCATAGTCCATCGTCTTCCAACAAAAGAAGACTGCCTCCAGTGAAATAGAAGGTTTATCGTATGCGGACAGAGATGTTAGAAAAGATCAAGGCTGAAGTCATGAAATAGTTCAACGCTGGTTTCTTAGCTGTCACCTCTTATCTATAATGGGTTGCTAATGTTGTTCTAGTACCTAAGAAGGACGGTAAGGTACGTATGTGTGTGGATTATAGAGACCTGAATAGGGCAAGCCCCAAGGATGACTTTCTGCTTCCCCATATTGATGTTCTGGTTGACAACATCGCACATCATAAGGTATTCGCCTTCATGGATGGTTTCTTCATGTACAATCAGATCAAAATGGCACCTGAGGACAAGGAGAAAACGACCTTCGTCACACAGTGGGGCCCTTTCTGTTACAAAGTTATACCATTTGGGTTAAAGAATATTGAAGCAACCTATCAGTGTGCCATGGTAGCTTTGTTTCACGATAGATCCATCACGAGATATAGGTATATGTTTATGATATGATAGCCAGGTCTCAGACTGAAGAGGTAACCTCGATCACCGGCAGAAGCTATTTGAAAGATTGAAAAAATATAAACTGAGGTTGAACCGAATAAGTGCACCTTTGGAGTAAGATCTGGTAAGCTCTTAGGCTTTGTTTCTCAGTGGAAAAGGTATTGAAGTAGACCCTACAAAGGTTAAAGCTATACAAGAAATGCTAACTCCTTGCACTGAAAAGGAAGTCATGGGATTCCTAGGACATCTAAACTACATTGCCATGTTCATTTCCCATTTGAATGCTACTTGTGAGTCAAGCTTCAAGTTATTGAAGAAAGATCAAGTAGTGAAGTGGAATGACGATTTCCAGACCGCCTTTGAAAAAATCAAAGAATACCATTAAGAGCCTCCAATCTTGATGTCGCCAGTTGAAGGAAGACCTTTTTATCATGTACTTAACAGTGTTAGAGAACTCAATGGGGTGTGTGCTAGGGAAGCATGACGGGTCTGGTCGAAAAGAGCATGCAATATACTACCTTAGCAAAAAGTTTACCGACTGTGAAACAAGATACTCACTGCTCGAGAAAACTTGTTGCGCTTTGCCATGGGATACTCTCCAACTAATACAGTATATGTTGACTCACACTACCTTGTTGATATCTAAAATGGATCATATCAAATACATCTTTGAGAAGCCCGCTTTGTCTGAAAGAATAGCAAGATGGCAAATGATTATGACCGAATATGACATTCAGTATAAAACCCAAAAAGCAATTAAGGGAAGTGTATTAGCTAATCATTTGGCTCATCAGGCTGTGGATGACTACCAATCCATGAATTTTGAGTTCCCGGATGAGAACATCATGTTAGTAACTTAATATGAAGAACCTAGACCGTATGAAGGACTAGAAAAAGGATCCCAGTGGACTATGGTTTTTGGCGGAGCTTCCAACGCACTTGGCAATGGAATCGGTGTTATGATCATATCTCCCGAAGGATGTCATACTCCTTTCACTGCCATGCTATGTTTCAATTGTACCAACAATATGGTTGAATATGAAGCATGCATTATGGGTCTCAAAGTTGCTATCGACTTGAGGATCAAATTTTTGAGTGTATTTGAATACTTGGCCTTAGTAATCAGTCAAATCAAAGGAGAATGGGGTACGTAGCATCCTAATCTCATCCCTTACTGAGAGCATGTGTTGACACTGATTCCACATTTTGAAGAAATTACCTTTGAGCATTTTCCACGAGAGGAAAATCAACTAGCAGACGCGCTACCTACTATGTCTTCCATGTTCAAGGTCAGGTGGGATGATAAAGCTCCTCAGATCACTATGAGAGAATAGACGAACCAGCATACTGTAATGAGATTGATATTGAAGAAGTAGTGGAAAAACCTTGGTTCCATGAAGTCAAAAAACATCTTGAAGCCCGAGAGTATCCCGAGGGAGCTTCCGTCAATGATAAGAAGTTCCTAAGAAGGTTCTCTACCAAGTTCTTCTTCAGTAATGGGATCCTCTATAAGCACAACCACGATTCTACTTTGCTTCGGTGTATGGACAAGATTGAAGCAGAAAAGATTATGACAGATTTGCACGAAGGTACATTTGGCACTCATACTAGTGGGTATACAATGACTAAAAAGATCCTACGGGCAGGATACTATTGGTCCACTATGGAAACAGATTGTTATCAGCATTCACGAACTTGTCACAAATGTCAGATCTATGTTGATAAAGTACATGTGCCTCCAGTTCCTCTAAACATCTTGACTGCTCCCTGGATATTCACAGTGTGGGGTATCGACATGATTGGAGAGATTAGACCTAAAGGTTTTAATGGGCACCTCTTCATCCTCGTCACCATTCATTACTTCACAAAGTGGGTCGAGGCAGCTTCATTTGCTTCTGTTACCAAGAACGTGATGGCCCGATTCATCAGACATAACCTTATCTGTCGGTACGGTATTCCAGAAAGAACCATTATGGATAATGGTACCAATCTTAATAACACTATGATCACCGAGCTCTGCACACAATTCAAGATCCAGCATCATAACTCTTCTCCTTACTGGCCGAAGATGAATGGCGTTGTAGAAGCTGCTAATAAAAATATCAAAAAGATCATACAAAAGATGACGGTGACATATAAAGACTGGCACAAGATGTTACCATTTTCTCTTCATGGTTACCGTACCATGGTTCACACATCAACAGGGGTAACCCCTTTTTCTTTGGTATACGGTATGGAGGATGTCCTACCCATTGAAGTCCATATACCTTCCTTGAGAATCATGAAGGGTGCAGGTTTGAATGAAGACGAATGGGTTCAGACTCGACTTGACCAATTAAACCTAATTGATGAGAAGAGGCTTGCAGTTGTCTATCACGGTCATATGTACCAAAAGCGTATGATCAAAGCTTTTAACAAGTAGGTCAGACGTCAAGTATATCAAGCTGGTGACTTGGTAGTCAAGCGCATTATACTGCCGCAAGGTGATCCTATGGGAAAATGGACTCCTATATACGAAGGACCATTTATGATCAAGAACATATTTTCCAGTGGAGCCATGATCTTAACCACCATGGACGGTGACGACCTTCTGCACCTTGTAAACGCGAACATAGTTAAAAGATACTACGCATGAACAAAGACCCGCTAGGTCGACTGGCCTAGGCAAAAATAAGGGCATCCAGCGAACCAAAAGGGTTCAGGAAAAAAATTAAGGATATACTGTTGTACCCCAATTTTTCCCCTAAGATCCCTTCATCATACCATTTTGATTCAATCACAACAAGATCACATTGGTGCTTTTGGTTCTCCTCTCTATATTTAGCTTTTCTCTTTGAGGAATCACCAAGCACCTTGACTTGTTTTCTTTTGTGATCATGAATGTTTTGTCTTGATTTTTTTTAATTAATAAAATGAAATGTTGGTTTGTCTTACCTATTAATAATGTAGGTAAAGGCAATGTGGCTTAGCAAGTTGATCCATGGGTTCATGAGTTTATTTCCATCCCCTAGTCAATAAAGCTTGAGAAGTTTAAACCTCATCATTGAAGTTATGTTGGAAGAATTGGCATGGCAAGGTTTATTTTGGTTCACCACATTTAAAAGTTATCAAAATTGATTCAAAAGTACAAGGGGTTGATGGAGGAAGTTGTCATGGTTGGACAAGGTCTTGTTCCCATTGGTCACAAGTGCATATTTCTATCAATTCTCAAGATATGGAAGTGTTTTTGGTTGCAATGAGTTCTCATTATCATCCTCAGCAACTTCTATCTACAAAGCAAGGGTGTTGGTACAAGAAGGTGGTTCAAAATTGTCAAAGTTCCTCCAAGCATTTTCTTGATCTAGGAGCTAGGGTTTTGAACTTCAAAGAAGTATATATTTCTCATCTTTAGGTATTTTTGAGTGATTCCAAATACATCCTTCTCTTTACAGGGTTATTAACAAATCACTTCAAAAGTTTCAAAGATTTTTCATGTGGAAGAAACTTTATGATGAAGAAAGATTACAAGTCCTCCAGATGAACCCTAATTTTCTCATGTGTGACTTCAAATGATCATAACTTCAATTTTTATCACCTTGAGTCCACTCTTTTTCCATAATGATCTTGAGGATGTGAAATTTATTCCTTATTTTATATGCAAAGTGATAAAATTAAGGAAAGATGCCTTAAGGATACAAAATATTATAGGTCATTTCATGATTTTTGCCAACTTCAACAATTCATAACTCTCTCAATTTTTGGAGATTTTGAATGGTTCAAGTTTCAAAATTCCATTCAAGAGATCTATTTCATGCCATCTTTTTTGGTCAAGAGTAAATTCCAAGTGGAAGGCCATATTTGGATGCAAAACATTATAGGTCATGTTTGAAGAAAATTTTGAAATATTTTGAAGTATGAAAAGTCAACCTTTTTTTCCCAACTTTGACTCAATGCAACTCTCAGCTCAAGCATCCGTTTGATTCCATTCTTTTTCCATTGCAAAGCTTATAACCTCGTCTTTCTAAAGCATCGAGAATCATGCCCTAAGACCCCTTGAGCTGAGAATGCCATTGATTTGAACTTGGTAACTTGGAGTTGAAGTTTCTTCAAAAGTCAGAATTTGAAATCATTGGTTTAGCTTCTAAACACTTTGTTTCTGCGTGTTTTTGCCTCTAAACATGTTTAGTGAACTTCCAGAAGGAATTAGCACAACAAAACGCGTATTTTGGATGAGTTTTGATCAAATTAGAAGTCACACTTTTCTTGTTTGCAACTTCACACGATTTCCCTCCAAACTTCATCATTTCACACGCTTGGACATTTCATTTGATTCCCTATAAATAAAAGGCCATCCCTCATTCATTTTCTTAAGCTTGGATATCCAGAATCACCCTTCCAAACTTGTTCCATAACTCAAAATTATGCAAATTCGAAATCTGTTTTCAAGCCTTTTTCAATCCAATTTTTCTATCAATTTACCTTCCTTGATCTTCCCTGAAGCTAACCATATAATTACATTCAAGGATCGTGCCCTATATTGCTCCATAGAAGTCCAGTTTCAGAGCTCTGCAACTCAACTTTAATAGGTAGATTTCTTCATCAATTCTTCAAAACTTTGATATCATTGTGATGCTCTCATTGCCCTGATTCTAGTCGCAATACTTACTTTTATCTGGAAACTTATTTTGACCATGAAATTTCAAATCCCTTTTCAAAACTTTCCTTCCAAATGCTTGAGCTACAGTTTATATAAATTTATCACGAAGGTGTGGTTATCTTCGTCTTGAAGAGACAAAGTGAATGGCATAGGTCTCGTGCTTTAATTTTGGGACTGGCTGGAGGTTGAAGATGACCAATGTGTCATCCTTCAACCAATGAAACAGCGTCATTTGAATTTTTTTGAATTTCTGATTTACATTTGATTCAGTGCTTTATTCACTAATGACCATGATATGCACAGCGTGCCAGATCCCTTGGATTTGATTACTAATGCGTTTTGACTCTCATCCAATGGTCCACATATTTTTGACTTTATTTTTCTTTTCAGATTTTTATATTTAATTGTCTTAAATTCCAAAAAATCATAGAAAATTCATTTTTAGCCCAAAAAATCTGAAAAAAATTACGAAAAATATTTTTGTTTTTTCTCTTTCTGACTTTTATTTTTTCACAACTTTATTTTGTGTTTTGATATTTTTTATAAATTTCCACTTTATTTGAATTGTTTTAAATGTTTAAAAATACTTTTATGCATTTTTAAGTTTTAAAAAAATTATGGAATGATCCAATGATATTGTGACAAAAATATTGGTGACCTCATTTATTTTTTATTTCTGACTTTGTTATTTTTTATTATTTTTGATTTATTTTACTCATTTATTTTAATTTAAAAATAGTTTCTGACTTTAAAAAATTACCAAAAAATTTATAAAATCATTTTAGTTCATTTCTGATTTTTCTATGGTCTTACTTTTTATTTCTTGATTAATTTGAACATAGTTGATATCTTTTTTTTATTTCTATTTTAAAACTCTTTTTAATGCATATATTAAATATAATATTATTTTGTGATTATTTTTTGGCTGATCTTGGATTGAATTTTTGATCATGAACTTTGTTAACCTCATTGGATCCATGGTGTTGAGTCTAACTCCATAAAAATGGATGAATGATTTTAATAATAGTTTGATTAAATTTTAATTCAAATGTGGTTTATATATTCTTTCCCATCCTTATTCATCTCGTCCATTTCTTATTGCACTAAGTGTTATTGGAGCATGATCTCTATATCATGTCTCAAAACAAATGGTGCATAGATTGCTATTGACCGGCCTCAAAATAGGTGCGACTTCTACATAAGTCCGCTTACGATTACTTAACATAGCACTAAATTTTGTCCCGATTCGAATAAATGATCATTCGTGGCCCAACCCTATGTTTGCGAGCCCAAGTATGTTAATTTGATCTCTTTGATCCAATAACCTTGAGATTCATTGCGTGGAGGTTTTGGTTCTACCAATCCTCTAATGGATCTATAACATTTTTGGTCAACGCGGATCACTTAAACACCGTTGATCATTAAATGGTACTTTTGAGGATTCCAAATGGATGATATACTTGACAAAAAGCAAATGCAACTTGTTGTGTGGAGGATTTGGTTCTACCAATCTTCTAATGAGTTCCAAATGCAAGTTTCAAGATGGTCATCCAACTAACCACTAATTATTAAATTGTTTTTACTTTGTGCCCTTTTATTTTCTATGCTTTATGTATCATTTACTTTAAGCATTACATTTAATGACATTTTTATTTTGCTCACTTGAGCATTTATATTCCTGTTGTTTTTATTTTGCTCACTTGAGGTTTTTCTTTCCTCTTTTAAGACACCTAATAATCAACAAGAACCATAAAATGAATTAATGTTACTTGGAATATTTGGTCGCTATCCTTGGCATTATGGAGCACTGGACTTCTTGGACTTAGGATTAGAAACCTTGGCCTATGTTGGAGACCTTATGACCTTTATTGATATTTTGTCTGGAGTTCTTGAGGTTTACCTCAAGACATTGGGTTGTTTGTTTGTTTTGTGTGCAGGTTATTGAGATTACATAATTTGTTTGTAATCTGGAATTCACCCGTATACAGCTGTTACTCTGCCCAATTTTTGTGAAGACTTTATACATTTGAAGTTTGGTTCTCTCAAGAGGTTTAGTATCTTTGCTTTCTTGGTTTCAATCCAAAGTATGGGAATTCTATCTTGACTCATAATGTCAAGTATTGGCTTCTTGGTTGTTAGATGGTTCTTCTCCCTAACTTTTACCTTATGCTTTAGGATAGTCTCTTCATCTCCCCCCATCTTCTTTAATTTCAAAAATCTTCTTCCTCCTTTTGAAGACTCTTCTTGTTTTTGAAACTTGAACCACTTTCATAATAAACTTGGACTTAGGTCCATGCATTTTCAAAACCTTTTTTTTCATAAATAAACTTTAATCAACTTAATAATACCTTGACATTTTTTATGAGAAGACTAAAAGTCAATCAATCTCATTTCAATCCATTTTGCCACTTTGGCTTTTATTTTAAAACTTTTCTCAAAATATTGGACTCTTGTCAATCCTAGTAGTGATTCAAACAACTATACTTCTACAATCTATAGTGAAGAGAGATATTTTACACTTGGGTGTTGAGTGAGGCATTGTTGATTTTAAAATCCAAGCCATATCCTCCACTTTGAGATGATGTAAATTCTCCTTTCTCATGATTGTGGATAGTAAGTATGTTTTCCACACGGATAATGACGATGATGTCTTGTCTCATAAAATTAACCAACACACCTGTGTTTTAAATTTTTAAAAGAGGAACTACGTGTACCCTGATCCCCTATTGCACGAAAGGTGGTACGTAGGCACTAAAGGTTCGCAACCGCGACGGGTGCAAAAATCATAAAAAATATATTTCTTTTCTCACCTCCACCATCTATTTTACATACAACATTTTATAGACAAAATATACATATTTTACAAAGAGGTTCATGTGGAGTACCATAGATGTTTAGGGTGCTAATACCTTCCATTTGCATAACCAATCCCCTTAACTTGAATCTTTCCCCCTCTTTTTGGGTTACTCACTCTTTTCCCGTTCCTTTGAAAACAATAAAGCGCGGTGGAAATTTTTATTTTTTATCTGTATAAGTCTAGTCAATCCAATGTCTTAGCCTTAAACATTTCTACTGCTACAGAAAAATGGCGACTTCACATGAGAAAGATTGACCTCTTGCTGGTCCATCCCTAAGTGGGTTGAGCCTATATTTATTTATATCTGTATATGTGCTATTATTATTCATGTATTATATGTTGTATATATGTTTGTATGGATTTTCCCGGTTTTTAGGGTGCTTGGTGATTTCACATAAGTCCTATACCCGGACTTGGGAAAACTTTAAGATAAGACGGGTGGTATAGTCATGTTAACTTTGAGGGAGTAATCCCAAAAAAGGAGGCATGAGATCCCCCACTCAGTGGAGACCCCTTTGATTGTAGTGTCGTTTAGCGAGTAATCGGGAAGACGTACTACTTTCGACCTGGGAGCCTGCTGAAGCTGAGGACCGTAGAATACCTAACCCATCTTGGCCTTTTAGGTGTAGTGTGGAAGCTATAACGGAGTAATCCAGAAATAGTTGTCACGTGATACTACGCTCGGACGAGTTTTTCTTGAGAATATTACTAATTACCGAGTTAATCGGGAAGTTGGTAATATCCAAAGGAAGGATGTAGACTCTGGGAACCTCTAGAACCTTGTTCTGCAGGTGATAACTTTTAGACCATACCTTATGGGTAGTACCTTCGACCTCATGCTCGTGACGTTAAACCTATGAACCCTATATTTATGATCTTGTGTGTGATTGTTGCATCATGCATCTATGCACTCATAAGCATCTTTTGAAGGAATTTTATTTCAAGGGACTTGAAAGTTGACCGTTTGTGAATATCTCAGGTACCTCTTGACCATGGATTCTGGAAAAATAAATACCAGAAAATACAGTTTCAAAGATCCCAAGATAGATGAGTTGATCAGTCTAATTCCAGAGATTGACTGTTTTGCATATTTTCGGAAGAAGTATCGATCCATCATTCCTCTCATGAAGCTTAGGATGAAGGAGGGTATTCTCTTGACCTTGATTCAGTTCTATGACTAGATGTATCATTTCTTTACTTTTCCCGACTATCAGTTGATGCCTACATTAGAGGAGTATTCTTATCTGCTGAATTTGCCTGTTATCGATCATGTTCCTTTTACTGGTTTGGAGGGTGAGCCAAAACCATACGAGATTGCTGCTTTGATCCATCTGGGGAAGTCTGAGGTTGAATCCCATATGACTACTAAAGGAGGGATTAGAGAATTACCAGCTCAGTTCTTATTGGAGAAAGCTCATTACTTTTCCAGAATGAAGAGTACAGTCGCTTTTGAGGTCATCTTTGCTCTACTTGCTTACGGGTTGTTCTTGTTTCCTAATATGGACAAGTTTATTGACGTTAATGCTATCAGGATCTTCATGACCAGAAACCCAGCTCCTACATTGTTGGGTGATTCCTATTACTCTATTCATCTTCGAAATTCTAATCATGAGGGGATGCTTATCTGTTGCACGCCTCTATTGTATCGGTGGTTTATTTCTCATATGCCTCAGTCTGATGCTTTATGGGATGTCAGGAAGGAACCCTAATGGGAACCTAAGATCATGGAACTTACTCACTCGAATATTGATTGGTGTCATCGAGCTTACCAGGATGTAGAGATTGTCGATAGTTGTGGTAGTTTCCCCAATGTACCTCTTCTTGGTACAAAGGGAGGAATTAAATACAACCATGTTCTTGCACAACGACAACTTGGTTATCCGATGAGGGATAAACCAAATAATATTCATTTGAGAAGTTTCTTTATGAAGGAGGGAGAAGACCATAAGGAAGCTAGGGAGCAGATTGCGAAGGTCTGACGTCACATTTATAGGAAGAGTAGGAAAGACTTGGGACCTAGGGGGTTGTTTCTTTATAGCCCTATCTTTAGTGGGTCTAAACGATAGCTATTCAGTTGAAGATGATGTATTCCCAGGAAACACCTATGCCTGATTTGTTTGTGAAGAGCACTCCTCCCTTATTGGATGATGTGGAAGAGCTATTGTAACACCCCTTCTAAATAACCCGCGAATATATTAATTAAATAAGAGTAACATGGAAAACAGGGATGTCACAATTCAAGATAAATATAAAACCTCGAATTTACAGTTGTCATGCTTTACTGAAGGAATTATTAAAATAAATATTCGAATCAACATCATGTTCTACACAGCGGAAATATCTCAAAACTGGAATAACTTCACTTCATAAGTATTCCCAACATAAATTAAACAATAGAGTATAAAATAAAACTCGTCATTCAAACGTTTCCCCCAATGTTACAACCTATCAGAGCACGACACTGACACGCAGACTTAAAATAACATAGCTCTAGAGCCATCCTCACTAATTCCTGAGCTGCTAACTTTAATCTGAAATCATTAAAGTAACGGTGAGATTTCTCATAATTAACATGCATTATAAGTTTCTCAATCAACATTATATCACAAGCATATTATTTCACCCATTTTAGCATAAACTCAGATTCAACACACAGTTCCAATCATAAAAGTCATTATGCATAAATCAATAATCAACCAAAGAATTGCAACACTAAAAGACATCCTAGCATGTTACAATTCCATGCAAACACAAATGCAGACACTATGCATGTGGTACCAACACGTGACCAAGTCACCCATCACTGATCCATCACACTCGGATACAGCAACCATCGATTCGTCCATTACACTCGGACATGAATCCAGCCGAAGCAATCATCGATTCGTCTATAACACTCGGACACGAATCCAGCCTAACCACCCATTATCTCTCGGGTATCGGTTAACGGCAATACAAGTCAAATTCCACACAATGGGAATTAACTTCACCAAAACGATGCATATGCATGTACATCACCAACATGCAACATCAATCAATGGAATATGATCACAACATAATTCCAAATAATGCCAAAACCAATATATCACATGATCACATCTCAATCACAATGGATAGCAGGCACAACACATGAGTATCAGTTCTCATTCACCAAATCAGAACAATTCACAACAATTCTACATCATTCTCAAAATACCAGGATTTACCAAAAATCGGGAATTCGACTCTTTTTAAAATAATTTTCATAAAATAATATTTTTTTTCTTATTTTATAAAATAAAGTATTTAATTTAAGAAATAACGTCCAAAACGGCACCCAACACGGACTTACGGTTTGAAAGTTATGAATTTTCAAAGTTTAGTATTTTTCAAAAAGTTACAGCAGAACCCGGTTCCTACACATACAGGAACCGGTTCCTGTGAAGTTCAGAAAACACCCATTCTGGAAAATGTACTGGAACCCGGTTCCTACCTATACAGGAACCGGTTCCTACATTGAAAAAATCAGTTTCTTCACAAATTTACACTGGGAACCCGGTTCCTTCCCGCTGGGAATCGGTTCCTGCGACCTGAAAAGTCAAAAACTGCTATTTTGACAGCATTTACTCATTCCAATTCCATCCAATTCATACCCATATGACTCCAACTCACAGCAATGTCAAAACAAGTTATAGTGCATGATTCTAATGAGATTATAACACACCATAACATCATACAATTTCCTCATAACATCAAATTGAATCAAAACATAAAATTCATGGGATTGGGGTTTGAATTTCATAAATCCTAAATTGGGATTCCTAACATGCTTAATCAATTCTATTGATCCCAAAATCTATAAGGCATATTAAATAATCGAAATCACCCCTTACCTCGCGATGATCCTTCGAATTCATGGCGTTTGGCTTTTTCCTCTCTTCTCTTCTCTTCTCCAATTTCACGTACAATGAGTTTTTCCCAAAACCTTCTTTTCCTTTTTCCTTTATATCCTTCTTTTTCTTTTCCTTTTATTATTTGCCAAATAATAATAATAATTTAGTAATTATTTAGTAGAGCTTTTTACTTCACACACCTCTAATTCAACTTTACACCCCCGGTCTTCCTTTTTAATTCCATAATTAATTCATCCATTTAATCCAAAATATTATTAATTAAGCCTTTAATTAATTTAATAATTAAATTCCCAATTATTTAACACATGAATTAATTTGGGGTGTCACAGCTACAGCTTGCTTTGGTCATGATGCAGCAGGAAAAGCATGCTTGGAAGAATAAGTGCTAAACTTTAGAGATTTCTTATAGAGCAGACTTGAAGGAGAAAGATGACTTGATTGATATTCTTGAGAGTTGGGTTGTAGAGACGATGGAGAGGCAAGGGGATTTATTTTCTCCTAAGCCTCGGGTAGATGTTATTTGCTCACTCCCTAATTCAGATAATTGGAAGGAGGTTGCCACCAGATATGCCGAAGAAAACCAGAGGTTGAAGGCTCAGATTTTAAGGCTTACAGAGAAGCGCCAACGTATAGAGTGATCTCCACCAACTTTGCTTATTAGGGTTTTAGACTTTATTTTCATCTTGTACTTTGGATTATTTGAAACTTGTAATCCATTTTGAAGTTATTATAATAAAATCTTTCAATATTTCAAATATATTATTACTTTGATATTTGTAATGTGACTTTAAGTCCCTTGAAATATTAATAATAAAAATAAATCATGTAAACTGCATATCATGCATCATATTGCATATATTTATTACATTTGTTATGCATATCTAGGTGTCTTACCAAGCTTCTTTACTTTGTTCAGCAAGCTGACTCACCACTACAACACTCGGGCTAATTTCAGAAGAAAGATAGACAACTTAGAACAGGAGAATCGTGAGCTGCACGAGGAGGTTTCTGCTTTGAAGGCCGGTATGGCCAATCTTAGTACTCTGATGGAATCTCTGGTGGCTGCTCAGAATCATCCACCGAGTGTTCATCCTCAACCAACAAGGGCTACTGCTGAAGTTCCGACTGTTCCTGTGTCTGCTACCCCAGCTGTTGTTCAGAATCGCATGCCTCAAGGTTATCCATGGGGAATGCCATAGAATTTTGCACTTGAAGGTTTCAATCTTGGTCCTCAAGAAGCTCCAGTTGTTTAGACTATTGTAACTCCTGCACCTCATGTGGTTCATGTTCCTGCTGCACCTCCTTCGGTGAATTTGGTTCCATTTGTTAACGATGATGTGTCTCGTCCTTTTCCTCCACCAAGTGAAGACTTGGGTCTTTATGACAGAATGGATGATTTTCAAGAGAAGTTTGACAAGATGCAGAGAGAGATGAAGGCCCTAAGGGGAAAAGAGTTATTCGGGCAGAATGTGAATGAATTATGCTTGGTCCCGAATGTTAAGGTACCTGCAAAGTTTAAGGTCCTGAAGTTCGAGAAGTATAAGGGTAACACTTTCCCTCGTGCTCATCTGGTGATGTATGTAAGGATAATGTCTACCCATACTGATGATCAGCGTCTGCTAATTCACTTTTTCAGGATAGTTTGACTGGTGCTGCGTTGAAGTGGTATATGAGTTTGGACAGCGTCAGCATCCATACTTTCAATGACTTGGGAGAAGCATTTATCAGACAATACAAATACAATGTAGATATGGCGCCTGACCGTGATCAACTCAGGGCCATGGTTCATAAAGACAGGGAATCATTCAAAGAATATGCACAGAGATGGTGGGAGGTAGCCGCCCAAGTGATTCCTCCCATGGAAGAAAAGGAGATGACTAAGATTTTCTTGAAGACTCTGGGTGCTTTCTACTATGAAAGGATGGTAGCGAGTGCACCAAGTGACTTTACTAAAATGGTAGGCATGGGTATCCGTTTAGAAGAGGCTGTAAGAGAGGGCCGTTTAACGAAGAGTGAAGGTTTTGGAAGTGCGAAGAAGCCATCTTATGGGTTTACCAAGAAGAAGGAAGGGGATACAAATGATGTTATGCAAGAGAGGAGGGTTAATCCTCCTAGAAGAAATTATCAGCGTCATCAGCAAGTCGCCTCAGTTACTCCAGTCGTTGGTGTAGCTCCAACCACCGTTGCTTATTAGAGACCATCCCAGCAGGGGAATCAAGGGTATAATTAGAGAAGGAAGAGTTATGACCCTATTCCTATGAGTTATACAGAGTTACTACCGGCATTGATTCAGAAGAAGTTGGTTCAGACCCGACCACCTCTCGTTATACCATCACCGTTGCCTTGGTATTACAAGGCAGACTAAACATGTGCTTTTCATCAGGGAGCACCAGGGCATAATGTTGAGAATTGTTATCCTTTGAAGACTGAGGTGCAGAAATTGGTGAAGTCTGGTATTATATCTTTCAAGGATATGGGCCCTAACGTGAAAGACAATCCTCTACCCAAGTATGGATGAACGAACACTGTGAATATGGTGGTTGGTGTAATACCCCAAATTTGTCATACCCTTTTGCTTTTATCTGGCTTGTGCATTGTCGCACTTTTCTCATGTACATAACTCCATTAGGTCATTTAACATTGCATACATTCATTGACAACATAATTTGGCAAGGGGTCGAGAACCTTCAAGAATTAGGGTTTCAATATTGGTTTTCAGTGGAGATTACTTTAAGCTAGAGTTTGGTTCCTCTTCACCATTTCAAGCCTCATCATCTATCTCCAAGAGTTATTTAAGGCATTTATATTGTGTGCTCCGTAAGTCAAGATATCTTTGAAGACTGAGGTGCAAAAGCATTGAGTTATGATACAAAGATGAAGAGTTAAGTTCACTGCGAATAAGGCATTATTGTCCTCTCAATTGATTATTTCTTGTAGAGAAATATAATATGGATTTGAGATCGAGGTTAGGAGTTTAGACAAGAAGGCAAGTTGATTTAGGTTTTTGTTTGTTAAGAATTAAAGTCGATTTGGATTCATTGAAACTACTAATTGTGCTCAAGATTAATATTAGCTCAAGGTCTCAATTCCATTATTTGCCAATGGTTGATTCAAGATAAAGTTAGAAGATTCGTTCATGTGGTTCTCTTGGTGTACTAGTTACGAATTTGCAAAGAATTATAAGTCATAACATAATTCAAGGTTATTAATTTAGTTTTGTTCATCAAAACTCATCAAGATCCAAGGGTTCATGTTCATTCAATGATATGATCTTTACAAGTTCTAAACATCACGCATGATTTGTCAAAGGGTTATCCAACTTCATTCTCGTTCATTCAAAGTCATAACCATGCAATTTACAGGCTATGTTATTGGAGCATTACAAGAGAAAATTACAAAAGCCATTTACATCCAAAATTACTAAATCAAAACAAAATTTTACACTAAATCTTCAAGTGGCCTAAACCTAAAGAGTCCCAAATTCCAGGTCTCCATCATTCATTTCTAAGCTTATTCATTTTCAAGCCATTATCTTCCAACTGCTTTATGCCCACTTGGTTATGTCCAAGCCTTAGTCCATGTTTCATGCCAAAAGAAAACTTGCAAAAACAATCATAAAAAAAAAAAATTAAGCATCACAAATCTATGACCGAATTCTAGATCTGCATTCATCAATAACCAAAGAAAAACAGAAAAATAATTGAGTTGGAGGGAATCAGCCTGTACCACGCCCTGCAAAACCAATCTAGAAAAAAACACCTATTACAAGCGGCAGCACCGCAGCTTCCCTACCCGCGTTATTGAAAATACAGATGTAAATCCAACCATGTTATTGAATATGCTTTTAGAGCAACAGCAGAGATTAGCAGCAGAAGCCCAAACGAAGCCTGTTGGTAGTGCTACAAGTACCCTGCATTTAAAAAACTCAAATTCAATAGGGGGAGCAGACGCAACTGTGAATACAGGTCCAGCAATGACTGCTGGTCTTCCTCAAAATTCTGTTGGAGTGCTTCTAACATCATCACCAGTAACTTCCATGGCACCAATCCTACGAGTCGATTCTAGAAAGGTTCGTATGATATTCCTCGGCAATTTACCAAGAGTCTGAAAAAACATTGTTGATATTATGTTTGTTCCCTAAGAATCATCAACTCACCCTCCTAACTACTTCTAACAAACTTCTAGCAGAGATCTGTAACAAAAAAAACCTATCAGGAAATATCAATTGAGAAAAACCAGAAAATATCAGTACAAGCAGCCTACAGAATTTTTCAGCAGCAATAAGTGTTTCACTTTCTTTTCTAGTTTCCTTAAGGTAATCAACATCAACAGGACACCTCCAGTGTCTTCAATGCCTCAACCTATGTTTGGTATATCACCTTCGCCAACCTCTAACCAACTACCTAGTTCACATTCAAAACAGAACTTCATAACAAACACCCTAACCATAATTTCTAAATATAACCCCTAACTACCTTAAAAAAGATTCCAGCCAAGAGAAAAAATAGATAAATGCAAAACAGAAAATAGAATCCAACTAACTTCTCTAACCCTTTAACCGATTTGTAACAGTTCACAACTTCCATAACTAAATTGATATTGACCCTTAGATTTCTAACAACCTTTGTTCAATCTAGTGGTTACAATCCTTCCTTCTCTAACCAACTTACCAAACCTCTAACAAACTGTAACAGAGTCTAATAGAAAATAGCCCCCTGCAAAACTTCTGGACAGAATTCAACAAAGAGAGAGAAAGAAGAAAAGGAAAAAACTGGTAACAAAATATATTTACAGAGAAAAACTCACCTCTAAAAAGGATCCTCTGAAAAATTCTGCTGCACATCCTTCATCACCATCTTCATCGATTCCTCAACATCATCAACCTTCACAGTTCTGCTTCACTCGTCATCATCTCCAATTCATCAAACACAATAACAAGAATCACATCTTCATTATCTTTACATTCCCTGCATCTCACATTGCTTTGGCGTATCAATATCAACACACATGGTATCCACAACGACAACACAGCCACAACAATGTAAGCAAAGGTTATAAGAAGAAGAGATTGAAAAACCGGAAAAGGTAGGAATAAGTAGAAGCAGAAGAAGTGCGAACAAGAATTTAAGAGAATGAACCTGAGTTTCAAAAGAGTTTTCTATGGATTCCTTACATCATCAGCATCACCGTCGAAAAGGCACCAGACATCTCTCCGTCCAACAAACCTCACAGCATAACATAATTCCTGGATCAGCTCCAACCATAAACACCTATAATAGAAAACAAAATTCCACTATCCTCTAACCACTCTAACCAACTTCCAAAACAGTTATAACAAATGGAAAAAACAGAAGAAGAAGGAAAGATTCACGAGGAATTCATAACAAAAAAGGGACTCGCCTTTCAATCTCTCTCTCTCTTTGAACCTTCAATAACAGAATCTTCACCAACTCGTTCCATCTTCATCCTCTAAACCACCATCAACCTCCATCTTCATCTTCTCTTTGATTCTCTTTGAACCATTCTTCACCTTCAAACACTCTATCTCACTACAAATTCTCTGAACTCCTTCTCCACTCATCAATTTGTATAACCGTTACTACATCGACATATTTCAATCTTCATCTTCTCGAATCTTCCGGTTAAACTCGAAACTCTCAGCATCACTACAACAACCATGTTTTCCTGCTTCTGAATCAACATCATAATATCTTCAGCAATTACGCGTCCATCTCGACTTTGTAACGGCATCACACTGCTCCAGTAAGAACAACAACAATTCAAGAATAGAAGAAACAGAAAGGAGAAGAAGAAAACAGAAGCACGAAATCGGGCATACTTGAACCATTACATTTGGAATTCTTATCATCCTCATCACCGTCGATAAGGCACTGGACCTTCTCTGGTAGGTACGTCATATGGAACTTCATCTCAGCTTTTCTTTATCAATTTATCTTGTTTCTCGATGCGATCTGGTTGAAACGAAATCCACGAAAGAGACAGAAAGGTAAATCGAAGAGGATTGGAGAACGTGATGAACGATGCTGAGAAACCGTAAATTAGAAGCGGATGATGGAAGTGCAGATTCAGTGGAGATCTGCGAAGAAGCTGATGGCGTAGTTCTCATGCGAAGTAGAAGAGGTTGCAACGAAAATGCCTGAAGACAAAGGGAGGCGATCGAAATCGAATCAGAATGGCGGTAGATCAGAGTTGCGCCATTGAGATTGAGAGAGGAAAGAGAGTCTATGTTCAAAGAATTGGAACGGCCACATTCTAGACCTGATTTACAAAATGCAGCGTATCAAATCCATTCTCTTTAGTTCTATTGGTGGATCTGGATAAGATATGTTTTGGCCCATTATTGTATGGAAAGCCTGATATCCGTTTTTGGCATGGCTGGAGAAAGATGAACAAAAAAGGCCTAAAAAATTGGGCTCAGTGTCCCACTCCATCTACACCCTTTTCCAGTTCACTACACCTCACAGCTAATTCTTAGTTTCTTTTGAATTTTTGTTTTGTAAAGCAATTAATTCTGATACTTCCCTTTACAAGTTTTGACTGAAACTTTGTATGGATATTAACATGTCGATTTATGACTTGGTGATATTTTTTTCATAATTTTTATTAGTTTAGGAATTAATCGAGTTAATGCTTGTCATATGTTTAGAATTAGGATTTTAATGCGTTTTGTAAATCTTGTATCCTCGATTCAATTCCCTTGGCATGATCAGTGGTTTAACGAAATTTCTAATTATGCACCGCATTCGCGACACGCATTTGCCTTTATCTTGATTGGATATTGTTTCTGACTTTCTTTATTTCTTGGTGAAGCTTTCTCAACGCGTACTCCCTACTTTTTCAGTGCTTTCGTCTGCTCTTGACGACTTGCTTGCTTTGGTAGCCTCTGCTACTACCCTTGTACTTCTTTGCACTTTATTGCATTTTGTTATCGATTTCTAGATCTCATATGTAGTAGGAAATAAAGAGCGTGCGCTCGAAGTCGCTGTTTAAAGACCTGTAGCAGGCATTCCGCACTTCATTTGCTATATATGTTGTGCTTGTGTTTGTTTGCTTTCTTGTTGATCGATGAGTCACTCAATTTAGAAATTGAGATCATGACTTCACTCTCAGTGCATGATCCCTATAGGATTTTATCGCTTTCCTTCATTTCTTGTTGATCGATGAGTCACACGATTTAGAAATTGAGATCACGACTTCGCTCTCATTGCATGTTCCCTATAGGATAGTTTTGTTAGACTTTCTTTGGCATGCTAACCTAGATAGGGTCTCTTTAGGTGTGCTCTCTTGAGTTTACTGGCTTGTTTACTTTATCTCTGTACATACCATGTTCCCTTAGGATGCGCTTGCTCCATTCGGACGCAAGTTAGACCTTAGGTTGCAAACCATGCATGCTGACATTAGGTAGAAACTTCCCCTTTCATCCTTCAAGTAGGATTACCATTGTATGATAACATTAGGTTTAGAAATAGGCTAGTCTCCCTTAGACTCTTTTCTTTTCCTTTTTGCATCCTTGCATTAAAACAAAAACTTATTTTCTTAGCAAATCAAAAACATGTTAATCTCACTTAAACCCTTTTTTCAAATACAAAATCACAAACCAAATTCAAACCATTTTGTGCGCTTGAGCACCCTTTCTCTAAAACCATTTTCAGTTAAGGACATGATTAATTTGCTTTTGTGCCAACGCATAAGTCTCCAAAGGTCGAGTTGCGGCAGAAGGAGGAATTAACTTTGTCCATAAAAAACACAAACAAACAAAAACATAAGAGCCGAACTACGGTAGCTCTGATTCCTCAAAATGGATACGTAGGCATTGGGGTAGGGCCCAAGCGAGCATAATTTTATTTTCCCTACATTATTTCCTCCTTTCTTTTGCATGCATTCTCCCTTTAGTAGTATAGACAGTAAGCATAGATTAAACATATCCATAAGATAGATAAAAAGAGTGGATACCATAGAGTACTACGGGCGTGTGGGGTGCTAATACCTTCCCCTCGCATAACAGACTCCCTTACCCGATCTCTCGGTCGCAAGACCGTGACTTCTCCCTTCTCAGGTTTTCTCGATGTTTACCTTTCCCTACATGTGGGATAAAAGACGTTCGATGGCGACTTCATTGTTTGATGATTTTCAGCTGGTTGTTTCAGCTAGCGACTTCACTGGGGAAAGGTCGACCAAATGCTGGTCCATCCCGGAGTCACTCCTAGCTCTTGTTTCTTTTTCTTTGGGTTTTTATTTTATGCTTTCAGTTTATTCATTCATTTTGTATATACTTGAGCATATGTATGCATTGCATTTTACTGTCTTCCATATACTACTGTTGTACTGGATCTGCTTCTTATTGGGTGGGTGTTACTATGAGGTCAAAGGCCCAATACCCAGACCAGAGTTGTATACCATAGGAACCTTAGGAATAGAGTGAAACATGAACGGCTAGTTGACTTAGGTCTCACTATCGCCTCCATGTCGTCCACGCTCAGATGAGGTGCAAATGAGGGGCTATCATTTTCACGTAGGTGATACGGCGATAGTTTTTCAGGAGTACCCTTGATTCTGAGTTACCATGACCTTACCTTGACCTAGTTTTCACCCGTGAGTGGGGAGGGAATATTTTATCACAGGTACAAATGGTGACTATGTTCAGATGGTGACTATGTCCAGATGGTTACTCATGTTCAGATGGTGACCATGCTCAGACGGTGACTATTGGTTCTAATGGTTATGTCCTGGATTTCTATCAGTAACTAGGGGAATCTCACATTTATTTTCCGGGCACCGAATCCGTTCATGAAGTTCTTTGGTTTATGTCCCGGACCTATGATCTTGGTACTTACAGACTACAGAAACAGTACAACAGAAACCTGTATCTTGGAAGTAGTAACCCCATGATCATTTGCACTCACATCATATCATATTTATTTTTCAAAAGAAATGTTAGAAAAATAAAACTATATACTAACCCTGCATGTGCGCGTTCATTCCGGGTTACTTCACGATGTTATAGTTTCCGTCAGTGACGTCTAGAAACAGTGATGTTCTCAAGAGGATCAGGAGGGACGATTGTACTTATCCGTGCTACCCAAGCTTTCCGCTCAAGTTCATGGCCTTTTTTTTTAAGAGTTTAAAAGACCGTTTAGTCCACCCTAATGCAAAAAAAAATCTTATAAGAAGACATGATGGTGCTTTGACTCTACTTTAGTTTTACAACCACGAGTTGCACTGTTTCACCTTCCAGGACTATCAGATTGTTCCAACTCCTGAAAAATACTCTCGTTTGTTCAAGATTGTTGAGCACACACTTGTTGCTGGTCCGAACGGGCATGATTTTGAAACTATCACTGAGGCACTTTATTTGGGCCTTGATAATGTGAGATAGAAATGGAAGAATAATGGTATCCTACATTCGGACTGGTTATTATATTGTTACTTCAATCACCGACAAGCTCGTTAGACGGAGTTTCTCATCTTGTACTCCCATAACTTTTGTGTATTCAATTTTGCGGGAATTTCTCTTGTTTCTGGATATTTTCTTCATACGGACATTCTTATCATCATGTTGCTCGCTTACTATTGACTGTAATTGAACAGTGAAAAACTAGAATGGACAATCATTTCATACATCATACATATCATGCATTCATGAATTGCAGGTTTTTCTTGCGGGATTTTTATCTGATGGTTTTGCCTCTTATTATCAGAATCTACAAGACGACTTCCTTACATCCTTACCGCACTCGAGCCAACAAGTTGAGGATTATGGAACAGATTGAGCAAAACCAGGCCACTCTCCGCAAAGACATGGACACCATGGGTGATCGAATGAATCAGCTCATGGAAACTCTTTATGCCGTCATCCAAGGGCAGGAAGAACTCAGAATAAGCATTACTAAACTGGTAGACAGTGCCTCCACGTCCGAGAATTGTGGACCCAGAAACGAACATGGGGGGATTCCTAAGGAGAACCCACGACTGATTGTAGATGACCACCATGATGTCATCGATCTCGATGACCCTCCAAAGTATTCTATGGCTGATTTGTCTGAAACCGCTAAGATGTACAAGACACTAGAAGAACGTTTGAAGGCCATGGAGACTTCTAAGAAGCCGGGATTCAGTGTCGCCGCCATGTGTTTGGTTCCAGGGGTTGTGATTCCACAATAGTTTAAGGTGCCGGATTTTGATAAGTATAAGGGGGTTACATGCCCAGAGACTCATCTCCGATCTTACTGCAGAAAGATGGCTTCTTATGCTAGCAATAAGCTGTTGCTTATGCATTTCTTTTAGGACAGTCTTGCTGAAGCTCCATTGGAGTGGTACGCGCAGTTGGAGAAAACTCATGTTAGTAACTAGAGTGAGCTTGTTGATGCTTTCTTAAAACATTATCACTACAACACCACCATGGCGCCTAGTTGTGCACAGTTGCAGAGTATGTCTCAAAAGACTGGTGAGTCTTTCAAAGAGTATGCCCAGAGATGGCGCAGTTTATCCGCGAGAGTTCAACCTCCTCTCCTAGATCGGGAACTAGTAGATCTGTTTATGACTACCCTCTAAGGCCCATATTTGCAACATATGCTTAGCAATACTTCTGATTCGTTTTCAGATATGGTCATCATCGGGGAGCGAGTTGAAATATGTATTAAAATAGGGACTATTTCATGTGCTTCTGGCACGAATGGTAACAACAACTCAGGTGGTGGGATGAAACTGTTCTCTAGCGATCTCGTCAAGAAAAAGGAAGGAGAGGTGAGCAATGCCTCTAATGATAAGGGGAAAGCTATTGTACAGGTTCCATTTTACCAAACTCCTGCTGCTGCTCCACAACAACAATACGCACCGCCGTGAAACTATCAACAGAACCAAAGGCCCCAAGGACAAAGGTGTCAACAAAGGCCGCAAAAGTATCCTGAGAGGAGGTTTAATCTAATCCCAATGTCGTATGCTCAATTACTCCCACAATTGCTAACTGGTCAGTTGGTACAACTTCGAGAGTTACCTCCCCCACCGGTAGAACTTCCAAGGGGTTATGATGTTAATGCACATTGTGAATTTCATTCGGGTGCTCCCGGTCACTCGATTGAAAACTGCAGAGCTTTAAAATACAAGGTGCAATCTCTTTTGGGTGCCAAGGAGCTAAGCTTCGTGCCTATAGGCCCTAATGTTCAGAACAATCCTATGCCTCCTCATCATGGGGCTGCTATCGATGCTATTGGGTTGGATGATGGCCATGACTTAGTGACTCACGTTGAAGAGATTCAGATGTCAATGATAGTTTTTAGAAAGCATCTTTTACAGTAAGAAGTTCTATAAGAGCTTCACGACTTTTGTTTGAAATGCTCGTCCAATCCGGACGAGTGTGAGGATTTGAAAAATTCCATTCAGAGACTGCTGGACGAGGGGATTGTTAGAGTTGAGAAAGTCATACCCGGAGGTGATATCGCTATCCTGGAGATTCCATATTATCCAGCTAATGTTCAGAGGAATACTTCAAGAGTCTCATTGGTTATACAAGTTCCAACGCTCCCTGCGCCAAGTCTGAATCCGATTGCTCCCCTGCCAACCCAAGCATCAACACTTCCAAGATTGGTTCCCGATCTGTTAACTGATAACAAGGCAATTCCATGGGAATATAATGTCGTTTACATTCGGGGAAAGAAAGTTGTTTGTCCGCTGATTGAAAATAAGGATGTAACCAACATTGCCGGGACTAGTAGAATAACTCGAAGCGGGAGAGTCTTTGCTCCTACTCCACCACCTCCTGAAGAAGTTATCGAAGAGATTCCTATGAGAGATAAAGGGAAACAGGTAGTTGATGATTCTCCTGGGACGTCTTTTGAACAAAAAGTGGAGCAGCTAATCAGGGTAATCAAGAAGAGAGATTTCAAGGTGGTTGACCAGCTGAATCAGACGCCTGCAAATATCTCAATCTTATCCCTCCTCCTATACTCTGAAGCTCATCGAACCGCCTTGATGAGAATTTTGCACGGTTCCCATGTGAATCCTGAAATTTCTATGGCCCAATTTGAAGGGGTTGTTACAAGTATTTCTGCATGAAAATGTTTGGGCTTCAGTGATGACGAGCTCCCTCCTGAGGGCCGAGCTCATAATAAGGCGTTGCATATTTCCATCAGATGCTTAGATACTGTAATGTCTCGAGTCCTAGTAGACACTGGGTCTTATTTGAACATGATGCCTAAGCATACTCTATTCAAGCTAAACATGGACGGGGTTATGATGAAACCCAGTATGCTGACAGCCAAAGCTTTCAATGGGTCAAGGAGATCTGTGGAAGGGGAAGTTGACTTGCCCATCAAAATCAGTCCCCACATGTTCTACCTATCGTTCTACGTCATGGACATTCATCCATCTTACACTTGCTTACTGGGACGCCCGTGGATCCATGTGGCGGGGGCTGTAACCTTGACTCTGCATCAACGTTTGAAGTTCATCGTCCAGGACCAGGTTATCATCATTGGCGAAGAGGAAGATGTAGTGATCCACAATGTTACTTCCTTCCGTTATGTCTAAGTGGATAGGGAAGTGCATGAAACCCCTTTCCAACCTTGGAAATCATTTATGTTGACAGATTCCCCGCCCTGCTGGAAACTACAAAGAAGTCTTGAGTTCCAATGGTTTCTTTGAGGGATGCTAAAGCCATTGTGGAATCTGGGATTCCTAATAAAGACTGGGGCAAAGTGATAAAGGTGCGCGAAAAGCAGGACAAGTCTGGACTTGGGTTCGGGACCTCCTTTTCAGACTGTGTTGGTACGGGTTCAATTATGCTCAAAGGAAAACAAGTTCCTCCGCTTTCAGAGGTGTTTATTAAGGTCGGCCCATGGGCTCAAGGACAAATCCATGCAGTGGATGATGAAGACGATGCAGACATGGCTCAGTACATCTACCAGATTGCATCTGATCAAGAGCTCGGCAATTTGAATGCCACTTATATTCCCGAAGTGGTTTTCTTTTACATGTAATGTTCTTGTTTTAAATAAGTCACATGCTTTTGCCCGAAGCATGTTGACGACTTGTGAAAAGGGCCCCCTCATGTTTCTATGTTTGTTTAAAAATTGAATAAAATGTCATTTTTTGCATACGATTTTTGCTCTCTACCTTTTCTTATTTTCGTAAAATAAAAATGGCAATGTTTTTCCCTTTTAACTCTTTAACCATTTTCCAATTCGCATTCATATTCTAAAATAAGGCATGATTCATCAATCATGCAGGTCTGCCTCGAATTCCATAAAAAACGATGATGTTACAGTTCCTTGCACCAATATTCTTGGAAATCCGAATGACCAAGCCGATGAGGGTAGTGGGGAAGATTGTGAAATTCTAGAGGAATTGGCAAGGCTGTTGAGACAAGAAGAGAAAATGATCTTGCCTCATCAAGAAGTTATTGAAGTCATCAATCTCGGCACCGACGCAGTAAAAAAGGAGGTCAAGATAGGGGCCGCTTTGCAAGATGACGTAAAGAAGGGGTTGATTGAGCTTCTCAGAGAGTACACCGACATCATTGCCTGGTCGTATGAAGATATGCCTAGTCTAGATACGGATATAGTCATGCACCGCCTGCCACTCAAACCAGAATGTCCTCCAGCAAAGCAAAAGCCGGGGAGAACTCGTCCAGATATGTCTCTCAAAATCAAATAAGAAGTTGAGAAGCAGTTGAACGCAGGCTTTTTGCTGGTATGTGAATACTCAGATTGGATTGCCAACATCGTACTTGTCCCTAAGAAAGATGGGAAGGTGCACATGTTTGTAGACTATCGAGATTTGAACAAAGCAAGCCCAAAGGATGACTTCCCATTACCGCACATCAATGTATTGGTTGATAATACGGCTCATTCCTCGGTTTTCTCCTTCATGGATGGTCTTTCGGGATACAATCAAATAAAGATGGCCCTGGAAGACATGACAAAGATGACATTCACTACTCCATGGGGTACTTACTGTTATAAGGTCATGCCTTTTGGCCTCAAAAATGTTGGTGCAACGTAACAACGTGCCATGGTGACACTCTTCCATGATATGATTCATAAGGAGATCAAAGTATATGTTGATGATATGATTGCAAAATCACAAACCGATGACGAACACTTGGTCCATCTGCGAAAGTTATTTGCGCGTCTGCAAAAGATTAGACTAAGGATCAATCTGAATAAGTGCACCTTCGGGGTGCGATTCGGCAACCTACTCGATTTTATCGTAAGTCAACGAGGAATTAAGGTAGATCCCGACAAAGTAAAAGCAATACAGAATATGCCAACACCAAAAAATGAAAAAGAAGTAAGAGGGTTCCTCGGGAGAATGAACTACATATCCAGGTTCATTTCTCATCTCATAGTTATTTATGAACCCATCTTTAAATTAGTGCACAAGAATCAAGACGTCTGATGGGATGATAATTTCCAGGAAGCCTTTGAAAAAATCAGACGGTACCTCCAAGAGCCACCAATCCTTATCCCTTCAGTGCCTGGGAGGCCAATCATCATGTACTTGACGGTGCTGGAAGGTTCCATGGGTTGTGTGCTCGGGCAGCAGGATGAAACAGGAGGTAAAGAGAATGCCATTTATTATCTGAGTAAAAAGTTTACCGATTGTGAATCCAGGTATTCTTTACTTGAAAAAACTTGTTGTGCGCTTGCTTGGGCTGCTCAACGTCTGAGGCAGTATATGCTGAAATACACGACCTTTCTAATATCAAAAATGGATCCGATAAAGTATATCTTTGAAAAGCCAGAACTCACAGGCAAGCTTGCTCGATGGCAGATGCTTTTATCTGAATATGACATTCAGTATGTTACACAAAAGGCTATCAAAGGTAGCATTCTTGCGGATCATCTTGCTCATCAGCCGTTGGAAGAGTACCAATCAATGAAATTTGACTTCCCTGATGAAGAAGTTATGAAGCTTGATGATTATGATAGGGTCGATCCAGAAGAGCGATGGACTCTTACGTTTGATGGTGCCTCGAACGCTGCAGGTCATGGCATTGGGGCAATACTGACTTCTCCACAGAATACTCATACACCGTTTACGACCCGATTATGTTTCGATTGTATGAACAACGTGGCGGAATACGAAGCATGCGTAATTGGTCTAGAGGCAGCTATCGACCTTAAAATCAAAATCCTTGAAGTCTTTGGAGACTCTGCTTTGGTCATACATCAGGTACGAGGTGATTGGGAGACGAAACACCCCAGTTTGATTCCGTACAAAGATTACATCTTTCAGCTAATACCCACTTTTAAGGAAATCACTTTTGAACATATTCTCAGAGACGAAAACCAGTTGGCTGATGCTTTAGCCACATTAGCATCTATGTTTTCGGTGAGCTTTCCAAATCAGGCGCCTCATATACGCATCCTCAGATACAAAGAGCCGGTACATGTCTTTCCTGCCCATTGTCTCTCAACCGAGGATATGTCTGATGAGAAGCCGTGGTATTACGACATTAAACGGTATCCCAAAAATGCTACAACTTGTGATAAGCGTACGCTTAGAAGGTTAGCATCCAAGTTCCTCTTATCAGGAGACGTCCTGTATAAGAGAAATTATGACTCAGTTCTACTCAGATGCGTGGATAGACACAAAGCAGAGTCGATCATAAAGGAGATCCATGAGGGTTCTTTCGGGACTCATTCGAGCGGGCATTCTATGGCGAAGAAAATCCTACGAGCAGGATATTTCTGGACGACAATGGAGAGTGATTGTTGCGTATATGCAAAATTATGCCACAAATGCCAAGTATATGCAGACAGAATTCATGTCCCTCCAACTCCTCTGAATGTTATGACCTCTTCGTGGCCGTTTGGGATGTGGGAAATTGATATGATTGAGAGGATTGAACTTAGTGCTTTGAATGGTCATAGATTCATCCTAGTGGCTATTAACTATTTCACTAAGTGGATGGAAGCAACTTCTTACAAGAATGTAACCAAACAGGTCGTTACCAACTTCATCAGGAAATAAATCATATGTCGTTACGGAGTTCCTCATAGAATCATCACTGATAATGGTTCTAATCTTAACAACAACATGATGAAGGAATTGTTTGAAGAGTTCAAAATTGAACATCACAATTCATCGTTGTATCGACCAAAAATAAACGGTGCGGTCGAACCTGCTAACAAGAACATAAAGAAGATCGTCCAGAAGATGGTCAAAACATACAAAGATTGGCATGAAATGCTACCTTTTGCCCTACATGGCTACAGAACGTCTGTGCGCACTTCAACAAGGGCAACTCCATTTTCGCTTGTCTATGGCACGGATGCCGTGCTTCCTGTCGAAGTAGAAATTCCTTCGTTGAGGGTTCTGATGGAGACCAAGCTTGATGAGGCGGAATGGGTTCAGACAAGGTTCGACCAACTTAATCTGATTGATGAAAAGCGTATGTCGGCCATCTGTCATGGCCATTTATACCAACAAAGGATGAAAAGAGCGTTCGACAAAAAGATTCGTCCTTGAAAGTTTTATCCTGGTGATTTGGTCTTGAGGAGGGTCATCGTACAAAGCCATTCCGATCCAAGGGGAAAATGGACTCCCAATTACGAGGGACCATATATCATGAATAGAGATTTTTCAGGAGGTTCTCTAATCCTGACAGACATGGATGGGGAAGAAGTTCCACTCCCAGTTAATTCGGACTCAGTCAAAAAATTCTACGCATAAAGAGACCCGCTAGGTCGAAAACCCGAAAGGGAGAATTAGGCAAAAAAACGGGAATCTCGGTGGACACGAAAGTCCAGGAAAAAGTTAGGGATAAAATGGAAAAGATAACAACCTGCTAAGTTGAAAACCCGGAAGGGAGACTTAGGCAAAAATGGGTGTCCCGTTGGGTCGAAAACCCAAAAGGGCGATCCAGGCAAAAATTAGGGATCTTAAGCGAGAGGTTGTAGTCTAAATGCTCTTCACGAATGACACATGCACATCTATAGCACTTTGGCAGCGAATTGACCTGTCCAACTACTACTCTTCAGAGGCAAGGCATTGAGACTACTTAGGATATGGGAACTGTAGTGTGATACGGTGGCAGAACCGACTGTTTTGATGGTTTATATTTTGCGTTTTTTATTCACAAAATGTCGCAGTAAGCAAGAGTCACCACCGACTTTTATTTCATCCAACCGGAAAGGAAAAAAGTACAGAAAAAATCCTTTTTCGAGATTTTGAGTACTGGGGGTAGATTATAGAAAGGGAAGGTGTTAGCACCCTTTCTATCCATGGTTTTCCATGGGCTCTTAGGTACTTGCTCATCTTTTAAAATTGCTTGTGTATGTGCTTTGTTTTGAAAAGTTTGACTTCGTGATAACCCTTGTATCAGTCCTCAAGGGTGTGGCGAAGTTTGTTTTGAAAATTTGTTTGAAAGGTGTTTGTGTGAAAAGATTTGTTTTGAGCAAGTACCTACTAGCATCTACCTACTCGAAAAAAAGATCGTTTATATTCTTGTTTCCTTTAGACAACACTATTCTACTATTGAGAAATAGGTAGCACCATCGTTGGAGTTGTAAGGGTCAATTCGAAAGGGACGTAGGATCACTAAAGCAATGTTAGGACGTCTTAGTAATAACCCTAAAGTCTTAAGATCATATTCGAGGCAACATTTCTGAACGGGACATTTGATCTTTGTTAGACAGGAGGGCAACCACTAAGACACCCTATACTTAATGATCGTTTACCGAAGGCAACCGAAGTGTGAGTATACCCTAAGAGTGATATGTGCGAGTGATTTGTTTTCAATTATTTAGTCTTTGCACATTAGGGTTTTCTAACTGCATTAAATTATCATGCAATCTTGCCATTCAATCCTATTAACATACATCTAGACAATTAAATATTTGCGAGAACTAAAATGCGAGAAAGTAAACCTACACTATTACAAGGCTTCAGGGAGGGGATTAATTACATAGCCAAAAACCCGCAAAAGACGATAAATAAAAGAAAGTCCTAGATTAAACTATTACAAACCATGAACAGTTACATCAATATTGTAAGAATAATAAACACGCGCGATGAATCGAATACTAGACAAATAGGGTTTTGACCCTAACTTAAACCTAATTGCGATTAGTTAAAAAAAGTTTTTGTTGTGTTTTAAGAAAATAATGGAATTCTAAAACCTATTTTTTGTAATTTTATTTAAGAAAAAGAGCAAAATTGAATTTAATTAAAAGTTAACCTAATTTCTATTTTTTATTTTATTTCTGAAAGAAAATTATAATTTCCCTAAATTAGACTAAATTAAATTTAAATGATAAATTTCATTAAAAAAGTCTAATCCTAATTTTTGTGAATTCTTGATTTTATGATTTTTATGGGGAAAAAAGATTATTTAGTGAATAATAAAAAAAAATAGTTAAAGAAAAAAATAATTAAAATAAATAAGCAAATAAAGAATGAGATGGGCCTGCATCAACAAATGGTGGGGGTGTGATTTGAGATTCTGAGCCCAACTAAACCAAGCCCGTTTGGACTTCGTGGGATTCGCTGCATACGTTGACTTAGGATTCAGGATGGTCCTTTAGTGAAAGGTGTTAGATCCTGGCTAGCTGATGAATCTGAAGGTTGGATCATGATGCTTCATGATGGACTTCAAAGGGCGTGACGTACTGGAACCTATAGAGAAATTCAGCAAAATGCAAAAGTACCACGCCCGGGGTCGAACCCAGGACAGGTACCTTATAGCCTCTCCCTCTTGCCAACTGCGCTGGAATCTTTAGTCATAACATTAGTGAAATAAATAAAACAAAAGGCAAACAAGGTGCTAGTGCTAAATCCAAATGACACGCATGCGTTGTGGGGCCCTGGGAGCTTGAATGGACCAATCGGTTTTGGAGAGAGGAAGAACTTGTTTGGTCCTAGCCAATGAGGTCATGGGAAATAGCCACGCAGGCTTTGACCGCCCCCTGCAAAAATTAAACCACCGGCCCTGGTGTCTCCGGTCACCTTCTCCGGCGACCCTCCAAGACCGATCCGGCAAAACACGCGTCATCAAGGTATAAAAAGGACCCTACCCCCCTTGAAATTTCCCCAGCAATCCAATGGTGATATCCATTCATCCTAAAAATGCTCGTATCATAAAATCCGAAGGTTGCTTCTTCCCAAACCCTAACAATGGTGTCTTGCGATTCTGGGCTTATTCTTCACATGAAATACGTCCAAAATTTTATGAATAATGCCAATAGTATGAATATGCAAGCATAATGTATTTATATTAAGGATAGAACGAGTTTTAGAAATCGAAAAGTTACCAATATGAGAGGGCTGGGTTGGCACGATTTGGTAGGCTTTGGCCCTTGCAACTGGTCTGGTTCCACTCCTAGAAATCTCGGAATGATGATGGAGTGCTTGGAATCGAGGGAAAGGGGCTGGCTTGATCGTTTGAATATTACACCACTTCTGTAAATTTTGAGAAACTTCTCCCTTGAGGCAGGCTGCGTATCCTCTCCCCTTTATGGTTGGAATGTCTTGCTTAAATAATGAATCAACATTAGGTTAACATATATGAACTAAATCAAATGACTTGAATAAGTTTTCAAAATAAATCCAATATTTCCTATTTTGAAGATTCTCCTCCTTTATCAATCTTACACGATTTCTTTTGGTTATTGCCAGCATGTGTGGATTGTGGTTCAATGCAAAATCAAATCAAAACAAATCTTTACTATTTTTTGCTATTTATTTGAATTAATTTGACTTTTTAATGATAAAATCAAAATAAAATAAATAAATAAATCAAAAGGTGAATGGTTGATGATTTGGATCGTGGACTATGTTAGGAATGAGATGCAAGCATAAAAAGTTGGGGCCATTTAGCAAAAAATGCAAATTTGAGCATGTTTGACTTTTGGCAATTTTGCAAAAAGGGTCAACTTGGCCAATACATAAATCTCTCAATTTTGACCCTAGAGAGGTGTTCTTTGACTTTTTAGAAATCTTAGGATGTCCTCTAAGCAACCCTTTTGGTATCATCTCAATTGAGTCTTCCATGTTCATGTATGAAGCTTTGACCCAAAAGGTGTTTTTGTTGACTTTTCAAAATGACCTATAATGTCCAAATTCATATCTTCTTGTGAGTGTATATTTTAAACTTGGGAGATGAAGATGAATTGCATGGAATTTCATCCTCTTCAAAATTAGATTTGGATGTGTCATTTTTGATAAAGTATACGAAAGTTATGATTGGTCAAAGTTGAGTTGACTTTTCCTGCAAAACCCTAATTTAGCAACTTTTGGGTTTTGATGAATTATGGGTAATCCTTGATGAATCATGATCAACCCTTGATCAAATGATGAATGATACTTCAAAATGAGGATGTTGACCAAAAATATTGAAGTTTGACTGTATGTGGGCCACATTTGACTTTGACCTAATGCAGTTTATTTTCGGGCCTTTGAGCAATTGACTGAGCAAACTTCTTTTGCAAGGCTTGAAACTTGACATGGATGATCTTGAGAACATATTAGGACAATGCTGAGCATTTGGAATCCTTTGGACTCAAATATCTTGATGCAAAAAACTTCCTTGAGCAATTTGAGGAACTCACTTGCCCTGTGTTAAGAAATATGGGAGGGCAAATTTTGGGGTACAACAGCTGCCCCTGTTCAATCTTCTTAAACTTGAGGATGTAGATTGGCTTGTCTTCCTTTCGTGATCTTAAGGTAGAAGATGATTGAACACTAGAGTGCCCAGAAATTTGCACTCGCATGAAGTGATACATGTCTTGTGATATCAGGAATGGGCTTATAGATGCCATTTGGAATTCGATGACGGAAAATGGGCTTAAAGATGCCATCCCAAGAGGTGTCGATCATGCATTGCATATGACTGACCTTTACCTTTCAGGAAGGATGCAGTTAAACTCTCAACCATGTCAATGGAGACAAAATCAGTTAAATCGATTCTTAAAGATTTTTCTGAGGCGAAGCCAGTCAATTGAGACAAAATCAGTTAAATCGATTCCTAAAGATTTTTCTGAGGCGAAGCCAGTCAATGGAGACAAAATCAGTTAAATCGATTCCTAAAGATTTTTTTGAGGCGAAGCCAGTCAATGGAGACAAAATCAGTTAAATTGATTCCTAAAGATTTTTCTGAGGCAAAGCCAGTCAATGGAGACAAAATCAGTTAAATCGATTCCTAAAGATTTTTCTGAGGCGAAGCCAGTCAATGGAGACAAAATCAGTTAAATCTATTTCTAAAGATTTTTCTGAGGCGAAGCCTGTCAATGGAGACAAAATCAGTTAAATCGATTCCTAAAGATTTTTCTAAGGCGAAGCCAGTCAATGGAGACAACCCGTCAATGGAGACAACCTGTCAATGGAGACAACTCGTCAATGGAGACAACCCGTCAATAGACACAACTCGTCAATGGAGACAACCCGTCAATGGAGACAACCCGTCAATGGAGACAACCTGTCAATGGAGACAACCCGTCAATAGAGACAACCCGTCAATAGAGACAACCCGTTAATAGAGACAACCCGTCAATGGAGACAACCCGTCAATGGAGACAACCCGTCAATGGAGACAACCCGTCAATAGAGACAACCCGTCAATAGAGACAACCCGTCAATAGAGATAACCCGTCAATGGAGACAACCCGTCAATGGAGACAACCCGTCAATAGAGACAACTCGTCAAAGGAGACACCCCATCAAAAGAGACAACCCGTTAATAGAGACAACTCGTCAAAGGAGACACCCCGTCAAAAGAGATAACCCTTCAACAAAGACAAAACCACCTATCAACAATCTCCAAATGGCATCTGTAAGCCCATTCCCGACATCACAATGCTGATACTACTTCATGCGAGTGCAAATTTCTGGGCACTCTAGTGTTCAATCATCTTCCACCTTCGGATCACGAAAGGCCCAAACGTCAATCTATATCCTCAGGTTTAAGAAGATTTAACAGGGGCAACTATTGTACCCCAAAATTTTCCCTCCCATATTTCTCAAGACATGTCAAGAATAATCTCCAAGTGTTCAAGATGGCTCAAGAATTGGACAGTCAAACCATCTCCTAAGGCAGTCAATTCAAAATTAGGGTTTTGTGGTGCATCAAGGTCCTTACGTCCAAATGACCTCAAGTGATTCCCAATGTCCTAATATGTTCTTAAGTTCATCCATGTCAAATTTCAAGCCTTGCAGAGGAAGTTTGGTCAGTCAATTGCTCAAGAGGTCCAAAAATCGATTTTGCTAGGGCAAAAGTTAACTGTGACCTACAAATAGTCAAAACTCAAGATTTTTTTGTCAACATTCTCATTTTGAAGAATAATGCATCATTTAATCAAGGGTTGATCATGATTCATCAAGGATTGCTCAAGATTCATCAAGATTCAAAAGTTGCTAAATTAGGGTTTTGTAGGAAAAGTCAACTCAACTTTGACCAAGCATAACTTTCTCATAATTTATGCAAAATGACCCATCCAAAGCTCATTTTGAAGAGGATTCAATTTCCTACAATCCATATTCACACCCCAAGATCAAGAAATGCTCTCACAAAAAGTTACAATTTGGACATTATAGGTCATTTTTGAAAGTCAACAAAAACACCTTTTTTGCCAAAGCTTATAACTTGAGCATGGAAGAACAAAATGAGATGAGACCAAGAGGGTTGGTTAGAGGACATCTCAAGGTTTCTAAAAAGTCCAAGAACACCTCCAAAGGTTCAAAATTGAAGAATTTATACATTGTTGAAGTTGGGCATTTTTCCAAAATTGCCAAAAGTCAACTATCCTCAAAACTCTAATTTTTGACAAAAGGGCCCACGTTTTTCCACTTGATTTGATCTTGTTACACCACAAACGTGTCCTATCTTCAGTTTCATGTCCATTATTTTATTTTTCTATTTTATTTGATTTTTATTGAATTAATTCATTTTAAATCAATATTAATTCAAATAAAATCCAAAAATTGATGGAATGAGATCTTTGTGATCATTACAGCTTTCAAATATCATGACACACTCAATCAAATTCATATCAAGCATTGTTGTGCACAAAATATTTGATTTGAGGCATTTTTGGAAACTTGTTAATGGAAGATCATATCAAATCATGATTCATCAATTCCTATGGATTCAGGCCCAAGTTTTAACCTAAATGCATTCCTTATTACTCACACAAGCTAGGCATATCGAGAACACGACCTGAAGCTGCCCAAAAACGGCCAAACCAAATTGGAGAAAAAGCTTGGAAAGTTGAAAACTGAAATCATACTTAGAGCTCGATTCAGTCCAAAAACTCAACGCTACTTCCTTGCATGACATCCAGTGGAGCTAAAGCAATCAAAACCAAGCCTTGAGACCTCTTAAATAGCGCTCATATATCTCCCTACCCGAACCTATGGTTTTGGAGGTTTGCATTTGGGGTTTTGTTTTGCAAGAACAATTAGAACAAATCATGGGCATAAATGGACTTAGGAGGAAGAGGCGAGTAGGATGATGGCTTTGGCTGGCATTTTTGTGGCCTAAAACTCACTTTAGGAGAAAGCAACGGATTTTGCTGCAGATAAAATCCGCAGGTAAAAACCCTGGTTTTTTCAACGAAGAAGACGAAGGCGTGTCATCTTCCTATTGGTCCATTCAAACTGCGCGCCACCTTTTTTTATTTTTCAGGAATAACGCTTTATTTTGCATAAAATAATTGTCACTTATACTAATAACAAATAAGCACATTGGCTCAGATGGCAAGCGTGTTAATGCATAGTCTAATGGGACCTGGGTTCGAATCCCTGGTCCCCCAATATATTTGTCTTATTTTTCTCCAGGCAATTGTGTGTGGTTTCAGCAAGCGTGGACTATTATACTCCTCCTGATCTCAGATACCAGATGGCCTGCAAACCAAATCCAATGACCAAGATTTGATGTCCACCATGCGCTCCAGTCAACTTAGTGTAGGGAATTGCAAAAAGTCAGCCCAGGCCAATGCCTGTTGGGCCTTGGATATGCTGATTCCACCTCCTTTCTGGGCCCAACACCCCCTTGGTTTTATTTCTTTTACTTTCTATTATATTTATTTATTTGCCTTATTATTTTAATTAATTATCTTATTATCACTAATTAATAATTTGCCTCATAAAATCAGAAAACACAAATAAAATATTTTTTTTAATTTCATTATTTTTGTAAATAAATAATTTAATTGACTTAGTTTTTTTTTAATTAGGTATAATGTTAACATTTTTTGCAATAAATTAAAATTAATTAGAATATTAGGTTTTAACAATTTTGACCATTTTATTTTTTATTTCCTTAAATATTCAAAACCCCAAAAATATTTTCATTAATTAATTAATTTAATTATTAGCTTAGGTTTAATTCCAATTAATTTCAAAAATAACAAAAAACATGCTTTCTTTCAAAAAAGGGTCAAAACCCTAAAAAATACGCCGATTTAATTTTCTCGCACGTGATCCATATTCCAATATTGTAATTGCTTCCGACATGTAATAACTTTTTTAATTAGGACTTTAATTATTTATCGCTTTATTTTTACTTTCCGCAATTTAAATTAAAGGGTTTGTCTTTGGCGATGTAAATACCCGACGCCTTGTAATAGTTTAGATTTAATTCCCGCAATTTAAATTCCGCAACTATTAACTGTTAGATGTTTGATAAATAGGGAATGCATGACAAGATCAATCTTTAACCTAAAATCAACATAGCTCACCCATAACATGTACAGATAAAATTAACCGAACTAACACACTTGCACATGTGCACTCTTAGGGTACACCTCACTTGGTTGCCTTTGAACGTGGTCATTGAGTATAGGAAGTTTTAGAGGTCGTCCTCTTGTCCAAAGATCATAGTTGCCTCGAAACGGTTGCCTCGGAAAAATGATCTAGGATATTAGGGTTACCACTAAGGCGTCCTAACATTGCTTTAGTGATCGCACGTCCCTTAATCGAATTGACCCGAAAACTCCAACGACGGTGCTACCTACTCCTCAATAGTGGGATAGCATTGTCTAAAGGACATTTGTACAGTTTAATGCCTTTTTCGAGTAGGTAGATGGTTCTTAAGTACTTGCTCCTTTTAAAACAAAACAAAAACTTTTCGCACTTACACTCTCTTCAAAACAAAAAACTCTTTCAAACCCACAAACACAAAGAAAAGAAAACTTTTGAAAACACAATGAGCAAGTACCTAAGAGCCCGTGGATAACCATGGATAGAAAGGGTGCTAACATCTTCCCTTTCTATAATCTACCTCCCGAACCCGAGAAATATCTCAAAAAGGAATTTTTTTGTGCTTTTGTCCTTTCCTTGTTGGATAAAATAAAAGACGGTGGCGACTCTTGCTTACTGCGACATTTTGCAAAAATAAATGCAAAACGCGAACCAGCATTCCAAAAACAGTCAGTTCTCTCTCCCACCGTATCACAGAACTGGCGACTCTGTTGGGGATTTATAATAAGTGAGGTGTACCTTAAGATTAGATAATTATGTTTTCAATTGTATGCTATGTATGATTTATCTTTGTGGGCTTGTATCGGAGTTCTATAGACCCTAACCCGGATCTGGGGGTACCCTTTAGGTAAGTAGCAATAAACTGTGAGGGAACTGTCCGGCGTAGACCGACACGGTTGAAGCAGTAGCTACGTTGGTGTGGCACTTTAGTCTATACCGATATCCCTTGTGTTGGAACGAGGAGAATATGGGTCTTCTAAGGGGTCATTAAGCACCAACTGACCTTAGAACCTTAAATTGACCAACTTGGCCATAGAATAGTAGCAGTATGCTACACTCATTGAGACTAAACTATCACGATGATTCCGGCCGCAAGAAAAGGTTGCTAAACTGGAATTATGACCGATTGAGAGTAGTCAGTGATATTGAGATCCTCTAGAACCCGGTTACTATTTTTAGGACAGGTTTAAACCAACTGAACTGAAAGAGGGTAGTACCTAAGCTTCATGCCAGCCTGAAATCTAAGGGCTCACTGTGTGACTTGTGTGCCTTTACCATGTTTGCTTTTTGTGGATACTTGTGGTGTGCCTACTATCATGACATCATTACATCATGACATTGCATACATCTTGCATAAGGACTAACCTATTTCAAAGACAGGAGGGATTCATCTTTGTTCTGTTTTGTAGGTCATCATGATGCCCATGCGTAAGAATACCATCCGGATCAACTTTTTCCAAGTCCCTACCTTGCTTAAAGAGTTGGTTGCCAAGATGCCTGACACTGCTTCCTTCATCAGGAGGCATGGTTCTCTTCTCAGTTTGGTCACCTCTAAATTGGACGAGCAGATGATGAGTGTCCTGGTCCAGTTCTACGATCCGATGTACCATTGTTTTACTTTTCAAGACTATTAGTTGGTTCCCACCCTAGAAGAGTTCTCTGAGCTACTCGGTATCTCTGTTCTGGAGCAGACCCCGTTTATTGGTTGGGAGAAGACCCTTAGGCCCGAATAAATTGCTGCAGCCCTTCATTTGACCAAAGAGGAGGTAATGGATAATTGGGAGACTAGGAGTGGTGCAAAAGGTTTTCTGACTAAGTTTTTGGTTGGTAAGGCTAACTATTTCTGGGATAGTCTAGACTTCAAGGCCTTCGAGGATATTCTGGCTCTTCTGATTTATGGCTTGGTATTGTTTCTAAATCCTAACACTTTTGTTGATGTGAATGCGATAAAGATCTTCATCTCTCAGAACCCTGTACCCACTCTCTTGGGTGACATTCTTCATCAGCTCTATGCTCGTACTGCCCGAAAGCGGGGAACCTTGATGTGCAGTGCTCCGTTATTGTCGAGGTGGTTTATTTCGCACCTCCCCAAGTCAGTGATGAAGAACAAAGAGGGAATGGGCTGGGCTTATAGGGTGATGTCTCTTTCTCACAATGACATTATCTGGACTCTCAAGGGTATGGATGAGGTGACTATCATTGATCGCTGTGGAGAGTATCCTAACGTTCCATTGATAGGAACCCATGGAGGAATTTCTTACAACCCATGCTTAGCTCTCCGTTAATTTGGAAGAGCTAGAAGAGAAGGACCTCATGAGATGCTAATGCCTCATATCATCTTTTATTTCCAAGGGGATAGCGACGAGCAACGTCGTAGATTTATAAGGGCTTGGGCCCAAAGACTTCTCTGCCGATGGAGCCATATCACATATGGGTCTGTATCCATGCCCAAAAGTTGGGTATGCCATATGAAGCCGTCCGGCCTGTCACTCTTGAAGTTGCTAATGAAGAAGGGGTTCTTCCAACCATCCTCCATCCTTATATGCCCACTGACATTGGGGCACTGAAGAGGTCTTGGATGCAGTTGAGGGATGAACGGGATTCTTACCGAGAGAAGTTCAACGAGCAAGAGAATAAGATCCAGAAGCTTACTAGGCAACTGGAGAACGAGCGGATTCTCAATGACTATGTCCGCACTGAGAAGAAGAGACCATGGGAGCATTGATGGACCTTTGATGATTTCCTTTCCAGTTTTTTTTTTACTTTTCAGTATTTCCATTTTTGTAACGCCTTAAGGGCAATTTGTTGAACAATTTGAATTATAAAGTTATCTAATAAAGTGTGTTTCCTTTCTTGTTTACAAATTTGAATCTCAATTGTCTTTGAAATCATAATCATACGCATTTCATCCCATGCACTTCATAAACAGGTACCCATTACAGGTCTCTTACCTTCTTCGCTGTTTATTTCAGCACTCACTCATAATGTCTGTTGAACCTTCAACTGAGCAAGCTATCAAGGCCCTCCAGGCCCATAATGCCCAATTTCAAGAGATGTTCATGAGCCTAGCCAAGGGTCAGCAAGACCTGAAGACCTTGATTCTGAAGGAGAAGAAGAAGAAAAAGAAGAGGACAGTCCTATTCAACACTGGTCCTAGGTTTGGAAACAGGTTGCGGGATGAAGTTGATCTAACCACCTCATGTGGAGGGAAAGATAGTCCACAAGAAAGGAGGGTTCCTAGACTTGTGGTCTCCGACAACGAGACAGACTATGATGAAGAACAGTATCCTCCTGCTGAGGACAGATACAAACAACTGGAAGACCGGTTGAGTGCTATGGAAGTTCAAAAGGTGCCTGGTCTGGACCTCGGAGATCTAGGTCTATCATCTGGGGTGGTGATTCCCCTCAAATTCAAGGCACCAGCCTTTGCCAAGTATGACGGAGTTTCTTGTCTGAAGTTGCACCTCTGATCATATGTGAGGAAGATCCATTCGTATACCGCTGATAAGAACCTATGGATCCACTTCTTCCAAGACAGTCTCTCAGGGACTCAGCCTGAATGGTTCTATCAGTTGGACGGAGCCAGTATCCGCAGTTGGGAAGATTTGGCTACTGTATTCTATAGGAAATATCAGTACAACTCCGACCTCGCTCTTACACGTACCCAACTCCGGGGTATGTCAATGGGAACGGGTGAAGGATTCAAAGATTATGCTCAAAAGTGGAGGGACCTCGTCGGAAGAGTACAACCACCCTTAGCTGATCAGGAACTTATTGACATGTTTTTGGGGACCCTGTCTGGTCCATTTTTCAACCACTTGATTGGAAGCTCTTCATCTGGGTTTACATATCTTATTTTAACTGGTGACAGGATTGAGGCTGGTATTAAGGCTGGGAAGATACAAAAGGGTGCCTCATCAAGCACCGAAAAGAAGCCGTTTAAGAAAGAGTCCAGTGTTGTCTACAGTGCAAGAAGACGGGATAGATCTGAACACCGCCAAGCTGTCAATGCGGTTGTTATTTCAAAACCTGTTGTTGCTCCTCAGCACAACAATCAACAGAAGGACGAGAGACCTAAGAGGCAAGTCACTCGTCTCAGCATGACCTTATCTCATATTCTGCCACAGTTGCTGAAGACTAATCTGGTGACTCTAAGGGAAGCCCTAAAGAATTCAAATACAACGTCACCAAGGTATAACCCTAACGCCTGTTGTGCTTATCACTCAGATAGCCCGGGGCACAATACAGATGATTGTTGGAGTCTAAAAAATAAGATACAATACTTAATTGATGCGAAGGAGATTGAGTTCGAGGCGCCCGAGAGGCCTAATATTGTGACTCCTCCCATGCCCAAACATGGAGTGAATGCTGTAGAGGAAGACTTGTTTGTAGTTTTTGTGGATGACATTGTTACCCCTCTGATGACTGTCAAGAAGAACCTTTTGCTAGCCGGTTTATTTCCGGGTTGTGATGAAGGTTGTTGTATGTGTTCTGCCCGTCCAAATGGTTGTCCGCTTTTGAAATCGGGTGTCCAGCGCCTGATGGATAGTAAAGAGATTCTGTTTGAGAAGACTGTTGTTCCATCCGTTCATTCCGAAGAAGTTGCCATCATTACCATTTTTGATAATTCTTCCAAGGCTCCCTCAAGGAAGCCTGTTAGAATTACATATGTTCCGAGAATCGCACCTGTGATTAACACTGTTCTGGGGCCCATCCCCTACACCTCTGATGCAGTTGTCCCTTGGCACTATGGGGCTGATGTTTATTTTCATGGAGTTAAGCAAGAATTGGATGATGATACTGACGTCAGCAACATCACCGGACCTGCTAAAGTCACCCGTAGCGGAAGACTTTTCTCACCTGATATTGCTCCACCAACAGCCCGAAGACCTGTTGTTATTACACATGCCAGTGTACCTGCCACTATTCTTGGTCAAGTTCCTATTCTTACCCCCGTCGCGGAGTCATCTGACCCTCGGGGCAAAGGGATCACCACTGATGTGCCTGCCCAGACGGAGGCACCAAAGGCAATTACTGTTGAAGCTTCCAAGCAGGAGATGGAAGAGATTCTGAAGATTATTAAGAAGAGTGAATATAATGTACTTGAACAGCTGGGGAAAACTCCGTCTAAGATTTCTATGTTGTCACTGTTGTTATGCTTAAAGGCCCATGCCAAGGCCCTGATTACCTTCTTGAAGACTGCCCATGTACCACAGGAGACATCAGCTGATCAATTTACAGATTGCGTGGCCAATTTGACTGCTGATAATGGGTTGGGTTTCTCAGACTCCGATTTGACTGCTAAGGGGAAGAATCACAACGATGCCCTGCATGTATCCATTGAATGCAGGGGCACTACTCTTGCACATGTATTGGTGGATACTGGTTCTTCGTTGAACGTCTTGCCTAAAAAATCTCTAGACCGGTTGGATTGTGAAGGTTTGGAGCTGAAACCAAGTAACATTATTGTCAGGGCCTTTGATGGGTCTAAGAGGATGGTGCATGGAGAGGTTGATATCCCGATCAAGGTTGGTTCTCATGTCTTCAATTCTACATTATATGTGATGGACACTCGACCATCTTATTTTTGATTGTTGGGTCGTCCATGGATCCACAAAGCCGGGGCCGTAACCTCAACACTCCATCAGAAGCTGAAGTACCCGGTCAAAGGGAAGATTGTGACAGTGCAAGGGGAGGAAGAGTACATGGTCATCCACCTCAACTCGTTCGGATACGTAGAGATGGAGGGGGAGTTCATTGAAACCCCATTTCATCACTTTGAAGAGGTTCCCCAAACGCTGGCATCAGCTGAGACTGTAGTTGAAGATTCTCCTATGAAAATGGCTTCCTTAAAAGATGTCCGGGCTGTTGTTGAGAAGGGTGAGTGTGCAAATTGGGGCTGACTCCCTGATTTCACGCAGAAGACTAACAAGTTTGGTTTGGGTTTACTGCAGAAGCTCAAAGGGCTGTTCGGAATGCACGAATTGGAAGACCTCCCATGTTCAACGGCAACTCGAGAATGAATGCCATTGAAGATGATGTGGAAGAGTCTGAATTCGACAGTTAGATCTATCCTACGACTGATGATGGTCAATGCAACTGGACAGCAAAGTACTTCACCCCTATTACTTTTGTTACCCAGTAATGAAACTTTTTGTTTTGAATTTGTAACAGACAATGTTTTCAAACTTTATGGCCCGGTGTCTTACCTGGGGCACTGTGGCTTCATTTGTGAGGGCTTTATGTGTGTCATTTTCATATATCATTAATAAAAGCATTGGACGTTTTCTTGCATTTCAGATTTTGCGCTCCTTTTCTTTCTTTATTATATATTGCAAAACAACTATTTTTCACACACTCACGTATCATGATCTACATCCACTCTGGATCCCACTGATAACGACTCTGCTACTGCTAGTTATGACTTCGAAAGTCCGATCAACTTAGCCAAAGACGAAGGTGAAGATGATTGTAAAGTGCCTGGTGAATTTGCAAGACTGTTACTCCAAGAAGAGAGGGCCATACTACCTCCAAGCTACCAATTCTGATTCCTCCAATTGCAGGAAGACCATTGATCTTATACTTAAAAAGTGATGGATAATACAAAGAGGTGTGCTGGGGCAGCATGACGAGTCTGGCCGAAAAGAGCATGCTATTTATTGCTTTAGCAAAAAGTTTACCGACTGTGAGACTCGATACTCACTGCTCGAAAGAACTTGCTACGCTTTGGCATGGGCTGCTCGCCGGCTGAGACAGTACATGTTGACTCATACTACTCTTCTGATGCCAAAATATCTAAACATCTTGACGAAACCTTGGCCTTTTGCAATATGGGGCATTGATATGATCGGCGAGATCAGACCTACGGCATCCAACGAGCATCGTTTCATCCTGGTAGCAATTGATTACTTTACAAAGTGGGTTGAAGCAGCTTCCTTTGCTACTGTAACCAAGAACGTTGTGGCACGGTTTATTCGGCACAATCTGATCTGTCGATACGGTGTACCAGAGAGGATCATTACGGACAATGGTACCAATCTCAACAACAAGATGATCACTGAGCTCTGCGAGCAATTCAAGATACAGCATCACAACTCTTCTCCCTACCGGCCGAAGATGAATGGGGTTGTTGAAGCGGAAAATAAGAACATTAAAAAGATTGTGCAGAAGATGACAGTGACATACAAAGACTGGCACGAGATGTTACCATTTGCTCTTCATGGGTACCGTACCTCAGCACGGACGTCAACAGGGGCAACACCCTATTCCTTGGTATATGGCATGGAGGCAGTCTTGCCCATTGAAGTTCAGATACCCTCTCTTTGAATCATGAAGGATGCAGGTTTAAGCAAAGACGTCTGGATTCAGACCCGGCTTGATCAGCTAAACCTAATTGACGAAAAGAGACTTACTGCTATTTGTCATGGTCAGACGTACCAAAAACGGATTATCAAGGCATTTAACAAGAAAGTTAGACGACAAGAGTATCAAGTTGGGGATCTGGTAATCAAGCGCATTATTCTACCTCAAGGTGATCCCAGGGGCAAATGGACCCCTACTTATGAGGGGCCATTTGTGGTTAAGAACATTTTCTCAGGAGGAGCTATGATTCTAACCACCATGGATGGTGACGACCTTCCTCACCCCGTCAATGCAGACATAGTGAAAAGATACTACGCATAATCAAAGACTCGCTAGGTTGACTGGCCTAGGCAAAAATAAGGGCTTCCCGGCGAACCAAAAGGGTTCGGGCAAAAATAAGGGATGAAAATGAAAAATCTGTACACCCGGCAAGTCGAAAACCTGAAAAGGCGGCTTGGGAAAAAAAGGGTATCCTGGTGGACTGAAAACTCGAAAGGGCGGTCCAGGCAAAAATTAGGGATTAAAGCTGTGATACGGTGGGAGAACTGACTATGGTTTTGCGTTTGTTTTCGCAAATGTTTCGGTTGAGCAAGAGTCGCCACCGACTTTTTATTTTATCCTAAGGAAAGGTTAAAAAAGCACAGCAAAAACCTTTGAGATGTTTTCTTGGGTTCGGGGAGTAGATTATAGAAAGGGAAGGTATTAGCACCCTTTCTATCCATGGTTATCCATGGGCTCTTAGTTACTTGCTTAGATCACTTGCCTTTTGTTTTCAATTGTTTGAAATGGTGCTCGTGTGTGTGGGTTTGAAAATGTTTTGAAAAGAAGCCAATGTGGTGGCAACCTTTGTAATGATCCATGTTGGGATGTATACAAAGATGTATGTCTTTTGAAAAGGTTTTCATTTGTTTTTGAAAGTTTGTTTTGAAAGTGTTGTGAAGTGTGGTTTTAGAAAATAGGCAAGTGTTTTGTTTTTCGCAAGCTTGATTCAAGTAACTAAGAGGTTATCTACTCCTAAATTTCTCAAAGATTATTGCTATGTTTTAACCCTTTTAACAAGTTCGTTCCACCATTGCATTTGGTGGACAATCTCATGTTAGGATGTGAAAGGGACGGGCGCGGGTCATCGTTTAGACCATAATTACAATGGTGCCAAGTATCTTTGGGCAATTTTCTTTAAGGGACTTGATCATTTGTTTAGGCAACTTTTTGAAAGCGTCATCGAGGGACTATGATCATTTGATTTGTGTTTGTTTTGCCCAAAGAGACCTAACATGCAATATGGCCCAATTTTGAAAGGCAACAAATGGAATACCCTAGGGGGTGCAAGTGTGATTTGTGTGTCCATTTTCATGCTTGTTTATCTTGAAATTAGGTCAAACTATTTTTGTCGTTTTTGATTCGCATACAAACCCTAATTCTGACATGGTATAATTAGAAAGCAATAAAGTGCGAAAAAATAAATTTACTAAGCTATTACAACACCATATATGGGAAGGGGGGTACAAATGTTCAAATGAGGATTTTGACAAGGAATTTAAACCTAAACTATTACATCAATATTGAATTATTTACAAGATAATTTAATTGCACAAATTAAATAAAATAAGAATGAATATGCAAGATGCAAAAAATGGTTTTTGTATGTATGAAAAAAAGTATTTTTATATGTCAAAATAAACAAAAATAAAAGGATTATTTTTTGGAGTTTTTATGCTTTTAGGGCAAACCCTAATTTTATTAAGTGAAATGTATTATTTATTTATTATATACAAATATTATTTATTATATACTAAAATAAAATAAAAATGAAGTATATTTGTCAAAAGGTATTTTTTTTATATTAAATATTAATAAGAAAAATAAAAGTGTGTATATTTTGTAATTTAACCTAAATATATTAATATCTATATAAATATTTGTATTATTTACTAATATGTATTATATATGCAAATTAATAATATTTAATATTTAATAAAAAAGTATTTTTTATATAAAATATTTTCAGAAGGTAAAACAAAATAAAAATGAAAATAAAAATGTGTTTGTATATTTTTAGTATTTTTTAATAAAAGTGTATCTATTTATTTATTTATGTATAAAAACTAACCTAAACAAACAAATATCTAATAAATAGGAAAATAGTTCAAAAAATTATTTTTATATTTTTTATATTATGAGGAAAAATAAACAAGTCAGACCAAAAAAAGAAAAGTCAAAAAATCATTAAAATGAACAAAATGGGCTCAGGGGGTGTAGAAGCAAAATCAGGGTGCAAAAAGAAATGTGAAACAGGCTCAGCCCAGAACCAGGTCATCTTCAACCTCAGAACATCTTTTGTTCAAGCAAACACGCGTTTCCTATCTCCCAATTCCTGGACTTTTAAGCAAAACTTTCAACATGAAAAATGTAGAGCATGAGAAGACGAATCCAGGGATATAAAGAACTTGACTTAACTCTCTAAGATGAGGGAGAATTTCTTCTCCCCCAATTCCTGACCTAGTTTTTCATCAATGTTCAGACTCAAAATTCTCTAAGCATACATAATATAAATGAAATCTAATCACATGGGCATGTTCAGGGCTATGATTGTGACATGTTTCCTTCACAAACCTAAAGCTAACAATGCCTATACTGAGAGATAGAACTTCATGAATATACCTGTTCAGTTGGAATCGTGCCTTGCAATGGAGGAGCTTTCAGAGCAAGATGATGGTTTGTACAGCTTCCTTGAAGTGTGAGGATGCTATTCCAAGTTCTACTTTGTCCTGAAACCTCTTGAATCGTGCTAGAGAACTTCAACTGCAAAACAAGAAAATGAAAATGGTGAAGTGGCCTGGGAGTGTTACAGGTCGTGTTTTAGGTTTTGGTTAGCTTCAAGGGATGCTATGGAATGTGTTTGATGAGTTTTTAGCAAGAAAGCATGGAAGTTTTGAGCTATGGGATTCAAACTGTAGGGATGCCCTGTTTTGAGCAGTTTGAAGGTGATTCTGGCAATGGGGAGGTATTGGGGATCTTAGGGTCGTGCTTCAGCTTAGGATCAATGTTTAGAATGTGTTTGATAACTTTCTCTAAGCCTTAGTTCACTGATATGAGAGTTGGTATGTCATATGCAATGTTTCTTGAACTTTAAGCAAGCAATGGTCAAGTTGTGCTTCTAGCCTGTACAGGCCCCCATACTATGCTGCTAAACTTCTCCTTGATCAGTGTGATTAACTCATAAACTTGTGCCAATTAGATTTCCTTTGTACCTTCTTGATTTGCTTTAGACATAAAGTGTAACTTTTGCAAAAATGGATATAATGCTTTTTCCAATTTGGGATTAATCCTTCATACAATGCTTGAACACATAGAACATGGTCTTGGCACAATGAGTTTGCATTAAATTTATGAGTGTTGAATGGTTTGGTACCCTTGTTCCAAAAATTGTAACTTGAGATACAAGCTTCTTTTGGGAAAACTTTGTGAATCAAAGTTGTAGATTATGCAATAGGCTACAACTTTCATGTTTTGACTTTTGCTTTAATCCAAATGAATCTTGGTGAGAAAGTGGGGCAAAGTTGGGGGAAAATTAGGGTTTTCCATAACTTAGAAAAATTCTAAGTTATGAAAAATTCTCATTTCAAACCCTAATTTGCAATTTTTGATTTTTTGGTGAACAAGTTTCATGATTTGGCATGTTTTGATGAAAAATGAATCTTGACACTTGATTTTGACCAAAAAGTCAAAGTTTGACTTTTCAGTATACAGTCAAAATTGATCAATTGACTGGGAAATTCAACTGTCAATCTTGTGCATTTGGGATCTTTTGAACTTGTTGAGCATGTCAAGATAATTCCATGGGGTCCTTGAGTCCATATGTGAGCTTGGTTTGCCATTGGCTAAGTCAAACAGTCAAAAATTGCCTTTGTGCAGTCAAAACCCTAAAAATGACCATTTTGCCCTTTTGATGATCTGATCAAATTTCTTGTGGAATTGTGATCCAAACTTGATCAAATGGTCCATGTGAGTTCATAATGTTGATGTGGGTCAATTTTCATGAGATTTGACTGTCAATTGGCCACAGTTGACTTTTTCCCCAATACAGTTGATTTCTAGGTCAACTGTCCAATTGACTAGGCAAAATTTGGAATCAAGACTTGAAACTTGGTATGGATAAACTTGGGAGTCCAACATGAAGCATGAAAGTCATCTTAGGAATTTTAGGTCAAAATATCTTTGTTCAATCACAAACCCTAATTTGGGTCAACAGTGCAAGGAGATGTGCCCTGGCTAGATACAGGAATCGAGTCTAGAAATATGGTCAACAGATATGCCCTGGCTGGATACAGGAGTCGAATCTAGAATTGTGATAGTTGATAGACATGCCCTGGCTGGATACAGGAATCGAATCTTTGAACTCTTTAGACGTGCCCTGGCTAGATACAGGAATCGAGTCTGGAAACTGATTACTCACAGATGTACCCTGGCTAGATACAGGAATCGAATCTGGAATTGTGACAGTTGAAGGTAGTTGTCTTTGGGATTGTCTTTTTCCCTGAAAAGGCAAAAACATAAGTTGTATGCAATGTCATGATGTATGATATGCATGATGTCATGATGTTCAACATGAGATAATGTTGTATGCACTTTATCATGTATGTAAGCAAGATGTGTGAAAATGTGAAATGTTTATGAATGTATTTTCGTCTTAGGAAAATAAATCCTTGACGACCGGCCGGGGAATTGCTCTGTGGAAGAGATACTTTGCTGAAGTTTTGATGAGAGGCCTGCTCAGGACTTCAATGATGGATTCCGCTGGGGATAATGATGATAAACTCCGCTGGGGATACCAAAAGATAAACTCCGCTGGGGATTGAAAGAACTTTGCCGAGGGCGATCTTCCGTGGCAATTAGCTGAGGATAACCCAGTTATAAGTCCTTGTGAGGAATAACTTTGAATAAAGCTCGGGAGAGACGTCCGTATTCTGCAGGGAACAAGCTTCCAGAATCTACTGGGGATAAGCTTTAAGACCTGCTGGGGATAAGAATTCCACTTTCCCGGGGAAACTTTTTGGAATTGCACTGGGGTACTGATATTCTGCCGGGGAACCATCTTAGGTCAAGACTGCCGGGGACGCTTGCTAATGAATACCTATACTCCACTAGGGAAAGTATTGCTGAATCTTGTCTTACTCTGCGGGGAGTTGAGATGATTTGGTCACATTCTTCAGTCGAATCTACCTTGGTACCTTGGCGGACAAAGCAACCAGACTGCATCAGACAATTTCACATTGCCCCTGTTTCTGATGTCACCTGTAATTAATCCTTTGTTTCATATGCAAATATTCATGAATCAGCAATTTAATGTCAAATGCATATATCAAAAATGAACATTGGACGTTCTTCGCAAGACAAAAACAGAAAAAAGGAAAAAACAATGGCAATTTGTATAGAAAAGTGAATTTGTATTGATTTTGAATTTTGCCTGTGAATAGGCGTTTTTGTACAAGAGGCTGACATCCTAGTAAGAGAATGCCGCCGAATAACATAGATTTTACAATTTTGAAAAGGAAACAAAACAACTATGTGAACAATCCCACTGGGTTCCAACTCTGCTATCGCCTTTATGTCTTCAAGCGTCTCATTACTTTGCTGCTTGGTTGAAGATGAAGCTGATTGATCGATGTCAAGATCTGAGCCAGATGGTTGATGCCGAATTTCGGATGCAAGGTGATCCAATGAGACATAGTGTTACGCTTTATCCCTAACTTTTGCCTGGACCGCCCTTTCGGGTTTCAGTCCACCGGGATACCCATTTTTGCCCAAGCCGCCTTTTCAGGTTTTCGACTTGCCGGGTGTACAGATTTTTTTCATTTCATCCCTTATTTTTGCCCGAACCCTTTTGGTTCGTCGGGAAGCCCTTATTTTTGCCTAGGTATGTCAACCTAGCGGGTCTTTTATCATGCGTAGTATCTTTTTACTATGTCTGCATTGGCGGGGTGAGGAAGGTCGTCACCATCCATGGTGGTCAGAATCATGGCTCCTCTTGAGAACACGTGTTTAACCACAAATGGCCCTTCGTATGTAGGGGTCCATTTGCCCCGGGGATCACTTTGAGGAAGGATGATGCGTTTGATTACCAGGTCTCCAACTTGATACTCTTGTGGTCTGACTTTCTTGTTAAATGCCCTGATCATCCGTTTTTGGTACGTCTGACCATGACAGATAGCGGTGAGCCTCTTTTCGTCAATCAAGTTTAACTGATCAAGTCGAGTCTGGATCCAGTCATCTTCACTCAAGTCTACATCCTTCATTATCCGGAGAGAGGGTATCTGGACTTCAATTGGCAAGACTGCCTCCATGCCATAGACCAAGGAGAAAGGAGTTGCCTCGGTTGACGTCCTTGCTGAGGTACGGTACCCATGAAGAGCGAACGGTAACATCTCGTGCCAATCTTTATAGGTCACTGTCATCTTCTGCACAATTTTCTTGATATTCTTATTAGCTGCCTCTACAGCCCCATTCATCTTCGGCCGGTAAGGAGAAGAGTTATGGTGCTGTATTTTGAATTGCTCGCAGAGCTCAGTGATCATCTTGTTATTGAGATTGGTACCATTGTCCGTAATGATTCTTTCCGGGATGCCGTACCGACAGATCAGGTTATGCCAGATGAAACGTGCCACGACGCTCTTGGTTACCGTTGCGTAGGAAGCTGCCTTAACCCACTTCGTGAAGTAATCGATCGCCACCAAGATGAAGTGATGCCCATTGGATGCCGTTGGTCGGATCTCCCCGATCATATCAATGCCCCACATTGCAAAAGGCCAAGGTGCCGTTAGGACGTTCAGAGGAACCGGAGGGATGTGCACCTTGTCAGCATAGATCTGGCATTTGTGACAAGTTCGAGAGTGTTGATAACAATCGGCTTCCATTGTGGACCAGAAATATCCTGCCCGAAGGATTTTCTTTGCCATGGTGTGTCCACTGGAATGTGTTCCGAATGTACCTTCATGCAGTTCTATCATGATCTTTTCTGCTTCAGCTTTATCCACACAACGCAGTAGAGTTGAATCATGATTCCGTTTGTAGAGAATGCCGTTGCTTAGGAAGAATTTTGCCGCAAACCTCCTCATGAATTTCTTGTCATTGACAGATGCACCTTCAGGGTATTCCTGAGCTTCCAAGTATCTCTTCACCTCATGATACCAGGGTTTTTCAGTTACCTCTTTGGCCTCAAGATCGCAGCAGTATGCCGGTTCGTCCAATTTCCAGATAATGATCCGGGGAGCCTCATTGTCCCATTTAACTTTGAACATCGAAGACATCGTAGCCAGTGCGTCCTCTAGCTGATTCTCTTCTCTTGGGAAATGCTCAAAAGTTATCTCTTCAAAGTGGGGAAGCAAGGTCGACACATACTCCTTGTAAGAAATAAGATTTGGGTGTTTCGTATCCCACTCGCCGATGATCTGATTGATCACGAGAGCGGAATCTCCGAAGACACTCAGAAATTTGATCCTTAAGTCGATTGCAGCTTGCAGACCCATGATACATGCCTCATATTCTGCCATGTTGTTGGTGCAGTTGAAACATAATCGGGCGGTGAGTGGAGTATGAGTTCCTTTGGGAGATATGATTACAGCGCCGACGCTGTTACCCAAAGCATTGGAGGCTCCGTCAAAATGCATAGACCATCGGGATCCTTCCTCAGGTCCTTCATCCGGTCCAGGTACTTCATAGTCAGTCACCACCATGATATCTTTGTCCGGAAAATCAAAGTTCAATGATTGGTAATCGTCCACAGGTTGGTGTGCCAAATGATCTGCCAGTACACTTCCTTTAATTGCTTTCTGAGTTGTATACTGGATATCATATTCTGTCAAGATCATTTTCCATCTTGCTATTCTTCCAGACAGAGCAGGTTTTTCGAATATGTACTTGATGGGATCCATCTTCGAAATCAAAAGAGTAGTGTGAGTCAGCATATACTGTCTCAGTCGGCGAGCAGCCCATACCAGAGCGCAGCAAGTTTTCTCAAGCAGTGAGTAACGAGACTCACAGTCGGTAAACTTTTTGCTCAGGTAATAAATAGCGTGCTCTTTCCGGCCAGACTCGTCATGCTGCCCCAGCACACACCCCATTGAATTGTCAAGTACTGTCAAGTATAGTATCAGAGGTCTTCCTTCCACTGGTGGCATAAGAATGGGTGGCTCTTGGAGATATTCCTTTATCTTTTCAAAGGCAGCCTGACATTCATCGTTCCAGCGTACTACTTGATCTTTCTTCAGTAATTTGAAGATTGGCTCACAAGTAGCAGTCAGATGTGAGATGAATCGGGCAATGTAATTCAGTCGTCCCAGGAAGCCTCTGACTTCTTTTTCTGTCTTTGGAGTTGGCATCTCTTGTATGGCTTTTACCTTGGCAGGATCTACCTGAATACCTTTGTCGCTTATAATGAAACCTAGCAATTTTCCGGACCTTACCCCGAAGGTGCATTTGCTTGGGTTCAACCTCAGCTTGTATAACTTCAGTCGGTCAAACAGCTTCCTCAGATGATCAAGGTGTTCTTCCTCAGTTTGGGACCTTGCAATCATGTCATCAACATATACCTCAATCTCATGATGGATCATATCATGAAATAAAGCAACCATGGCACGTTGGTAGGTTGCCCCAGCATTTTTCAACCCGAATGGCATGACCTTGTAACAGAAGGTGCCCCACTGAGTCACAAAGGTAGTCTTTTCCATATCTTCCGGAGCCATCTTAATCTGATTATACCCTGAAAAACCATCCATGAAGGAGAAAACCTTGTGTTGAGCAGTATTGTCAACAAGAACGTCGATGTGAGGTAAGGGGAAGTCATCTTTGGGGCTTGCCCTGTTTAGGTCCCTGTAGTCGACACACATCCTGACTTTTCCGTCCTTCTTCGGCACTGGCACCACATTGGCAACCCACTGAAGGTAAGAAGTTACTGCTAGAAACCCGGCATCGAATTGCTTCATAACCTCAGCCTTGATCTTTTCGGACATCTCTGGGCGCATACGGCGGACCTTTTGCTTTACCGGAGGGCAGTCTTCCTTGGTTGGCAGGTGATGAACTACAATGTCGGCATCTAAACTAGGCATGTCCTCGTAGGACCAAGCAAAGATCTCCATGTAATTATGTAGCATCTGGATCAATCGTTGCTTCACGCTGAGCTCTAGATTGGCACCAATCTTGACCTCTTTTCTATCTGTCTCAGTACCCAGGTTCACTGTTTCCACCGGCTCTTCATGCGGCTGAATGGCCCTCTCTTCCTGGAGTAGCAGTCTTGCGAGTTCACCAGGCACTTCGCAATCATCTTCACCTTTGTCCTCGGCCAAGTTGATCGGATTCTCGAAGTCATAACTGGTGGTAGCAGAGCTGTTACCAGTGAGATCCAGAGTGGATTGAAACCTGTATGAGTGAGTGTGTGTAAATATAGCTGTTTTGCAATATATAACACAGAAAGAAAAAAGAGCACAAGATTTGAAATGCAACAAACGTCCAATGTTTTGATTGATGATATATGGAAATGTCATACAAAAAGCCCTCACAAATGGAGCTACGATGCCCCGGGTAGGACACCGAGCCAATAAAGTTTTAACATATTGTTTGTTACAAATTGAAAATCAAAAGAGTTAATTACTGCGTGACAAATGTGATAGGTGTAAAATCCTTTGCCGTCCAGTTGCTTGGTCCATTGCTGGTGGTCGGGTAGATCCAACTGTCAAACTCTGCTTCCTCTACATCCTCCTCGATAGCATTCACCCTAGGACTGGTGATAAACACTGGAGCCTTTCTGATCTTTTCCTTGCGCACAACCCTCTAAGCCTCTGCAGTAAAGCCCAGCCCAAACTTGTCGTTCTTTTGAGTGAAGTCGGGAAGCTGACCCCAGTTTGCACATTTGCCTTTCTCGATCACAGCCCGGGCATCCTTCAGGGATGCCATCTTCAAAGGAAAGTCTTCTTCAACCACTGTTTCAGCTGATGCCAACGTTGGAGGAACCTCCTCAAAATGCTGAAAGGGGGTTTCAATAAACTCCCCGTCCATCTCGATATACCGGAATGAATTTAAGTGACTAACCATGTATTCCTCCTCACCCTGCACAGTAACAATCTTCCCTTTGACAGGGTATTTGAGCTTTTGGTGTAGAGTGGATGTTACTGCCCCATCCTTGTGAATCCAGGGTCGACCCAACAGGCAGGAATAAGATGGACGAATATCCATTACATAGAACGTTGAGTCGAAAACCTGGGAACCCACACGAATAGGAATGTCTACTTCACCGTGCACCATCCTCTTAGAACCGTCAAAGGAACTAACAATGATGTTACTAGGCTTCAATTCCAGACCCTCACAATCCAAGCGATCCAATGCCTTCTTGGGCAAAACATTCAGGGAAGAACCGGTATCCACCAACACGTGTGCGAGAGTAGTGCCCCTGCATTCTATAGAGACATGCAGGGCATCATTGTGATTTTTCCCTTTGGCGGTAAGGTCAGCATCTGAGAACCCCAAACCATTGTCAGCTGTCAAATTAGCCACACAGTCGGTGAATTGATCTGCAGAGGTCTCTTGCGGCACATGGGCCGTTTTCAGAAATGAAATCAGGGCTTTTGCATGGGCCTCTGAGCATAGCAGCAATGATAGCATAGAGATTTTAGAGGGGGTATGCCCCAACTGTTCAACAACATTGAAGTCACTCTTTTTGATGATTTTAAGGATCTCCTCCATTTCTTGTTGGGAGGCTTCAACAGCAGTCTTTTTTGGTGCCTCCGTCCTGGCAGGCAAATCGGTAGCAACTTCTTTGCCCCGAGTATCAGAGGACTCGGCGGCAGTAGTAGGCACAGGAGCTTGATTCGGAACATGCACACTTGCGGGTGTGATGGTAAGAGGTTTTCGGATAACTGGCGGTGCAATGTCAGGCGAGAAGAGCCTGCCACTGCAGGTAATCTTGGTGGGACCAGTGATGTTACTGATACTGGTACCAGTGTTGAACTCCTGCTTCACTCCAAGCACATACACGTCGGACCCATAATGCCATGGGACCGCTTTATCAGACTCATAGGGGAGAGGCCCCGGGACAGTAATAGTGATGGGTGCAACAGACATAATTTGGACTGGCTTCCTCGGGGGAGCTTTGGTAGGATTGTAAATTGTGACAACAGATATTTCTTCAACAGAAACAAACGAAACAGCAGTTTTCTTGAACAGAATTTCTTTGCTATCCATCAGGCTTTGGATGCCTGATTTCAGCAGCGGACAACCGGTAGGGATAACAGCACACAGGAGGCAACCCTTGTTACAACCCGGAAATAAACCGGCTAGTAATAAGTTCCTCTTAACAGTCAATAGAGGGGTAGCAACATCATTCACCGAAACAGCATATAAATCTTCCTCAATGGCATTTACTCTAGGCTGGGGCATAGGAGCAGTTACAACATTTGGCCTCTCAGGCGCCTCAAACTGAATTTCCTTTGCGTCGATAAGATTTTGCACTTTATTTCTCAAGGCCCAGCAATCATCAGTAGTATGCCCGGGGCTATCGGAATGATAAGCACAACGGGCATTTGGGTTATATTTAGGAGATGCAGTATTCACGACCTTTGGCGCTTCTTTGACGGTCACCAAGTTGGTTGATAATAGTTGCGGTAAGATTTGTGACAAGGTCATACTCAGCCTAGTATATTGCCTCTTGGGCCTTTCACCTCTTTGTTGATTGTACTGCTGAGGAGCAGCAACAGGCTTCGAAATGACCAAGGCATTGACGGCTTGGCGACTTTCTGGCTTGACTTGTCTTCTAGGACCATAGACTGCACTTGCTTCTTTCTTGAAAGGCCTCTTCTCAGTACTTGCGGAGGCAGCTTTTTGTATCTTTCCTGACCTGATGCCAGCTTCAATTCTTTCTCCTGTCAGAATCAAATCCGTAAACCCAGCGGAGGAGTTACCAACCAAATGATTGAAAAATGGACCAGACAAAGTCCCTAGAAACATATCAACCAGCTCACGATCAGTCAATGGAGGCTGCACCCTGCCAGCCAAATCTCTCCATTTTTGTGCATATTCTTTGAACCCTTCGCCCGTTCCTAGAGACATACCCTGAAGTTGGGTACGCGTAGGAGCGAGATCAGAATTGTATTGATATTGTCTGTAGAATGCGGTTGCCAAATCTTCCCAGTGTCGGATGCTAGTTCCATCTAGTTGGTAGAACCACTCAAGCTGTGACCCCGAAAGGCTATCTTGGAAGAAGTGAATCCAAAGGTTCTTATCCGCCGTGTAAGGTTGGATCTTCCTTACGTACGACCTTAGATGCAGCTTTGGACAGGAAGCCCCGTCGTATTTGGCAAAGGCAGGCGCCTTGAATTTGTGTGGGATTACTACCCCAGAAGACAACCCCAAATCTCTGAAATCCAGCCCCGGTACATTCTGAATCTCCATGGCGCTCAAGCGGTCTTCTAACTGCTTGTATCTGTCAGCAGCAGGTGGGTATTGTTCGTCATTGTAGTTTGTCTCGTTGTCAGAGACTGCAGGACTAGGAGCTCCTCCCCCTTGGGGACTATTTTTCTCAGCAGAAGAAGTAGTTGGATCAGCCTCATTATGGAGTGTGTTCCCAAACCTGCGTCCGGTGTTGAATAACGCAATCCTCTTTTTCTTCTTCTTCTTCAGGAGTAGGGTCTTCAACTCTTGCTGACCTTGGGCCAGGCTCAGGACCATTTCTTGAAATTGGGCACTTTGGGCCTGAAGGGCCTTGATTGCTTGCTCACTGGATGAGTCTGGATTCATGATGACTATTCAAATAAACAGCGAAGAAGATTAAGCAACCTGTGAAAAAGGGTACCTGCTATGCATATGGTGCAATGAGATGCGTATGTTTTATGTTTTCAAAGACAAACAAGATTCAACTTTGTAGACAAAAGGGAAGCACACTTCATTAGATTCAAATTTTAAATTGTTCAACAACTTGCCCTTATGCATTACAGGAATGAAAAATACTGAAAAGGAAATAAAAAACTGTAGAAGGAAATATCCAAAGCCCATCAGTGCTCCCATGGCCTCCGCTTCTCAGTGTGGATGTAGTTATTCAGGACCCGCTCTTCCTCCAATTGCTTAGTCAGCCTCTGGATCTTTCGTTCCTGTTCGTTGAACTTTTCCCGATAAAAATCCCGTTCTTCCTTTAGCTGCGCCCAAGATCTCTTCATTGTATCAAAATCAGTGGGTATCTGAGGAGGGAGGACAGTTGGAGGAACCCCATCTTCATCAGGAGATTCAAGAATGATAGGTCGGACAGCTTCGTACGGCATTCCTATCTTCTGAGCACGGATGCGGACCCATCTGCAATAGGGTTCCATTGGTAGAGAAGTCTTTGGTCCCAACTCATGTGGGTCAGCTTTGTGAATTCTGTCCCAAGCCTTAATGAATCCATGGCGTAGTTTGTCACTGTCTGCCTGAAACTCAAAATGGAAGTGAGGAACCAACATTTCATGAGGCCCAACTCTTCTGGCTCTTCCAAACTGGCGGAGAGCTAAGCATGGATTATAAGAGATTCCTCCTTGGATACCAATCAACGGAACATTAGGGTATTCTCCACAACGATCAATAACAGCTACCTCATCCAAACCTCTGAGAGTCCAAGTGATGTCATTATCAGTGAGAGAAATTAACCTCTGAACCCAACCCTTTCCTTCTTCATTCTTCAGCACGAACTTAGGAAGGTGTGAAATAAACCACCTCACTAGCAAAGGAGCACAACACCACGGAGTTCCCTGTTTTCGGGCAGTACGAGCATAGAGCTGTTGCAGGATATCACCCAAAAGAGTGGGTACAGGATTCCGAGACATGAAGATCCTTATGGCATGGATATTGATAAAGGTGTCAGGATTGGGAAACAATACCAGACCATAGATCAAAAGAGCCAGAATATCTTCGTACGCCTTGAAGTCCAAGTCATTCAAGAAATCATTAGCCTTGCCAACCAGAAATTTGACCAAAAAGCCCTTAACTCCACTTCTAGTTTCCCAGTTAGCCAATACCTCTTCTTTGGTCAAGGGGAGAACTGCAGCAACCTCTTCAGGCCTAGGAGTCTTTTCCAAACCAGTGAATGGAGTTTGCTCCAAGACAGGAATCCCAAGCAAATAAGAGAGCTCTTCCAGGGTAGGAACCAGCTGGAAGTCTTGAAAGGTGAAACAATGATACAGGGGGTCATAAAATTGGGTCAGAACACTTATCAGTTGTTGGTCCCATTTTGCAGTGATCAAGCCAAGGAGAGAACCATGTCTGTTGATGAAGGAAGAAGTGTTTGGAATCCTACCAACCAAATCCTTGAGCAAAGTTGGTGGTTGAACAAAGTTGAGCCGGATAGTATTCCTATGCACGGGCATCATGGTGTCCTACAAAACAGAGCAAAGATGAAACTTTTTTGTCTTTGAAATGGGTTAGTCCTTTATACAGGATGCATGCAATGGTATGATGGCATGATGCTATGATGAAGCACACCGTAAGTATTCACACAGGCAAACATGATAAGGCACACAAGTCACACAAGACAACCCTTAGGTTTCAGGCCAGCATGAAGTTTAGGTATTACCCCCTTTTGGTTTCGTTGGTTAAAACCTGTCCTATCAAAAGTAACCGGGTTCTAGAGGATCTCAAATCATTGACTACCCTCAATCGGTCATAACTCCAGCATCGCAATCTTTTCTTGCGGCCAGAACCATCGCGAGAGTTTAGCCTCAATGAGTGTATCATACTGCTACTGTCCTAATGGCCAAGTTTGGTCAATTTAAGGTTCTAAGGTCGGTTGGTGTTTAATGACTCCTTAGAAGACCTATATTCTCCTCGTTGCAACACAAGGGATATAGGTACAGACCAAGGTTCCACACCAACGTAGCCACTGCTTCACCCATGTCGGTCTATGCCGGACAGGTCCCTCACAGATTATGCTACCTAAAAAGGGTATTCCCCAGATCCAGGTTAGGATCTATGAAACTCCGATGCAAAGCCCACAAATATAAAAGCAAACAAGGCAAACAATTGAAAACAAAGGTGATCTAAGTCCTAAGGTTACTCCACTTTTAAATTTTTCCCCAGCAGAGTCGCCAGTTCTGTGATACGGTGGGAGAACTGACTATGGTTTTGCGTTTGTTTTCGCAAATGTTTCGGTTGAGCAAGAGTCGCCACCGACTTTTTATTTTATCCTAAGGAAAGGTTAAAAAAGCACAGTAAAAACCTTTGAGATGTTTTCTTGGGTTCGGGGGAGTAGATTATAGAAAGGGAAGGTATTAGCACCCTTTCTATCCATGGTTATCCATGGGCTCTTAGTTACTTGCTTAGATCACTTGCCTTTTGTTTTCAATTGTTTGAAATAGTGCTCGTGTGTGTGGGTTTGAAAATGTTTTGAAAAGAAGACAATGTGGTGGCAACCTTTGTAATGATCCATGTTGGGATGTATACAAAGATGTATGTCTTTTGAAAAGGTTTTCATTTGTTTTTGAAAGTTTGTTTTGAAAGTGTTGTGAAGTGTGGTTTTAGAAAATAGGCAAGTGTTTTGTTTTTCGCAAGCTTGATTCAAGTAACTAAGAGGTTATCTACTCCTAAATTTCTCAAAGATTATTGCTATGTTTTAACCCTTTTAACAAGTTCGTTCCACCATTGCATTTGGTGGACAATCTCATGTTAGGATGTGAAAGGGACGGGCGCGGGTCATCGTTTAGACCATAATTGCAATGGTGCCAAGTATCTTTGGGCAATTTTCTTTAAGGGACTTGATCATTTGTTTAGGCAACTTTTTGAAAGCGTCATCGAGGGACTATGATCATTTGATTTGTGTTTGTTTTGCCCAAAGAGACCTAACATGCAATATGGCCCAATTTTGAAAGGCAACAAATGGAATACCCTAGGGGGTGCAAGTGTGATTTGTGTGTCCATTTTCATGCTTGTTTATCTTGAAATTAGGTCAAACTATTTTTGTCGTTTTTGATTCGCATACAAACCCTAATTCTAACATGGTATAATTAGAAAGCAATAAAGTGCGAAAAAATAAATTTACTAAGCTATTACAACACCATATATGGGAAGGGGGGTACAAATGTTCAAATGAGGATTTTGACAAGGAATTTAAACCTAAACTATTACATCAATATTGAATTATTTACAAGATAATTTAATTGCACAAATTAAATAAAATAAGAATGAATATGCAAGATGCAAAAAATGGTTTTTGTATGTATGAAAAAAAAGTATTTTTATATGTCAAAATAAACAAAAATAAAAGGATTATTTTTTGGAGTTTTTATGCTTTTAGGGCAAACCCTAATTTTATTAAGTGAAATGTATTATTTATTTATTATATACAAATATTATTTATTATATACTAAAATAAAATAAAAATGAAGTATATTTGTCAAAAGGTATTTTTTTTTATATTAAATATTAATAAGAAAAATAAAAGTGTGTATATTTTGTAATTTAACCTAAATATATTAATATCTATATAAATATTTGTATTATTTACTAATATGTATTATATATGCAAATTAATAATATTTAATATTTAATAAAAAAGTATTTTTTATATAAAATATTTTCAGAAGGTAAAACAAAATAAAAATGAAAATAAAAATGTGTTTGTATATTTTTAGTATTTTTTAATAAAAGTGTATCTATTTATTTATTTATGTATAAAAACTAACCTAAACAAACAAATATCTAATAAATAGGAAAATAGTTCAAAAAATTATTTTTATATTTTTTATATTATGAAGAAAAATAAACAAGTCAAACCAAAAAAAGAAAAGTCAAAAAATCATTAAAATGAACAAAATGGGCTCAGGGGGTGTAGAAGCAAAATCAGGGTGCAAAAAGAAATGTGAAACAGGCCCAGCCCAGAACCAGGTCATCTTCAACCTCAGAACATCTTTTGTTCAAGCAAACACGCGTTTCCTATCTCCCAATTCCTGGACTTTTAAGCAAAACTTTCAACATGAAAAATGTAGAGCATGAGAAGACGAATCCAGGGATATAAAGAACTTGACTTAACTCTCTAAGATGAGGGAGAATTTCTTCTCCCCCAATTCCTGACCTAGTTTTTCATCAATGTTCAGACTCAAAATTCTCTAAGCATACATAATATAAATGAAATCTAATCACATGGGCATGTTCAGGGCTATGATTGTGACATGTTTCCTTCACAAACCTAAAGCTAACAATGCCTATACTGAGAGATAGAACTTCATGAATATACCTGTTTAGTTGGAATCGTGCCTTGCAATGGAGGAGCTTTCAGAGCAAGATGATGGTTTGTACAGCTTCCTTGAAGTGTGAGGATGCTATTCCAAGTTCTACTTTGTCCTGAAACCTCTTGAATCGTGCTAGAGAACTTCAACTGCAAAACAAGAAAATGAAAATGGTGAAGTGGCCTGGGAGTGTTACAGGTCGTGTTTTAGGTTTTGGTTAGCTTCAAGGGATGCTATGGAATGTGTTTGATGAGTTTTTAGCAAGAAAGCATGGAAGTTTTGAGCTATGGGATTCAAACTGTAGGGATGCCCTGTTTTGAGCAGTTTGAAGGTGATTCTGGCAATGGGGAGGTATTGGGGATCTTAGGGTCGTGCTTCAGCTTAGGATCAATGTTTAGAATGTGTTTGATAACTTTATCTAAGCCTTAGTTCACTGATATGAGAGTTGGTATGTCATATGCAATGTTTCTTGAACTTTAAGCAAGCAATGGTCAAGTTGTGCTTCTAGCCTGTACAGGCCCCCATACTATGCTGCTAAACTTCTCCTTGATCAGTGTGATTAACTCATAAACTTGTGCCAATTAGATTTCCTTTGTACCTTCTTGATTTGCTTTAGACATAAAGTGTAACTTTTGCAAAAATGGATATAATGCTTTTTCCAATTTTGGATTAATCCTTCATACAATGCTTGAACACATAGAACATGGTCTTGGCACAATGAGTTTGCATTAAATTTATGAGTGTTGAATGGTTTGGTACCCTTGTTCCAAAAATTGTAACTTGAGATACAAGCTTCTTTTGGGAAAACTTTGTGAATCAAAGTTGTAGATTATGCAATAGGCTACAACTTTCATGTTTTGACTTTTGCTTTAATCCAAATGAATCTTGGTGATAAAGTGGGGCAAAGTTGGGAAAAATTAGGGTTTTCCATAACTTAGAAAAATTCTAAGTTATGAAAAATTCTCATTTCAAACCCTAATTTGCAATTTTTGATTTCTTGGTGAACAAGTTTCATGATTTGGCATGTTTTGATGAAAAATGAATCTTGACACTTGATTTTGACCAAAAAGTCAAAGTTTGACTTTTCAGTATACAGTCAAAATTGATCAATTGACTGGGAAATTCAACTGTCAATCTTGTGCATTTAGGATCTTTTGAACTTGTTGAGCATGTCAAGATAATTCCATGGGGTCCTTGAGTCCATATGTGAGCTTGGTTTGCCATTGGCTAAGTCAAACAGTCAAAAATTGCCTTTGTGCAGTCAAAACCCTAAAAATGACCATTTTGCCCTTTTGATGATCTGATCAAATTTCTTGTGGAATTGTGATCCAAACTTGATCAAATGGTCCATGTGAGTTCATAATGTTGATGTGGGTCAATTTTCATGAGATTTGACTGTCAATTGGCCACAGTTGACTTTTTCCCCAATATAGTTGATTTCTAGGTCAACTGTCCAATTGACTGGGCAAAATTTGGAATCAAGACTTGAAACTTGGTATGGATAAACTTGGGAGTCCAACATGAAGCATGAAAGTCATCTTAGGCATTTTAGGTCAAAATATCTTTGTGCAATCACAAACCCTAATTTGGGTCAACAGTGCAAGGAGAAGTCTTGAGCAGAGGAAACCCTAACTGGATCTTGATCTTCAAGGGTCTTGTGATGAGAAAATGTTGAGGAAATGGGAGGGCAAATTTTGGGGTACAACAAAAGCGTAACACTATGTCTCATTGGATTACCTTGCATCCAGACTTCAGTATCAACTATCAAGCTCGGAAGACACTGATCAATCAGATTCATCTTCAACCAACGGCAAAGCAATGAGATGCTCGAGGACATAAAAGCAATAGCAGAGTTGGAACCCAGTGGGATTGTTCACATAGATGTTTTGTTTTCTTTTTACAAATTGTATAAATTCTATTTGTTCGGCAGCGTTCTCTTACTAGGACGTCAGCCTCTTGTACAAAAACGCTTATTTACAAGCCAACTTCAAAATCAATACAAATTCATTTTCAGACAAAATTCAAATTGTTTTTCCTTTATCTGTTTTGTTTTGCAAAGAACGTCCAATGTTCATTTTTTATATATGCATTTGACATTAATTGCTGCTCATGAATATTTACATGTGAAACAAAAGATGAATTACTGGTAATATCAGAAGCAGGGGCAAAAAGAAATGTCCAAGCTGTGTAGTTGCTTTGTCCACCAGGTACAAGGTAGATTCAGCTGAAGAATATGGCTACGATACTTTCACTCCCCGCAGAATAAGACAGTAATGGTAGCTCTCCCAACTGAGACTTGCAGCTAGGTACAAATCAACAATACTCTCCCCAAGTAGAGTTAGCCTACCATCAGCCCTAAAAAGGTTGGGTATCCCCAGAAGGTCTTAATCTTCCCCAGCGGAGTATGAAGATATTCCCTAGCAAGTATAAGAGCATCCCCGACAGTCTTAATATTCCTCAACAGAGTATAAGAATGTTCCCCGGTGGAATACAAGATACCCCCAGTGAAGCCATCTCCCCAGCGCAGTCTAAAAAAGCTTTCCCAACAGAGTTGAATCATCGTCCCCAGTAGACTCTAGAAGTTTATCCCCAGCAGAGTACAATAAACCTCCCCAGCCAGGTTCAAAAGAGCATTCCTAGCAGAACTTAGAGGTTTATCCCCACAGAAGTCTAACATGGTTATCCTCAGCAGGTTGCAAGTGAAAGATCATCCCCAGCGAAGTTCTTCCTTTCCCCAAACAAGAATTCAATCCTCAACAGATTCACCATCACCACCAACGGTAATCCATCCCCAGCGGAGTTTATCAGCGGAATCCCCAGCGGATTTTATTGTTAAAAATCCTCAGCAGAGCATCTCTTCCCCACAGAGTAATTCCCCTCGGAGTAATCTCTTCATCGGTTTATTCCCCAACGGAGTCATCTCCTCCTGCAGGTTTATTCTCACAATCATCTTCGTTCATCATCCCCAGCAGAAACGAAGAACTCAACTCTATTCTCCAGCAGCTCCGGGATTTATTTTCTCCAGCTAAAACATTACATGTCCATACATCATGATGCATGCATATACGCATCATACCATACAATCTCATTTATGTTGAGAACATCATTGCTTGATCCATATCATGCATTGCATATGACTGACCTTTACCTTTCAGGAAGGATGCAGTTAAACTCTCAACCATGACAATGGAGACAAAATCAGTTAAATCGATTCCTAAAGATTTTTCTGAGGCGAAGCCAGTCAATGGAGACAAAATCAGTTAAATCGATTCCTAAAGATTTTTCTGAGGCGAAGCCAGTCAATGGAGACAAAATCAGTTAAATCGATTCCTAAAGATTTTTCTGAGGCGAAGCCAGTCAATGGAGACAAAATCAGTTAAATTGATTCCTAAAGATTTTTCTAAGGCGAAGCCAGTTAATGGAGACAAAATCAGTTAAATCGATTCCTAAAGATTTTTCTGAGGCGAAGCCAGTCAATGGAGACAAAATCAGTTAAATTGATTCCTAAAGATTTTTCTGAGGCGAAGCCAGTCAATGGAGACAAAATCAGTTAAATTGATTCCTAAAGATTTTTCTGAGGCGAAGCCAGTCAATGGAGACAAAATCAGTTAAATCGATTCCTAAAGATTTTTCTGAGGCGAAGCCAGTCAATGGAGACAAAATCAGTTAAATCGATTCCTAAAGATTTTTCTGAGGTGAAGCCTGTCAATGGAGACAAAATCAGTTAAATCGATTCCTAAAGATTTTTCTGAGGCGAAGCCAGTCAATGGAGACAACTCGTCAATGGAGACAACCCGTTAATAGAGACAACCCGTCAATGGAGACAACCCGTCAATGGAGACAACCCGTCAATGGATACAACCCGTCAATGGAGACAACCCATCAATAGAGACAACCCGTCAATAGAGACAACCTGACAATGGAGACAACCCGTCAATGGAGATAACCCGTCAATGGAGATAACCCGTCAATGGAGACAACCCGTCAATGGAGACAACCCGTCAATAGATACAATCTTTCAATAGAGACAACCCGTCAATAGAGACAACCCGTCAATGGAGACAACCCGTCAATGGAGACAACCTTTCAATAGAGACAACTCGTCAAAGGAGACACCCCGTCAAAAGAGACAACCCGTTAATAGAGACAACTCGTCAAAGGAGACACCCCGTCAAAAGAGACAACCCGTCAACGAAGACAAAACCACCTATCAATAATATCCAAATGGCATCTGTAAGCCCATTCCCGACATCACAATGCTGATACTACTTCATGCGAGTGCAAATTTCTGGGCACTCTAGTGTTCAATCATCTTCCACCTTCGGATCACGAAAGGCCCAAACGCAAATCTATATCCTCAGGTTTAAGAAGATTGAACAAGGGCAACTGTTGTACCCCAAAATTTTCCCTCCCATATTTCTCAAGACATGTTAAGAATAATCTCTAAGTGTTCAAGATGGCTCAAGAATTGGATAGTCAAACCTTCTCCTAAGGCAGTCAATTCAAAATTAGGGTTTTGTGGTGCATCAAGGTCCTTACATCCAAATGACCTCAAGTGCTTCCCAATGTTCTAATATGTTCTTAAGTTCATCCATGTCAAATTTCAAGCCTTGCAGAGGAAGTTTGGTCAGTCAATTGCTCAAGAGGTCCAAAAATAGACTATGCTAGGGCAAAAGTCAACTGTGACCTGCAAATAGTCAAAACTCAAGATTTTTTGTAAACATTCTCATTTTTAAGGATAATGCATCATTTTATAAAGGATTGATCATGATTCATCAAGGATTGCTCAAGATTCATCAAGATTCAAAAGTTGCTAAATTAGGGTTTTGTAGGAAAAGTCAACTCAACTTTGACCAAGCATAACTTTCTCATACTTTATGAGAAATGACCCATCAAAAGCTCATTTTAAAGAGGATGAAATTTCTTACAATACATCTTCACACCCCAAGTTCAAGAAACGCTCTCACAAAAAGTTACAAATTTGGACATTATAGGCCATTTTTGAAAGTCAACAAAAACACATTTTTTCCAAAGCTTATAACTTGAGCATGGAACATCAAAATGATATGAGACCAAAAGGGTTGGTTAGAGGACATCTCATGGGTTCTAAAAAGTCCAAGAACACCTCCAAAAGTTCAAAATTGGAGAAGTTATACATTGTTGAAGTTGGGCATTTTTCCAAAATTGCCAAAAGTCAACTATCCTCAAAACTCCAATTTTTGACAAAAGGGTCCACTTTTTTCCACTTGATTTGATCTTGTTACACCACACACGTGCCCTATCTTCAGTTTCATGTCCATTAATTTATTTTTCTATTTTATTTGATTTTTATTGAATTAATTCATTTTAAATCAATATTAATTCAAATAAAATCCAAAAATTGATGGAATGAGATCTTTGTGATCATTACAGCTTTCAAATATCATGATACACTCAATCAAATTCGTATCAAGCATTGTTGTGCACAAAATATTTGATTTGAGGCATTTTTGGAAGCTTGTTAATGGAAGATCATATCAAATCATGATTCATCAATTCATATGGATTCAAGCCCAAGTTTTAACCTAAATTCATTCCTTATTACTCACACAAGCTAGGCATATCGAGAACACGACCTGAAGCTGCCCAAAAACGGCCAAACCAAATTGGAGAAAAAGCTTGGAAAGTTGAAAACTGAAATCATACTTAGAGCTCGATTCAGTCCAAAAACTCAACGCTACTTCCTTGCCTGACATCCAGTGGAGCTAAAGCAATCAAAACCAAGCCTTGAGACCTCTTAAATAGCGCTCATATATCTCCCTACCCGAACCTAGGGTTTTAGAGGTTTGCATTTGGGGTTTTGTTTTGCAGGAACAATTAGAATAAATCATGGGCATAAATGGACTTAGGAGGAAGAGGCGAGCAGGATGATGGCTTTGGCTGGCATTTTTGTGGCCTAAAATCACTTTAGGAGAAAGCAACGGATTTTGCTGCGGATAAAATCCGCAGGTAAAAACCCTGGTTTTTTCAACGAAGAAGACGAAGGCGTGTCTTCTTCCTATTGGTCCATTCAAACTGTGCGCCACCTTTTTTTTATTTTTCAGGAATAACGCTTTATTTTGCATATAATAATTGTCACTTATGCTAATAACAAATAAGCACATTGGCTCAGATGGCAAGCGTGTTAATGCATAGTCTAATGGGACCTGGGTTCGAATCCCAGGTTCCCCAATATATTTATCTTATTTTTCTCTAGGCAATTGTGTGTGGTTTCAGCAAGCATGGACTATCATACTCCTCCTGATCTCAGATGCCAGATGGCCTGCAAACCAAATCCAATGGCCAAGATTGGATATCCACCCTGCGCTCCAGTCAACTTGGTGTAGGGAATTGCAAAAAGTCAGCCCAGGCCAACGCCTGTTGGGCCTTGGATATGCTGATTCCACCTCCTTTCTGGGCCCAACACCCCCTTGGTTTTATTTCTTTTACTTTCTATTATATTTATTTATTTGCCTTATTATTTTAATTAATTATCTTATTATCACTAATTAATAATTTGCCTCATAAAATCAGAAAACACAAATAAAATATTTTTTTTAATTTCATTATTTTCGTAAATAAATAATTTAATTCTTAGTTTTTTTTAATTAGGTATAATGTTAACATTTTTTGCAATAAATTAAAATTAATTAGAATATTAGGTTTTAACAATTTTGACCATTTTATTTTTTATTTCCTTAAATATTCAAAACCCCAAAAATATTTTCATTAATTAATTAATTTAATTATTAGCTTAGGTTTAATTCCAATTAATGTTAAAAATAACAAAAAACATGCTTTCTTTCAAAAAAGGGTCAAAACCCTAAAAAATACCCCGATTTAATTTTCTCGCACGTGATCCATATTCTAATATTATAATTGCTTCCGGCATGTAATAACTTTTTTAATTAGGACTTTAATTATTTATCGCTTTATTTTTACTTTCCGCAATTTAAATTAAAGGGTTTGTCTTTGGCGATGTAAATACCCGACGCCTTGTAATAGTTTAGATTTAATTCCCGCAATTTAAATTCTGCAACTATTAACTGTTAGATGTTTGATAAATAGGGAATGCATGACAAGATCAATCTTTAACCTAAAATCAACCTAGCTCACCCATAACATGTACAGATAAAATTAACCGAACTAACACACTTGCACATGCGCACTCTTAGGGTACACCTCACTTGGTTGCCTTCGAACGTGGTCATTGAGTATAGGAAGTTTTAGAGGTCGTCCTCTTGTCCAAAGATCATAGTTGCCTCGAAACGGTTGCCTCGGAAAAATGATCTAGGATATTAGGGTTACCACTAAGGCGTCCTAACAGTGCTTTAGTGACCGCACGTCCCTTAATCGAATTGACCCGAAAACTCCAACGACGGTGCTACCTACTCCTCAATAGTGGGATAGCATTGTCTAAAGGACATTTGTACAGTTTAATGCCTTTTCGAGTAGGTAGATTGTTCTTAAGTACTTGCTCCTTTTAAAACAAAACAAAAACTTTTCGCACTTACACTCTCTTCAAAACAAAAAACTCTTTCAAACCCACAAACACAAAGAAAAGCAAACTTTTGAAAACACAATGAGCAAGTACCTAAGAGCCTGTGGATAACCACAGATAGAAAGGGTGCTAACACCTTCCCTTTCTATAATCTACCTCCCGAACCCTAGAAATATCTCAAAAAGGAATTTTTCTGTGCTTTTGTCCTTTCCTTGTTGGATAAAATAAAAGACGGTGGCGACTCTTGCTTACCGCGACATTTTGCGATAACAAACGCAAAACGCGAACCAGCATTCAAAAAACAGTCAGTTCTCTCTCCCACCGTATCACAGTAGGGTTACTTCGATATGAAAACTTGGGTAGTAGGGCTGCTTTGGTTGCGCCAATGATTACTCTGTTTTAGCTTTTGAGTGTTGATCATGGACTTACTGGAAATTGTTGATAATAATGTCTTTCCTGAAATAAATACAGGGTTAGTTATATGTGATGCATGAGATGCATTGTATGCTGAAGTTCTCAAAATAAATGAGACTATGTTATATCTGATGTATGCACATGTCATGATGTATGAACATGAAATGCTGACGTGATAATCTGAATCTGGGAAATAACTCCCTGATTGCTATGAAAACCATAGTTCCTCCACCTATGTCGGGGATGGTGAACAAATATGACCGTGCTGGGGATTTGCCCCTTGGATGATAAATATTCTGCCGAACGATACTCTATCTGAGGATAACTCTGCGGGGAATAACTCTGTTGGAGATGAGATATTATGTCGATGGATCAAGCTGATTTGGAGAAATAAACTCAGCTGGGGAAGAATTTTCGTTGCTGGTGATAATGAATTTTGTTGGAGATTGAATTTCTGCTTGTGAGAGAAATAAACTCTGCCTGGGGAAAAAAATTACTGACTCACTCGCAGTTGTGAACCTTAGTTGGGGAGAGTCACTTCTTGCTTGGGGAAGCTGACATCACCGTCTTTGGGTACTTTTTACTCTGTGGGGAGTGTATGTACCACTTCTCATGTTCTCCAGCCGGCTCTATCCCTGTACCTGGTGGGAAAAGGAACTGTAAGGTTTTGGACACTTCTTGTTTTCCCTGTTTTTAGCATTACGAGTAATCGTCTTTTGTTTTTAATGTAAATATTTATGAGCAGTAATTATTTCCAAATGCGTATATCAAAATGAATCATCGGACGTTCTTTGCCAAACAAAATAGAAAAAAAGAAAAACAATTTGAGATTTCTTGTGAAAATGAATTGTATTGATTTTTGAAGTTGGCCCGTAATAGGCATTTTGTACAAAGAGGCTAACGCTCTAGTAAGAGAACACCGCCGAAAGATAGAAATTACAATTTGTGTAAAAGAAATAAAAAACAGCTATGTGAAACAACCCCATTGAGTTTCAACTCTGCTATTGCCTTTATATTTTCAAGCATCTCATCACTTTGCTACATGGTTGAAGATGGATCAGATTGATTGGCGTCGTCTGAGCTTGATAGTTGATACCGAAGTCTGGTCGCAAGATGTTCCAATGTGACATAGTGTTACGCTTCGATCCCTAATTTTTGCCTAGACCGCCCTTTCGGGTTTTCAGTCCATCAGGATACCTTTTTTTGCCCAATCCGCCCTTTCAGGTTTTGGACTTGTCGGGTGTACAGTTTTTTTCATTTTCATCCCTTAATTTTTCCTGAACCCTTTTGGTTCACCGGGAAGCCCTTATTTTTGCCTAGGCCGGTCAACCTAGCGGGTCTTTGATTATGCGTAGTATTTTTTCACTATGTCTTCATTGACGGGGTGAGGAAGGCCGTCACCATCCATGGTGGTTAGAATCATAGCTCCTCCTGAGAACATGTTCTTAACCACAAATGGCCCTTCGTATGTGGGGGTCCATTTGCCCCTGGAATCACCTTGCGGCAATATGATGCGTTTGATCACCAGATCCCCGACTTGATATTCTTGACGTCTGACTTTCTTGTTAAAAGCCTTCATCATTCGCTTTTGATACGTCTGACCATGACAAATAGCAGTAAGCCTCTTTTCATCAATTAGATTCAGCTGATCAAGTCGGGTTTGGATCCAGTCATCTTTGTTCAAACCCGTATCCTTCATAATCCTAAGAGAGGGTATCTGGACTTCGATGGGTAGGACTGCCTCCATTCCATACCCCCAAAGAGTAGGGTGTTGCCCCTGTTGACGCCCGTGCTGAGGTACGGTACCCATGAAGAGCGAATGGTAGCAACTCATGCCAGTCTTTGTATGTCACCGTCATCTTCTGCACAATCTTCTTGATGTTCTTGTTAGCCACTTCAACAACCCCATTCATCTTCGGCCGGTAGGGAGAAGAGTTGTGATGATGTATCTTGAATTATTTGCAGAGCTCGGTGATCATTGTATTGTTGATATTTGTACCATTGTCCATAATGATCCTCTCGGGTACACCATATCGACAGATCAAATTGTGTTGTATAAACCGCGCCACGACGTTATTGGTTACTATAGCAAAGGAAGTTGCCTCAACCCACTTTGTAAAGTAATCAATAGCCACCAGAATGAAACGATGCCCGTTAGAAGTAGTAGGTCTGATCTCTCTGATCATGTCGATGCCCCACATTTCAAAAGGCCAAGGAGCCGTCAAAAAATTTAGGGGAACCGGAGGTATATGTACCTTATTAGCATAGACTTGGCACTTATGACAGGTTCGAGAATGTTGATAACAATCGGCTTCCATAGTCGACCAATAATATCCTGCCTGTAGGATTTTCTTTGCCATAGTATGTCTACTGGAATGAGTTTCGAAGGTACCTTCATGTAACTCTGCCATGATTCTTTCCGCCTCGCTCTTGTCCATGCATCGCAGTAAGGTCGAATCATGGTTGCGCTTATAAAGAATTCCATTACTGATGAAGAACTTTGCAGCAAACCTTCTCAAAAACTTCTTATCATTAACATATGCCTCCTCAGGTTATTCTTGAGCCTCCAGATACCTCTTTACCTCGTGAAACCAGGGTTTATATGCTACCTCTTCAGTCTCAATGTCACAGCAATGTGCGGGTTCATCCAACCTCTCAATGGTAATTTGGGGAGCTTCATTGTCCCACCTAACTTTGAACATAGAAGACATGGTAGCTAGCGCGTCCGCCAACTGATTCTCCTCTCTTGGTAAATGTTCAAAGGTTATCTCCTCAAAGTGTGGGAGCAATGTCAATACATACTCTTTGTAAGGAATAAGGTTCGGGTTCTTAGTATCCCACTCGCCTTTGATCTGACTTATCACCAGAGCGGAATCTCCGAATACACTCAAGAACTTAATCCTCAAGTCAATAGCAGCTCGAAGACCCATGATACACGCTTCATACTCCGCCATATTGTTGGTGCAGTTAAAACATAATCGGGCGGTGAACGGAGTATGACAGCCCTTAGGAGATATGATTACAGCGCCAATTCCATTACCCAACGCGTTCGAGGTTCCATCAAAATACATAGACCAATGGGATCCCTCCTCAGGTCCTTCATCTGGTCCAGGTTCTTCGCAGTCGGTTACCAACATAATATTCTCATCCGGGAACTCGAAATTCATAGACTGGTAGTCATCCACGGCCTGATATGCCAGATGATCTGCCAATACACTCCCCTTGATGGCTTTTTTGGTTGTGTATTGGATGTCGTACTCGGTTAGGATCATCTACCATCTCACTATTCTTCCGGACAAGGCAGGCTTCTCGAAGATATACTTGATTGGATCCATCTTTGATATCAACAAGGTAGTGTGAGTCAGCATATACTGTCTCAACCGGCGAGCAGCCCATGCCAAAGCGCAGCAAGTTTTCTCAAGCAATGAGTATCGGGTCTCACAGTCAGTAAACTTTTTGCTAAGGTAGTAAATAGTGTGCTCTTTTCAGCCAGACTCGTCATGTTGGCCCAGCACACACCCCATTGAATTGTCTAGCACTGTCAAGTATAAAATCAAGGGTCTTCCTTCAACTGGAGGCATCAAAATTGGTGGTTCTTGAAGGTATTCCTTGATTCTTTCGAAAGCGGCCTGGCATTCCTCATTCCACTGTACCACTTGATCTTTCTTCAACAGCTTGAAGATTGGCTCACAAGTAGCAATCAGATGTGAAATGAATCTGGAAATGTAATTCAGACGTCCCAAGAAACCTCTAACTTCTTTTTTTATGCGGGGAGCCGTCATCTCTTGTATGGCTTTTACCTTTGCAGGGTCCACCTGAATACCTTTATCACTGACAACAAAACCCAGAAGCTTACCAGACCTTATCCCGAAGGTACACTTATTCGGATTCAACCTTAGCTTGTATATCTTCAACCTGTCAAACAGTTTCTGGAGATGATCAAGGTGCTCCTCTTTAGTCTGGGACATGGCTATCATGTCATCAACATAAACCTCGATCTCGTGGTGAATCATATCGTGGAACAAAGCGACCATGGCGCGCTGATAAGTTTCCCCAGTATTCTTCAACCCAAAAGGCATTACCTTGTTACAAAAGGTGCCCCGCTGTGTAACGAAGGTTGTCTTCTCCATGTCCTCAAGAGCCATCTTGATCTGGTTGTAGCCAGAAAAACCATCCATGAAGGAGAAGATATTGTGTTGCACGGTGTTGTCGACCAAAACATCAATGTGAGGAAGTGGGAAGTCATCCTTGGGGCTTGCCCTGCTCAGATCTCTATAGTCCATACACATCCATACCTTACCGTCCTTCTTAGGTACCGAAACGACGTTAGCAACCCATTGCGGATAGGAAGTGACAACTAAGAATCCTGTGTCGAACTGTTTCATGACCTCTGCCTTGATTTACTCTGACATTTTGGGGCGCATATGGCGGACCTTCTGCTTTACCGGAGGGCAGTCTTCTTTAGTCGGCAGGCGATGTACAACAATATCAGTGTTCAAACCATGCATGTCTTCATAGGACCAGGCGAAGATCTCAACATAGTCGTGTAGCAATCTGTATTAACCGTTGTTTGACACTAGGCTCCATATTTGCACCTATTTTAACCTTTTTCCTGTCTTCCTCTGTACCCAAATTCACTGACTCAACTGGCTCTTCATGAGGCTGTATGGCCCTTTCTTGCTGCTGTAACAGTCTAGCAAGTTCTCCAGGCACCTCACAATCATCCTCACCTTCGTCCTCGGCTTGGTTGATCGGATTTTTGAAGTCATAAATGGCAGTAGCAAAGTTATTATCAATGGGATCCATAGTGGATATGGATCTGCATTATGATACGTGAGTGTGTGTAAGAGCATAGCTGTTTTGATAAAGTGAGAGACAGAAAAGAAAAACAAAGAGCGCAAAATTTTTAATGCAAGAAGTCCAATGCTTTATTAATGATATATGAAATGACAAATAATAAGCCCTCACAAGCGAAACCGAGGTGCCCCGGGCAAGGCATCGGGCCATAAAGTTTTCAAACTGTTTATTACAAATCTTAAAACAAAAGTCAATTACTGCGGAATAAAAGAAATAGGTATGAAGTCCTTCGCTGTCCAGTTGTTCAGTCCTCTGTTGGTTGTTGGGTAGATCCAGTTGTCGATGTCTGAATCTTCTTCATTGTCCTTAATTGTGTTAACTCCCCAATTGTTGATGTGTAGAGGGGGGCTTCCAATCTGTGCGCTCCTAATAGCCCTTTGAGCCCCTGTAGTAAAGTCCAAACCAAATTTGTCAGTTTTATAAGGGAAATCAGGGAGCCGACCCCAGTTGGTACACCCACCTTCTTCAATTACATCCCTGGCATCTTTGAGAGAAGCCATTTTTAATGGAGGTTTGCTGGTGGTAACTTCAGTTGATGCCGAGAACTGAGGGACCTCTTCGAAATTTTGACAAGGTGTTTCTATGAATTCCCCGTCCATCTCCACGTAGCGGAAGGAATTGAGATGACTCACCATATACTCCTCTTCACCTTGTACCGTGACAATCTTCCCCTTCATCGGATATTTCAACATTTGATGGAGTGTGGAAGTCACTGCCCCAGCCTTATGAATCCAAGGACGACCCAGCAAGCAAGAATACGACGGATTGATATCCATTATGTAGAAGGTGGACCCAAAGGTCTGAGAACCCACCTTGATAGGGATGTCCACCTCCCCGTGCACCATTCTTTTTGACACATCAAAAGCCCTTACCACGATATTACTCGGCTTTAGAATCAAACCTTCACAATCCAGCCGGTCTAGCACTTTCTTTGGTAGAACATTCAGTGAGGACCCGGTATCTACTAGCACATAGGCCATAGTGGTGCCCCTGCACTCGATCGATACATGCAGAGCATCGTTATGATTTCTCCCCTTAGCAGTCAGATCTGCATCTGAAAATCCTAACCCATTGTCAGCAGTTAGGCTAGCCACACAATCCTTGAACTGATCTACAGATGTTTCATGTGGCACATACGTAGTCTTGAGAAACGCAATCAAAGCCTTCGCATGGGCTTCAGAACACAATAACAGGGACAACACATAGATCTTTGACGGGGTCTTCCCCAGGTGCTCGACTACATTGTAGTCGCTCTTCTTGATAATTTTCAAAATTTCCTCTATCTCTTGTTTCGAGGTTTCTACAATGACCTTTTTAGGTGCCTCCGTTCGGGTAGGCTCACCTATGATTTCTTTGCCTTGAATCCTAGATGGCTCAGTGACGGGGGTGATAACTGGAGTAGAAACTAGGACAGTAGTCGATGTACTAGCAGACTGAGCGACAACAGGTTTGTGGGCAGTCGGACGGGAAATCTCAGGAGAAAAGAGTCTTCCACTTCTAGTGACCTTGCTAGCCCCAACAATATTACTGATATCTGTATCGGCTTCTTCAGTTCTCAGATCTTGTTTAACACCATGGTAATATATATCAACACCATAATGCCATGGGATAGCCTTATCTTTGGTATATGGGATGGGACCCGGAGCGGTGACTATTAATGGAGCAATTCTTGTAACTGGTGTAACCCTAACAGGTTTTCTCGAGGAAACCTTGGAAGGGTTGGCGGAAATGGTTAGTATGGAAACATCTTCAAACGGAATCATAGGCTTCTCAAACAAAAATTCTTTATTATCCATCAAGCGCTGAACACCTGACTTCAATAAGCAACAACCGGAAGGCAGAATGGAACACATGTGGCAACCTTCACCACAGCCTGGAAATAAATCGGTCGAAAATAAATTCTTCTTAACCGTCATCAAAGGAGTAGAAATTTCTTCCACAGAGGTCACAAACGAATCGGTGTCCACAGCATTGACTCCACGACCATGTTTGGGCATAGGAGCAGTTATAACGATTGGTTTTTCCGGAGCATCAAACTCCATCTCTTTAGTATCCAGCAAATCTTGCACTTTATTCCTCAGAGCCCACCAATCGTTTGTGTCGTGGCCAGGACTTTCTGAATGGTAGGTGCACCGCGCGTTAGGATTGTATCTGGGAGAAGCATTGTTTGGATTCTTGGGGGCCTCTTTCAAGGTTGCCAAGTTGGATTTTAACAAATGAGGCAGAACTTCAGCCAAAGTCATATTGATGCGGGTAAACTGTCGTTGTGGTCTTTCCACCCTTTCCTGATTGTTGCATTATGGAGTAACTGTTGGTCTTGACATTACTACAACATTTACGGCTTGAAGGTGTTCAGGTCTGCTTTGGCCCCTTGGGCCATAGAATGCACTAGCTTCCTTCTTACCGGTAAAAGGCTTCTTCGTTGCACTTAACGAAACATCCTTATTTATCTTACCACCTCGGATACCAGCTTCCACTCTCTCTCCAGTCAGAATCAACTCAGTAAACCCAGACGACAAACTGTCGATCAGATGATTGAAAAATGGACTAGATAGCGTCCCTATAAACATGTCAACCAACTCCCTATTAGACAAAGGGGGTTGGACTCTTCCATCCAAGTCTCTCCACTTCTGAGCATAATCCTTAAAACCTTCACCTGCACTCATGGACATACCCTGGAGCTGAGTACGAGTGGGAGCAAGGTCGGCGTTATACTAATACTGCCTGTAAAAAGTAGCAGCAAGGTCTTCCCAGTTTCGGACACTAGCTCCTTCCAACTGATAAAACCATTCAAGTTGAGTCCCTGACAGACTATCTTGAAAGAAATGTACCCACAAATTTCTATCAGCAGTGTGGGGTTGGATTTTTCTTACGTAAGAGCGGAGATGGAGTTTTGGACAGGATACTCCATCATATTTGGCAAAAACCGGAGCTTTGAACTTATGAGGGATCACCACTCCCGATACCAGTCTCAGTTCTCCAAAATCCAAACCAGGTATTTTCTGAATCTCCATAGCACTCATTCGGTCTTCTAGTTGCTTGTACCTATCCTCAGCAGGAGGATATTGTTCATCATCGAAATCAATGTCATTATCAGAGACTGCAGGACTATGGTCCTTTAACCTTTCTTGATTCTCCCCGTCTTTGGATGAGGAGGTCATATCAACTGGTTGTCTCAACCTTTCTCCGAATCTTCTACCCATGTTAAGAATACCAACCTTCTTCTTCTTCTTCTTCTCTTTTAGAATAAGGGTCTTCAGATCCTCGTGCCCTTTAGCCAGACTTAAGAACATTTGTTAGAATTGAGCGTTATGTGCCTGAAGATCTTTGAGAGCTTGATCGAAAGACATTTCTACTGAAATAAACAGCGAAGAAGATGAGAAACCTATAATGGTACATGTAATGGTGTGCATGATAATGGGATGCGCATGTAATGATTTCAAAGACTTTGGGAGATTTAAATTTGTAAACCAAAAATAAAAAAACTTTTTTAGATTAACTTTGAAAGGTTCAACAATGGCTTTAAGGCGTTAAAAATAAGTAAATAAACAAACTCTAAAAACTAGAAAAAGCAAAAATAAAAAGTCCCATGGACGCTTCCTCTTTGTGTCGATGTAGTCATTGATCACTCTTTCTTCCTCGAGCTGCCTGGTGAGCTTCAAAATCTTCCTTTCTTGCTCATGGTACTTTTCCCGGTAAGTGTCCCGCTCATTCTTCATCTGAATCCAAGATCTCTACAACTCCCCAGGATTAGTGGGCATGTAGGGATAGAGAACCGTATAAGGAATGCCTTCTTCATTAGTGGGCTCCACAATTACTGGCAATACGGCTTCATAGGACATCCCAAGCTACTGGGCACGAGCTCGGACCTATTGGAGGTAAGGCTGCATAGGAAGAGAAGTCTTTGGTCCCAACTCTTGGGGGACAGATCTGTTCACCATGCTCCAAGCTCGTATAAACCTCTGGCGATGCTCCTTAACGTCCTCCTTGTAGTCAAATACAATGTCCTCAAGAAGTAGCTCATGGGGACCATCTCTCTGAGCGTGACCAAATTGTCGTAAAGCTAGGAGAGGATTATAAGTTATACCCCCTCTGATTCCAAGCAATGGGACATTAGGGTATCCCCCATAACGATCAATAACAGCAGTGTCTTCCATAGCCCAGGAACTCCAAAGAATATCTGTATGGGCAAGTGACATTATTCTGTAGGACCATCCCAAACCTTCTTTGTTCTTCAGCACAGACTTAGGGAGGTGCGAAATAAACCACCTTGACAGCAGCGACATGCAACACATAAGAGTCCCTCTTCTTCGCACGGTACGAGTATAGAGGGCATTCAAGATATCACCCAGCATGGTAGGCACAGGATTGCGAGAAAGGAAAATCTTGACAGCATTCACATCTACAAAAGAATCTGGATTCGGGAAGAGAACCAACCCATAGATAAGGAGAGCCAAGATATCTTCGAAAGCCTGAAAATCCAAATTATCCCAGAATAGTTGAGCCTGATCTATCAGAAATTTGGCTAAGAAACCTTCGATCCCGCTTCGTGTTTCCCAATTGGATACTACATCAGCCTGTTTCAAATGCAGAGCTGAGGTAACGTCTTCTGGTCTAGGAACTTCTTCTATACCTGTGAAGGGTACCTGTTCAAGAATGGATATGCCTAATAGGTGAGAGAACTCTTCCAAGGTGGGAACCAACTGGTAATCTGTAAAGGTGAAGCAATGATGCACGGGATCGAAGAACTGGAAAAGTACACTCATCATCTGCTCATCAAGATTTGAAGTGACCAGGCTGAGAAGTTGACTGTGTCTCTTAATGAACATAGAAGTCTCAGAAACTCTTAAGGCTAACTCTTTAAGTTGAGCAGGTATTTGCACAAAGTTGACTCGGATGGTATTTCTGCGCACGGAAGCCATAATCTGCAAAACAGAACAAAGATAAATTCCTTTGGTCTTTGAAATGGTTAGTATAATGAAATATGAATGCCATGTTATGATGCATGATGTCATGGTAAACCATAGGTATAGCAAACACAAATATTGCAAACACAGTCAAATCACACAAAACCCTTAGGTTTAAGTCTTGCATGAAGTCAAAGGTAGTACCCTCTTGAAGTTAAGTTGGTTTCAACTTGTCCTAGAAAAAGTAACCGGGTTCTAGAGGGTCTCAATATCACTGACCATCCTCCATCGGTCATGGTTTCAGTTCACGCAATCTTTTCTTGCAGCCGGAACTATCTCGAGAGTATGGTCTCAATGAGTGTAGCATCGAGTATCAACCAGTTCCCAGCTTTACACTGAGGCCGGCTATCTCACTACTTTCTAATGGCCAAGTTGGTCGATTAAAGGTTCTAAGGTCAGTTGATGCTTAACGACACCGCGCAGTGGTCCTGTATTCTCCTCGTTTCTCCATAAGGGATACTGGTACCAACCAATGTGCCACATCAACGTAGCTACTGCTTCAACCGTATCGGTCTATGCTGTACAGTTCCCTCACAGTCTATTGCTACTTACCTAAAAGGTGTCCCCAGATCCGGGTTAGGATCTATAGTAACTCCCAAACAAACCCTTTAAAAGTAAAGCAATCAAAGCAATCAAGAGAAGCAATTATGATGAACTAGATTCTAAGGTATACCCCACTTATTAATTCCCCAGCAGAGTCGCCAGTTCTGTAATACGGTGGCAGAACCGACTGTTTTGAAATGTTGGTTTGCGCTTTGCGTTTTTTATTTGTAAAATGTCGCGGTAAGCAAGAGTCGCCACCGACTTTTATTTCATCCAACCGGAAAGGAAAAAAGTACAGAAAAAGTCCTTTTTCAATATTTTGAGTACGGGGGGTAGATTATAGAAAGGGAAGGTGTTAGCACCCTTTCTATCCATGGTTTTCCATGGGCTCTTAGGTACTTGCTCATCTTTTAAAATTGCTTGTGTATGTGCTTCGTTTTGAAAAGTTTGACTTCGTGATAACCCTTGTATCAGTCCTCAATGGTGTGACGAAGTTTATTTTGAAAATTTGTTTGAAAGGTTTTTATGTGAAAAGATTTGTTTTGAGCAAGTACCTACTAGCATCTACCTACTCGAAAAAAAGATCATTTCTATTCTTGTTTCCTTTAGACAGCGCTATCCTATTATTGAGAAATAAGTAGCATCGTCGTTAGAGTTGTAAGGGTCAATTCGAAAGGGACGTACGATCACTAAAGCAATGTTAGGACGTCTTAGTAATAACCCTAAAGTCTTAAGATCGTATTCGAGGTAACATTTCTGAGGCAACATTTCTGAACCGGACATTTGATCTTTGTTAGATAGGAGGGCAACCACTAAGACACCCTATACTTAATGATCGTTTACCGAAGGCAACTGAAGTGTGAGTATACCCTAAGAGTGATATGTGTGAGTGATCTGTTTTCAATTATTTAGTCTTTGCACATTAGGATTTTCTAACTGTATTAAATTATCATGCAATCTTGCCATTCAATCCTATTAACATACATCTAGACAATTAAATATTTGCGACAATTAAAATGTGAGAAAGTAAACCTACACTATTACAAGGCTTCGGGGAGGGGATTAGTTACATAGCCAAAATCCCGCAAAAGACGATAATTAAAATAAAGTCCTAGATTAAACTATTACAAACCATGAACAGTTACATCAATATTGTAAGAATAATAAACACGCGTGATGAATCGAATACGAGACAAATAGGGTTTTGACCCTAACTTAAACCTAATTGCGATTAGTTAAAAAAAGTTTTTGTTGTGTTTTAAGAAAATAATGGAATTCTAAAACCTATTTTTTGTATTTTTATTTAAGAAAAAGAGCAAAATTGAATTTAATTAAAAGTTAACCTAATTTCTATTTTTTATTTTATTTATGAAAGCAAATTATAATTTCCCAAAATTAGACTAAATTAAATTAAAATGATAAATTTCATTAAAAAAAGTCTAATCCTAATTTTTGTGAATTCTTGATTTTATGATTTTTATGAAAAAAAATATTATTTAGTGATTAATAAAAAAAATAGTTAAAGAAAAAATAATTAAAATAAATAAGCAAAGAAAGATTGAGATGGGCATGCATCAGCAAATGGTGGGGGTGTGATTTGAGATTCTGAGCCCAACTAAACTAGGCTTGTTTGGACTTCGTGGGATTCGCTGCACATGTTGACTTAGGATGCAGGATGGTCCTTCAGTGAAAGGCGTTAGATCCTGGCTAGCTGATGAATCTGACGATTGGATCTTGATGCCTCATGATGGACTCCAAAGGGCGTGACGTACTGGAACCTATAGAGAAATTCAGGAAAATGCAAAAGTACCATGCATGGGGTCGAACCCATGACATGTACCTTATAGCCTCTCCCTCTTGCCAACTGCGCTGGAATCTTTAGTCATAATATTAGTGAAATAAATGAAACAAAAGGCAAACAAGGTGCTAGTGTTGAATCCAAATGACACACATACGTTGTGGGGCCCTGGGAGCTTGAGTGGACCAATAAGTTTTGGAGAGAGGAAGAACTCGTTTGATCCCAGCCAATGAGGTTATGGGAAATAGCCACACAGGCTTTGACCTCCCCCTGCAAAAATCAAACCACCGGCTCTGGTGTCTCCGGTCACCTTCTCTGGCGACCCTCCAAGACCGATCCTGCAAAACACGCATCATCAAGGTATAAAAAGGACCCTACCCCCCTTGAAATTTCCCCAGGAATCCAATGGTGATATCCATTCATCCTAAAAATTCTTGTATCATAAAATCCTAAGCTTGCTTCTTCCCAAACCCTAACAATGGTGTCTTGTGATTCTGGGCTTATTCTTCACATGAAATACGTCCAAAATTTTATGAATAATGCCAATAGTATGAATATGCAAGCATAATGTATTTATATTAAGGATAGAACTATTTTTAGAAATTGAAAAGTTACCAATATGAGAGGGCTGGGTTGGCACGATTTGGTAGGCTTTGGCCCTTGCAACTAGTCTGGTTCCACTCCTAGAAATCTCAGAATGATGATGGAGTGCTTGGAATTAAGGGAAAGGGGTTGTCTTGATTGTTTGAAGATTACACCACTTCTTTAAATTTTGAGAAACTTCTCCCTTGAGGCAGGCTGCGTATCCTCTCCCCTTTAGGGTTGGAATGTCTTGCTTAAATAGTGAATCAACATTAGGTTAACATATATGAACTAAACCAAATGACTTGAATAAGTTTTCAAAATAAATCCAATATTTCCTATTTTGAAGATTCTCCTCCTTTATCAATCTTACACAATTTCTTTTGGTTATTTCCATCATGTATGGATTGTGGTTCAATGTAAAATCAAATCAAAACAAATCTTTACTATTTTTTGCTATTTATTTGAATTATTTTGACTTTTTAATGATAAAATAAAAATAAAATAAATAAATAAAGAAAAAGGTGAATGGGTGATGATTTGGATCATGGACTATGTTAGGAATGATATGCAAGCATAAAAAGTCAGGGCCATTTAGCAAAAAATGCAAATTTGAGCATGTTTGACTTTTGGCAATTTTGCAAAAAGGGTCAACTTGGTCAATACATAACTCTCTCAATTTTGACCCTAGATAGGTGTTCTTGGACTTTTTAGAAATCTTAGGATTTCCTCTAAGCAACCCTTTTGGTCTCGTCTCAATTGAGTCTTACATGTTCTTGTATGAAGCTTTGACCCAAAAGGTGTTTTTGTTGACTTTTCAAAATGACCTATAATATCCAAATTCATATCTTCTTGTGAGTGTATATTTTGAACTTGGGAGCTGAATATGAATTGTAGGTAATTTAATCCTCTTACAAATGAGCTTTGGATGGGTCATTTTTGATAAAGTATGAGAAAGTTATGCTTGGTCAAAGTTGAGTTGACTTTTCCTGCAAAACCATAATTTAGCAACTTTTGGGTTTTGATGAATTATGGGCAATCCTTGATGAATCATGATCAACCCTTGATAAAATGATGAATGATACTTCAAAATGATTATGTTGACCAAAAATCTTGAAGTTTGATTGTATGTGGGCCACAATTGACTTTGACCTAGTGTAGTTGATTTTCAGGCCTTTGAGCAATTGATTGAGCAAACTTCTTCTGCAAGGCTTGAAACTTGACATGGAGGATCTTGAGAACATATTAGGACAATGGTGAGCATTTGGAATCCTTTGGACTCAAACATCTTTATGCAAAATGAAACCCTAATTTGAGGTAGACTGGCTTAGGAGATAGTTTGTCTGGTCAACTCTTGAACTTCCTTGAGCAATTTGAGGAACTCACTTGCCCTGTGTTGAGAAATATGGGAGGGAAAATTTTGGGGTACAACATGTAGCAATACCGGTTTTAATGTAAATTTGAGCATCTCTCGTTTCCATTTATAACTGATGTATTTTCCGTTTCTATTTCGCAGCTACCTCATATAGGAGTTGCTTCCTTGTACAAATGCCTATTCATAGGCCAATCAATAAAATCTGCTTTCATCAAAGTTGTCTCTTATTATCATGAAATGTTTTTGTATGCAGAATGTGTTTTATTTGTTATTAAACATTGCATTAGAAACATGGGGAATAAAAATTCTCAAGTCGAGATAAAACTTGACTTTATGTTGATGTATAACCAAGTGAGAATGTCGTATGCATTCCAAGTGTTGTTGTTCCTTGCAGGTAGCAATTTGTAATGGTCACCCTGACCTAGCCAGCATACAAAGCCGCCTTCATCTCCTGCAGACAATTTCAAACAACCTGATTCGCCAAATGAATTCAGAAAGTTCAGAGTCGTCATTTGACTTGGCACGCGCAAGTACACCCCCAGTGGAGTTAATCAAGAACATCCCTAGTGGAGCTAAACCGAGGCATTCATAGAGCTCAACCGGGGCATTTGCAGAGCTAAACCGGGGCATTCATAGGTGTCCATGCCCATCTCTTATCCCCAGGTGATTCAAGAGATAATTCCCCAGTGTGCGTAAACGTGGGGCACGCATTCGGAGAGATTCACTTGGTGTTCAGTATCCATTCTTCGACATATTCAGTTCTATCATCCTCTCGACGGTTCAGGATGTATGGAAGTTGGTCAGATTATCTCTTCCCCAACGGTACAATTCAGAATCCAGAAGCGTACCTGAAGACTCGTTTCGTCCGCAATTCAATCTCCAGCGAAGTCGTCAACAATCTTCGGTATCAGGGGCTCCCCAGTGCAATTTCTTATCACGATCCCCGATGACCTTTGGTATTGCAGGCTTCTAGCACCAATATGTAACATCCCCAGTAATGAGCAATGGTTCCCAGTGAGCCCTCGCTTATACCCATGGAGCCTATTTCTTTGCATTGCATATAGTTATCACTGCATAACATTGCATCCTCAAAAGCGCGTAGCCGATCCATCAGAATGGATCTTTGAGGCAAAAGAAATTCAAACATGCATACGAAGCATAAGCCAGATCAGGTACCTTACACAAAATATCTGAATCATTCAAGGACAACAATACGTCCCTACAAGAGGATATCATGCCCAAAATCCCCAGTCGATGACCTTCACCTTTTCAATGCTCAACTAAAAGTACCAGTACCTTGTACCCTGAATTTCCAATAAAATCAATACACTTTTTCATTCTAAACCCAATTTTCGTATGGTGGCCACTCCTGTCTGACAAATAATTCAGACTTCCAACACTCGTCTGTGTCAGTTCCCTAAACACTCGTTCGTGTTTAGCCTTTCTTGATACTCGCCTGTATTTTCTTTCAATACTTGTTCGTATTGATTCAAACACTCGACCGTGTTTAACCTTTTGATATTCGCATGTATCTTCTTTCGATACTCGTTCGTATTGATTCAAACACTCGTCCGTGTTTAACCTTTTGATGCTCGTCCGTATCTTCTTTCAATACTCATCTGTATTGATTCAAACTTTCGTCCGTGTTTAACCTTTGATACTCGTCTGTATCTTCTTTCAGTACTCGTTCGTATTGATTCAAACACTCGTCCGTGTTTAACCTTTGGATACTCGTCTGTATCTTCTTTCAATACTCGTCTGTATTGATTCAAACACTCTTCCGTGTTTAACCTTTGGATACTCACCTGTATCTTCTTTCAATACTCGTCCGTATTGATTCAAACACTCGTCCGTGTAAAACCTTTGATACTCGTCTATATCTTCTTTCAATACTTGTCAGTATTGATTCAAACACTCGTCTATGTTTAACCTTTGGATACTCGCCTGTATCTTCTTTCAATACCCATCTGTATTGATTCAAACACTCGTCTGTGTTTAACCTTTTAATACTCGTTTGTATCTTCTTTCAATACCTGTCTGTATTGATTCAAACACTCGTCTGTGTTTAACCTTTGATACTCGTCCGTATCTTCTTTCAATACTCGTCTGTATTGATTCAAACACTCGTCCGTGTTTAACCTTTTGATACTCGTATGTATCTTCTTTCAATACTCGTCTGTATTGATTCAAACACTCGTCCGTGTTTAATCTTTTGATACTTGTCTGTATCTTCTTTCAATACTCATCCGTATTGATTCAAACACTTGTCTGTGTTTAACATTTTGATACTCGCTCGTATCTTCTTTCAATACTCGTCTGTATTGATTCAAACACTCCTCCATGTTATACCTTCCTTGTATTGGTGTCACGCCACGTTACAAGTCCAACCTCCATTTTTTACTATAAAAAAAACAAAAAACAAAAAACAAAAACAACAAAAATTCTAGCTGATACCACAAAAATAAATAAACACTCACGCTCTCTCTCAGGACAAATTTTTGGCATCGTTATTTAATCATCTTCAACCTTGAACTTCCGAAAGGCATGCACCAATCGTACTTTCAGGTTTAAGACGATTAAAAAGGGGCAGCTGTAATACTCCAAATTTGTCCTACCATTTTGCTTTTATCTGGCTTATGCATTGTCGCGCTTTTCTCATGTACATAACTCCATTAGGTAATTTAACATTGCATACATTCATTGACAACATAATTTCGCAAGGGGTCGAGAACCTTCAAGAATTAGGGTTTCAATATTGGTTTTCAGTGGAGATTGCTTTAAGCTAGAGTTTGCTTCCTCTTCACCATTTCAAGCCTCATCATCCATCTCCAAGAGTTATTTAAGGCATTTATATTGTGTGCTCCGCAAGTCAATATATATTTGAAGACTGGGGTGCAAAAGCATTGAGTTATGATACAAAGATGAAGAGTTAAGTTCACTGCGAACAAGGCATTATTATCCTCTCAATTGCTTATTGCTTGTAGAGCAATATAATATGGATTTGAGATCGAGGTTAGGAGTTTTGACAAGAAGACAAGTGGATTTAGGTTTTTGTTTGTTAAGAATTAAAGTTGATTTGGATTCATTGAAACTACTAATTGTGCTCAAGATTAATATTAGCTCAAGGTCTCAATTCCATGATTTGGCAATGGTTGATTCAAGATAAAGTTAGAAGATTCGTTCATGTGGTTCTCTCGGTGTACTAGTTACGAATTTTCAAAGAATTACAAGTCATAACATCATTCAAGGTTATTCATTTAGTTTTGTTCATCAAAACTCATCAAGATCCAAGGGTTCACGTTCATTCAATGATATGATCTTTACAAGTTCTAAACATCACGCATGATTTGTCAAAGGGTTATCCAACTTCATTCTCGTTCATTCAAAGTCATAAGCATGCAATTTACAGGCTATGTTATTGGAGCATTACAAGAGAAAATTACAAAATCCACTTACATCCAAAATTACTAAATCAAAACAAAAATTTACACTAAATCTTCAAGTGGCCTAAACCTAAAGAGTCCCAAATTCCAGGTCTCTGTCATTCATTTCTAAGATTATTCATTTTCAAGCCATTATCTTCCAAGATTACTTTATGCCCACTTGATTATGTCCAAGTCTTAGTCCATGTTTCATGCCAAAAGAAAACTTGCAAAAACAGTCATAAACAAAAGCAATTAAGCGTCACAAATCTATGACCGAATTCTAGATCTGCATTCATCAATAACCAAAGAAAACCAGAAAAAGAATTGAGTCGGAGGGAATCAGCCTGTACCACGCCCTACAAAACCAATCAAGAAAAAAAACACATATTACAAGCGGCAGCACCGCAGCTTCCCTACCCGCGTTATTGAAAATATAGCTATAAATCCAACCATGTTATTGAATATGCTTTTAGAGAAACAACAGAGATTAGCAGCAGAAGCCCAAACGAAGCCTGTTGATTATGCTACAAGTACATTGCATTTAATAAACTCAAATTCAATAGGGGGAGCAGACGCAACTGTGAATACAGGTTCAGCAATGACTGTTGGTCTTCCTCGAAATTCTATTGGAGTGCTTCTAACTTCATCACCAGCAACTTCCAAGGCACCAATCCTACAAGTCGATTCTAGAAAGGTTCGCATGATATTACTCGGCAGTTTACCAAGAATCTGAAAAAACATTGCTGATATTATGTCTATTCCCCAAGAATCATCAACTCACCCTCCTAACTAGTTCTAACAAATTTCTAGCAGAGATATGTAACCAAAAAAAAGTATCAGGAAATATCAATTGAGAAAAACCAAATAATATCAGTACAAGCAGCCTGTAGAATTTGTCAGCAGCAATAAGTGTTTCACTTTCTTTTCTAGTTTCCTTAAGGTAATCAACATCAACAGGACACCTCCAGTATCTTCAATGCCTCAACCTATGTTTGGTATATCACCTTCGCCAACCTCTAACCAACTACCTAGTTCACATTCAAAAAAAAACTTCATAACAAACACCCTAACCATAATCTCTAAATATAACCCCTAACTGCCTTAAAAAAGATTCCATCCAAGAGAAAAAATAGATAAATGCAAAACAGAAAATAGAATCCAACTAACTTCTCTAACCCTTTAACCGATTTGTAACAGTTCACAACTTCCATAAATGAGTTGATATCGACCCTTAGATTTCTAACAACCTTTCTTCAATCTAGTGGCTACAATCCTTCCTTCTCTAACCAACTTACCCAACCTCTCACAAACTCTAACAGAGTCTAACATAAAATAGCCCCCTGCAAAACTTCTGGATAGAATTCAACAAAGAGAGATAAAGTAGAAAAGGAAAAAACTAGTAATAGAATATATTTACAGAGAAAAACTCACCTCTAAAAAGGATCCTCTGGAAAATTCTGTTGCACGTCCTTCATCACCATCTTCATCGATTCCTCAACATCATCAACCTTCACGGTTCTGCTTCACTTGTCATCATCTCTAATTCATCAAACACAATAACAAGAATCACATCTCCGTATCTTTACATTCCATGTATCTCACATTGCTTTGGCGTATCAATATCAACACACACACGGTATCCACAACGATAACACAGCCACAATAATGTAAGCAAAAGTTATAAGAAGAAGAGATTGAAAAACCGGAAAAGGTAGGAATAAGTAGAAGCAGAAGAAGTACGAACAAGAATTTAAGAGAATGAACCTGAGTTTCAAAAGAGTTTTCTATGGCTTCCTTGCATCATCAGCATCACCGTCGAAAAGGCACCAGACATCTCTCTGTCCAACAAACCTCACAGCATAACAGAATTCCTGGCCTAGCTCCAACCATAACCACCTATAATAGAAAACAAAATTCCACTATCCTATAACCACTCTAACTAACTTCCAAAAGAGTTATAACAAATGGAAAAAACAGAAGAAGAGGGAAAGATTCACGAGGAATTCATAACAGAAAAGGGACTCACCTTTCAATCTCTCTCTCTCTCTGAACCTTCAATAACAGAATCTTCACCAACTCGTTCCATCTTCATCCTCTAAACCACCATCAACCTCCATCTTCATCTTCTCTCTGATTCTATCTCAACCATTCTTCACCTTCAAACACTCTATCTCACTACAAATTCTCTGAACTCCATCTCCACTCATCAATTTGTATAACCGTTACTGCATCGACATATTTCATTCTTCATCTTCTTGAATCTTCCGGTTCAACTCGAAACTCTAAACATCACTATAACAACCATGTTTTCCATCTTCTGAATCAACATCATAACATCTTCAGCAATTACGCGTCCATCTTGACTCTGCAACGCCATCATAGTGCTCCAATAAGAACAACAACAATTCAAGAATAGAAGAAACAGAAAGGAGAAGAAGAAAGCAGAAGCACGAAATCGGGCGTACTTGAACCGTTACATTTGGAATTCTTATCATCCTCATCACTATCGAAAAGGCATCGGACCTTCTCCGGTAGGTACGTCATATGGAACTTCATCTCAGCTTTTCTTTATCAATTTCTCTTGTTTCTCGATGCGATCTGGTTGAAACGAAATCCACGAAAGAGACGGAAAGGTAAATCGAAGAGGATTGGAGAACATGATGAACGACGCTGAGAAACCGTAAATCAGAAGCGGATGATGGAAGTGAAAATTCAGCGGAGATCCGCGAAGAAGCTAATGGCATAGTTCTCGTGCGAAGTAGAAGAGGTTGCAACGAAAACGCCTGAAGACAAAGGGAGGCGATCGAAATCGAATCAGAATGGCGGTAGATCAGAGTTGCACTGTTGAGATTGAGAGAGGAAATAGATTATATGTTCAAAGAATTGGAACAGTCACATTCTAGACCTGATTTACAAAACGTAACTGTGATCGGTGGGAATGAGAACTGACTGTTTTGGAATGCTGGTTTGCGTTTGCGTTTGTTTTTGCAAAATGTCGCGGTAAGCAAGAGTCGCCACCGTATTTTATTTTATCCAACAAGGAAAGGACAAAAGCACAGAAAAATTCCTTTTCGAGATGTTTCTCGGGTTCGGGAGGTAGATTATAGAAAGGGAAGGTATTAACACCCTTTCTATCCGTGGTTATCCATGGGCTCTTAGGTACTTGCTCATTATGTTTTCAAAAGTCTGCTTTTCTTTGTGTTTGTGGGTTTGAAAAGGGTTTTTATTTTGAAGAGAGTGTAAGTGTGAAAAGTTTTGTTTTGTTTTAAAAGGAGCAAGTATTTAAGAACCATATACCTACTTAAAAAGGAATTAAACTATACAAGTGTCCTTTAGACAGTGTTATCCCACTATTGAGGAGTAGGTAGCACCGTCGTTGGAGTTTTCGGGTCAATTCGATTAAGGGACGTGTGGTCACTAAAGCAATGTTAGGATGCCTTAGCGGTAACCCTAATGTCTTAGATCATTTTTTCCGAGGCAACCGTTTCGAGGCAAATTATGATCTTTGGACAAAAGGACGACTTCTAAAACTTCCTATACTCAATGACCACGTTCGAGGCAACCAAGTGAGGTGTACCCTAAGAGTGGCATGTGCGAATGTATTGTTTTTTCAGTTAATTTTATCTTTGTACATGTCATGGGTGAGCTACTGTTGATTTTAAATTAAGGATTAATCTTGTCATGCATAGCCTATTATTTAAACATCTAACAGTTAATGGTTACGGGGAATAAGTTGATGAAGAGATTACTCTGCGGGGAATTACTCTGTGGGGAAGAGATGTTCTGCTGAGGATTTTAACGATAAACTCCGCTGGGGATTCTGTTGATAAGATTCGTTGGGGATTTTAATGATGAACTCTGCTGGGGATAGAAAGAACTTCGCTAGGGATGATCTTTCAGTTACAACTTGCTGAGGATAACCCAGTTAGACTCTTGTGAGGATAACTTATGAATTTGGCTGAGGAGACTTATTTGTGCTTCGCAGGGGATAAGCTTCCAGAGACTATTGGGGAAGATGATTCAACTCCATCGGGGAAGCTTTTTTAGACTGCACTGGGGAAATGACTTCATTGTGGTATCTTGTATTCCACCGGGGAACATTTTTATATTCTGTTGAGGAATATTAAGACTGCCGGGGATTCTCTTATACTTGCTGAAGGATGTCTTTATACTCTGTTGGGGTATGTTAAGACCTTCTGGGGATACCCAACCTTTTCGGGGCTGATGGTAGACTAACTCTGCTTGGGGGAGAGTATTGCTGATTCGTTCATAGTTGCAACTCCTAGTGGGGAGAGCTACCATTACTGTTTTAATCTACGGGGAGTGACGGTATCTTGCTCACATTCTTCAGCTGAACCTACCTTGGTACCTTGGGGGATAGAGCAACTAGACAGCTCGGACAATTCTTATTGCCCCTGTTTCTAACATTACCCGTAATTCATCCTTTGTTTCGCATGTAAATATTTATGAGCAGCAATTAATGTCAAATGCATATATCAAAAATAAACATTGGACGTTCTTTGCAAAACAAAACAGATAAAGGAAAAACAATTTGAATTTTGTCTGAACATGAATTTGTATTGATTTTGAAGTTTTGGCCTGAAAATAGGCATTTTTGTACAAGAGGCTGACGTCCTAGTAAGAGAACGCCGCCGAACAAATAGAATCTATACAATTTGTGAAAAGAAAACAAAACAGCTATGTGAACAATCCCACTGGGTTCTAATTCTTCTATTGCCTTTATATCTTCAAGCGTCTCATCACTTTGCTGCTTAGTTGAAGATGAATCTGATTGATTAGTTTCGTCCGAGCTTGATAGTTGATACCGAAGTCTGGATGCGAGGTGATCCAATGAGATATAGTATTACGCTTTAATCCCTAATTTTTTCCTGGACTGCCCTTTCGGGATTTCAGTTCACCGGGATACCCTTTTTTGCCCAAGCCGCCTTTCCAAGTTTTCGACTTGCCGGGTGTACAAATTTTTCATTTTCATCCCTTATTTTTGCCTGAACCCTTTTGGTTCGCCGGGAAGCCCTTATTTTTGCCTAGGCCAGTCAACCTAGCGGGTCTTTGATTATGTGTAGTACTTTTTGACTATGTCCATGCTCTCAGGATGTAGGGAGGTTCCACTGTTGGTAGTGTTGTGTTACCATACTACCAGAAGATCTTCGTTTGATCGTGCAAGATTCATTGCGGGAATCCATGTCCAATGCCCCAATTGATTCAGATGGAGATTTTCCCCTGGATATTTGGCATTTTGAGAGATTCCTTGAATCTTGACTTAACTTCCCCAGATGATGGACAAAGCTCATGTCGTGCCCCTGGATTGGAAGTGTTTTTTCCACTTGAGGTGACCTTTTTTATTGAAACGATTTTTGTTCACTAGATATTCGTCGTGCGAATTTCTCTGCTGTTTGAGAAAATAGTCATATGCAAACAATGTTATTTTAAGAATGCAAAGCTTATGTCTGTTTTGAAGTTCTTTGAAAATGCAGTTTTTAATAAAACAAGCGAATTTTTGTAAAATGTGATGTCAACTCAGGATTTATAGCAAGCCCTACAGGAGTCAGGATACCTTTTATAACAGTATGCTTTCGAACTAACCCATGCTTCAGCTAGGACTTTTAATGGTTATAACGTGGCCTGGTTCACGGTTTAAGAAACAAAGGATAAAGGCTCAAAATTTATTTGTACCAACCCGCTCTTCGTGATGTTCTTCGATCCTAAACTCAGCTAACCGTGCATTTAGATTTTGTCTGAATCTTTGCTCTGGTATTCCAATGATGGTTCGGATACTGACAGTTTATTTTGAACAGGCTATCATTTTTATTGAGAGCTTGTAGGATCTCTTTCTTTTTTATTTTATTATCCCTGTCTTTTGCCTGAACTGTTTCTTTTTGTGATTACAGTCAGCGGGATGCCCCAGTTTTTCTTAAGTCTCCTTCACAGGTTTTGACTTATTGGGCTTTTATTTTGAGAGATAATGATTGCCTGTCTTTACGATTATACGGAACCAACACCGTCTTTTGTTTCAGAAGGACTTCTTTGATGCCATTTATTGTGCACCTGGATCAACTGAGAAAACTACCCTGCCCCAGGTTATAATTAAGGGTTTTAATTTGTGAAAAGAAAAACTCCAACTTCTTTGGCTCAAAGGGGTTGACTAGGGATTATCTTCCTTATAACTCCACTGTTTAGGATTTGAAACAATGCTTGTACATCGTCAGTGGGGTCTGTTCAAAAGCATATTGTAAGGATTTTGATATCATTTTCGTCATCCTCCCTCAAAAGGCTTAGAATTTTTTAATCGAGAGTTGAACATCACACAAAAATGAAAGCAATTTGAATATAGCGAATACGAATGGATTGATTCAGTACAGACATATGCAATGCATTGATAAAGTAATAAAGTTTGACATGATAATAATTGTTTGAATAAGCAAAGAAAGATACAACTTCATAATTTAAATGAACAAAAGTCTCTTAATTTGAACTAGTCATTTTAGGTGGAGAACCCTCAACGAAAGATTTTCATTTCGCCATCCGGCATGAATTCCAGCACTCTTCCGTCAATCAAGTCTTGGATCTTGCTTTTCAAAGCCCAACAGTCGTCGGTGTCATGTCCAGGACTATAGGAGTGGTATGCACAAACTGCGTCGGGATGATAGCTAGGAGCATAGGTATTGGGATTCCGGGGAGGATCCCTTAAAGGAATCAGATTGACCTCCAACAAGTGTTTCAGTATTAGAGGTGATGGTATATCAGTCTCAGAGAAATGTCTTCCAGACGTATTTTGCTTACGTCGATTACCCCGTTGACGCTGGCGAGGTTGATGCTGGGCTTGTGACCCTGAAGCAGGCTGAGGAGCTTTTCCCTTGTCTTCTTTCCCCAAAGGTGGTTGAATGATGACTTGATCTTCAACCCTAGTTGTTTGCCCCACTTGGTCATTTTGAAGTAGTTTGTTAACGAGGACCCTGAGCTCTTCTTTGTTAGAACAAAGTTTGAATCTACTACCCTATATTTAAGTTTTGATGATAACAAAGTGAAAAGATATAGTATCTATAAGTTTCATGTATGAACTATCTGCTGCCTAAAATTATTATGTTCTGACTTGCAGATACTCTGATTGACATAAGCAAGATCACATCTATTCAGCATCAGAACTTGATTTCAGACACAAGCATCAGAAGTTGCCATATCAGAATGTCAAAATCAGATGATCAACTCACGTACATGCTGAAGCCTGATGAACAAGACTGCGCCCAACACTCTGATAAAGAAACACAACAGTTCATCAGCAGCGAAGCAGAGTCAGAATGAGCCAAGCCAGAACTTGCATTAAGTAAGCAATGGTACTGTGCATTGAAAGCAAATTAATTCCAATGGCCTCATTCCAGACAAGATCTGCTCAATAAGGAAAGTTTGTTATTAGCATTGAATCAAGAATATTGCATCCAACGTTCATCATCTCAGTGCTATATAAACAAGACTTTGAAGATTGAAATGGCTAATGCTCTCCAAATCTCTACACGCACAAAAGCTAATTATAATCTTCTTTCTTTCAGTTTTGCTAAACCACACACTCTGATATTCTATCATTGTTTAGCAATCTAGTGTCTAAGCTTCAATTTGTGTATACATCACAGTTGTGATACAGTTTTGTAGAAAACATCCACACACTTAGTTTTATCTCTTTGTAAGAAAGTGTTACCTTGACAAACCGGGTTGTGGTTTGGATCAAGAAGGCTTTAGCAGTTGTTAAAGCAGTCTGTAATATTCAGTTGAATATAGTGGATTAAGACCTCGTTGGAGAGAGGCGAAATCACCTTGACGGGTGGACTGGAGTAGTTTGAGATCAAACGAACCAGGATAAAAATATCTTGTTCATTGCATTAGATTTCAGTTTTACAATTCAACCCCCCCTTCTTGTGTTTTTCACCACTTCATTCTTGTCTTTGAGCCAAGTCTTGAATGAGAGCCATTTGGCTCACCAGTTGTCCCATCATCTGGATCTTCATTGTTGCCAACTCAATTTGTAGCCCTTCCAATTGATCATTCCTGACGCCGCCTGGATTCCCTAGGACTAAGCCCCTTGTGAGGAGAGCTTTTATTTCTTCCTGCCCCTGGGATAGGTTCATGAACATTTCTTGAAGTTGAGCGTTTTGAGCTTGGAGATCTTGGTTGTCTTGTGGGAGAGCCATTGCTGAAATAAACAGCGGGAACATGAGAGACCTGTACTGGATGACCTGTTATGCAATGATATGTATGATATATGTATGCAATGTTTTCAAGGATCTCGCGGGGTAAACAAGAAACTGTTAGAATTTGAATCTGGTAGCTTGATTGAAGGAGCTTCATGTTGCTGAGAGTCCTTCTTCGAGAGTCAAGCTCACCATATCGAGTGGGTCATAGCCCCTGACTCAAGTTATCGTGTTTGGATTTCTAGACAACCTTGGCTAGAGGAAAATAAATCCCCTTTGCACCTTGCTAGCCATTTGATTTACCATAACCTGCATCACAGACCCTTGAGATCCTTGAAATGGTTAAGGAAATGTTAAGGCATGATGTTATGATGTGTATGCTATGCGTTTAAGCAAAAGTGTGAGGTGATGTAAGTGAACCCTGCAATAAATCTAGATTATTGGATAAGGACTGTAGACAAAACCTGCAAGGAACTCAAGTTGTCAAATAACAAGAATGTGCAAGTAGTTCAAGTTTGAAGGCACAGAAGTCACACAAATAGCCCTTAGATTTCAGGCTAGCATGGAGTTTAGGCATTACCCTCTTTCAGTTTAGTTGGTTTGAACTTGTCCTAAAAATAGTAATCGGGTTCTAGAGGATCTCAATATCACTGACTACCCTCGATCGGTCATAATTCCAGTTTAGCAACCTTTTCTTGCGGCCGGAATCATCACGAGAGTTTAGTCTCAATGAGTGTAACATACTGCTACTGTCCTATGGCCAAGTTGGTCAATTTAAGGTTCTAAGGTCAGTTGGTGCTTAATGACTCCTTAGGAGACCCATATTCTCCTCGTTCCAACACAAGGTATATTGGTACAGACTAAAGTGCCACACCAACGTAGCTACAGCTTCATCCGTGTCGGTTTATGCCGGACAGATCCCTCACAGTTTATTGCTACTTACCTAAAGGGTATCCCCAGATCCGGGTTAGGATCTATAGAACTCCGATACAAGCCCACAAAATTAAAGCATACAAAGCATACAATTGAAAACATAGTGATCTAATCCTAAGGTACACCTCACTTATATATCCCCAGCAGAGTCGACAGTTCTGTGATCGGTGGGAATGAGAACTGACTGTTTTGGAATGCTGGTTCGCGTTTGCATTTGTTTTTGAAAAATGTCGCGGTAAGCAAGAGTCGCCACCGTCTTTTATTTTATCCAACAAGGAAAGGACAAAAGCACAGAAAAATTCCTTTTTGAGATGTTTCTCGGGTTCGGGAGGTAGATTATAGAAAGGGAAGGTATTAGCACCCTTTCTATCTGTGGTTATCCACGGGCTCTTAGGTACTTGCTCATTATGTTTTCAAAAGTTTGCTTTTCTTTGTGTTTGTGGGTTTGAAAAGGGTTTTTGTTTTGAAGAGAGTGTAAGTGTGAAAAGTTTTGTTTTGTTTTAAAAGGAGCAAGTATTTAAGAACCATCTACCTACTTAAAAAGGAATTAAACTGTACACGTGTCCTTTAGACAGTGTTATCCCACTATTGAGGAGTAGGTAGCACCGTCGTTGGAGTTTTCGGGTCAATTCGATTAAGGGACGTGTGGTCACTAAAGCAATGTTAGGATGCCTTAGCGGTAACCCTAATGTCTTAGATCATTTTTTCCGAGGCAACCGTTTCGAGGCAACTTATGATCTTTGGACAAAAAGACGACTTCTAAAACTTCCTATACTCAATGACCACGTTCGAGGCAACCAAGTGAGGTGTACCCTAAGAGTGGCATTTGCGAGTGTATTGTTTTTCAGTTAATTTTATCTTTGTACATGTCATGGGTGAGCTACTGTTGATTTTAAATTAAGGATTAATCTTGTCATGCATAGCCTATTATTCAAACATCTAACAGTTAATGGTTGCGTAAATTAAATTGCGGAAGATAAATCTAAGCTATTACAACCACATCAAAAGGCATAAAAAATATGAAGGAAAAAAAATAAAAATAAAATAAGATAAAAGTAAGAAAAATAAGTGTCTTTTGACCCAGGCAGTAGCACCCTTCGACTTGCATTTTGTTGGTCTCCTTTGATTGGGGCTAGCACCAGTGAGGTTCTGTCCTTTGATTGGCCTGGAAGTCAGTGTATGGCGAAGCCTTCTGGTTCTGCCTTGTTGCCTTGTTGTCTTCTTCGACTGGAGGTTGAAAGCAGTGAGGGAATGCCTTTCGACTGAGCCTGGAAGTCAGTGAAGGCATGCTTTTCGTTTGGGCCTAGAAGTCAACATGGTTTTCCTCCTGGTTCTCTCTTTCGTTTGACCTGGAGAAAGAGGGTAGAAGCCAGAAGCTTCGTTTCCTATTTCTTGTTTCCTGTTTCTTTCATTTAAAGCTCTTAAATGGAAACATGGCCTGAGGCCATGCTAGTATTTGTCTTGCAAACAGTTTAATAGTTAAAATTAGTTCAGGTAAACAGAAAGCAAAACGAAAAGGTTAACTCTAAAAAACATGTTAAAAGGGGGGAAACCAAAGGAACAATGGTATATATATGCTTGAAACGAACGAAGAGATTATTTACATGTTGTGCCATGAAATGAAAGGATCAAGGGTAAGAGTGACTTACCTTGATGGAGGCTTTGAATGGGTGTGGGACCTTGAGTGGAGGCCCAAGGTTCTGGATTTGAAAGAGGGGGTCAACAGTTGTGCTTGGAATGCTGGATTCGAAGGAAGGAAAAAAACAAATGTGATGCTTCTTTCCAAACTGGATTCAAAGGATATTGAAGAGTACTTGTTCTTCAAAATCGAAGGAAGGAAGTATGTGATTCTGGGTTTGTTCTCACAAGTGTTGAAGGGACTTGAGAGATTTGTTGTGTTTGAGAAAATTTGGGTGATTCGTTCCTCTGGTCAAAAGATGCTCTTTAAACATGTGTTGGAGCCTCTTATTTATAGGCAAAGTTGGCTGAAGCTTTTGGAGGGAAAACAAAATAATTTGAACAATTTGAGTAAACTGCTCTTTGTAGCCTTCGAGGGACAGTGTTCGTATGCTATTTCGGTGCAAGAATGGGGCAGTTTCAAGACTGCTGTGCAGCAGTTTTGGCTAGTGTATCATGCCTGAACTTGGCAGCAAGCATCTTTGAATATTTCATCCTTTCATTTTGACCCTCCTTCGACCATATTCTTCTTCCAACATATTGTTTGACTTTCTTCCAACAAGTGTCCTTCAAACGAATCACCTTTGTGCATCGTTTGAAGGGGCCAACTGTGTCTTAAGGTGGGGCTTTGTAAATCTTTCGAATGGGCCCTCAAGCATGTCCTTCGAATGGGATTCCGAGACGTGTCCCTTGAGTGGATCATGTATGCTTCCTTGAAGAGGGCCAAATGTGTCCTTCGAATGGACTAGTCAGGCGTACCCTTCGACAAGGACTCATATGTATGCTCCTCAAGTCCACCATTATACGTCTTTTGAAGGGGCCATCAACCATGTGCAGAAGTTTGTCAAGGATGGAAATGCAACACACTAAAGAGAAATGTTGTCTAGTCGAAGCTAGTACAAACATAGTCAATGTCTTGTCGAAGCTTTGTGCATGCTAGCAAGGGGGATGCCTTTTGCGTGCAAGTTGTGGCTCAAATGAAAGTTGTGAGAGGCAAAGTCTGCAAGAGGCCCTTTGTGCAAGTGGATTCGAAGGAGGTTTCAAATCCAAACGAAGGATGTACCTAAGTTGCATTCGAAGGAGGTTTCAAATCCAAACGAAGGATGCACCTAAACTTGCATTCGAAGGAGGCTTAGAGTCAGTCGAAGGGTGCTGGATCGAAGGAGGTTTCAAATCCAAACGAAGGATGTACCCAAGTTGCATTCGAAGGAGGTTTCCAATCCAAACGAAGGATGAACCTAAACTTGCATTCGAAAGAGGCTTAGAGTCAGTCGAAGGGTGCTGGATCGAAGGAGACCTATTTTCCTCCAAATTTGTCAAAATGTTATTTTTATCTGTTTTCTCCCTTTTTGACAGTTTCCTTTTAATTTTGGTACTGGAAAATTCCAAAGTACTTGTGCAAGCTTGAACCTTGAGAATCCTTGTGAGAAAGGCCTTGAAGAATGAGAGGGAAAATTTTGGGGTACAACAGCAACGTATCAAATCCATTCTCTTTAGTTCTATTGGTGGATCTGGATAAGATATGTTTTGGGCCATTATTGTATGAAAAGCCTGATATCCGTTTTTGGCATGGCTGGAGAAAGATGAACAAAAAAGGCTTAGCAAATTGGGCTCAGCGTCCCACTTCATCTACGCCCTTTTCCAGTTCACTACACCTCACAGCTAATTCTTAGTTTCTTTTGAACTTTTGTTTTGTAAAGAAATTAATTCTGATACTTCCCTTTACAAGTTTTGACTGAAATTTTGTATGGATATTAACATGTCGATTTCTGACTTGGTGATATTTTTTTTAATAATTTTTATTAGTTTAGGCATTAATCGAGCTAATGCTTGTCATATGTTTAGAATTAGGATTTTAATGTGTTTTGTCAATCCTGTATCTTTGATTCAATTCCCTTGGCATGATCAGTGGTTTAATGGAATTTCCGATTATGTGCTGCATTCGCGACACGCATTTTCCTTTATCTTAATTGGATATTGTTTTTGACTTTGTTTGTTTCTTGGTGAAGCTTTCTCGATGCGTACTCTCTGCTTTTTCAGTGCTTCCGTCTGCTCTTGACGACTTGCTTGCTTTGGTAGCCTCCGCTACTACCCTTGTACTTCTTCGCACTTTATTTCATTTCGTTATTGCTTTCTAGATGTCATGTGTAGTAGGAAATAAAGAGTGTGCGCTCGAAGTCGCTGTTTAAAGACCTGTAGCAGGCATTCCACACTTCATTTGCTATATGTGTTGTGCTTGTGTTTGTTTGCTTTCTTGTTGATCGATGAGTCACTCAATTTAGAAATTGAGATCACGAATTCACTCTCAGTGCATGCTCCCTATATGATTTTATCGCTTTCCTTCATTTCTTGTTGATCGATGAGTCACTCAATTTAGAAATTGAGATCACGACTTCGCTCTCATTGCATGTTCCCTATAGGATAGTTTTGTTAGACTTTCTTTGGCATGCTAACCTAGATAGGATCTCTTTAGGTGTGCTCTCTTGAGTTTACTGGCTTGTTTGCTTTATCTTTGTACATACCATGTTCCCTTAGGATGCGCTTGCTCCGTTCGGACGCAAGTTAGACCTTAGGTTGCAAACCATGCATGCTGACATTAGGTAGAAACTTCCCCTTTCATCCTTGACGTAGGATTACCATTGTATGATAACATTAGGTTTAGAAATAGGCTAGTCTCCCTTAGACTCTTTTCTTCCCCTTTTTGCATCCTTGCATTAAAACAAAAACTTCTCTTCTTAGCAAATTAAAAACATGCTAATCTCACTTAAACCCTTTTTTCAAAGACAAAAACACAAACCAAATTCAAACCATTTTGTGCGCTCGAGCACCCTTTGTCTAAAACCCTTTTCAGGTAAGGACATGATTAATTTACTTTTGTGCCAACGCATAAGTCTCCAAAGGTCGAGCTGCGGCAGAAGGCGGAATTAACTTCGTCCATAAAAAACACAAACAAACAAAAACATAAGAGCCAAACTACGGTAGCTCTGATTCCTCAAAACAGATACGTAGGCATTGGGGTAGGGCCCAAGTGAGCACAATTTTATTTTCCCTACATTCTTTCCTCCTTTATTTTGCATGCATTCTCCCTTTGGTAGTATAGACAGTAAGCATAGATTAAACACACCCATAAGATAGATAACAAGAGTGGATACCGTAGAGTACTACGGGTGTGTGAGGTGCTAATACCTTCCCCTTGTGTAACAGACTCCCTTACCTGATCTCTCGGTTACAAGATCGTGACTTCTCCCTTCTTAGTTTTTCTCGATGTTTACCTTTCCCTACATGTGGGATAAAATACGTTTGATGGCGACTTCATTGTTTGATGATTTTCAGCCGGTTGTTTCAGTTGGTTGTCCAGGCGACTTCCGTATTTTTTATATTAATTTGGTTAGAGGAGATTTGGTGAAAATGCATGCATACCTCTGTGAATTTAGATATTATACGCATGACCATTCCGGTTGTGCTATTTGCAATACAGACATACAGGGTTGTGATAAGATAAAGGCAGATTTGCAGGAGATGATGGATGAGGGCCTCATCCACATAATCAGGCCTAGGGAAGAGTATGAAGAGGAAGTGAATATGGTTTTTGGATGTCCTAGAGAGTTCATAATCTTTAATGTGTAACATGTGAATGAGGATCTTGTACAATTGCATGCTACCTTCTGCCACATGGTTGGTCAGGAAGAACATCAGTATGGATCTTGCCGAATTTGTTGCAGGACTCCCGAGGATGTTTAGAAAGGTGTTCAGTTGTTATTGGATAATGGAACTATCAAGGTTACATGTCAAAGGGATGATTACCATGAAGTTGATATGATTGAGGTTTGTTTGGCTAAAGAAGAGTCGGATGATGAGTATGCCTCTGCAGATGAGTTCTTCTCCTCGGACGAATATTTGTTTTCCAGAGATGACTCTGCAATGATTGGTTGTGTTAAAGAGGGAGTAAATGTTATTGTGCCTTATTTTCATGCACCCGCCCAGTAATGGAATCCTCTACAAGCGCAACCATGACTCTACCTTACTGCGGTGTGTAGACAAGAGCGAAGCTGAGAGGATTATGACAGATCTACAGGAAGGTACCTTCGGAACCCATTCCAGTGGGCCTACCATGGCTAAGAAGATCCTACAGGCAGGATACTACTGGTCCACCATGGAAGCAGATTGTTATCAGCACTCCCGGACCTGTCATAAGTTCTAAATCTATGTTGATAAAGTGCATGCGCCTCCGGTTCCTTTGAATGTTTTGACAGCTCTGTGGCCCTTTGCAATGTGGGGCATTGACATGATCGGAGAAATCAGGCCTACCGCTTCCAACAGACATCACTTCATCTTGGTGGCCATTGATTACTTCACAAAATGGGTTAAGGCGGCCTTTTTTGCTACTGTGACCAAGAACGTCGTGGCGCGGTTTATCCGACATAATCTGATTTGTCGGTATGGTGTGCCAGAGAGAATTATTAATGACAATGGTACGAATCTAAAAAACACAATGATCACCGAGCTCTGTAAGTAATTTAAGATAAAGCATCATAACTCTTCTCCCTACCGGCCGAAGATGAATGGCGTTGTTGAAGCAGCTAACAAGAACATCAAAAAGATTATACAGAAGATGACGTGACATACAAAGACTGGCATGAGATGTTACCATTCGCTCTTCATGGATACCGTACCTCAGCACAGACGTCGATAGGGGAAACACCCTACTCTCTAGTATATGGCATGGAGGCAGTCCTACCCATCGAGGTCTACATCCCTTCTTTAAGGATTATGAAAGATGCAGGTTTGAATGAAGACGATTGGATCCAGACTCGACTTGATCAACTAAATCTGATCGACAAGAAGAGACTTACTGCTATCTATCATGGTCAGACATATCAAAAGTAAATGATCAAGGCTTTCAACAAAAAAGTCAGACGTCAAGAGTATCAAGTCAGAGATCTGGTAATCAAGCATATCATATTGCCGCAAGGTGATCCCATGGGAAAATGGACTCCCACCTACGAAGGGCCATTTGTGATTAAAAACATTTTCTTGGATGGAGCCATGATTCTAACCACCATGGATGGTGATGACCTTCCTCACCCTATCAATGCAGACATAGTGAAAAGATACTATGAATGATAAAAGACCCGCTAGGTTGACTGGCCTAGGAAAAAATAAGGGCTTCCGGCGAACCAAAAGGGTTTGAGCAAAAATAAGGGATGAAAATGAAAAATATGTACACCCGGAAAGCCGAAAACCTGAAAAGGCGGCTTGGGCAAAAAAGGGTATCCCGGTGGACTGAAAACCCGAAAGGGTGGTCCAGGAAAAAGTTAGGGATGTAAAGCGTATCACTATTGTAAGTGTTTGCTTGTTGGCATTAATTTTTGGTAAAACCAGATTTGCAAATGTCATGACTGATGTCAAACATTCTGGGATAAAGACAAATTCTGTAGAAGGAATGTTCTACAGGAACAACTCAGTATGAGTGAATATCATGATGATTAAGCTATGATCATATGTACTGAATTCTACCAAAATCAGTGAGCAGGATACATGATGTCATAACCAATGTTAAGACATCCTGTACTGATCAAGTTGTTGTGCAGATTTATTGTTCCTGAGAATTTTCAGGAATCTGGTGTGCTATTCTGAGTTGAAGTATATTGACTAGATCAGATGCTCACGTGGATATTAGGTTAACCTTGCTTAGCCCTAGTCTGTTATGATGAAAGCCCAATACTAAGTCTTTAGGTTAACTTTGGTTAACCCTAGCTATTTTTATGGAAGCCCAAAATGAAGAATAGACTGCATATATATTTCTCACGAATCATAATGGTGTGCAGCGCTTTTTAGAGAAGATCAATAAGGCATTTTGTAGTTGTGATAGTTTTAGTAATTACTGTGAGCCAAGCAATTATCACTTGATAAGTAACTTGGAGTAGGATTTGGTTGTAAGGGTTGTTTATCACTCAAAGCTTTGAAGCACGAGTGTTGTGTCTCTTGATTAAAGCTTTGAAGCAAAGTCAAGCGTGTGTATTGAAGAATGTCTTCATAATCTTATTAATCAGTAGATTAGTATCACTGATGTGATTGAGGGGGAGTGAGTAGGAACTCGGGTTTAAGTAGGACTTAGATTGAAGTTGCATTGGGTAGGTCTTAAGTGAAGGAGATAAACTGGTTGGTTTATTCCTAAATTAATACCTCTTATAGTGAATTTCCTCCCTGGCTTGGTAGCCCCCAGATGTAGGTGTTGTTATACACTGAACTGGGTTAATAATTGATTGTGTTCTTTACTGTCTTTTAAATTACTGTTTGGTTTATGTACAATTTGTCAGATACGGTGTCATAACATTCACTGTGACATTAAGTATCTGTTGCCAGAATTACAATTGGCATCAGAACAGGGACCCTGCCTGTCTTTCTGGGTGAGATCTAGGGATATTATTTTCTGGCGCTATGGACAAGGAAGGAGGATTTGGGAACAGACCACCTATTCTGGATGGATCAAACTATGACTACTGGAAACCTCGTATGATTGCCTTCTTGAAGTCACTGGACAATAAATCTTGGAGAGCTGCTGACAAAGGATGGAACCATCCCACCATAACTGGGAAAGATGGGACGACTAGTCTGAAACCTGAGGAAGAATGGAGCAAAGAAGAAGAAGAGTTAGCCCTGGGTAACTCTAAAGCATTGAATGCCTTGTTTAATGGAATTGATAGAAACATATTCAGACTAGTACATCAATGTGAACTGGCCAAGGATGTTTGGGACACTCTCAAAACCACCCATGAGGGTACATCCAAAGTAAAAATGTCAAGACTTTAGATGCTCACTACCAAATTTGAGAATCTAAGGATGAAGGAAGATGAGACCATTCATGAGTTTCACATGAACATCTTGGAAATTGCCAACACCTCAGGAGCATTGGGAGAAAAGATGTCAGAAGAAAAGCTGGTGAGAAAGATTCTCAGATCCTTGCCTAAAAGGTTTGCAATGAAAGTGATTGCTATAGAGGAAGCTCATGATATCTGCAACTTGAAGGTTGATGAACTCATTGGGTCACTTCAGACATTTGAGATGGGGATTAGTGATAATGTTGACAAGAAAAACAAGAGCATAGCCCTTGTATCCAATACTGAAGATGAAAGCAAGGAGAGTGATGAAGAGAATATATCAGAAGCTATAGTTATGCTTGGAAGGCAGTTCAACAAACTCATCAAGAGAATGGACCCAAAGTCAAGGTCAAATGTCAAGAACATTTCCTCTGACATTAGCAGATCCTATGACTCCAGCAGAAGAACTAAGTCTGAAGAAAAGGGAAATCAAAGCAGAGGAATCCAATGCCATGGATGTGAAGGATATGGGCACATTCGAGCTGAATGTCCTACCTTTCTAAAGAAACAAAAGAAAGGAATGTTTGTTACTTGGTCTGATGGTGACTCAGAAAGTGACTCTGAAGAAGAATATGCTAAACTAGTTACTGCACTATCTGGTGTTTGTAACTCTGATAATGATTCTAGTGATGAGGAAGTGACATTTGAAGAACTTGTTGACTCCTACAAGAAGCTATGTATCAGAAGTGCTGAAGTCTGTCAGCAAAATGAGAAACAGAAAAAACTCATAGTTAAGTTGGAGGCTGAGAAGAAGGCAGACACTGCTACTATAAGCCATCTCAAAGGTGAAATTCTAATGTTGAACTCCAAACTTGATCAGATGACTAAGTCTGTCAAGATGTTAACAACTGGAACTGACAAGTTGGAAGAAATCCTTCAGGCTGGACAAAATGCAGGAAACATGTCTGGTCTAGGATTTGTGGCTGCAAAGAAATTTGTTGTTGACAAGAAGAAGACCAGGCCTGATAAACAAATGTCAAAGCAGATGTCACAACATAAGACTCAACATCAAGAATAGAGAAATATGAAGAAAAAGTATCAAAGATGGAGATGTCATTATTGTGGGAGGTTTGGTCACATAAAGCCATTCTGCTTCAGATTATATGGATATCCTAATCAGACCCCATATGTCAAACCTAAGACTAACAAGGCACCATATACTCAACAGTGGAAGAAAAAGACTGCAACCCTGATAGCTCACACCTCCCTTAGAGTTTCTGCCAAGGAAGACTGGTACTTTGACAGTGGATGCTCTAAACACATGACTGGAATCAAGAATCTGCTGAATGATGTCAAACCTCATACTACTACTTATGTCACTTTTGGAGATGGTGCTAGAGGAGAAATCAAAGGAGTTGGAAACTTGGACTGCCCTAGAGTTCCAAACCTAAATGAAGTGTTACTGGTAAATGGTTTGACTGCTAATCTCATAAGTATCAGTCAATTATGTGATCTAGGATTCAAGGTCAACTTCACCAAGTCTGAATGTCTTGTAACTAATGAAAAACAAGAAGTTGTAATGAGAGGAGTCAGATCAAAAGACAACTGTTACTTATGGGAGTTTGAGAACACTAACTACTCTTTTGTGTGCTTTATAGCCAAAGAAGAAAAGGAAGTGAAATTGTGGCACCAAAAACTTGGTCATTTACATCTTAGAGGGATGAAAAAGATCATATCCATGGAGGCTGTTAGAGGGATTCCAAGGCTTCAGATTGATGAAGGGAGAGTCTATGGTTAATGTCAGGTTGGAAAGCAAACTAGAATGTCACATCCAAAGACAAGACATTTGACCACCTCTAAGGTGCTAGAACTTCTACATATGGATCTGATGGGTCCCATGCAGGTGGAAAGTCTTGGTGGAAAGAGATATGTCTATGTTGTTGTGGATGATTTTTCCAGATTCACCTGGATAAACTTCATTAGGGAAAAGTCTGATGTATTTAATGTATTTAAGGAATTATGCAAAAGAATTCAAAGAGAAAAGAAGGATGCATTGTTAGAATCAGAAGTGATCATGGTAAGGAATTTGAAAATAGTAAGTTTGATGAGTTCTGTTCCTTAGAAGGAATAAATCATGAGTTCTCTTCACCTATAACTCCTCAACAAAATGGAGTTGTGGAAAGGGAAAACATGACTATACAGGAATCTGCCAGAGCAATGATACATGCCAAGAAGCTTCCTATTCATTTTTGGGCTGAAGCTATGAATACAGCCTGTTATGTCCACAACAGGGTCACCTTGAGAAAGGGAACATCATCCACCCTTTATGAACTATGGAAAGGAAGAAAGCCTACAGTGAAGTACTTCCATGTCTTTGGGAGCAAATGCTATATTCTGACAGATCGTGAACAAAGGAGAAAGATGGACCCTAAAAGTGATAAAGGAATATTCCTAGGATACTCTACCAACAGCAGAGCATATAGGGTGTTCAATTCCAGGACCAAAGTTATGATGGAGTTTATAAATGTCATAGTTGATGATCACCATGAGGAAACAAATGTCCCATATGATGTTGAGACATTCTTTGAGACTTCAACACAAGTGTCTAAAAAGGATGATGTGCCTAATCCTACTCCATCAGAGTCTGAATCAAAGGAAGCTAACAAAGATCCTTCCATCAAAATTCAGAAAGATCGTCCTAAGGAACTCATCATAGGAGATCCTAACAGTGGAGTCACTACAAGATCTAGAGAAATCATCACAAACTCTTATTTTGTGTCTAAGATTAAACCAAAAAATGTTAAAGAGGCTTTGACTGATGAATACTGGATTGGAGCAATGCAAGATGAATTGAACCAGTTCAGACAACATGAAGTATGGGAGTTAGTTCCTAGACCAGAAGGAACAAACATCATTGGCACAAAGTGGATCTACAAGAACAAGTCAGATGCTGAAGGAGTTGTCACCAGGAATAAGGCAAGGCTTGTTGCTCAAGGATACACTCAAGTTGAAGGGGTTGATTTTGATGAGACTTTTTCTCCTGTAGCCAGACTGGAATCAATCAGACTTCTCTTGGGAGTTGCTTGTCTCCTTAAGTTCAAGCTGTTTCAGATGGATGTGAAGGGTGCCTTCCTAAATGGGTACTTAAATGAGGAAGTGTATGTGGAACAGCCTAAAGGATTTGTGGATCCAAACTGTCCTGATCATGTCTACAAATTGAGGAAAGCATTATATGGTCTGAAACAAGCTCCTAGAGCTTGGTATGAAAGGTTGACAAAGTTTCTCACTTACAAAGGATACAGGAAAGGAGGTTTGGATAAAACTCTTTTTGTCAAGGATGAAGGAGGAAAGATAATGGTAGCTCAAATTTATGTTGATGACATAGTGTTTGGAGGAATGTCAGATAAAATGGTTAAACATTTTGCTAACCAGATGCAAGCTGAATTTGAAATGAGCCTCATGGGAGAATTGACCTACTTTCTTGGACTACAAGTCACACAGATAGAAGACTCAAATTTTCTGTCTCAAAGCAAGTATGCAAAGAATATTGTCAAGAAGTTTGGGATGGAGAATGCCGGTCATAAAAGGACTCCTGCACCTACTCATTTAAAGTTGTCCAAAGACACAAGTGGGGCAAATGTACTTAACAGCCAGCAGACCTGACATTGCCTTTGCAGTTGAAGTATGTGCAAGATACCAGGCTGAACCCAAAGTAAGTCACATTAACCAGGTGAAAAGAATTCTGAAGTATGTGAGTGGAACTTACAATTATGGCATGTTGTACTCTCATGGATGTGAACCAATTCTGTCTGGTTATTGTGATGCTGATTGGGCTGGTAGTGCTGATGATAGAAAGACCACCTCTGGAGGATGCTTCTTTTTGGGAAATAATCTTGTTTCTTAGTTCAGCAAGAAACAAAACTTTGTGTCTCTATCTACTGCTGAAGCTGAATACATAGCAGTTGTTCTCAAATGATCTGGATGAAACAGATGCTGACCGAGTATAATGTCACACAAGATGTCATGACATTGTACTGTGACAATTTGAGTACTATTAACATATCCAAGAATCCTATACAGCACAGCAGGACTAAGCATATTGACATTAGACATCACTTCATCAGAGATCTTGTGGAGGAGAAGGTGATTAAGCTGGAACATGTTGCCACTGAACTACAACTGGCTGATATTTTTACCAAGGCACTTAATGCTAGTCAGTTTGAGAATTTAAGGGGCAAGCTGGGTATTTGCCAATATGAAGAGATGTAGCAATTAATTTTGCTTAATACAAGGTTTGAAAGAGATATTTTAATCAAGTTTATTCTGATTGGGCTAATCATTTGTTTCCCTCTTTCTTTCCAAAAGTTTAAGAAGAGGAATAGACATATTTATATATCCCTCTTCTCAGTTTGCTGCATCACTCTCCATTCCCTCAAAAGAAAAATTCACACTCGCTATCACTTGTATTCTCAATCTCTCAAGATGTCTCAACAATCTGTGTCATCATCTTCATCAAAGGAAACTGCATCTTCCTCACCCACTGACACCGAACCTAGGGCAAACGTAAACCCCATGGATGCTGATGTTCTTGAGGTAACTCCACTTCGTGCAATGGCAATTGATCCTACTAAGGTCAAGAAGCTGTGAACCAGACATGCAAGAAGATCACAAGCTTCTCCCTCTGGTAAATCTTCTCAACCATCATCCTATGTTCCTCCAGAGATAGCTAATAGGGAAGGTTCTGCTTATGTGCATCAAGCTATTGCCAGATTAGTCACTAGGATTCTTAATGAGAATCACTCTATTCCTGGTGTATCTGTACCATTGAACCAATAAACTGCTAGCCCTAATTTAGAAAGTGATCCCAATGTCACTCAGAATGTTGAGACACCTGATGACAACATTGAGAAATCTCCAGAGAAACCTGATGATCACCAGACCCCTACTGACAAGGCTGTTGAACCTCCTGTCATTGATGTTGATGAAGAATTTTCTGACAATGATTTGATTGCTAATGTCAACCCTAGCATAGCAAGAAGGATGATGAGTAGAAAAGAAAAGCAGAGTGTTGCCCAAAGCCCCTCCAAAGAGAAGGCTACTGAATTTGTTCATGAGAAAGCTAGGCCTGAGAACAAGGCTAGAGAAGAAGCTGAGAAGGATCAAAAGGATGGAACTTCCAAAGGGAAGGGTAAGATAAAAGCTAGGGTATTTGTTGGTAGTCTCTCAAAGCCCTTGAGACAACCTATAGCCAAGAAAAGAAAGGCTCCTGAACCCTCTGAATCTGATGAGGAATCATACTTTGATTTTGATGTTGAGAGCAATGTTCCAGACATTCTTCTCAGGAAGAAACCCTCTTCTAGCAAACTGCCTAAGGTTCCTGAGGTTGCCATTGACAACATCTCCTTTCACCATCCAGAAAATGCAAGCAGGTGGAAGTATGTGTTTCTGAAAAGGATTGCCTTAGAGAGGGAGCTGAACAGAAGTGCTATTGAGTGTAAGGAATTCATAGATCTCATCAAGGCTGCTGGCCTAATGAAAACAATGGTCAAGTTTTCCAACTGCTATGAGATTCTTGTCAAAGAATTCATAGTAAATTTGTCTGGTGGATGTGCTGATGGAAAGTCAGCTGATTTTAAGAGTGTTTATGTGAGAGGAAGGAAGGTAAATTTCTCTCCTACTGTGATAAACAAATACCTAGGGAGGCCTGATGATGCTCAGCCTGAGCTTGAAGTTACTGACAACCAGGTTTTTCAAACCATCACTGCCAAGCAAGTCAAGCAATGGCCCTTGAAAGGGAAGCTAACTACAAGCAAGCTGAGTGTGAAGTTTGCCATACTGCATAAAATTGGTGCAGCTAACTGGGTTCCCACCAACCACAAATCCACCATCTCCACTGGTTTGGGAAGATTTATCTATGTTGTTGGAACCAGAACAAACTTTGATTATGGAAAATACATCTTTGATCAAACAATGAAACATGCTGAGAGTTGTGCTATTAAAGGCCCTATTTCTTTTCCCTCTCTCCTGTGTGGTATAATCATTTATCAGTATCCTGATATTCTAGTTGAAAAAGACTCTGTGTGCAAAAGAGCCCATGCACTTGGTTTTCACTATAAGCTGTTTCAGGGAACACATGTCCCTGACATTGTTATGAAATCTGCTGAGACATCAAATGTCAAAGCTCATTCCAAAAAAGTTGATGTTATAGTTGTTCTAAAAGAAACCTGCAGAGAGCTTGATGCAAGAAAAAGGACTCTTGAAGAGTTGATTACTAGTCTGGAATAGGAGGAGAATGAAGAACAAATGAGGGAAGAGGATGCTGATGAAGAACAGCATGATGGTTCTGCAAGAAGCTCACCAGAAGATGCTGCTGAAAATAGTGCTTCCTCAGGGGATGACAGTACCTGAAGGTCTGTGTTTGCTGAGTTGTAAAGATTGATGCTGGAACTTGCTGCTACTATTTGATACCTTCTCTCTGTTTCTGTGTATTTTGGATTTCCTTTTGATGACTGTATAACTTGAAGTACTAGATCCTCTGGCCTCTTTATGGCTAAAAAGGGGGAGAAGTAATTGTGGTTCTACTGCATGTTGCTTCTGCATTCTAATCTCTGATTGTTTAGGGGTTTTAGCCAAAAATTTGCCAAAGGGGGAGTTTGTAAGTGTTTGCTTGTTGGCATTAATTTTTGGTAAAACCAGATTTGCGAATGTCATGACTGATGTCATAACATTCTGGGATAAAGACAAATTCTGTAGAAGGAGTGTTCTACAGGAACAACTCAGTATGAGTGAATATCATGATGATTAAGCTATGATCATATGTACTGAATTCTACCAAAATCAGTGAGCAGGATACATGATGTCATAACCAATGTTAAGACATCCTATACTGATCAAGTTGTTGTGCAGATTTATTGTTCCTGAGAATTTTCAGGAATCTGGTGTGCTATTCTGAGTTGAAGTATATTGACTAAATCAGATGCTCACGTGGATATTAGGTTAACCTTGCTTAACCCTAATCTGTTATGATGAAAGCCCAAGACCAAGTCTTTAGGTTAACTTTGGTTAACCCTATCTATTTTTATGGAAGCCCAAAATGAAGAATTGACTGCATATATATTTCTCACGAATCCTAATGGTGTGCAGCGCTTTTTAGAGAAGATCAATAAGGCATTTTGTAGTTGTGATAGTTTTAGTAATTACTGTGAGCCAAGAAATTATCACTTGATAAGTGACTTGGAGTAGGATTTGGTTGTAAGGGTTGTTTATCACTTAAAGCTTTGAAGCAAAATCAAGCGTGTGTATTGAAGAATGTCTTCATAATCTTATTAATCAGTAGATTAGTATCACTGTTGTGATTGAGGGGGGGTGAGTAGGAACTCAGGTTTAAGTAGGACTTAGATTGAAGTTGCATTGGGTAGGTCTTAAGTGAAGGAGATAAACTGGTTGGTTTATTCCTAAATTAATACCTCTTATAGTGAATTTCCTCCCTGGCTTGGTAGCCCCCAGATGTAGGTGTTGTTATACACTGAACTGGGTTAACAATTGATTGTGTTCTTTACTGTCTTTTAAATTAATGTTTGGTTTGTGTACAATTTGTCAAATACGGTGTCATAACATTCACTATGACATTAAGTATCTATTTCCAGAATTACAACTATGTCCCATTGGATCATCTTGTGACCAGACCTCAGTATCAACTATCAAGCTCGAACAACATCGATCAACCTAATCAGTTTCGGACAAGCAGTAAAGTGATGAGACCCTCGAAGACATAGGGGAAATAGCAGAGTTGGAACCCAATGGGATTGTTGCACATAGTTGTTTCTTCTTTTTACACAATATTGTATAGCTTCTATTTTTACAGCGGAGTTCTCTTACTAGAGCGTCAGCTTCCTTGTATAAAAACTCCTATTACAGGCCAACTTCGAAAATTAATACAAATCATTTTTACAAAACTATTTGTTTTTCTCTTTCTATTTTGTTTTGCAAGAACGTCCAATGGTTTTATTCTTGACATATGCATTTGAATATGATTGCTGCTCATAAACATTTACATAAGAAACAGAAAGATAATTGCTCATAACTTAAGAAACAAGGCAAAGATAAGGAACGTCAAACCCGACAGTTATTTTGTCCAGCAGGTACCAGGGCAGAGACAGCTTTGGAGCATAGTCATTAGTACAGACGACCTTGTAATATCTACACTCCCCACGGAGTAAAGGTATTCAAAGCATTGATATCAGCTTTCCCAAAACGGGAAGCAAATCTCCCCAGCCAGGGTCTTTCAGAAACCTGACAGCTATATCCCCCAGCCGAATTTCATAATCGCGAGCGAATCATCATAATTTTTATCTCCCCAAGCAGAGTTTATTTCTTTGAATACAAAAGCTCAATCCCCGACGGAGTTTATTACTTCAACTATGAAAATTCACCTCTCAAATTATTCCCCACAAAGTTACCCTCAAATAGAGTCTCTCCCTGACGGAATATTCACAAACAACAAGGAATGAATCTACAGCACGGTCATTTCCATTCAGCATCCCCAGCGGAAGTAGAAGAACCACAATTCTCTACAATAGTCAGGAATGCTTTACTTTCTAGCAACAGTTAGGGATTTATTTTCCTAGACTCGGATATGTCACTACAGCATTTCATGCTCATGCATCATGACATGCGCATACATATCACATAACAACATAATCTCATTTATTTTGAGAACATCATCTCACAATATTCCATGCATCGCATATAGTTATCCTTGTTATCTTTTCAGGAAAGGAAATTATCACCAACAATTCCAACAGTTATATAAGTCATATCTACAGACGACTAATGGAAAATCAGTCCTCGAAACCAAATGGGTCAACTAATCTACGTGATCAAACGAAGTAACCTTACTATCTAGGTTCCTGCTCATAGCCCTAATATCCATGCTTTCATCTCGAAGTAACCCTACGACCCAGGTTCCTTCTCATAGCCCTACTATCTAGGCTTTCATCTCGAAGTAACCCTACTACCCAGGTTCCTTCTCATAGTCCTACTATCCAGGCTTTCATCTCGAAGTAACCCTACGACCCAGGTTCCTTCTCATAGACCTACTATCCAGGCTTTCATCTCGAAGTAATCCTACTATCCAGGTTCCTTCTCATAGCCCTATTATTCAGTCTTTCGTCTCGAAGTAACCCTATATCCAGGTTCCTTCTCATAGCCCTACTATCCAGGCTTTCACCTCGAAGTAACCCTATGACCCAGGTTCCTTCTCATAGCCCTACTATCCAGGCTTTTATCTCAAAGTAACCCTACTATCCTTGTTCCTTCTCATAGCCCTACTATCCAGGCTTTCACCTGAAGTAACCCTACGACCCAGGTTCCTTCTCATAGCCCTACTGTCCAGGCTTTCATCTCGAAGTAACCTTGCGACCTAGGTTCCTTCTCATAGCCCTACTATCCAGGCTTTCATCTCGAAGTAACCCGACGACCCAAGTTCCTTCTCATAGCCCTACTATCCAGGCTTTCATCCCAAAGTAACCCTACTATCCAGGTTCCTTCCCATAAGCCCTACTATCCAGGCTTTCATCCCGAAGTAACCCTACTATCCAGGTTCCTTCTCATATTCCAACTATCCAGGCTTTCATCCCGAAGTAACCCTACTATCCAGGTTCCTTCCCATAAGCCCTATTATCCAGGCTTTCACCCCAGAGTAACCCTACTATCCAGGTTCCTTCTCATAGCCCAACTATCCAGGCTTTCATTTTGAAGTAACCCTACTATCTAGGTTCCTTCTCATAGCCCTACTATCCAGGATTTCATCCCGAAGTAACCCTACTATCCAGGCTTTCATCCTGAAGTAACCCTAGTATCCAGGTTCCTTCTCTTTTATCTTCAGACAATAGTTTACAACACTGGAAGGCCTGGACCCGACCAGATACAGTCAATTTCATAATTCCCTAGTAAGTCGTTGTGAAGCCTGGACCCTGACCAGATACACAGTTCACTTCCACCTCCTCAATCAGGAGTTAATTCCCCAGTAGAGTAATGGACAACTGAATCTCTTATACCCTACTACCCAGGACATAAATCAGCATTCCCCGGTGAAGTCTTCCTCAATGGCAGGTACATGAGTTCTCGTAAAGGAATCTCTTATGCAACCGATATCTTTTCCAGATGGCATCTTTAAGCCCATCTCCGACGAATCTCTGTCGACTCCCAAATGACATCTCCATGCCTATTCTCGATATCACCAATCAAGGTTACTTCATGCGAGTGCAAATTTCTGGGCACTCTAGTGTTCAATCATCTTCCACCTTCAGATCACGAAAGACAGACCAGCCAATATACATCCTCAGGTTTAAGAATATTGAATGGGGGAATCTGTTGTACCCCAAAATTTTCCCTCCCATTTTACTCAACATATGTTCATTGAGACCCTCAATTTGCTCAAGGATGCCAAAGAGTTGACCAAATAAACTCTCTCCTAAAAGCAATGAACCTCCAACTAGGGTTTCCATTTTCAACAAGATGGGAGAACTCCAAAGACCTCATATGCTCTCCATAGTCTTAATATGTTCTCAATACCATTCATGCCAAATTTCATGCCTTGTACAAGAAGTTTGCCCAATCAACTGCTCATATGCTTGAAAATCAACTATATCAGGTCAAAAGTCAACTGGGGTCCACATACAGTCAAACTCCAAGATTTTTGGTCAACATCAACATTTTGAAGTGATATCCATCATTTTATCAAGGGTTGATCATGATTCCCCAAGGAATGCTCCTAATTCATCAAAACTCAAAAGTTGTCAAATTAGGGTTTCTTAGGAAAAGTCAACCAAACTTTGACCAAACATAACTTTCTCATACTTTATCATAAATTCTCCATCCATGGCTCATTTTGAAGATAATTCAATTCCTTACAACTAATCTTCATCCCTCAAGTTCAAAAAATGCACTCATGAAAAGATATGAATTCAGACATTATAGGTCATCCCAAAAAGTCAACAAAAATACCGTTTGGGTCAAAGCTCCTTACATGAACATGGAAGATCCAATTGAGATAAAACTAAAGAGGTTGTTTAGGGGACATCCTAAGCTTTCTAAAAATTCCAAGAACACCCTCTTAGGGTCAAAATTGAGAGAGATATGCATTGTCAAAGTTGGTCATTTTTGGAGAATTGTCAAAAGTCAACAATGTCCAAAATTGCATTTTTTTGGCAAACGGGCCTAACTTTTTATGCTTGCATCTTGCTTCTAGCCTGGTCCACGACCCATAAACCCTTCCTACATCATTTTCTTATTTATTTGATTTATTTTGATTTTTAATCATTTAAAATCCAAATTAAATAAAAAATGATATAAAAATATTTTGGGATGATTTTGCATTAAAGAATGAAGATCCAGGCTGTATATTAGCAAACAAAACGTGCAAGGCGTGATTGAATTGAAAAAGGCATAATTTGGCCAATTTTGGAAACAAAGAATATGACTTGAAAATCAAATATTTTTCCCATCAATTTCCAAGATTTTATCCAAGATTATTACCCTATTTGGTTCATATACATATATTGAGGCTTGGTGAACCCTAGAAGAGAAAGAGAGAGGCGCGGCTAGGGAAAAACATCAAGAACAACATTGAGTTTTTTTGCAAAAAAGTTAGAACCGGATTTTCAATTACAGTCTTGGTCAAGCAATTTCAAGACCGACAACACGTTCCTGGACGCCTTCTAAAGCTAGCAGCATCAATTCCACGCGTCAAGGCATCCCTATTTGCCTCTAGATACTCACGGTTTGGTCGTTTTTCCTTCAACCTTGATTTTGATCATTCATGCATTATACATGTTATTAGATTATATTTTCGTGTTCATGATCATCATATGAAGGTGTTTGAATAGTCTAATTTAAGTTTCAGTGCAGGAATGGGTTTATGCCATTATTAGGGTTTGAAAGCTCAAAATTGGGGTTTTCTTTTTCAGGACAAATTAAAGGGAATTCTGGGGATTACTGGACTCAGGATGAAATTCCTGATTGATCCCTTATATTGGTTTTGATTTATATTATATGTATCATGTTTTTGAATAACGCAGGGTTGTAGCTACAAACCAAATCCGTCACTACAGCTTATAGTGATGGAAATCTATTGTAGGTAAAAGTATGTTGTCTAAAACAACGGATCAATGAAAGAGGAGATGAGGTGGCTAACTCTCACTGGACGGTTTGAATTCACGTGCACTTTCCTGGGCATAGCATTTAACTTCCTTTATATTCTAATTGTTTCATTATATGTTCAAACAAGCGCTCCAGCGCAGATGGCAAAGGGTGAGGTATTTGAGAGGGAGGACCTGGGTTCGATCCCAGGCCTCAACATTTTCTTGTTTTCCAATTTGTTTATTCCAGATCTAGCGCACTTCATTACCCAGCGCGCATCATACATCCTCAGATCTCACCGTCAGATCTACCTCCAGTCAGATCCAATGCATCAGGATTGCATCCACATCGTGCACCCTCTAAAGACAGCAACACGGAATCCCACGCAAGATAATTGGGCCAACAAACTGGGCCTTGGCATATTCAGGCAGAACACCCCCTAATCTGCTTCTCACAATCAGGCCCATCTCTTTAAATTTTCTATTCTTTTTATTTGTTTTTTTCTTTCTTTTAATTTATTATTTTACAAAACAAAATCACTTTTTTTAATAAATCGAAAATCACAAGAAAACATAAAATCAGTTTTTTTTCATAAAATATTTATTTGCATTTAATTAATTAGTTTAATTAGGTTAACTTAAACATTTTTTTTGTAATTAAAATTTAATAGAAATTAGGTTTAACTCGCAAATTGCAACTTTTTTTTCTCAATAAAAAAATACATAAATACTTTTAATTAATTAGATTTCTTAGGCGTCTAATTTGTTCCCGTCTTAACTTTCACGCGTTGTTTTCTTCCTTATTTTTATTAATTATTGTAATTGTTCCAAGTTTGTAATAGTTAAATAGGTTTACTATTTTGCATTTATCTTTTTTCCCCCGATTTTTGGTTATGTAATCCCCTCCCCAAGGCCTTGTAATAGTTAGGGTTTTAATTTCTCGCCCTTTACTTTCTGCAACTATAAATTGCTAGATGTATGGATAATAGGCTTGCATGCAAAAGATAAATCAGATTAATACAGTAGAAAACCCTAATTGTACAAAGATAATAAACTGAAGAAAAAAAAACACACTTGCACATGCTCACTCCTATGGTTTTCCCCACTTGGTTACCTCGGAAATAATGGTTGTGTCCCTCGAACGTAGGTATACCTTAGCAATGACCTGCGATTCAAAGTCATCATAAAGATCATAGTCCCTACTTGTCCCTCAAGTTGCCTACGAATTGATCTTATGATGATAGTCCCTTCAAAATGCTAAGGTATCTTTACTTGTTGCCTTCAGAGACCATTTCGTCCCTTCGAACGTCCCTTTAAAAATCCAACGATGAAGCTACCTACTCCTTAATAGTAGGATAGCACTGTCTAAAGGAAACAAAAACGAACAAACTTTTTTCGAGTAGGTAGAAATCTAAAGTACTTGCTCAAAATAAAAACTTTTCACACCGACACTGTTTGAAAAATAGCTTTCAAAACGACTTCGTCACACTCTTGAGGACCGATACAAGGGTTATCACGAAGTAAATAAAACTTTTTCAAAACAAGCACACAAAAGTAATTTAAAAAATGAGCAACTACCTAAGATCCCGTGGAAAACCACAGATAGAAAGGATGCTAACACCTTTCCTTTCTATAATCTACCCCCCCCCCCCCCCCCCCCCGTACTCAGAAACATTCTCGAAAAAGGTTTTTTCTGTTCTTTTTCCTTTTCCTTTGTTGGATGAAATAAAAGTCGATGGCGACTCTTGCTTACCGTGACATTTGTGAATACAAAATGCAAACCAATATAACTGTCAGTTCTACCACCGTATCACAAGATACAGCAGGAAAAGGAAGCTTGGAAGAATAAGTGCCATACTTTAAAGGTGTCCTACCGAGCAGATCTAAAGGAGAAAGATGACCTGATCGAGATTCTTGAGAGTCGTGTTGTAGAGATGATGGAGAGGAAAGAGAATTTATTTTCCTCTAGAGCTGAGTCAGGACCTAGTTGCTCACCTCTTAACTCTGGTAATTGGAAAGAGGTCGCTGACAGGTATGCAGAAGAGAACAAGAGGTTGAAGGCTCAGATTGCAAGACTCATAGGGAAACATCAGTGCGTGGAGTGATCTTCATCAGCTTTTCTTTCTTAGGATCCTAGACTCTTATCTTATCTTGTATTTGGGATTATTGAAACTTATACTAAACAGTTGTAATCCATTTTGAAGTTATTATAATGAGATTTTCAATTTTTTCAAATGTGTTAGTACTTTAATATTTATAAATTGTCTATAAATCTTTGAGTTCCTTGAAATATAAATAATAAAATAAATCATGAGCATTACATATCATGCATCATATTATACATACTTCTTGAATTTTTGTTCATATCTAGGTGTCTTACTGAGCTTCTTTACTTTGTTCAACAAGTTGTCTCACCAGTACAATACTCGGGCCAATTTCAAAAGGAAGATGGATAATCTAGAATAAGAGAATCACAAGTTACGCGAAGAAGTTACTTCTATGAAGGCTGGTATGGCCAATATCATTGCTTTGATGGAATCGTTGGTGGCTTCTCAAAATTAGTCACCAGTTGCTCAACCTCAATAGACAACAGTTCCTTCCGAAGCTCCGACAGTTCCTGTTTCTATTACTCCAGTTACTGTTGTTCATATGCCTCAGGATTATCCATGGGGAATGCCAAAGAACTTCATGCCAGAAGGTTATAATCAAGATGCTCAGGTTGCTCCATTTGCTTAGGTTGTTGCTGCTCCTGCACCTCCTTTAGTGCATATTACTCTTACTGCTAGAAATGAGATTCAATATGTTGCACCTCCTTCGGTGAATGTTGTACCATTTGCTAATAATCAATTTTATCTCCCTATTCCTCCACCAAGTGAAAGCTTGGGTGTCTATGATCGATTGGACGATTTTCAGGATTAGTTTGACAAGATGCAGAAAAAGTTGAAGGCCCTCAGAGGAAAAGAATTGTTTGGGCATAATGTGAATGATCTTTGTTTGGTTCCAAATGTGAAAATATCTGCGAAATTCAAAGTACCGGAATTTGAGAAGTACAAGGGAAATACTTGGCCTCGTTCTCACTTAATGGTGTATGTGAGAAGGATTTCTACTCACACTAATGATCAATGCTTATTAATTCATTTCTTCCAAGATAGTTTGACTGGTGCAGCATTGAAATGGTACATGAGCCTGGATAGTGCCAATATTCATACTTTCAACGACATGGATGAAGCATTTATTAGACAGTAAAAATATAATATGGACATGGCACCTGACCATGATCAACTCAAGGCAATGGTCCAGAAGGACAAAGAGTCATTTAAAGAATATGCACGGAGATGGTGTGAAGTAGTCGCCCAAGTGATACCTCCAATGGAAGAAAAAGAGATGACAAAGATTTTTCTGAAGACTCTAGGTGATTTCTATTATGAAATAATGGTAGCAAGTGCACCCAGTGATTTTACCGAGATGGTGGGCATGGGTGTCCGTTTAGAAGAAGCTGTAAGAGAGGGCCGCTTGACAAGAAGTGAAAATTATGGCATTACGAAGAAACCATCATACGGGTTTGCTAAAAAGAAAGAAGGAGAGACAAATGTTGTTATTCAAGAGAGAATGGTTAATCCTCCTAGAAGAAGTCATTAGCTCCACCAATAGGTTGCTTCAATAACTCCAGTTGTCAATACGGCTCCGACCACAGTTGCTTATCAAAGACCAGCCCCTCAGGGAAATCAAGGGCAGAATCAAAGGAGAGAGGCTTTTGACTCTATCCCCATGAGTTATGAAGAGTTACTCCCAACATTGACTCAGAAAAAGTTGGTTCAGACCAGGCCACCCCCTGCTATACCATCACCTTTGCCTTGGTATTATAAGGTAGATAAGACATGCGCTTTTCATCAGGGTGCACCAGGGCACAATATGGAAAACTGTTATCCTCTGAAATCGGAGGTATAAAAATGGTGAGATTTGGACTTTTGTCCTTTAAAGATGTCTGCCCTAATATAAAAGATAATCCTTTGTCAAAGTATGGAGGAACAAATGTTGTCAACATGGTTGCTGGTTGTCCGGGGGACTTCCGTATTTTTGATATCAACCTGGTCAGAGGTGATTTGGTAAATATGCATTCTGACCTTTGCGAGTTTAGTTATTATATGCATGATGATGCTGGTTGTGGTATTTGCTATACTGGTATACAAGGGTGTGATAACATAAAGGCTGATTTGCAGGAAATAATGGATGAAGGCCTCATTCATATAATCAAGCCTAGGGCAGAATATGAGTCAGAAGTGAACATGGTCTTCGGATTTCCTGGAGAGTTCCGGATCTTTGATATGAACCATATGAATGATGATTTGGTGCAATTACACACTACCTTATGCCACATGGATGGTCAAGTAAAACACCATTATGGATCTTGTTGGGTTTGTTGCAGAGATTCTCGTGGCAGTTCCATTGTGAAAAGGGGTATTCAATTGTTATTGGATAATGGTACTATCAAGGTTTCAGGCCATAGAGATGATTACCATGGGATTAATATGATTGAAGATTGTTTGGATGAGACTGAGTTGGATGATGAATATACTTCTGCAGATGAATTATTTTCCTCAGACGAAGATATGTCCTTTAGTGATGATTCTGCGATGACCAAATATTCTGAAGAGGGGGTGAACATTATCTTGCCTTGTCTCAATTATTCCTCCCTTGTCGAGATTGAATACTGTAGAAAGCCAGTTGTTGCTCCAATAGTGATTTGCTTCTTGGGTCTTGTTCCTTACAAATCAGACAAAGTCGTACCGTACAAGTACAATGCTACAATTATAGAGGATGGTGTAGAAGTTCCCATCTAACCTTTGTCTAATGTAGAGAATATTGCTAAGGCCATTAGAGTGACCCGCAGTGGTCGTGTGTTCCCGCATGTTATTCGAGGGAAGGTCAGTGTCGATAAGAAGGTTGTCAAAAGTGTTGAAATTAAGAAAGCAGTAGGGGAGTCCAGTGGTGCTACTCTAGAAAAAGATAAGGATGATATATTGAAGATTATCAAAATGAGCGACTACAGGATAGTAGATCAGTTGTTGCAGACTCCTTCAAAGATATTTATTCTGGCCTTACTGATGAACTCTTCTGCCCACAGGGAATCCTTGATGAGGGTGTTGGATCAAGCCTTAGTGGAAAGTGATATGCCGTTGGACCAATTCAGCAATGTAGTAGGGAATATTACATCCTGTAATAACCTAAGTTTCTGTGATGATGTACAACCTAATGAAGAAAGGAATCATAATCTGGCTCTTCATATCTCCATGAACTGTAAGAACGATTGGTTCTGCTTTAAATGTCATACCGAGGAGCATGCTCATGAAGTTGAAGTACCAAGGAACTCCCATGCGCCCGAGTGGCATAATTGTAAAAGCTTTCGATGGATCAAGAAAGTTTGTTATTGGGAAAGTGAATCTGCCTATTCACATAGGCCTACACTTGTTTCAGATTACTTTCCAAGTAATGGATATTGTTCCCGCTTACAGCTGTTTACTGGGACGGTCGTGGATTCATGAGGCAGGGGCTGTCACTTCAACTTTACACCAGAAGTTAAAGTTTACGCATGAAGGAAAAGTGGTCATCATAAATGGAGAGCAAGCATTGTTAATATCCCATTTGTCTTCTTTCAGTGTTGTAGAGGCAAATGAAGTTGTTGTTAGAACTCAGTTCCAAGCTTTATCCATTGATAATATAAGAGGAAATGAGAATTCTATAGCTTCACTCAAAGATGCTCAGTAGGTTGTGCGTAATGGCCCTAATAAAGTATGGGAACAGATTATTGATCCGTCGGCGAACAAGAATAGGGTTGGTTTGGGATTTTCTGCGAAGAATGATAAAGGTGACAACATGAAGCCGAAGACTACTTTAGGCAGGTATCATGATATTTTCCATAGCGGAGGTTACATTCATCCAACTGTTTCTAGGATCAATGCTATTGTGGAGGATGAAGAAGAGAAAGAAATTTCGAACTATGTCACTATTGATGTTCCCCTCTTGCATCCATGTCTCAAATTAATTGTTTTTGTTAATCTTTTAAAAAAGCTTTCATCCTGTCCAAGGTGAAATTTGATTTTGTATGGGCTTATCTGTTTGCTTTGATCATTAAAATCATTAATAAAAGTTTTCTTTGATTCCCAAATTAAGTTTTTATTTTCTGCTTTTTCTTGGAAAAATGGTAATCAGAAAAGAAAAAAAAACCTTTTGGAATAAATAATGACTGTAAATAAATTTGCATAATCACTTGATATCTGTGTCAGTTTCTAAAACCAATCATAAATCATATGTGAAGATTAACTAAAAAACTTGTTGAATACAATGACCCTGCACCCTCTCCCAACTTTGAATATCCTGTGTATGTGGTCGAAGAAGAAGAATATGATGAAATTCCAGAAGAGGTTTCACAGTTTCTCGAGCACGAGGAAAATGCCATTCAGTCGTATAAAGAGTCATTGGAGACAATCGATTTGGGTTCAGAGGAAGATCCAAAGGAAGTCAAGATTGGAGCATTGTTGCATCCCGACGTAAAGAGCAAGTTGATTGAATTGTTGAAAGAGTATGTGGACGTCTTTGCTAGGTCATACCAAGATATGTCAGGTTTGGATACAGATATTGTGGAGCATCATTTGCCGCTAAAACCAGAGTGCCCGCCAGTCAAGTAGAAATTGCAAAGAACTCACCCAGATATGGCAGTAAAAATTAAAGAAGAAGTCTTAAAGCAAATTAATGTCAGTTTTCTTGTGACATCATTGTACCCTCAGTGGATTGCCAATATTGTCCCAGTACCAAAGAAAGACGGAAAAGTTTGCATGTGCGTTGATTATAGAGATTTAAACAAAGCAAGTACAAAAGATAATTTTCCATTGCCACATATTGATATGCTGGTTGATAGTACAGGAAAATTCAAAGTATTCTCGTTCATGGATGGATTTTCCAGATATAATCAAATCAGAATGGTTCCTGAGGACATGGAAAAAACAACGTTTATCACACCCTGGGGAACATTCTGTTACATAGTGATGCCCTTCGGGTTGAAGAACGTTGTTGCAACGCACCAGAGAGCTATGACAACCTTATTCCATGATCTGATGCACAAGGAAATTGAGGTATATGTTGATGATATGATTTCTAAATCTCATACTGAAGAAGGGCATATAGAAGATTTATTGAAATTGTTTCAGCATTTGAGGAAATATCGTCTCCGCTTGAATCCAAATAAATGCACCTTCGGTGTCCGATCAAGGAAGTTATTAGGTTTCATTGTCTGCCAAAAAGGAATTGAAGTTGATCCTAATAAAGTCAAAGCAATTCAATAAATTCCTGCATCAAGGATTGAAAAGCAAGTTAGAGGCTTCCTTGGATGTCTGAATTACATTTCCATATTCATTTCCCATATGACTACAACATGTGAACTGATCTTTAAGTTGTTAAATAAAGATCAAAGTTGTGTGTGGATAGATGATTACCAAAGGGAATTTGAAAGTATTAAAGAGTATCTACTTAAACCTCCTATCTTTCTCCATCCAGTTGAGGGAAGACGGTTGATCACGTATCTGACAGTGTTAAATAATTCTATGGGTTGTATTTTTGGGACAACAAGATGAAACAAGAAAGAAGGAATATGCCATTTATTATCTCAGCAAGAAGTTTACTGACTGTGAGTCACGGTATTCTATGCTGGAAAAGACATGTTGTGCTCTGGCCTGGGCGGCAAAGCGATTGCGGAAATATATGTTGAATCAGACTACTTCGTTGATTTCCAAAATGGATCCAATTAAGTATATTTTTGAGAAACCTGCTCTTACTGGGAGAATTTCCCGTTGGCAGATGTTGTTGTCTGAATATGATATTCAATACCGTACTCAAAAGGCTATAAAAAGCATTGTGTTAGTGGATTATCTTGCTCACCAACCGATTGATGATTATCAGTCTGTTAAATATGATTTTCCTGAGGATGTGATGTTTTTGAAAACAAAAGATTGTGTAAACCTTTGCTTGGGGAAGGTCCCAATCCTGAATCCCGGTGGGGTATGGTATTTGATGGAGCAGCGGATGCTTATGGAAAAGGAATTGGTGTTGTGATTATCACTCCTCATGGATCTCATATCCCTTTTACTGCAAGGTTGACATTTGATTGTACCAATAATATGGCAGAGTATAAGGCTTGTATCATGGGTCTCGAGGAGGCCATTGATCTTAGAATCAAAGTTCTAGATGTGTATGGCTATTCAGCTTTGGTAGTAAATCAGATTAAAGGAGAATGGGATACTCGTCACCCTGGCTTGATCCCTTACAAAGACTATTCTAAAATATTATTACCCTTCTTTAACAAAGTTGAATTTAATCATATTCCCAGGGATGAAAATCAGATGGCAGATGCTTTAGCAACTCTGGCTTCTATGTATCAAGTAAATACTTGGAACGATGTGCCTCGTATCATAGTGCAACATTTGGATAGACCGGCTAATGTGTTTGTAGTAGAGGAAATGTCAGATCAAAAACCTTGGTATTATGATATCAAGCATTTTCTCCAGACTCGGGAATACTCGGCTGGTGCGTCAAATAAAGATAGAAAGACATTGAGAAGGTTGGCAGACAGCTTTTTCCTCAATGAAGATGTGTTATACAAAAGAACGTATGACATGGTCTTGCTCAGATGCGTGGATAGACACGAAGCAGACATGTTGATGCATGAATTCCATGAAGGTTCCTTTGGTACTCATGCCAATGGACATTCGATGGCAAAGAAGATGCTTAGGGCAGGTTATTATTGGCTAACAATGGAATATGACTGTTACAAATTTGCAAAGAAGTGCCATAAGTGTCAGATTTATGCTGACAAAATTCATGTGCCTCCGATACTTCTCAATGTTATTTCTTCCCCATGGCCTTTCTCTATGTGGGGTATTGACATGATTGGAATGATTGAACCAAAGGCGTTGAATGCACATCGTTTCATTTTAGTGGCAATTGACTACTTTACCAAATGGGTGGAAGCAACTTCATATAATAATGTTACTAAGCAGGTGGTAGCACGTTTTATCAAGAACAATCTCATATGTCGGTATGGTTTGCCAAGCAGGATTATCACCGACAACAACTCAAATCTGAATAACAAGATAATGGTCGAACTTTGTGAAGAATTCAATATTTTCCACCATAATTCATCTCCCTACAGGACAAAGATGAAAGAGGCTGTTAAAGATGCTAATAAGAACATCAAGAAGATTATCCAGAAAATGGTTGTTACTTATAAATATCGGCATGAGATGCTCCCTTTTGCTCTGCATGGGTATCGAACATCTGTCTGCACTTCAACAGGGGAAACCTCGTTCTCTCTTGTGTATGGCATGGAAGAAGTGCTCCCCGTTGAGGTTGAGATTCCCTCTTTACGCGTAATAATGGAAACTAAGTTGTCAGAGGCTGGATGGGTCCAGAACATGTTTAACCAGTTGAATTTGATTGAAGAGAAGAGAATGATAGCCTTGTGTCATGGTCAGGTATATCAGAAGAGAATGAAGAAAGCTTTTGATAAGAAGGTCAAACCTCATGAATTCAGAGAAGGCAACCTCGTGCTCAAGAAGATCATGTCTTTTAACGCTGATTTTAGGGGCAAGTGGACTCCTAACTTTGAAGGCCCATATGTTGTCAAGAAAGCCTTCTCTGGTGGTGCATTGATTCTTGAAACTATGGATGGCGAGGAGTTCCCACATCCAGTGAATGCTGATGCAGTAAAAAAATAATTCACCTAAAGAAATAAAAGAACAACTCGCTAAGTCAAAAACCCGAAAGGGCGGCTTAGGCAAAAAGGAGCGTCTCGGTAGGCTGAAAACCGAAAAGCGCGGTCTAGGAAAAAGTAAGAGACATAAACAGAATAAATTCTCCCTCTAGGTTGAAAACCTGCAAGGGCAACCTAGGAAAAAGTTAGGGATTTCTTGGCAAGTAATTGCATCAAACAAGACTTGATCATTAAAGAAATAATTTTCTTGGATCCTCACCATACTTCAACAGAAGTCACTGCTCAGGAATTCAAAGTTGTTAGGGAGAATAGTGGTCATTGTATTTCAATGTATCTTTTCCAATATATATTACCATTTTCCAAACTTTGTAATCATCTATGGAGTCTCTCCATTCACGGGCTACCATCATATTAATAAAGTTTGAGCTTTTATCCAATTCTTTGCAATTCTAATTTTATTCAGCTTACAAAAGACTTCATTTATTATTTATAGTAATTTTCAAAGCAAACAGATTAAATAACAAAAATTGTTTTTTGAAAAGAATTTGCAAATTACTTTTTACTTTAGATTTTGTGACTCAGGGAGAACAAAAAATAGTGACCCCAAGGATGGACGAACTCTGAAATTTTGGAAGTATGTATTCCCCGGGAAGGATGTCCCAGGTCACTCTTGTTGGTACACGTATGATATTCTTGTGCTTCTTAGATAGTTAAAGATGTTACCAATTGATGTGTGGTGCGGTGTTGGGTTTGTGATCCTGTTTCCCCAGTCAGGTCTTGGTTCATTTTAATTTTGGATTTGCATGGTATGAAGTCTATATCCCAGATTCCCCTGTGAGGTCTTCACTCACATGACGAAAGTCTCTTCCCTCTTTGTATGCTGAGATGAAATCATTTGCAAAACATCGCCCTTTTCAGTGCTAGCATTTTTGTCGTTGTTTGTTTTCTAGGCAACCAAACAAGGGCAATATCTTTTCTAAGAAGTGTTGAAACAGTTGTCAACTTTTTGGGTTTTCTCCCGCCAAGTGCTGGGTTTGATTTAAAATCCCCATAAGTTGGATTTCTTTCTATAATGTTTGACTTTATTAAATCCCCAAGTAAGACTGAGATAACGGGTCTCTCTAAAAATTGCTACCCCCATGAGGTTTCATAATTTCTCCCCAGAGAAGTTGGTGTAATACTCACTCTCAATATTGAAGAATGCCTTTTTGGCTTCTATCGATGATGTGGTGTTTCCCTCCCCAATGAAGTCAGTACGAAATCTTCAGTTGATGTCTCGACGATGTTGGTTTTCATCTACCCTATTGAAATTAGTATTTAAATCCCCAGTAGAAATACAGACCTAGAAACATTTGTTTTCCCCATTAAAGTTTGTGTGATATTCCCTGGTGAAGCCGGGAGGAGGATGTTATATCCTGTATCTGTACTAATTTATTGTTATGATTTGATTATTTTCAGATTATGTTCCTTCCCAGTGGAGTTAAGCCGAGAATCAGAATTTGTTTCCTCGGTTGGTGCTTACTTTCTTATGAAACCTTCATCCTGGATGTGATTTAGTCGAGTATTGACTCTACCCAAGCTGGTTTTGTCCGGTTATCCCCAGTGTTATATGTCTATTTTTTCAGCATATATATGATAACATTCATACATTCATACATACATCATGCATAGTTGAATTTAGCAAATCATTTCTCATTCGCATTCATTAATATCTTGTTGGCATATTACCTTGTTTTGCAGAGTTGTGTTATCCTATCTCCAATAGAGTGTCAACCTTAAGCAGAAAGTGTATACCCTTTCAATTTCCCCATTGAGTTATCTCTTGTGAGAGATTTTTGCTTTAGCCTTCCTGTACAACTCTTTGTCTGGATAGAAAGTGGTTCCCTCTTGAGTTTAATTCCCAGGAGGTGTTATTTTGGTTTCTGCAAGCTTTGAGCCCTGGTTTGAGAATGTGCATTTATTTTGGCACGAGAAGACTTTATCTCCTTAGCAGGAATATATTGGAATTTAACCAAGAAGCCATATTCATTTCCCCATAAAGCACTATTTCTTTCCCCAGGAAATCATTATTACAATTCCTCCTCATAACAGCAAGTGACAGGTCTCTTTATTTGAGCAACATGTACTTCCCCAATAAGTTTGTAAGTTCCCAGAGAATATTCAGATTTTTTACTCTAATAAATGGTAGCCTTGTAATTATGGAAGGTAGTTCGTTGTTGAGATTTGTTACTCCAATGAATGGTAGCCTTGTCATTATGGAAGGTAGTTTGTTGTTGAGATTTGTTACTCCAATGAATGGTAGCCTTGTCGTTATGGAAGATAGTTCGTTGGAGATTTGTTACTCCAATGAATGGTAGCCTTGTCATTATGTAAGGTAGTTTGTTGTTGAGATTTGTTACTCCAATGAATGGTTGCCCTATCATTATGAAAGGTAGTTCATTGCTGAGATTTGTTACTCTAATGAATGGTAGCCTTGTCATTACAGAAGGTAGTTTGTTGCTGAGATTTGTTACTCTAATGAATGGTAGCCTCGTCATTATGAGAGGTAGTTCGTTTTTGATATTTGTTACTCCAATTAATGGTAGCCTCATCATTATGGGAGGTAGTTCATTGTTGAGATCTTTTTCTGATGAATGGTAGTCTCGTCATTATGGGAGAAAGTTCGTCGTTTGGATTCACATTATTCTGAAGAAGTTCATTTGTTTCCAGTCATGAATACTGGTGCTAATTGTTTATTACCTACCCTAATATTGGTATTTACTAGTATTACCTTACCGCTTCTTTCCCCGGTAGATCGACATTACTTTTTTTTGCTATCTCCTCAGTGAGCGGATAGTTCTCAGTCATTTGTCGATCACTTTTATCCTTTACCTCCTCTTCTCAATCTTTGAGTTGATAATGCCTTATCTCCTCTTTGGGTTTTACCCTAATATAGTTGGCTCTCTTGTTCACCAGTGATTTATTTTCCTGTTCGGGTTTTTATTTTGATCCCTTTTTATTTTCTACATCCTCAGTGGGGTCTTGTGTTTTTTAGATTTGTTCATTTGCATTTATAATCATAAGCATTACATGGCATCTTAGGACCAAAAATAGTGCTTGTTTTATATTTAAGTATCATCAATTGCGTCTACACGAAGAATTTAACCTTCGCATCTCCAGATAGAAGACACTTAAATAAGGGCAACTGTTGTACCCCAATTTCCCCCCTAAGATTCCTCTACCATATCATATCAACTCAATCATAATAAGATCTTACTAGGGTTTGGTTCTTCTCCTTATCTTTAGCTTTGCTCATGGGGAATCACCAAGAACCTTGACTTGTATTTTGTGATCATTCATGTTTTGTATTGATTAACTTTTAACTAATAAATACAATGAATGTTTTCCCTAAGTCTTGATATTATAGGTGAAAGCACAACATATTCCATCAAGCTAATCTACAGGTTCATGAGTTTATTTTCATGCCTTCTCCAACAAAACATCATTGAGATTCAAGATTCGACATTGAAGATGTTTTGAAGTAATATCATGACAAAGTATATTATGATTCATCATGCCTCAAGTTGTCCAAGATAGTTCAAAGATGTAAGGGTTGATGGAAGAATTTTGACCTAATTGGACAAGTTTTTGATTTCTTGATCACAAGTGCATATCTCCCTCAATTCTCAATAGTTGGAAGTGGTTATGGTTGCCATGGTTTCTCATTATCATCCTTAACAATTTCTATTTACATGACAAAAGTATTTGTGTAAGAAGTTTTGTCAAAATTGAAAAGGTTTTCCAAGGCATTTTGTTGCTCTAGGAGCTAGGGTTTTGAAATTCTAAAGGCTATATCTTGCTCATCTTTTTGTATTTTTGAGTTATTCCAAAAACATTCTTCTCTTCAAATGGTTATAAACAAATCACTTCAAAAGTTTCAAGAAAATTTTGTGTGGAAGATACCTAATGATGAAGAAAGATTACAAATCCTCTAGATAAGTCATCAAATTCCCTTATGTGACTTCAAAAGATCATAACTTGGTCAATTTTTATCTCCTTGAGCCCATTCTTTTTCCATAATGATATTAAATATGTGAACTTCAACTCTTATTTTATTTAATAAGCTTGTAAATGGATGTAAGATGCCCTAAGGATGCAAAAGATTATAGGTCATCTCATGAATTTTCACCAACTTCACAAGTAATAACTTTCTTTATTTTTTTATTTTTTAAATGGTTCAAGTCTCAAAATGTCATTCAAGAGGTCTACTTCAGACCATCTTTTTTGGTCAAGAGGAAATTTTAAATGGAAGGCCATATTTGGATGCAAGATATTATAGGTCATTTTGGAAGAAAAACTTAGAATTTTTCTAAGTACAAAAAGTCAGCATCTTTTTCTCAACTTTGACTCATCACAACTTTCAGCTCAAACATCCATTTGATTCCATTCTTTACACATTGTAAAGTTTGTGATCTCATATTTTCAATGCATCAAGAATCAATTCCTAAGGTTCCCTAAATCGTGCACATCATTGATTCAAAAATGGTACCTTGAAACTGAAGTTTTCTCCAAAGTCAGAATTTGAAATCCTTGATTTGGCCTCTAAACACAAAATTTATGCGTGTTTTTACTTCTAATCATCTTTAATGAACTCTAGAAGTGATTGGCACATTGAAACGCAAACTTTAGTTGAGTTTTAAGCAAAATAAAAGTCACACTTTTCATGTTTGCAAATTCACACGATTTCCCTCCAAACTTCATCATTTCACACGCTTAAGCATTCCATTAGTTTCCCTATAAATATATGGTCATACCTCATTCATTTTCTCAAACTTGAAGAGCCAAAATCACTCTGTCAAACTCCCTATATAACACCTTTTTCTGAGATTTCGAATTCCTATTTTATCCATTTCTCAATTCAATTTCTTCATTGATCTTTCATCCTTAAACTTCCCCGAAGCTAACAGAAGAAGAATTAAGCCTTGAGGTTCCTGGAATCATGCTAGCCAAGTCCATTTACAGAGCAACTTCATCTGACTTTGTTCAGGTAGTTTAAGGCATCAAATTTTCTAACTCAAATTACTGGAATGATCTATGATGTTCACTGATGCTTGCTATTAACACAATTTTGGTGAATCAATGTGTTTGATACTTCTGTTTTCGATTTCAAAATTTTCAAAACATCTCTGATCTTTTTCAAATCCAGTAAGTTGTGTTTTATATAAATTTGGCGCGAGGATATGGTTGTGATCGCCTTGAAGAGACGCATCTAATAATACCACTATGAGCGTCTAAATTTACAGATTTAAGGATTATGATTTCTCCCTAGTTGCAGGGTAGCTGGAGGTTGAAGATGTCCTACGTGGCCTCTTCAACCAATGAAAGCGTGACAATTGAAATGTTTTGATTGACCTGACTTTCGTGACTTCAGTGTGCGTTTGTTGACCAAGGATCACCATACATCTTCGTTTCTGAGCCACTTGATGTGCCAACGTGTTTTAGTGAATTAGATCCAACGCCTCACATTATCTTTGATTTATTTATTTTTATAAAATTTGTTTAAAGTTTGTTTTAATTTCAAAATTCATAACTCGTTTATTTTTTATCCAAAAATTATTTTAAAAAAATATACAAAAATACTTTGAATTATTTCTGACTTTGTGAATAATGTTTCATACTTTTATTTTGAGGTTTGATATTTTTCATAATTTTTGCTTTGTTTGCTTTATTTTAATTGTTTAAAAAATACTTTCTGACATTTTTAAATTCTGAAACTTTTTATAAAAATCATTTTCATTGCTTTTGACTTTTTGAAAAAAATTTAGAATTTTATTTTGACTTTTACTATTTTTGATTTTTTTCCACTTATTTGAGTAGTTTTAATTATTTTAAAAATAGTTTCTGATTTTTAAAAAATATCAAATTTTTTATAAAAATACTTGAGCTCATTTTTTATTTTTCTGTGGTCCTTTTAAATTTTTCTTTGACATTTTGAATATAGTTTGCTATTTTCCCTTTTATTTTCACTTTAAAAATCATTTTCCTCTTTTTAGTTCATTCATCAAATACAATTTATTTTTTAATATATTCTAACTATGTGATTGTTGATCATAAACTTTATTAATACCATTAGATCTTGGGTGTTGAGTTTAACTCCACCAAAATGGATGGATGATTTTAATGATAGTTTGATCAAATATTTTGATTCAAATATTCCCCTTCCCTCTTCATCTCATCCTCTTCTCACTTGTACTGAATGTTATTGGAGAATGATTTACATATCATTTCTCAAAATATATGGTACATAGATTACTATTGATCGGCCTCAAAATAGGTGCGACTTCTATATAAGTTCACTTACGATTGCTTAACATAGCGCTAAATTTTGTCCTGATTTGAGAAATGATCATTTGTGGCCCAAATCCATGTTTGTAAGCCCAAGTATGTTAATTTGAATCCTTTGATCCAATAACCTTGAGATTCATTGTTAGGAGGCTTTGGTCTTATCAATCCTCTAATGAATTTTTATAAGCTTTGGTCAAAGTGAATCACTTAAACATCATTGATCATTTATTTGTTGCCTTGAGAATTTTAAATGAATAATATACTTGACAAAAAGCAAATAAAATTTGTTGTTGAGAGGCTTTGGTTTTATCAATCCTCTAATGAGTTTCAAATGCAAGTTTCAAGATGGTCATTCAACTAACCTCTAATTTCTAACAATTGACTTTATTTTATGCCTTTACTTTATGCTCTTTAAATTAAGCACATTTATTTTAGCATTTACATTTCTTGCTATTTTCATCTTTGCCTACTTGAGCATTTACTTTTGTGTCATTTTTATTTTTCTCACTTGAGCTTTTCATCTCTTTTTGAAGATACCTAATAATCAACTTGAACAATAAAAGCTTCAATGTTACTTGGACTATTTGGTTACTATCCTTGGTATTATGGAGTGATGTACTTCTTGGACTTAGGATTAGAGACCTTGACCTATCTTGAGACCTTGTGACCTCAACTGTTATTTTGTCTGGAGCTCTTGGGGTTTATCCCAAGATATTGGGTTGTTTGTTTGCTTTGTGTAAAGGTTATTGTGATTACATACTTTAGCTGTGATCGAGAACTCATCTGTATACAACCGTTACTCTGCCCAATTTTTGTGAAGACTTGACGCAATTGAAGCTTGGTTTTCTCAAGAGGTTTATTATCTTTGCTTGTATGGTTTCAATCTAAAGGATAGGAATTCTACATTGACTCATTGTGTCAAGTGCTGACTTCTTATTAGTTAGACGGTTCTTTTCCATAGCTTTTACCTTATGCTTTAGGATAGTCCCTTCATCTACTTTCACCTTCTTTAATTTCAAAAATCTCCTCCCTCCTTTGAAAACTCTTCTTGTTTTTAAACTTGAACCATTTTCATAATAAACTTAGACTTAGGTCCATGCATTTTCAAAATATTTTCTTAATCAAAATTTAACCAACTTAATCATACTTTGACAATTTTTTGTGAGAAGACTAAAAGTCAACCAATCTCATTCAAATCATTTTGGCCACTTTGACTTTTTACTTTAAATTTTTCTCAAAATATTAGACTCTTGTCAATCCTTATAGTGATGCGAGCTACTATACTTCTACAATATGTAGTGAAGTGAGATATTTTCTACTTGGGTGTTGAGTGAGGCTTTGTTGATTTTAAATCCAAGTTATATCCTCCACTTTGAGATGATGCAAATTCTCCTTTCTCATGATTATGGATAGTAAGTACATTCTTCCACTCGGATAAGACAATGATGTCTCGTCTCTTAAAATTAACCAACACACTTGTGTTTTAAAAATTTTAAAGGTGAACTACGAGTACCCTGATCCCCTATTACACGGATGGTTGTACGTAGGCACTAAAGATTCACAACCGCGGTGGATGCAAAAATTGTAAAAAAATATTTCTTTTCTCATCTCTAAAATCTATTTTTTGTATACAACATTTTATAGCCAAAATACACAGATTTTCAAAGAGGTTCATGCGGAGTACCGTAGATGTTTAGGGTACTAATACCTTCCCTTTGCATAATTAATCCTCGAACTTAGATTCTCTCCCCCTCTTTTTGGGTTATTTGCTTTTTTCACATTCCTTTGGAAATAATAAAGCGTGATGGCAATTTTTTATTTGATATGTGCGAGTCAAGTCAACCTAATGGCTTAGTCTCAACATTTCTACCGCTACAACAATATAATATTTTTAGTGTGTATTAGGATCTTTTGATGTATGCTTAAATTCTATTTACATCCAGCTTGTGTAGAAGCATTTTATTGTAAATAAATGTAAATCAAACAGTTGTTTGGTGATATATTGAGAGGCTGAGTGAAGGTTTGTGCTCAAGAAGATAGTGACTTAAGGTCATTATGAAATCCTGGTAGTAGATTCTATTGGGTCAATGGTAGTCATATCTCAAAGATGACTGAGTGAATCTCAGCCTTGTGAGATCATTGATGGATATCATTGGAAGGAAATCCTGGTAAGACATTCTGAGGAATCGGATTCTATTGGATCAATGAACATTATATCCATCTTGGATCCCTGAACACATCATTGGATGTTAGTCACTGACGGTTGCCCGTGCGATTGTAATCAGATTGGTTATAGTGAATTAAGTCCTTGAGTTCAAGGAGAAATCACCTTGGAAGGATAGACTGGACTAGCTTGGGGCTTTCTTAAGTGAACCAGGGTATATCACGTGTTCTTTACTTTTTCTTATGTCTAATAGTTTATATTTTCATAACTTAATTAGAAGAATTTCTTAGAAGCAATATCCAGAAGTGTTGTTTAACAAACAATGCTTAGAAGCGAAAGTTTATCAAGAAAGGAAAACCCAATTCAAACCCCCCATTTCTTGTGTTTTCTTCACACCTTCATCTTTGTGCTTAAGTATTGATCTAAACCTCTATTCTCATATCATTTCTCATGCTTCTTTGATTTTTGGTTTAACACTTACTTGCTAACCAACATGGTGACACATAAGAATCCATATTCTCTTTTCTACTTATGTCTTGAGAATCATTGTCTAATGATTTCCTCATGAGCTTTTGTGCCATGTCCCGTGAATTTATCTTGATGTTGGCTACTTCCAATAACATCTAAGAACATTGAATTTGATTTATTTAGATCATAATGATTGTATGCATCAAGGGACTACACTTTGCCAATGTACCATGACACTTGAGTATGTTATCTTGATAACATTTAATGAGGCTTTGAGTTCATGATTGATATCTTGTGAGAGTTTCACCACTACCCTATGACATATAAGATATCATTTCACTCTTACTTGATCTTTATCAATCTCATTTGATCTAAGACAAGTATTATCTTTTTTTAGATGATGTTATTCATCAATTAGGTGACTTTTCTTGTGTGTGAAGTTTCATCTTCTTACTTGGTTACTCTTGAACCTCATATTGAGTTAACTTACTAAATAAGTCACACATTCCATAATTCTTCAATTATGCTTTCATCATTTGATCTATACTTGTTTAAATTTGAACATGCTTCCTTGCCTCCTTTGGCCACTTGCTTTGTGTGCTATGTATGCATTATTTGCCCCATGCTTGTGATGTTTGAATGTGTGATCTTAGATATAATTTTCTACTGAATTTTATTATTTTACACCCTCTAAACATGTTCCCTCTTTATCTATCCCTTTCTTGTGCTTCACTCACCTTTAGGGGCATGTTAAGGTGTGGTTTTGCCCCTTTCTTGTGCTAACTCTTGAATATGCTTTAGTAGTGATACCTTAGAATTGTTAGAGGTCTTTGATGTGTGTTGTTTTTATTTGTTTTCTTCTTACTTCACATTTACTTGACATATCATGCCATGTTCACTTGATCACACAGTTGTTCTCACTTCACATCACAACTTTGATTGAAACTAGTTTGTGCACTTTGATATTTGTACCATGTTTTCAACGACTAATTAAATTTTTTTCTTGACCATGAGGTTTGTGATAAGTGAATAATATGTCTATGTCCATATCTTCTTCTATTCTTGATTAGTTCTTAGGTTTATATCTAATTGCATGTGTGTTTATGTGATACTTGCTTTCACTCTCTTATGATTGTTTGCTTGTTTCTTCTTATTCCTCTTCTCTTTTTGTGAGATTATCGTATTTCACATAGGATCTTTAGCTCATTCTTCTTTAAAGTTTGAGATAAATATATCTTAGGTTTTCTATATATGCATGACAACATTAGGTAGATCTGTAGATCTCCCTCTTATCCCAACTTTAGGTCCACAAGCATGACAACTTATAGGATTGAGATCCCATTTTGTTAGTCTTTTCTTTTTGCATCCATGTTAAAACTAAAACTTCTTCCTTTTTCTTTCAAACTTCAAAAACACTTAATAAATAAATGATGAGAATCACACTTCCGTTAAGCGATGAAAATGATAAGCGAGTTTCTTCTTAATCTTATCATTCTTTCATTCTTAGTCTTTGGTGTGGTTCAAATCTCAAATCTTTTTCAAAGTAAAAAGCACCAACCAATGCAAACATTTTTGTCTTCAGACTTTTTTCTTTAAAACATTTTCAAAAAATACATGCTTTGATAGTATCGTTCATAAAAAACATGCAACCAATCAATACTTTTAAGGAGAACTACGAGTGCCCTGATCCCCCACTACACGAAGGGTGGCACATAGGCACTAAAGGTTCGCAACTGCGGCGGACACGTCTAATAAAAACTTTCTTTTGTATATACTTTGCATGCATTTCCTTAGCATTAGGCTTTAGACTTTTATACACCCTTAGATTATGATAAACTTAAGTGGATCCCATGGAGTACCACGGGTGTGAGGGGTGCTAATACCTTCCCATCACGTAATCGACTTCCTTACCCTTTCTCTTGGTCGTGAGACCATGTTTTTTTCTTTCCTTTAGGTTTACTCAGTGTTTCCTTACCCTCTCTTGGGATGAATAACATTGATGGCGACTCTTCTTTTCTGCCTACATCTGCGCTTCGATAAAAATCCCAGACACGACAATGATGTTATGATGATGTATGGTTTATTATGATGATATGAAGATGTCGTGATGAAATTATGAATGATGATGCATTTTGACTAGTCGTGGTCGTATTTATTATGTGTTGCGCATCATATGACATAGTTTAGGACTTCGGTCCAGTGATGGTGATTAGGACTCTGATCCAATGACGATGGTAGGACAATAGTCCAGTGAAGACGTCAATTCCATAGTATGGATTGAGTACAAAATTGTGAAGTGTTCTAGTTTCAAGCAAAAATCGATCTTATTGATGAAGATTTTTGGAGATAACGATGGCAAAGTCATCAGTGAAGTTTTGGTACCATATACATGAGACTATGTAGTTGCATTACATTCTATGTGATATTGCATAATGATTTGATTTGATGATATTTAGTAATAATTAGCGTAATGATATGTTGTTGTGCTTTGATAAAGTTGTGAAGATTATGATAAAAAATAAAAATACTTTTTCGAGTCAAACTAAATTTTTCTTATAAACACATCCAAAAATATCAAAATCATTTGTATATCACTAGAATCAATTTCAATTGATGCACTAACTAAACATGATCACATTCATTCTGTGAATCTTTATCTCATTCTTTAATGGAGTAGTCTAAAGTCACACTTAATTTTAATTGGCACTTGATTTTCCACTTAGTGGGGGCATATAATAAATAGTCTTGAAGTTGATATGTTCGTTCCTTGGACATACGCAATATTACTTTGTGAAGAATAATACCTTTTGGGCAATTCTTGAGATGTCAAATGCTGCACCAGATATTTCTTTATGGTTCTAAATTAATCTCTTTACATTGATTTTTATTTCTTTATAGGTGACACAAATCATTGTCTTGGTTTGCCATATATTGATTTGTTCATACTTCTTCTTTCTATATCTAAATGGTTCATGTCTTCTTCACACAAATGGTTAGCATCCACTTGTCTGTCCTTCACTCGTAATATATGGAGGTGGATTTTTTAATCAAAGGAGAAGGGATAACCGACTTATAAATTAGTATGCATTTTTTATATATAGGAAGGAAAAAAAGTACTAATACTCATTCCTCTTTAATCTTTGTACTTGCATAACTAAAATATATTATTTAACACTTGAATAAAAAATACGTGATCAGAATGAACAGATATAATTGGTTGGGCTGATGGACTAATGAGATGAATTTGAAGGATCATTATTTTATAAAAAAGGGATTAAATAACTATTTGACTTTTTTTGGGTGGAGAAATCATTTTCTTATGGTTGAATAAATAATTATTTGACCTTAATTCATCTGTCCTTAATTTTATTAATAACTTTTGGAAGTTAATGATTCTCTCTCTAATGAGAGTTGTATCTGTTTTAATTTATTTTTTTATATATTCTTCTGGTGGAAGTGATTTGATCATTTTTATTTCAATACAATCCTTTAAATTATGAGGAATGTATTTGTACATACATCTAAATTTAGATGTCAAAAAAATATTTTTTTAATAAATTTATATTATATTAGTGTATTTTTAAAATTTATGCAAATATATAAGATTAAAAAGTAGAAAAAAGATAAAAATATTACTACTGTGTTCAAGTAATATTACTTTTAAATTACTGACATATATTATTTATAATGTTTAAATTAAATATTTGTAACAAAAGTCTTTAAAATACTACTGTATTGTACACAATTACTCTCTTTAACCAATTACTATAAGTGACCTTTTTAAAACAAGAAATTTAAGTTATTATAAAGAACGACTTATAAAGAACGGTAGAAATGTTTGATTAATATTTTAAATAAAAATCTGTTAATTGATACATAGTTATAGTAAATATATAATTTTTTATTTTTCGGATGATTATTCCTATGAGAATATTCAAATTTTTTATTTTAGTGTAAGCATACCAAAAGCCATTAAAATTGTTATAATAATAAAAAAATGGAGTAATATAAATAAGTTTTATTTTTGAATTTAATAAAAATGATAAAATAGTTTTATATTATCATTTAATAAAATCATCAATATTATATGTTAATAGATTAATTTTAATATATTTTTATAATTTGACCGAATATATTTTATTCATTGAATATCAATGTAAAATTATTATAGATTAAATATCTGAATTTTTTTTATTAATAACCATGTATTAAAAAAATATTTCGCAAATAACCGGGTTTCGGAAAAAATTACGCAAATAACCATGTTTCAGATGGCTCCACAAAGGAGGAGCCATCTCATTTGGCGCATGCACCTAGGGTTTTGCCCTAGGCGCCATCTCACTTGGCGCCTCCCTTGGCTTTTAGCCAAGTGAAATGGCGCATGCTCCTTAAAAAGGAGAGGAGGCGCCATCTCACTTGGCGCCTAGGGCAAAACTAGGGTTTTTTGCTGTTTTATAAATAATTCGTCTGTTTCTTTGAAATTTCTCACACTTTCTCGCACTGTATTTTTATTTTGTACTCCCTTATTTACGTAATGACGTCGCCTATGATTTTTAGCAGAGATGGTCACGTTATATTCTCCGCCACGAAACCTGCGATGAAAATGAAATTCTGGCACATTCACTCCATGGAGCGTCTGAAGCGGGAGTTGATGCGGTGGCTAGATGGAGACATCGCCGAGGGGGGAAAAATTCGAAGGATCCAGCGAAAACGAACAACAACCTCGCATGCGACAGGAAGACCTAATGTGTGGTTGGAGGAAGTCAAAACAGACAGTGATGTAATGCTGATGATGCATGGGTCAGATGAAATTGTGTTAACAGTTGTAATTTCCTAGATTGAATATCGTTAATCATTGTTGTACGCGAAAACCCTAATGTAATTTCCTATATTGAATTTCTTAAATTGTGTGAACAGTTTTATTAACGGAAAACCCATAATGTTTACAACACAAATATTGAAAAGATTTATTGTATTACAAAATTTATGTGGTCGAGCCAGACGTCCGATTCGGACAGTTTTTGCGATTGTGTCCGACCTGACGGCATAAACCACACTTTCTTTCCAACCTGTCAAGATCGTCCATTTCTGTTGTTATGCGCCTTCTTTTGGGACGACCCTTCTTGTTCCTTCGCATTTGGTCATTGTGCCAAACTATATCACCGTTGTATTCAGGCCAATAGTCTGGTTTTGCCACCAAAGGAAAGTTGTTGTTGTAAACAGTGAGCAACGTTTCAGATTTATAAACGTTTGAGAGCAGTTGAAGCGCGTCTTGATGGGTATGCGCACAAGCGGCAATGACATGAGAGCAAGGCATACGAAAAGCTTGAAACCTGCCACAATCGCACCATTGAGAAGGTAAAATGACCCTGTATTCTTGTCTTGCCAGGCCTTCATTGTGGTCAATTGTCTCTTTCACAATGAAGTTGTGGCTATGGCGGTCAAACCGTGTAACCATGTGAGTGTTGGCTTTAGCACTTTCAGCCTTAATGTATTTCATACAGCTTTCACTCCATAGTTGTCCTGATTGCAAGACCGCATACCACATTTCACCTCTTTTGGCAAATAACGCAGCCATCCTAAAATACGTGGATTTCACCAAGGCAGTGATGGGGAGGTTTCGTATGCCCTTGAATACCCCATTCATTGATTCAATAAGATTTGTTGTCATATGCCCCCATCTTTGGCCATTGTCGTATGACCTAGTCCACTTTTCGACCGGTATATTGTCTATCCACGTACCGGCTTCTGGGTTAGACAAACGGATCTCGTTGCGGTAATATTTGAATGTGGGCTGTGTCAGTGCGTATCCCGCATTCATCACCGCTTTCCTCAATGTTTTGTCCTTGACCTCCCTCGAGAAATTCTGGACGATATGCCTGACGCAATAGACATGCGTAGAAGGAGGGTCATGCCAACCATTTGCCGGATTATTATAGGCACTTTCAATGGAGGCATGTCTGTCCGAGATCAAACAGAGATCTGGTTGAGGAGCCACGTGTGTACGAAGATTTTTCAGGAAAAAGCTCCAAGCACCACCAGTCTCCCCCTCGACAAGGGCAAACGCAACGGGGAAAATGTTATTGTTGCCATCTTGTGCAACTGCCATCAAAAGCGTGCCTTTGTACTTCCCATACAACCAAGTCCCGTCTATTTGTAGAATTGGTTTGCATGATGCAAACCCTGTGATGCATGGTTGAAATGCCCAAAAGACGCGACTGAATATTCCGTTGCCATGTAGTAGACTACCATCCTGGGCGTACGCTGGCAATGTTTCCAGAACATAAACACTACCTGGAGAATATGTCTTGAGTGCATTTAGGTAGCGGGGAAGTTCTCGGTATGACTCCTCCCAGTTTCCGTACACCCTTTCAATCGCCTTAGTCTTTGCTAACCACGCCTTACGGTAAGACGGAGTGTAGTTAAAAACCGTGGTGATGTGGGAGATGATTGTTTTCACCTTCAAAGAAGGGTCGTTGCTGACCAGGGGTAGGATTTCTTGACAGATTAGATCATGGTTGAGTTTTCGGTGGTCTTGTGATTGAGTGGAACTTACACAAGTATGGGTAGTCATGGAACCTATGACCCAGCAGTCACCCTTTAGTCTGTATGAAGCGGTCAGCTTGAACATGCAGTCAGGGTGGACACACTTGATCTTGTACCTTTCCGGGTTTACACGATCCACCTTATAATCAACCGAGTTGAGCATGTGAAATTTTTTGATGGCCCTTATGCATTCCTCTCTATTACGAAACTTGTCCTTCTCTTTTAAATTTTCATCCGATTGCATATACGGTTGGAAAAACAAGTCCGTAGAAGGTTCATCTCCGCCCATGTTGAAGTTTGTCATGTGCGTAGGTGGTGTGTAGATTTTGTCGGTAGGAATACTTGGGATGCCATCATCGTCAGAATCGTCGTTCACCATTTCATCGAACTCTAACTCGTTATCTTCTTCTTCATCATCAACTGCATCCACCTCATCTTGCTCATTCTCCAAAGGATCAACCTCCTGTGTCACCGGAGGCTCTACCTCCTGTGTCACCGGAGGCTCTTGAAACAGAACGTACAACTCAATAGAGTCGTTTCCAGAATAGACATGGCTGGAAATCATGTTCTGGAAATCCTCGTCATCTTGAATTGCAACCTTATAAAAAATAACTTGGTTGTTTCCAAAAAAGACTAGACTCTGATAAAATATCTGGGAGACCGGGCCTCGTTCAAGTTTGGCCTCCAATCTTTTCTTAAAGTACGAGAAATTTGCTTTCCCGTTTAAGAGAAATCGGACATTGTCGGTGTTTCTAAACAAAAACCCAACTGTGGGACACATGTATGTCTCACCGTTGAAATGTGCTTTGACAACAAATTGTGGTGAAGAGGCCATTGTGTAGAATTGTTTTAGGTATGAAGGTGGGAATGTTTTGGGTTTATTGATTATATGAAGGTATGAATGCTGGAATGTTTGAAGGTTAGATGACTGATTCGAAGGTTGGAAAATTTTACAGTTTATGTGAATGAATGTTATGTTCAACGTAAGGCAAAAAATTTCAATTAAGTAAGTGATGCAACCCCCCAAGGCTGCCAATAATATTACATGCATGGGCTTATGCAGCCACCTAGCCTGCCACCCATCAACTCCAATGGCCTTGCATGCAACAGAGAAAGGAATCCCAAAGGCTGTCACGTAGCCTGAGCCAATGCTGTAAAACGTGACACCTCTTATTCGCCAAATGGGGTGGCGACACCATTCATTTTTGTACTATTTCGCCAAGTGAGATGGCGCCTCCCTTACTGTCCAATCGTGATACATGCATGGGCTTATGCTGCCACCTAGCCTGGCCCTATTCTACACACATAAATGTTTTGTGTAAGCCTGCCACCCATCAACTCCAATGGCCTTGCATGCAACAGAGAAAGGAATCCCAAAGGCTGTCACGTAGCCTGAGCCAATGCTGTAAAACGTGACACCTCTTATTCGCCAAATGGGGTGGCGACACCATTCATTTTTGTACTATTTCGCCAAGTGAGATGGCGCCTCCCTTACTGTCCAATCGTGATACATGCATGGGCTTATGCTGCCACCTAGCCTGGCCCTATTCTACACACATAAATGTTTTGTGTAAGCCTGCCACCCATCAACTCCAATGGCCTTGCATGCAACAGAGAAAGGAATCCCAAAGGCTGTCACATAGCCTGAGCCAATGCTGTAAAACGTGACACCTCTTATTCGCCAAATGGGGTGGCGACACCATTCATTTTTGTACTATTTCGCCAAGTGAGATGGCGCCTCCCTTACTGTCCAATCGTGATACATGCATGGGCTTATGCTGCCACCTAGCCTGGCCCTATTCTACACACATAAATGTTTTGTGTAAGCCTGCCACCCATCAACTCCAATGGCCTTGCATGCAACAGAGAAAGGAATCCCAAAGGCTGTCACGTAGCCTGAGCCAATGCTGTAAAACGTGACACCTCTTATTCGCCAAATGGGGTGGCGACACCATTCATTTTTGTACTATTTCGCCAAGTGAGATGGCGCCTCCCTTACTGTCCAATCGTGATACATGCATGGGCTTATGCTGCCACCTAGCCTGGCCCTATTCTACACACATAAATGTTTTGTGTAAGCCTGCCACCCATCAACTCCAATGGCCTTGCATGCAACAGAGAAAGGAATCCCAAAGGCTGTCACGTAGCCTGAGCCAATGCTGTAAAATGTGACACCTCTTATTCGCCAAATGGGGTGGCGACACCATTCATTTTTGTATTATTTCGCCAAGTGAGATGGCGCCTCCCTTACTGTCCAATCGTGATACATGCATGGGCTTATGCTGCCACCTAGCCTGCAAGAGTGACACCTTACATTTTTTGTAAATGCATGCATGCATATGTGTAACACCCTAAGCATGCAAATGTGACACATCGCAGGCATGCAACCACTACATCACACTTATTTGACTATAAATACATACCTTATGAAACATCTCTCACACCCACACAACTCTCACTCTCTGCTACGAAATATTTCTTAAGTCTATCAAACTCTCTATTTCTTCCTAAGTCTTTCATTCTCTCAAGCGTTCTGAACAATGGCCCTTCTAACAATGGGAGATACTCACAGAGGCACAAGGGAAAACATTGCTGCATTTGTAAGTCTCTTCTTTGGTTATACATTTTTCATACTTCAAATAACGTGTTGTTCATCTTAATTAATCTTACTCTTGTTTAATTATGATCTCAGGATACACAAAGATTCAGAATCCGTTTGCACAAATACCTTGCTCCCGACCCATTTATCGTCCCTTATCTGGAATATGCAGGTTTTGGACACGTGATAAAGATCTCCAACTGCACCATTGACTCCAAATTCATTCTTGCAATGTTGGAGAGGTGGAGACCGGAGACCCATACATTTCACCTACCAATAGGTGAATGTACCATCACTCTCGAAGATGTGTACATGCTACTGGGCCTCCCTATTGACGGTAAGGCGGTGAACGGGTCGGTTCAACAACCGAACTCACAGTGTGATGAACTGTTGGGTAGGGACATGGTAGAAGGTGGTGGAGCAAGAGGGCAGGGAATACTACTCACTGACCTGAAACGGCATTATGCAAGTATGGAATTAAATGAAAATTCCTCAGAGAATGACCGAGTAGTAAAAGCCCGAACGTATATTATGATACTTTTTGGTACATTTTTATTTCCCGAAAGTACGGGAAATAGTGTAAATTTCATGTACTTACATTTACTAACAAATTTTGATAAAACTAGAAAATTTAGTTGGGGTTCTGCAGTATTAGCCCACCTGTACAGTTCCTTGTGCAAAAACGCAGTCAAGGAAAAATGTACATTTTATGGGTGCGCATTTTTACTACAAGCCTGGGGTTGGTGGAGGATGGAGTCCTTAAACCCCATCAACAACAACACTTTTGGTTTCCCTTACGCAACAAAGTAAGTCATTAAGTTATAGCATTTATAACTATTCTTCTCTTTCCAAAATATATGCTAAAAATAACATGTTTCTCATTTCCTTTAGGTACTGCGTGAGGGGTATGGATTACGGCAAGAATCCCAGATTCAATGTCGCACTCTACCGGAATCTGTTGGATCACTTAGGCCCAGATGACGTACGTCGTAGCTTTTAACTTTTGTTCCTTTTAATTATTTATACATTACTTTTGCGCTTACATGATTTAAATTTTATCGCAGTTCGTCTGGAGACCATATTTGGGTTTGGACCATTCTCCAAATCCAGAGGATGCAGCAACTTGGACTGTAAAGACTGCACTCATTCGGTTCAACATTGTGGAGATGCACCACAGCGACCGTGTGAAGATGCAGTTCGGAATGATCCAGGAGATACCAAGTGATCCAACAGATTTATCCCCCTGGCATCTAAAAAGGGTCGACGCCCAGTGGAATCTTACCAACTGGAAAGACTTTGCTCCAGAATGGTGTAAAATGTGGCAAAGGCGTCACCGCTACATCTTGCAATCCCCGGTTTTCCTTACTCAAGGTAACATGCGACACACCGATCAATATATGTCGTGGTACAGGTCGGTTAGTAACCCAGATATGCACGTGTCTCATCCGAGGTACTTGGTTGACCCACGCACACAATGGGCACAACCCTCGATTCCCCACCAACAAACCCAAAATCCATCAACCTCAAACCAACCCCCAAGAAGAAACAGACCAACAAACACACAACCACATTCCCCACCACAACACAACTACAACCAAATGTCGTACTACCAACCACAATCACCGCCAAACTACCAATACCCGGAAATGCCTCAAACCCAACCACAATACCAACCCCAATACCAGCAAACCCACATACCCCATACACAATTTCAATCTTCCACATATCCCAATATGGCGCCCTCAACATCCAGCCTTAGCCCTGATATGGGAATGTCAGAAGATTATGACCAACCCGACCAAACCTACCATCAACCACCATATCACCAAACAACCCAACATCCACAATACCAAACACCCCAAGATCCATTTCCTTTCTACCCCCCATACTCAGACGACCAATGCTACCGACCAACCATGGAACCCCACCCACCGCCAACACGACCAAACTTCGAGGGTATGGGTAACCGACTGTACCAGAGCGGGTCTTCGAGATATGGAGATCTTACCGATTTTATGGATTCGGATCGCATTGACTTCGCTGGGCCATCGACCTTGCCGCAGCAGGAAACGAGACGGCACCCAGCAAGAGAAAGGCGGGGACGGGGATGCGGAACTAGGGGTCATTACCGGGTTCCTGGGGATCACTGATGTATCTTTTTTTTTCCCAGTATTTTTTTGTATCTATTTTTTTACTGTTCTTTAAATGTAAAACAGTTGAATGTAATTATTTTTTTTTAAATAAAAAATCCATTTTGTTTATCTCTGTCTAATACGCAACGCGCAGGAAAGAAAAAAATTTTTTTTTTTTTGACCTAATTTTGTACATAGGCGCCATCTCACTTGGCTTAGGGCTTGCCCTTTGCCCTTAGGCGCCAAGTGAGATGGCGCCTCCCTTAAAAAAATAGGAGGATGCGCCAAATGAGATGGCTCCTCCTTTGTGGAGCCATCTCAAACATGGTTATTTGCGTAATTTTTTCCGAAACCCGGTTATTTGCGAAATATTTTTTTAATACATGGTTATTAATAAAAAAAATTCTAAATATCTCTTATTTTTTTGTTATTTTTTATCTCATTATTAAAAATAGAATGATATATAAAATCACCTTTGAATTTAAATTAAAGTTTATATATATATATATATATATATATATATATATATATATATATATATATATATATATATATATATATATATATATATATATATATATATATATATATATATATATATATATATATATATATATATATATATATATATATATATATATATATATATATATATATATATCTTTCATAAATATGAGTTAGCTACATCACTAGTTTTGATTTACACTAGAATCTACCCGCTCATCAACCAAATCAACTAGGAGGCCCAAATATCAATTATTAGAACAAAAATGTGAATACATATCATAGTAGAGAAAAATACACAAAAATTTTATTCATGCAGTTCAGCTAAGTTACTTATAGATTACAATGTTATGAGTCATATATATAATATAAGATTTTAATTTATTTAAAATCCTAATTCCTAATTTCGCTCAACAAATAATTATTTCTAATTATAATTATCTCAATAATAAATTATCACTACAAGAATAATGTGATTCAACTTGGGGCAAATGGCTAGGAGTTAAGCCCCTAGCTAAATTTAACATTAGCTTGGGGTTATCCCCTGGCTAAATAATATACAAAAAAAAAATTAAAATTTGGAGCTCCCCGTAGCTAAATTTTAGGAGGGAGTTTGAAAATAAATTTGTCGGCCATTTGCGAGGGGGTGGCACGTGGGAAAAAGAAAAATCATTTAGCGAGGGGGTAGTACCTCGCCAATAAAAATAGTCGTTGGCCATTTGCGAGGGGCCATCACCTCGCCAACAAATAAGTAATTTTGCGAGGGGTTATCCCCAAGCCTATTTTTACATCACTGCTACGCCTGAACCATCTCTGAACCAGCTTGCGTGTGGCAGGAAAACAACATTTGTTGTCAGCTAGCGAGGAGCTAACCCCAAGCTAATTATGGTACCGTTTGATACTTAGCGAGGGGTTAACCCCAAGCAAAGTTTTACACCGTTTGCGCTCTATATCTTCCTTTTTCTCTTCCATTTGTTTCATAAACTATCCAAATTTCAGATTCTTTCTTCTCTACAACTCTCATCCTCCTCCTTTCCTTCATTTTTTCCTCCATTAACTAGCTTTGTTTAATAAAACTTTAAGGTATGTAATTTATTTTATTTTTTTATTGAAATTTTTTCTGAATTATATGTTATATTTAGGTAAATTAAATTGGTTTAAATTGGTTTAGATATGTATTAGATTTAGTTGATATATATATATATATATATATATATATATATATATATATATATATATATATATATATATATATATATATATATATATATATATATATATATATATATATATATATATATATATATATATATATATATATATATATATATATATATATATATATATATATATATATATATATATATATATATATATATATATATATATATATATATATATATATATATATATATATATATATATATATATATATATATATATATATATATATATATATATGTTAGCTGGCTATTTCGAATAAGGAAGAAACCACTATCAAAATAATATTTCGAATAAAGTACCTAAGGAGATTAATATCAATATTGGATATTGGTGGGAGATATGGAGTCATTATGTTGAAGGATTCTTCAATTTCCAGCAGATTTCGATTTGGACTTGTTTTAGTGTTCGAATTATAAAAGAGCTCCTTTATGTAAGGGTGCCAGAAGTTGGAAACGGTCCAGGTAATTGGGTTATTTCTAAAGCAACAAAGAAACAAGATGCTTCGATTGGTACAGATTTCGCAAGATGCTTCGATTGGTACAGATTTCAAATTTCAAATAAAGAGCGCCATTCTAGAAGACGCGTGGAAGTCAGCAAGCACAGGAAGCCTGCATGCTTCGAATGTGGCGTGATTTCAGAATAGGGCCGTTAGGGTCAAGACACTATAAATAGGTGTTCTTTTGTTGGATTTAGGATGTTCACTTTTATGTACTAAAAGATCTCAAAATACTCATTACTTCCGTGAATTAAGGAAAATGAGTCAGAAGATACAATGTACGTGTTGAACATCATTACTTTTTTACAATTTCAATACAAGTCTTGTTATATTTAGTTCGCCATTACAGCACTTCGTTGCCTTTAAATCCTTCAATTGCCTTGCATTTCTTTGTTTTACTTGCCTTTAAACACAGTCATTTCGTTAGAAACTTTACAGCATTTCTGCCCTTTAAATCCTTCGATTTCCTTGCATTACAATATTTCTTTGCCCTTTAAATCCTTCGATTGCCTTGCATTTCTTTGTTTTACTTGCCTTTAAATACAGTCTAATTCGAAGCCTTTCTTGCCTACAGTCATTTCTTTAGAAACTTTACTTTTACTTTATCCTTTTAGTCAAACACTTATCTTTACATTCAAGTCCAAGTCTAATTCGAAGCCTTTCCTGCCTACATTCAGTTAGTTTATTCCTATAGACCATTTTAGAAATCTTTCCTAAGAATCTCGTATTCGAACTTAACATATAATATAAGTCTATCAATATAATAGATATGAACATGGAAATAAGTTATGACACATGTGTTCTAGGATCAATCTAGTCGATCCTGCAAATAACCAATAATAATTAGTAAATTGGAAGACTAGCGGTTGTTTACTAGAAATCACTGTAAACAAATTGGCACACCTGGTGGGACAGTGTCATAACAAAAAGTTTTGTCAAACAAACATATTAGAGAAGTTTTAAGGATTTTTTTGAGTGTGGAGCGCGTTTCAGTACATGAACCTTCGAAGCGGCAAAATAAAGAATAACAATCCACATATACCCAGAAAATAACGTACCAAAATAATGGTTAATACAACCAAACAAGATGGGGTACAGAATCCCCCACAGGGGGATGCAACAATCGTTTCAAATTTGATTGATGCCTCCAATGCCATTCCTGTTGGCAGTTCGAATACGATCCCATTAAGTACATTAGACATGCCATCAAACGTGTCTTCAGTGCAAACTGCGCCACACATAGGGAATCAATAGTATTCGACCCCCCTAGGCCTCCAGGTTTCGAACCTTTGAGACCCAGAAATCCTCAGTATGGGATTCCAACTTCGTTTATGGCAGGGTTACATAATACAACAACTTCGTCCCCACTCCAAGGATCTGGTTCAGGAATGAACCATTTGGGTACAAATTTCCAGAATATAGGAAACTTCGCCCAATTGCCTACTCTTACAACTAATAGTCAGGCAACACTTAGGCAACAGATGGATGATAGAAATCATGATATGGTAGGCATCCTAGCCCGCGAAATGAATGCTATTTTCAATCCCCTAATCCAGAACATAAATAGAACAAACCAAGAAAATGCAGCCCAGATGGCCAGAATAGCAGATTTCTTTGGTGCCCCTAATGCACCTGCAAGGCGTAGGCAAGACCCAGTGGTGATTCGAAATGAAGAACCCATGATTGAACAAATTTGACCCCCAGTACAAGTGGTCGAAGAAAGAAATATAGGGGTAAGATTAAGAGACCAGGGAATTCAGGAAGTTCAGAATGAACAGCCTAGACCTATACTGATGGTGAATAGGGACCAAAATGCAGACGAAATTGTTCATAGAATTAGAAATGACAATTTAGTGGCAGAAAATAACCTCACCACCATGATTGAAAGAATAATGGCCCATAATGGTTTAAATTCAGGATTTAGGAGGCCAAATTACACATCTCCTATTGTGGATTATATTTTGCAAACAGAATTACCCAGGGGCGTTAAAGTTCCTAAATTCACGAAATTTGCTGGAGATACAAGTGAATCAACAGTGGAACATATAGCAAGGTATTTAACAGAAGCAGGAGATATAGCAAATAATGAAAATCTTAGGATAAAATACTTCCCAAGTTCTTTGACAAAAAACGCGTTCACTTGGTTCACCACCTTGCCCCCTGGATCTGTAGACACGTGGCCTTATTTAGAAAGACTTTTCCATGAACAATTTTACATGGGTCAGTCTAAAATCAGTCTCAAGGAACTAGCAAGCATTAAGAGAAAATTCATGGAACCAATAGATGAATATTTGAATAGATTTCGTTTATTAAAATCCAGATGCTTCACAGTGGTCCCTGAACATGAATTGGTCGAAATGGCTGCTGGGGGCCTAGATTATTCCATTCGAAAGAAATTGGATACACAGTATCTTAGAGATATGGCCCAACTAGCAAACAGAGTGCGTCAGGTCGAAAGATTAAAAGCTGAAAAAGCTAGGGCTAGTAAAAATCATAAGAAAGAGAGAATAGCCTACATAGAGGCTGAAGAGGAGAACATAGATGATTCTCAAGACCCTTATGATTTCGATCAGTTCGAAATAGATCTTACAGAACTAAAAGAAGCACCCCCTTATGCTTGCAAAGTTCTACTTCCTTCCAATGGAAAGGATTCTCTCGAAAGTGAAAGGAATGATAAATTCCCCAAGAAAATCTATACTTTCGATATAACTAAATGTGATGAGATATTTGATCTACTTGTTAAAGATGGCCAGTTAATAGTTGCTCCTAACCTTAAGGTTCCTCCGTTGGAACAAAGGAAAAAGAGGGGCTTTTGTAAATATCACAACTTTTTAGGCCATAAAACCTCACAGTGTTTTCTTTTCAGGGATCTGATACAGAATGCAATCAAGGATGGCAGGCTGAAGTTCTCAGACAAGGGAAAGAATCCAATGAAAGTTGATACAGATCTGTTGCTGATGGCGGAGACTAACCATGCTGAACCACTAGACATCAATGTGGTAGAAATTGCTGAGAGGAAATTCGAATCAAAAGTGGAATTCGAAGAGGATGGGGACTTCATCCTAATCAAAAACGAAAAAGAGGCTACTGATGGCCTCCCATTGATCAAAAACGAAACAGAAGCTACTGATGGCCTCCCAAAGGTGCTCAAAGCAAAGATATTAAGTGACAGAAAATTAGCTGAGGCCACTGAAGGTCTTAGGATGAAATTCGAAGAAGTCAAAATTTTTTATGACCAAATGCTGGGAGTGAATATGGTGGATTTCGAACAGCCTAATGCTGAAATGGAAGAAGTGGAACGCTGTTTAGAAAGGGAAAGAGAACGGAGACGAGAGACGAGAGAACTTACCTAGAAAGGACGCAGGTTTGCGTGAATACCTCTTCCACTGTCATAAGAAAAATCAAGAAAAGTTGCTATGCCCAAGGTGCAGTATCATCTGCAACCCCAGAATTGCTGCTGAATTCGAAAGCGCCCGGCGTGAATGAACATGAGTCAACTGGAGGCAAGACAACCAACTATACAAAGTTTATCCAAAAGCTGATGAAAGTCTGCTCGAATTCCTGGTTCGTTGCCACAAGATTGGAACATAATGCTTGATATGTCCCAGATGTGCAGCAATGTATGATAAGGAAATGGCTGAAGCATTCGAGAGAATTCAATTTGCGTCAGGCTGGGGGCACCAAGGCGGAATGCCTTCGAATCTTGTTAGCACAGCCAGAAGTATGCCAAGGAGGCCAGATAGCCCTTATCCCAGGGGAGCAAAGAGAGTTTCCTTTAAACTACCTGCAGAAATCCCCACTGATAGATGGCTACAAGTGAATGCTGATAAGGGAAAAGGGAAGTGGCGCAGCTTCGATCGAGGAGGCAGGATTGCAATGGCTTACAGGAGGCAATTCAATTCGAACAGGAGGGAAGAAATAAGATTGGAGAATTATAAAGGCAGAAACCCAATGTCTCGCTCTCAGTGGTGCAGACACCAGAGAAACCAAAAAGCAGCAAGAGATTCGAAACCTACAGGAGTAGGAGAATCCAGTACCAATAACCCAACATCACTGAACCAGACTGGGGGCAAACCCCTAGTGTCCAGGAAACTTTTTTCTCCACAGAAGGACACTAAAGAAAATAGGACTCATAAGGAAGCTGCGAACGAAGAGGACTTGATGACTGATGCCTTCGAATCTGAGGGGGAATCCTTCTTCAATGCAAACTGCAATGTAGTTTCGGTGCTGCCTTGTGAGTACAATCAGGAAACAGAGGTTTATGTTGATGAGGAGACTGATGAGGACGAAATGGCCAGACATAGGCCCGTATGCTATTATGTGATGAACAATGGAGCGGTCGAAGAGCAGAATGCTTTCTTTGAAAATCCAGACGAAGGAATGAAAAACCATCTCAAACCCTTATTCATCAGGGCAAAGGTGGAACAATATGGTGTGAACAAGGTTCTAGTAGATGGTGGAGCTGCTGTCAATCTGATGCCCCAATTCATGCTAAAGAGAATAGGGATGCAGGATTCAGATGTTAGACCTTACAACATGGTGCTTTCGAATTATGAAGGGAAGGTTGGCCAAACTTTGGGAGTAATACAAGTTAACCTGACAGTTGGTTCCCTCACAAGGCCAACAATGTTTATGGTCATTGTTGCAAAGGCAAATTACAATATGTTGCTTGGCCGGGAATGGATCCATGGAGTTGGCGCAATACCTTCTTCAATGCATCAAAGGCTGGTGTTGTGGAGAGATGATGGAATTGTTGAAAATATAGAAGCAGACCAAAGTTACTATATGGCAGAAATCAACAATGTGGACAAGAGAAATTTCGACAGAAATATGGCCAACATAGGGCCATGTCACCCACCTGAGGAATATTTCTAGCCAAATGAGAACTCTTATTATTCCCTAACCTTGCGTCCCAATGGATTCCAATGGGATAGGGAAATCATGTGGAATGGGCAGGTGACTGAGAAAGATGGAGAGACTTCGACGATAAGGCCAACTGGCTGGGAAAATGAAGGTTATTATGACTGAATCAAATTACTACCAAAAGATTTCGGCCTATTTGGCTAAGAACAAACGAAGAACGGCTCTCGAAGCCGAAATACAAAACATGGTTGTCGAAGCCATAGACAAAAAAGAAATAGCAAATCATGAAGGAAACCATTCATCTTCACCATGTGATGGACAAACTTCTGAACTGATGGATCAAAGACTAGATGCCATTTATGATCAAGAGCCCTTGGGGTTCGAAAAGGATCCAGAGTCATCAAGCGCTAAGATGTTGGCCTAAGATCCTTTGGAGGAAGTTGATATTGGGGATGGTGTTGAAAAAAGGATTACATACATCAGTGCGAAACTTAGTCCCAATTTAAAAGGCAAAGTGGTTGAAATACTCAAACGAAATAGAGATTGCTTCGCCTGGGACTATGATGAAATGCCTGGTTTAAAGAGGGAATTGGTAGAACATAGGCTTCCAATCAAGGATGGCAAGAAGCCCATCAAGCAGATGCCTAGACGATTCGCTCCAGAAATCCTTTCAAAAATAAAGGCAGAGGTGGAACGGCTCCTTCGATGCAAATTTATCAGGACCACAAGGTATGTAGAATGGCTTGCTAACATTGTACTTGTTATTAAGAAAAATGGCTCTTTACGAATTTGCATAGATTTTAGCGATTTAAACACTGCCACCCCAAAAGATGAATATTCCATGCCTATAGCAGAAATGCTAATTGATTCTGCTGCGGGTTTCGAATACCTGAGTATGTTAGATGGATAGGATGATGTTCCCAAAACTGTATTCAGATGTCCAGGCGCCTTAGGCACTTATGAATGGGTAGTTATGCCCTTTGGACTAAAAAATGCTGGGGCAACATATCAGAGGGCAATGAACACTATTTTTCATGATTTCATTGAGTCATTTATGCAGATTTATATAGATGACATAGTAGTCAAATTTGTCTCTGGTGAGGATCATTTGACTCACCTTTGCCAGTCATTCAAAAGAATGAGAAAACATGGCTTAAAAATGAATCCTCTTAAATGTGCTTTCTTTGTTCAGGCTGGGGATTTCCTAGGCTTTGTGGTCCACAAGAAGGGGATCGAAATTAACTTGAACAATACGAAGGCTATTATGGAGACGAAACCTCCTTCAACAAAGAAAGAGTTGCAATCTCTATTGGGTAAAATTAACTTTTTAAGGAGATTCATATCTAATTTGAGTGGGCGAACTCAAGCTTTCTCTCCACTCCTCCGTCTCAACCAAGGGAATTTTGAATGGAATGCGCAGCATCAGGAGGCATTCGAGAAAATCAAAGCTTATTTGATGCATCCTCTTATACTTGCACCCCCTTCGAAAGATAAACCAATGAGGCTGTACATCTCTGCCTCCAATGTAACTATAGGTAGTATGTTGGCCCAAGAAAATGATGATGGCGTCGAAAGAGCCATCTATTATCTTAGTAGGATCCTAAATAAAGCAGAGGCTAAGTATAGTAGCATTGAAAAACTATGCCTCTGTCTGTATTTCTCTTGTACAAAACTGAAATATTATATTAAACCAGTTGATTTTATGTTTTATCTCACTTTGATGTTATTAAGCATATGCTTTCAAAACCAATCATGCACAGCAGGATTGCCAAATGGGCCTTAGCGCTCACTGAGTACAATTTGACCTTCAAGCCTTTAAAAGCTATGAAAGGACAAGTAGTTTCAGATTTCATAGTGGATCACTTTGTAAGTGAGGACTTCGCGTTAGATTATGTTGAGATCCAGCCTTGGAAATTATCCTTCGATGGGTCAACACATAAATTTGGAAGTGGTGTTGGAATCCTTATAATTTCCCCTGAGGGAATTCCAACAAAATTCAAGTACAAGTTAGAAGGCCCTCCTTGTTCGAACAACGAAGCTGAGTATGAAGCATTAATTGCTGGACTTGAAGCGTTGATAGAGTTGGGGGCAACCAGAGTCGAAATCAGGGGAGATTCAGAGCTGGTCATCAAACAGATAACCAAAGAATACAAATGTATCAAGGAATATTTGATCATGTACTTCATTATTGCTAACAGATTACTCAAAAAATTTGAATATGTGGATATAAAACATATTCCCAGAATTGATAATCAGGAGGCAAATGACTTGGCTCAAATAGCTTCAGGATATAAGACATCTAGAGAAAAACTCCAATATCTCATAGAAACAAAAGGCAGAATATTGGCTACCAAATTATCACCATTAGACTTGGAAACTTCGAAACTAGGTTATGCAGATCAGAAAGAATTCAAAGTTCTAAATATTGATACTTTGGCAGGTACAGATTGGAGAAGTCCCATAGTAAATTACCTGAAAGAACCTTCAGTAAGTACAGAGAAAAAGACCAAATATAGGGCATTGTCTTATGTCCTAATAGGAAATGAACTTTTTAAGAAAACCCCAGAAGGTATATTACTCAAGTGTTTAGGAGAAAATGAAGCATATTTAGCCGTATCCAATGTGCACAGTGGGGCATGTGGGGCACATCAAGCAGGTCACAAAATGAAATGGTTGTTGTTTCGATATGGAATGTATTGGCCACTATGCTCAAAGACTACATAGAATTTGCTAAAGGTTACGAACAATGCCAAGTTCATGCAGGTATTCAACATGCTCCTGCAAGTGAGTTACATTCAATTGTTAAGACTTGGCCTTTTAGAGGATGGGCATTAGATCTAATTGGTGAAATTCGACTAGCATCATCCAAAGGATAGAAATATATCCTTGTGGGTATATATTATTTTACAAAATGGGTCGAAGCAATTCCTCTAGTGAACGTTGATCAAGAGGTCATTATGGAATTTATCCAGAGGCAAATAATTTACAGGTTTGGAATACCATAAAGTATTACAACAGATCAAGGTTCAGTTTTCACAGGGCGAAAAATGCAAGAGTTTGCAAAAGAAATGGGATTTAAATTACTCACGTCAACTCCTTACTATGCTCAAGCTAATGGACAAGTAGAAGCAGCCAATAAAGTCATAATAGGTTTGATAAAGAAACATGTAGGACGAAATCCAAGAAATTGGCACAAAACTTTGGACCAAGCTTTGTGGGCATGTCGAACATCTCCTAAAGAAGCAACAAATACTACTCCGTTTCGACTTACCTTTGGACATGATGCAGTGTTGCCAGTCGAAATACACTTACAATCAGTAAGAATCCAAAGACAAAATGAAATACCAACTGATCAATATTGGGAAATGATGATGAATGAATTAGTGGACGTGGATGAAGACAGGCTACATGCTTTAGAAGTTATGAGAAGACAGAAAGAAAGAGTAGCCAGAGCATACAACAAAAGAGTTAAAAGTAAGTTGTTCTCAACCAATGACCTGGTATGGAAGGTTATACTACCTATGGATAAAAAGAACAGATTATTAGATAAATGGTCACCCCATTGGGAGGGTCCCTTTCGAGTATTGAAAACATTTTCGAATCATGCTTACGAAATAGAAGAATTAGCGGAAGATAGAAGAATCTTGAGGGTAAATGGGAAATACTTAAAAAGGTATAAACCATGCTTGCAAGAGGTTAGAATCACTGCAGGATAATAAAAATTATTTCTTTATATCTCTCGAAATAGACTGGATGAGTCAAAAAACAAGTATTTCTTTATATCTGTCGAAATACATGTTCTTGGGGGGCAATTTGTTAGCTGGCTATTTCGAATAAGGAAGAAACCACTATCAAAATAATATTTCAAATAAAGTACCTAAGGAGATTAATATCAATATTGGATATTGGTGGGAGATATGGAGTCATTATGTTGAAGGATTCTTCAATTTCCAGCAGATTTCGATTTGGACTTGTTTTAGTGTTCGAATTATAAAAGAGCTCCTTTATGTAAGGGTGTCAGAAGTTGGAAACGGTCCAGGTAACTGGGTTATTTCAAAAGCAATGAAGAAACAAGATGCTTCGATTGGTACAGATTTCGCAAGATGCTTCGATTGGTACAGATTTCGAATTTCAAATAAAGAGCGCCATTCTAGAAGACGCGTGGAAGTCAGCAAGCACAGGAAGCCTGCATGCTTCGAACGTGGCGTGATTTCAGAATAGGGCCGTTAGGGTCAAGACACTATAAATAGGTGTTCTTTTGTTGGATTTAGGATGTTCACTTTTATGTACTAAAAGATCTCAAAATACTCATTACTTCCGTGAATTAAGGAAAACGAGTCAGAAGATACAATGTACGTGTTGAACATCATTACTTTTTTACAATTTCAATACAAGTCTTGTTATATTTAGTTCGCCATTACAGCACTTTGTTGCCTTTAAATCCTTCAATTGCCTTGCATTTCTTTGTTTTACTTGCCTTTAAACACAGTCATTTCGTTAGAAACTTTACAGCATTTCTGCCCTTTAAATCCTTCGATTTCCTTGCATTACAGTATTTCTTTGCCCTTTAAATCCTTCGATTGCCTTGCATTTCTTTGTTTTACTTGCCTTTAAATACAGTCTAATTCGAAGCCTTTCCTGCCTACAGTCATTTCGTTAGAAACTTTACTTTTACTTTATCCTTTTAGTCAAACACTTATCTTTACATTCAAGCCCAAGTCTAATTCGAAGCCTTTCCTGCCTACATTCAGTTAGTTTATTCCTATAGACCATTTTAGAAATCTTTCCTAAGAATCTCGTATTCGAACTTAACATACAATATAAGTCTATCAATATAATAGATATGAACATGGAAATAAGTTATGACACATGTGTTCTAGGATCAATCTAGTCGATCCTGCAAGTAACCAATAATAATTAGTAAATTGGAAGACTAGCGGTTGTTTACTAGAAATCACTGTAAACAATATATATATATATATATATATATATATATATATATATATATATATATATATATATATATATATATATATATATATATATATATATATATATATATATATATATATATATATATATATATATATATATATATATATATATATATATATATATATATATATATATATATATATATATATATATATATATATATATATATATATATATATATATATATATATATATATATATATATATATATATATATATATGTTAATTGTTCTGAAAATATAATATATATTTTATATTTTTTTTATTCCAAAAATATATTAAAAACAGTTTTTTTTCTTTTTTCGAAAATATATTATATAAAATATATTTATTATATTAAATAGTATATTAAAACAGTTATATTTTTTTTTTATTCCGAAAATATATTATATATTATATATTTCATTATATTAAATAGATTATTAAAACAGTTTATATATATTAATTTTTTTATTTCAAAATATATTATATTAAAACAGTTTATATATTTAATTATATTAAGTAGTTTATATATTATATATTATATATCATAAAAATAGTTTATATAAAAACATATATTTAATTTATATAAAAAACCATTTATTTAGATTATAAATAGTATATTTAGTTATTTTTAAAAATATTATATATTTAGTTTATATTAAAAAAAGTATATTTAGTTTATATAAAATATAACAAATATTTTATTAATCTAAATAATAGTATATTTAGTTTATAGAAAAAATAGTATATATTTAATTTATATCTAACTTAAATACTTAGTATATTTAGTAAATATTTAGTTTAAATAAAATAAAATATATTTAATTTATATAAAAAAAATAGTATATTTAGTTTATAAATAGTTTAGTTAGTTATTTTGGAAAACAATATATATTTAGTTTATATAAAAAAAAGTATATTTAATTTATATAAAATATGCCAAATATATAGTTAATCTATATAATATTAGTATATTTAGTTTATAGAAAAAACAGTATATTTAGTTTATATGTAATTTAAATATTTAGTATAAATAAAACATAATATATTTAATTTAAATAAAAAAATAGTATACTTACTTATTTAAAAAAAATAGTATACTTACTTATTTAATAAATAAAAAAAGTATATTTAATTTAAATAAAACATAATATATTTAATTTATATATAAAAAATAGTATACTTATTTAGTATACTGTATTATTAATAAAAATTGTGCATGATTACTTACTTAAAGAATATTTATTGATAAAATCTTAAAAATTTGTTGATATATTATTACTCTCTATTTTGTCTAATAAATTTAAACATAAATAATATTATAAATATGCAGTATGGAATATTATCAATTCTATCGTAGTTGGATGTATGATAGAGTGTTTCCGGAAAGACGTGGGCTTAAACCATAATTTAAGGAAGGACTTGATATGTTTCTCACATATGCGTTTACTCACTAATGATGTCATAGAGATGGAGGGGTAAGATGTCCATCCTTAAAGTGTGGTTGTAGAAATATAATCAGTGACCGTAGTGAAGTGAAACAACACTTGGAGAGAGTGGGGTTTAGGCCAAATTATTGGGTTTGGACATCTAATGGAGAAAAATTGCCAGAGATGAATAGGGAAGCTTATAGAAATCAAACACATGTTGGACCAGACAAAAATATAGATGGTTCGAGTAATCAAGCACAAATGCAATACCAGGAGCAATTTAATCTAGTAGAGGATATGGTAAGTGACGCATTTGGAGTCAATATGGCTTACGATGAACCTGAAGACTTTGATGCGGAAGAGCTTCCGAATGAGAACGCACAAAAGTTTTATCAGTTGTTGAAAGAGATAAATATACCATTGTTTGAGGGATCTTCTGACTCTATGCTCTCAATGTGTGTGAGACTCTTGGCTGCAAAGTCAAATTGGAATGTGCCAGATCAGTGTTTGGAGTTCTTTGCAAAAATGATGTTGGATGCGACTCCTGTGAAAGAAAACATGCCTACAAGTTACTATGATGCAAAGAGGATGGTGTCGAAGTTGGGATTAGAAGTAAAAAAGATTGATTGTTGCATTGGAGGTTGTATGTTATTCTATGACAATGAGTTTGGCACAAATGATGGGGCTTTGGAGGAATGTAAATTTTGTAAGAGTTCGAGGTATTTAGTTCACAATAAAGGCGTTGATCGAAAGCAAAAACGAGTTACAGTGAAGTCGATGTTCTATCTGCCAATAATACCTAGGTTGCAAAGGATGTTTGCATCAATGCATAGTGCAAGCCAAATGACATGTCATCATACGAACATAACAAGTTCGGGCATGATGCGACATCCATCTGATGGGGAGGCATAGAAACACTTTGATAGAGTAAATCCAGATTTTGCAGCAGAACCCAGAAATGTCGGGCTTGGATTATGCTCGGATGGTTTTACTCCTTATATCCAATCATCAACAATTGCCTATTCTTGTTGGCCATTTATTGTTACCCCATACAATCTCCCTCCTGAGATGTGTCTGACCAAACCGTACATGTTTTTGACATGCATCATTCCAGGACTGTCGATTCCAAAGGCAGGAATAGATGTATATTTACAACCTTTAATTGACGATTTGAAGAGGTTGTGGAAAGGAGAATGGACTTATGGTGTGTCGCGCAAACAAAACTTTAATATGCGAGTTGCTTTGATGTGGACAATTAACAACTTTCCTGCATATAACATGTTGTCTGGTTGGGGTATGCATGGAAAAATGGGATGTCCGCATTGCATGGGACACGCAAAAGCATTTACTTTGGAAAGTGGTGGGAAAAGTTCGTGGTTTGACTGTCACCGTAGGTTTTTACCTAGAAATCATGAATTTAGAAGAAATAAGAATACTTTTAAAAAAGGAAAAAAAGAAACAGATCTCCCTCCCCCCCTCGGTTGTCATCAATTGATGTATGGAATAATGTTTATGACCTTCCAAAATTCCAAGATCATGGTAAAGCATGCAAGATTCCAGGATACGGGAACACACACAATTGGACAAAAAGAAGTATTTTTTGGGACCTACCATATTGGAAGGATAATTTGTTGCATCATAATCTTGATGCTATGCATATTAAGAAGAATTTTTTTGATAATGTATTTAACACGGTGATGGATGTTCAAGGCAAGACAAAAGATAATGAGAAAGCTAGAAATGATTTGAAACTTTTGTGTAATCGAAAAGAGTTAGAGTTGAAACCTCAACCAAATGGAAAATTGTTAAAACCCAAGGCTTGTTACACTCTTACTCCCCAAGAAGAAGAAATAGTATGTCAGCGGTTAAATGAGTTGAAAATGCCTGATGGTTATTCTTCAAACCTGGCAAGATGTGTTGACGCAAAAACTGGAAAGTTACATGGAATGAAAAGTCACGATTGTCATGTTTTCATGGAACGATTGCTTCCAATTGCATTCAGTTCACTTCCCTATCACGTGCTTAATCCACTAACTGAGATCAGTCAATTTTTCAAAGACATATGTGTGTCATCTTTAAGAGTAGACGACATAATCAAATTGGACCAAAATATTCCTATTATTCTCTGCAAATTGGAGCAAATATTTTCGCTGGGTTTCTTTGATTCTATGGAGCATCTCCCTGTGCATCTCGCTTATGAAGCTTACCTCGGTGGACCTGTTCAATACAAATGGATGTATCCATTTGAACGTTTCATGGGTGATTCAAAGCGATCAGTGAAAAACAAGGCAAGAGTTGAGGGATCAATATGTGCACATTACTTGCATCGCGAAACATCAAATTTTTGCTCCCATTATTTCAATCACATGATGTTGATTCCAAGAATCATAAGGAACGAAGTTCACTTTATTGAAAGAAGTCAATTCACCTTATCTATTTTCGGTCGTCCTGGCCGTTCAGCCGGAAAGACAAGTGATCATTGGTTGTCTGAAAAAGAAATGCAATCTGCTCATGTTCATGTGTTGATTAATTACCATGAAGTCAAACCATATCTTGAGTAAGTATATAAATTAAATTACGTATATATTTATCACCTTTGAAATATCTTATTCTCTAACCTATTATTCATTTTGAAATAGGGCATTTAGTACCAACTATTTCCAAAGCACAGGCGAACAACCATTGACTGGTTACACTCATGCCAATTTTCCCGCATGGTTCAAACAACAACTATCACTCATTATTGCACCAAGTCCTGAAATAATCCATTTGAAGAGTTTGTCTGAAGGCCCTCATCAACGTGCATATCAATGGCATACATACTTTGTAAATGGATATAAATTCCACACTAAATCATGGACAGAAGGGAAGAAAACAATAAATAGTGGTGTAGTTGTAAAAGGAATTACAAAAGATGGTAAGGACGACTTCTATGGTGTTATCACACATATTTATGAGTTGGTATATAATTATATGGACTCGGAAAATAGAGTTGTCTTGTTTTATTGTGACTGATATGATCCATCTTCTAGAGGAACAAAAATAAACAAAAATACAACATTTTTGAGGTTCGAATGGACAGGAAGTACAAAGAGTATGACCCTTTCATAATGGCACATAATGTTAGGCAAGTTTATTACATACCTTATCCTTCCATTCAATCACGAAAACGAGGATGGTGTGTTGCAATCAAGTCTAACCCAATAGGTCATATTGAAACTGGATATGTAATAGAGGATGTGGCATTCCAAGATGATGATATTTCACCTGTCAATGGGGACATTGAAATTGAGGAGATTGCAACCTTGTGTGATACTACAGTTGAGGGTCAACAAGTTGACACCACTATTTTATTGACGCCTGTGGAAGAGGAGCATGAAGATTCAGGAGAGTCTGAAGACTATAATAACATATCTGATGAAGATTGTGAAGATGAGCATGAATGATGATTAATTTGTGTAATATTAATTTGTTTAATATAATTTGTGTAATATTATTTTATTCATGTCTAACAACTCTTGGGTAATAATATTATTCTTGCCTGAATTATTATATATTATTCTTGTAAGTTTGATGTATCAATTATTTTATGTTCATCTTTCAAAACAGGAAAAAATGCCACTCCGACGTGAAGATAAGGGTAAGACTCCAGTAGATAAGTTTCACCGCAATCGATCGAGGTATATTATAGAAGAGGTTCCTGACACGGCTAACCTTATTTCTATGCCACAATCGAGTCAACAGCCACATCGTCCTCTTATGAATCCCACTCCACCATTAATGCATCCTACTCTACCACATATGCATCCCACTCCACCATTTATGCGTGCCACTCCACCATCGATGCATCCCACTCTACCACATATGCATCCCACTCCAACATCTATGCATCCTTCTCCTTCTACATTCACAGACCTACTATCCACACCTTATTCTACAATTCCTGACATTTCCCCCTCATCTTTTCTTAGTCCTCCTGGACATACATCTTATATGCCCCATGTTGGTCCTAGCACCTCCATACCTACTATAGATCCAACATTTATGCAGTACAGGGATCCAGGTGGTGGATCTAGCACGTCACATTCATCACCCATGCATTCTCCGCATGAGGAGCAGGGTGATGATGATGACCATGCAGAGCAGGTTGTTCAGGACGAGACTAACCAAGAGCATAGGAATGCACGCATTTTGATAAATGTGCCACAAGTGATTAGGAAGAGGAATGGATAATTTGTCATTCAACCAGAGGGATCATCGTCAGTGTTTATGTTTACATTATAAATTTTAGTTGTTCGTTTATAATTAATACTAACTCATATTTTTGTTTTTTAGATTTTACCCATCACATTAGGCAGTAGCTTGCATAACTGAGATCATTAAAGAAAAGTATAACAAATTTTGGCCTACGTATGGTGTAGTTGATGGCGATGAGAGGGAGGCTTGGTTTAGGTTATTTCATGTATAATCAACTTTGTTTAATCTTTTTGATCTTTTTTACCTTTATTAAAGTAATTCACTCAATCACGATTATAACTTTATTTCATATTTTTTAAAGGAGAAATGTTGTTGGGACCCTAGAGATGATATCCAAATAAGAGATAATTTTAACATTAAATGTGCTCAACGATTTTCTGACACGATGAGGCGTGTTAGAATTACTTGGGAAAATAAACGCTTGCGTCCCCGTTGGATAAGTCCATATGTATTTGAGCAGCTTATTGCCCATTGGAATTCTGATTCCTTTAAGACTACATCTGAAAAGGCCAAGAAAAATAGAGCCTCTGAAGTTGGCGGTTGCAACTACGCCTATGGTAGTATTAGTATTGCTGATGTTGCACGGAGAATGGTAAATTTAATTATTTTGCAATTAACTCAACAATTTTAGATTATGTTATAACTATTTTTTTATGTCATCTACTTAGCGTGATGAGTTGGGCAGAACTTCGCTTCTTAATGAGCTCCATAAGGAGACTCATCTCAAGAAAAATGGGGAGTTTGCTGATGAGCGCTCAAGAAAAACTCAAGTAAGTTTTCCTTAAACTTAGTCATTTTATTTATTTCTTTTGTGTCTAGCATAATTTAAATTGCAATAACACATACTCTTTTTAATAGGAGGAGTATGAAAAATAGCTTGTCCTAAGATTATCACAGCATCCTGAATATACACCACCTCCGTCGGGATTTCTCACTGATCCTAGTCTGAGTTTTCAGACTTGGTATGATGTATCTCGTGGGAAGAGAAAAAATGGGAGAGTGTATGGTGTTGGAGGTCTCGCCAAAACAATCCGGCAGCGTGATAGGAGTTTCGGAATACAAATTGCTGATGGTGAAGGATCATCGACTTAACCTTCACTTACCCCAGACATGATAGAAACTGTGAGATCATTAGCGCACTCTGAGGTTGCCCGTGAAGTGGAAGCGAGAAATGCTGAAATAGAAGAATTGAAGAAGAGACAAAGAGAAATGGAGGAAGAAATGAGAAGAAAAACTAGAGAATATGAGGAATCTATGCGTACTTTTCAACAGTTTATGCAACAATTTGACGGACGTGATAATCAAGGGCAAAATGACAATGAAGACAGTAACACCGATGAAGAAAATTAATTTTTATCAATAACACTTTTTATTTATAATTATAAACAATGTTCTTGTAATATTTTAATTTTGATTCAGTATTTTATTAATATGATATTAATTATAAATTATATTATGTATTATATTTAAAAATATATTACTAATATTATTAGTATTAAATATTTTATTTTATTAAATTATAATTATGAAGTTCATTGATTATAAATATAATAATAATAAATAAATAAATAAAATAATTACGTTTATAATTTAAAAAATAAATTATGGTTTTTAGCTTGGGGTAAACCCCCTAGCTAATATTACATGTATTATGCACGCTTTCTTCATGCACATTTCATGTGTTTACTGAGCGTCTGCTCCAAAAGCAGGATGATATTTAGCTAAGAGTAAAGTCCCTAGCCAATGACCAATCAAATTTTGCCTTTAGCGAGGGGTTTAACCCCAAGCTAATTGGCTAGGTGCTTAGTCCCTCGCCCCTTATCTGCGACCAGTGATTTAGTTAGGAGACATAACCCCTCACAAATATTGACTTTGTGAGGAGTTAAACCCCTAATTAAAGGATTTTTTTTCTTGTAATGTATGATGTTAACAATATATATTTATCTCGATAATATATAATAAAATTTATAAAAGAAAAAGTTAAATAAAAAATAAGATGAAACATAGAGCACATCGATTATATAATTTGTAAAATAAAAGCACATCATAATCTTGTCATCATAATATACGAATATCGACACTATGTAACTTTGGTTGACAATAACACCAATAACTTTTTATTGACACTTGGTACAGTTTTTTCCTCAATAAAAACAATCAATTAGAACACAAATTTTGGCTGAAAATATGGAAGATGAATATGTGATAATAATATATGCGTATTATGAAAGCATGATAATATTAATTTAACTCTGTCGACAATAACACCAACAATTGACACAGTTATTTGGCACAAATGTTTTTGTCCAAATAAAAATACAATTACATACTTTTTTGCTGAAAATATTGAGAGTGATTTTTGTAACAATGGTATACGTGTACTATGAAAGCGTATAATATAATATAACCTTTATCATGACATCATCGTAATAATATTCTATGATTTTACTATTTACTATTGAGTAAATTTCATAACTAGTGCATTTTTAATGTAGATATTAGACGAGAGAGAATCATGGCTAAAGAGAAATAGAGACAAATTTTATGAAAAGTTAAAACTTGGTTCATATGTTATGTATGTATATCTCCTTGTGAGCTAAATTGAATCCACTGCATTCTTCATATTCTCGCATAGGAGCTTCTAATAACCGTTCGATTTGATGATTTAATATAATACATATTTTAATTGTCGTATTTTAATTTAAAACATCAAACTCAAATCTAAATATTTGATCTTGATCAAACAATGATTAATATTATGAATGTATGAACGTGTAAATTTCCGACTGCATGAAAACTCAATTTCTGTCAGCTAATTATTGGATGTTATGTTTAAGTCATATGTTGTTTGAAAGTCTCTGGAAACTGTTTAGGAAAATAGTTTATCTAAAAAAGTTGTTATGTATCTTTGTTGGAACTGAAATTTTCGAAGAGAAAACTGATTTCCTCATTTATAGAAATCGGTTTCTGTCGCAAATTTCTGTTTTTCTGTTTGTTGTTTGCAGCATTTTTTTGTGTGTTTTGTTTTGTGCATATTATAAATACTCCCTCTCGTATTATGTTGTAGTTAATGACAATTTATAATTTTCTCCTAAATTACTCTCTCTCTCTCTCTCTCTCTCTCATAATCTCTATCTTTCTCTCTCAACTTCATCTTCTTCAGTTAACCATTTTCACCATTAATTCACCAACTTCATTTTGTGTATGTTCTAACATTTGACATCAAGAGTCCTGGTTCTGATCCAATAACCTGCTGCAAATTATGTTTGTCGTTTCCAGGGATCGAATCCCTATCAACCTTCCAATTCTTGATCCAAGAACTATGACAAATGGTGCAAACAAATGAAAGTTTTGTTTGGATATCAAGAAGTTCTCGAAGTCGTTAACGATGGTGTTACACCTCTTGGGGCAGAAGCTACAACTGCACAACAAACTATATTCAAGGAAGAGAAGAAGAAAGACTACAAAGCACTCTCTTGATACATTCTTGCATCGATAACGATAACTTTGAAAAGGTTAGAGATTGCATGTCGGCGAAGCAAGCTTGGGAGGTCCTGAAAAAAGCTTATGAAGGGGCCGATAAAGTGAAGGTTGTGACGTTACAAACTCACAAGAGGCCGTTCGAAATAGTGCAAATGGAAGAGAAGGAATCAGTAAATGATTACATTACGCGTATAACGTATTTGGTGAATCAAATGAAGTCTTGCGGTGAAACCATGACGGTGCAAATGTAGAAGCAAAGATCTCGCGTTCTTTAACACCAAGATTTTACAACATAGTGGTTGTAATAGAAGAATCAAAGGATCTTCTCCCAATGAGAAAGGAGGAGCTTCAAAGCTCATTAGAGGCTCATGAACAAATGATGGATGAAAGAGGAAGTTACAAGGCCAAAGCGAAGATTGCATTACAAGCACAGTTCAATGAGAAGAACAAGAGATCCAAAGGAAAAATGGTCTTCAAAAGGGAAGACAAATTCTCAGAATTTTGGTGGCAAAGAGTCATAAAATTCAAAGACTTCGATGGTGAAAATGGTAGAGAGCAGCTCCAAAGGTGGTAGTCAAGGTAACTACACTAAAAAGATTGACAAGAGTGATGTAAAGTGTTACAATTGTCACAAACTTGGGCATTTCGCAAGAGAATGTAATGCAAAATCGAAGGAAAATCAAGGTGATGAGACTAAGGTAGCAAGACAAGAGGTGGATTATGATAATAAACTTCTGGTCATGATTACAAAGGATAATTATGGCATGGAAAAGTTGTTGGACAGTAATAGTAGCCACTGTCAGAAGCTGGGCAACAGTGTGTGCAGTGCAGAAAATTCTACAGAAACGCGTTCGGAGCGAAACACAATGGTAACCATTCAAGATGGAGCTCAAGGCATTGATGATTGGTACTTAGATTATGGTTGTTCAACGCATATGATGGGTAGAAAAGATTGTTTTGTCAAAATCAATCAAGCCACAAAGAATAGAATAAAATTCGCGGATGACACCACTTTAGCGGGTGATGGTGTGGGTGATGTTTTGATCATGAAGAAGGATGAGAGTCACTTATTTATCAAATATGTGTTATACATTCCTGGAATTAAATGTAATCTCTTGAGCATTGGCAAATTTCTTGAGAAGAATTACATAATTCACATGGAAAACAAGATTTTGCATGTTTTGGACCGAAACAGAGTCTTAATTCTCAGAGCACCCATGGCTGCAAATCGTACTTTCAAGATAGAGTTGAAAGTGATGGAGCACAAGTGTATTGATACAAAGGCAAGTCGTGATGAGTGGTTATGGCATTACCGTCTTGGAGATCTCAATTTTCATGATCTCGACGCGTTGCAAAGGAATGGCATGGTTACCAGAGTGCTAAAGATCAATGGTCCAGCTGAGATATATGATGAGTATGTTCAAGGTAAGTGTTGTACCCCAAAATTTTCCCTCCCATATTCTTAAAGGTTTGTCAAGGATCATCTTCAAATGGTTCAAGATTCCTCAAGGATTGCATAGTTCAAATGCCTCCTAAGCCAGTCAAAATTAGGGTTTTGTTTCTTTCAAGGAATTTGGGGTTTTCAATGGTCCAATCAAGTCCCATAGGCCTACATACATCCTCAAGCATCTATATGTCAAGTCTCAAGTCTCACAGTGCCAAATTCTACAGTCAAAAGCCCTATTTGATTCACAATCAACTATAGGGGTAAAATGGTCATTTTGCAGTCAAAAGTCAAAAAATTTGGTCAACATCTTATTTTGAGTCCACAATCATCATTTGATCAAGTCTTGATCATGATTCCACAAGCATGGCTCAAAAATCATCAAGGATGCAAAAGTTACTATTTTTGGACAGTAGAAAAGTCAATTGTATCTTGACCAAGGCATAACTTTTTCATGGTTCATCAGAAAAATCTCATCCAATGCTCATTTTGAAGGGGATGTGATTTCCTACAATCCATCTTCACATTCCAAGTCCAAGAAATGCTCTCACAAAAAGTTATCAATTTCTACATTATAGGTCAATTTCAAAAGTCAACAAAAATGCACTTTAAGTCAAAGACCATAACTTGAGATTGGTAAATCCAAATGACATGGGACTAGAGGCATTGGTTATAGGACTTCAAGAACTTTCCAAAATGTCCAAGAACATGTTCATATGATCAAAATTGAGCAAGATATGCATTGGAGAAGTTGGGAAATTTTTATGAATTTGCAAAAGTCAACTTTGCCCAAAACACCTTGTTTTTGCTAATGGGCCTCAAATTTCTTCTTGAAACTTTATCCATGGCCTATGCACGACCCATCAAGCCTATTTGAATTTATTTTCTTATTTTCTATTAATTAATTGGATTTTTAATTGATTTTAATTCATTTAATTAATTTAAATTGTAGGAAATTCAAAGATATGGTTTTTCAATCTTTTTGTGAAGCAAACAAGCTCAAGATATGCTGGCAATTCGTGTGCAAATATATTTGATTTTCACAAAAAGATTCAAAAATATTTGATTTTCAATCAAATATTGAAACATCAATTCCATGGATCTTTTGTGCAAGATTGTAACCTAATTCCCTTCTACTATATATACAAAAGCTAAACCTAATGCATTGGACGTGAAAATTGCTGCAGAAAAGCCATAAGCATATTGAAAAAAATCAAAGAAACTTGAAAACTGTTTTCAATCTTCCAGGCCAATTCAAGGACTTTGGTTGTTTCTAACACATTGCTGGAAGTCTCAGGGACACATTGCAATCAAAACCACACGCCAAAGCTCAAGAAATCGCTCTACACAGTCACACGGTTTGATGATTTTTTCCAAAATCATATTATCCAATTCATGAGCATTTAACGTGATTTTTTGTTTGTTTTGTGTTGTTAGCAATCATACGAAGCTTTTGGCATAGGTTAATTGGATTAAAACATTCAGAATCGAAAGTTGCCATTGATGAATTCTAGGGTTTCCAAGCTTTGAATTTGGGGCTTTGTTATATAGGAAAAATCAAGCTTTGAGAGACCCATGACTGAACTCGTGAGAACCATACGAATTCAAAGGACATATCGCGAAATATTTATGTAGCCCCTACGCCTAATCGCTATTATTCGTCGTTCCATATTGTGGGGGTTAAAACCCCTGTTATCTGTTTGTTCTTTTTGCAGGCAAACGAGGAAGATGACTGCGTGTTGATACGTGGTTGGTTGGTTTAAAAAAGGGTGCGTGTTTTACTTTTGTGCAACACATGAATTAATTTGCATATATTATGTTTATTTGTTATTTAATTGACAATTGATGTAGCATGGTGGAGTGGTTGGCCAAGCGCCCAATGAGCTTTGGGACCTGGGTTCGAATCCCAGGTCCCCCAAAATAATTGTTTCTTATTTTTCTTAACAAGATCCTATGCAGGCTTCCAAAGGATGAACATCATGTCCCTCACGCCTCAGCATGCCAAGTGGCCACAGCCATTAATCCAATGGCCAGGAGATGAAGAACACCATACTCCCAGTCAAAGCATGCGCTGGACAATCAAAAAAGTCAAATGGACTGGTGGCTTAATGGGCCTGAGAAATTGCTAGCAAACCTCCATATTGGGCCATCACCCCCCCTGGTTTATTATTTCTTTTTATTTTCCCTTTCTTTTATTTTCTTTTATTAACTATTATTATTATTATTTAATTAACTCACATAATTATTTTTCATAATAAATTCAGACAATTAAAAAATGTAAATATTTTATTATTATTATTATTATTATTTATTTCACCTTAATTTTATTATTTTGTAGATAAATACTAATATAATTAATTTAGTTAATTAGGTTAACTTTGACTTTTTTCACAATAAATAAAATCAAGCTAGAATTAGGTTTTTCTCTTGACAACTTTTAATTTCTTTTATTTTCATTAAAACATAAAAAACACAAAAATACTTTTTTTTTCTTTTAATTAATTAATTAATTAGTTATTAGGTTTAATTTGAATTAAATGTAAAAAGGACCAAAATTTCTTTATTTCTCAAAAGGGTCAAAACCCTAAGGACTTTCCCGATTCAATTCTTCCGCGCGCATATTTATTTTTGATTCATTATTTTGATCATATTATGTAACTGCTCCGAGAATGTAATAGATAATTAGGGCTTTTATCGCTTTCTTTTATTTTCCGCATTTATCTTTTCAAGGGTTATGTTTTTGGCGATGTAAATACCCGACGCCTTGTAATAGCGTAGATTCACTTTCCACAATTTGTTTTCCACACAATTATTAACTGTTAACTATGCATGACAAGACTTGCCTGAAAAAATAAAATCAAAACGTAGCTCACGATGAAATGTGCAAAGATAATATTAACATGAAACCTGACACACGTGCACATGCCACTCCTAGGGTACGCCTCACTTGGTTGCCTCGAGGTGGTCATTGAGTATAGGGTGTTTTAGAGGTCGCCCTCCTGTCTAAAGATCCAGTTGTCTCGAAACGGTTGCCTCGGATAAAAAGGGATCTAGGACATTAGGGTTACCGCTAAGGCGTCCTACTATTGCTTTGGTGACCACATGTCCCATTAATCGAATTGACCTGAATAACTCCAACGACGGTGCTACCTACTTATCAATAGTGGGATAGTACTGTCTAAAGGACTCTTACACAGCTTAATTCCTTAGAGTAGGTAGATTTCTCCTGGGTACTTGCTCTTTCAAAAACAAAAAAACAACTTTCCGCACCTACACTTTCAAAAAGTTTTCAAACAAACACTTCATACACTCTTGAGGACTGATACAAGAGTTACCTAGAAGTTTTTTTCAAAACGAAACTTTTTCAAAACCCCCAATCACAAGAAAAGCAAACATTTTTTGAAAACATAGTGAGCAAGTACCTAAGAGCCCGTGGATAACCACGGATAGAAAGGGTGCTAACACCTTCCCTTTCTATAATCTACCTCCCGAACCGAGAAACATCTCGAAAAGGAATTTTGCTGTGCTTTTTTCCTTTCCTTGTTGGAGAAAATAAAAGACGGTGGCGACTCTTGCTTACCGCGACATTTCGCGAACCAGCATTTCAAAACAGTCAGTTCTATTTCCACCGATCACAGAACTGGAGACTCTGCTGGGGAAATTTAATAAGTGAGGTGTACCTTAGGATTAAACCACTCTTGTTTTCAATTGCTTGCTTTGTTTGCTTTAATATTGTGGGCTTGCATCGGAGTTTCATAGATCCTAACCCGGATCTGGGGGATACCTTTTAGAAGTAGCAACAAACTGTGAGGGAACTGTGCGGGGTATACCGACACGGTTGAAGCAGTTGCTACGTTGATGTGGCACTTTGGTGAGTACCGGTAACCCTTGAGTCAAGTCAAGGAGAGTACGGGGCCGCCGCGTGGTGTCGTGAAGCATCAACTGACCTAGAACCTTACTTGACCATCCTGGCCTCTTTAGGGGTAGTGAGATGATCGACTTTGGTGCAGTCCGAAGTTGGTAGATACTCGATACTACACTCATTGAGGGTTGTTTTCTTGGAATATTTTGATCGTCAGTTCAGTGGCTAAATCAAAACAATGAACATAGAAAATAATCCAATGATATTGAGCTCCTTAGAACCCAGTTACTTTTGATAGGACAGGTTTTGAGCCCACCAACTTCAAGAGGGTAGTACCTACACTTCATGCTGGCCTAAACTCTAAGGGCTGTCTGGTGTGACTTGTGTGCCTTATCATGTTTGCCTCCTGTGAATACTTGTGGTGTGCTTTACCATTACATCATACCATCATAACATTGCATGCATCCTGCATAAAGACTAACCTGCATACATCTTGCATAAGGACTAATCCATTTCAAGGATCTCAAGGGTTTGTGATGCAGGTCATGATGAACCAACTGTCTAGCAAGGGGCCAAGGGGATTTATTTTCCTCTAGCCAAGGTTTATAACTTGAGTCAGGGGCTATGACCCACTCGATATGGTGAGCTTTGACTCTTGAAGAATGACTCTCAACAACATGAAGTTCCTTCAATCAAGCTACCATATTCAACTTCTAACAAGTTTCTCTGTTTACCCCGCGAGATCCTTGAAAACATTGCATGCATAAATCATACGCATTTCATGTCATCATATGCATAACAGGTACTCTTTTTACAGGTCACTTATCTTCTTCGCTGTTTATTTCAGCAGTCACCATGTCTTCTGAACCTACTACAGAACAAGCTATCAAGGCCCTCCAGGCCCAGAATGCCCAGTTCCAAGAATTGGTCATGAGCTTAGCCCAGGGTCAACAGGAGTTGAAGACTCTGATTCTGAAGAAGAAGAAGAAGAGGACTGTGTTGTTCAACACCGGACGGAGGTTTGGAAATGGACTACAAAATGAGGCTGATCTGGCTACTTCCTCTGTAGGGAAAGATAGTCCCCAAGAGAGAAGGGTTCCTAGTCCTGTGGTCTCCGACAACGAGACAGATTACAATGATGAACAGTACCCTCCTGCTGAGGACAGGTACAAACAGTTAGAAGACCGCCTAAGTGCTATGGAGATTCAGCATGTGCCCGGGTTGGACTTTGGAGACCTAGGCTTATCTTCTGGGGTGGTGATTCCACATAAGTTCAAGGCGCCTGCCTTTGCAAAGTACGACGGAGCTTCTTGTCCTAAGCTGCATCTCAGATCATATGTAAGGAAGATCCAACCTTACACTGCAGACAAGAACCTACGGATCCATTTCTTCCAGGATAGTCTTTCAGGGACTCAACTAGAATGGTTCTATCAGCTGGATGGAGCCAGTATTCGTAACTGGGAGGACTTGGCTACTGCATTTTATAAGCAGTATCAGTATAATTCCGACCTCGCTCCTACGCGTACCCAACTCCAGGGTATGTCACTAGGGACGGATGAAGGATTCAAGGAGTATGCGCAAAAGTGGAGAGACCTGGTTGGAAGGGTGCAGTCACCTTTGGCTGACCGTGAGCTCGTTGATATGTTCTTGGGGACCCTGTCTGGTCCGTTCTTCAACCATCTGATTGGGAATTCTTCTGCCGAGTTTACAAATTTGATCTTGACTGGTGAGAGGATAGAAGCTGGTATCAAGTCTGGGAAGATACAGAAAGGTGCCTCCTCGAGCACTGAAAAGAAGCCCTTTAAGAAAGAATCTAGTGTTGTTTATGGTTCAAGGAGACAAAATAAACTGGAACGTCGCCAAGCTGTCAACGTGGTGGTAATCTCAAAGCCTGCTGCTGCTCCTCAGCAATACAACCAACCAAGGGGTGAGAGACCTAAAAGGCAGTACACTCGGCTCAATATAACCCTGTCTCAGATATTGCCACAACTACTGTCAACCAATCTGGTAAATGTCAAGGAAGCTCCAAAGGTTGTGAACACAACCTCTCCAAAGTACAACCCCAACGCCCGTTGCGCTTATCACTTTGACAGCCCGGGGCATACTACGGACGATTGTTGGGCTCTGAGGAATAAGGTTCAGGATCTTATTGATGCTAAAGAGGTTGAGTTCGAGGCGCCCGAAAGGACCAATGTTGTGACTGCTCCCATGCCCAATCATGGAGTCAATGCTATTGAAGACGACATGGAGGAATCTGAATTCGACAGCTGGATCTACCCAACGACCAACGGTGGACCAAGCAACTGGACTTCGAAAGACTTCATACCTATTACTTTTGTCACTCAGTAATGAACTCCTTTGTTTTGAATTTGTAACAGACAATAATTTGAAACTTTATGGCTCGATGTCTTACCCGGGGCACCGTGGCTTCATTTGTGAGGGCTTTTGTGTGTCATTTTCATATATCATTAATAAAAGCATTGGACGCTTTTTGCATTTCAAATCTTGCGCTCCTTGTCTTTCTTTATTATATATATTGCAAAACAGCTATATTTACACACACTCACCTATACAGGTTCCAATCCACTCTGGATCTCACTGGTAACGACTCTGCTACCGCCAGTTATGACTTCGAAAATCCGATCAACTTAGCCGAAGACGAAGGTGAAGATGATTGCGAAGTGCCTGGTGAGCTTGCAAGACTGTTACTCCAGGAAGAGAGGGCCATTCAGCCAAATGAAGAGCCAGTGGAAACGGTAAACCTGGGTACTGAGACAGAAAGAAAGGAAGTCAAGATTGGTGCCAATCTGGAGTCTAGTGTGAAACAACGGTTGATTCAGATGTTGCATGACTATGTGGAAATCTTTGCCTGGTCTTACGAAGATATGTCTGGGTTGGATACTGACATCGTGGTTCATCATTTTCCTACCAAGGAAGACTATCCTCTGGTAAAACAGAAGGTTCGTCGTATGCGTCCAGAAATGTCCGAGAAAATCAAAGCTGAGGTTATGAAACAATTCGATGCCGGTTTTCTAGCAGTGACTTCTTACCCTCAGTGGGTTGCCAACGTAGTTCCAGTGCCGAAGAAGGATGGTAAGGTCCGAATGTGTGTTGACTACAGGGATTTGAACAGGGCAAGCCCCAAGGATGACTTTCCTCTGCCTCACATTGACGTTCTGGTTGATAATAGTGCTCAGCATAAGGTATTCTCCTTCATGGATGGGTTCTCAGGTTATAATCAAATCAAGATGGCTTCTGAAGACATGGAGAAGACCACTTTTGTTACTCAGTGGGGCACCTTTTGCTACAAGGTCATGCCTTTTGGGTTGAAAAATGCTGGGGCAACCTACCAACGTGCCATGGTTACTTTGTTCCATGACATGATCCATCATGAGATTGAAGTATATGTCGATGATATGATTGCAAGGTCCCAAACTGAGGAGGAACACCTTGACCATCTACAGAAGCTGTTTGACCGTCTGAAGTTGTACAAGCTGAGGTTGAACCCGAACAAGTGCACCTTCGGGGTGAGATCTGGAAAATTTCTAGGTTTCATCGTAAGCAACAAAGGTATTCAAGTGGACCCTGCCAGAGTGAAAGCCATCCAAGAGATGCCAGTTCCTAAGACAGAGAAAGAAGTCAGAGGCTTTCTAGGACGACTGAACTACATTGCCTGATTCATCTCACATCTAACTGCTACCTGTGAACCAATCTTCAAGCTACTGAAGAAAGATCAAGTAGTGCGTTGGAACGATGAATGTCAGGCCGCTTTCGAAAGAATCAAAGAGTATCTCCAAGAGCCACCCATTCTGATGCCACCGGTTGAAGGGAGACCTCTAATCTTATACTTGACAGTACTTGACAGCTCAATGGGGTGTGTGCTGGGGCAGCATGACGAGTCTGGCCGAAAAGAGCACGCTATTTATTACCTTAGCAAAAAGTTTACCGACTGTGAGACCCGATACTCACTGCTCGAGAAAACTTGCTGCGCTTTGGTATGGGCTGCTCGCCGGCTGAGACAGTATATGTTAACTCACACTACTCTGTTGATTTCAAAAATGGATCCAATAAAGTATATCTTCGAAAAGCCTGCCTTGTCCAGAAGAATAGCAAGATGGCAAATGATCTTGACGGAATATGACATCTAGTACACGACTCAGAAAGCAATCAAGGGAAGTGTGTTGGCAGACCATTTGGCACACCAGGCAGTGGATGACTACCAATCTATGAACTTTGAATTTCTAGACGAGAACATCATGGTAGTGACTGATTGTGAAGTACCTGGACGGGATGAAGGACCTGAGGAAGGATCCCGATGATCTATGCACTTTGACGGAGCCTCAAACGCTTTGGGTAATGGCATTGGCGCTGTGATCATATCTCCAAAAGGCACTCATACTCCACTTACCGCTCGGCTATGTTTCAACTGCACTAACAACATGGCGGAGTATGAAGCATGCATCATGGGTCTTCGAGCTGCAATTGACCTAAGGATCAAGTTTTTGAGTGTCTTCGGAGATTCCGCTCTCGTGATCAGTCAGATCAAAGGCGAGTGGGATACGAAACACCCAAATCTTATTCCTTACAAGGAGTATGTACTGACGTTGATTCCCCATTTCGAGGAGATAACTTTTGAACACTTCCCAAGAGAGGAGAATCAATTGGCGGACGCGTTAGCTACGATGTCTTCTATGTTCAAATTCAAATGGGACAACGAGGCGCCCCAGATCGTTATTTGGAAATTGGCTGAACCTGCACATTGCTGTGATCTTGAGGCTGAAGAGGTAACAGAAAATCCTTGGTATCATGAAGTGAAGAGGTACCTTGAAGCTCAAGAATACCCCGAGGGTGCATCTGTTAATGACAAAAAGTTTCTGAGAAGGTTCGCGACAAAGTTCTTCCTCAGTAATGGCATTCTTTACAAACGAAACCATGATTCAACCTTACTGCGTTGTGTGGATAAGACTGAAGCAGAAAGGGTCATGGCAGAGTTGCATGAAGGTAACTTCGGAACTCACTCAAGTGGACATACCATGGCAAAGAAAATCCTTCGGGCGGGATATTACTGGTCCACAATGGAAGCCGACTGTTATCAACATTCTCGGACATGTCACAAGTGCCAGATCTACGCTGATAAGGTGCACATTCCTCCAGTTCCTTTGAACGTCTTGACAGCACCTTGGCCCTTTGCAATGTGGGGCATTGATATGATCGGCGAGATCAGACCTACGGCATCTAACGGGCATCGCTTCATCCTGGTGGCGATTGATTACTTTACGAAGTGGGTTGAAGCAGCTTCCTTTTGCCACCGTAACCAAGAATGTCGTGGCACGGTTCATTCGGCACAACCTGATCTGTCGATACGGTGTACCAGAAAGGATCATTACGGATAATGGTACCAATCTTAACAACAAAATGATCACTGAGCTCTGCGAGCAATTCAAGATACAGCACTACAACTCTTCTCCCTACCGGCCGAAGATGAACGGGGTTGTAGAAGCAGCTAATAAGAATATCAAGAAGATTGTGCAGAAGATGACAGTGACCTACAAAGATTGGCACGGGATGTTACCATTTTCTCTTCATGGGTACCGTACCTCAGCACGAACGTCAACAAGGGCAACACCCTTTTCCTTGGTCTATGGCATGGAGGCAGTCTTGCCTATTGAAGTCCAGATACCCTCTCTCCGGATAATGAAGGATGCAGGTTTGAGCGAAGATGACTGGATCCAGACTCGACTTGATCAATTAAACCTAATCGACGAAAAGAGACTCACTGCTATTTGTCATGGTCAGACGTACCAAAAACGGATGATCAAGGCTTTTAACAAGAAATTCAGATGACAAGAGTATCAAGTCGGAGACCTGGTAATCAAGCGCATCATCCTACCTCAAGGTGATCCCAGGGGCAAATGGACCCCTACATACGAAGGGCCATTTGTGGTTAAGAACATCTTCTCAGGAGGTGCGATGATTCTAACCACCATGGATGGTGATGACCTTCCTCACCCCGCCAATGCAGACATAGTAAAAATATACTACGCATGATCAAAGACCCGCTAGGTCGACTGGCCTAGGCAAAAATAAGGGCTTCCCGGAGAGTAGGTAGATTTCTCCTAGGTACTTGCTCTTTCAAAAACAAAAAAAACAACTTTCCGCACCTACACTTTCAAAAAGTTATCAAAAAAACACTTCATATACTCTTGAGGACTGATACAAGAGTTACCTAGAAGTTTTTTTCAAAACGAAACTTTTTCAAAACCCCCAAACACAAGAAAAGCAAACATTTTTTGAAAACATAGTGAGCAAGTACCTAAGAGCCTGTGGATAACCACGGATAGAAAGGGTGCTAACACCTTCCCTTTCTATAATCTACCTCCCGAACCGAGAAACATCTCGAAAAGAAATTTTGCTGTGCGTTTGTCATTTCCTTGTTGGAGAAAATAAAAGACGGTGGCGACTCTTGCTTACCGCGACATTTCGCGAACCAGCATTTCAAAACAGTCAGTTCTATTTCCACTGATCACAGGAAGCAACACAAGGGTAGTTTCAGCAAAGATACAAGCCATAGAACCAAACATCATCTTGACGTGGTGTATTCAGATGTTTGCAGACCAATGCAAGTTGACTCGTATGGTGGAAATAGGTATTTTGTCACTTTTATTGATGATTTTAGTAGGAAGTTATGGATTTATCTAATCAATAGAAAAGATGAGGTGTTTGATGTGTTTAAACGTTTTAAATCCATGGTGGAGCTGCAAAGTGGTCACAAGTTGAAAATTCTCAAAACCGATGATAGAGGCGAGTATACCTTTAGTGAGTTTGGGAATTATTGTGATGTTGAGGGTATAGTGCGTGAGGTTGTACCACCTTGTATGCATCAACAAAATGGTTTTGTAGAGAGAAGAAATTGTTTGATAATGAATATGGTTCGTAGCATATTGAAGAGCAAAAATTTACCAAAAGAGTTGTGGGGAGAAGCCGTGTCTACAACCGCCTATTTGTTGAATAGGTGCCTTACAAAGAAGCTGTACAAAGTGACTCCAGAAGAGGTATGGTCTGGTTCTAAACCAAATTCGAGTCATTTGAAAGTTTTCGGTTCGATAGCATTTCGACATATTCCAGGTCAACTTTGAAATAAGTTGGATGACAAAAGGGAGATGATGTTACTCGTTGGTTATCATCATACCAGTGGCTACAAATTGTTTGATGTGAGTAGTAAGAAGATTGTGATCAGTCGAGATGTGGTCGTGGAGGAGTTAAGACTATTTGACAGCTAAAAAACTCACAGTTCAGTAGCAGAAACTGGTTTCCTAACAGAAGGAAACTGGTTTCCTTCGTAATTTTTACATTCTGAAGCTACTGGAATTGAATTTCTAGAAGCAGAAACATGTTCCCTTGTTCCTGGAAACCGATTTCCACCAGAAAATGTAGAAGGTCAGCAGCCTGCAGAGATCTGCCTCAAAGGCTATAAGATTGTGAAGTATTCCATGATAATGAGATCAACAATGATGGTGATCTTATTCACTTTTTACTTATGGCTGAATCTGAGCCCGTGAGCACAGAGGAGGCATAAAGCAATTCAAAGTGGGTGTATGCGATGAAAGAGGAGCTTGAATCGATTGAGAAAAATAGTACTTGGGAGTTGGTCGATTTACCAGAATGGAAAAATCCAATAGGAGTGAAATAGGTATATAAAGTGAAAACAAATCCAAAAGGCGAAATTGTCAAGCATAAAGCTAGATTAGTTGCGAGGGGATTTTTTCAAAGAGAAGGTATATACTATGATGAGGTATTTGCTCTGGTGGCTAGATTTAAGACTATACGGCTGGTTGTTGGTATTGTGAATAGCAATAATGGGTCAATGTATCAAATGGATGTAAAATATGCATTTTTGAATGATCCACTTGAGGAGGAAGTCTATGTAGAGCAGCCCATGGTTTTGTGGTGAAGAATCAAGAGAGAAGAGTCTACAAATTGAAGAATATACTCTATGGTTTTAAATATGCACCTAGAGCTTAGAACAAATGCCTAGATGTATTTCTAGTTGAGGTTGGCTTCAAGAAGTGTGTATCTGAACATAGTGCTTATGTGAAGATGAATGCAAGCAAAGAAGTGATTATACTTTGCTTATATGTGGACGAATTATTAATTACGGGCAACAATAAAGTGAATATTTCTAAGTTCAAGATTCAACTTATAAAAAGAGTTTGAAATGAGCAACCTTGGAATCATGACTTACTTTCTTAGTATAGAGTTCCATAAGTCAAAATTGGGGTTGCTTATGCATCAAAGTAAGTATGCTCTTGAGATTTTGAAAAAGTGTGATATGGAGCATTGTAATGCTTCCATAACACTGGCTGAAGCAAGGTTGCAGCTGTCCAAAAGCAAAGATAAGTAAGGTGTGGATCCAACTCAATATAGGAGGTTGATTGGATCATTGTGTTACTTGTGCAATACGCGACCAAATTTGGCATTTAGTATCGGTATTGCAAGTAGATTCATGGAGAAACCAAAGGTTTCTCATTTGGCAGCAGTTAAGAGGATCCTAAGATACATCAAAGGAACTCTTGGCAGTGGAATTCTCTTCCCCACAGCTAATACAGACAGAAATTGCGACTTACTCTGTTATACGGATTCCAATTGGTGCAAAGATAAGGACGATCGAAAGCCTATGGCTGGTTAGGTCTTTATGTTCGATGGCGCTCCAATCTCGGTGCTCTAAAAAGAAACTTGTGGTTGCACTCTCTTCTTGTGAGGCCGAGTATATCGCTGCGTTGATGTGTGTGTGTCAGGTTGTATGGCTTATGAATCTGCTAAGGGAGCTGGGCAACAGTGAAGGAAAAGTTGTTACGCTCTTGGTTGACAATATTTCAACTATTAACCTTACAAGGAATTCCATTGCACATGGGAGGAGCAAGCATATTGAGATGAGATTTCGTTACTTGAGGGAGTTGGTTTGTGAAGGCCAGCTGAAGTTAGGATATTGTCAAAGCGAAGAACAATTTGCGGATTTGTTGACGGAATGTGTGACAAATGATGTGTTCAAGAAGCTTGTGAGGAGTTTAAGCATAAGGAATATTGAGCACTTGACTTAAGGTGGTGTATTGGATGTTATGTTCAAGTTAAATGCTGTTTAGAAGCCTCTGGAAGCTGTTTTAGAAAATAGCTTATCTGAAAAGTTGTTATGTGCCTTTGTTGGAACTGAAATTTTCGAAGAGAAAACTGGTCTCATTTATGAAAATCGGTTTCTACCGCGAATTTCTATTTTTCTGTTTGCTTTTTGTAGCAGTTTTTTTTGTGTTTTGTTTTGTGCAAATTATAAATACCCCCTCTTGTAATATATTGTAGTTAATGCCAATTTATAATTTTCTACTCAATTACTTTCACTCTCTCTCTCTATCATAATCTTTATCTTTCTCTCTCAACTTCATCTTCTCCATTTAACCATTTTCACCATTAATTCATCAACTTTATTTTGTGTATGTTCCAACACTAATTACTTTGATTCAATACTGTATAATTAAATTGAATTGTAAAATAGTTTTTTTCTATTAATAGAGTTTTTCATAGTTTTGCAAAATAATTATGCATGTACAACTATTAAGTGAGTTGGTATAATGTAACAAAAAATTTAATTGTTACTTTTATTTAATTGCTTGCAATTTTTTTATTACACTTGAAAAAAAAATTAAATGACATCGAATAAAACACATATATATTTTTTTAAATAACCATGTTTTAAAACTAAATTATTTAAATAATCATATTTCCCTATTATTTTTTAAAATACTCATATTTCAAAAAGAAAATTCTGGTGTAGTGCTCGAGCCAATTAAATTGGTGTATGTATTAAATATTTTAAAAGACAAGTTAGGCGAACTGACACCTCCTATGGACCAAGTTAACTTAATTAACGCCTCCAACAGGACAAACTAATTCAATTGGCGCATACACTTTGATCATTAAAGGAGACGCCAAATCATTTGGCACCAACAATTTGCATTTTTTTATTTATTTTGTATTTTAATTAAAATAACTAATTATTTAAAAAAATATTTCATACTAATATTATTTAATTTAAATTAGATTACAATAAGAATATTTTTTACACTAATGATAATGATCCACTTGATCATACATGTCGTTGGTTCCACGCCTCGAGGTACCTTTTCTTGTACATATCTCCGTTGATTCACTTGAGGTGTTTGATACGAGATCCCTAGAGCATCACCATCACCAGATTCCCTAAGAATTTCTTATAATTCTATATAGTCTCTATCCGCATTAGTGTGATGTCGTAATTGAGTCTGTTGCCCATGTTGTTGTAGTTTAGTTGTGTTGTTTCAGTTGATGGGGTTATTGGTGAACGATCGGGTCGATTGAATGGTGAAATTAGTGTGAATGCTTCGTTGAAAAAGGAATAAATTGTTGTTATCGTGTTTGGCAACCGTGTGTTTGTTGACTATTTTGGTGGTGTGATGTTTCCCTATTTTGGTTATGGTAGGAAGTGTTGGTGTCATATGTTTTTTTGGTGTTTTTGGCTATGGTTGGAGAATATGTTGGCATCATATATTTATGGGTGTTTTGATAGTAATCATGTTGTTGGTGGTGGTATGTGATATACTTTTGGTTTTGTGGTTAGGCGTGTGCCATGTATTGGGTGTGAGTTTAGGTGTTTGTGAGTTAGTAATTTTGTTGGGTAGGGAGTTGTGTGTAAGTGATTTGGTAATTTTGTTGGGGTTAGATGTTGAAGTTTGTTGTATGTAAGTGGTTTAATGTGGGTCGTATAAATACATATTTTAGGACAAAAGCTCAATTGTAACTAATATACACCAATACATATTATTAGAAGTTAGTGTAGATTTGGTTTGCATGACAACATCGATTAAGACTCGTTGATGACAGTGCTTCCATTGATGACACTCGTCTTTAGTGAAGTCTCTCCAATCGTCAAAGTTCCCTTGTTCTGAGACTTTACATTGATGCCATTATCCTAGGCACCTCAGAGGATTTGGGATTTCTTGATGCATGTGAACTGTTGTTTCACATGGTCACTATGGTGCATCTCCATAGTTGTGAACCTGATGATCGGTGTTGTTGCAAACCAATCAACTGCATTTTCTTCGTTCTTTTCACGTTTATGTTCTAGACCCATATATGACCTCCAAATAAAGTGTAGATGAAAAATAAATTAGATTAATAAATGGTTAATATTAAAAATAAATTATTATGAAATGATTAGTTTAGGTTGTGTTCACTATTTGCGATCAGAGGCGAAAAATGAAGTTCATTGTTAGAATCGGGGCAATTATTCAGTGGAAGTTGCATGAAAGTAATGAAGGAGGAAACTAGAAAATGTAGCACACATCTGATCACAAAATTTGACCGTCATAACTACAAATTTAGTGTCCAAAAGACAATGGACCATAATGAGGATAAGCCAATGGGATACTACTCGATCAAACTATATAATGGTTGGTGTGACTGCGGAAAGTTTCAATCCTTATGTATGTGTTACTCCAATGTCATTGCAACATGTTTAAGTATTTTCCATGACGCTTTCTTACATCTATCTGCCATTTACAAAGTTGTAAACTTATTTGGTGTATACAACAATAAATTCTTAGTGGTAGCAAAAGAGGAATATTGACCTACATATCAAAAGGATGTAATTTGACACAGAGAAAATATGAGAAGGAAGAAAAAGGGTCGCGCCAACATCACGCGTATTAGAATCAAAATGGATATGATTGAAAAATTGGAAAGAAATTGTGGCATATGCCATTAGATCGGACACACACGAAAATAGTGTCCCAATGTTGGAACAAACTTTAAATGATAATTTTTTATTTTTTTATTTTTTTTGTAATTTATTATATTGTTAAATTGTAACCTTGAATTTAATATAGATAACAACTTTTAGTTACAATAAACCGTAGACAGGTCAATTGGTAGTTTTGAAGGGACATCAAGTGTAGGGGAGCGAGTGAGAACCTGCGGCCAATGTTTTAAAAATCGGACTAGAGATCGAACTAATAAAATTTTTGGTTTAAGGTTTAATTGGTTCAACCAATTAAACCTACGATTGAGCCATTTATTAAACAAACTAATAATATAAAACTAAATTTCATAGATATGTCATTCACAGTCAATTTTTAAATAGCAGCAAAGGCTGCTAGAAATATATTAAAAAGGAAAAGGAACATACAACAAAAGAGACAAAGGCAATGATCAATAAATCTAAAACTTTGCATGCCAAGTTTTTTCCTAACCAAATCGCTTCTATAAAAAAATAGGAACTTGGTTCCAAATGGTAAATCTATCCAAAAGTGAGACCGAAGTTTTCTAAACTATCAGCACAAGTGTTACCTTCCAGATAAATGTAGGTTATGATACAATTCATGGTTCTAAGATGATTTTGACAATTCTCCCATCAATGTCTTAAGGTCAAAGGAATAATGAAGCGCCTTTTGAAAGCAAGCATGATTAAGGCAGAGTTTGTTTCAATCCAGACATGATTCTAATTGAAACCCGAGGCTAGATAAATGACCTTCATTACTCTACTGATTTCAGCCACCAACGAAGAAGTTGTGCCTAGCTTATCAGCAAAACCAGCCACAAAGTCACTAAGATGGTCCCTAAAAATGCCTCCATAGGCAGAAGAAGATGCAGTTGAAGCATCATCAGTGTTGCACTTAAGCCAACCAAACCTCGGGGGGACACCAAAAGACTTCAATGATTGAGGGGGCCTTAGCAGGGTGGATAACATTGATAATGCAGGCATGAACCATAATCTTTACTCGAGGAGCCCAACATTCTCACACAAAAGCTAAATGTATTACACAAAATTGAAGGAGAGAGGGGTGCTTAAACTCTCAGACAGCTAAATCCAAATTCTGATTGCAAAAGGACATTCAAAGAACACATGGAAAAAGCTTTCATGGTTTTGAAGACAAATGTTACAAATTGAAGGGACCTGACACCCTCTTAACATTAAATTCTCATCAGTTGGCAATTTGTTATAAATTAGTCTCCAAGCAATCAATGATTTCGAGAGAGGTATATCCTTGTGCCAAATGAGCTTGGTCCAACTATGCCTGCTAGAAATTAAGTGTTTTGATTTGAATTTATAGACCTCAACCAGCGATATATGCTTCCAACATAAGATGTCATTTTTGGGCTCAATAAGAATTGTAACCTTATCAATCAAATTTCTCAACATAGGTAATTGGACTTACAAGCAAGGGGAATATTTCAAGTATGGTTCACAATTATTTCAATAACATGAATGTTATATCTATTTAGCAACATATCATAGGGATCAAGCATTTTATCCAGGGTTTAATTACCATACCAAGTGTAAGACCATAAACTGATTGTGGAACCATTGCCAAGAATTAAAGAAGAGTTATTAATAATCGTATGAATTTCAGACCTAAAACTGCTCCATTGGGACGAGAAAATGTGATGACTAATAGGCCTCAAATTTCTCCTAGCTCTACTTCTAAGAATCAAAGCCCAAGGTTCCATGGACCTTTTCCTAGTCTAACTTGTGGTTTGCAGCTTCGTTGAGGCAGATTAAAAACCTAATACCAAGCCCACCTTGATCCAGAGGTCTACATATTTTCTTCCAAGCTATAATTACCATCTTCCTTTGATAAATATCACCTGACCAAATGAAGTTCTTAGTCCACTTTTCAATATATGTCAGTAAAGAAATATGCCAGGCATAAATGGATATGGTGTGCACAGGCATGCTTTGAATCAGTGTTTTGACAAGCTGAACTCTATCAACAATTGACAAAAGGGAGGCTTTCTAAGCAGTAAGCTTTACCTTGATCTTATCAACTAAAGGTTGGAGATGAATCATCGTAGGCCCCCCTTTGAAGATAGGATCACCCAGATAAAGGTATGGGAAAGAGCCAACATTAAAGCCAAGGAATTTTCTATTTGACTAAGCCTTTTATTAGAAATATCCCCAACAAAAACAATTGAATTCCTAGAATTCACCACTTGTCTAGAGGCTAAAGCATACTTTGTGAAAAGATATTTAAGCACCACTAAATTGGAAAGTTTCCCACTGTAATAAACCATGATATCATCATCATAGAAACAATGGGATGGTATGCTAGCATGTCTAGAGACCTTGATAAGCTTGAGAGCACCAATGTCAACAAGCTTGTAAATATTTCTGCTAAGAACATCTTCAGCCAAGCAAAATAGTAGGGGATAAGGGGTCAGCCTGCCTAACCCCTCTTTTGCAATTGAAATAACTCTGGAGCCTTCCATTGATGGAGATGAAAATAATGGTAGACCTGAGAATTATGCTAATCCAATTTCAAAACTTAACATTAAACCCAAAGGTCTTGAGAACCTTCAGCAAAAAGGACCAGTCAATAGTGTCAAATGCCTTGGTGACATCAATTTTCAAAGCTAAGTTTCCACCATATGCTTTGGCATGAAGGATGTTGGTTGCTTCAGATGCAAGAAAAATGCAATCCTTTATGTTTCTTCCTTGAATAAACCCATTCTGCTTAGGGGATATGAGAGTAAGCATGAGCTCAGCCAATCTATCTGCTCTAATTTTAGAGATGACTTTAAACTTGAAGTTTGTCATGGCTATTGAAGTCATACACAATCATATATTTTTACCTTAACAAAATAAATATTTCAAAAATTTATTAAAACTTAATACACTAGGATTAATAGTACATATAATAACAAAACATAATTGTACACTTAATTTCAGTCGTCAATTAAGAATAATTTGAACAAAGTAAAGAATTACATAACTTAAACAAATTCAAATCAAAATTAAAATAATAGAACATAGTATCAAAAATAAAATTCAAATAATTAAGAATACTTAAATTAAATAAGATAGAATTACCAAATACAACCAATACAATATACTTAATTCAACAACATTAAGCAAATTCAAGTTAAACGACGACAAATAAGTCATAAATGGACAATGACAAATAATATTGAGTTGGACAACACAACTATACTTGAAAAAGACGACGTGATAATGATGGAGCATGAAGAAAAACTATAACAGAGTAATACAGCTTAAAAGTTTGTATGATTGTAGAAAAAACAAAGAATTAATTTTTTTGTGAATGAGACATGTTTTAAGTTTTGATATTGACATAAAAAAAATTTCAAAAAAACAAAAAATAAATAAAAGGCCAATTTGTTGCATTTTTTTGAACCATACGACTTTACAAAACTGACTCTAATTATTTGGTTCCAACGGTTTTAGATGGTTCAATCTGATTTTTTCGGTTTTACTCCAGCTTGACCCACTAACAATTTTGAAAGGTTGGCTGAGTCAGATTTAACTCCGGTTCCTGGTCCAACCGTTTGAACCAACCGATTCAATCTGATTTTTAAAACATTATCTGCGACATCCCACTTGTTCATCTTTAAAAGGTGAACTCTAACTACTAGGTTTTTTGACTAAAAAAATACTCAAACACACCTAAAACAATAACACAATTAACAAATAAAAAGACTTAATACTATAACACATCTCATATATGTATGAAATCCACCAAAATCTATGATGAATTAATATCAATCTTGATGAATGAGATTGTTATCACTCACACAATAACAATGAAAAGAAAAAAGGAAATTTAAAGAAGAAAAGGATTAGGGTTTCTGTAGAGTTTCTCTCTGCCCGCAAACTCTGGAAAAACTTTTATTCACTTGCAATTGCAAATACTGTGAATGAATGAAAATAAGAATAAGGGCCACTCCATCTATTTATAGCTTTAGGTTAGCTTGCTCTCTAAGACAAAAATCTCAAAACTATAAAAACCCAAAATACCTATTTTAGAACTAAATCAAATGTGTGTGAAACAACTGCTTCGACACACTATCTAAACTAATTCGGCAGCATACATACTGGGTGTTTCGACACACCTTATGCCAAGCAACATCCTGCTTCAACATAAGGAATTACACATTTAACACACTACCTAATTCATTGTGTATAAGCTATCTATATTCATCATAGCTCTTAGTCTTCTGAATACTTCAACCTGCACATCTTTTATCATGATGTCTGCAATCTGATTCTCAGTTCTACAGTGTTCCAAGTTCATATTTCCTTCTGTTACCTGCTCTTGAATATAATGGAACCTCATCTCGATGTGCTTTCTTTGACCATGTGACATTGGATTCTTAGCAAGGTTGATAGCTTACATGCTGTCAATCTTCATGGTAATTTCTCCATGATATTTATCTGTAATCTCTTCGACCAAGTTAACCATCCATGTTGCTTGACATGCACAAAGAGAAGCAACTATGCACTCTGCTTCATACGATGATAATTCCACTACTGGTTCTTTTCTCAAAATCTAAGAAACTGGTGCACCACCTAGTATGAACACATATCCTGTTGTGGATTTCCGATCCTCAACATCACTACACCAACTTAAATCAGTGTATCCTACTAATTTTCATTCTTTTCTTTTATCGACTGCATGAAACAAAATGCCATAGTCAAGAGTTCTTTTCAGATACTTAGTATCCTCTTTGTTGCTTCTAGGTGTGATACCTTTTGCTTCTGCATGAATCTACTTACCATACCTACACTATATGCTAAGCCATGCCTTGTATAATAAAGGTATCTCAATGACCCAATAAGTCTTTTGTATTGGGTTGGGTCGACATCATCTTCTTTTGCATCTTTAGATAGTTGCAGTCTTGTTTCTGCAGGTGTCAAAGTCGAGTTGCATTCTTCCATCTCAAATCTCTTGAGAATTTCACTTGCATATCTTCTTTGATGCATCATCAAACCTCTACTACTCTTGTATAATTAGATGCCAAGTAAATATGAAATGTCACCCATATCATACATTTCAAATTCTTTGTTGAGATCACCTTTGAAGTCTTTAATCTCACTTTTGCAACTACCTATTATCAATAAATCATCCACATAGAGACATATTATAAGTAATTCACTATTGCTTCTTCTTACATATTATCCATGTTCAGTTGTGCAATTCACAGATCCCTTATCCCTTAGAAATCTATCTATCTTCTTATTCCAAGCTCTTGGAGTTTGCTTCATAAACCTACTAGTTATGCAACATAAACTTCTTCAACTAAGGGTATATTCAGGAAGGCACACTTCACGTCCATCTGACATATGTGCCAACTGCTCATTTCTGCTAGACCAATAACCAACCTAATTGTTTTGATCTTAGCCACATTTGCAAATACCTCATCAAAGTCGATTCCTTCTTTCTGAAGAAATCCTTTTACCATAAGCCTTGCCTTATGTCGAGTTACTTCGCCTATGGGATTCAACTTCACCCTGTATACTCACTTTACATCAATTTCCTTCTTGCCTTGATGCAATTCAACAAGTAACCAGGTGTTGTTGTCTTCGATGGACTTCACTTCTTCATTCATTGCTTTCACCTACTTTAAATCCTTCAATGCTTCAATTGCATTGATTGGTTTGAAATCTGCATAGAAAACATAATGTAATAGCTTAACTTCATTATCGACCATATCATCTAATGTAATCACACAATCTTGCAACCTTGCAGGCATGTGTCTTATTCTATGAGATCTGCTTGTACCTAGTTGATCTATAACTCCCTCTTGTCGAACTTCTATTTTGACTTGAGTTTTTGGTTCTTCAAGTAATATTCTCACTGAATCCTTCTTGACATTTCCAGTCTAATCCCATTCCTTAAGCTCATCTTTGATTACGTCCCTGCTAAACATCATCTGCTTGTTCACTGGGTCGAATAACTTGTAACGTCCAGTCAAATGATATCCAACTAGGATCATCTGACTCAACTTGTCTTTGAGTTTTCTTCTCAACTGATCTGGCACATGTCTATGTGTTATAGATCCAAACAATTTCAGATGATTCAAAATATATTTAACACCAGAACAACATTCTTATGGAGTAGTTCCTTCTAGCTACTTTGTTAAACATCTGTTCAAAATATATGTTATTGTCGACACAACTTCACCCCCAAAACTCTTTAGGTAAATGCTTGCCTTTCAACATACTTCTCACCATATTCATGATGGTTCGATTCTTCCTTTCTGTAGTTCACTCTGCTTTGGAATGTAGGTTGGAACCACCTCATGCACAATCCCTTCTCTTTCACATAATGCATTTAAGTATTTTGACACATACTCTCCACCACCATCAGTTCTCAAAAGTTTGAGCTTTCGACCACTTTGCCTTTCGACCATAGATTTAAACTTGGCAAATACCTCGATCACTTCACTTTTCTTCTTGATCAGATAAGTCCACAGTTTTCAACTGAAATCATCTATGAATGTAACAAAATATCTGTTACCTCCCATTGAATCCACCTGGATTGGTTCATATATATCTGAGTATATGACTTCAAGGATTGCCTTCGACTTGCTTCCTGCATCCTTGCTAAAGTTGTTCTTGTGCTGCTTTGACTGCACACATTCCTCACACACCTTGTTTGGAATGTCGATTTCTGGTAATCCTGAAACCATATTTCTTCTCTTTAAATATCTGATGTCTTTGAAGTTGAGATGGTCAAGTCGATAATTCCATATACACTCATCTCTGCTAGCTGCAATTTCAAGGCATTTGTGCTCCATCACATAAAGTTCAATCTTGAACGTTCTATTTTAAGACATAGGAGCCTTCAAGATTAACCTTCCATTTTCGTTGACATCTCTCATTATCTTGTCTTTGACCAACACTTTGTAATTCTTTTCGACCAAATGCCCTATGGTGAGCAAGTTGCTCTTCATGCCTGGTATGTACAACACATTGGAAATTACTGACCTTTTGCCATCTTTTCTCATAATCACAACATCTCTAATACCTTCAACTACTAGTGTATTGTCATTTTCAAATTTTACCATATTCTTCATTGAGGCTTTTAGGTTGATAAACCAATCTTTCCTTCCAGATATGTGTGATGAGCATCCTGAATCCATGTACCATTGGTCTTTGAATATTTCTTCATCTCTTATTGTAACCATCAATATCATCTCTTATTCTTCATACTTTGTGAATTTTGCATCACTTTCTTGATTCTTTCTCTTTTATGGACAATCACTAAATAGTGACCATACTTCTGACAATTGTAACACTGAATATGACTCTTGTCAGGCTTTTGACCATCACCTCTTCCTCTACCTCCAACACTACCTCTTTGGTTGCCTTGGTAATGGTGTCTTCTTTGATTTGACACAACTCCTTCCTGTTGGTTTCCTCTTCCATTCGAATTGTTGAAGCCACCTCTACCTTTGTCGAACCACTTTCCTTTGCCTTTACTTTCTTTTACTGATTATGCCTGCAAAGCCATATTACTCTTCGACTTGCCTGTAGCTCTTTCAGCCATTCGATGTTCATGAGATTCAAGTGTTCCTTGAAGCTCTTCTTTTGTTAAGTTTGACAAATCCTTTGATTCTTCTATGGCTCCACCACATGGTCGAACTTAGGAGCCAAAGACCTCAAGATCTTTGAAACAATAACTCTTGTTGTTAACGCTTCTCCGCATACCTTGATTTGATTCACTAGTTTCGTAATCCTAGTGAAGAAATCAGATATGCTCTCTCTATCTTCCATCTGAAGAAATACATACCTTCTTCTGTGAGTTTGTAACCTAACCTCTTTCACCTTTTCCGCACCTCTAAAAGACTTCTCAAGAATCTCTCAAGCTTCTTTTGCAGATTTTAAATCACTCACTATTTTAAAATTGTCTGAACTTAAACATTGATGAATTATAAAGAGTGTTTTATAACTCTTCTTCTCTGATTCTATGTGTTCTTTCTTTTCTTCTTCTGAAGTGTCTTTTCCAAGCGCTTCTAATCCATCCTTTACAAGATCCCAAAGACATTGACACCTAAATATAACATTCATCTGTTTGGACCAATTCTCATAGTTATCTACTTTTAGAATTGGAAGACTTGCTGGATAATTCCCATTCCCATAATTCACTGCCATCGTGATTTCTTTTTCTTCTTCTTCTTTCCTTGAATCGGTCACCCGGAGCTCTTGATACTAGATGTTAGAAATCTACCAAAATCTATGATGAATTTATATCAATCTTGATGAATGAGATTATCATCACTCACACAATAACAATGAAAAGAAAAAAAAAGGAAATTTAAAGAAGAAAAGGATTAGGGTTTCTACAAAGTTTCTCTCTGCCCACAAATTATGGAAAAACTTTTATTCACTTGCAACTGCAAATACTGTGAATGTGAAAATAAGAATAAAGGTTACTCCCTCTATTTATGTCTTTAGGTTAGCTTGCTCTCTAAGTCAAAAAGTCCAAAACTATAAAAGCTCAAAATACCTATTTTGGAACTAAATCAAATTTGTGTGAAACATCTGCTTCGACACACTATCTAGACTAATTCGACACGCATACATACTGGGTGTTTCGACACACCTTATACTGAGCAACATCCAGCTCTGACACAAAGAATTACACATTTAACAATATCCCTAACATCATTACCATTTTTAAATGGCACCCACATACGTTAGATATCGTCATTGTCATCCGTAATAGAGATGTACGAATCAAGTCTGTCCAATTCTTCTAACTCTTTTCATTAATCTCTATCTATCCAAATAATCAAATTTCTCATAAGTTGCTCGAAACTCCAGATATTTTAAAATCGCATGTCTTTTCCTACTCATGTTAGAACAAATGAAAAAAATATTTAAAAGAAAATGAGAAAATATGTAAAAAAAATTATATGTTTTTTTTCTCTTTTATTTAAATATTTTTGTTGAAAAGTATGATTATTTAAAAAAGAAAATCTAAAATCCAAACTGGAATTTTTCCCTACAAAATATAAAATATAAGAAAAGGGCATAATCTGTTTTTACTTAGTTACACTGTTACACTTTTCTTGCCGACAATTATTATATTTTATTGAATCCACAATTTATTAAAATTTAAAGTATACACCATATAGTAACAAAAAAAAAAAAATAAAACCTTAATAAGCTCATCATATTTAACAACACATACGCGACATGAATAAGCACACGCTACTCCAACCCTGAAACTCAACTTTTCTTCTCTCTCTCTCTCTCTCTCTGAAACCATAGATATAAAGCGATAACAGAATCTACATTCTTCCATCTTCAATCCCTCACTCTTCAATCCCTCACTCTTCGTTACCGTGGCGAGAATCTTCAGAATGGTAACTCATTCTCTATCTCAAATCCAGATTAAGTTTTATTATTATGAATTTTCCTAATTTTGATGTTGTTTACTAATTAGGGTTTTTGATATCTGAGTGTAATTTCAGGTGGTAGCTGCTGGCTCCAAGTTCAACAATTTGAGAAGAGGGAGCAGTGGTTCTTGTTCTTCTCATAATGTTGTTATCAATGACTATAGTAATAATAATAATAATAACAACTGTGATGGAGAGTTTTCAAGGATTAATAAAAGTGGTTGTTTTTCATCAATGGTGGAGGGTGTTGATAAAGACTCTTCCTGTGTTTCGTTCACTACTTTTAATATCCTCGCTCCTATTTACAAACGGGTTGATCCACAGGTTTTTTTTTTTTTTTTTTTTTTGTTGTTGTTGTTGTTGTTTATGTTATGTGTAGGAGAATCATCATGTATTGAAAAGTGTTTTTTTTTTTGGACTGTTTGGTTCTGATTTTGTGTGTGTGTGTTTTAACAGAATCAAGGACTTAGAGAAAGTGATTTCAGATCTTTTTGGTTAGCTAGGAATCAAAGGATTCTTGATTCATTGCTTTCTGAATCATCTTCTATTATGTGCTTACAGGTACTGATTTTCCTCCTTTCTATTTAGTGGTGGAGAGAGGGTAGTAGCAAGGTTTTAAATAACGGCCGCGGTTGTGGACAAGTGTTGTAATGTTGATTGCAGTCGTCGGAGTGTAAATTAACTACACGTTCTTTGTCTTAAAAATGGTGAATAACAGTATTGGTATCGGAACCTGTTTTGTCGCAGCCGTTTTTTAAAACCTTGGTAGTAGTGTCTCTTATTGGTTGTGAAACAGTGCGTTTATTATTGAGTGGAGCCATCATGATAGTTCAAATCTAGATGATTCATTCGATGTCATCATGATGTTTATAAATTTGTTTATCTTGTAGGAATTTTGGGTTGGAAGTGAAGAGCTAGTTCACATGTATGAGGAGAGACTTGGGGATGCTGGCTACCAACTCATCAAGCTTGCTCGAACCAACAACCGTGGAGATGGTAAGAGTCTGAAAATAACTTTCATCGTCTTGCTCATTTAAACATTACTTGCTTCCTTATTTGTGATTAGTGCCAAATTGCTAACGCTCCCATGTCTTTTTGTGGGGTTGTTTTGACTTTTGAGCAAGGTTTTAAATTGCAATTGCAGTCACAGTTACGTCATTGTCCATGATATTGTGGCAAACTGAGAAAAATATAGTTGGTGCGGCCGCAGGCTGCAATTTAAAACTTAGGCTCTGAGGATTTTTCCCGTCAGAATCCAAAATATATGTTTCTCCTAGTATTGTTGTTCTATGGCTCAAAATTTGACATTTATTTTGCAGGTCTGCTGACTGCTATACGCAAAGATCATTTACGTATCATAAATTATCGAGAATTGCTTTTCAATGATTGTGGTGACCGTGTTGCTCAGTTGTTACATGTTCGATCAGTTAATCCCATTTCACAAAACCAAAATGACAGTGTTCACCAAGAGCTTCTGATCGTGAATACACACTTGCTTTTTCCTCATGATTCTAGTCTGTCTATAGTGAGATTGGATCAGGTGTGCGAATTCTCAGCACCACAAAATTCTTTCTTATTCCTTTTTTTGGCACCTTTGAATACTAAAATTTGCCTTTCATTTGCCTTCTTGTAGGTTTATCAAATATTACAATATGTGGAGTTGTATCAGAGAGAAAACAGGCTCAAACCACTGCCTATTATTCTATGCGGGTAGGTTTATTGTTGGTTTTCTTGTGATGTTACTATTCCTATTTGCTACTGAGTCAGATGTCCTTATGTTGTCAACTTCATGTTCTATCTAATGCAGCGATTGGAACGGAAGCAAGCGTGGACATGTTTACAAGTTCCTTAGGTCGCAGGGTTTTGTATCATCATATGATATTGCAAATCAGTACACTGATAGTTATGCAGATGCACACAAGGTAAATATCACAATAGATTATTGTGCACATGAATTCCTATTGCGTAGAGCACGGTGTTAACAGCTTTTTTTTTTTGTTTTGCTTGAATATCCTTTAAACCGGCAGTGGGTTAGTCACAGAAATCATAGAGGAAATATATGTGGCGTTGACTTCATTTGGCTTTGTAATCCTAACCAAGCGCGCAAGCCCTTGAAAACAAGTTGGGCGGAAGCTGTATTTAGTATACTAAAGGTAGTTGCTACTCATCCAGTTTATATATATTTTCTTAGGTGTCTTTGCATTTCTTTTACTTTTATATACACATGCTATTTCTTTGTTTAATTTTCTTTGTTTAATTTTCTTTTCTTTGTTTAATTTTCTTTTTTCTTCTGGATTTCAGTTCCAGCTTCGGAAGGTATTATTGTCCGAAGATGATGGATTTACCTTTTTGAAAGGCGACAACTGTGCTGATTCCGTTAAAGCATTTACCTTTTTGAAGGGCAACAACTGTGTTGATTCCGTTTCATATGTTAGTTTTTCTGAAGCACTCCATAAGGTACTTTATAACCGCCATTATGCATACAACGATATAGAATTCCATTGGCAATATCTAACAAGCTTTTATCTAAAATTGACCCAAAAGTCTCACTATCTCATAACTTCTACAGGTTAAGTTAATTGGCGTGCCTTATGGACTATGCTTTCAACAGTTGCAAGATCTATGGAATCAAGCTGATGTAGATGGAAATGGTGTCATTGACTTTGAAGAATTCAAGGTATATATTGTATCTCTTCACTTCTGTATCTCATCAAAATCTCTGAACATGCATTCATTTGAAAGCGTGGATCTGTACACATTGAATATGCGTAATGCACTGTGCTTGAATGTAAATTTGTTTTTGATAAAGATCATTAGCAACATCGAACACATTCTTTTTCTGCCACTACTATATATTAATTGTTTGATGATTAAATATGTACAGCAAAAGATTTGGAATTCTACATGTTCAGAGCATGTGTTGGAAAATTTCAATGGGTGCGTGGAGAATTCTAATACTGAGCAGGAGCAACAGGCCATTGGTTTTAAGGTGAAGAATGCGATGTTGTTTCCGCGTGAAATGGAGAAAGGACTTTGGCCTGAAGATTACTCTCTTTCTGATCATGCAAGGTTAACTGTTGTATTTTCACCAACAAAGATGTCACGCCCTTAGCGACTAGTGGTTTACCAATCCAAAGTTGTTGGTCTCTATTACACGTTTTCTTGTAGTGAAAGGCTATACTGGAACATTTTTTCTCTCTAAAGTGTGGGAATGCATAAGGTATACAGCTAAAAAGAAGTTTCATTTTTAGAAGTTTGATATGGGAGTAAAATGAAAATGAGAATTTTATGGATGAACCTTCAATGCAATTTAACAAATCAAACTAGTATTTTTTTCATTTTTATTTTTAGCCCCCACATCAAATGTCTTATCATTTTGTTTTTGTAAATAATTGTGTGAATAAGTAGTTCATGGGACATTTTTGGTATGAGTATTGGTATGCTATTAATACCTGACAGATGTACCATAACTGTCACATGTAATCAATTTTGGTGAGACTTGGCCATGTTTTTGTTTTGGCCAAGGAAAGTGCAAAGATATTTTTGCATTGTGACAGATGGTTGGTTATGTATAAGATATTTTTAGCCTAGTAACGTATTTTTTTGAGCAAAGCATACTGATTATTTGTTACATTCATAATTGGTTGCCAGTACTATTATAATAAAAGAGTAATTATAGTTTAAACATATAAAAAGTATTTAAAGAATATATTGAGAATTAAAATTTTATACTCAATATCAGAGTATATCAATAACAACTGATTTGTTACATTGTTAGTTGTATTTGACAGTTATGTTTATGTTACTCCTAGTATTTTATGAGAATGTTAGGAATATTCTAGATTTAGTTAGATCCGATGTGTGCATAAATTCTCAGAAATTTGTCATACTATTATAGTCTCTGATTCATAAAGAATCTCCTACTCATTCTCCATCACCAATCTACTCTCATTCGTCCTTCTTTATAGATGTTGGGTTTAGTATCATGTTTTACTTTGCACTCCTCCTTGAAGATTTATATGAAACTCAAAGAAAAAGTCTAAATTTTATACTCAATATCAGTATATCAATAACATCTGATTTGTTACATTACTAGTTGTAACTAGTTGTATTTGACAATTATATTTCTGTTACACCTAGTATTTTATGAGAATGTTAGAAATATTCTAGATTTGATTAGATCCGATGAGTGCATGAATTCTAAATTTTTTGTCATAATATCATAGTGTCTCTGATTCATAAAGGGTCTCCTCATTCTCCATCATCAATCCACTCTTATTCGTCCTTTTTTATAGACGTTGGGTTTAGTATTATGTTTTACTTTGCACTCCTCCCGGAAGATTTATGTGAAACTCAATGAAAAAAGTTTAAATTTTATACTCAATATCAGAGTATATCAATAAAAATTGATTTGTTACATTGCTAGTTGTATTTGACAGTTATGTTTCTGTTACACCTAATATTTCATGAGAATGTTAGAAAGATTTTAGATTTAGCTAGATCCGATGTGTGCATATATTTTTGGAAATTTGTCATAGTATCATAATTTTTTAATCACATAGGGTCTCTTCCTCATTCTCTATCATCAATCCACTCTCATCCGTCCTTCTTTATAGATGTTGGGTTTCGTATCATGTTCTACTTTGCACTCCTTAAAGATTTATGTGAAACTCAATGAGAAAAACATAAATTTTAGACTCAATATTAGAGTATATGAATAACAACTGATTTGTTACATTGCGAGTTGTATTTGACAGTTATGTTTCTGTTACACCTAGTATTTTATGAGAAAGTTAGAAATATTCTAGATTTATTTAGATTCGATGTGTGCATAAATTCTCAGAAATTTGTCATAGTATCAAAGTCTCAAATTCATAAAGGGTCTCCTCCTCATTCTCCATCATCATTTCACTCTTATTCGTCCTTTTTTTTATAGACGTTGAATTTAGTATTATGTTCTACTTTGCACTCCTCCTTGACGATTTATGTGAAAGCCTAAATTTTATGTTTGACGTCAATAAATTGGACATTACATCAATGCTCACAACTTCTAATATTTTCTTGTTTTTCCTTCGATTCCACCTAGATTTCTCAATAATGAATATCATACATGTGGCAAACTGAACCCTGAGTATAATTAGAATTTTTAGGCCACATATCCAAAACAGTACGTGATTGCGAAAACGGTCGTGACAAAATGGTATTGGTCTATATTATTATTCACCGTTTTTATATTAAAGAAAAATTGTAGTTAATTTATGTCGCTACGACCACATTCAGCATTGCAACACATATACCTATTAGGATAGCAAAAGCCTCTGCATGATGCGGCTGCGATTGATATTTAAATTTTTTCACATATCCTTCGAATTACCATGGATTTTCTGCAAATTACACCGAACTCTTACAATCAATTCCCAAATGCAAATCCTAAATATGGTTCAAATGCTAATGGTTATGCCCCTCCATTCCACTGTCACAATCTTGTTAATGAAAATTTCAATGTCGCATATTCTTTGAAATATCATGTAATTTTTGCAAATTAGTCTAACTCTTATAATCAACTCCCACATGGAACTCCCAATAAATTAGACTGACTCTTACAATTAATTTCCACATGGAACTCTCAACTATGGTTCAAATTCTAGTTGTTATGCCCTTCCACAATCTTATTCAACTGCAAGTTGTCTTTAAAGGTTTAAACAAGTTTTCTCTCACTAAACCTCAAGCTTACACCACACACAAAAATGGCGCAACTTAGGATATGATTATGTCTCAAAGATGGTTTCTAGACACTAGAGCCTCTCATAATCTAACATGTCTTAAAATTATTATTTCACGGTTTCGAGAAATTGTCACTGAAGAAATTATCGGGTTAATTCAGAGACTATGTTGTTCTCTTAAAGATGTTTCGCGGTACTGTCTAAAATTATGCAGAGGAGTCACTCAACCACGACTCCTTTAGGAAAAACAACTCAATTCTATACTATACGACTACTAATTGTATAATAGATAATTGATCAGTGGTTTTTTCACCTTTATTTGTAGTTGATTTTAGTTATAGTTTCTTTACTTTGTCAAATGTTTTAGTTCATTCTTCTATGTTTTATGCATTGGTTGTGTATTTTGTTGTTTTCAGGCTCAGAGGAATAAAACCAGGAAAATCAGAGCGAAAAATTGCAGAATTCGGAATTTCAGAGGAAGTCAAAAAACCAAACTACAGAGTACCTGACACAGCCACCCGTGTCGCCTGACACGAACCGTGTCAGGAGAGGATGCTCAACAGGCAGATTTGGGAGAAGAGGCAGAGACTGACACGGGTGCCTGTGTCAGCTGACACGGCCCGTGTCAGAAGGTCTGGGCGAAAGAGTTGTTGGTGCGATGGACAGAGAACGACATAGGTGCCAATGTCAGGTGACACGGCTTGTGCCGGCATATGACGCTGATTTTCTGAGTTTTTTCATACTTTTTCCATATGTTAAGATGTAAGGGCGTTTTGGGTACTTCCAACCGGCCTGGATGAATGATGAATATTTAAATGAGTTTTCACAAGGAATAAATAAACTTTTTGGCAGCGAACAATATTTTACACGACGGAAGATTTGAGAAGTCAAGGTTTTCGGAGAGCGGGAGATTTCATGCGCGGAAGCAATTGAAGATCAAAGTTCATCCCAATCATTATAATGTCTATTTTTTGTCTTGTGATTATTTTGAACAATATGAGTAGCTAAACCCCCTAATTCTAGGGGTATCTCTGGTTTGAATCTGTAATGATTATGAATTCTTGAGTTCTTTAATAAAGTCTTCTCTATCCGATTTAATTGTACAATGTTTTTATGCTTTTCTGATCGGATAAATTAGTATTGATTTACGGTTAACAACCAACTGGACCGCATTTGTTAAGGTTTTTGTATAATTAGACTACAATAGATATCACCTAAGACCAGGGATACTCTATAGTTTTCGGATTTAACCCTTGATAAAATAAAGGCTTGACTCCATCAGATATCTCTAAGGACTTAGGATTTATGATGGATGGTTAAAGGTTTGCCCACTAAGGACTTAGGGGAAGATAATCTAAAGGGTTGGTAATTGAAGGATATGAACTTGTTGAAGAGATCAGGATTCAAGGTTGTTACAGGGCAAATTATACACCATACTCTAACATGCTCCTCATATATGTGAAAAAGCTCTAATTAATTGCATGCAGTCCTTGAGATCGACATTCGAGGAATTTCCTATTATTACTACAAGGCAAAAATAGTACACTTGCGATTTTCCCATCAATAATCGATCTAGAATTACAACCTCTGAAGACCCTATGGCCAGTCGAATATGGTATAAATTAGGGGTGGTAAAGTGGACGGTCCGCCCCGTTTAGGCCTGGCCCATTTAAGTTCGTAGAAAAGCGGGGTGGGGCGGGCAAACTTAGACATCCGAGCTCAAAAGTCAAGTCCACTCAGTTTACTAACGAGTTGGCGGGCCGACTCGCCAATTTTTTAAGTTTTTTTTTTCAATTTAATTTATTACATAATTTACAAAAAATTTAATCATTACTAAAGAAGTCGACAAAAGATATTCTTTTAACAATGCATAATATAACTTCAACATGTCTTAAATCCAAACACTTAAAAAAATAGATAAAGACCAATTTCAAGAAAAACATACCAAAATAGTCTCTAACACGATAAAAAAAGTATCAAAATAAATAAATAAACAACACATATCATCATAATCCTATTTAAAAACTAATTACTAAAAGAATCCAATTAATGATTTGCACAAGACAAACAATGATAACATTACAGTGCATAAAATATCATAGTGCATAAATTAGTAGTGTATAAAATATTAACACTTGACTTTCTCATTGTTTACGCTATATAGACTATCATATTGATTGATTCCTTAATATTTATATCTTAAATTTGTCACACATTTACTCTAATTTAATTCTTCCTTTTCTTAAAATTAACATTTGTTTCTAAAGAAAACATGTAGCTAATGTATTGACAACTTAATAATTTTTCATGCCATACAATTATTCTTGTATTTCAAGTTTTTCTAACCAATACATGTATTAGAAAGTTATATAAAGAACCTTACAATTATAATTCAATTTGTTTGTATAATGATTTAGAATGTAATTCAATCACCATAACTCAAATAGAATATTGTTGTTTTTATAGTTAAAGTTGTCTTAATTCTAAGTAAAAAGTAAAAAGTTATAACAAAAAGCCCGCGGGCAGAACCCGCCCGCCCCGCCTAAGCCTGCTTTTTAAAGCGGGTTAGGCGGGGCGGGCCAACTTAAGGTACCAAGCCGAAAACCTGAACCCAGCCCGTCAAAAATGGTGGGTCAAACGGGCTGGCCCGGAGGGCCCGACCCGTTTTACCACCCCTAGTATAAATAGCGTGAAAAAGCCACTAAAAATAAATATAAAAAAGAAAATTATAGATGAAGTGGAGACGAGATAGAGGAGAAAATTTCTGTAATGCAAAAATCTAAAAACCCATAGTGAAGAGAATGAGATGGAGAGACCTATATTTTTTGACGAAATTATGACCCAAATGAAGAAAACGTGGAAGGCAAGGCAATTGCGATCAACAATTAGGGTTACGGCTAATGACCGCACCAGTTAATTAATTAATTAATTAATATTATTGAGTATAAAAAATAATAAATCACTCAAGCACAAGACAGAAAAACGATGGAGAATGCGCAAGTGATAAATGGTGGTGCGTTCCTCAACTTTTTTATAAAATTGCATATCCCTAAAGGCGCGCTCCAAAAAGCCAACTTTTTATATATAAACACTAATTCATACTTGTACTTATTTATTACCAATTTAAGACAATTGTCTTTTCTAATTCTCCATTAATTCTATAAAAAATATATACTTAATGCTCGAAGATAAAAGAAAAAAAAAAAATTTATTTAGACAACTATTTTGTTTATCTAACAGAAGATATAAATGAAAAAAAATGAATTTTTTTTTTCATTTGTGTAGCTATTGGTTTGAGCCCGTATTGGTACAAAGGCCCCTACTTTCATTTTTCATTTCAACCAAAAAAAAGAGAATATTATAATAAAAAATATTAAAAAAAATAAAAAGAAAGGTTGATTTCAATGACACAGTAGGCAAGCTATTCATGTTTCACCGTTTCAACATTGTGACAAATTTAATATGTTTTAACCGAAAATTAACATTACAATTAAAAAAACAAATTCCTTTGAGGTTGTAGATTTCAATGACACAGATGACAATAGGCATGACAACAAAACTCATACCCGCAGATATCTATTCGAACCCATTCTGAAATTAATAGGGAAAACCTACTTTGACTGAGTTTGATTTTGGGTTTGAGTTTCCTCCGATTATAAAATATGGAGATAGGTCGGGTAATGGAGACACTAGTACCCACCTCGAACCTGCACCCAAATCTGCCCCGTTTATTTCATTATATATATTATTATTTATTTTTGATAATTTAGAATATTAAATATGTGATAAATATTTTGATAATTTGATTTGTATTTATTATTTAAAATATTTAAAATGTATATATGAAATTTTTTGAGATTTTTTTTTATTTTATCATTATTTATAATGTAATTTGATTTTGGAAAAAATAAATATTTCTATTAAAAAAATTGATTATACTAAATGGATGGTGGCGGGGCGGGAATATCTGAATCCAACCCGAATCCGTTTAGGACGGTTTGAGTTTTAATTCTCCATCCCCGTTTGAGTTTGGGGCGGGGATTGGTTGGGGATTTGGCTTTGGGTTTGGGGGAGGTAAAAACTGTCCCCGCCCCGGCCCATTGCCATGCCTAGTTGGCAAGCTATTCATGTTTCATAGTTTCAACATTGTCACAAATTTAATATGTTTCACACCTGACTAAAATGGACCGTCACAGCTTGCTCCGAGCAGAACATGAGAGTGAGGTGGGGTGGGGGGGGGGGGGGGTACCTGCAAGACACTCTGATGCCAAAGTAAGTTTCGGATCGAGCAAGTAAGTATGAGAGTAAGAAATGTTTAATATCTAACCCTCTCGAAAGAGAGGGTATTTATATCCCCCAACGCTGGGCCAAGGTCTCCTCATTGGGCTGGTCAAGCAGGCCCAAAGTGGAGACTGCCAGGTTCTACGTGAGTAGTGGAGACCCGCACGTGGTCCCCTACCTGGATGACTTCCTCCATAAGATCAGGAGGATATAAATGCGGTCTTTCCGGGGCCACGAAGACTCCGTAATATTCAGAGACGTTGATAGTCAGTCCTACAAGGAGGATGCGCGTGAGGTGCTTCTGCTCGTCGTGGAATGCTCCCAGCCAGATGTGAGGTCGTGTGAGGAGACAAGGCTTCGACGAGGAGGATCGGAAGGTGTCCTCGGGATCATCCTGACCGGTGTGCGAGCTTCCTAAGGCTAATTGGGTTTTACCCTCGTGTAGTGAGGTCGCTTCCTTACGGGGAGTGGAACATATTCTACCCGACATGGATTAGGCCTCACGTGGAGTTGGGCCAAGAGAAGGCCCAGTCCAGAATAGGAGCCTCCCAAGTCGTTGCTTCTGATGAAGGAGCTATGACTTAAATTTAGCCTATTCTTTTTATGAAGTGTGTTACTCGACGAGAATCTCTCAGTGCATGGACGAAGAAAGTCTTCCGTATACGGGTTTACCCGAGTAGCGTTTGGAATAGACTCGAGATGGCGAAGTTCTCGATACAGAGAGAAGAAAAGTGATGGGGTGTGGGCACGTGGCGTGACCTTTAGGTTTGTAATGATGGCCTAGGGAGTAGGGGCCATCATTAGCTGAGTGCGTAGGTGTCGAGGAGAAAGACGGTTGTTGGGATGCCCGACGCGACATTTCGCATTCCACGCCAGCTCTATAAATAGCGCCTCAAGGCCCATTATTCACATTTATATTTCCGCACTCTTTATTCTACCTACTTCCAACACCGTGCCGTTCTCTGTAACCGTTGATGCCGCCACACAATCCGCCGCGTGTTCCTCATCTACCACCGTCGTTCTTCACCTATTCTTTTCCAAGTAAGTATTTTTCCGTGATATTCTTTGTTTATATTGAATTTGATGCCGTTTTAGTAGTAGTGTTTAGCCACTGGAGGAGTTTTCCCGGGGGATTCATCTATTTAGGCGTATCATTCGTGACTAAGCCCACGATATTTATCATGTCACCGATATTTAGACGAATTTTCCCTGTAATCTTCATATATCCCCGAGAAATTCATGACTTTTGCGCGAGAAATTTATGCGATCCCCTGAGGATTCATGAGTTTGGCCGATGAATTCATATCTCGCTCGTTGTATTCATCTTGTGCCCGGGATATTCATGAAAAAGTGTTCGCATGAAAAGTGTTCGTCGTTACGATCGTTGTGTGGTCTTATAAGACTGGCATGATTTTCATGGACTGGTCGAGAGCCGTGTGTTTTTCCTCTCTACGTGAATGACTATCGACTCAGGTTAGGCGTTACTTAACCTTTTCATCTGCATCGTGGAAGGGTGGATTTGGATTTGCTTTCGAATTCACCGGTTTCCTCTACTTTATAGGTAAATGGCCGACACTACCGAATCGTCAGAGAATATTGACACCGAAGAGACCAATGTAGCCAAGGAGGGTGTCAACTTGGTTGACACAATCGACGATCCTGCTTTGGCTTGGGTCGGTGTAGAGCCTCGAGGAATTGCCTCGATATATAGTCACACTAGGAGGCAAGCTTATACTGTCGTCGAGTATGGAGGCGACCGAGGAGGCTTCCAGAGGAACTTCAAAATCCTGTGGCCGATTCCTACTGCTCGCATATGCTCAGAGTTCAACCACAACGCCTTCCCAATGTACGAGGTCGCATTCAAAGACTTGGGACTTCTACTTCTATTCAACAATTTCCAAATGGGGGTGCTCAATCACTTGAACTTAGCACCCTCTCAGCTTCATCCCAATGCTATTTCCTTCATCCGGGAATTTGAACTTACTTGCTGGTTCCTGAGGATCGGGGGACCATTCCCCTGTTCTTCATGGTTTTTCACCTACAACGGCAGTCCCTGGAAGGGAAACACAGTTGTGTCTCCCTCAAACTGTCGAAGAGGCTGTTCAGGATGTACATGGACTCTGTCCGCGACTTTAAAGACAGGTGGTGGATCTCTTAGGTTTTTACTTGCTTGATTTTATTATATTACTTCTTGCCATCTTTTGTTTTATTTTCCCGAGGCTGACCCGAGGATACCATTTTTGTTTTTGCAGGCAACATGGCGGAATGTCGCGAGAGGCTGTTGAAGCTGGCCCAAGAGAAGAAAAGCCACAAGAGGTTGGTGAAGCCATATCAGCCTACACGCATGGGTTCAATTTTTGAGCCGGCCAAGGAAGGATCCAGTGGGCCGTCGGGGACCCGTGGTACCGACCAGTAAGCTGTTGTGTTTGGCAGGAAACAGGGTCGTCCTGCAGATGGGGTTGTTGACGTGACTAGAGGGGCGACTTCCCGAGCCTTTAGCCTCCCTCCTTGTTTTGTGGAGAAGGACTTCTTTGAGGGATTCCCTCTAATTGTGTTCGACAATGAGTCTGACATCATAAGGCGCCTCGACGACGAAGGTCGAAGGAAGCATCTAGCTTCCATTATGGTCGGGGTGATGAAAATGGCGGAGATGGCCGTGGTCCTCGTGGGTGAAGGGGCTAGCTCCTCTGGTCGGGTCAAGGAACTGGAATCAGAGAACATGAATCTTCAAGCGAAGACACAAAAATGAAAGATCGCCTTTGAACGAAGCGAAGAGATGTTTCAAGAACAGGATGATGCTCTGGCGAGGGAGAAAGAGAGAACTGACAAAGCCCTCAAGGAAAAGGACTGCCTCCTACTCGACAGAGAATTGTGGGAGAGCGAAAGGAAGCAACTGGAGCGGGAAGTTGTTGATCTAAAGGCTATTATGGCGCCCGCGGAGGACCAACCTGAGAGTGTAACTGATTTACGCACTCGCGCTAATTTTGTTTCCTGAATTCAGATCCTGGAGTCGGAATGCATCGATGCCTTGGCCTACAGTTTCGAAGCTATCGTGAACCAGCTGTTTATGCTGAACTCGGGGCTCAACACTGAAGGAACTGGGGTTCTGTCCCATATTGTCGATGGCCGGGTTGTTCCTCCTCCTGATTCTCCCGAGGTCGAAGTGGGTACTCCGAGGAGCGAGTATAGTTTTTCTTTTGATAACTGTTATTTGAATTTGGTCCCGCGTGCCCGCAATTTTTTGTAATATTCAGACATCATCGATTCTAGCGGTCGACATTTATAATTGCTTTACTTTGGTTCAACGCCTTCATGTTTTTGCTGATGCTAGCTTATTATTGTTTTTGTTTGTCGTTGTTTTTGACTTATTTATTCCATGAATATTCGTATATTCAGTGTGGAGATATGTGTTCGACCTTTGTTATGGTCGATATAAGTTTTCCAAGAAAGTTTGTGTTTTCCATGCGGAGATTGTAGCGGTAGAAATGTTTAAGACTAAGCCATTGGATTGATTAGACTTATACAGGTCAAAATAAAAATTGCCACCGCGCTTTTTTTGTTTCCAAAGGAATGGGAAAAGAGAGAATAATCCAAAAGAAGGGGGAAAGATTCTAGGTAAGGGGGTTGGTTATGCAAAAGGAAGGAATTAGCACCCTAAACATCTACGATACTCCGCAGGAACCTCTTTGAAATTTTTTTGTATATTTTGGCTATAAAATGTTGTACGAAAAATAGATGGTGGAGGTGAGAAAAGAAGTATATTTTTTTATGATTTTTGCACCCGTCGCGGTTACGAACCTTTAGTGCCTACGTACCACCTTTCGTGAAATAGGGGATCAGGGTACACATAGTTCATCTTTTAAAAATTTTAAAACACAAGTGTGTTGGTTTATTTTATGAGATAAGACATCATTATCATTGTCCGTGTGGAAAACATACATACTACCCACAATCATGAAAAAAGATAATTTGCATCATCTCAAAGTGGAGGATACGGCTTGGATTTTAAAATCAACAATGCCTCACTAAACACCCAAGTGGAAAATATCTCTCTTCACTATATATTGTAGAAGTATAGTTGTTTGCATCACTACAGGGATTGATAAGAGTTCAATCTTTCGAGAAAGGTTTTAAGATAAAAAGCCTAAGTGGCAAAATGGTTTGAAATGAGATTGATTGAATTTTAGTCTTCTCACAAAAAAGGTCAAGGTATTATTAAATTGATTGGAGTTTATTTATGAAAAATGTTTTGAAAATTCATGGACCTAAGTCCAAGTTTATTATGAAAGTGGTTCAATTTTAGAAACAAGAAGAGTTTTTAAAAGGAGGGATAGGATTTTTGAAATTAAAGAAGATGGAAGGAGAAGAATAGACTATCCTAAAGCATAAGGTAAAAGCTAGGGATAAGGACCATCTAAACAACAAGAAGCCAATACTTGACATTATGAGCCAAGATAGAATTTCCATTATTTGGATTGAAACCAAGCAAGCAAAGATACTAGACCTCTTGAGAGAACCAAACTTCAAGTAAATTAAATCTTCACAAAAATTGGGCAGAGTAACGGTCGTATACGGGTGAATTCCATATTAAAACAAAGTATGTAATCACAATAACATGCACACAAAACAAACAAACAACCCAATGTCTTGAGGTAAACCTCAAGAACTCCAGATAAAATATCAATTAAGGTCACAAGGTCTCCAACATAGGCCAAGGTTTCTAATAATAAGTCCAAGTATCATTAAAGCTTTTATGATTCATGTTGATTATTAGGTGTCTTGAAAAAGGAAAGAAAAGCTCAAGTGAGCAAAAATAAAAATAACAAGGATATATATATATATATATATATATATATATATATATATATATATATATATATATATATATATATATATATATATATATATATCTATATATATATATATATATATATATATATATATATATATATATGCTCAAGTAAGCAAAATAAAAATGACAAGAAAGTAAATGCTCAAGTGAGCAAAGATGAAAAGTAGGATGAAATGTAATGCTTAAAATAAATGGTACATAAAGCATAAAAAATAAAAGCACAAAGTAAAATCAATTGTATAATTAGTGGTTATTGGATGACCATCTTGAAACTTGCATTTGGAACTCATTAGAGGATTGGTAGAACCAAAGCCTCCACACAACAAGTTGTATTTGCTTTTTGTCAAGTATATCATCCATTTGGAATCCTCACAAATACCTTTTAATGATCGACGATGTTTAAGTGATCCGCGTTGACCAAAAGTGTTGTAGATTCATTAGAGGATTGGTAGAACCAAAGCCTTCACACAATGAATCTCAAAGTTATTGGATCAAAGGGATCAAATTAATATACTTGGGCTTGCAAACATAGGTTTGGGCCACGAATGATCATTTATTCGAATCAGGACAAAATTTAGCGCTATGTTAAGCAATTGTAAGTGGACTTATATAGAATTCGCACCTATTTTGAGACTGGTCAATAACAATCTATGCACCATTTATTTTGAGACATGATATAGAGATCATACTCCAATAACACTTAGTGCAATAAGAAAGGGATGAGATGAAGAGGAGTGGGAAAGAATACAAACTACATTTGAATTAAATTTTAATCAAACTATTATTAAAATTATTCATCCATTTTTATGGAGTTAGACTCAACACCATTGATCCAATGATGTTAATAAAGTTCATAATAAAAAATTCAACCCAAGATCAGCCAGAAAATAATCACAAAATAATATTGCATTTAATATATATATATATATATATATATATATATATATATATATATATATATATATATATATATATTAAAAAGGGTTTTAAAATATTTTAAAATAGAAATAAAAGAGAAAAATATCAACCATGTTCAAATTAACCAAGAAATATTAAGCAAGACCATAGAAAAATCAGAAAAGGACTCAAATATTTTTATAAAATGTTTGGTAATTTTTTAAAGTCAGGAACTATTTTTAAGAATTAAAAGAAATGAGTAAAATAAACCAAAAATGATAAAAAATAACAAGTTCAGAAATAAAAATTAATGAGGTCACCAAAATTTGTCACAATATCATTGGATCATTCCATAACTTTTTAAGAATTAAAAAATGCATAAAAGTATTTTTAAACATTTAAAACAATTCAAATAAAGTGAAAATTTATAAAAAATATCAAAACACAAAATAAATTTGTGAAAAAATATAAATCAGAAAGAGAAAAATCAAAAATATTTTTCATAATTTTTTCATATTTTTTGGGCTAAAAATGAATTTTCTATGTTTTTTGAAATTTAAAATAATTAAAATAAAATTCAGAAAATAAAATATCAAACCAAAAAAATATGGGCCATCTGATCAATGTTAAAACGCGTTGGTAAACAGATCAAGTGGACCTGGCGCGCTGTGCATGTTATGGACTTTAGTGAATAAAGCACTGAATCATTAATTAAATCGGATTTCAAAAAAAAAACAAGTGGCGCACCCTCATTGGTTGGAAGATGACACGTTGGTCATCTTCAACCTCCAATCAACGTGAATTACAAGTCTCTCAAACTGTAAAATCAGAAGCTCAGACCTATGCCATTCGCTTCGTCTCTTCAAGACGAAAACAGTCACACCTTCGCGATAAATTTATATAAACTGTAGCTCAAGCAATTTGGAAGGAAAGTTTTGAAAAGGGATTTGAAATTTCATGGTCAAAACGTGTTTCCAGATAAAAGCAAGTGTTGCGACTAGAACGATGGCAATGAGAGCTTCACAATGATATCAAAGTTTTGAAGAATTGATGGAGAAATCTACCTATTGAAGTTGAGTTGCAGAGCTCTGAAACTTGACTTCTATGGAGCAATATAGGGCACGATTCTTGAAGGTAATTGTATGGTTAGCTTTAGGGAAGATCAAGGAAGGTGAATTGATATAAAAATTGGATTAAAAAAGGCTTGAACACTGATTTCGAAGTTACAGAAAATTGAGTTATAGAGCAAGTTTGGCAGGGTGATTCTGGCTATTCAAGCTTGAGGAAATGAATGGGGGATGACCCTCTATTTATAGGAGAATGAATGGGATCCTTAAGCGTGTGAAATGATGAAGTTTGGAGGGAAATCATGGGGGGTCTGCAGCATGAACAAAGTGTGACTTGTTTAGCATCAAAACTCACCCAAATCGTGCGTTTCATGATGCTAAACACCTTTCAAAAGTTGCTAAGCATGATTAGAAGCAAAAACACCTGAAAAACTTGTGATTAGAAGCCAAAACAAAGATTTTAAAATCTGACTTGTGATGAAACTTCAGTTTCAAGTTACCAATATCAAAACAATGGCATTTTCAGCTCAAGGGGTCTTAGGACACGATTCTTGATGCTTTAGAAAGAGGAGGTTACAAGATTTGCAATGGGAAAAGAATGGAATCACATGGATGCTTGAGATGAAAGTTGCATTGAGTCAAAGTTGGGGAAAAAAAGGTTGACTTTCCATACTTAGAAATATTTCAAAATTTTCTTCAAAAGTGACCTATAATGTTTTGCATCCAAACATGGCCTTCCACTTGGAATTTGCTCTTGACCAAAAAAGATGGCATGAAATAGACCTCTTGAATGAAATTTTTAAACTTGAAACATAAAAAATATACAAAAATTGAGAGAGTTATGAATTGTTGAAGTTGGCAAAAAATCATGAAATGACCTATAATCTTTTGCATCCTTAGGGCATCTTCCATCCATTTTATCATTTTGCACATGAAAGAAGGCATAAATTTCACATCCTCAAGATAATTATGGAAAAAGAGTGGTCTCAAGGTGATAAAAATTGACCAAGTATATGATCATTTGAAGTCACACATGAGAAATTGGGGGATCATCTGGAGGACTTGTAATCTTTCTTCATCATCAAGTTTCTTCCACATGAAAAATACTTGAAATATTTGAGGTGATTTATTAATAACACTTTAAAGAGAAGTATGTATTTGTAATCACTCAAAAATACCAAAAGATGAGCAAGATATACTTCTTTGAAGTTCAAAACCCTAGCTCCTAGATCAAGAAAATGCTTTATAGAATTTTGACAATTTTGAACAACCTTCTTGTACCAAGACTCTTTCTTTGTAAATAGAAGTTTTTGAGGATGATAGTTAGAACTCATAGCCACCAAAACCACTTCCATATCTTGAGAATTGAGATAAATATGCACTTGTGACCAATGGGAACAAGACCTTATCCAACCATGACAACTTCTTCAATCAACCCCTTGCACTTTTGAATCAATTTTGATAACTTTGAAATGTAGTGAACCAAAATAAACCCTACCATTCCATTTCTTCCAAAACAACTTAAATGGTGAGGTTTGAATTCCTCAAGCTTTATTGACTAGGGCATGGAAATAAACTCCTGAACCCATGGATCAACTTGCAAAGCCATATTGCCTTTACCTACATTGTTGACAAGTGAGACAAACCAACATTGAATTTTATTAATTAAAAGGAAAGTCAAAACAAAACATGAATGATCACAAAAGAAAAACAAGTCAAGGTGCTTGGTGATTCCTCAAAGAGCAAAGCTAAAGATAGGGAGGAGAACCAAAAACCCTAATGTGATCTTGTTGTGATTGAATCAACATGTTATGATGAAGGGATCTTAGGGACAAAAATTGGGGTACAACAACTGCCCTTATTTAAGTTTCTTACATCCGGAGATACGAAGGTTAAAAATCTTCGTGTCGACGCGATCGAAGATACTTAAATATAAAAACAAACCTTACTTTTGGACCTAAGATGCCATGCAATGCTTATGAGCATGAATGCATATGAACAAAAATCAAAGAGACACAAAACACCACTGGGGATGTGGCAAAGGAAATAAATATCAAAAGTGAAACCCAACCAGGAAAATAAATCACTGGTGGATCAAAAGGCCTGACTCATAGAGGATGATAAAAAGTCAAAGAATACATCAACTTCTACTGAAGGCGAAACTACCAACATTCATTGAAGGTAGAAAGAGGAAAGAAATAACAACACCAACGTTTACATACAGTGAGCTACCAACGTTTACTAAAGGTAGAAGGAAATATATCATAGCACCGCCGTTTACTGACGATGAACTACCAACATTCACTGAAGGTAGCAAAAAGATAACGATCACCAACTTTCACTGAAGGTAGAGAGAAAATATATCATAGCACCGCCGTTCACTGACGATGGACTACCAACTTTCACTGAAGGTAGCAAAAAGATAACAATCATCAACGTTCACTGCCGATGACCTACCAAATTTCACTGAAGGTAGAGAGAAAATATATCATAGCATCGCCGTTCACTAATGATGAACTACCAACATTCACTGAAGGTAGAAAAAAGATAACAATCATCGACGTTCACTGCCGATGACCTACCAACTTTCACTGAAGGTAGAGAGGAAATATATCATAACACAGCCATTCACTGATGATGAACTACCAATGTTCACTGAAGGTAGAAAAAAGATAACAATCACCAACTTACACTGAAGGTGGAGAGAAAATATATCATAGCACCGCCGTTCACTGACAATGAACTACCAACGTTCACTGAAGGTAGCATAAAGATAACAACCATCGACGTTCACTGCCGATGACCTACCAAATTTCACTGAAGGTAGAGAGAAAATATATCATAGCACCACCGTTCACTGACGATGAACTACCAATGTTCACTGAAGGTAGCAAAAAGATAACAATCATCGACATTCACTACCGATGACCTACCAACTTTGACTGAAGGTAGAGAGAAAATATATCATAGCACCGACGTTCACTGACGATGAACTACCAACATTCACTGAAGGTAGAAAAAAGATAACAATCACCAACTTTTACTGATGGTGACCTACCAACTTTCACTGAAGGTAGAGAGAAAATATATCATAGCACCGCCGTTAACTGACGATGAACTACCAACATTCATTGAAGGTAGCAAAAAGATAACAAGTTTTTTCAACATTCTGACATTTTACCTAGAACGGGTCTCAACTTATTCTTTAACCAAGGCATTCCCCCTGGAAAGGGTAATAAGTTGTCTCAAATAAAGAGACCACCACTTGTAAATATTTCACAATGAACTGTTTCTGTGATATTGAAATACCTTCCATCCACGGGAGTAATTTGACAATGAACTGCGAACTATCCACTCATAAAGAAGATAGCAAAAAAGGTAACATCGACTTCTACAGGGAAGTATAAGTTTCTCAAGTAAATAGACCTGCTACTTGCTGTTATAGGAAGGATTGTAAAAATGACTTTTTGGGAAAGCAATATGACCTCCTGGGGAAAGAAATATAACTTCCTGGGGAAATGCCAATATACTTCTGCTGAGGAGATAAAGTCTTCTCGTGTAAAATAAATGCATATTCTCAAACCAAAACTTGAAGCTTGTAGAAATCCAAAGTAGTAATATTGCTGAGGATCAAGGATTCAAACCAGAAATAAAATGGAATAAAACGGTCTTCTAAAATACATTCTTTGAGAAATAAACTCAAGAGGGAAACCCAAATCGTCCAAACAAAGAGCTGTGTAAGAAGGCTAAAGAAAAAAATCTTCCACGAGGGATAACTTAGTGGGGAAGTTGAAAAAATATACACTTTCTGCTTATGGCTGACACTCTATTGGGGAGGATAACACAGCTCTACAAAACAGGGTAATATGTCAACAAGATATTAATGGATATAAATGAGTAATGATTTGCTAAGTTTAGCTATGCACGATGTACGTATGAATGTATGAGAGTTATCGTGCATATGCTGACCAAACAAACATATAGTACTGGGGATAAACAAACAAAGCCAACTCGGGCGCACACAACACTCATCTAAATCACATCCAAGACGATCATTCCAAAAGAGAAAAATAAGCATCAACTGAGGAAATAAAGTCTTACTACGTGGCTTAACTTTACCGGGGAGAAACATAACATATCAACAAAATAGTGCAGATACTGGGATATAACATCCTTCTACAGGCTTCACTAGGGAATAACACTCAGTCTTCAATGGGGAAATAAATATTTTCACGGTCCAAACTTCTACTGGGGATTGCAATACTGATTTCAAATAAGGCAGATGGAAACCACATCGTCAAAACATTCATTGGGGAATTCAGGCCAACTTTAAAGGAGAAAAATCATACAGACTTCACTAAGGGAGATAATGCTTCATCATCGAGACATCAACTGGGGACTTGTTGCTAACTTCATTGGGGAGGTCAACACCACATCACCAAGGGGAAACCAAGATATGTTCTTCATTGGGGGAACCGGAGATACGTTCTTCTTCGAGAGTAATTATCGCACCAACTTCTCTAGGGAGAAATGACTTCTATTAAATGAGCGAAGCCTTCATTGGAGAATCTTGAATTGAGTCTTCATATCATGCAAAATCAAAAATGAAAAATGAACCAAGACTTGACATGGGGACACTGGAATCACAAACCCAATACTGCACCTTACGCCAATTAGTATTGTCTTCAATATACAAAAATCACACGTATACCAGCGAAAACATCTTGAGAAAACCTTCCCGGGGGAAACAAAACTTCCCAAAATTACTGGAGTTCGTCCATTCCTAAGATCACCACTTTTGTTTTCCTCTTGAATCACAAAATCTAAAGTAAAAGTAAGTTGTAAATTCTTTTTGAAAAACAATTTTGTTATTTAATCTTTTTGCTTTGAAAAGTATTATCAATGATAAATGGAGTCTTCGTAAGCTGAATAAAATAAGAATTACAAAGAATTGGGTAAAAGATCAAATTTTATTGATAGAATGGTAGTCTGCCGTGATACGGTGGCAGAACCAGCTGTTACACTGGTTTGTATTTTGTATTCGCAAATGTCGCGGTAAGCAAGAGTCGCCACCGACTTTTATTTTATCTAATAAAGGAAAAGGAAAAAAAACCAGAAAAAACCTCTTTCGAGAATGTTTTTGAGTACGGGGGGGTAGATTATAGAAAGGGAAGGTGTTAGCACCCTTTCTATCCGTGGTTTTCCACGGGCTCTTAGATACTTTGCTCATTTTTAAAATTGCTTGTGTGTGCTTGTTTTAAAAAGTTTTACTTCGTGATAACCCTTGTATCGGTCCTCAAGAGTGTGACGAAGTTGTTTTGAAAACTGTTTTGAAAAGTGTTTGTGTGAAATTTTTTGTTTGTTTGAGCAAGTACCTAGGAACTAATCTACCTACTCGAAAAAAGTATGTTCGTTTTCCTTTAGACAGCGCTATCCTATTATCAAGGAATAGGCAGCACCGTCGTTGGAGTTTTAAAGGGACGTTCAAAGGGACAAGTACAATCACAAAAGCAATGTCAAGAAATTTTAGTAATCATCCTAAAGTCTTAAAGATCTTTTTCCGAGGAAACATCCGAAAGGGTCATTTTAGATCTTTTGGGACTAGAGGACGACCACTAACATTCCCTATACTTCGTGACCGTTTACCGAAGGAAATCGGAGTGGAGTAAACTCTAGGAGTGAGCATGTGCAAGTGTGTTTTTTTCAGTTTATTTATCTTTGCACATTTAGGGTTTTCTACTGTATTAATTGCAATTTATCTTTCCATACAATCCTATTAACATACATCTAACAGTTTATAGTTTGCGAAAATTAAAATGCGAGAAATTAAAGTCTTAGCTATTACAAGGCTTTGAGGAGATACATAATTATTTTTTGACTGAAAATAAAATGCGGAATTAAAAACCTACTTAAATCTATTACAAACTCGGAGTAGTTACAATAATAATAAAAAGGAAAAATAAAAGCGCGTGCGGCGAATTAAATGCGAGAAATAATTGGAAAACCTAAAAATCTAATTTGAGAAAATATTTATGTTATTTTTAAGAAAAAACTAGGTTATGTACAAAATTAAACCCTAATTCTAATTATTTTAAATTATAATAAAAAGAGAATTAAATTGCCTAAATTTAATTAAACTAATTAATTAATAAAATATTTTTTATGAAAAATGGTTTTTGATGTTTTTTATGATTTTTTTTATTAAATAAAAAAAATGATTTTTGGTGTTATTTGCAAAAAAAGACATAATTAAAAAATAATAAGAAAAGAATTAAAAATAAAAAAGTGAGATTGGGCCTGCATAAGCAACCCAGGGGGGTGTGTTTATGATTTTTTGTTAGGCCCATGCACACTGAGCCCATGCCTGCGTCAGATCCTATGCTTCTCTCCTCTGATGATGCATGGTAGTCCCTCAATGTTGGAACGTGATATTTGTCTGATGATGGATCTCAGGGCTAAGATCTGGGGTGCATGGTGGGTGCTAAGTTATGATGCACGCTACATCTGCATTTAAATATTCAGAAAATAAGAAAACATTTGGACCTGGGATCGAACCCAGGTCCCTTGCTTCACATGTTCCTACCCCTGCCATCTACACTGCATTGGTTAGTTATTATAATAATAAGATCCAATCATAATATATAAAATAAAGTGGATAGGCTGAAAGAAAAAAATTAAAAACACGCGCGATTATTCAAACGGACCAATGGAGTGGTGACGAGTCATCGTCTTCTTCCCTGTCCGTCGTCTTAGGTATCATATTTATACCTACGGACAAAGCTCCATAGCCATAACCCTGCAATCTTCAAAAATCCAAACAACGCATGATAAATTAATTCTAAATACACCAGTCAACTCGTCTTGATCTCACGGTGTGATACGGTGGGAGAACTGACTTGGGATTTTGCGTTTGCATTTGCAAATGTTTCAGTTTAGCAAGAGTCGCCACCGACTTTTTATTTTATCCTAAGGAAAGGTCAAAAAGCACAGGAAAGACCTTTGAGATGTTTTCTTGGGTTCGGGGAGTAGATTATAGAAAGGGAAGGTATTAGCACCCTTTCTATCCATGGTTATCCATGGGCTCTTAGTTACTTGCTTAGATCACTTGCTTTGCTTTTCAATTGTTTGAAATGGTGCTTTGTGTGTGGTTTTGAAAGATGTTTTGAAAAGAGGTCATCGTTGTGGCAACTTTTGTAATGATTCTTGTTTGAATGTATACAAAGGTGTTTTTGTCTTTTGAAAAGTTTTCAATGTTTGAAAGTAGGATTTTGAAATTGTGTGGAGAAGTGTGTTTTGAAGATAGCAAGGATGTTTTTGCAAGTTTTTGATCAAGTAACTAAGAGTTATCTACCCTAATTTACTCAAAGATCTTTCTTATGTTTTTAACCCTTTTAACAGTGTTGTTTCACCATTGTATTTGGTGAACAACCTTGTGTTAGGATGTTTTACGGGACAGGCGTGGGTCATCGTATAGACCATGATAGCAATGGTGTCAAGTATTTTGACAATTTTCTTGAGGGACTTGATCATTTTGTTTAGGCAACTCAGATAGCGTCATTGAGGGACTATGATCTTTTGTTTTGTTTTTTTTTGCCAAAGTACTTGACATGTATATCATGGCCCGTTTTTGAAGGCAACAAGTGGATTGAAACCCTAGAGGTGCAAGTGTGCATGTGTGTTATTTTCATGCTTTGTTTTTTTATTAGTGATTATCTACTTGTTGATTTTATCTGGCCATACATATCCTATTTACTAGCAAGCATATAAAAGTAATAAAGCGCAGAAAGATAAAATCCTACACTATTACAACCATATTGAATTGCATGAAAATATAAAGGCAAAAATAAAATAAAAGCAAGAAAAATGAGGGTCTTTCGATTGAGGCAGAAAACCCTTCGATTCTGCACTTTCTGGATCTCTTCGATTTGGCCTGAAAAGGGTGAAGGCATGACTTTCGATTGAGGCATCACGGTCAGCATGTTGTGCCTTTCGATTGGGACCAGTGGAACCAGTATAAGATGTAATATGCCTTTCTGCCTCCTTCGATTGGGCCTGGGGTCAGTGAGGAAGCCCGAGGCTTTGTTTCATACTCCTGTCTCCTGTTTATTTCATTTGAGATATTAAATAGCAACATGGCCTAAGGCCATGCTATCATTACCTCAGGGCCAGGTTAGTTCTTAAAGCATTTGTAATAAACCAAAGAGCAAAACCAAAAGGAGAGGCAATAAAAACAAACTAAAAGGGTGGAAACGAAAAGGTAACAAACACTACGTACATGTTTGAAACGAAAAGGAAGCTTATTTACATGTTATGCTAGAAATGAAGGGTTCAAGGTTAAGAATGACTTACCTTGCTTGAGGCTGGAACGTGTGCTGAGCCCTTAAGTGGTTTCCTTGAGTGCTTCTGGATTCGAAGGGAGGAACCAGGGGTTATGTCTTTGATACTGGATTCGAAAGAGAAGAACAAGTGTGAGGTTCTTCCTACTGGATTCGATGGGTAACAAGGTATAGGGATGTTTCAGATTCTAAGGGGATAAGTGTTTGGATTCTGGGTATGTGTTTGATGAGTGTTTAAGTGTTTGAGAGCTTTATGGTGTTTGAGAATTTTTTGAAGATTCGTTCCCCTGGCCAAAAAGTCCTCCTAAACATGTGTTGGAGCCTCTTATTTATAGACAAAGTTGGCTGAAGCTTTTGGAGGGAAAACAAAATAATTTGAACAATTTGAGTAAACTGCTCTTTGTAGCCTTCGAGGGACAGTGCTTGTATGCTATTTCGGTGCAAGAATGGGGCAGTGTTTCAAGACTGATGTGCAATAATTTTGGCCAGTGTACCATGCCTGAACTTGGCAGCAAGCATCTTTGAATATTTCGTCCTTTCATTTTGACCCTCCTTCGACCAGATTCTTCTTCCAAACATATTGTTTGATTTTCCTCCAACAAGTGTCCTTCGAATGAATCACCTTTGTGCATAGTTTGGAGGGGCCAAATGTGTGCCCCTTGGATGGGTAACCAAAACATGCCTTAAGGTGGGCTTTGTAAATCCTTCGAATGGGCCCTCAAGCATGTCCTTCGAATGGGATTCCGAGACATGTCCCTTGAATGGATCACGTATGCTTCTTTGAAAAGGGCCAAATGTGTCCTTCGAATGGACTAGTAAGGTGTACCCTTCGACGGGGACTCATATGTATGCCCCTTAAGTCCACCACTATATGTATTTTGAAGGGGCCATCAACCATGTGCTGAAGTTTGTCAAGGATGGAAATGCAGCATACTAAAGAGAAATGTTGTCCAGTCGAAACTAGTACAAACATAGTCAATGTCTTGTCGAAGCTTGCATGGAGGAGGTCTAAACTTTGTGACTCCAAGCAAGCACACAAAAGGTCAATGCTCAAACAAAGACTTGCACGAAGGGAGCCACATGCTCAAACGAAAGAGGCGTGCAGGAGGAAAAATGTCCAGATTCGAAAGAGGCATACATGAGGCAAAAAAGTGCAAATCGAAGGACACCAAAAGGGAGCTTTTTGCCTTGGAATCGAAGGAAGTTATAGGAGGCTTTGTACCTTGTGCATGCTAGCAAGGGGGATGCCTTTTGCGTGCAAGTTGTGGCTCAAATGAAAGTTTGTATGTAACTAGTCATTACTTTATGAGTCAAGGAAAGCATGGAGGGAAAGTTTGTATAGGCATGCAAGCATCAGACATCCAAACGAAACATGCAATAGGCAGTCATGGCATTGTGAACCCAGTAAGGCCAGAGATGCAATCAAAGATGGCATGTAGGAAACTCCTACCTTGTAAATCAAAGCCAGCATGCCAGAGGCCAACGCCCAGTCGAAGGATGCAACCAAAGCCTATATCAAAAGAGGCCAAAAGGCCAATCGAAGGAGCTGAAACGAAGAACACTTTTATTTCTCCAAATTTTGTCAAAATCATATTTTTATCTGTTTTCTCCCTTTTTGACAGTTTCCTTTTAATTTTGGTACTGGAAAATTCCAAAGTACTTTTGCAAGCTTGAACCTTGAGAATCCTTGTGAGAAAGGCCTTGAAAAATGAGAGGGCAAATTTTGGGGTACAACACACGGGTATCATGGCATCATTTTCTTGGCCTAATTTTACTTGTATAGAGAAGCCCCAAAACTCCTTCTTAAACCCTAACCATGGCAATCATCGGTATATGCATCAAAACGTCAATTAAATCATTCCAACATGTTGCAAATATGTTAACAATCACAAATATATCATTAAAACATGCTTAAGATGCAAGAATTATCGTAATCGATTTTGAAAAAAATGCAAACCGTGTGAAGGATATGGGGTGATTCTGGGCTTGTGAATGCTTGCAATTGATTGTGTTAGCTTCAGGAGAGGTCCAGGAAGCGATTAGAAGCTTTGGAATGTATTGAATCACCCTCTATGTGAGGAAACGATCCACCACTTTTTGTCCAATTTTGAGTTTTCTTTCTCTATTCTCACGGCTGCAACCCTTGTCCTTTTGCATTGTTTTTGTTCATTATATGTAGTATGATGAATTAGGGTAACAAAAATGACCTGAATCTTTTGGAATTATGGAGATTGAATGTGATTTTCTTGCCATATTGTGATCGGTGGATCTGGAACTGACTGTTTAACGCTGGTTCGCGAAATGTCGCGGAAGCAAGAGTCGCCACCGTCTTTTATTTTCTCCAAATGGAAAGGACAAAAGCACAGAAAAAATCCTTAAAGAGATTGCTCTCGGTTCGGGAGGTAGGTTATAGAAAGGGAAGGTGTTAGCACCCTTTCTATCCATGGTTATCCATGGGCTCTTAGATACTTGCTCATTGTGTTTCCAAAAATGGTTTGTTTGCTTTTCAACTGTGGGTTTTAAAAAGTTTCTTTGAAAATTCCAGTTCGACTCTTGTATCGGTCCTCAAGAGTGTTTGAAAAATTGCTTTCGAAAGCTTTTTGAAAAGGTGTCGGTGTGAAAAGTATTTTTGAATTTGTTTTGAATTTAGAGCAAGTATCTAGAGTCGTCTACCTACCCTAAGGAATTCGTCTGTGTAGATGTCCTTTAAAGTAGTGCCATCCCACCATTGAGAGGTAGGTAGCACCACCGTTAGAGGTGTTCGGGTCACTTCGAGGTTCGGGACATGGTGATCACCAGAGCAATGGGAAGACACCTTAGAAGCTACCCTCATGCCAGGTTCCCGGATCATGAGGACTTACTAAGACATCCTCTACTCGACGATCACCATTCGAGGCAAGGCAACAGTGAGGCGTACCCTAGGGGTGGTGTGTGATTTGTGTGTCAGATTCATTTATTTTTGTCTTGTCAGGTCAAAATGATCTAAGCGTTTGTTTTTATTTTTTGCCATTCATTCTTGCATGCATTTATTTAACAGTAAAAAAAGAGTGCGGAAAGATAAAATTCCTAAACTATTACAAAAGGCGCGGGTCCACATCGCCAAAATTTCCAGGACCCGATTTGACAGAAAAATAAAGAATTAAAGTGCGAGGAATTTAGAATGTCTGAGTTTACAAGGCTTTGGGAGAGTTACATAAATAATTAAAAGAAACGAGATAAAACGCGCGAATTGAAATAAGATTGGAAACGAGGGCGTTGGACCCTTTTTAATGAAATTAAATTAAATTATTAAATTAATGAAATTAAAAAGAAAGAGAAATTATTTTTTGAGATTTTTTGCATTTTATTAATTTTTAGGAGAATTAAATGAAAAGAATATTAACCCTAATTCTAGTTTTTATTTATTTATTAAGAAATAAAGTATTTAAAGTTAAACCTAAGTTAACCTAATTAATTACATGGTAATTTAATTACAAAAATAAATAATATTTAATTATTAATAATGGTGAAAAAAAGAATAAAAGTAATTAAAATAATTAATCCTAATTTCTACAAATTTTTGAGTTAACTAAGAAAATGCTTGAATTAAACCTAATTTAATAGCTAAAATTAATGAACAATATTTATTTACAAAAATATTAGTTAAATAACAATATATTTATTTATTTACAAAAATATTAGTTAAATAACAATATATTTATTTTTGTCTTTTTCTGATTTTTTATTGTTTTTATATTTTTATGAAAGTAATAATTAAAGGAATTAATAAATAAAAGAAATAATTGAATCAAAAAAAATAAAAAAAAATAATGAAAAGAATATTGCAAACCTAGGGGGTCTGTCCCCAAATAGGAGGTTTTTGCTCAGCAATTTGGGCCCAATTGTCCCTGGCCTTGTGGACTTTTCAGGATGCGTGTAAGTGCGTTGACTGAGGTTTACCATGCTCTCCAGATATGGTCCCTTGGATTGGTGAGATTGGCCAAGTGGCAAGCTTGATTTGAGAGATGCATGATGGTCTTCAAGGCATAATCTGCATGGGATTAGACTTATAGAAAAAATATTGAAAGAGAATGGGGACCTGGGGTTCGAACCCAGGTCCTAGGAATTAACATACACACGCCTTGCCAACTGCTCCAATTGGTTTCTTTGTATATCATATAAACAACAAACATTATAAAATAAAACAAAAGTTAGTGCCTGTTTCCGCGCGAATTTTTAAATGAACCAATCAGTGGTGGCCACCTAATCATCTTCTCTGTTTTGTTCTTTTTTCCTGAAACAAAAGATGGTTAGCGGGGGTTTTGAACCCCCCCAAAACATGCTTGATTTGATAATAGCGATTAGGCCGTCCGGTCACATAAATTAGGCGCGAGGGTCGTTTCCAAATCGTCCAAGCCTGCTGGTTTCATTCATGGTGTTGGCATGTCCTAATTTTACCAAATTTGGAAACGCCCAATTTAGAATTCAAGGAACCCTAGCCTGTATCAATGGTGGAATCGCGTATAGTACATGAAAACTCAATTAAATTGTATAGTCAGCTTCAGAATTAAACAATGAACATAAATCAAATGTTAAAAATTACTAAAGATGCATGAATCGTGATGCAAGAATGTAAAATATTTTCTGTACAGGTCACGATGATTCTCACGTTTCTTGGTGTTAGAGCTTATGGTTTTGATTTGAAAACCTTCCTTGAAGCCTCAGGAAGGTGATGGAACAAGTCTCTTTGCTTGAATCGACCAGTAACCTAGTTTCCAGTTTCCAATTTTTTTGCAAAAAAAATCAAGTTTCTCTATGCTTTTCTGGCGCAGCTTGGACCTCTTGGGCACGAGGGTTTGCATCCATATATGTATGTGAGTGATTAGGGTTTGTTTTCTTGTCCAAGGAATCAAGGAATTGATGTATGGATGTTGATTTTTATGGCAAAATATTTTCCAATCTTTTCATGTATATTTGCTACCAAATCATGACAAATCTTATTGATTCTTTCCAAATCTAACCATGCACGAAATATTGAGTGTATATCATGCATAAAAAGATTTTTAAAGTTAGGTTTAGTATTTTTCACCTATTTATTTTAATTAAATGAATTATTAATAATTAAAAATCCAAATAAATAAAATAAAATGATAAAAAACTTCCCTTTGGGCCAAATGGTCGTGCACATGCCTTGGATGATGAATTGTGGAAGAAAAAGAGGCCCATTAGCAATTTTAGGTCATTTGAAGCAATGTTGACTTTTCAAAATATCCAAAAATTTCCCAACTTCCACAAGGCATAACTTTCTCAATGTTTAAGTTTTGCTCATGTTCTTGGACATTTTGGAAAGGTCTTTGAGTCCTCTAACCAATGCTTTTGGTCCCATGTCATTTTGATTTACCAATCTCAAGTTATGGCCTTTGACTTAAAGTCCCTTTTTGTTGACTTTTGAAAATGACCTATAATGTTGAAATTGATAACTTTTTGTGAGAGCATTTCTTGGACTTGAAGTGTGAAGAGGAATTGTAGGAAATGTCTTTATCTTCAAAATGAGCTTTGGATGGAATTTTTCTGATAATCCATGTGAAAGTTATGCCCTGGTCAAGTTACAGTTGACTTTTTCAACTGTCCAAATATGGAAACTTTTGCATCTTGAGACTTTTTGAGCCAAGCTTTGAGAATCATGATCAAGCATTGATCAAATGATGTTGGTGACTTCAAAATGAGATGTTGACCAAAAATTTGGGCTTTTGACTGTCAAATGACCATTTTGCCCCTACAGTTGACTGTAGTGCAATTAGGGTTTTTGACTGTGTAATTTTGTGCTGTAAGTCTTGAAACTTGGTATGAGGATGCTTGACCATGTTTATTGGCATGTGGGACTTGATTGGACCCTTGGAAACTTCATTTTCTTTGTCAGAACCAAAACCCTAATTTTGACTGTTAGGAGGCCCTTGAACTGTGCAACCCTTGGGGAGATTTTGAAGCTTTGACTTGGCAATTCTTGGAGAATATGGGAGATAAAATTTTGGGGTACAACAGTTGCCCCTGTTCAATCTTCTTAGACCTGAGGATGCAGATTGGCTGACGTGCCTTTCGTAATCCGAGGGTGGAAGATGATTGAACACTAGAGTGCCCAGAAATTTGCGCTCACATAGTAGTGTGATGATGGGAATGGGCTTATAGATGCCATTTGGAGATTGATGAATAGGATGATGGGCTTATAGATGCCATGCTGAGAGATGATGGAAGGTGGATGGGCTTATAGATGCCATCTGGGTGTTGATCGCGTAAGAGATTCCTTAGCGAGAGCTTGTGTACCTGCAAATGAGTACCTGGCATGTTACAGGAGCTGGTCTTCAGATTCTTTGGTAGGACGTGTCTTGACTGGTTACAAGAGCTAAATATGGAGCTTCAAACGGTGATGAATGAACCGGGGATGGTTACTACCTCAACGGGAACGGTGAGAGAACCTTGGATGACTTCAACCTCAACAGTATCGCTGAGAGAATCTGGGGACGATTACTACCTCCGCGGTATCGGGGAGAGAACCATAGGCGACTTCAACCTCAACAGCAATCATTGAGAGAATCTTGGATAACTTCAACCTCAACAGCAATCGTTGGGAGAATCTTGGGATGATTACTACCTCCGCAGTATCGGGGAGAGAACCATAGGCGACTACAACCTCAATAGCAATCATTGAGAGAATCTTGGATAACTTCAACTTCAACAGCAATCGTTGAGCGAATCTTGGGATGATTACTACCTCCGCAGTATCGGGGAGAGAACCATAGGCGACTACAACCTCAATAGCAATCATTGAGAGAATCTTGGGATGATTACTACCTCCGCAGGATCGGGGAGAGAACCATAGGCGACTACAACCTCAATAGCAATCATTGAGAGAATCTTGGATAACTTCTACTGAGTCTTTATCAGGAAAATCTGTTTGGGGTCGATTTAACTGGACTAGAGAAGGCCTTGGACTGGATAAGAAACAGAAAATCTTAGGGTCGATTAACTGAACCGGTCTAGGTCTTGAAATGTCTTCCGCTGGATAAGAAACAGGGAGATCTTAGGGTCGATCTGACTGAACCAGAGAAGGCCTTTGACTGGATAAGAAACAGAGAAATCTTTGGAGTCGATTTAACTGAACCGGTCTAGGTCTTGAATATAGCTGAGAACTTAACTGGATCTTTCCTGAAAGGTAAAGGTCAGTCATATGCAATGCATGATATGGATCAAGCAATGATGTTCTCAACATAAATGAGATTTGTAAGATATGATGCGTCTATGCATGCTATAATGATGTATGTGATGTTTCTGAATGTATGTTTTCGTCTTTGGAAAATAAATCCTTGACGGGTGCCGGGAAGTCATATCCTGGGCTGGTGTTGGAGAATAGATTTTGCTTCCGCTGGGGATGTTGGTTGCAAGAATACCGGTAGGAGAAGATAACTCCGTTGGGGAATAAACTTGGCGAATAGATTACTCTGCGGGGAGAAAAGTACTCTAACGATCTTGCTGGGAAGCAAAACTCTGTGGGGAGAGAGATACTTTGTCGGGATGTTGATAATAATTTGCTGGGGATACCCTTGCTGTGTTGGAAGTGTTAATAGACTTCGTTGGGGATAAGAAGATTTCGTCGAGGACGCTCTTTCCGTGGCTTTTGGCTGAGGATAACCCAGTTATATCCTGGTAAGGAAATAACTCTTTGAATAAAGCCGGGGGACGCGTTCGTGCTCTGCAAGGATAAGCTTCCATAATCTACTGGGGATAAGCTTACTGCTTGGGGGAGATGGATTCCAACTTTCCTGGGGAGCTAGATTGTATTCTCCTGGGGAAGTTTTGAACTGTACCGGGGAATTGATTCCTTTGAATGTTTGATATATCGCCGGGGAACAATCTTTAGACCAAGATTGCCGGGGATGCTTGTTAAGAATGCCTGTATATTGCTGCTGGGGAATGTCGAGATCTGCGGGAGGATACCTAACTTCCTTAAGTTTGATAGTAGCTTTGCTTGGGAAGAGTGCACTGACTTGCTGGCTCACTCTCTGGGGAATTAAGATATCTGGTTATGTTCTTTAACTGAACCTACCTTGGTACCTTGGAGGACCGAACAATTAGATTGCTTAGACAACTCTTTATTGCCCCTGTTTCTAATGTTACCTGTAATTGACCCTTTGTTTCGTATGCAAATATTTATGAGTTAGCAAATTATTGTCAATGCATATATCACAAATTGAACCTTGGACGTTCTTTGCAAAACAAAAACAGAAAAGGAAAAACAATTGGCAATCTTAACTGAAAAGTGTATTTGTATTGATTTTGAATTTGCCTGAAAAATAGGCGTTTTGTGTACAAGAGGCTGACGTCCTAGTAAGAGAACGCCGCCGAACAAAATAGTTTATACAAATTTTGTACAAGAGAAAATAAAACAGCTGTGAGAAATGAATGATCCCACTGGGTTTCAACTCTGCTATTGCCTTTATAACTCCGAGCGTCTCATCACTTGATGACCTTGGTTGAAGGTGAAGCTGACTGATCGATGCCGTCTGAACTTGATGTAGATACCGGATTCTGGATGCAAAATGATCCAATGAGACATAGTATTACGCTTTATCCCTAACTTTTGCCTGGACCGCCCTTTTGGGTTTTCAGTCCACTGGGATACCCATTTTTGCCCAAGCCGCCTTTTCAGGTTTTCGACTTGCCGGGTGTACAGATTTTTTCATTTCATCCCTTTATTTTGCCCGAACCCTTTTGGTTCGCCGGGAAGCCCTAATTTTTGCCTAGGCATGTCATCCTAGCGGGTCTTTTTTCATGCGTAGTATCTTTTTACTATGTCTGCATTGGCGGGGTGAGGAAGGTCGTCACCATCCATGTTGGTTAGAATCATGGCTCCTCCTGAGAACACATGTTTAACCACAAATGGCCCTTCGTATGTAGGGGTCCATTTTCCCCTTGGATCACTCTGAGGAAGGATGATTCGCTTGATTACCAGATCCCCGACTTGATACTCTTGTGGTCTGACCTTTTTGTTAAATGCCCTGATCATCCGTTTCTGATACGTTTGACCATGACAGATAGCAGCAAGTCTCTTTTCATCGATAAGATTTAACTGATCAAGTCGTGTCTGGATCCAATCATCTTCGTTCAGATTTGCATCCTTCATTATCCGGAGAGAGGGTATTTGCACTTCGATCGGTAAGACCGCCTCCATACCATAAACTAAGGAGAAAGGAGTTGCCCCGGTTGACGTCCTGGCTGAGGTACGGTACCCATGTAGAGCGAACGGTAACATCTCGTGCCAATCTTTATACGTCACTGTCATCTTCTGCACGATTTTCTTGATATTTTTATTTGCCGCTTCTACAGCCCCATTCATCTTCGGTCTGTAAGGAGAAGAATTGTGGTGCTGTATCTTGAACTGCTCACAGAGCTCAGTGATCATCTTGTTATTGAGATTGGTACCGTTGTCTGTAATAATTCTTTCTGGGACGCTGTATCGATAGATCAGGTTATGCCGAATGAACCGTGCCACAACAATCTTGGTTACCGTAGCATAGGATGCTGCTTCGACCCACTTCATAAAATAATCAATCGCTACCAGGATGAAGCGATGCCCGTTAGATGCCGTAGGTTTAATCTCACCGATCATATCTATGCCCCACATTGCAAACGGCCAAGGCGCAGTCAGAACATTCAGAGGAACTGGAGGAACATGCACCTTGTCTGCATAAATCTGGCATTTATGGCATGTCCGAGAGTGCTGGTAACAGTCAGCTTCCATGGTGGACCAAAAATACCCTGCCCGAAGGATCTTCTTTGCCATAGTGTGCCCACTGGAATGTGTATCAAAGGTCCCTTCATGTAGCTCTTCCATGATCCTTTCTGCTTCAGTCTTATCCACACAACGCAGTAAGGTCGAATCATGGTTTCGCTTGTACAAGATGCCGTTGCTAAGGAAGAACTTCGCTGCGAACCTTCTCAGAAACTTTTTATCATTGACAGATGCACCTTCAGGGTATTCCTGAGTTTCCAAGTATCTCTTCACCTCATGGTACCAAGGCTTCTCAGTTACCAACTCAGTCTCGAGATCACAACAGTATGCCGGTTCGTCCAGTTTCCAGATGATGATCCGGGGAGCCTCATTATCCCATTTGACCTTGAACATAGAAGACATTGTAGCTAACGCGTCCGCCAGCTGATTCTCCTCTCTTGGAAAGTGTTCAAAGGTTATCTCTGTGAAGTGGGGGATCAAGGTTAACACACATTCTCTGTAAGGAATAAGATTCGGATGTTTCGTATCCCACTCTCCTTTGATCTGATTGATCACGAGAGCGGAATCTCCGAAGTCACTCAGAAACTTGATCCTTAAGTCGATCGCAGCTTGAAGACCCATGATGCATGCCTCATACTCTGCCATGTTGTTGGTACAGTTGAAACATAGCCGGGCAGTGAGTGGAGTATGAGTGCCTTGAGGAGATATAATTACAGCGCCGATACCATTTCCCAAAGTGTTGGAGGCTCCGTCAAAGTGCATAGACCATCGGGATCCTTCCTCAGGTCCTTCATCCGGTCCAGGTACTTCACAATCAGTTACTATCATGATGCTTTCATCCGGAAACTCGAAGTTCATTGACTGATAGTCATCTACGGCCTGATGTGCCAAGTGGTCTGCCAATACACTTCCCTTGATGGCTTTCTGAGTCGTGTACTGGATGTCATATTCCGTCAAGATCATCTGCCATCTTGCTATTCTCCCAGACAGAGCAGGCTTTTCAAATATGTACTTTATAGGATCCATCTTTGAGATCAACAAGGTAGTGTGAGTCAGCATATACTGTCTCAGCCGGCGAGCAGCCCATACCAAAGCGCAGCAAGTTTTCTCAAGCAGTGAGTATCGGGTCTCACAGTCGGTAAACTTTTTGCTAAGGTAATAAATGGCATGCTCTTTTCGGCCAGACTCGTCATGCTGCCCCAGCACACACCCCATTGAGTTGTCAAGCACTGTCAGATATAGTATCAGAGGTCTCCCTTCAACCGGTGGCATAAGGATGGGTGGTTCTTGGAGATACTCTTTGATCCTGTCAAAAGCAGCCTAACATTCATCATTCCAACGTACTACCTGATCTTTCTTCAGCAGCTTGAAGATTGGCTCACAGGTAGCAGTCAGGTGTGAGATGAACCGAGCAATGTAATTCAGGCGTCCTAAAAAGCCTCTGACTTCCTTCTCTGTCTTAGGAACTGGCATCTCTTGAATAGCTTTAACTTTGGCAGGGTCCACTTGGATACCTTTATCACTTACAACGAAGCCTAACAACTTCCCAGATCTTACCCCAAAGGTGCACTTGTTCGGGTTCAACCTCAGCTTGTACAATTTCAGACGGTCAAACAACTTCTGCAGATGATCTAGGTGCTCTTCCTCAGTCTGGGACCTTGCGATCATGTCGTCAACATATACTTCTATCTCATGATGGATCATGTCATGAAATAAAGCAACCATGGCACGTTGGTAGGTTGCCCCAGCGTTCTTCAACCCGAATGGCATGACCTTGTAGCAGAAGGTGCCCCACTGAGTAACAAATGTAGTCTTTTCCATGTCTTCAGGTGCCATCTTGATCTGATTGTAACCTGAAAAACCATCCATGAAAGAGAACACCTTATGCTGAGCAGTATTATCCACAAGGACATCAATGTGAGGGAGAGGGAAGTCATCCTTGGGGCTGGCCTTGTTCAGATCCCTATAGTCGACACACATTCTGACCTTTCCGTCCTTCTTTGGTACCGGCACCACATTAGCAACCCACTGAGGGTAAGAAGTCACTGCAAGGAACCCAGCATCAAACTGTTTCATTACCTCGGCTTTGATCTTCTCAGACATCTCTGGACGCATACGGCGGACCTTTTGCTTAACCGGAGGGCAGTCTTCCTTAGTAGGCAAGTGATGGACCACAATATCGGTATCCAACCCGGGCATGTCTTAGTAGGACCAGGCAAAGATCTCCATATAATCATGTAGCATCTTAGTCAACCGTTGCTTCACGCTGAGCTCTAGGTTGGCACCAATCTTTACCTCTTTCCTGTCTGTCTCAGTACCCAGATTTATCACTTCCACTGGCTCTTCGTGTGGTTGAATTGCCCTCTCTTCCTGAAGTAACAGTCTTGTAAGCTCGCCAGGCACTTCGCAATCATCTTCACCTTCGTCTTCGGCTAAATTGATCGGATTTTCGAAGTCATAACTGGCAGTAGCAGAGTCGTTACCAGTGAGATCCAGAGTGGATTGGAACCTGTATGAGTGAGTGTGTGTGTAAATACAACTGTTTTGAAATATAGATAAAGGAAGGAAAGACAGAAAAGTAGCATAAGATTTGAAATGCGGGAAAACGTCCAAGATTTTCATTTATGATATGTGAAATGACAATTTATATGCCCTCACAAATGAAGCCACGGTGCCCCGGGTAAGACACCGGGCCATAGAGTTCAATTTATTGTTTATTACAAATAACGAAACAAAGAAGTTTATTACTGCGTAACAAAAGTAACAGGAGTATGGTCTTTGGCAATCCAATTGGTCAATCCTCCATCAGTTGTCGGGTAGATCCAACTATTGAACTCTGCTTCATCTATTTCATTATCCTCCCCAACAGCATTCACTCCTGGATTTGTGATGAGCACAGGAGGTCTTCCGGTCTTCGCCTTCCGCATAGCTTTCTGACCCTCTGCAGTAAAACCCAGTCCAAATTTGTCAGTTTTCTGTGTAAAGTCGGGAAGCCTGCCCCAGTTAGCACATTCACCTTTCTGAACCACAGCCCGGGCATCCTTCAGGGAAGCCATCTTCAAAGGAACATTCTCTTCGACTTATGTTTCTGCTGCTGCTGAAATTGGGAGTACCTCCTCGAAATGCTGAAAGGGGGTTTCAATAAACTCCCCGTCCATCTCAATGTATCTGAAGGAATTCAAGTGGCTCACCATATACTCCTCCTCTCCCTGCACAGTGACAATCTTCCCTCTGACGGGGTATTTCAGCTTCTGGTGCAAGGTAGAGGTCACTGCCCCAGCTTTGTGGATCCAAGGTCGACCCAGTAGACAAGAATAGGATGGACGGATATCCATCACATAAAAAGTAGAGTCAAACACCTGAGAGCCTACACGAATAGGAATGTCAACCTCTCCATGAACCATCCTCTTGGAACCGTCAAAGGCTCTGACGATAATATTGCTGGGTTTCAGTTCCAGGCCTTCACAATCCAAACGGTCCAAGGCCTTCTTGGGTAGCACATTCAAGGAAGAACCAGTGTCCACCAACACATGCGCCAGAGTAGTGCCCCTGCATTCAATAGAGACATGCAGGGCGTCATTGTGGTCCCTTCCCTTTGCAGTCAGGTCAGCATCTGAGAAACCCAAGCCATTGTCCGCTGTCAGATTTGCTACGCAATCAGTAAACTGAACTGCAGATGTCTCCTGTGGCACATGGGCCGTCTTGAGAAATGAGATTAAGGCCTTAGCATGGGCCTCTGAACACAGTAGCAAGGAGAGCATAGAGATTTTGGAAGGCGTATGCCCCAGCTGTTCCACAACATTGAAGTCGCTCTTCTTGATTATCTTTAGAATCTCCTCCATCTCTTGTTGGGAGGCCTCGGCAATTATAGGTATTGGTGCCTCCATCCGGGCAGGCTCAACTTTAATCCTTTTGCCCCGAGCATTAGATGACTCGGCAGCAGGGGAAACAACTTGATCAGCAACAGGAACAGGTACACTTGTAGGTGTTATAAGGAGGGGTCTTCGAGTAGCGGACGGTGCAATGTCAGGCGAGAAGAGCCTGCCACTGCGGGTAACCTTGGCTGGACCAGTGATATCACAGATGCTGGTGCCAGTGTTGAACTCTTGTTTGATTCCATTCACATACACATCTGCCCCATAGTGCCAGGGGACATCTTTATCAGATACGTAGGGGAGAGGCCCCGGAACAGTAATAACCACAGGTGCGACAGTCATGATTTGGACAGGCTTCTTCGAGAGAGCCTTGATTGGATTATTGAAGATGGTAACCACAGAAACTTCTTCTACCGGAACCAACTGAACAACAGACTTCTTGAACAGAATCTCCTTACTGTCCATCAGGCTTTGGATGCCTAACTTCAGCAAGGGACAACCAGATAGGGAAACAGCACAGAACATGCAACTCTCACTGCAACCCGGAAATAAACCGGCCAATAGTAGGTTCCTCTTGACAGTCTTTAAAGGAGTAGCTACATCATCCACAGAAACAGCGTATACCTCTTCATCAACAGCATTTACCCCATGCTGGGGCATAGGAGCAGTAACCACATTCGGCCTCTCAGGCGCTTCAAACTGTATCTCTTTCGCGTCAATAAGGTCTTGCACCTTATTCCTTAATGCCCAACAGTCATCAGTGGAATGCCCCGGGCTATCGGAGTGATAAGCACAGCGAGCATTCGGGTTGTATTTAGGGGAAGCAGTGTTTACAACCTTTGGCGCCTCTCTGACAGTCACTAGATTGGTGGATAGTAACTGCGGCAAGATTTGGGATAGGGTCATGCTCAAACGGGTGAATTCTCTCCGGGGTCTTTCAGCCCTTTGAGGTTTGGTTGGCCGAGGATCGGCAGCAGGCTTAGCAATCATTACCGCACTGACAGATTGGCGGCGCTCAGATTTTTCTTGTCTTCGGGAGCCATATACAGCACTAGCCTCCTTCTTGAAGGGTTTCTTCTCAGCACTTGTAGATGCGCCCTTCGAAATCTTACCAGACTTCAACCCAGCCTCAATTCTCTCTCCAGTCAGAATAAGATCAATAAACCCTGCAGACGAGTTACCAATAAGATGGTTGAAAAATGGCCCAGATAGGGTCCCCAAGAACATGTCTACCAACTCCCGATCAGTCAACGGAGGCTGCACCCTGCCAGCCAGATCCCTCCACTTCTGAGCGTACTCTTTAAAACCTTCACTTGAACCTAACGACATACCCTGGAGTTGGGTACGTGTAGGGGCAAGGTCGGCATTATATTGATACTGCTTATAGAAAGCAGTAGCCAACTCCTCCCAGTTACGAACCTTGGTCCCATCCAGCTGATAGAACCATTCGAGATGAGTCCCTGAAAGACTCTCCTGGAAGAAGTGGATCCATAAATTCTTATCCACTGAGTACGGTTGAATCTTCCGCACATACGACCTGAGGTGTAGCTTGGGACAAGATGCCTCGTCATATTTGGTGAAGGATGGTGCTTTGAACTTACGAGGAATGATCACACCAGTAGACAAACCCAAATCTCCGAAATCCAGCCCAGGCACTTGTTGGATCTCCATAGCATTCAACCTGTCTTCCAACTGCTTGTATCTGTCTTCTGCCGGAGGATATTGCTCTTCATCAAAATCAGTCTCGTTGTCAGAGACTACCGGACTAGGACCTTTTTCCGCTTGAGGAGTACCCTTGCCAATGGAAGAACCAGCCTCTTCATTCTGCAGAGTGTTGCCAAACCTTCGGCCCGAGTTGAACAAAACAGTTCTTCTCTTCTTCTTCTTTTCCTTCTTCAGAAGCAGAGCCTTCAGCTCCTCTTGGCCCTGAGCCAAACCCATGATTAGTTCCTGAAATTGCGCATTCTGCGCCTGAAGAGCCTTGATGGACATCTCAGTTGATGATGAGTCAGGATTCATGATGCTGAAATAAACAGCGAAGAACGGTAAGCAACCTGAAAAGAAGAAAACCTGCTATGCACATGATGAATGGAATGCGTATGATTTATGTTTTCAAAGACAACCGGGAATCAACTTTGTAAACAAAAAGGAACACACTTCATTAGATTCAACTTTGAAACTTAAATTGTTCAACAGGTTGTCCTTAGGCGTTACATGAAAGGAAATACTGAAAAGGGAAGTAAAACTGTAAAAGAGCACCCAGAGCTCCTTATTGATCCCATGGTCTCCTCTTCTCAGTACGGATGTAGGCATTCAGAGCTCGCTCATTCTCCAACTGCTTTGTCAGCTTCTGGATTTTCAATTCCTGCTCGTTGAACTTTTCCCGGTAAGAATCTCGCTCTTCTCGCAGTTGCGACCAAGACCTCTTTAATGTCTCATAATCAGTAGGTATCTGAGGAGGAAGGACAATTGGAGGAACACCATCTTTGTCAGGACACTCAAGAATGACGGGTCTGACAGCTTCATACGGCATACCTAACTTCTGAGCACGGATGCGAACCCATTTGTAGTAGGCTTCCATAGGTAAAGAAGTCTTTGGCCCTAACTCCTGTGGGTCGGCTTTATGAACTTTGTCCCAAGCCTTGATGAACCTACGACGCAGCTCGTCACTATCCACCTGAAACTCAAAACTGATGTGAGGCACCAACATTTCATGAGGCCCTACTCTTCTTGCTCTTCCAAACTGACGGAGTGCTAGACATGGATTGTAAGAGATTCCTCCTTGGGTACCAATCAGAGGAACATTAGGGTATTCCCCGCATCGATCAATAACAGCTATCTCATCCAAACCTCTGCAAGTCCAAATGATGTCTTTGTCGGTGAGAGACATTAACCTATGAGCCCAACCTCTTCCTTCTTGGTTCTTCAGTACGAACTTAGGGAGGTGCGAAATAAACCACCTCACCAACAAAGGGATACAACACCATAGGGTTCCTCGTCTTCGGGTAGTACGAGCATGAAGTTGTTGCAAGATGTCACCCAAGAGAGTGGGCACAGGATTCTGAGACATAAAGATCCTTATGGCAGTGACATTGATGAAGTTGTCAGGATTAGGAAACAAGACTAACCCATAGATTAGGAGAGCCAAGATGTCTTCATATGCCTTAAAGTCCAGGTCATTCCAGAAACTGTTAGCCTTACCAATCAGAAACTTGGCCAAGAAACCCTTAACTCCGCTTCTAGCTACCCAGTTGTCCATTACCTCTTGATGTGTCAAGGGAAGAGCTGCAGCAACATCCTCAAGCCTGAGGGTCTTTTCCCAACCAGTGAAGGGATTCTGATCCAAGATAGGGATACCAAGCAAATCAGAGCACTCTTCCAGGGTAGGGACCAGCTGGAAGTCTTGAAAGGTGAAGCACTGGTACAGAGGGTCATAGAACTGGGTCAGAACACTCATCAACTGTTGATCCCGCTTTGCAGTGACTAAACTGAGAAGAGAACCATGCCTCTGAATGAAGGAAGTGGTATTTGGAATTCTGCTAACAAACTCTTCAAGCAACTCAGGTGAATGAACAAAGTTGAACCGGATAGTATTCCTTCGCACAGGCATCATGATGTCCTACAAAATAGAGCAAAGATGAAACCCTCTTATCTTTGAAATGGTCAGTCCTTATGCAGGATGCATGCAATGCTCATGATGTTATGATGTTATGATAAAGCACACCACAGATAGATACAAAGGCAAACATGGTAAGGCACACAAGTCACACAAGGCAAGCCACTAAAGTTTAGGCCAGCATGAGGTCTAGGTATTACCCTCTTTCAGTTTGTTGGTTCATACCTGTCCTATCAAAGTAACCTGGTTCTTAGAGGATCCCAATATCATTGACTACCCTCAATCGGTCATAACTCCAGCATCGCAATCTTTTCTTGCGGCCAAAACGATCACGAGAGTTTAGCCTCAATGGGCGTAGCATACTGCTACTGTTCTAATGGCCAAGTTGTGTCAATTAAGGTTCTAAGGTTGTTGGTGCTTAATGACTCCTTAGAAGACCCATATTCTCCTCGTTGCAACACAAGGGATATCGGTACAGACCAAGGTGCCACACCAACGTAGCCACTGTTTCACCCGTGTCGGTCTACGCCGGACAGGTCCCTCACAGCTTATGCTACCTAAACAGGGTATCCCCAGATCCGGGTTAGGATCTATGTAACTCCCATGCAACCCACAAATTTAAAGCAGAAAAGTCAATACAATTGAAAACACAGTTATGAACTAACCCTAAGGTACACCTCACTTTAAAAATTTCCCCAGCAGAGTCGCCAGTTCTGTGATCGGTGGATCTGGAACTGACTGTTTAACGCTGGTTCGCGAAATGTCACGGAAGCAAGAGTTGCCACCGTCTTTTATTTTCTCCAAATGGAAAGGACAAAAGCACAGAAAAATTCCTTAAAGAGATTGCTCTCGGTTCAGGAGGTAGGTTATAGAAAGGGAAGGTGTTAGCACCCTTTCTATCCATGGTTATCCATAGGCTCTTAGATACTTGCTCATTGTGTTTTCAAAAATGGTTTGTTTGCTTTTCAACTGTGGGTTTTAAAAAGTTTCTTTGAAAATTCCAGTTCGACTCTTGTATCGGTCCTCAAGAGTGTTTGAAAAATTGCTTTCGAAAGCTTTTTGAAAAGGTGTCGGTGTGAAAAGTATTTTTGAATTTGTTTTGAATTTAGAGCAAGTATCTAGAGTCGTCTACCTACCCTAAGGAATTCGTCTGTGTAGATGTCCTTTAAAGTAGTGCCATTCCACCATTGAGAGGTAGGTAGCACCACCGTTGGAGGTGTTCGGGTCACTTCGAGGTTCGGGACATGGTGATCACCAGAGCAATGGGAAGACACCTTAGAAGCTACCCTCATGCCAGGTTCCCGGATCATGAGGACTTACTAAGACATCCTCTACTCGACGATCACCTTTCGAGGCAAGGCAACAGTGAGGCGTACCCTAGGGGTGGTGTGTGATTTGTGTGTCAAATTCATTTATTTTTGTCTTGTCAGGTCAAAATGATCTAAGCGTTTGTTTTTATTTTTTGCCATTCATTCTTGCATGCATTTATTTAACAGTAAAAAAGAGTGCGGAAAGATAAAATTCCTAAACTATTACAAAAGGCGCGGGTCCACATCGCCAAAATTTCCAGGACCCGATTTGACAGAAAAATAAAGAATTAAAGTGCGAGGAATTTAGAATGTCTGAGTTTACAAGGCTTTGGGAGAGTTACATAAATAATTAAAAGAAACGAGATAAAACGCGCGAATTGAAATAAGATTGGAAACGAGGGCGTTGGACCCTTTTTAATGAAATTAAATTAAATTATTAAATTAATGAAATTAAAAAGAAAGAGAAATTATTTTTTGAGATTTTTTGCATTTTATTAATTTTTAGGAGAATTAAATGAAAAGAATATTAACCCTAATTCTAGTTTTTATTTATTTATTAAGAAAGAAAGTATTTAAAGTTAAACCTAAGTTAACCTAATTAATTACATGGTAATTTAATTACAAAAATAAATAATATTTAATTATTAATAATGGTGAAAAAAAGAATAAAAGTAATTAAAATAATTAATCCTAATTTCTACAAATTTTTGAGTTAACTAAGAAAATGCTTGAATTAAACCTAATTTAATAGCTAAAATTAATGAACAATATTTATTTACAAAAATATTAGTTAAATAACAATATATTTATTTATTTACAAAAATATTAGTTAAATAACAATATATTTATTTTTGTCTTTTTCTGATTTTTTATTGTTTTTATATTTTTATGAAAGTAATAATTAAAGGAATTAATAAATAAAAGAAATAATTGAATAAAAAAAAATAAAAAAAAATAATGAAAAGAATATTGCAAACCTAGGGGGTCTGTCCCCAAATAGGAGGTTTTTGCTCAGCAATTTGGGCCCAATTGTCCCTGGCCTTGTGGACTTTTTAGGATGCGTGTAAGTGCGTTGACTGAGGTTTACCATGCTCTCCAGATCTGGTCCCTTGGATTGGTGAGATTGGCCAAGTGGCAAGCTGGATTTGAGAGATGCATGATGGTCTTCAAGGCATAATCTGCATGGGATTAGACTTATAGAAAAAATATTGAAAGAGAATGGGGACCTGGGGTTCGAACCCAGGTCCTAGGAATTAACATACACACGCCTTGCCAACTGCTCCAATTGGTTTCTTTGTATATCATATAAACAACAAACATTATAAAATAAAACAAAAGTTAGTGCCTGTTTCCGCGCGAATTTTTAAATGAACCAATCAGTGGTGGCCACCTAATCATCTTCTCCGTTTTGTTCTTTTTTCCTGAAACAAAAGATGGTTAGCGGGGGTTTTGAACCCCCCCAAAACATGCTTGATTTAATAATAGCGATTAGGCCGTCCGGTCACATAAATTAGGCGCGAGGGTCGTTTCCAAATCGTCCAAGCCTGCTGGTTTCATTCATGGTGTTGGCATGTCCTAATTTTACCAAATTTGGAAATGCCCAATTTAGAATTCAAGGAACCCTAGCCTGTATCAATGGTGGAATCGCGTATAGTACATGAAAACTCAATTAAATTGTATAGTCAGCTTCAGAATTAAACAATGAACATAAATCAAATGTTAAAAATTACTAAAGATGCATGAATCGTGATGCAAGAATGTAAAATATTTTCTGTACAGGTCACGATGATTCTCACGTTTCTTGGTGTTAGAGCTTATGGTTTTGATTTGAAAACCTTCCTTGAAGCCTCAGGAAGGTGATGGAACAAGTCTCTTTGCTTGAATCGACCTGTAACCTAGTTTCCAGTTTCCAATTTTTTTGCAAAAAAACTCAAGTTTCTCTATGCTTTTCTGGCGCAGCTTGGACCTCTTGGGCACGAGGGTTTGCATCCATATATGTATGTGAGTGATTAGGGTTTGTTTTCTTGTCCAAGGAATCAAGGAATTGATGTATGGATATTGATTTTTATGGCAAAATATTGTCCAATCTTTTCATGCATATTTGCTACCAAATCATGACAAATCATATTGATTCTTTCCAAATCTAACCATGCACGAAACATTGAGTGTATATCATGCATAAAAAGATTTTTAAAGTTAGGTTTAGTATTTTTCACCTATTTATTTTAATTAAATGAATTATTAATAATTAAAAATCCAAATAAATAAAATAAAATGATAAAAAACTTCCCTTTGGGCCAAATGGTCGTGCACATGCCTTGGATGATGAATTGTGGAAGAAAAAGAGGCCCATTAGCAATTTTAGGTCATTTGAAGCAATGTTGACTTTTCAAAATATCCAAAAATTTCCCAACTTCCACAAGGCATAACTTGCTCAATGTTTAAGCTTTGCTCATGTTCTTGGACATTTTGGAAAGGTCTTTGAGTCCTCTAACCAATTCCTTTGGTCCCATGTCATTTTGATTTACCAATATCAAGTTATGGCCTTTGACTTAAAGTCCCTTTTTGTTGACTTTTGAAAATGACCTATAATGTTGAAATTGATAACTTTTTGTGAGAGCATTTCTTGGACTTGAAGTGTGAAGAGGAATTGTAGGAAATGTCTTTATCTTCAAAATGAGCTTTGGATGGAATTTTTATGATAATCCATGTGAAAGTTATGCCCTGGTCAAGTTACAGTTGACTTTTTCAACTGTCCAAATATGGAAACTTTTGCATCTTGAGACTTTTTGAGCCAAGCTTTGAGAATCATGATCAAGCATTGATCAAATGATGTTGGTGACTTCAAAATGAGATGTTGACCAAAAATTTGGGCTTTTGACTGTCAAATGACCATTTTGCCCCTACAGTTGACTGTAGTGCAATTCGGGTTTTTGACTGTGTAATTTTGTGCTGTAAGTCTTGAAACTTGGTATGAGGATGCTTGAACATGTTTATTGGCATGTGGGACTTGATTGGACCCTTGGAAACTTCATTTTCTTTGTCAGAACCAAAACCCTAATTTTGACTGTTAGGAGGCCCTTGAACTGTGCAACCCTTGGGGAGATTTTGAAGCTTTGACTTGGCAATTCTTGGAGAATATGGGAGGGCAAATTTTGGGGTACAACACATATGATATCTTTCTAAACCATCCAAATCATGCTATTTTGCCTCAATTTGCCTTGATTCGATTTGATCTGATTAGGCCAGCTTAATTAGATTTGATTCTTACCAAAATCAGATCAACAAATCAATCTTTTATATTTTTTGTCATTTATTTGATTTAATGTGATTTTTAATAAATAAAAACCAAAATAAAATAAATAAATAGAGCAAATAGTATATAGCTGCAGATTTGGGATGTGGACCATGTCCTTAACAAGATATAATCTTGAAATGCTAGGCCCATTTGACAAAAATGCACTTTTGAGCACATTTGACTTTTGGCAATTTTCCAAAAATGGTCATCTTTGGCAATGCATATCTCTTCCAATTTTAACCCTAGAGAGGTGTTATTGGACTTTATAGAAAGCTTAGGATGTCCCTTAAACAAACTTTTTGGTTTCATCTCAATTGGGTCTTCCATGTTCAGGTAAGAAGCTTTGACCCAAAAGGTGTTTTTGTTGACTTTTCAAAAGGACCTATAATGTAGAAATTCATATCTTTTTATGAGTGCATTTTTTGAACTTTAGGGATGAAGATAAGTTTTAGGAAATTATATTATCTTCAAAATGAGCTTTGGATGAGAAATTTATGATAAAGTATGAGAAAGTTATGCTTGGTCAAAGTTTGGTTGACTTTTCTTAAGAAACCCTAATTTAACAACTTTTGAGTTTTGATGAATTAGGAGCATTCCTTGAGGAATCATGATCAACCCTTGATCAAATGATGAATATCACTTCAAAGTGTTGATGTTGACCAAAAATCTTGAAGTTTGACTGTATGTGGGTCATAGTTGACTTTTGACCTAATATAGTCGATTCTCAAGCATCTGAGCAGTTGACTGAGCAAACTTCTTATGCAAGGCATGAAACTTGACATGTATGATCTTAGGAACATATTAGGACCGTGGAAAGGATTTGAGGCCTTTGGAGTACACCCATCTTGATGAAAATGGAAACCCTAGTTGGAGATTCATTGCTTTAGGAGAGGGTTTGTCTGATCAACTCTTGGGCATCCTTGAGCAAGTGGTGGGTCTTAATCCACATGTGTTGAGTAAAATGGGAGGGCAAATTTTGGGGTACAACAACTGCCCCTGTTCAATCTTCTTAGACCTGAGGGTATAGATTGACTTGTCTGCCTTCCGTGATCTGAAGGTGGAAGATGATTGAACACTAGAGTGCCCAGAAATTTGCACTCGCTTGAAGTAAATGTCGATCGATAATATCGGGAATGGGCTTACAAATGCCATTTTGGGGGTGACGGAGACCCGTCAGGTATGGCCTTAAAGATGCCATCTGGAGAAGATATCGGTTGCATAAGAGATTCTTTTGCGAGAATTCCTGTACCTGCCGCTGAGGAGGACTTCACCGAGGAAAGTTTATTTGTTGTTTTGGGAGATAGAGTATAGGAACTTCGATTGTCCATTACTCAACTGGGGAATTAATTTTTTATTGAGGATGTGGAAGTGAACTGTATATCTGTTCAGGGTCCAGGGCGTACAATGACTTATTGGGGAAAGGTGAACTCGACCGTAACTGGTCGGGTCCAGGTCTTACCGTGTTGTAAACTGTTATCTGAAAACAAGAGAGAAGGAACCTGGATAGTAGGGTTGCTTCGAGGTGAAATCCTGGATAATAGGTCTTATGAGAAGGAACCTGGATAATAGGGTTACTTCGAAATGAGAGCCTGGATAATAGGGCTATGAGAAGGAACCTAGATAGTAGGGTTATTTCGAAATAAGAGCCTGGATAGTAGGGCTATGAGAAGGAACCTGGATAGTAGGGTTACTTCGGGACGAAAGCATGCATAATAGGGCAATGAGAAGGAACCTGGGTCGTAGGATTACTTCGGGACGAAATTTTGGATAGTAGGGCTATGAGAAGGAACCTGGGTGGTAGGGTTACTTTGGGATGAAAGCCTGGATAGTAGGGCTATGAGAAGGAACCTGGATAGTAGGGTTACTTCGAAATGAGAGCCTGGATAGTAGGGCTATGAGAAGGAACCTGGATCATAGGGTTACTTCGAAATGAGAGCCTGGATAGTAGGGCTATGAGAAGGAACCTGGATAGTATGGTTACTTCGAAATGAGAGCCTGGATAGTAGGGATATGAGAAGGAACCTGGATCGTAGGGTTACTTCGAAATAAGAGCCTGGATAGTAGGGCTATGAGAAGGAACCTGGATCGTAGGGTTGCTTCGGGATGAGAGCCTAGATAGTAGGGCTATGAGAAGGAACCTGGGTGGTAGGGTTACTTCGGGATGAAAGCCTGGATAGTAGGGCTATGAGAAGGAACCTGGATAGTAGGGTTACTTCGAAATGAGAGCCTGGATAGTAGGGCTATGAGAAGGAACCTGGATCGTAGGGTTACTTCGAAATGAGAGCCTGGATAGTAGGGCTATGAGAAGGAACCTGGATAGTAGGATTACTTCGAAATGAGAGCCTAGATAGTAGGGTTATGAGAAGGAACCTGGATCGTAGGGTTACTTCGGGATGAAAGCCTGGATAGTAGGGCTATAAGAAGGAACCTGGATAGTAGGGTTACTTCGAAATGAGAGCCTGGATAGTAAGGCTATGAGAAGGAACCTAGATCGTAGGGTTACTTCGAAATGAGAGCTTGGATAGTAGGGCCATTAGAAGGAACTTGGATAGTAGGGTTACTTTGAAATGAGAGACTGGATAGTAGGGCTATGAGAAGGAACTTGGATCGTAGGATTACTTCGAAATGAGAGCCTGGATAGTAGGGCTATGAGAAGGAACCTGGATCGTAGGGTTACTTTGGGATAAGAGCCTGGATAGTAGGGCTATGAGAAGGAACCTGTATTGTAGGGTTACTTCGAAGTGATAGTGTAGATTAGTTGACCCGTTTGGCTTTGGGAATTGAGTTTCCATTAGTCGTCTGCAGACGTGACCTGTATAACTGCTGGATTGTTGAAGATAATTGTCTTTCCTGAAAAGGTACATGATTAATTATATGCGATGCATGAAATGCATTGTGAGATGATGTTCTCAAAATAAATGAGATTATGCCGTATATGATATGTATGTGTACGTCATGATGTATGTACATGAAATGCTATTGGGGTATGTCTGAATCTGGGAAAATAAATCCCTGACTGTTGCTGGAGAATATAACATTCTTGACTGTTGTAGAGAATTATGGTTATTCTACTTCCGCCGGGGAATGGTGAACAGAAATGACTATGCTGGAGATTGACTCTTTATTGTTCATGAATATTCTATCAGGAAGAGATTATGTTTGAGAATAATTCTGCGGGGAAATAACTCTATTGGAGGATGAACTTCCATAGCCGAAGGGGTAAACTCTGTCAGAGATTGAGCCTCTGTATCCAGAGAAATAAACTCTGCTTGGGAGATGAAATTTACTGACCCGCTCGCGATTATGAAATTCGGCTAGGGGATATAGCTGTCAGGTTTTTAAATGACCCTGGCTGGGGAGGTTACTTCCTATTTCTGGAAAACCTACATCAATGCTTTTGAATATTTTTACTCTGTGGGGAGTGTATGTACCTATGATTGTGCTCCAAAGCTGTTTCTGTCCCGGCACCTGCTGGGCAAAGTAACTGTCGGGTTTGACACTTCTTGTTTTTTCCCCTGTTTCTGGAATTATGAGTAATTATCTTTTTGTTTCTTATGTAAATATTTATGAGCAGCAATCATATTCAAATGCATATGTCAAGAATAAATCATTGTATGTTCTCGTAAAACAAAATAGAAAAAGGGAAAAACTAGAAGTTTCTTGTGAAAATGATTTTATATTGATTTTTGAAGTTGGCCTATAATAGGCGTTTTTGTACAAGGAGGCTGACGCTCTAGTAAGAGAACGCCGCTATAAAAATATAAGCTATACAATTTTTTGTAAAAGAAAACAGCTATGTGAAACAATCCCTTGAGTTCTAACTCTGCTATTGCCCTCATGTCTTCGAGCGTCTCATCACTTTGCTACTTGGCCGAAGGTTGATTAGATTGATTGGTGCTGTCCGAGCTTGATAGTCGATACCGAAGTCTGGTCGCAAGATGATCCAATGGGACATAGTGATACGCTTTATATCCCTAACTTTTGCCTGGACTGCCCTTTCGGGTTTTCACTCCACCGGGATACTCTTTTTTTCCTAAGCCGCCCTTTTGGGTTTTCAACTTAGCGAGCTATTCTTTTATTTCTTTAGGCGAAGTATTTCTTAACTACATCAGCATTCAGGGGACGTGGGAACTCCTCGCCATCTATAGTTTCAAGAATTAATGCGCCTCCAGAGAAGGATTTCTTGACAACATATGGGCCTTCAAAGTTGGGAGTCCACTTACCCATAAAATCAATGTTAAAAGACATGATCTTCCCGAGCATGAGGTCTCCTTCTCTAATTCACGAGGTTTGACCTTCTTATCAAAAGCTTTCTTCATCCTCTTCTGATATAACTTCCCATGACACAAAGCTGTCATTCTCTTCTCTTTGATCAAATTCAATTGGTCAAACCTGTTCTGAATCCATTCAGCCTCTGACAACTTGGTTTCCATTATCACATACAAAGAGGGAATCTCAACCTCGATTGGTAGTACCGCTTCCACTCCATACACAAGGGAGAACGAGGTTTCCCCTGTTGAAGTGCATACATATGTACGATATCCATGTAAAGCAAAAGGGAGCATTTCATGCCAATCTTTATAAGTAACAACCATTTTCTGGATAATCTTCTTGATATTCTTATTAGCAGCCTCAACAACCCCATTCATGTTCGGCCTGTACGGAGATGAGTTACGATGGAAAATCTTGAACTCTTCACAAAGTTCTATCATCATCATCTTGTTGTTTAGATTCGAGCCATTATCGATGATGATTCTTCTCGGCACACTATACCGACATATAAGATTATTCTTAATGAAGCGCACAAGCAACCTACTTAGTGACATTAGCATATGAAGCATCTTCCACCCATTTGGTGAAGTAATCAATTGCTACCAAAATAAAACAGTGTCCATTCGAAGCTTTGGGTTCTATCATTCCAATCATGTCAATACCCCACATAGAGAAAGGCCATCGGAAAGAGATCACATTGAGAAGTGTTGGAGGCACATGAACCTTGTCCGTATAAATCTGGCATTTATGGTACTTCTTTGCAAATTTGTAACAGTCAGATTCCATTGTCAGCCAATAGTAACTTGCCCTTAGCATCTTTTTAGCCATCGAATGTCCATTGGAATAAGTGCTAAATGAACCTTCATGAACCTCATGCATCAACATGCCTGCTTCGTGTCTATCCACGCATCTGAGCAGGACCATGTCATAATTTCTCTTGTACAACACGTTTTCACTGAGGAAGAAACTACCAGCCAATCTTCTCAATGTCTTTCTATCTTTATTCGATGCACCAATCAGGTATTCCTGAGTCTGGAGAAAATGCTTGATATCATAATACCAAGGTTTCTCATCTGCTATCTCCTCTGTTGTAAACACATGAGTGGGGCCTATCCAATCTCTGAACTACAATTCAAGGTATATCATTCCAAGTATTTACTTGATACATAGAAGCCAGAGTTGCCAGAGCATCCGCCATTTAATTTTCATCTCTAGGGATGTGATGGAATTCAACCTTATTAAATAAGGGTAACAATCTTCTAGCATAATCTTTGTAAGGGATCAATCCGGGGGGACGAGTATCCCACTCTCCTTTAATCTGATTTATTACCAAAGCTGAATCGCCATACACATCTAGAATTTTAATTATGAGATCAATAGCTTCTTCGAGACCCATGATGCGAGCCTCATATTCTGCCATATTATTAGTTCAATCAAATGTCAACCTTGCAGTGAAAGGAATGCGCGATCCATGTGGAGTGAAAATCACAACACCAATTCCTTTTCCATAAGCATTCATAGCTCCATCAAATATTATACTCCAATGAGATTCAGGATCAGGACCTTCCTCAGGCAACGGTTCATCATAATCTTTCACTTTCAAAAACATCACATCCTCATCGGGGAAATCATACTTCACAGACTGATAATCATTGACTGGTTGGTGAGCAAGATAATCTGCCAACACGACGCTTTTAATAGCTTTTTGAGTGTGGCATTCGATATCATATTCAGATAACAGCATATGCTAGCAGGCAATTCTCCCAGTAAGAGAAAGCTTTTCAAAAATGTACTTGATTAGATCCATTTTGGAGATCAACCAAGTAGTGTGATTCAACATATACTGCCACAAACGTTTTGGCGCCCAGGCCAGAGCACAACATGTCTTTTCCAACATGGAATACCACGATTCACAATCAGTAAACTTTTTACTGAGATAATAAATGGCATAGTCTTTCTTCCCTGTTTCATCTTGTTTTCCCAGAATACAACCCATGTGTTGTACCCTAATTCCCCCCCCCCCCCCTAAGATCCATTCATCATACCATATTGATTCAATCACAACAAGATCACACTAGGGCTTTTGGTTATCCTCCCTATCTCTTGTATTGCTCTTTGAGGAATCACCAAGTACCTTGACTTGTTTTTCTTTTGTTATCATACATATTTTGTCTTGATTTTTCCTTTTAAATTAATAAAATGCAATGTTGGTTTGTCTTACTTGTTGCTAATGTAGGTAAAGGCAATGAGATTTAGCAAGTTGCTCCATGCGCTCATGAGTTTATTTCCATGCCCTAGTCAATAAAGCTTGAGAAGTTAAAACCTCACCATTGGAGTTGTTTTGGATGAATTGGTATGGCAAGGTTATTTTGGTTCACCATATTTCAAGGTTATCAAATTTGATTCAAAAGTACAAGGGGTTGATTGGAGAAGTTGTCATGCTTGGACAAGGCTTTGTTCCCATTGGTCACAAGTGCATATTTATATCAACTTTCAAGATATGGAAGTGGCTTTGGTGGCTATGAATTCTCATTTTCATCCTCAACAACTTCTATTTACAAAGCATTTTTGTTGGTACAAGAAGTTTGTTCAAAATTGTCAAAGTTCCTCAAAGCATTTTCTTGATCTAGGAGCTAGGGTTTTGAACTTCAAAGAAATATATCTTGCTCATATTTTGGTATTTTTGAGTGATTACAAAGACACCCTACTCTTTAAAGGGTTATAAATAAATCACTTCAAATGTTTCAAGGAGTTTTCATGTGGAAGAAGCTTGATGATAAAGAAAGATTACAAGTCCTCCAGATGAACCCCCAATTTCTCATGCGTGACTTCAAATGATCATAACTTGGTCGATTTTTATCACCTTGAGCCCATTATTTTTCCATAATGATCTTGAGGATGTGAACTTTATGCCTTCTTTTATATGCAAAGAGAGAAAATGGATGTAAATTTCCCTAAGGATAAAAAAAAATTATAGGTCATCTCAAGTTATTTTGCCAACTTCGACAATTCATAACTCTCTCAATTTTTGGATTTTTTGAATGGTTCAAGTTTCAAAATGACATTCAAGAGGTCTATTTCATTCCATATTTTTTGGTCAAGAGAAAATTCCAAGAGGAAGGCCATGTTTGGATGCAAAACATTATAGGTCATTTTTGAAGAAAAAATTGAAATATTTCTAAGTATGGAAAGTCAACTTCTTTTTCCCAACTTTGACTCAATGAAACTTTCAGCTCAAGCATCCATTTGATTCCATTATTTTTCCATTGCAAAGCTTGTAACCTCATCTTTCTAAAGCATCAAGAATCATGCCCTAAGACCCATTGAGCTGAGAATGCCATTGTTTTGAAATTGGTAACTTGAAACTGAAGTTTCATCACAAGTCAGATTTTGAAATCTTTGTTTTGGCTTCTAATCACAAGTTTTCCATGCATTTTTGCCTCTAAACATGTTTAGTGAACTTCCAGAATTGATTAGCACAATAAAACGTGCGTTTTGGATGAGTTTTGATCAAATTAGAAGTCACACTTTTCTTGTTTGCAACTTCACACGATTTCCCACCAAACTTCATCATTTCAGACGCTTGGACATTCTATTTGATTCCCTATAAATAGAGGGTCCTCCCCCATTCATTTCCTAAAGCTTGGATAGCCAGAATCACCCTGCCAAACTTGTTCCATAACTCAAAATTCTGTAACTTCGAAATCTGTTTTCAAGCCTTTATCAATCCAACTTTCCATCAATTTACCTTCCTTGATCTTCCCTGAAGCTAACCATATAATTACATTCAAGAATCGTGCCCTATATTGCTACATAGAAGTCCAATTTCAGAGCTCTGTAACTCAGCTTCAATAGGTAGATTCCTTCATCAATTCTTCAAAACTTTGATATCATTGTGATGCTCTCATTGCCCTGGTTCTAGTCGCAACACTTACTTTTATCTGGAAGCTTGTTTTGACTATGAAATTTCAAATCCCTTTTCAAAACTTCCCTTCCAAATTGCTTGAGCTACAATTTATATAAATTTGTCGCGAAGGTGTGGTTGTCTTCATCTTGAAGAGACGAAGCGAATGGCATAGGTCTCGTGCTCTAATTTTACAGATTGAGCAACCTGGTTTTGGGACTGGCTGGAGGTTGAAGATGACCAACGTGTCATCCTTCAACCAATGAAACAACGCTATTTGTTTTTTTTGAATTTCTGATTTACATTTGATTCAGTGCATTATTCACTAAAGTCCATAACATGCACAACGCGCCAGGTCCACTTGATCTGTTTACTAACGCGTTTTGACATTGATCAGATGGCCCATATTTTTTTGGTTTTTATTTTCTTTTCTGATTTTTATATTTAATTGTTTTAAATTTTAAAAAAATCATAGAAAATTCATTTTTAGTCCAAAAAATATGAAAAAGTTATGAAAAATATTTTTGATTATTCTCTTTCTGATTTTAATTTTTTCACAATTTAATTTTTGTGTTTTGGTATTTTTTAAATAAATTTTCACTTTATTTGAATTGTTTTATATGTTTAAAAATACTTTATACATTTTTAAATTCTGAAAAAATTATGGAATGATCCAATGATATTGTGACAAATATTGGTAACGTCATTTTATTTTTGTTTCCAATTTTGTTAATTTTTTTTAATCATTTTTGAATTATTTTACTCATTTCTTTTAATTTAAAAAATAGTTTCTGACTTAAAAAAATTACCAATAATTTTGAAAAAATATTTGAGCCCTTTTATTATTTTTCTATGGTCTCACTTTTCATTTCTTGATTAATTTGAATATAGTTGATATTTTTCTCTTTTATTCTCATTTTAAAAAACATTTTAAAAACCTTTTTAATGTGTATATTAAATGCAATATTATTTTGTGATTATTTTCTGGATGATCTTGGGTTAAATTTTTTGATCATGAGCTTTACTAACAGCATTAGGTCCATGGTGTTGAGTCTAAGTCCACAAAAATGGATTACTAATTTTAATAATATTATGATTTGAATTTAATTCAAAAGTGATTTGTATATTCTCTCCAACCTCTCTTCATCTCATCCCTTTCTTATTGCAATAAGTGTTATTGGAGCATGATCTCTATATCATGTCCCCAAACAAATGGTGCATAGATTGCTATTGACCGACCTCAAAATAGGTGCGACTTCTATATAAGTCCATTTACGATTGCTTAACATAGCGCTAAATTTTGTCCCGATTCGAATAAATGGTCATTCGTGGCCCAAACCTATGTTTGCAAGCCCAAGTATGTTAATTTGATCTCTTTGATCCAATAACTTTGAGATTCATTGTGTGGAGGCTTTGGTTCTACCAATCCTCTAATGGATCTACAACTCTTTTGGTCAATGCGGATCACTTAAACATTGTTGATCATTAAATGGTACTTGTGAGGATTCTAAATAGATGATATACTTGACAAAAAGCAAATGCAACTTGTTGTATGGAGGCTTTGGTTCTACCAATCCTCTAATGAGTTCCAAATGCAAGTTTCAAGATGGTCATCCAACTAACCACTAATTATTAATTTGTTTTTACTTTATGCCCTTTTATAATTTATGCACCATTTAATTTTAGCATTTACATTTCATGCTATCTTCATCTTTGCTCATTTGAGCATTTACTTTCTTGTCATTTTTATTTTTTGCTCATTTGAGCTCTTATTTTCTTTTTTGAAGACACTTAATAATCAACATGAACCATAAAAAGCTTTAATGATACTTGGACTATTTGGTTACTATCCTTGGCATTATGGAGTATTGGACTTCTTGGACTTAGGATTAGAAATCTTGGCCTATGTTGGAGACCTTGTGACCTTAATTAATATTTTGGTTTACCTCAAGACATTGGGTCATTTGTTTGCTTTGTGTGTAGGTTATTGTGATTACATACTTTGTTTGTAATCTAGAATTCACCCGTATACAGCCGTTACTCTGCCCAATTTTTGTGAAGACTTAATACACTTGAAGTTTGGTTCTCACAAGAGGTCTAGTATCATTGCTTGCTTGGTTTCAATTCAAAGAATGGGAATTCTATCTTGGCTCATAATGTCAAGTATTGGCTTCTGGTTAGTTAGATGGTTCTTATCCGTAGCTTTTACCTTATGCTTTAGGATAATCTCTTCTTCTCCTCCCATCTTCTTCAATTTCAAAAATCTTCTTCCTCTTTTTTGAAAACTCTTCTTTGTTCTTTAAACTTAAATTACTTTCATAATAAACTTGGACTTAGGTCCATGCATTTTCAAAACATTTTCATGAATAAAACCTAATCAATTTAATAATACCTTGACCCTTTTTTTGAGAGAAGGCTAAAAGTCAATCAATCTCATTTCAAACCATTTTTCCACTTTGGCTTTTACCTTAAAATTTTCCTCAAAAGATTAGACTCTTGTCAATCCTTGTAGTGATGCAAACAAATATACTTCTACAATGTATAGTGAAGAGAGATATTTTACACTTGGGTGTTGAGCGAGGCATTGTTGATTTTAAAATTCAAGCCATATCCTCCACTTTGAGATGATACAAATTCTCCTTTCTCATGATTGTGAGTAGTAAGTATGTTTTCCACACGGACAATGACGATGATGTCTTATCTCATAAAATCAACCAACACACTTGTGTTTTAAATTTTTTAAAGAGGAACTACGTGTACCCTGATCCTCTATTGCACGAAAGGTAGTACGTAGGCACTAAAGGTTCGCAACCGCGGCGAGTGCAAAAATCATAAAAAAATATGTTTCTTTTCTTACCTCTACCATCTATTTTACATACAACACTTTATAGCCAAAATATACATATTTTTACAAAGAGGTTCCTGCAGAGTACCGTAGATGTTTAGGGTGCTAATACCTTCCCTTTGCATAACCAACCCCCTTACCTTGAATCTTTCCCCCTCTTTTTGGGTTATTCTCTCTTTTCCCATTCCTTTGGAAACAATAAAGCGTGGTGGTGATTTTTATTTTGATATGTATGAGTCAAGTCAATCCAATGGCTTAGTCTTAAACATTTCTACCGCTACACCATTGAATTATCTAACACTGTCAAATACATAATCAATGGTCTTCCTTCAACATGAGGGAGCAAGATAGGAGGTTCAAGTAGATATTCTTTAATACTTTCAAATTCCCTTTGGCAGTCATCTGTCCACACACAAACTTGATCTTTCTTTAACAACTTAAAGATCGGTTCACACGTTGCAGTCATGTGGGAAATGAATCTGGAAATATAATTCAAACACTCGAGAAACCCTCTGACTTGCTTTTCAGTTCTCGACGCTGGCATCTATTGAATTGCTTTGACTTTATCAGGGTTAAATTCAATCCATTTATGGCTAACAATGAAACCCAACAATTTCCCTGATCGAACAACGAAGGTACATTTATTTGGATTCAAGCGAAGACGATACTTCCTCAAACGCTGAAACAACTTCAACAAATCTTCTACATTCCCTTCTTCAGTCTGGGATTTAGAAATCATATCATCAACATATACCTCAATTTCCTTGTGCATCAGATCATGGAATATGGTTATCATAACCCTCTGGTACGTTACACCAGCGTTCTTCAACTTGAAGGGCATCACTCTGTAACAGAATATTCCCCAAAGTGTGATAAACATTGTTTTTCCATGTCCTCAGGAGCCATCCTTATTTGATTATACCTAGAAAATCCGTCCATGAACGAGAAAACTTTGAATTTTGCTGTGCTATCAACTAACATATCAATGTGTGGCAATGGAAAATCATCTTTTGGACTAGCTTTATTTAGATCTCTGTAATCTACACACATGTGAAATTTTCTGTATTTCTTCGGCACTGGGACAATATTGGTAATCCACTGAGGTTACACTGATGTCACAAGAAAACCGACATTAATCTGTGTTATACGGTGGGAAAACTGACTAGGGTTTTGCGTTTGTTTTCGCAAATGTTTCGGTTGAGCAAGAGTCGCCACCGACTTTTTATTTTATCCTAAGGAAAGGTTTGAAAAGCACAGCAAAAAACCTTTGAGATTTTTCTTGGGTTCGGGGAGTAGATTATAGAAGGGGAAGGTATTAGCACCCCTTCTATCCATGGTTATCCATGGGCTCTTAGATACTTTCTTAGACCAACTTGCCTTGGTTTTCAATTGTTTGAAAATGGTGCTTTGTGTGGGGTTTTGAAAAATGTTTTGAAAAGATGCCTTGTATAGGCTACCCTTGTAACAATTCTTTACTCGAATGTTTTACAAAAGGTGTTTTGTCTTTTAAAAAAGATGTTTCAAGGTTTTTGAAAGTTTATTTTGAAAGTGTTCGTGAAGTGGATTTTGAAATAGGCAAGTGTTTTCTTGGAAAGTTTGACAAGTACTTAAGAGTTCATCTACCCTAAAATTTTCTCAAAGATTTTTGTTTATGTTTCAAACCTTTTGACAATTTTGTTCCACCATTGCATTTGGTGGACAATCTTGTTTTAGGAGTTTAAGGGGACGGGCGTGGGTCATCGTTTAGACCATAGTTACAATAGTGTTAAATGTCTTTGGGCAATTTTCTTTAAAAAGGGACTTGATCATTTTATTTAAGCAACATCTTGTGGGACTATGATCATTTTGATTGTTTGTTTTTTTACCCAAAGAAGTTCAACATGCAATATGATCCAATTATTTTAAGGCAACAAAGTGGAATACCCTAGGGGTGCAAGTGTGAATGTGTTGTCCATTTTTCATGCTCATTTATCTTGTATTAGGTCCAACTATTTTGTTCATTTTTATTCGCATACAAAACCCTAATTCTAGCATAGTATGTTTAGAAAGCGATAAAAGTGCGAAATTTAACTTCCTACGCTATTACATCACAATAATATAGGGAGGGGGGTACAATGTTCAAATGGGGAAATTTAGACAAGAAATTAAACCTAAAACTATTACATCATTTTTATGAATATTTACAAGATAAATAAAATGTATAATTCAAATGGTAAATAAAATAAATATGCAAGTATGCAAAAGGAATTCTTTATATGTTATGAAAAATGGTATTATTTATGTGAAATAAAAAAGAAAATAAAAGGGATATCATTTTTGGAGTATTTTTGAATTTAGGGCAAAAACCCTAGTTTTTATTAAACAAAATGCATTATTTATTAACATATACAATATTTATTATTTACATACAAAAATAAAATAAAATATGATATATTTGTAAAAAGGCATTTTTTAGTATTTAAATATTAAAAAATAAAATATGTACATTTTTGGTATTTTTATCCTAGGTATACTAATATACTTATTTATTTACATTATTTATAAAATATGCATTATATATATATATTAATAATATTTAGTATTAAAATAAAAAAATAAAGAAAGTATTTTTCTATAAAATATTTTCAGGGAGTAAAAATAAAATAAAAATGTATAAAAAGTGTATTGGTATTATTTTAATATTTTAAACAAAAGAAAGTATATATATATTTATTTATGTACACACTTAAGAAATAATCAAATAAATATGCAATAAATTCAAAAAATGATGGGAAAAATATTTTTATGCTTTTAATATGCTGAGAAAAAATAAATGAACCAATCACAAAAAAGCAAAAAGTCAAAATATTAAAAATGAAGCAAATGGGCTCAGGGGGTGTGAACTTAGAAAAGTGGTGTGAATAGAAAATGCACACAAGCCCAGCCCAGATCACTTCTTCTTCAACCTTTGGACAAAAAACGTGCGCCTGCAAGCTTCATTTGAAATCCTGATTCTTTGATTTTTTGAACAAACTTCCAACACAAAAGATGTTAAGCATGAAATCACGATTCTAACCATATGCATAACTTGATCTAACTCTCTAAGATGAGGGAGAATTTCTTCTCCCCCAAATCCTAACCTAGTTTTTCTGCCATTTTCAAACTCCAAATTCTCTCTACTCAGGCAAAAGAAATGAAAAGTAAAAGAATGTACATGTTCAGTGGCATGAATAGGACATTGTTTCTTCACAAACTTAAGACTAATGATGCATAATAAGAGAGATACGAGTTCAAAAAAACTACCTGTTCAGCTGAAGTTCCAACTGGCAAATGGGGAGCTTACAGTGCAAGATACTAGTTGGTATAGCTTCCTTGAGGTGTGGTGATGCTGTTCCAATACATACTTTGCCTTGAGACACCTTGAACTGAGCTATAGAACTTCAACTGCAAAATGGAAAAGTGAAAATGGTGGAACTTGTTAGAGGAGTTACAGGTCGTGTTTCAAGGCATGGTTAGCTTGCATATGTGCTAGGGAATGTGTATGAACTGATTTTGGCAAAAGAGCTTGAAGGAAATGGAAGATAGCACTCAAACTGCAGGCTTTGCCCTGTTTGTGCAGTTTGAGGGTGATTATGGCAATGGGAGTGTTTGAGAGGTGAAAGGGTCGTGTATCAGCTTGGTTATGACCTGTGTAATGTGTTTGATAACTTAGTTCTTGTGTGTCTAAGCTGAGATGGATGTTGTGTGATGTTATGGCACTTTTCTTCACTCTTAAGCAACAAAATGCAACTTGATGGTTTAGGTCAGTAGGGGACCTCTAATCCTGCTGCAAAGCTTCTCTTGATCATAGCAATTTTGTCCATAATCTTGTGCCAAAGAGATTTAACTTGTACTTGCTTGATTTACCAATTGGACATAAAGTGAACTTTTGCAAAAATGGATAGTTCACTTTATCTAAAAATGGATTAGGCTTGTGTACAATACTTGAACTCATAGAATAACACCTTGACACAATTAACAAGCATTAAATTATTGAGTGTAACTTGGTTTAAGGACCTGTAATCTAATCTAAAGCATGCCGAGTTCAAATTGCAAGGTTATGAACATGTATCTTGGTCATGAACAAAGTGGTTTTTTGCTATATTGTGAAATTCGATTCTCTCTAACCATGAGGTTATTTGAGAAGTTCTTGGACATTTTGGAAAGCTTGGAATGTGTACTACAATCCATATTTGAAGTGAAAATTGAAATTCCAAGTGGAAGTGTATGGAAAATGGCCTTGAAGTGGGGTAGAAAAACTTGTCAAAATAGGTCAAAAATTCACTAAGTTAAGAATGGTTTAGTGCCCTTATTCAAAAATTTGTAACTTGAGATGCAAGCTCCAAATGAGAAAACTTTGTGAATCAAAGTTGTAGATTATGCAACAAGCTACAACTTTCATGTTTGGACTTTTGTTTGAATCCAAATGGATCATGGTGAAAAAGTGGGGCAAAGTTGAGAAAAAATTAGGGTTTTTCATAACTTAGAAAAATTCTAAGTTATGAAAAATTCCATTTTAAACCCTAATTTGCATTTTGAGATTTCTTGGTGAACAAGTTTCATGATTTGGCATGTTTTGATGAAAAATGAATCTTGACTCTTGATTTTGACCAAAAAGTCAAAGTTTGACTTTTCAGTATACAGTCAAAATTGATCAATTGACTGGGAAATTCAACTGTCAATCTTGTGTACTTGGGATCTTTTGAGTTTGTTGAGCATGTCAAGATAATTCCATGGGGTCCTTGAGTCCATATATGAGCTTGGTTTGCCATTGGCTAGGTCAAACAGTCAAAAATTGCCTTTGTGCAGTCAAAACCCTAAAATGACCATTTTGCCCTTTTGGTGATCTGATCAAATTTCTTATGGAATTGTGATCCAAACTTGATCAAATGGTCCATGTGAGTTCATAATGTTGATGTGGGTCAAATTTCATGAGGTTTGACTGTCAATTGGCCACAGTTGACTTTTTCCCCAATACAATTGATTTCTAGGTCAACTGTCCAATTGACTGGGCAAAGCTTGGAATCAAGACTTGAAACTTGATATGGGTAAACTTGGGAGTCCAATATGAAGCATGAAAGTCATCTTGGGCATTTTAGGTCAAAGCATCTTTGGGAAAACACAAACCCTAATTTGAGTCAACAGTGCAAGGAGAGGTCTTGAGCAGATGAAACCCTAACTGGATCTTGAGCTTCAAGGGCTTTGTGGTGAGAAATCAATGAGAAATGGGAGGGCAAATTTTGGGGTACAACAGTTGCCCCTGTTCAATCTTCTTGAATCCGAAGAGTTAGATTGGCAAGCTTGCCTTTCGTGACTCGAGGGTAAAAGGAGATTGGACACTAGAGTGCCCCGGAAATTTGCACTCGTCAAAGCAATGGATGCGGGAATGGGCTTAGAGATGCCATTTGGAGATGGGCTTAACGATGCCATCTGGGAGAGTGACCGAAATCTTGTCAGGGATGGGCTTAGAGATGCCATCTGGAAGGGAATATCAGGAAAGTGTCCAAGCTTTGGACCATCTCCGAACTTGGGAGTCTGAACAAGCAATAGATTGACATCCGTTGTTGGGAGGAATCTGTAAACTGCTTTCAGTAGTTTGGAGAAGAAACTGAACAAGCGATAGGTTAACATCCGTTACTTGGAGGACCCGTAAACTGTTTTCAGAAGTCTTGAAGTTGAATAAGCAATAGAGCAGCATCCGTTGTTGGGAAGCGTCCGTAAACTGTTTTCAGAAGTTGCATCTGAACAAGTCGATAGATTAACATCCGTTGTTGGGAAGAATCCATAAACTGTTTTCAGAAGTCTTTGAAGAAAAATCTGAACAAGTGACAGGTTGACATCCGTTTACTTGGAGAACCCGTGAACTGTTTTCAGAAATCTTGAAGTTGAATAAGCAATAGAGCAGCATCCGTTGTTGGGAAGCATCCGTAAACTGTTTTCAGAAGTTGCATCTGAACAAGTCGATAGATTAACATCCGTTGTTTGGAAGAATCCATAAACTGTTTTCAGAAGTCTTTGAAGAAGAATCTGAACAAGTGACAGGTTGACATCTGTTTACTTGGAGAACCCGTGAACTGTTTTCAGAAATCTTGAAGTTGAATAAGCAATAGAGCAGCATCCGTTGTTGGGAAGCGTCCGTAAACTATTTTCAGAAGTTGCATCTGAACAAGTCGATAGATTAACATCCGTTGTTGGGAAGAATCCATAAACTGTTTTCAGAAGTCTTTGAAGAAGAATCTGAACAAGTGACAGGTTGACATCCGTTTACTTGGAGAACCCGTGAACTGTTTTCAGAAATCTTGAAGTTGAATGATTTTAGTCTGTCGACTGTTCTTTCCTGAAAAGGTAAAGAGTTAGTTGTATGCAATGTTATGATGCATGATGCAATATACGTGACATCAAGGTTTATGACATGAATGTGATGAATGCGCATGTAAGCTGACGAGCTAACTTGCTGAGGATAAATGAATCCGAGGTGGCCGAAGATAAAAACATCTTGACTGCTGCTGGGAAAAATAAATCCGTGGCTGCTGTGGGAGAAGAGAATTTTTGATGACCTCTACTGGGGAGTATCGATCCTAATAGACTCATGCTGGGGCGGTAAGACTGAGAATCTTCAACTTGGTGGGAAGTAACTCTGGCGACTTCACTCGGGAACTTAAGATTTGCCCTCTCAAAACTCTGTGGGGAGAAGGTTCAATGGTCTGGCTCTGCTGGGGATTGATAATTTGAAGTTTTAGCTTGACTGGGGAAACCGAAACTTAAACTCTGAGGGGAATTGAATTCTGGAGGGTTCTCTGGCTGGGGATTTGCAAAGACAAGTTACTGCTGGGGAATTTTGATGAACTCCGCTGGGGATGGGAAGAATTCTGGCGAGTGCGATCTTCCGTGATTGTTAGCTGAGGATAACCCAGTTATAAGCCTCTGGGAGGAATAACTTTGAATAAAAACTCGGGAGAGACGTTCGTGCTCTACGGGGAAATGCCTTCCAGAACCTTACCGGGGATAAGCTTCGAGAGTCTGCTGGAGATAAGCCTCAGGGTTTGCTAGGGTTGTGGCTTCCAAATCTCTCGGGGGGTTTCCTTTGAAAGGGTGTCAAGATATCCGTTTATACCTTCATCCTATCAGTAATCCTTTTTCTTAGGTTCAAATAGGAAGTGATTATGTTTCAAATGCATATGCCTATTTAACAAAACATTGGACGTTTCTCAAAATAAAACAAATAGTGCAAGAGAAAAAGAAAAAGGGAAATGACACAAATTTTGGGAAAAGTATTTGTATTGATTTTCTTTGAGTATATTTGTACAAAGGAGACAATCATCCTAGTAAGAGGATTTTGTCGTAAATATTGAAAGATTTTATACAAAATAAAGGATGGCCATGTGAAATAATTCCATGGGATTCCGTTCCGTTATAGCTTTCACAACTCTGAATATATGTCCATTCAATGCTTCGTTTGACGATGACTGGATTGATCAGAAGTCTGGAACTGGTTGATGAAGAGATGGTCTTTGAAGTGATCCGACGAGACATAGTCATACGCTTTAATTCCCTAAATTTTGCCTGAATCGCCCTTTCGGGTTTTCGATCCACCGGGAAACCCCTTTATGCCCAAGCCGCCCTTTCGGGTTTTCGACTTGCCGGGTGTACAGATTTTTTTCGTTTTTATCCCTAATTTTTGCCTGAACCGCCCTTTCGGGTTTTCGGTTCACCGAGATGCCCATTTTTGCCCAAGCCGCCCTTTCGGGTTTTCGACTTGTCGGGTTATTTTATGCGTAGTATCTTTTGACTATGTCTGCGTTCGCAGGGTGCGACAAATCGTCGCCGTCCATGGTGGTCAGAATCATAGCACCACCAGAAAATATGCTCTTGATCACAAATGGTCCTTCATATGTAGGAGTCCATTTGCCCCTGGGATCACTTTGCGGCAGGATAATCCGCTTGATTACGAGATCCCCGACTCGATACACTTGACGTCTGACTTTCTTATTGAAGGCCTTGATCATCCGCTTTTGATACGTCTGACCATGGCATATAGCAGCAAGTCGTTTCTCGTCGATCAGATTGAGTTGATCAAGTCGGGTCTGCATCCAATCATCTTCATTCAAACCTGCATCCTTCATAATCCTTAGAGAAGGGATCTGGACTTCCATAGGCAAAACAGCTTCCATGCTATAAACCAAAGAAAATGGGGTTGCCCCAGTTGAAGTACGTGTCGTCGTACGGTATCCATGTAGAGCAAACGGTAACATCTCATGCCAGTCTTTGTAAGTGACTGTCATTTTCTGAATGATCTTCTTAATGTTTTTGTTCGCAGCTTCAACAGCACCGTTCATCTTCGGCCGATAGGGAGATGAATTGTGATGATAAATCTTGAACTGTTCGCATAATGCAGTGATCATTGTGTTATTCAGATTTATACCGTTGTCCGTGATGATCCTGTCTGGAACACCATACCGACATATGAGATTTTGCTTGATGAAGCGGGCAACCACATTTTTGGTGACAGAGGCGAAGGAAGCTGCTTCGACCCATTTAGTGAAGTAGTCAATGGCGACTAGGATGAAGCAATGTCCATTGGAAGCCGTAGGCTTGATCTCTCCAATCATATCAATGCCCCACATCGCGAAGGGCCACGGAGCAGTCAGGACGTTGAGAGGAACCGGAGGGATATGAACTTTGTCAGCGTAGACTTGACACTTGTGGCAAGTACGGGAATGTTGATGGCAATCAGCCTCCATGGTAGACCAATAATAGCCTGCCCTTAGGATCTTCTTAGCCATTGTATGCCCGCTCAAGTGAGTGCCAAACGTGCCGCTGTGTATATCAGTCATGATCAACTCTGCTTCAGCTTTATCCACACATCGGAGTAATACACAATCATGGCTTCGTTTGTAAAGGATGTCGTTGCTCAGGAAGAACTTAGCAGCGAATTTCCTTAAGAACTTCTTGTCATTCACGGAAGCTCCTTCGGGATAATCTCTAGTCTCGAGATACCTTTTGATTTCATGGAACCAAGGTTGTTCCACTACTTCCTCGGTATTAATCTCGTGGCAATGTACCGGTTCATCCATTCTCTTGATGGTGATTTGGGGAGCCTCGTTATCCCAGTTGAGTTTAAACATGGAGGACATTGTGGCCAGAGCATCGGCTAGCTGATTCTCTTCTCGCGGGAAATGCTCGAAGGTAATTTGCTCGAAATGCGGCAATAATGTTAGGACCTGTTCTTTGTATGGGATAAGATTAGGATGCTTGGTATCCCAGTCTCCTTTGATTTGGCTGATGACCAAAGCCGAGTCCCCAAATACGACCAAAGATTTGATCCCCAAGTCTATAGCAGCCTCGAGACCAAAGATGCAAGCTTCATACTCAGCCATGTTGTTTGTGCAGCTGAAGCAAAGTCGGGCCGTGAAAGGCGTGTGACAACCTTCCGGAGAAATGAGTACTGCGCCAATACCGTTTCCTAGTGCATTTGAAGCACCATCAAAGTACAGGGTCCATCGGGATCCCTTTTCGGGTCCGTCATATGGTCCGTCACTTTCAATGTTGTCCAAATTCATGATGTCCTCGTCTGGGAAGTCAAATCTCATGGGTTGATAGTCTTCGATAGCCTGATGAGCCAGATGGTCAGCTAATACACTCCCTTTTATAGCTTTTTGGGTGGTGTACTGGATGTCATATTCGGTTAAGATCATTTGCCATATAGCTATTCTTCCAGATAAAGCGGGCTTCTCGAAGATATACTTGATAGGGTCCATTTTGGAGATCAACAAGGTAGTATGAGTCAACATATACTGTCTTAGTCGGCGAGCAGCCCATACCAAAGCGCATCAAGTTTTCTCGAGCAGTGAGTAGCGAGTCTCACAGTCGGTAAACTTTTTGCTAAGGTAATAAATAGCGTGCTCTTTTCGACCAGACTCGTCATGCTGGCCCAAAACACACCCCATTGAGTTATCCAAGACAGTTAAGTACATGATCAATGGTCTTCCTTCGACAGGTGGCATCAGAATAGGAGGTTCTAGCAAATACTCCTTGATTCTATCAAAAGCGGCTTGGCAGTTGTCGTTCCATTCAACTACCTGATCTTTCTTCAAGAGTTTGAAAATTGGCTCACAGGTAGAAGTCAGATGTGAGATGAATCTGGCAATATAGTTTATGCGCCCCAAGAATCCTCTAACCTCCTTTTCAGTACGGGGAGCAGGCATCTCTTGTATTGCTTTTACTTTTGCTGGATCGACTTCAATGCCTTTGTTGCTTACAATGAATCCCAGGAGTTTACCTGACCTAACTCCAAAAGTGCATTTACTTGGATTCAGCCTGAGCTTGTATTCTTTCAACCTGGCAAACAACTTCTCCAAATGCTCAAGGTGCTCTTCCTCTGTTTGTGATCGAGCTATCATATCGTCTACGTAGACTTCAATCTCATGATGTATCATGTCATGAAATAAAGCTACCATGGCGCGTTGATAAGTTGCCCCTGCGTTCTTCAGCCCGAACGACATCACCTTATAACAGAAAGTGCCCCATTGTGTGACAAAAGTCGTTTTCTCCATATCCTCGGGGGCCATTTTGATTTGGTTGTAGCTCGAGAATCCGTCCATGAAGGAAAACACCTTATGCTGAGCTGTATTGTCGATCAAGATGTCAATATGAGGTAGTGGGAAATCATCTTTAGGGCTGGCCCTATTCAAATCCCGGTAGTCCACACACATTCTGACTTTGCCATCTTTCTTTGGTACTGGCACAATGTTAGCGACCCATTGAGGATAGGACGTAACAGCCAGGAAGCCAGCATCGAATTACTTCATTACTTCTTCTTTGATCTTTTCGGACATGTCAGGCCTCATTCGGCGAACTTTTTGCTTGATTGGGGGACAATCTTCTCTTGTGGGGAGACGGTGAACCACGATGTCGGTGTCTAGACCCGGCATGTCTTCATAGGACCAAGCGAAGATTTCAACATACTCATTCAACAACTGTACCAAGCGCTCCTTGACTTTTGGTTCCAGGTTGGCACCCACTTGCACTTCCTTCTGATTCTCCTCGGTTCCCAAGTTAACAATTTCCAATGGCTCTTCATGCGGCAAGATGGCCCTTTCCTCTTGTTGCAGAAGTCTGGCTAGTTCCCCGGGTACTTCACAACCTTCGTCATCTTCATACTCGGCTAGATTGACCAGGTCTTCAGAGTTATTGAAAGATATAGCAGAATAGTCACCCATGGAATCCGGAATGGATGGGTACCTGCATTGGTGAGTGGGTGTGTGTAAGGGATAGCCATCCTTAAAAAAAATGCAAAAGGAAAGAAAATGAACATAAGCAGTGTATCAAATGAAAAACGTCCAATGAATCATTAAACATGGCATATGAATATGAAAAATAGTCAAAACCCTTACAAGTGGACCTACATGCCCCGGGCAAGGCAGGAGGTGAAAAGATAGTGTACGGATTGTTTGAAAGTAAAATATTACAGATCAAATAAGAAATGTTTAACAGATAAATTACTGATGAATAAAAGTGATGGGGACAAAGTCTTTAGCCTCCCAATTGCTCAATCCTCCCCTGACAGTTGGATAAATCCACTCTTCAATGTTGCTTTCCTTGTCTTCATCTTCCAGGGCGTTGATTCTGTAAGGAGAAATTTTGATTGGCGCTCTTTCAATTTTTGACTGGCGCATAGCTTTCTGGCCAGCGGCTGTGAAACCTAATCCAAACTTGTCAGTCTTATGTGGAAAGTCGGGTAACTTCCCCCATGCTGAATTCTTCCCTTCTTTAACTGCGGCCCTTGCATCCTCCAGAGATGCCATCCTGGCCATCTGTCTTGGTGCCTCGGCTGCCAACTTTGTTACCGCTATTTCAGGAAGAACTTCCTCGAAATGTTGAAACGGCGTCTCAATGAACTCTCCTTCAACTTCCACATACCGGAAAGAATTTAAGTGGCTAATCATGTACTCTTCTTCGCCGTGAACAGTAATGATCTTTCCCTTTACAGGATACTTCAGCATCTGATGCAAGGAGGAGGTGACTGCCCCAGCATGGTGTATCCAAGGTCTACCCAGCAGGCAGGAGTATGATGGACGAATGTCCATTACATAGAAAGTGGATCTAAACACCTCAGTACCTATTTTGACAGGAATTTCAACTTCTCCATGGACCATTCTTTTCGACCCATCGAAAGCTCTGACGACAATATCACTCGGCTTTAATTCCAAACCTTCGCAATCTAGCCGGTCCAAGGCCTTCTTAGGCAAAACATTCAGTGACGAACCGGTATCAACCAAAACATGTGCCAGGGTGGTTCCGCGACACTCGATTGAAATATGCAACACATCATTGTGGTTTCGGCCTTTAGGGGTTAGGTCGGCATCAGAAAAACCTAGTCCATTGTCCGCAGTCAGGCTAGCCACGCAATGTTGAAATTGATCCGCAGAGGTTTCCTGGGGCACATGAGCTGCCTTCAGAAACTTAATCAAAGCTTGAGCGTGCGCTTCTGAGCAAAGCAATAGTGCCAGCATGGAGATCTTGGAGGGGGTTTGCCCCAACTGTTCCACCACATCGTAATCACTTCTCTTGATTATCCTCAAAATCTCGTCCATTTCTTTCTTGGAGGCTTCCAGAATCACCAAGGGTGGAGCCCTCGTCCTGACGGGCTCATCTTGTATTCCCTTTCCTTTATCAGCAATGGCAGGAGAGATAGCACTAGGAACAACAACTTCTTCAATCAAAGGAGTTCTAGCAGAGAGCTTTACTGGTGCGGGGATGACTTCTTTAGCTGATGAGGGTCCAAAGACTGCTCTTGGAGGGGCAATCTCTGGAGAAAATATTCTCCCGCTCCTGGTGATTTTACTGGTGCCCGCAATGTTACTAATGCTGGCTTCCTCATCATCCGAACTTTCTTCAATTACTTCGACTTGCTTGATACCATGGTAGTAGATGTCACCACCATAGTTCCAAGGTATCGACTTCTCAGAAACATAGGGAACAGGCCCCGACATTGTTATCTTCAAAGGTATAGATTTTGCAGCTGGTGTAATCTTATCTGGCTTTTTGACGGCCTCAGAAAGATTGGCGTGAATGGTTATGATTGAGACATTTTCAACATGAACTGGAACAACGGAAACTTTTTCGAACAAAATTTGTCGGCTATCCATAAGGCCCTGGATGCCTTTCTTTAATAGCGGACAATCAAACGGCAGAGAGTGGCAACAATAGCAGTCTTCTTTACATCCCGGGAAGATCCCGGCCCTCAACAAATTCAACTTAATGGTTAGCAGTGGAGTAGTTAGGTCACTAATGTCAGCAACATACAGATCCTCCTCAATGGCATTGACATTTCGGCCGTGCTTCGGCATGGGTGCAGATATCACATTGGGTTTCTCTGGAGCATCAAACTCTACCTCCTTAGCCTCTATCAGGTCTTGGATTTTATGCTTGAGTGCCCAACAATCATTGGTGTCGTGTCCAACACTGTCTGAATGGTAGGCGCATTTAGCATTGGCATGATAATGCGGGGAGGACGTATTTACATTCTTCGGCGCCTCCTTGATGGTGGCAAGATTCAGCTTCAATAGATGGGGAAGCACTTGCGCTGGGGTCATATTAATACGGGTGAACTGCCGTTGTGGCCTTTCCACCCGTTGCTGATTTGGTCTGGACTGGTTATAGCGAGGCTGCTCACTTGGAGTGTTTTGAATCATTACGGCCCCCACAGTTGGCCGACGCTCCATCTTCCCTGCTCTTCTCTGAGAATAAACCATAGCTGTCTCCTTCTTAAAAGGCTTCTTCTCAACACTTGCAGCAACACCCTTCTGAATTTTTCCTGACTTGATGCCAGCTTCTATTCTTTCGCCAGTTAAGATCAGATCGGTAAACCCCGCGGAAGAGTTACCAATTAGATGATTGAAAAATGGCCCAGATAGGGTCCCAAGAAACATATCAACGAGCTCACGATCGGTTAAAGGAGGCTGCACCCTGCCAGCCAAATCCCTCCATTTTTGTGCATATTCTTTGAACCCCTCACTTGTTCCTAGTGACATACCCTGAAGTTGGGTACGAGTAGGAGCAAGATCAGAATTATACTGGTATTGTTTGTAGAAAGCGGTGGCCAAATCTTCCCAATTTCTGACACTGGTTCCTTCTAGCTGATAAAACCACTCCAACTGAGCTCCCGATAGGCTGTCTTGAAAGAAATGAATCCAGAGATTTTTATCTGCCGTATAGGGTTGAATTTTTCTCACGTAGGACCTGAGATGCATTTTGGGACATGACAGCCCATCATACCTCACAAACACTGGCACTTTGAATTTTGGGGGAATCACAATTCCGGCAACCAAGCCCATGTCTTCAAAATCCAAACCCGGTACCCTTTGCAATTCCATGGCAGCCAATCTGTCTTCTAAACCTTTATATTTATCATCAGCTGGAGGATACTGCTGGTCAGAATAATCTTCATCCTCTTCAACCTCTTCCTCCTCTGCATCAGACTCGGAAGGCACCGCAACTCGATCTCTTTTACTAGTCCCTTCATCAGAAGTAGGAGGAAATTCAAGCACCCTCCGAGCTTCTCTGTCAAACCTTCTCCCCAAAGTAGCCACTCCGACCCTCTTTTTCTTCTTCACTGGGTCTTTATTCTCCAAATGAGCCTTGATGTCCTCTTGACTCTTAACCAAAGTCATCAAGAGTTGCTGGAACTGTGCATTCTGAGCCTGTAGGTCTTTGACTGTTTGCTCGAGATCCATCCTACTGAAATAAACAGCAGATAGATAAGGAAACCTGGAGTGAGACCTGCTTATGCACATGATGAATGGTATGCTGATGTATGCAATGCGTTCAAGGATTTAGGACATTCAAAATTATTTCAGACAAAGAAGAACGCACGTCATATTAATAAGAAGAAATTTGTTAGTACATAAATGCCCCATGGGCCAAATGTTACAAAATAAACTTCTCAAGGCAGAAAGACATTGCGCATCCTCTTTGGTGCGATGTAGGTGTTGAGGGCCTCTTGCTCGTGGAGTCAGCGGGTAAGCTCTAGAACCTTCTTTTCACTGGCGTAGTAGCTAGCTTCAAAAGTGTTCCGTTCCTCCTTGAGCTGGATCCAACTTTTCTGCATTTCCTCCCATGATGTAGGCATGTCTGGATGCAGGATGGTGTAGGGAACCTCTCCTTCATTGACGGGCTCTTTAATCACTGGGAGTACATGAGGATAAGGCATCATTAGACTTTGGGCTCGGGCTCGTACCCACTTGAGATAGGGCTCAAGAGGGATGGAGTTCTTGTGTCCCAGAGTCTTGCTATCAACCTTGTTGAGTTTTCCCCAAGCTCTGATGAATCTTTGGCGAAGTCCTTGCGCATCGTTGTCGAAGTCAAAAACTAGGCTAGGAATCAACATGTCATGAGGGCCATCCCTCCGTGCATATCCAAATTTCCTCAAAGCTAGGCAAGGGTTGTAGGTGATACCTCCCCTAATTCCAAGTAAAGGAACATTAGGAAACTCTCCGCAACGATCGACGATGATGACATTTTCTCTGGACCGAGAACACCAATGCACATCAGAATGAGTAAGAGTCATCAATCGTTGGGACCACCTTGTACCTTGGTCATTCTTCAAGACAGATTGTGGAAGGTGCGAAATAAACCACCTTGCGAGGATAGGAGTACAGCACATGAGAACACCCCTCTTTCTCATTGTTCGTGTGTAAAATGAGTGAAGGATGTCCCCAAGCAATGTTGGTATTGGATTTCTGGACAAGAAGATTTTGACGGCGTTGACATCTACCAATTGGTCAGGATTTGGGAACAAGACCAACCCGTAGATAAGGAGTGCCACAATTTCTTCAAAGGCTTGCAGGTCCAATGAGTTCCAGCATTCTTGTGCCTTTTCAAACAAGAATTTTGCTAAGAATCCTTTGACGCCACTTCTGGTTTCCCAATGCCCCTTGATGTCAGATGGTTGTAGATGTAATGCTCGAGCAACATCTTCCGGCTTTGGTTCCTTTTCCGTACCGTTGAAGGGTAGTTGATTAAGGATAGGGATTCTTAGGAGTTGAGAAAACTCCTCCAAAGTGGGTACCAACTGGTAATCTGGGAAAGTGAAGCAGTGGTGAAGAGGGTCAAAGAATTGGAATAGCACTTTCATCATGTCTTCTTCAATGTTGGTGTTGACTAGGCTGATCAATCTACCATGTCTTTCACTGAAGGATGAATTTTCCGGAATTCTTGAGGTGATCTCCTTGAGTTGAGGAGAGATTCTCACAAGGTTGACTTGAATGGTGTTTCTGCGAGGAATTTCCATGTCCTACAAAACAAGAACAAAGATGAAGATCCAAAACCCTTGAAATGGTTAGTGAATGCATATGATGTTTTATGATGTTTATGATGTATGCACAAAACATATGTACAAGCAAATCACACCAAACCCTAATTTCAGGCTTGCATGGGGTTTCATAGGTAAGTACCCTCTTGAGTGTAGTTGGCTTAAAAACCTGTCCTATAAATAGTAACCGGGTTCTAAGGAGCTCAATATCATTGGATTGTTTTCAATGTTCATTGTTTTGGTTTAGCCACTTAACTAGCGACCAAAATATTCCAAGAAAACAACCCTCCATGAGTGTAGTATCGAGTATCTACCAACTTCGGACTGCACCAAAGCCGATCATCTCACTACCCCTAATAAAAGGCCAAGATGGTCAAGTAAGGTTCTAGGTCATTAGTGCTTAGTGACATCACTCAGCGGCCCCGTACTCTCCTTGATTGAACTCAAGGGTTACCGGTACTCACAAATATGTCGCACTAATATAGCTATTGCTTAGACCGTGTCGGTATACCCCGCACAGTTTCCACAATGTATTGCTATCTATGAATGTTTCCCAAAATCCGGGTGGAGGATTGTAAACCCAAACAATAGAGCCAAAGTATAAAGCAAGCAAATCAAACAATTAGTCATGCAAGGGGGTGATCTAAGCCCTAAGGTTACTCCACTTTAAAAATTTCCCCAGCAGAGTCGCCAGTTCTGTTATACGGTGGGAGAACTGACTAGGGTTTTGCGTTTGTTTTCGCAAATGTTTCGGTTGAGCAAGAGTCGCCACCGACTTTTTATTTTATCCTAAGGAAAGGTTTGAAAAGCACAGCAAAAAACCTTTGAGATTTTTCTTGGGTTCTGGGAGTAGATTATAGAAGGGGAAGGTATTAGCACCCCTTCTATCCATGGTTATCCATGGGCTCTTAGATACTTGCTTAGACCAACTTGCCTTGGTTTTCAATTGTTTGAAAATGGTGCTTTGTGTGGGGTTTTGAAAAATGTTTTGAAAAGATGCCTTGTATAGGCTACCCTTGTAACAATTCTTTACTCGAATGTTTTACAAAAGGTGTTTTGTCTTTTAAAAAAGATGTTTCAAGGTTTTTGAAAGTTTATTTTGAAAGTGTTCGTGAAGTGGATTTTGAAATAGGCAAGTGTTTTCTTGGAAAGTTTGACAAGTACTTAAGAGTTCATCTACCCTAAAATTTTCTCAAAGATTTTTGTTTATGTTTCAAACCTTTTGACAATTTTGTTCCACCATTGCATTTGGTGGACAATCTTGTTTTAGGAGTTTAAGGGGACGGGCGTGGGTCATCGTTTAGACCATAGTTGCAATAGTGTTAAATGTCTTTGGGTAATTTTCTTTAAAAAGGGACTTGATCATTTTATTTAAGCAACATCTTGTGGGACTATGATCATTTTGATTGTTTGTTTTTTTACCCAAAGAAGTTCAACATGCAATATGATCCAATTATTTTAAGGCAACAAAGTGGAATATCCTAGGGGTGCAAGTGTGAAATGTGTTGTCCATTTTTCATGCTCATTTATCTTGTATTAGGTCCAACTATTTTGTTCATTTTTATTCGCATACAAAACCCTAATTCTAGCATAGTATGTTTAGAAAGCGATAAAAGTGCGAAATTTAACTTCCTACGCTATTACATCACAATAATATAGGGAGGGGGGTACAATGTTCAAATGGTGATATTTAGACAAGAAATTAAACCTAAAACTATTACATCATTTTTATGAATATTTACAAGATAAATAAAATGTATAATTCAAATGGTAAATAAAATAAATATGCAAGTATGCAAAAGGAATTCTTTATATGTTATGAAAAATGGTATTATTTATGTGAAATAAAAAAGAAAATAAAAGGGATATCATTTTTGGAGTATTTTTGAATTTAGGGCAAAAACCCTAGTTTTTATTAAACAAAATGCATTATTTATTAACATATACAATATTTATTATTTACATACAAAAATAAAATAAAATATGATATATTTGTAAAAAGGCATTTTTTAGTATTTAAATATTAAAAAATAAAATATGTACATTTTTGGTATTTTTATCCTAGGTATACTAATATACTTATTTATTTACATTATTTATAAAATATGCATTATATATATATATATATATATTAATAATATTTAGTATTAAAATAAAAAAATAAAGAAAGTATTTTTCTATAAAATATTTTCAGGGAGTAAAAATAAAATAAAAATGTATAAAAAGTGTATTGGTATTATTTTAATATTTTAAACAAAAGAAAGTATATATATATTTATTTATGTACACACTTAAGAAATAATCAAATAAATATGCAATAAATTCAAAAAATGATGGGAAAAATATTTTTATGCTTTTAATATGCTGAGAAAAAATAAATGAACCAATCATAAAAAAGCAAAAAGTCAAAATATTAAAAATGAAGCAAATGGGCTCAGGGGGTGTGAACTTAGAAAAGTGGTGTGAATAGAAAATGCACACAAGCCCAGCCCAGATCACTTCTTCTTCAACCTTTGGACAAAAAACGCGCGCCTGCAAGCTTCATTTGAAATCCTGATTCTTTGATTTTTTGAACAAACTTCCAACACAAAAGATGTTAAGCATGAAATCACGATTCTAACCATATGCATAACTTGATCTAACTCTCTAAGATGAGGGAGAATTTCTTCTCCCCCAAATCCTAACCTAGTTTTTCTGCCATTTTCAAACTCCAAATTCTCTCTACTCAGGCAAAAGAAATGAAAAGTAAAAGAATGTACATGTTCAGTGGCATGAATAGGACATTGTTTCTTCACAAACTTAAGACTAATGATGCATAATAAGAGAGATACGAGTTCAAAAAAACTACCTGTTCAGCTGAGTTCCAACTGGCAAATGGGGAGCTTACAGTGCAAGATACTAGTTGGTATAGCTTCCTTGAGGTGTGGTGATGCTGTTCCAATACCTACTTTGCCTTGAGACTCCTTGAACTGAGCTATAGAACTTCAACTGCAAAATGGAAAAGTGAAAATGGTGGAACTTGTTAGAGGAGTTACAGGTCGTGTTTCAAGGTATGGTTAGCTTGCATATGTGCTAGGGAATGTGTATGAACTGATTTTGGCAAAAGAGCTTGAAAGAAATGGAAGATAGCACTCAAACTGCAGGCTTTGCCCTGTTTGTGCAGTTTGAGGGTGATTATGGCAATGGGAGTGTTTGAGAGGTGCAAGGGTCGTGTATCAGCTTGGTTATGACCTGTGTAATGTGTTTGATAACTTAGTTCTTGTGTGTCTAAGCTGAGATGGATGTTGTGTGATGTTATGGCACTTTTCTTCACTCTTAAGCAACAAAATGCAACTTGATGGTTTAGGTCAGTAGGGGACCTCTAATCCTACTGCAAAGCTTCTCTTGATCAGAGCAATTTTGTCCATAATCTTGTGCCAAAGAGATTTAACTTGTACTTGCTTGATTTACCAATTGGACATAAAGTGAACTTTTGCAAAAATGGATAGTTCACTTTATCTAAAAATGGATTAGGCTTGTGTACAATACTTGAACTCATAGAATAACACCTTGACACAATGAACAAGCATTAAATTATTGAGTGTAACTTGGTTTAAGGACCTGTAATCTAATCTAAAGCATGCTGAGTTCAAATTGCAAGGTTATGAACATGTATCTTGGTCATGAACAAAGTGGTTTTTTGCTATATTGTGAAATTCGATTCTCTCTAACCATGAGGTTGTTTGAGAAGTTCTTGGACATTTTGGAAAGCTTGGAATGTGTACTACAATCCATCTTTGAAGTGAAAATTGAAATTCCAAGTGGAAGTGTATGGAAAATGGCCTTGAAGTGGGGTAGAAAAACTTGTCAAAATAGGTCAAAAATTCACTAAGTTAAGAATGGTTTAGTGCCCTTATTCAAAAATTTGTAACTTGAGATGCAAGCTCCAAATGAGAAAACTTTGTGAATAAAAGTTGTAGATTATGCAACAAGCTACAACTTTCATGTTTGGACTTTTGTTTGAATCCAAATGGATCATGGTGAAAAATTGGGGCAAAGTTGGGAAAAAATTAGGGTTTTTCATAACTTAGAAAAATTCTAAGTTATGAAAAATTCCATTTTAAACCCTAATTTGCATTTTGAGATTTCTTGGTGAACAAGTTTCATGATTTGGCATGTTTTGATGAAAAATGAATCTTGACTCTTGATTTTGACCAAAAAGTCAAAGTTTGACTTTTCAGTATACAGTCAAAATTGATCAATTGACTGGGAAATTCAACTGTCAATCTTGTGTACTTGGGATCTTTTGAGTTTGTTGAGCATGTCAAGATAATTACATGGGGTCCTTGAGTCCATATATGAGCTTGGTTTGCCATTGGCTAGGTCAAACAGTCAAAAATTGCCTTTGTGCAGTCAAAACCCTAAAATGACCATTTTGCCCTTTTGGTGATCTGATCAAATTTCTTATGGAATTGTGATCCAAACTTGATCAAATGGTCCATGTGAGTTCATAATGTTGATGTAGGTCAAATTTCATGAGGTTTGACTGTCAATTGGCCACAGTTGACTTTTTCCCCAATACAGTTGATTTCTAGGTCAACTGTCCAATTGACTGGGCAAAGCTTGGAATCAAGACTTGAAACTTGATATGGGTAAACTTGGGAGTCCAATATGAAGCATGAAAGTCATCTTGGGCATTTTAGGTCAAAGCATCTTTGGGCAAACACAAACCCTAATTTGAGTCAACAGTGCAAGGAGAGGTCTTGAGCAGATGAAACCCTAACTGGATCTTGAGCTTCAAGGGCTTTGTGGTGAGAAATCAATGAGAAATGGGAGGGCAAATTTTGGGGTACAACAATATACTTTAGAAATTCTTTTTTGATCTTCACTGCCATATCTGGGTGAGTTCTTCGTAACTTCTGTTTGATTGGCGGGTACACTGGCTTCAGCGGCAAACGATGCTCTACAATATCCGTGTCTAGACCAGGCATATCATGGTAAGACCAAGCAAAAATATCCATATTGTTGTACCCCAAAATTTGCCCTCATGTTTTTCCAAGATTTTTCTCTTGCATAGGTGGTTATAAACCTTTGCCTAAAGACAAGGAAATTTTTCAATTGATGGTTAAGTATCCTTCGATTGGCACCTACAAAATGCCCTTCGATTGGCATCTCCAAAGTGCCTTTCAATTGGAATCTCCAAAATACATTTCGATTGGCATCTCCAAAATACTTTTCGATTGACATCTACATAGCATCCTTCGATTGACATCTGCAAAAGGCCTTTCGATTGGCCTCATGACAAGCCTTTCAATGGACATTGTGTCCAAGCCTTTCGATTGGCATGGAGAGGGATCCTTCGATTTAGTATTGTATCAAAGTCCTTTGATTGGTATTTGGACAAGGGCCCTTCGAAGAATTCCTTCCAGGCCATTCGAAAGAGGCCATCAAGAGGGCACTCGAAAAATATGTCCAGGCCAGATTCTTGCCTTTTTTACTCCCAACCCCACAAAAGTTGATTCGATATGGGTGATTCTTTTCGAATCAAGCAATCGAAGCAGAAGAAGGTTCAATCGAAGGGGGCTATGCAATCAAAGCTGGAGTAATTCGAATTGGGACTTTGAGGCCACCGAAGAGAGCAAATTAGAAGGGAGTTGGATTTTCAGGGGCAGGTCAGCTTTCGATTCTCATCATGTTGGAGGCCCAAATAACTCATAACAGGCTGGCAGTAACGTATGAAAATAGATTGGCACTTGATTGAATCAAATATAGCAAGTCTTTATGAAGAAATCAAATCAAATATCTTTATCATAATGGACCAAGATTTGATACACAAATATTGACCTAAATTCCTTTGTCTATATAAACCTTATGCTCTAAGAAAAAAAGAGGCGTGTGATCAAGAACACAAACTTGAAAAATCAAGAAAAAGTGCAAACACGAATTCACACTTAGAGGCCAATTCAAGACTCTTGGACGATCTCAATCATTTCCTGAGGTCATTAGCAAGCAAAAGCAATCAAACTCAAGCATTTCCAGGCCTTATGTCGCACTGTAAGTTACCCACGACATGGCTTCTTTTTGAAATCGAATAGCATCATTCTTGTACTTGTAGCATAAAATAATTGTATATTATTTCTCACCATCCTATTTGCAAGCTTTCTGTAATAGTCGATTGCATTTTCATGGCCTATATTGGATTTCACCATTATTAGGGTTTCGTGCTTCAAATTGGGATCTTCGTTTACAAGCAAAATTAGGCCATGAAAGGGCCACCAATGGACTCAGCAGGTCCAGACAAAGATGTCCATGACCTTCGTTTTCATTTATCACGCTTTTGTTGAGTTTTAAGATTTGCAGGACTTGTAGCTACGGACAAACGTCCGTAGGTAAAAGTTTGGAACTTTTACCAACAGATCCAAGGAAGAAGATGACCAGTTGGAAATCAACCATTGGCCTGTTCAAATTTTTGCGCGCTGGATGGATATATGTGGCTTTTTAATATATAATTATTGTTTTGTGTTATTATAACAACTAATCACGCTAGCTCAGCTGGTAGCCAGTCACTGGAACGTGCCTCAGGACCTGGGTTCGAATCCCATGTCCCCCATTCCTTTCATATTTTTTCCTTTCAGGTAATCTAGCGTGCTTACAAGCCTAAGGACCATCATGTGTCCTCATCATCCAGCCTGCCAGATGGCCAGATGGCCAAATCTAAAGGCCATCAATGGAGGAACACCATGGAGCCTAGTCAATGCAGAGCATGAGATCATGGAATGTCAAATAGACCTCTTTGTTCTGGGCCCAGAAAAATTGTTTTTCACACCCCCTCAAGCTACTAATCAGGCCCAAGTTTTTATTTCTTCTCTTTTATATTTTATTTCATTTAATTCATTTATTTTATTTTACTAACCAAATAATTATTTTCTTTTATCAAAAAATCACAAAAATAATACTTTTCACAAATTAGGTTTAGATTTTATTTTTTATCAAAATTAATTAATTAAATTAAATTTTAATTTTAGATAACTTTAATTTCTTTTGCAAATAATTAAAAATAATTAGAATAATTAGGTTTTTATTTCTAACTTAATTTTATTTTCTTTTTCTTAAAATAACCAAAACCACAAAAATAGGCCATGTAATTATTTTTATTAATTAATTTAATTAACTAATTAATTATGTAATTAATTTTAGGACCTAATTCTTTTCTTAAAAAATAATTAAAAACAACAAAAAACCATTTTTTCTTTTTGATTAGGTTAGAAGGGTCAAAACCCTAATTTCTTCCCGATCTTAATTTTTCTCTCCCGCTTTATTTTTATTTATTTATCATATTGATGTAACTGCCCACAGTTTGTAATAGTTTAATTAGGATTTTTACTTTTTCATTGATCGCTTTATTATTTTCAAAGGGTTTGTTTTTGGCTATGTAAATACCCGAAGCCTTGTAATAGCTTAGTTTAATTTCCGCACTTTAAATTCTGTAAATATTTAACTGTTAGATGTATGATATTAGGATGCATGACAAGAATGTATGTAAACTTTAAAACAGTTAGATAACCCTAAAACGTGCAAAGATAAATAATCTGAAATTGAATCACTCGCACATGCGCACTCCTAGGGTACACTCCCACTTGGTTGCCTTCGGTAAACGGTCATTGAGTATATGATGCTTTAGTGGTCGTCCTTTTGTCCAAAGATCAAAGTTGCCTCGGAAAGGTTGCCTCGGATAATTGATCTAAGACATTAGGGTTATTACTAAGATGTGCTAACATTGCTTTAGTGACCGAACGTCCCTTTAGAATTGACCCTCAAACTCCAACGACGGTGCTACCTACTCACTAATAGTGGGATAGCGCTGTCTAAGGGAAACGAACATAGAACGATTCTTTTTTCGAGTAGGTAGATTAGTTCTTAAGTACTTGCTCAATCAAAACAAACTTTTTTTCACACTTACACTCCTTTTCAAACAAAGTTTTCAAAAACACTTCATTACACTCTTGAAGACAGAAGCAAGAGTTAAATCGAAGTCAAAACAAAAACTTTTCAAAGCACACAAACACAAAGAAACAATTTTGAAAATGATGAGCAAGTACCTAAGAGCCCGTAGATAACTACGGATAGAAAGAGTGCTAATACCTTCCCTTTCTATAATCTACCCCCCGTACTCAAAAATATCTCGAAAAAGGAATTTTTCTGTGCTTTTTTCCTTTCCTTGTTGGATAAAATAAAAGTCAGTGGAGACTCTTGCTTACCGCGACATTTTGCAAACACAAACACAAAACACAAACCAGCATTCCTAAAAAACAGTCTCGGTTCTGGCCACCGTATCACACACATACTCTTTCAACATCTCAATCAACCAGCTCTTCACATCAGGATGCAGTAATGCTCCAATCTTGATTTCCTTCGGATCTTAAATAGATAACAGGTAATTTTGCTCCAATCTTGACTTCCCGCTCTTCACCTTTATTTTCTTTCATTGTTTGACTTGTTTGCTTTATATTTTGGTTCCATGTTTGGGCTTGTTTTAAATCCTCTACCAGGATTTGGGATACCTTATATGTAAGTAGCAATACGTTATGGAAACTGTGTGGGGTATACCGACATGGTATAAGCAATAGCTACATTAGTGTGACACATTTGTGGGTACCAGTAGCCCTTGAATAGTCAAGGAGAATACGGGGCCGTTGAGTGGTGTCATGAAGCACTAACTGAATTAGAACCTTTACTTGACCAACTTTGGCCATTAGGAAGTAGTGAGATAACCGGTTTTGGTGCAGTATGAAGTTTGTTGATACTCGATACTACACTCATTGAGATCAGACTTCTCGGGATATTTCAGTCGCCATTAAAGAGGCTCGTGTTGAAACCATTCCCAACAAGAAAGATCAGTGATATTGAGGTCCCTTAGAACCCGGTTACTATTTCTAGGACAAGTTTTGAGCCAACTAAACTTTAAGAGGGTACTTACCTATGAGACTCCATGCAAGCCTAAACCTAAGGACTTGTTTTCCTTGTTTGTATATACTTACTTGTACATAACATCATAAACATCATAACATCATACTCATTCTCACTAACCATTTCAAGGATTTTTGGGATTTATCTTGTAGGACATGGCTTCTATTCGTAGGAAAACCATTCAAGTCAATCTCGTAAGAATTCCTTTTTAACTAAAAGAGCTAGCATCAAGGGTCCCTGAGAATTCTTCATTCACCGAAAGACATGGTTGCCTCCTAAACTTGGTTACCTCTAGCACAAATGAAGATATGATGAAGGTGCTCTTCCAAGTCTTTGATCCTCTACACCATTGCTCCAATCTTGCCTTATCGCACGCGTTTCTACCAATGGGGTGGCTATACATCCAGTAACGTAAGTGAAACGAATTAAATATATAATTAACTCATTTAACTGGACTAGAGAAATGCCGAAGCCCTAGCTCCGGTTGTCTTCTCCGACGACTATGTTTTTTTGTACCTGCAAAATAAGGAATGTCAATGGTTTAAAAACACCCTGCCCCCCCTAATCCAGGCCTTGCGATTCCAATGGAAGCATTAGTTTGGGATGATTCGTGCTGGATTGTGAGATATGACATAAAAAACCTAAAATGGTGTAAACATGGTAGTTCATGGTTCGATTATCATCGGGACCATGCGATGGGTTTTTCCTACACATTGATACCTCATAAACACATTAGCAAGGTTAGTATGCATTAAAACACAAAGAAAAACAAAAATGCAAATTCATGCAATGTTAGAAACCGGAAAAGCATATACAAGGGTTTTCGGCCCTTTGGATCTTCAAGGCTGATCCATTATTACCCTACATCACTTCAGAAGTTGTTTGGGAAGGTTGGTATGCTTTGAAAGTGGCTGCAAGAGAGGGTTTCGATCTGCCCTAATTTTTTAGAAATTTGAAATTTTGGAATGGCTTCTTCTTGCAAGGATTCATCTTGTTATGTCTTAATGAAGAGGATATATAATGCTTGAATTAGGTCAAAAAATTGTGGGCTTGGACCTTGTAAGAAAGGCTTGACTTTATCTTATTTAATATTGAATTTTAATTAAATAAAAATAAAAAATAAAAAAATAAAAACCCAAGGGGTGTATGAAGTGATTTAGAGATTCACAATGAGGCCTATAACATGCGTGGATCTTGAAATATCATCCCATTTGCCCAAAAAGTTCAAGTTTGATCACTTTTGGTTTCATGCATTTTCTCAAAACTTCCCAACTTGCACCAATCATAACTCTCTTAATTTTTATCATATGAAGGTGATCTTGGACTTTTTGGAAAGCTTAATATGTCCTCTACAATCTCCATGTTAATCATTTTTACATTTGAAGATTTATCTTGACGTAAATTGCCTTGACAAAAAGTGTCTTTTTGTTGACTTTTGAAATGACCTATAATATTTTGGCCCACATCTCTAAAATGAAGCATTTTTTGAACTTGAGCTTAGAGAGACAAAGTTTTAGAGAATTGAATTTCCTTCAAAATGAACTTTGGTTGAGAAAAATCTGATGAAGCATGTGAAAGTTGTGCTTGGTCAAAGTTCAGTTTACTTCTCCTTAAGAAAACCCTAATTTGGTAACATTTGACTTTTGATGAATCTTGAGTTTTATTGATGAATCATAATCAACCCTTGATCAAATGATGAATATGACTTCAAAATATTGATGTTGACCAAAAATGTTGAAGTTTGACTGTATGTTGACCACAATTGACTTTTTGTCCAATACAATTGATTTTCAGTCATCTGAGCAATTGACTGAACAAACTTATGATGCAAGGCTTAAAACTTATCATGAGAATTCTTGAAGAAATATGAGAAACCATTAAATCCAATTGAGGCATTAGAGGTCTAATTTTCCTTGAGAAATACAAAATCCTAGTTGTAGATCCATTGCTTAGGAGGAGAATTTGTCTGATCAATTCTTGAGTAACCTTGAGCAAATAAAAACCCTAGAAGCATGAGAAGATACCTTGAAGGAAATGAGAGGAAAGTTTTGAGGTACAACACTCTTCAAATAGAATAACTTATAGAGTTTTTTAACTCCAGAACTAAAGTTGTTATGCAATCCACAAGTGTGTTAATTGATGATTCATTCACTGAAAGAGAGAAGGATGCCGGAGACAATGTTGGAACATCCTCTATGTAGAAGGATGAGGCAGTAAGAGGGGTAGTTTGTAAACTCTCAAGAATTTAATTAGTGAGTTCTCAATCTAATAAAGGTCTCTCTATTACAGGTCAGATAAAACAATCCAAGGATCTAATTTCAAGCCACCTTAATGAAGAAGACATCACTGAATCAAATAAGAAAATATCAAATTTATGTCTTGTTTCTAAGCTTGAACCAAGGATAAGCCATACTATTCAAGAAAGTAAGATCTTGAATTGCATAATTGGGTCAAAGTGGGTCAGTAGATATTTATATCTAAGAAACACTCTGATTTCCTGTTTCAATAAGAAGAAAATATGTGCTTCTGTGAATACTAGTGAAGCTGAGTATGGTGGAACAAGGAGAGGTTGTTCTCAACTGGTGTGGATTGATCATATGTTGAAGGGTTATAATGTCAAACATGATGTCATGATATTATATTGTGAAGATATGAATGATATCAGATATCTCATTCAATATGGCTGGAACAAGAACCTTAATAGTCATAATTAACTAATGAAGAATCTTATTGAAGGAAATGTTATTATTCTAGAGCATATGGACAACAAGGAACAACTTACTATTATGTTTAAAGCAAATCAAATTTAGAACATATGCAGTAGGACTGGAACTTTCACAATTAAGGAATTATAACAATTACTTATATGGAGGAATATAATAAATACTGCATCTTTCCTCTATTTTCTAGTGCTTGAGATGACTAAGAAAGTTGCTATTATTAGAAGATGGAACAAAGGATCTCTACAAGGTCAAAAGGCAGATGACATCAGGAAGGAGGGTAAAAAGATCTTTGATAGGGGCAAGAGGTGGAAGACCACCTGAAGATGTCCAATGATTTTGCGTGCTTCCATTTAAAGTTGTGTTTCCATTAAGATTTGTGCTTCCATCTGTGTAATGTGCATGCTTCTAATTTTGTTTATATTTACTCTATTTTTGTCAATTTTTGGCTAAAAAGAGAGAGTAAAGTGTTAGTGTTTTCTATTTGTCCTGATGTTATAACTGACACATGTCTTAACATGTTGATTAGCATGCTGATGGGAATGTACTACTGCTAAGGGAAGAGTGGTATATTGTTGTTGCTTGTTGTATGTAACTGTTTAGGGGGATCATGATTGTTTGTCATGCTTGTTGGTGCTTCTGCTGATATGCTGCTATTGCTAATGTCATGCTGCTGATGAGTTAGGTGTGTGCAGAATGTCATACCAAATGTTCTGACATTTTTCCTAAAGTATTTTGTGTAGCTTATTTTATCTTCTGCTACATATGCCTCATATGTGTGAACTTGGGTAGTTCATATTTGGTTTTTTAGTTATTTGAATTTTCCCTTGAGGGGGAGTCTTGGTTGTGTTTGACATGGGGAGTAATGGTCTTGTCTATAACTACATGTTATCTCTGATATATTTATATGCTTGTAGTTTATACAAACTTTACATGTTATCGTGTAGCTTGTATTGTGGTTTTATTCCTTATCTCCAGGATTTTTTATGTTATGGTTGTTTTAGCCAAAATTTGTCAAAGAGGGAGATTGTTAGATCCATGGTTTTATGATTGACATACATTTTGCTAAAATATGGTTCTTAACTGATGTTGAGAAATATATCACAACATCTTGACCAATTGTCATGACAGGTTCTGCTATCATGCTTATCAAACAGATGTTGAGCCAAATATCTTGACATCATGGCTATAGTACAGCAGGCGCTGCTGTTATATCTCTTGACAAATTTGATTTGATTTGATTTTTGAGATCCTTTTGGATATATCTCATTATTTTGTGCAGGTCAAGGAAATTTTATTTAGAAAAAGTGCAAATTTAATTTGATTTCATATAAAGGATCTTAGAGACTTTTTATGAAACCTTGAATATTTGTTCCTATTTTTGTGTGAAGATCTTACAGTTGATTTAAAAAGTAGAAGATTGGATTTGTTTGAAGAGTCCAAGCCCATACTGTAAGAGTCTATAAATAAGGACTTACTAAACCTAAAATAACAAGCATTCACAACAAGAAACCATGGGTGCATAATAAGGGTTTAGGGTTTTGAGAGGTCCTTTAGAGTTTTGTGTTTTTTTGTGTATGTCCCCCATGTATCTTCTGTTACATTGAGGTTAACTAATTGTTCTCACTCATGAGCTTTTAAGCAAAGAGTTGAGTATTTCTCATTATTCTCACTCATGAGTTTTTAAACAAAGAGTTGAGTATTGTTATTAGTTAAAAGCTTTTAAGAAAAACTAAGTATTTTTTATTTAAAGTATAATATTATATTTGGTTCTTTGGTTTTTGTCATGAATTTCTGTCAAAGTTTATCACTGAGGTGATTGTGGGAAGTGACAAGGAGATCTCGTACCTAGAGGATTCTAGGTAGAAGTTGCACAAGATAATGATTAGATGATAAGTTGTAAACTAAGATTATTCAGGTTTTGAACTAATATTATCATAGTGAACTTCCTTCCTAGCTTGGTAGCTCCCAGAGTAGGTGACGTTGCACTGAATTGGGTTAACAATTGACTGTGTTAATTTATCTTCAGCAATTTATTTTTCTGCATAATTTATCTTCTAAAAGTTGATGTATCAGGAACAAATGTTCTAACATCTGTCTTGACATTGTATGGTGTTGGGACACCAATCTTTACCTTTGTATTGCAAGTGCCAGAATTTCAAAAATGATCGGAAAGTTTTGAAGAAGTGAAAAACATAAGAAGGGGGGGTTGAATTGAAAACTTAAAAACAAATGCGCAATGAAACATTATTTTTATCCTGGTTCGTTTGATCTCAAACTACTCCAGTCCATCCGTCAAGGTGATTTCGCCTCTCTCCAACGAGGACTTAATCCACTAATCACAAACAGATTATAATCACTACTTTGACAACTGTCAAAGTCCTCTTGAGTACAACCACAATCCGGTTAATCTAAAGGAAAAACTGTATTAACCAAAGATACAAGAATTCTGTGTATAGTTGTTTTTCATTACAAAAACAGTTATCACAACTGTGATTATTTACACAAATTTAGAGCGTAGAAAGTAAGTGAGTAAGCTTGCAGCATTTTGAATTGTATTGTTGTAGTGTGTTGAAATCGTTAACGATTTGATCTCTTAGCTTGTTTATGTAGGAAAAGGAATCCTGTCCAACATTAAGCGTGATAATGGACATTTAAGCAGTTTCCATATTGAGAAGATCCTGTCTGAATGAAGCCATTGCATGAGATGCTGTCTTGATTGAATAGTAACGCTTCAGAATCTTACAACCTTTCCTGCTGCAGATGCTTCAGAACATTGATGACTTAGGGAAGTGAGGATCTAATTATTTGTGATCCTTCTATTCAGAATCAGAGTCTTCTTCACTTAAGCGCAGGTTCTGATCATCATTCTTCAACGCAAATTCTGATTACCTCAGCGTGAAAGCTTCTATAGCTTAACTTCTGATGCTGCTTTGGTCAGAACTTCTGCATACAAAATAACATAATTTTAGAATGCATATTTATTCTTTGTGTTTGTTATCATCAAAACTCTAACTAAGGGTTGTAGAATCAAACTATGTTCTAACAATCTCCCCCTTTTTGATGATGACAAAAACAAGAATTTTCAATGAAAAATAGAGAACAAAAATTTAAGAAAGACTCCCCCTAAGTTGATTACTTCCTTGAAGTTCCTTTTCGTCAGATATTTTGATGCATCTCCTATCAGAATGTGTTCCTGTTCAAATTTCTCAGAAAGTAGAGATTAAAATATTCAGAATGTTTGAGACTTTGTCCCGGTATACTATTATTGAAAATATCTTACTTTCTCCCCCTTTTTGTCAGGTATCAAAAAGCAATGTAATCAGAGCCAAAACATATGAATTATATTGAAAACAGAATGCAATGACAAGTTTCAGAAACAAGGAGGTAAAGATAAAAATTACAGATAAACAGTTTTAAAAGAAAATCTAAGGAGGGGGAAGACGTGTGAACAACACTTCCAACAAGCTCTTGATCTGAGTGCTTGACTCTTCCTGCTTTCCCAGAATGTCTTTAATTTCTTTTGTAGTATCTTCTTGTTTATCCAGAATACCCTTGATCTCTTTGTTCGTATCTTCTTGCTTATCCAGTCTGGCATGGATTAAAGCATTCTCCTTCTTCAACTCTTCCAGAGTTTGCATGACTAGAGAGGAAGCTGGTGTCTCTTCAGGGGTTGCATGTTATTCAGAATATTCTACAGCCTCTTCTGATTGAACCACTTCTTCTGCTACAATCATGTCTTCTGGAACAGTAGTCAGAGAGAGACTATCTGAATCTGGTTCAACTACTTCTGAAGGATGATGCTCTTTCCAGGGAGCATTATCCAACGGGAGGATTTCTTTCTTGCACGATTGGCTCAGAACTTAATCTTGGAAGGATTTTAGCTGATCACTGAAGTTCTGCTGAGCCCTTTCATAACCCAATTCTTTCAGCATCTGATTTTTAGAGTTGAGCCATTTTCTGAATCTTTCCCACAGAGAATCAGAAGCAGTAGGATTAGAAATCTCTTGGCTTGCTTGCTTCAAAGAATTGATCCATTCCTACATTTCTGTTTCAAAAATCAACAAACTCTTACTAACATCTGATTTGGTTGCGGTTGGTTTAGGTTTGGGAATGACAATTTTGTGAGAGGTGGAAGCTAGTCGATCCAGCACTTGTGGATCAATGACAAGTCTGAGGTTGTCAACTGGACGGTTGATGGGTGATGGAGTGGGAGAGTCAGAAATAATAATTGGTGTGTTAGGGGTGTTTGGTGGTGTGGATTCATATGATGAAGAGATTTCTGGAATATCATGAATAGTGAGAGGCAAGCGAACCGTAAGAATTTCTGTTATTCCAGGGATTGGGATAGTGGTATCAGAATCTGAAGGAGAGTCTTCAGATTGGTTTGCAGCAGCGTGTTGGGTTTCTGGTTCAAGAATTTCAGAAGATGGGTTTGCAGAAGGTGGAGAGAGATTGTCTATTTTCTGGTTATGGTGAGTTGTGGTTCAGATGTTCTGGTTGAGGAGAGTGTGGTTGTGGACTTTCTGGTTGTTGTTGAGTGTTTGGATTTTCTGGTATTGGAGAGGAAAAGTCTTGATCAAACAATTCAATGTCAGATAGAACTTTGGCAAGTTCTAGTTGATGATGTTCTGGGTTTGGATTTTGATTGGGGGAGTGAGGTTCATTCAAAAAGTTTCCTAGAGTTACAGATGGATCAAACTCTATGTCAAAATTTTCAAAAGTTTGGGGTGAAGGATTTTCTGTTGGTTGAGGGGGAATGGTTTCAGATGTGGAAATAGTTATTGATTCTATAAGAAATAGAAGATGGATTACCTTTCTTTTTTTGCAGATTTAGGTGCCTTCTGAGGAGATCCTTCTCCTGCTGTCTTCCTCTTTTTTTATTTCTTTAGCACAACCTCTGGAGCTGGCTTGTGCAAATCTTGAATGTTGATTTATGGAGCAGTCCCACCAGTCTTGCAAGCTTCAAGGTATCTGACTATGATTTCAGGTGTGGCATCTATCTCAGAAAATAGAGGAAAATCCTTCAAAGGGATTCTTACTGAGACAAATAGCTAAAGTGTTATCACAGAAGATAGGAATGCTACTCTCAAATATGTTGAAGTCTTCAAGTTGACTTTTCATCCAGAGCATTTGCATGCTACATCCAGCAACTGCTATGTATTCAACTTTTGTTGTTGATAATGCTATTGTGGACTGTCTCTTGCTGGTCCATGAGATAGATTTTCTCCGAGAAACTGGCAGCTTCCAGAAGTGCTTTTACGTTCTACTCTGTCTCCAGCAAAGTCAGCGTTACAGTATCCTACTAAGCTGTATTCATTGGATTTTCTATAAAAAAACCCAGATTAGTAGTACCTTTCAGATACTTGAAAATTCGCTTAACTGTTGTTAAGTGAGATTCTCTTGGATCTGATTGGAATCTAGCACATAAGCAAACACTGAATAAAATATCAGGCCTTGAAGCCGTCAGATAAAGGAGAGAACCAATCCTACCTCTGTAGACTTTCTGTTCTACCTTTTTACTTACCTCTTCCTTTTCCAGAATGCACGTGGGGTGCATTGGAGTCTTTGAGGGCTTACATTCTGAGAGATCAAATTTCTTCAGAAGTTCTCTAACATACTTGCTCTGATGAATGTAAGTTCCTTCTGGAGTTTGGTTTATCTGAATGCCCAGAAAGAATTTAAGTTCCCCCATTAAGCTCATCTCAAACTCTGCCTACATGCACTTAGCAAACTCTCTTCCCAGAGAGGGTTTAGTAGATCCAAAGATAATATCATCTACATAAATCTGACATACTAAAATTTCATTCTTAAATGTCTTACAGGACAAGGTTGTGTCCACTTTCCCTCTGGTGAATTCCTTTTCTAACAGGAAGTTACTTAGTCTTTCATACCAAGCTCTGGGAGCCTGTTTCAGACCATAAAGTGACTTCTTTAGTTTGAAAACATATTCTGGGTGTTTGGAATTCTCAAACCCAGGGGGTTGGTGCACATATACCTCTTCATCTATATAGCCATTTAGGAATACACTTTTGACATCCATCTGATACAGAGTGATGCCATTGTTTACAGCAAATGAGATTAAGAGTCTGATAGATCCTAACCTGGCGACTGGAGCAAAGGTTTCTGTATAGTCTATCCCCTCTTGTTGACTATAACCTTGTGCCACCAGTCGTGCTTTGTTTCTGATGACTTCTCCTTGCTCGTTCAGTTTGTTTCTGAACACCCACTTTATTCCAATGATGTTGAATCCTTTTGGTTTGGGAACCAGATCCCATACGTCATTTCTGGTGAACTGATTTAATTCCTCTTGCATTGCCAGAATCCAGTCATTGTCCAGAAGCGCTTCATCAATTGTTGTTGGTTCAATCAGAGAGGCCAGTCCCATGAGGCATTCTTCAGAATTTCTGAATGTTGATCTTGTTCTGATTGGATCATCCTTCTTTCCCAGTATCTTATCTTATGGGGGAGCTATGCTACTTCTGGATAGCCTTTTCTGAAGTTGATCAACAGAAGGTGCTGGATTGCTTGTAACATTTCTTTCTGAGGTTGTTGGAGCATCTCTGTTGAGAACTTCTGGCGAGTTGTCTTCAGTACCTGTGAATTCGACTTCTATATCTGCAAATAACTCATTTTGTTTTGACTTTTAAGGGTCAAGCTTATCATCAAATCTAACACTGATTGAATCTTCAATAATCTGTGTTTCTGTATTGTATACTCTGCACCCTCTTGAGCGTTTAGAGTATCCTAACATGATACACTTTTGTGCTTTAGAGTCAAACTTGTTCAGATAATTTTTAGTATTCAGAATGAAACAAGTGCATCCAAAAGGATGGAAATAAGAAATGTTGGGCTTTCTGTTCTTTCACAGTTCATATGGAGTCTTTTCCAGAATAGGTCTTATAGAGATTCTATTCTGAATGTAACATGCTGTGTTAATTGCTTCTGCCCAGAAGATCTTAGCAATGTTAGTCTCATTGATCATGGTTCTGGCCATTTCTTGCAGTGTTCTGTTATTTCGTTCTACAACTCCATTTTGTTGGGGAGTTCTAGGACAAGAGAAGTCATGCAAGATACCTTTTTCATTAAAAAATGATTCAAAATTTTTATTTTCAAATTATCCACCATGATCACTTCTGACTTTGACAATTCTAAGATCCTTTTCATTCTGAACTTGGTTATAGAAAGCAACGAACACAGAGTGTGAATCATCCTTGTGTCTTAATAACTTTACCCATGTCCATATGCTATAGTCATCTACGATCACTAACCCATACTTCTTGCCACTGACAGACGCAGTTTTTACTGGTCCAAATAAGTCTATGTGAGGAAGTTCTAATGGCTTAGAGGTGGAAACAACATTTTTAGATTTAAAAGCAGGTTTTGCAAATTTGCCTTTCTGACATGCTTCACACATAGCATCTGAGCTGAACTTCAAATTAGGAAGTCCTCTGACCAGATTGAGTTTGTTAATCTGAGATATTCTTCTCATACTAACATGCCCCAATCTTTTCTGCCAGACCCATTGCTCGTTGTTAACAGAGAGAAGACATTTTACATTCTGACTTTTTAGTTCAGAAAGTTTTATCTTATAAATGTTGTTTTTCCTCTTTCCATTAAACAGGATAGTTCCATCTTTCTGACCAACAGCTTTACATGAATTTTTATTAAAGATTATATCATAACCGTTATCACTTAATTGACTTATGGATAACAGGTTATGCATTAATCCATCAACTAAGAGCACATTATTTATAGAGGGAAGATTTCCATTACCTACTGTTCTAGAGCCAATGATCTTTCCTCTTTGGTTTCCTCCAAAGTCCACGTAGCCTCCAGGTTTAAGTTCCAGGCTTTGGAACATATGCTTTCTTCCCATCATGTGTCGAGAGCAGCCAGAGTCCAGGTACCATGACTGGTGTTTTAGCCTTGCTGCTAAAGATATCTGCTACATATATAATTTTGTCCTTAGATACCCATATCTTCTTGGGTCCTGGTTTGTTAGTTTTACCAAAATTCTGGTTGAATTTTGGTTTGACAAAGTAATCATTACTAGTGTATTTTATGTCATGTGTGTGCCCATATATGAAGTGTGATTTAAGTGGTGTGCGTTTTATGACTAAGTCCATGACTTTCTTGGGTGTAGATACCTTACCTTGATATCCTATCCCTTTTCTGCCATTTCTGCTAACTCCATAGATCATTGAAGCCATCTTGCTTCTATCTATGTTTTTAGCCAGAAACTTCTGAAATCTGTGATCATACTCTTTGATGATCTCATCAACATTACTGGGAGTCTCTGATATTATTTCCTTCTGAGAGTTTTGCAAATCATTTTCTAATTTTAAAACTTTTTCTTTTAACTCATAATTTTCTAATCTGAGACTCTCAGTCTTTTCAGAGTCAGAGACAAGATCCCTTTTCAGGTTCTTGAATTTGACTCTGATTTGCTGATACCTTTCCAGAATTTCATTTAGACTTTCTGCAAGTTCAGCCTTAGTAAAATTCATAGTGAAGTCAGGGAATACCTCTCCAGTTTCTGATTTTGAGTCTGAACCAGAAGATTCACTGTCTTCTGACACGTTTTCCATGAGAGCTATGTTTGCTCTTTCATCATCTGACTCTGAGTCAACATCAGAGGTGTCCGAATCGTCCCATGTTTCCATGAGGCTTTTCTTCTTCTCCTTGAAGAACTTCTTTTTAGGCTTCTCCTTCTGAAGCCTTGGACATTCACTTTTGCAGTTCCCTTGCTCATTGCACTCATATCAGATGATGTCCTTGTTATTTTACTTTATGTGTCCTGAAGAACCTTCAGATCTTCTGTGTCCAGAGGAAGACTCAGACTTTCTGTATCTGGATGAGTATTCATTTTGATTCTTTGATCTTTTAGGATTTTTGAATTTCCTTTGTCTCTGCTTCTACAATTGGTTCACCCTTCTGGAGAGGAGAGACAATTCATCTTCTTCTGATGAGGATCCATCGGAGGTTTCTTCCATAGCCTGCAAAACCTTAGAATCAGATTTCTTGTTAGATTTTAATGCTAGTGGCTTACCTTGATTTTGAGGCTCATCTTTTTCTAGCTCTATCTCGTGACTTCTGAGGGAGCTGACAAGTTCCTCCAGAGATATCTTATTGAGATCTTTAGCTAGCTTAATTGCTGTGACCATTGGCCTCCATTGCTTGGGTAGACTTCTGATGATCTTCTTTACGTGATCAGTAGTAGAATATCCTTTGTCAAGAACCTTCAGCCCAACAACAAGGATCCGGAATCTTGAGAACATTGCTTCTATAGATTCACTATTTTCCATCTTGAATGCCTCATACTTATGAATAAGCGCAAGGGCCTTGGTTTCTTTAACTAGTATGTTGCCTTCATGCATCATTCTCAGAGAGTCAAACATGTTTTTGGCTGTCTCTCTGTTTGAGATTTTCTCATATTCTGAGTATGAGATAGCACTGAGGAGTATTGTTCTGGCTTTATGATGGTTTCTGAATTCACGTTTTTGCTGGTCAGACATCATTTTTCTGTCTATCTTCTGACCTCTTCCATCCACTAGATGTGTGTATCCATCAGTTACCATGTCCCATAGATCAACATCATGAGCTAGAAAGAAGCTCTCAATTCTGTCTTTCCAGTAGTTAAAATTTTCTCCATTAAAGACTGGAGGTTTGTCACAGATTTTGTCCTTGTCTTCATGGTAGTCATTGCTGATGTTTTGGCTTGGTCCCACCATGGTGTTTTTCTAAAGCTTGGATCTTGTACTGACACGGTTAAGTGTATTAACTCAGAACCAGGCGCTCTGATGCCAATTGAAGAAGTGAAAAATATAAGAAGGGGGGGGGGGGGGGGGGTTGAATTGAAAACTTAAATACAAATGCGCAATGACACGGTATTTTTATCCTGGTTCGTTTGATCTCAAACTACTCCAGTCCACCCGTCAAGGTGATTTCGCCTCTCTCCAACGAGGACTTAATCCACTAATCACAAATAGATTACAATCACTACTTTGACAACTGTCAAAGTCCTCCTGAGTACAACTACAATCCTATTAATCTCAAGAAAAACTGTCTTAATCAAAGATACAATAATTCTGTGTATAGTTGTTTTTCGTTACAAAAACAATTATCACAACTGTGATAATTTACACAAATTTAGAGCGTAGAAAGTAAGTGAGTAAGCTTGCAGCGTTTTGAATTGTATTTCCGCAGTGTGTTGAAATCATTAACGATTTGATATCTTAGCTTGTTTATATAGGCAAAGGAATCATGTCTAACATTAAGCGTGATAATGGACATTTAAGCAGTTTCCATATTGAGAAGATCTTGTCTGAATGAAGCCGTTGCATGAGATGCTGTCTTGATTGAATAGTAACGCTTCAGAATCTTACAACCTTGCCTGCTCAGATGCTTCAGAACATTGATGACTTAGATAAGTGAGGATTTAATTGTTTGTGATCCTTTTGTTCAGAATCAGAGTCTTCTTCACTTAAGCGCATGTTCTAACCATTATTCTTCAGCGCAAATTCTGATTACCTCAGCGTGAAAGCTTCTATAGCTTAACTTCTGATGTTGCTTTGGTCAGAACTTCTACATACAAACTAACATAATTTTAGAGTGCATATTTGTTCTTTGTGTTTGTTATCATCAAAACTCCAATTAAGGGTTGTAGACCAAACTATGTTCTAACAAGTTTCACTAACTTTGTTAAAATTCTCTTTTTGTGCTAAGCTAATGGATTAAGAACTAATTTTAATCAATTAGTAGTGATTTTATATGGTATAATCGATTATCCCGTTATATTTAATAAATTGTCATTTTTCTAACACTCATAATAGATTAGAGGTAGCCATTATGGATCAGGGACATTTTCATTTAAAAACATTCCTTTTTTAGCCTAGCTAATTGATTTGACCTAACTGTTAATCGATTAGAAGAATTAAAAAGTTTGTGGATTATTTCCATTTTTTATCCATACTTTTTCCTATAAATAGAGAACTTGTTTTTCATTTCACTCAAACCATAAAACATATTTTGAATACTCATTCTCACTCCCGATTCTCTTATCTCTCTTTATTTCTTCATCATCACTTTTTTTCTTAGGATGTGTTTGGATGAAACATTTTAATGAGGGAAAATAATTTTTCGAGGGAATTTAAAATGACTTGACTAAAATCCATTATTTGGATTAAAAAATATAGAGAATTATTAAAATAATATAAATTTATAAAGTATTTTATTCAAGTTAACTTAAAAAAATTTCAAATGACACCAAAAAGTAAAGCATTTGAAATTCCTCCATTTTACATAATGCAAATATCAAATTGTTTATTATTAATTTTGCAAGATGGTCTTCATATTTTATGAAAAATTGAAATTTACCTCTAGAATTTTCAAAAAATTGCAAACAAGTCCCTAATAATTATCAAATTTTACAAATGAGTCCCTTCAAATTTTCAAAAATTGCAAATTGGTGCCTATTTTTCATTATTTAAATTTGGCTCAAAAGTTTTAAAATTTATGAAAATGACTCTAAAAATTTAACAATGAATCATTTAATACTCCATCCAAACAAAAGAATTTAAAAATGAATGGATTTTAATTGAATAATTTAAAATGCTTAGAATTTTGAATTCCTTAAAAAGTTTCAATTACATCATCAAAACACACTCTTAGTGATTTGAGTGTGAATTTCCCCGTGAGGTGTTTGGTTATGGTGTTGTAGCATTTTTTTTGTAATATCTCTTGTGAGATTTTGATTTTTTGTTTTAAGATAAATCTAGTGATAAAGCTCTTATTTCGTTTGTGAGGTTGTTCGTAAAAATTGTGTTTGCTTCGTGAGCTTTTCCTATCATAAAAGATCTCAGTTGGTTTTGTAAGTACGAAGTGCGCCTAAGAGGGGGGGGGGGGGGGTGAATTAGGTACTTTAAAAATTCTGGTTTTTAGTGATGATGGTTCTTATTTTTCTGGTTAAAAGTGAGTTTAGGAAAGCTTAAAAATGCAGAAAAATAAAGAGACACGGGTGATATATCCTGGTTCCCCTCACAGTTCGAGAGTACTCTAGTCCCCTTTCAATATGAAAGAGATTTCCTTATTATGGCAAACTTAAACAAGAACTACTAGGTAACCAAGAACAATCCTCTTGGACCAAGAACAATCCTCTTGGATTTTCACTAAGTTATCTATGAGAACAATCCTCTCAAAGTAACTACACTTGTATCCAACAACTTTGGAAAGACAAGATTTCAAAAACACTTAAACTTATTTCCAACAATCCTGGAAAAGTAAGTAAATATCAATTTATGAGTTTGAGTGAGTAGAGTAATATTTGATCACTTAGAGTGATTTAACGATGTATCATCTTCTCTTCCAACAATATTATGGTACAATGACTCAAGATATATTTGCTCAAAGTTTTCTGTTTGTTAATGTATGAAAATGTGCAGAAAACTTATGCATGAAAGTGAAGGAATGCTTGAGTTTGTATTTTGAAATTTCAGAAAATATTTATGGAAGAGGTGTTGAAATAGATTTTGAAATTGAGTATTTATATGTTCATAACACTCTTTTGAAACAACATGAAGTTCTGGAAATGTATCATGAACAAATGCCAAGTTTGAGTGAAAATATTTAATGAAAAGGCATGTAAAAAGCTGCTGTTTTTCAAAATCGTGCAGCATGCAATCGATTTCACCCTTTGTGTAAATCGATTGCACAAGGTTTCAACAGCTATTTTTTCAAAACTTTTAAGAGTGCAATCAATTGCACTATCAATGCAAATCGATTGCATGCAAAGTCAGTAGCAAAAAGTAAGTGAGTGAAATCGATTGCACTAGCAATGTAAATTGATTGCACTGAGAAACAGAAGCAAACATTTGAAAATTTTAAGTATGCAATCGATTGCACAAGAAGGTAAATCGATTGCACTGAGAAACAGAAGCAAAAGATATGAAAATTTGAAGTGTGCAATCGATTGCACTAAGATGTAAATCGATTGCATGCAAGAGAAAAATGAAATTTTAACTTGAAAAAAGCTTGAGTAATGATTTTTAAACATTTCTTTTTCATGTTTGAGCATCTATATCTTAAGATCAAAGTAGATAATATTATTATACCTTTAAAGTTGTTGAGAGCTTTGAATGAAGATATTATCCTTAGATTCTTTGAGCTTGATCAAAAAATCTTTGCCTTCTTTGTTAGCCATGGTTTGTCTTCATCAAAACAAAAGCTCATTTGTGAAGCTTGATTTTACATTCTCCCCCTTTTTGATGATGACAAACAATCTTGCTTTATGCGATGAACTTTCCGGAAGAGCTTCTCCCCCTAAGATGAAAAACTCCCCCTATGTAGGAGAGGGTTGGAATCCTATGCGTCTCTTCATCTTGATTGGAGAGTACCTTAAAAATTAAGACACATAAAATACAAGCATAAAGTACCACACATCTTTCTCCCCCTTTGGCATTATGAAAAAGAATGGAAAGATGCCTAAAGCAAATAATAATAGAGCAGTATATTGAGATAAATTAGAATTAAAACAGTAACATAAATCGTTTAAGGATTATACAAAAATTTGAACAAACAAAACATTGAATAGTAAGACAAGATCATAACAGAAAAACAGTTAGCCAAAACATTAAGGGTGATGCATGTCTGGATGGTTATAAGACCATGAGCCTTGATTCGGGAATTATTGTTGAAGTGGGGGTTCTGTATAGTGTTGGGGAGGTGCTACTGGATTGTTTGGATCGTACGGTGGAATATGAAGATGAGAGTACAGGTATGAGAATTGTTGATTCACATCCGTGCGGAAGTTATTAATCCAGGTTGTAGTGGAATCATTGATCGCACTCCATTGATTGTTGATGTTGGTGTTCATGGAAGCAAATTGTTGAGTCATGTAGTCCATAAGCTCTTGATTGCTTGGACCATAGGAAGCAGTAGGAGGAGGAGGCACAACTTCATCGCCTTCGACTTCTTGGTCATTTCCTTCATCGCCAACAACATCTTCACCAATGTAGGTGATGGTCTTTGTCTCCGGATTGAAATGCACGCCCATTCTCGAGTTAACATTCTTAATGGAAATTTTGTTTAGATTAGGATCCATATTCACATTTTCAAAACCAGCAAAATCCACACCAAATTCCTCCATAATTAAAGTGACAAAATAAGCATATGGAAGGAATTTATATTTTGCATCCACTCTCATCATATGCACCATGATAAGCCTTTCCCAGTTTACACTTACCCCTTTCTTTCTTGCATAAATTAGCTGCATTTCCAAGTCGGTAATAGTGCAGTGGTTTCCAGCTCTTGGAAACATAATATAGACCAGAAAATAATGATATAAGCGATCGTCTATATGGAGGTTACCTTCACTCCAGGAGTCTCTGGATGGAATTACTCCGCCGAGACCATGAATCTGTTTGGCGCGAAATTCAGCTTCACTTAACCGCCCAATGCTGTAAAAGAACTCCTTTTTCCGGTAGTCATCCCATATCTCGTTTTCAGGATCATATAGGGAACTTCCAGTGAAAGGAATATGATGGATCTCACCAACAACCCGAGGAGTTAGAGAGATACGAGTGCCCAGCACATATGTGACCAATTTGCCTTTGTGGGGTGTGAGATTGCTGAAAAACATTCTTACCAAATCTGGGTAATATGGGCCGAACAAGGAATTCAAGGGTTCTAGACCATAAGCAGCTAGATCATTCTGAAAGGAAAAGCATTCTTGAGGAAAGGAGGATAGTACACCATATTTGGGGTTGGATACTATTTTCCTTTGAAAGTCTTGGATAAATCTGGATTCTTGCTCTTTGGTGAGAGTTGAAAGCAATGGATTGGATGTTGAATCAACCTTCTTTTTCCCTTTTTCTAAAACTGGAGCCTTTCTCTTTTGCCTTGAAGCCATGGATATGGAGTTTTTAGGGTTTTGGGGTTTTTAGGTTTTGTGAGAGAGAAAGGTGTTTGTGAGCTGAGATTTGGAAATGATTTGGATAGGTAGGGAATGAGTGATTTGTAATAAAGTATATTTGGCTTGGGAATATGAGAGAGGAATCGATTTGCAATCAATTGACATACCAGGTGCAATCGATTTGCATAAAAACAGAATCAAAATAAAACATAAACCTACATAGTGCAATCTATTGGCATTGAAGGTGCAATCGATTTGCACACAAACATAATGGACATAATTGAAAAAACTCAGTAAGCAATTGATTGACACTCTTTGTGCAATCGATTTGCATTAACAAAAAATGTCCAAAACCAAATTTTTCTTAAAAAATTAAATACCATATAACATAGATTATCATATAGCAAGTATAAACCATATATAAGAGTTATATAAAGGGTAGAATACACCTTATAAGTCGCGTTTGTCAAGTATGCTGAGCTCTTGACGAATTTTGTAGAAAGGTTCTTTTGCCAAAGGTTTGGTGAAGATATCGGCAAGCTGATTATGTGTATCTACAAAGGTTACCTCGACATCTCCTTGAAGAACATGATCACAGAGAAAATGATGTCGAATGTCTATGTGTTTAGTTCTTGAATGCATGACGGGATTCTTTGTAATGTTAATTGCACTGATGTTGTCGCATCTTAGAGGAATGCACCCTAGATCGAGTCTGTAGTCACAAAGTTGTTGTTTTAGCCACAAAATTTGAGCGCAACTACTACCTGCTGCTATATATTCAGCTTTGGCCGTGCTTAGAGCAACACATGCTTATTTCTTGCAGGCCCATGATACTAATGCATTACCAAGAATGTGACAAGTACCACTTGTGCTCTTTCTATCCGTTTTGCAACCTGCATAATCCGTGTCAGAATAACCAATTAAGTTGCTGACACTACCTTTAGGATACCATAATCCGACATTTGTTATCCCTTTGAGATACTTCATGATCCTCTTTACCACCGTGAGATGAGATTCCTTTGGGTTAGCTTAAAAGCGGGCACAAAGACAAACACTAAACATTATGTCAGGACGGCTTGCCGTCAAATATAATAAGGAGCCAATCATACCTCGATATTTAGTGATGTCGATGGAAACACCTAGTTCATCTTGATCAACATAAGAACCAGAACCCATTGGTGTAGACATTTCCTTACAGTTATCCATGTCAAACCTTCTCAAGAGTTCCTTGCAATATTCGGATTGGTTGATGAAGATGCCGTCTTTTAGTTGTTTGATTTGAAGTCCAAGAAAATAGTTCATTTTACCCATCATGGACATTTCAAATTCTCCTTACATCGTTGATGAGAATTCTTCACACATTTCTTGATTTGAAGAACCGAAGATGATGTCATCAACATAGACTTGTGCTAGCAAAGTGTCGTCTTTGATTTTCTTAATAAATAGAGTCTTGTCAACTTTCCCTTTTTCGAAACCTTTTTCGCATAAGAAGTTGCTTAAACGATCATACCATGCCCTTGGAGCTTGTTTCAGTTCATAGAGAGATTTTCTCAATTTAAATACATGAGATGGATTCTTAAAGTCTTCGAACCCCGGGGGTTGCTTAACGTACACTTCTTCAGTGATATATCCATTCAAGAATGCGCTTTTGACATCCAATTGGAAAAGCTGAAAATTTAATGAACAAGCATAGGCAAGTAAGAGACGAATAGCTTCTAACCTTGCAACCGGAGTGAAAGTTTCTTCAAAGTCTATTCCTTTTTCTTGATTATAGCCTTGTGCTACCAATCTTGCTTTGTTGCAAACAATTATTCCATTCTCGTCAAGTTTGTTTTTGAACACCCATCTTGTTCCAATGATGTGTTTGTTGCTTGGCCTAGGGACGAGTTCCCAAACTTGATTCCTTTCAAATTGATTCAATTCTTCTTGCATAGCTATGATCCATTGGTTATCGCCTAAGGCTTCATCAACTTTGGAAGGTTCAATTTGAGAGACAAACGCCATGTTTAGGCAAGCATCCTTGAGATTTAATCTTGTAGATACACCTTGACTTATATCACCAATTACTTTATCAATAGGATGATCTCTATGAGTTCTTCATTATTTTGGTAGATCATTGAGATTCGATTCTTGTTGAGGTGATTCTTCGAGTTGAATGGGTTGATCCTTGGAAGAATTTTCTTGAGGACCTTCTAAAATTTCATCATCATTATCACAAACAATATTATCCTTCTTGGAGGGGTTAGTTTCATCAAAAGAAACATGCATAGATTCTTCAATAGTCAAAGTTCTTTTTTTGTATATTCTATATGCTTTACTAGAGAGTGAGTAACCAAGAAAAATACCTTCGTCGAATTTCTCATCAAACTTACCCAGATTATCTTTGTCATTGTTTAGGAAAAAGCATTTGCAACCGAAGATATGAAAGAAAGCAATGTTTGGTTTTCTCCCTTTGAAGAGTTCATATGGAGTTTTCTTTAAGATTGGTCTAATGTCAACTCTATTGCTAACAAAACATGCCGTGCTCACCGCATTCGCCCAAAAGTATTTTGGAAGATTTGAGTCGCTAAGCATTGTTCTAGCAAGTTCCACAAGAGACCTATTCTTTCTTTCAACCACTCCATTTTGTTGAGGAGTCCTTGGTGCCGAGAAGTTATGAGATATTCCATGTTCTCCACAGAATTCTTCAAATAGAGAATTTTGGAATTCTCCGCCATGGTCACTCCTTATTGAAGCAATTGTTAGAGACTTCTCATTCTGAATTTATTTAGCATACTTCTTGAACGTCTTGAATGCATTACTTTTCTACACTAAAAAGAATGTCCAAATATATCTAGAGAAATCATCAACAATAACTAAAGCATACACATTACCTCCGAAACTCCTTGTTCTCGATGGACCAAATAAGTCCATATGTAACAATTGTAGTGGCCTTATAGTGGACACCACATTCTTAGATTTGAAAGTTGATCTAGTTTGTTTCCCTTTTTGACAAGCATCACATAGTCTATCTTTGACGAAATTTCTCTTAGGTAAACCAATGAAAAGATCATTCTTAATTAATTTATTCAAGTGTTCCATATGAATATGAGCAATTCTTTTGTGCCAAAGCCATGAATCATCATTGTTCGCCATGAGACATTTAACCTTCAAAGATGGATAATCAAGGGAAATCATAAATATATTATTGATTCTTTTACCTTTAAGTATAACCTCATGAGTGACTTTATCTTCTATCAAACATTCATCCTTGGTGAACTTGATTTTGAAGTCTTTGTCACAAATTTGGCTAATACTTAGAAGATTGTGCTTTAGTCCTTCAACATAAAGAACATCTTCAATTGATGTGAAAGGTGGAGCACCAATTTTTCCTTTGCCTAGGATTCTTCCCTTATTATTATCTCCATAAGTGACAAAACCCTTGGCCTTTAGCGCTAGATGTGAAAATTGGTTTATATCTCCTGTCATATGCTTTGAACAACCACTATCAAGATACCAAAGATTGCATGTGGTCTTCAAGCATACCTGCAAAACAAATTAGGTTTTGTTAGGTACCCAAGTTGCTTTGGTTCCTTCAGAATTAGTGCCTTTCTTTACCCATACATAATGCCCACTTGCCACACTGAAGTTTCTAACATAGCAAGCATTAGGTGTATGGCCTTTAATACCACAATAAAAACAAATAGGTTCAAAGTTACTTCTATATCTAGAAGGATAAGATTTCTTCTTAGGAAATCTTTTATTTTTAGGATAGTGAAGAACTATTTTAGGTTTGTTCACTTTCTCTTTGGATGATTGATCACTAGCCTTAACAAAGATAGTTTTGTTAGAACTTGGTTTTGAAAACTTTGAATATCCAAGTCCACTTTTATCATTAGAGTATCTTTGTTGGCTAAGAACACCTTCCAATCCAATTTGGCCTTTTTCATATCTTTCAATGACTCTTTTTAATTGGATAATTTGGAAAGAGAGTGAATCATAATTTGTGCATACAATATTATGTTTTTGTTCATCACTTGATTTTTGTTTTTCTTCTTTGAAATCTTTTTCCATTGAAACATATTTTTCTTCTAAGGATGAAATTTGTTTCTTTTGTGATGAAATGGTTTTATACAGAATTTTTCATTCATTCAATAGTTAATCTATAGAATCTTGTGCATCACTATCAAAAAGAGAGAATTCATTACTAACCTCATTGTCTTCATCATCGGAATGGTGTGAGGCCATCAATGCTAGATTTGCACTTTCATCACTATCGGAATCGGATGAGGAACTTATTTCGTTGTCCTCCCATGCGACATAAGCCTTTTTATTCTTGAATCCCTTCTTGCTTTTGAAGCCACCTTTCTTGGAGAGTTTTGGACAATCCGGCTTGATATGACCTTGCTTACCACATTCATAACATGTGATTTCTTGTGTTGATGTGGAGACTTCCTTTTTCTTAAATTGTTTCTTTCCTTTTGAATGAGAAAAAGGTTTGTCATTTCTACCGAAGAACTTACCAAGCCTTTTAACAAGAAGCATGAAGTTTTCATCTTCTTCCGGATTTTCTTCCCTTTCAACTTCCTTGGAGTCTATCTTCAAAGCAATATTCTTGGATTTCTTCTCTTGATTTTCATGCTTTTCAAGTCTTCCGAGTTTTGTTTCGTATTCTTGAAGTTTTCCAAATAATGTCGCGAATGTCATGTTGGAGATACTTTTCTTTTCTGAAATTGCCGTTACCTTTGGTTGCCATTCCCTAGTTAAGGACCTAAGTACTTTCAGATTTAGTTCATCATTCGTCAAAGTTTTACCAAGAGCACTTAGATGATTTGTCAAGTGCACAAATCTCTTTTGTAAGTCAAGAATGGTTTCTCCGGGCTGCATTCGAAATAATTCGTATTCTTGACTTAAGGTATTTAGTCTTGATCTTTTTACTTTAACCGTTCCTTCATGAGTTTGTACCAAGGTATCCCATATTTCTTTTGCTATTTTACATGCCGAGACACAGAATAATTCGTCCATGCTAAGTGCACCTTGAAGAAGGTTTATTGCCTTTTTGTCATAGAGAACTTTCTTCTTATCATCATCGCCCCATGCAGTTTTAGGCTTTCATGAGCCAACACCATTGATTACTGTTATAGAGATAAATGGACCATTTTCGACGGCATCCCATATTTCTTCTCCTTGTGCTTCTAGATGTGCCTTCATGCGTATTTTCCAGAAGTCAAAATATTCACCACAAAATAGAGGAGGCTTGTTGTTACTACCACCATCTCTGAAAACAGGATTTTGATTTGCGGAATCCATTCTGGATCTTTTAGGAGCAGGTTACCTATAACCTGCTCTGATACAAATTGTAAGTACGAAGTGCGCCTAAGAGGGGGGGAGGGTGAATTAGGTACTTTAAAAATTATGGTTTTTAGTGATGATGGTTCTTATTTTTCTGGTTAAAAGTGAGTTTAGGAAAGCTTAAAAATGTAGAAAAATAAAGAGACACGGGCGATATATCCTGGTTCCCCTTACAGTCCGAGAGTACTCTAGTCCCCTTTCAATATGAAAGAGATTTCCTTATTGTGGCAAACTTAAACAAGAACTACCAAGTAACCAAGAACAATCCTCTTGGACCAAGAACAATCCTCTTGGATTTTCACTAAGTTATCTATGAGAACAATCCTCTCAAAGTAACTACACTTGTATCCAACAACTTTGGAAAGACAAGATTTCAAAAACACTTAAACTTATTTCCAACAATCCTGGAAAAATAAGTAAGTAAATATCAATTTATCAGTTTGAGTGAGTAGAGTAATATTTGATCACTTAGAGTGATTTAACAATGTATGATGTTCTCTTCCAACAATATTATGGTACAATGACTCAAGATATATTTGCTCGAAGTTTTCTGTTTGTTAATGTATGAAAATGTGCAGAAAACTTATGCATGAAAGTGAAGGAATGCTTGAGTTTGTATTTTGAAACTTCAGAAAATATTTATGGAAGAGGTGTTGAAATAGATTTTGAAATTGAGTATTTATATGTTCATAACACTCTTTTGAAACAACATGAAATTCTGGAAATGTATCATGAACAAATGCCAAGTTTGAGTGAAAAGATTTAATGAAAAGGCATGATGAACAGGCATGTAAAAAGCTGCTGTTTTTCAAAATCGTGCAGCATGCAATCGATTTCACCCTTTATGTAAATCGATTGCACAAGGTTTCAACATCTATTTTTTCAAAACTTTTAAGAGTGCAATCGATTGCACTATCAATGCAAATCGATTGCATGCAAAGTCAGTAGCAAAAAGTAAGTGAGTGCAATCGATTGCACTAGCAATGTAAATCGATTGCACTGAGAAACAGAAGCAAACATTTTGAAAATTTTAAGTATGCAATCGATTGCACAAGAAGGTAAATCGATTGCACTGAGAAACAGAAGCAAAAGATCTGAAAATTTGAAGTGTGCAATCGATTGCACTAAGATGTAAATCAATTGCATGCAAGAGAAAAATGAAATTTTAACTTGAAAAAAGCTTGAGTAATGATTTTTAGACATTTCTTTTTCATGTTTGATCATTTATATCTTAAGATCAAAGTAGATAATATTATTATACCTTTAAAGTTGTTGAGAGCTTTGAATGAAGATATTATCCTTAGATGCTTTGAGCTTAATCAAAAAATCTTTGCCTTCTTTGTTAGCCATGGTTTGTCTTCATCAAAACAAAAGCTCATTTGTGAAGCTTGATTTTACAGGTTTGTGAGATTGTCTTTCAAAATTTCTATTTGGTTCGCGAGCTAGGCTTGGTATAAAAGCTCTCAATTGTTTCCAGATTAGCCTATATAAAATATCAAGTTTGATTCGGAGGATATCTAGTTTAAAACTACAAGTTGTATTGTAAGAATGTTTATAGGTATAACCTATGAAAATATCAGTCATATAGTGGTGGGACTCTTACGAAGAAATTATTGGGGAGAGGACGTAATCCAAAAGGTTAGGTTCACACTCTATAAATATAGGGTGCAGTCTTCTTATTTCTTATCTCTCTTTATTTCCAATCCTTATTTATTATAGATATGTTCAAATATGTCTTTTACTTTGATTTTATTCATTTTTTACTATACTCCTTACTCTTTTCAAAATTGTGTTAAAAATTGCTTTTTTCAACAAAAAAAAATTAATCCTTGTTTTTGGAGTCACTTGTTAAACAAAGTCTTCTCATGACCTCTACTATATTTCTTAGTAAGCACGACAATATATTTAATTAGATGTGATCAGTGCTATGATCTACTTGGTTTTCTCGAATTTGTCATCAACATTTATCTCAAAGGTGAGCAAGGAGCCGATTAATTATCAACTTACATCGAGGAAACATTTTGCGTTTCATTAATGGTTGTAAATTTCATGTCAAACATCTTTGGTAAAGATCCTAGAAATTTTCTTATATGTTTCTCATTTGACATCTTTTCGCCAAAAGTAGATGAATTATTAGCAATGTCATGAAGGAGGATATTGAACTCATAAATAGTTTTAATTACAAACTAATAAATAGGAATTTATTAGCAATATCTTCAATTTTTAAATTTTGTGGGTTGGAGTATTGACATACAGATTTAGAGGTACCTTCATAAGCAACTTCAAGAATTTCTCAAGAATTTGTATCACTAGCGCAAATGTTAATGATCTTGAAAATATTTTTGTCGACTCCATTATAAATAGCATTAAGAACACGAGAATATCCAAGTATATCTTTATCTTCAGTTGGTGTCCAATATTTTTCAAGCTTCACTGATAAAAAGTTATCTTCAGTGTGACTGTTGAAAGAGTACGTCCGTTGATAACCACTTTCCAAGTCTTGTTATCCATATATTTAATAAAAATAACCATGCAAGCCTTTTAATGACCATAATTAGTATCATCAAAAATTGGAGGACGATTAACATATCCTCATTATTTGGTATTTTACATCTTAAACATAAGAGGTTACCACAAAACATACACAACTAGAATTAGATGTCTGCTCTGATGTCAATTGAAATTATGTTCAGTTAGAAACAAGATATCTCACACAATATTGTAACAATGTGGGAGACAAGTTGATTAAAATTAAGAGATGAGTAATTTAAAAAAAATGAAAAATAAAAACACAAATAAGTAACCTAGTTCATTACAACATCACCTACGTCCGAAGGGTTGTAGCTCAAGGAAAAAGAAATTCACTAATTCAAGTAATCAATAGTGTACAACAGTGTCATATGAACTCTCCTAGTTCAGTGTCATTTTTTTAATACTATCCATGAATTTCAACTCAGACTTCTCTGAATCTGAGATCCTCTCACATTTACTCAAACATTCTTCCAAGTATTAATAAGAACCAATTATTTTTGGTGTAACAAAAATCAAAATCACAGACCAAATACTCCATCTCTCTGAAATGTGAAAAACTCTCTAAGATAGAGTATTATACACTAAACAAAATACAAAGACTCAAAGAGTATTATACACTAAACAAAATACAAAATACAAAAACTCAGAAATTATTTCTTCCAAAATGTGATACTTCAAATAAGGAGAACCGTTTCTCTAAATATGAAATACGATCTAGCTGAAAAGTTCAATAGGATTTAACCAAAAATCAACTGAATTCAAAATTCAACAAATCGATTCTTTTAATTAAACCAAATTCAAATCTTTTGATAAAAAAAGTTTCACACTGATTTAGATTAACACATCTTTTTTCAAATGAAATCTTTGCAAACGCTAAAAACACTTTTGATTGAATAGAAAAACAAATCTTCTAATAAATGATGAAACAATTATAGATTTTTTGAGCAACGCATGCCAGAAAAAGCTAGAGACAAGACGTATCACTATAAGTCAAAACATCTTACTAAATCAATCAATTGTAATAATAATCTTTCTTTCGTTAAAAACAAGTATGAATCTTTCTTTATCTATTTTTAGAGTTAAACGTGTTGATTGTTTTATAATTGCTCTTAAAAATCTTAAGTGTTTATAATTAAATGTTAAATATTAAAATTGTGTAAGGCTAATCAATGAAACCATGTAATCTTTTTTTTTTTTTTGCGAAAATGAAATTTTTAATAATAATAATAATAATAATAATAATAATAATAATAATAATAATAATAATAATAATAATAATAATAATAATAATAATAATATTGCTAATTAATTTGTAACTTAGTCTTAAAAAAATCTATGAGATACATTGTTTGAATAATAATAATTTTTAGAAAACTTAGTCTAAAAAGTAATGGATTTCATAATTTATTTTTCTATCAATTTTAAATGGTTATAATGGTAATTATTAGTCTATCAATTTTGAATGGTTAGACTAATAGTTATTTTGTTATAGATTAGTGTATCTTATTGTCTCTAAGATTACATTGTTTGAATGTTTTTGTGGTATTATTTTTAATTGATATTTCTTTTATGGCAAAAAAGAAGAACCAAAGGAGAAATGATAAAAGTTGGCTTCCCAATTAGATTGATTGGTGAATGTTTTAAATATTATTTAACTAAATTTATACTTAGATGTGAATATTTAATAAATAAAAGTTGGTATATGATACCTAACATATTTTACATTGCATCTTCTTTTTATAAATAAAGTAGTATTATTCAAATATGACACCAATTTTAGCAGTCCGTTTAACAATAAGGCCCACTTACTCCGGCCCATTTGTACATACTTGCCCACCAGACCTAAGTGAATTGGGCCGGATCGATCTATTTTATATTTTTAATTCTTCATTTTTAATTTTTTATGAGGACTTTTTATTTCACTTTATAGTATTGAAAAATATTTTATGTAATTTTGTAAATATTTTTGAAAAATTAAAAATATATTTTTGATACACAGTCACACATATATAATTTATTTGTTTTTAAAATTTTCTCCATTTTATGACAAATTTTATTCTAAAAATACACTTTTAAAAATTTCTAAAAATACACTCTTCATAAGACAATATCCATCTTCATCTTTGTTTTCTTTTCACACTATAGATGGAGGCAACAAAATTTTTAAAAATACTTTCAATGCTTTATTTTTTTTATCTTTTCAATTATTTGAAACATGGAAAAATCTATTTGGTTATTATTATTCTTTTTAAAAAAATAAGGAAATAATAGTTAATGTGTATGCAACTGTATTTATTCTAATAAACTTTTTTAATTATTGTAATTTATTTAATGAGATTTTATATTTAAAGACGGAGATAATATATTATTTTATCTCCGAGAGTTTTTTTGAAGTTAGAATGTAATATTTTAATGATTTATCTATGATAAAAATAAGCAAGAAACATCCAAGGACATGCATGTATTAAAAGACAAACGAAACAATAATATCCCAATGTTAATCCCAAGAAAGTATATCAAGCTGAGGGTGCCCACATTTTTCTCTCAGCCGTACTACTGGCCTGACTTATCTAACATAAATGCATTATTGTTGGTCTGACATACCAAACATAGTAAGTGCATTATTATTGAATTTACATTTAAGACAAATGTTTTTTCATGTGCCGCCACTGTAAATTATATGATTTTAGGAAGTAAAATAAATATTCTAATAAAACTAATAAAAATTAAGAAATAAGAGATAAATAAATAAATTAAAAAAATAAAGATAAAAGATAATTTTAATTTCATTAATTGGATAATTTTTCATATGTTAAAGATATTTTATATAAATGATATTAATAGATAATAAACTAAAAGTCTAATAATAATTTAAAATGCAATTCAATAACATTTTAAAAAAAATTATAAAATTAAAATGATAATTAATATTGTTTCTATTTTACTTATTTAATATTTAATTTATGATCCATATTCTCTCACATGAGATTAAAAGTGGACAACTTTGTTACATTTAAGTTAGAATTTAATTAGAATGTAGTGTAAAAAAAATTTACACGGTCAGATAATCGTTAGATTTTAAATAAGGTTTTATTTTTATTTTAATTATTAATAAAATAATATTTATGAGTAGTTGTGATTAGAGCTCTTAAAATGGACTATTCGACTCTAAACGGATCGGCTCAGATGAATCTGAATTTTTTAAGATTGGGTAAAAAAAGTCATATTATAATATAAATTTAAAAATTATTATCCGAACTCGACTCTAAATAAATTTTAGACTACCTGATCTTAAACGGATTTTTTTAATAAAAAAAACATAATATTTATGGTAAATAAAATAAAAATTATATTATTTTTTAATATAATACATTTTTAAATATTATAATATCTTTTATAAATACTGTAATATGTTTTTAAATACATTACATATCTAAATTGTAGAAAATAATACTCAAATATTTAACATAAGATAAATTAATAGAACATGAGAAAAAATGTTGATTATATTAATATACAATACATATCTCCCTTCCCTTGCTAATGAACGCATGGGCCAATAAGTAATATTCTTATATGACAATTCAGATTCATAAAGGGTATATGGGAACACCCTTGTTAAGGGATCATTTTCTTTCGACACTTTTGAAGACCTTTTATCAAATGATGGTGAAAGGGAAGGTCCTATTGAGGTTCTTATACCCCCCTCTTAATTTTATTGAGGAGGAAATACAAGCTAACAAGCATATGAGAGAACAAGTTGATGATCTCATCCTTATTTTCCTGATAACCAACAATCGTGAACCCAATGATGCTTAAGTGAGTACCCACTTGGAGTTTTGGGGTAGGTCTGATGTAGTGTCTTGGATCACACCTTACGATCACTCTAAAACCCCATCCAGGAGAGGCGTGACCCTGGTGGAGTCGGCCGATGCGGTTAAGTATGACTGGATGGATGTAGAGGATGTGTGTACCTCGTTTATTATGGGTACTAAAGCATCAATAGAGGTTGTAGGTATCGTGATCGGTGTAACACCCTCTAAAAACCCCGAATAAATTTTCGCGAATAATTAAAATTATAATTTCAGAGTACATGTATCAACGAGGATGTCACAATTTTCTTTTAATAAAAACAAGTTCCTGTCATGCATAATCATAGTAGTAACTCATACATGTTTACACAGCGGAATAATTTAATTAATAAAACCAATGTTATAATATTTTTCAAAATCATCAGGGATTAACACCTGGAAAAATGTCAACATCATATTATAACAAATATAAGGAAATAAACGAGTCTGACTAAAGCAGCTCGACAAACAAACGTTCCCGGAGTTACAACTATCAGAGCATGACCCGGACAATACTAAAACGGAATTAAACTAACAACGACAAGCCTTCGCCAAGCACCTGAACGAAGCTCCTCAATCTGAAATATTCAACAGTAAGGGTGAGCATCTCAACTATACATTTGATTATACATTCATAACAATCAATTCAGGAAACCATAAGCATCACCCAACAATTAACATGTTTTATAGATTACAAAAACCTTTACAATTCATATATTCATAATATCATACTTTTCATGCTTACTATTAACATCAAACATCGTTAACAATTTAGTATCAATACATGCATACAATCAATCAAATACAACATTGGAAAAATCATCCATTCATGTCATATTCAATGTAATGCAACACACCCATGCATGTGGTACCATTTTACCGCCCCATTAAATCTCGGGTCACGGATAACTCACCGTTCCATTATATCACGGACACGGCTACCACCTCAACGTTCCATTAAATCGCGGACACGTATATTGGCCACCATGTTAATTCCACACAATGGGAATTAACAAATGCAACATGATATGTAAAGTATGTAACACTCAGCATACTATTAACATCAATCGACATATCATGCAACATCAACAATATCAAATATAACATGATCTGAATAGCATGTAATCACTCAGCATACTATTAAACATCAATCATATCAAGTTATATCATAATTCATGCTTGATACATCATCTAAAAGCATGACAATAAAATCCATATAGTGTTGGTATCATAACATACGATCGTTATTCGATACTAGCATCAATCAACACTAGGAAATCAATAAACACATATTCAAAACATGTCAAACACTGCACATCAAAACCGTATCAATCCGTACTTAACAGCATGCACAGAAAACATAGTTTAAAAACCAACACAGGAGGTTTAACACGGGTGCCCGTGTAAAACAACACTGCCCGTGTGAAAATGTGTCCAGAAAACACGTTTTTTTGACAATACAGGGGATCAACACGGGCGCCCGTGTGAATCAACACGACCCGTGTTGAATTGTGCCCAGAAAACACATATTTATGCCAACACAGTGAATCAACACGGGTGCCCGTGTTAATCAACACGCCCGTGTTGAATTGTGGCCAGAAAACACATTTTTATCAGCATTACAGTGAATCAACACGGGTGCCCGCGTAAATCAACGCGCCCGTGTTGATGAGTGCGAACCCAAATTTTCTGTTCTTGCAGCAGCTCATATACCCATATTTTTGTACGAAAATACCTCTCTACGGCAGTGCAATGCAGTACAAAGACATCCAATCCACCATAGGAACCTAAAATCCCTAATTGATTCATAAAATTGGGAACCTAAACCTTTTCTAACAAGGTTCAATCCTAAGGGTATTGATCCCTAAGAACATCTAACAATTGGGGTTTCTCCCTACGATTATCCAAATCAACCGTGCCTAAACCCATAAGCAAAAGTAAATCGAGTAGTAGCCCCCCTTACCTTATCAATTTGCAGCTTTGAACTCTTTGATCGATGTTCTTCGTTCTTCGTACCTTCAGAGCTCTGCTTCCCAAAATCCCAAATTCTGTGTTATCGTGAATAATGAGAAAAATAACTTGAGTCCCAAATGTATCCTTATTCCTTTTTGCACCCCCACTCTTTACTAACAACATCCAAGCCCAATAACTTAAAAAACCCAATATTTCTTATTTCTTTTATTTTCTTCAAATATTCCAAAATAAATAATTTCTTTTTATTTTATTAATTCTAATAAAATAATTTCCCAATTAAATAAATCAAATAATTGAAACTGGGGTGTTACAACTCTCCCCCACTAAAAGAGTTTTCGTCCTCGAAAACATACCTTAGACGAACAGTTCCGGATAAGCCTCTTTCATCTGGCTCTCCAGCTCCCAAGTGATATTTCCATCTGCTGGACCTCCCCAAGCAACCTTCACTAATGCTATCTCTTTACCTCTTAACTGTTTCACTTCCCGATCTTCTATCCTCATAGGCAATGTTTCTACTGTCAGGTTATCTCTCACCTGTACATCATCTATTTGGATTACATGAGATGGGTCTGGAATGTATCTCCTCAACTGAGAAACATGAAAAACATCGTGCAAATTCGCAAGTCTCGGAGGTAAAGCAATACGATAAGCAACTTCTCCAACTCTTTCCGTAATCTGAAACGGACCAATAAAACGCGGAGTCAACTTCTTAGATTTCAACGCTCGACCAATACCCGTCATCGGAGTAACTCTCATAAACACATGATCTCCAGCACTGAATTCTAAATTCTTTCTCCTCTTATCATGATAACTTTTCTGACGACTCTGAGAAGCTCTCATATTCTCTTGAATCAATTTGATCTTTTCAGTAGTCTGCTGAACAATCTCTGGCCCAATTACTGAACTCTCTCCAGATTCATACCAACACAAAGGTGTTCTACACCGTCTACCATACAATGCCTCAAACGGAGCCATACCAATACTCGAATGGTAACTATTGTTGTAAGTAAATTCAATCAATGGCAAATAGCTATCCCAAGCTCCACCCTTCTCTAAAACACAAGCACGCAATAAATCTTCTAACGATTGAATCGTCCTCTCCGTCTGTCCATCAGTCTGAGGATGGTAAGCTGAACTCAACCTTAATTTAGTACCCAAAGCCTTCTGCAATCCTTCCCAAAATTTTGAAGTGAATCTCGGATCTCTATCTGACACAATACTAGAAGGAACTCCATGCAAACTCACTATTTTCTCAATATATAACTGTGCCAATCTCTCCATTGAGTAATCCATTCGCACCGGTATAAAATGAGCAGACTTAGTCAGTCTATCCACCACAACCCATATCGCTTCACAATTCTTAGGAGTCCTCGGCAACCCGGATACAAAATCCATAGAAACACTATCCCACTTCCATTCTGGAATAAACATCGGCTGCATAACTCTAGACGGCTTCTGATGCTCAATCTTCGATTTCTGACAGATTAAACATGCATACACAAATTCAGCTATTTCCTTTTTCATTCCCGGCCACCAAAACAATCTCTTCAAATCATGATACATTTTCGTGGCACCCGGATGAATACTCATCCCACTGCGATGTCCTTCCTCTAATATACTCTTCTTGATTTCTGCGACATCAGGAACACAAACTCTATCGCCAAATCTCATAACATCATTCTCATCAATTCTAAACTCACCACCTTGATCTTGGTTGATCAATGTCAATTTATCAACTAAATTAACATCAGATTTCTGCCCGATCCTGATCTCTTCTAGAATACCACTAGTAAGTTTCAACATACCCAAACGAACACACTTCGGAGTACTTTCACAAATTAAACTCAAATCTCGGAATTGTTCAATTAAATCCAATTCACGAACCATCATCATAGACATATGCAAGGATTTCCTGCTCAAAGCATCTGCAACCACATTTGCCTTACCAGGATGGTAATTCAAACCAAAATCATAATCCTTGAGAAATTCCAACCACCTTCCTTGCCTCATATTGAGCTCTTTCTGATCGAAAAGATACTTCAAACTCTTATGATCACTATACACTTCAAATCTCGAACCATACAGATAATGTCTCCACAATTTCAAGACAAACACAACTGCTGCCAACTCTAAGTCGTAAGTAGGATAGTTCCTTTCATGAACCTTCAACTGTCTCGAAGCATACGCAACTACCTGTTGATTCTGCATTAGAACACCACCTAATCCCATCAGAGATGCATCACAATAAACCACAAAAGATTCCACCGGATTCGGCAAAATCAGAATAGGAGCACTAGTCAATCTCCGCTTCAATTCTTGGAAACCTTTCTCACATTCCGAATCCCAAATAAACGCTTGTCCTTTACGAGTCAACTTTGTCAACGGCAATGCTAACTTTGAGAATCCTTCGATAAACTTTCTGTAATAACCTGCAAGACCAAGAAAACTTCTGATTTCAGAAACAGTCTTCGGCGCTTCCCACTGAGACACTGCTTCTACTTTTGTAGGATCCACTGCAATACCATTCTTAGAAATCACATGTCCAAGAAAACTAACTTCATTCAGCCAGAACTCACATTTGGACAACTTTGCATACAACTTCTTATCTTTCAACAACTCTAACACAATTCTGAGATGTTCCGCATGCTCTTCGTCATTCTTGGAATAAATCAGAATGTCATCAATAAAAACCACAACAAACTTATCCAAATACGGATGAAAAATCCTGTTCATATATTCCATGAAAACACCAGGTGCATTAGTAACTCCGAACGGCATAACAGAATATTCATAATGCCCATACCTCGTTCGAAAAGCAGTCTTTTGAATATCTTCCGCTTTCACACGAATCTGATGATATCCAGATCTCAAGTCAATCTTACTGAATACACTGGCTCCAATTAGCTGATCCATTAGATCATCAATCCTCGGTAAAGGATACCGATTTTTAATGGTTACTTTGTTCAATTGCCTGTAATCAACACACAGTCTCATAGAACCTTCTTTCTTCTTAACCAACAATACCGGAGCACCCCAAGGCGAAACACTTGGACGAATAAACTTCTTCTCCAGTAAATCTTCCAATTGAATCTTCAATTCAGCCAACTCAGACGCAGACATACGATATGGCGCCATCGACACCGGTCTCGTACCAGGAATCAAATCTATAGAAAATTCCACTTCTCTCTCAGGAGGTAACTCACCAACATCATCAGGAAAGACTTCTGGAAAATCACACACCACTGGCAATTCGCCACTCCTGACCTTTCCTGTTGCATCTAACGAAGCAAGTAACATAAACACATTAGCACCGTCTTCCATTGCTTCTTGTACCTGCCTAGCAGTCATAGTCAAATTCTCGACACCAACTGCTTCTGGAAAAATCACCGTCTTAGCAAAGCAGTTCAGATGAACCCGGTTGAATTCCAACCAGTTCATCCCAAGGATAATATCAATTTGTTCAAGCGGTAGGCACACTAAATCCATACCGAAACCTCTACCAAAAATCTCAATAGGACGATTCCTACATACAAGTGAAGTTGTCACTGAACCCGATGCAGGAGTATCAACAACCATGCTACCTCGCATACCAGATATGTCCAGTTTCAACCTCTCAGCACAATCCAAAGAAATGAAAGAATGAGTTGCACCAGTATCAATAATTGCAACTAAAGGTGTGCCATGAATAAAACACGTACCTTTAATCAATCGATCCTCTGGAGTAGTCTCAGATCCAGACAAAGCGAACACTTTTCCACCTGACTGATCCTTCCTAGGCTTAGGACACTGCGGACGAATGTGACCTTCTTCGCCACAATTGTAACAAGTAACAGACTTCCCTTTGCAATCAATAGACAAATGCCCAGTCTTTCCACATTTATAGCACTTCTTCTCATCACTCTTGCAATCTCGAATATGATGACCAAACTCACCACACCTGTAGCATCTGATAGGAGCCTTAAAATCTCCCCCACTAGGCCTTTTCCATCCACCTGATTTCTGGTTATCTCTACCATATGGCTTGCCACGGTCCATATGTTGCTTTCCCCTTTTATCAACAGCCCCACGAGAGTGAGACGACCTATTCTTGGTAATATCTTCTTCCAAGATTCTGCTACAATCCACCAGATCAGAAAATCTACGAATACGCTGGTACCTGATTCCCTGCTTAATCTCATCTCGGAGACCATTCTCAAATTTGATACATTTAGAGAATTCTCCAGCCTCATCATTGTTGTAGTGTGCATAATACTTTGCCAGCTCAGTGAACTTAGTAGCATACTCACTAACAGTCAGATTGCCCTGCTTAAGCTCCAAAAACTCAATTTCCTTTCTTCCCCGAACATCTTCAGGAAAGTACCTCCTCAGAAAAGCTCTCCTGAAGTTAGCCCAAGTCAGTGCCTCTCCATCCTGAACCATTTCAGTCCTTGTTGCAACCCACCAGTCGTCGGCCTCTTCTGCCAACATATGCGTACCATATCTGACCTTCAGATCTTCTGCACAATCAATCACACGGAAAATCCTTTCGATTTCCTTCAGCCACTTCTGAGCACCTTCAGGGTCATGTGTACCTTTGAACAACGGAGGATTGTTCCTTTGGAAGTTTCCCAATTGCCTATCAGCATCAATCACGCCTCCAGTTGGGTTTCCAGCAAGTACACCAGCTAACATCCCCAAAGCCTCAGCTAGTGCAGCATCATTTCGTCCGTTACCTCTTCCAGCCATATTCCTGAGAATTAAAACATACTCCTCATTAGAATACAGTATCGACAGTGTTACCTTACACTAATCGCATACAAAAGGGAATGACTGACTCAAGACTCTGGTCGCAACGACCGACTATGCTATGATACCACTATTGTAACACCCTCTAAAAACCCCGAATAAATTTTCGCGAATAATTAAAATTATAATTTCAGAGTACATGTATCAACGAGGATGTCACAATTTTCTTTTAATAAAAACAAGTTCCTGTCATGCATAATCATAGTAGTAACTCATACATGTTTACACAGCGGAATAATTTAATTAATAAAACCAATGTTATAATATTTTTCAAAATCATCAGGGATTAACACCTGGAAAAATGTCAACATCATATTATAACAAATATAAGGAAATAAACGAGTCTGACTAAAGCAGCTCGACAAACAAACGTTCCCGGAGTTACAACTATCAGAGCATGACCCGGACAATACTAAAACGGAATTAAACTAAAAACGACAAGCCTTCGCCAAGCACCTGAACGAAGCTCCTCAATCTGAAATATTCAACAGTAAGGGTGAGCATCTCAACTATACATTTGATTATACGTTCATAACAATCAATTCAGGAAACCATAAGCATCACCCAACAATTAGCATGTTTTATAGATTACAAAAACCTTTACAATTCATATATTCATAATATCATACTTTTCATGCTTACTATTAACATCAAACATCGTTAACAATTTAGTATCAATACATGCATACAATCAATCAAATACAACATTGGAAAAATCATCCATTCATGTCATATTCAATGTAATGCAACACACCCATGCATGTGGTACCATTTTACCGCCCCATTAAATCCCGGGTCACGGATAACTCACCGTTCCATTATATCGCGGACACGGCTACCACCTCAACGTTCCATTAAATCGCGGACACGTATATTGGCCACCATGTTAATTCCACACAATGGGAATTAACAAATGCAACATGATATGTAAAGTATGTAACACTCAGCATACTATTAACATCAATCGACATATCATGCAACATCAACAATATCAAATATAACATGATCTGAATAGCATGTAATCACTCAACATACTATTAAACATCAATCATATCAAGTTATATCATAATTCATGCTTGATACATCATCTAAAAGCATGACAATAAAATCCATATAGTGTTGGTATCATAACATACGATCGTTATTCGATACTAGCATCAATCAACACTAGGAAATCAATAAACACATATTCAAAACATGTCAAACACTGCACATCAAAACCGGATCAATCCGTACTTAACAGCATGCACAGAAAACATAGTTTAAAAACCAACACAAGAGGTTTAACACGGGTGCCCGTGTAAAACAACACTGCCCGTGTGGAAATGTGTCCAGAAAACACGTTTTTTTGACAATACAGGGGATCAACACGGGCGCCCGTGTGAATCAACACGGCCCGTGTTGAATTGTGCCCAGAAAACACATATTTATGCCAACACAGTGAATCAACACGGGTTCCCGTGTTAATCAACACGCCCGTGTTGAATTGTGGCCAAAAAACACATTTTTATCAGCATTACAGTGAATCAACACGGGTGCCCGCGTAAATCAACGCGCCCGTGTTGATGAGTGCGAACCCAAATTTTCTGTTCTTGCAGCAGCTCATATACCCATATTTTTGTACGAAAATACCTCTCTATGGCAGTGCAATGCAGTACAAAGACATCCAATCCACCATAGGAACCTAAAATCCCTAATTGATTCATAAAATTGGGAACCTAAACCTTTTCTAACAAGGTTCAATCCTAAGGGTATTGATCCCTAAGAACATCTAACAATTGGGGTTTCTCCCTACGATTATCCAAATCAACCGTGCCTAAACCCATAAGCAAAAGTAAATCGAGTAGTAGCCCCCCTTACCTTATCAATTTGCAGCTTTGAACTCTTTGATCGATGTTCTTCATTCTTCGTACCTTCAGAGCTCTGCTTCCCAAAATCCCAAATTCTGTGTTATCGTGAATAATGAGAAAAATAACTTGAGTCCCAAATGTATCCTTATTCCTTTTTGCACCCCCACTCTTTACTAACAACATCCAAGCCCAATAACTTAAAAAACCAAATATTTCTTATTTCTTTTATTTTCTTTAAATATTCCAAAATAAATAATTTCTTTTTATTTTATTAATTCTAATAAAATAATTTCCCAATTAAATAAATCAAATAATTGAAACTGGGGTGTTACAATCGGAGACCCTTAGGGTTGGTCAATTTTATGGTGATCCATAAGAAGAGGATATGCGACTCTTTTGATGACTTCGCAGTCCCGCTTTATGAATGCACATTTACTAGGTTAGGAATGTGGTTGTCTTTCACTGATTTTGAGGGGTTTTTCCTAAAGATTTTAAAGGTTTCCCCTTTCTAGCTTCATCCAAAGTCTATAGCTTACATGAGAGAATTTCAATTGTGTGTTGAGCATAAGTCCTGGAAGCCTTAACTAGGCCTGTTTTTCAACTTATTCTACATGGTCTGCACTTCTTGCTGGTGACACTCCTTATTCTAGAGGCTCATCTCACTCTCTACTACTCCCCTATTGAAGCTTCCCGCTTATGTAAGGGAATGTTTTAAAAGTATTGGTCCTCATCTTATTTCTTTCGGGACGTCCTTTCCCCTGATGAGGCAACAATAAAGGAATACATGCACTTTTGGTTTCAAAGGCTTGGTTAGAAGAAGGATTTGACCCTGCGAGGTACCTTTTTTTCAGGTGAGGAAGAAATGAATTGATACTTATTCCATTATGAGCGCGGACGGTCGCGCATAAGGGAAATATATTTTTGGTGAGGATGAAATCTCATGGATTTGTTTTAAATTTTAGACAAGTGTGATAGTTTGTTGTAGATAACATGGATAAGTTGCAGATACTCTACGACCTTGCTAATGCTCAAGGTATTAAGAATATTCCTACTAGACAGTTTATGGTCTCCCCCTATTGATCACTACTCATGCACAAACCATTACTCCCACCCAGGCTACCAAGACTGCTTCTGTTGGGTTTGCCGAACTCATCATTGTTGCGTCTGTTTTATTTGTGGAGGATCCTGAAGCTGCATATTCCTAGGGGGAGATTGTTGTATGTCCCTAAAAAATAAAGAGGGACCACCCCAATACGATTATTTTAGTTCTTGTCTTATTGCTTTTGTTTATTATCATTTATTGAGTGTCCCTCATGATTGCACATCTTTTGAATCAAGGTTGAAATTGGTTCGATGTTCATTTTAGCATGCATAAAACAATGGTTATGTTTGGACTTGATCAAGATGATTTTAGTCAATTGCATTAGTCATGGGAATACAAACTATATGTGTTTTTTTATCCAAATTAGGTGCAAAGAAAAACCTCAAAGTACTTTTAAAAATATGAAAATTTTAGATATTGTGTGTTAGATTCAAATCAAATTGAACAAGGGTGAACCAAAGCTTCTTAAACAATTTGATACGAATCAGGTTTTGCACATGATTTGAAGCAAACATTTTTCTAGTCACCTCAGCTCAATTTGATTTGAATCAAATTTTACACATGACTCGAATCACATAGTTTTTCAGCATTTTCCATAAGGGCCTGTTGTAGTTTATTCAAATCAGATTTTGTATATGATTCGAATTACGGGGTCTTTGCTTCGAATTATGTTTTGCACTTGATTTTAATCAATCGTGAAATGGGTCAAAAATATAATTTCTTTTTATTACATTCACTTGCTCATTTGACTCAAACAATTTATTGTCCTTGATTTAAATATAACTAACTTTTACCACTCATTTTCGTGCTTAATCTCTAGCACATATAAAAACTTTTATCAATACCTTTCATGTGTGAATTTCATAATCATTTTTGTGATTTTCTGTGAAATCAACTCTCTCTCATTTTGAAAACATTCAAAACCATTACATTTAAATTTCTTTCATCTTCAACCTTAGTTTTGTTTTTTAGATCTTGATAATGAGAGGTCTGTGATTGATTAGGGGAGACATTGTATTGAAACTAACAGTTCTTGAAGATTGGGTAAAGATTTTTAGGTTCTTGCAAGAATGAGGAGTTGTCGTTGGTGCTGACAAATTCTAGTGTGAAAAGAAGGAGGTTCTTCCCTCCAGGTTTCCTTAGTAGTTACTGTGTGGAAGGCTACAAATAAGACATAGTTCATCTCAAATGTTCAAACAATTCACCACTCAAAGAATCAGTAGGATCAAAGGGTTGATTGCTACAGACAAATGCTGGAGCAGAATTGGTGATATTTGAAGATTTAAAAGCATTAATAGAGTAAAGATTGCGTAGAAGAGTATGGCGTGAAGTTGTATAAGTCAAGATCAATATAGAAGAATTATTTTCTTTAAAATTATTGTGGATTAGTGATTGTATGAACTCTTGGAATATTTTTCAAAATAAAAGGAAATATGCTGGTTCCGATGGGAAACCATTGAAGAGTGCACATAGACTCACGCGAGGATGACATAGTCAAAACACTATAAATCATGTTGTCTTCTCTCTCTCTCTCTCTCTCTCTCTCTCTCTCTCTCTCTCTCTCTCTCTCTCTCTTCTCTCTCTCTCACTATTGCATTTAAATTTCGTAGTATATTGCTTGCATAGGTTTTCAATTCTTAGAGTAGTTTATCATTTATTTCATTGATAACAATTTATTGCTTAAGATTAGATTAGATTTTGTTAGAATTGTTACCTAATCGAGCTTTAGTGGTGATTAAAAATTGAGAAACTTGTTGAGTTTAGAATTCAAAAATCGAATAATTGTATAATTACTTCTCATGAATTATACAATTTGTATCAATTAAATACCTTGAGTATCATCATTAGTTCAATTTGTGATATTTGTGGAATAATTAAACATTCAAGTATAATTCACTCTTTTTCGCTGTAAACATTTCTACACACATACTCTGGAAACCTCCGATAATTCATTTATGAAAAATCAGTTGAATTATTTTTTAAAAGTCTATTCACCCCTTCCCCTCTAGACTATTTTCTTACACCATATTATCACCCAAAAATTGGCATCAAGAGTTAGTATTTTGATTATTCTAATAGACACCAAAGGTTTTGAGAATATGGAGGATGATGATGATCCAAAGGAAGCATACAATAGAGCGTCAATTTTCAAAGGTGAAAATTATACTTATTGGAAATCAATCATGAACGTACACTCATTATCAATTGACAAAAATATGTGACGTGCCGCCACCGAGAAATCTTTTATCCCCATGAATGAGATGGGATTGTAAAAAACCCAAAGGATTAGAATAATGATGAAACCAAAAAGGCTTCATATAATTTGAAATCGAGAAATATACTGTGATACGGTGGCATAACCGACTATTTTTACTGGTTTGCGTTTTGCGTTTTATGTTCCCAAAATGTTGCGGTAAGCAAGAGTCGCCACCGGCTTTTATTTCATCCAATCGGAAAGGAAAAAAGTACAGGAAAAAAAAATCCTTTTTCGAGATATTCTGAGTACGAGGGGTAGATTATAGAAAGGGAATGTGTTAGCACCCTTTCTATCCATGGTTTTCCATGGGCTCTTAGGTACTTGCTCATTTTTAAATTGCTTGTGTGTGTGCTTGCTTTGAAAATCTTTTACTTCGTGATAACCCTTGTATCAGTCCTCAAGGGTGTGACGAAGTTGTTTTGAAATTTTGTTTGAAAAGTGTAAGTGTGAAAGGTTTTGATTTGAGCAAGTACCTACTAGCATCTACCTACTCGAAAAAAAGATTGTTTCTATTCTTGTTTCCTTTAGACAGCGCTATCCTACTATTGAGAAATAGGTAGCACCATCGTTGGAACTTGTAAGGGTCAATTTGAAAGGGACGTACGCTCACTAAAGCAATATTAGGACGCCTTAGTAGTAACCCTAGAGTCTTAAGATCTTTCGAGGCAACATTTCCGAGGCAACATTTGAATGGGACAATTTGATCTTTTAGACTGGAGGGCAACCACTAAGACACCCTATACTTAATGATCGTTTACCGAAGGCAACCGAAGTGAGAGTATACCTTAAGAGTGAGTATGCGCGAGTGATTTGTTTCAGTTATTTAATCTTTGCACATTAGGGTTTATAACCGTTTTAATTTGTCATACATTCTTGCCATACAATCCTATTATCATACATCTAGACAGTTAAATATTTGCGGGAATTAAAAATGCGAGAAAATAAACCTAAGCTATTACAAGGCTTCGGGGAGGGGGATTAATTACATAACCAAAAATCGGGGATTTAAACAGTAAATAAAACCCTAAATTAACTATTACAAACCATGAACAGTTACAAAATAATGGCAAAATAATTAACAAGCGCGCGGCGAATTAAATACGAGGCGATTAGGGTTTTGACCCTTTGACTAATCCTACTTGCGATTGATTAAAGAAAAAAAATGTTTTTGTCATGTTTTGTTATTTCAGAAAATAATGAATAATTAAATTGCAAAGAAAATCCTAAGTTCTAATTAATGTTAATTTTTGGAAATAAATTAATTAATTCTAAACAACCTATTTTTGTATTCTTTTGTTTTATTTGAGAAAAAAAGAAAAATTAAATCAAGAGTTAACCTAATTTTCTAATTGAATTTTAATTGTGAAGAAAAAACAAATTAAAGTTACCCTAATTTTAATATTAATCTAATTAATTAACAAAAATTTAATTTAATAAGAAAAAAACTAAATCTAATTTTTTATGACTTTTCTTTATTTTTTATGATTTAATTAAAACTGATTTAAAAATAAAATAAAATGATTAAAAAAATTAAAATAGAAATTTAAAATCAAGAGAACTTGAGAATTGGGCCTGATAGTGTTAGCAAATCTTGGGGTGTGAAGCTGAATTTTCTGGCCCAACAAGCTCTAAGCCCAGTTGACCACGCTTGATCTGGTGCAATGTTGACTTGAGGAGTATGGTGGTCTCTCCTGGATGGAGCGTTGGATTTGATGACACGCTTGATCAAATGGATGAATGTTGATGGAGCATGATGGGCGCTGGATAGTGAAATGCATTGGATTGGCCTGCAATTGTTATGAAAATAACAAAATGCACACGCCTGGGATCAAACCCAGGACGTGTACATCAAAGGCTAGCTTTTCTACCATCTGCGCTGGAATGTTAATTATGATTATAATGAAATAAATGAAACATAATGCAAACAACGTGCCACGCCTCCAAAACGCGCGGAAATTCAAACGGACCAGCCACATGCTGCCACGCCATCGTCTCCTTTACTGGCCTGTCGCTTTAGGTAAAACACTTTTACCTATGGACATTTGTGCGTAACTATAAACCTGTATAATTCAAAAATCATGTACAGGCAATATAAATGAAAGGTAATGGTACCAATCAACTCGTCTCATCCTCACGAGCATCATGGTACCTGATTCAAGGCCCAATTGTTCCTGTATTGAAAACCCCTAAAACAAACTTGTAAACCCTAGCAATGGCATATTGTGATTCATGCATTGTAAATGCAATTAAATGATGCCAATAGCTTGCAAACAAGATAATGAACAAGAATGTATAATCAAAACATGATAATACTATCAAAATCAAGGAAATCAGAATCGAGTTTTTGGGCAAACCGTGGTTGATGGTGGGCACGATTCTTTGCGTTTTGAAGCCTGAGGATAGGTGGAATAGCTTCCTGGGATCTCCTGGAATAGATTGCTGGCTTTAAATTTCTCTGAATCGTCCCCTAACCTACAAACTGAACCTCACTTTTATCAATATTTTTGAGTTTTGTTATATGCCTCTCACGACCTCTAACCCTTGTTTTTTGATCTGGAATCCTTTATTATATAACCTAAAGTGAATTAGGTTAGCAAACTTGGATTGAATCTTTGCATTTATCCAAGATTTGATTTGATTTGCAAGCTATATGATATGTTGCTATTTTGAACCAAATCATGCCTTTCTTGTACCAATTGGCCTTGATTCGAATTGATCTTGTAAACTCAGCATATCTTGATTGCCAATCTGTCCAAAAAAACAAATCAAATCATATCTTTGTTAATTTTCATCATTTATTTGATTTAATTCACTTTTTAATTAATGAAAAATCAAAATAAATTGAAAAATGAAGCACATAATGGGTGAGTGAACATTTGAGTCGTAGACCACATTATAATTGAGGTGCAAGCATAAAAAGTTGGGCCCATTTAGCAAAAAATGCAAATTTGAGCACATTTGGCTTTTGGCAACTTTGCAAAAATGGTCAACTTGGCCAATGCATAACTCTCTCAATTTTTATCCTAGAGAGTTGTTCTTGAACTTTTTAGAAAGCTTAATATGTCCTCTAACAACCCTTTTGGTATCATCTCAATTGAGTCTTCCATGTTCATGTATGAAGCTTTGACCCAAAAGGTGTTTTTGTTGACTTTTCAAAAGGACCTATAATGCTAAAGTTCATATCTTTTTGTGAGTGCATATTCTTAACTTGGGAGATGAATATTAATTGTAGGGAATTGCATCCTCTTCAAAATGAGCTTTGGATGGGTCATTTCTGATAAAGTATGAGAAAGTTATGCTTGGTCAAAGTTGAGTTGACTTTTCCTATAAAACCCTAATTTAGCAACTTTTGGGTTTTGAAGAATTGTGAGCAATCCTTGAGGAATCATGATCAACCCTTAATAAAATGATGGACAATAATTCAAAATGAGGATTTTGACCAAAAATCTTGAAGTTTGACTGTATGTGGGCCATAGTAGACTTTTGACCTAGTACAGTTGATTTTCAGGCATTTGACTGATTAACTGAGCAAACTTCTTCTGTAAGGCTTGAAAATTGACATGGGTAATCTTGAGAACATATTAGGACAATGGTGAGAATTTGAGTACTTTGTGGTTCACACATCTTGATGAAGATGGAAACCCTAATTTGAGGTATGCTGCCTTAGGAGAGAGTTTGTCTAGTCAATTCTTGAACTTCCTTGAGCAATTTCGGGACCTCACTTGCCATGTATTGAGAAATATGGGAGGGAAAATTTTGGGGTACAAAATCTGCCCCTGTTCAATCTTCTTAAACCTGAGGATATAGATTGGCTCGTCTTCCTTTCGTGATCTGAAGGTGGAAGATGATTGAACACTAGAGTGCCCAGAAATTTGCACTCGCATGAAGTAGTACTTGATTTGTGATATCGGGAATGGGCTTACAGATGTCATTCAGAGGTTGCTAGAGAATTGTCGGAGATGGGCTTAAAGATGCCATCCAAAAAGGTGTCGATCGCATAAGAGATTCCTTTGCGAGAACCTGTATACCTGTTGTTGAGGAGGACTTCACTGGGGAATGCTGGTCTCTGTCTTAGGAGAAATAGAGTTTTAGGAGCTTTAATTGTCTGTTACTCTACTGGGGAATAACTCCGGTTTAGGGAAGCAGAAGTGAATTGTGTATCTGGTCAGGGTATATGCTGCACCGCGAATTACTGGAGAGATGCGAAACCAATGGTGTTTGATCGGGTTCCGGTCTTACAGTATTATGGACTGCTGTCTGGGGATAAGAGAGGAAGAACCCAGATAGAAAGGTTATGAGAAGGAACCTGGATAGTAGGGTTACTTTGACATGAAAGCCTAGATAGTAGGGCTGTGAGAAGGAGCCTGGATAGTAGGGTTACTTCGACATGAAAGCCTGGATAGTAGGGCTGTGAGAAGGAACCTGGATAGTAGGGTTACTTCGAGATGAAAGCCTGGATAGTAGGGCTGTGAGAAGGAACCTGGATAGTAGGGTTACTTCGATATGAAAGCCGGGATAGTAGGGCTGTGAGAAGGAACCTGGATAGTAGGGTTACTTCGATATGAAAGCCTGAATAGTAGGGCTGTGAGAAGGAACCTGGATAATAGGGTTACTTCGATATGAAAGTCTGGATAGTAGGGTTGTGAGAAGGAACCTGGATAGTAGGGTTACTTCGATATGAAAGCCGGGATAGTAGGGCTGTGAGAAGGAACCTGGATAGTATGGTTACTTCGATATGAAAGCCTGGATAGTAGGGCTGTGAGAAGGAACCTGGATAGTAGGGTTACTTCGACATGAGTTTGGGTAAAACTGTAGAGGGAACCTGGGTGAGGTTGCCTTGTGATGAGTCGGCGTGGGACCGCTGGAAATTGTTGATAATAACTGTTTTTTCTGAAAGAAATACATGGTTAGTTATGTGCGATGCATGAGATGCACTGTGATGAGGTTCTCAAAATAACTAAGATTATGTTATATGTAATGTATGCACATGTCATGATGTATGAACATGAAATGCTGACGTAATGATATGAGTTTGGGAAAATAAATCCCTGACTACTGTTTGGAGAGTATGAGAAATGGTATTCTTGACTGCTGTAAAAACCATAGTTCCTCTACTTCTGTTGGGGATGGTGAACAAAGATAACTAGCTGGGGATACACATCCATTCGGCTGGTGAATATTCTGCCGGAGGAGACCCTGTCTGAGGATAATTCTGCGGGGAATAACTCTGTTGGAGAGGAGATACTCTGTTGATATATCTGCTGATTTAGAGGAATAAACCCGGATGGGGATGAATTTCCGTTGCTGGTGATAATGAATTCTGTCGGAGATTGAATTTCTGCCTGTGAGAAAAATAAACTCTGCTTGGGGAAAAATTTACTGACTCACTCGCGATTGTGAACCTCAGCTGGGGAGAGTTATGTCCTGTTCGGGAAAGCTAACATCACTGTCTTCGGATACTTTTTACTCTGTGAGGAGTGTATGTACCACTACTCATGTTCTCAAGCTGGCTCTATCCCAGTACCTGATGGGCAGAGTAACTGTAAGGTTTGGGCACTTCTTGTTTTCCCTGTTTTTGGTATTACGAGTAATCATTTTTTGTTTCTCGTGCAAATATTTATGAGCAACCATTATTTCCAGATGCATATATCAAAAATGAATCATTGGATGTTCTTGCAAAACAAAACAGAAAAAGAAAAACAAATTGAAATTTCTTGTGAAAATGAATTGTATTGATTTTTGAAGTTGGCCTGTAATAAGCGTTTTGTACAAAGAGGCTGACGTCCTAGTAAAAGAACGCCGCCGAAAGATATAACTTATACAATTTGTGTAGAAGAAATAAAAACAGCTATGTGAAATAACCCCATCGGGTTTCAACTCTGCTATTGCCTTTATATCTTCAAGCGTCTCATCACCTTGCTACTTGGCCGAAGGTTGATCAGATTGATTGGCGCCGTCTGAGCTTGATAATCGATACCTAAGTCTGGTTGCAAGATGATCCAATGAGACATAGTGTTACGCTTCGATCCCTAATTTTTGCCTGGATCGCCCTTTTGGGTTTTCAGTCCACCGGGATACCCTTTTTTTGCCCAAGTCGCCTTTTCAGGTTTTCGACTTGCCGGGTGTACAGTTTTTTTTCTATTTTCATCCCTTACCTTTTCCCGAACCCTTTTGGTTCGTCCGGAAGCCCTTATTTTTGCCTAGGCCAGTCAACCTAGCGGGTCTTTGATTATGCGTAGTATCTTTTCACTATGTCTGCATTGACGGGGTGAGGAAGGTCGTCGCCATCCATGGTGGTTAGAATCATAGCTCCTCCCGAGAAAATATTCTTAACCACAAATGGCCCTTCGTATGTAGGGGTCCATTTTCCCCTGGGATCACCTTGCGGTAGTATGATGCGTTTGATTACTAGATCCCCGACTTGATATTCTTGACATCTGACTTTCTTGTTAAAAGCCTTGATCATTCTCTTTTGATACATCTAACCATGACAGATAACACTAAGTCTCTTTTCATCGATTAGATTCAACTGATCAAGTCGGGTTTGGATCTAGTCGTCTTCATTCAAACCCACATCCTTCATAATCATAAGAGAGGGTATCTGGACTTCTATGGGTAGGACTGCCTCCATGCCATACACCAAAGAGTAGGGTGTTGCCCCTGTCGACGTCCGTGCTGAGGTACAATACCCATGAAGAGCGAAGGGTAACATCTCGTGCCAGTCTTTGTATATCACCGTCATCTTTTGCACAATCTTTTTGATGTTCTTGTTAGCCGCTTCAACAACCCCATTCATCTTCGGCGGTAGGGAGAAGACTTATGATGCAGGATCTTGAACTGTTTGCAGAGCTCGGTGATCATTATGTTATTGAGATTTGTACCATTGTCAGTAATAATCCTCTCTGGTACACCATATTGACAGATCAGATTATGTCGGATAAACTGTGCCACGCCGTTCTTAGTTACTGTAGCAAAGGAAGCTGCCTCAACCCACTTCGTGAAGTAAACGATAACTACCAGAATGAAGCGATGCCCATTAGACGTAGTAGGTCTGGTCTCGTCGATCATGTCGATACCCCACATCGCAAAAGGCCAGGGAGCCGTCAAAACGTTCAGGGGAACCAGAGGTACATGCACCTTATCAGCATATACTTGGCACTTATGACAGGTTCGAGAGTGCTGATAACAATCGGCTTCCATAGTGAACCAGTAATATCCTGCCCGTAGGATTTTCTTTGCCATGGTATGTCCACTGGAATGAGTTCCGAAGGTACCTTCATGTAACTCTGCCATGATCCTTTCTGCCTCGCTCTTGTCTACACACTGCAGTAAGGTTGAATCATGGTTACGCTTATACAGGATTCCATTACTGATGAAGAATTTCACAGCGAACCTTCTCAGAAAATTCTTATCATTAACATATGCCCCCTCGGGGTATTCTTGAGCCTCAAGATACCTCTTTACCTCGTGAAACTAGGGTTTATCTGCTACCTCTTCAGTCTCAATGTCACAGCAATGTGCGGGTTCATCCAACCTCTCAATGGTAATCTGGGGAGCTTCATTGTCCCACCTAACTTTGAACATAGAAGACATGGTAGCTAGTGCATCCGCTAACTGATTCTCTTCTCATGGGAACTGTTCAAAGGTTATCTCCTCAAAGTGTGAGAGCAATGTAAGTACATATTCTAGGTAAGGAATGAGATTCGGGTGCTTCGTATCCCACTCACCTTTGATCTGGCTTATTACCATAGCAGAATCTCTGAATACACTCAAGAACTTAATCCTCAGGTCAATAGCAGCTCAAAGACCCATGATACACGCTTCATACTCCACCATATTATAGGTGCAGTTAAAACATAATTGGACGGTGAACAGAGTATGACATCCCTCAGGAGATATAATTACAGCGCCAATGCCATTACCCAATCCGTTCGAGGCTCCATCAAAATACATAGACCATCGGGATCCCTCTGCGGGTCCTTCATCCGGTCCAGGTTCTTCACAGTCGGTTACCAACATGATATTCTCATCTGGGAACTCGAAATTCATGGACTGGTAGTCATCCACAGCCTGATGCGCCAAATGATCTGCCAATATACTCCCCTTGATTGATTTTTGGGTTGTGTATTGGATGTCATACTCGGTTAAGATCATCTGCCATCTTGCTATTCTTCCGGATAAGGCGGGCTTCTCGAAAATATATTTGATCGGATCCATCTTTGATATCAACATGGTAGTGTGAGTCAACATATACTGTCTCAGTCGGCGAGCAGCCCATGCCAAAGCGCAACAAGTTTTCTCGAGCAATGAGTATCGGGTCTCACAGTCAGTAAACTTTTTGCTAAGGTAGTAAATTGCATGCTCTTTTCGACCAGACTCGTCATGCTGCCCCAGCACACACCCCATTAAATTGTCTAGCACTGTCAAGTATAATATCAAAGGTCTTCCTTCGACTGGAGGTATCAAAATTGGTGGTTCTTGAAGGTATTCCTTGATTCTTTCAAAAGCGGTCTGGCATTCATCATTCCACTTTTCCACTTGATCTTTCTTTAGCAGCTTGAAGATTGGCTCACAAGTAGCAGTCAGATGTGAAATGAACCGGGCGATGTAATTCAGACGTCCCAAGAAACCTCTAACTTCTTTTTCTGTGCGGGGAGCCGACATCTCTTATATGGATTTTACCTTTGTAGGGTCTACCTGAATACCTTTGTCACTGACAACAAAACCCATAAGCTTACCAGACCTTACCCCGAAGGTACACTTGTTCGGATTCAACCTCAGCTTGTACGTCTTCAACCTGTCAAACAGTTTCTGGAGATGATCAAGGTGCTCTTCCTCAGTCTGGGACCTGACTATCATGTGATCAACATAAACCTCGATCTCGTGGTGAATCATATCATGGAACAAAGCAACCATTGCACGCTGATAAGTTGCCCTAGCATTCTTCAACCCAAAAGGCATTACCTTGTAACAGAAGGTGCCCCACTGTGTAACGAAGGTTGTCTTCTCCATGTCCTCAAGAGCCATCTTGATCTGGTTGTAGCCAGAAAAACCATCCATGAAGGAGAAGATCTTGTGTTGCACGGTGTTGTCGACTAGAACATCAATGTAAGGAAGTGGGAAGTCATCCTTGGGGCTTGCCCTGTTCAGATCTCTATAGTCCACACACATCCGTACCTTACCGTCCTTCTTAGGTACCAGAACGACGTTGGCAACCCACTGCGGATAAGAAGTGACAACTAAGAATCCTGCGTCGAACTGTTTCATGACCTCTGTCTTAATTTTCTCTGACATTTCAGGCCGCATACGACGGACCTTCTGCTTTACCGGCAGGCAGTCTTCTTTCATCGGCAGGCGATGTACCACAATATCAGTGTCCAAACTAGGCATGTCTTCATAGGACCAGGCGAAGATCTCAACATAGTCGTGTATCATCTGTATTAACCGTTGTTTGACACTAGGCTCCAGATTCGCACCTATTTTAACCTCTTTCATGTCTTCCTCTGTACCCAAATTCACTGACTCAACTGGCTCTTCATGAGGCTGTATGGACCTTTCTTCCTGCTGTAATAGTCTAGCAAGTTCTCCAGGCACCTCACAATCATCTTCACCTCCGTCCTCGGCTTGGTTGATCGGATTTTTGAAGTCATAATTGGCAGTAGCAGATCTGTTATCAATGGGATCCAGAGTGGATATGGATCTACAGTATGATACGTGAGTGTGTGTAAGAGAATAGCTGTTTTGATAAAGTGAGAGACATAAAAGAAAAGAAAAACAAAGCGCAAAATTTGTATGCAAGAAACGTCCAATGCTTTATTAATGATATATGAAATGACAAATAATATCCCTCACAAGCAAAGCCAAGGTTCCTTGGGCAAGGCACCAAGCTGTAAAGTTTCAAATTGTTTATTACAAATCTTAAAACAAAAGTCAATTACTGCGGAATAAAATAAACAGGTATGAAGTCCCTAGCCGTCCAACTATTCGGTCCACCGTTGGTTGTTGGGTAGATCCAGTTGTCGATGTCTGAATCCTCTTCACTGTCTTCAATTGCATTAATTCCCCGATTGCTGTTGTATAGAGGAGGTCTTCCAGCCCAAGCGCGCCTAACAGCCCTTTGAGCCCCTGTAGTAAAGCCCAAACCAAATTTGTCAGTTTTGTGAGTGAAATCAGGGAGCTGACCCCAATTGGTACACCCACCTTCTTCAACCATAGCCCTGGCGTCCTTGAGAGAAGCCATCTTCAATGGAGGTTTGTTGGTAGTAACTTCAGTTGATGCCAAGACCTGAGGGACCTCTTCGAAATTCTGACAAGGAGTTTCTATGAATTCCCTGTCCATTTCTACGTAGCGGAAGGAATTGAGGTGACTCACCATATATTCTTCTTCCCCTCGCACTGTGACAATCTTTCCCTTCACCGGATACTTCAGCATTTGATGGAGTGTGGAAGTAACTGCCCCAGTCTCATGGATCCAAGGACGACCCAACAAGAAAGAATACGACGGCCTGATATCCATTACGTAGAAGGTAGACCCAAAAATTTGAGAACCCACTTTGACAGGGATGTCCACCTCCCCGTGCACCATTCTCTCAGATCCGTCAAAAGCCCTTACCACAATGTTACTAGGCTTTAGAGTCAAACCCTCACAATCCAAACGGTCCAACGCTTTCTTCATCAGAACATTCAGTGAAGACCCGGTATCTACCAACACATGAGCCATAGTGGTGCCCCTGCACTCAATCGAGACATGAAGAGCATCATTATGATTCCTTCATTTCGGTGTTAGATCCGCATCTGAAAAACCCAGCCCATTATCAGCAGTCAGGATGGCCACACAATCTTTGAACTGATCTGCTGATGTTTCCTGTGACACATGTGCAGTCTTGAGAAATGCAATCAAAGCCTTCGCATGGGCTTCAGAACACAACAACAGAGACAACATGGATATCTTTGATGGGGTCTGCCCCTGCCGCTCGACCACATTGTAGTCGCTCTTCTTAATGATTTTAAGTATTTCCTCCATTTCTTGTTTAGAGGCTTCCACAATGATTTTTCTAGGCGCCTCTGTCCGGGCAGGCTCACCTATAATTTCCTTGCCCCGAGTCCCAGATGGCTCACAGCAGGGGTGATAACTGGAGTAAGAACATGAACAGTAGTTGATGTACTAGCAGGAACAACAGATGGAATGACAATAGGCTTGTTGACAGTCTCAGGGGAAATCTCGGGAGAGAAGACCCTTCCAGTTCGGGTAACCTTACTAGTCCCGGTAATATTACTGACATCAGTATCAGCTTCTTCATTCTTCAAATCTTGCTTAATGCCATGATAGTACACATCAGCACCATAATGCCATGAGACAACCTTGTCTGAGGTGTACGGGATGGGACCAGGAACAGTGATTATCAGCGGATCAATTCTTGGAGCGGATGTAGTCCTAACAGGTCTTCTCGAGGAAACCTTGGAAGGATTGGCGGAAATGGTTATAATAGCAACGTCTTCATTTGGAACAACAAGAATCATAGTCTTCTCGAACAAAATCTCTTTATTATCCATCAGGTGCTGAACACCTGACTTCAACAAATAACAACCAGAAGGTAGAATCGAACACATGTGGCAACCTTCGCCACAACCTGGAGATAAACCGGCCAACAACAAATTCTTCTTAACAATCATAAGAGGAGTAGAAATTTCTTCAATAGAGGTCACAAACAAATAAATGTCAACAACATTAACTCCATGACCATGTTTGGGCATGGGAGCAGTTATAACATTCGGCTTTTCTGGAGCATCGAACTCTATATCCTTGGCTTCAAGCAAGTCTTGTACTTTGTTTCTCAGAGCCCAGCAGTCATTTGTATCGTGGCCAGGACTCTCAAAATGGCAGGCGCACCGCGCATTGGGATTGTATTTGGGAGAGGTAGTGTTGGGATTCTTGGGGGCCTCTCTCAAGGTTGCCAAGTTGGATCTCAGTAGATGAGGTAGAACTTCAGCCAATGTCATGCTAATGCGGGTAAACTTCCGCTGTGGTCTTTCCACCCTTTGTTGATTGTTGCGTTGTGGAGCAACTACGGGTCTTGGTATCACTACAACATTTACCGTTTGACGGTGTTCAGATCTGCTTTGGCCCCTCGGGCTATAGATCGCACTGACTTCCTTCTTACCAGTGAAAGGCTTCTTTGCTGAACTCGAGGAGGCATCCTTCTGTATTTTACCACTCCGAATTCCAGCTTCTACTCTTTCTCCAGTTAAAATCATCTCGGTGAAACCAGATGACGAGCTGCCGATTTAGTGATTGAAAAATGGACCAGATAGCATCCTCAGAAACATATCAACCAACTCCCTATCAGACAAAGGGGGTTGAACTCTCCGAGCCAAATCTCTCCATTTTTGAGCATAGTCCTTAAAACCTTCACCTGCACCCATGGACATACTCTGGAGTTGAGTACGAGTGAGAGCAAGGTCGGCATTGTACTGATACTGCTTGTAGAAAGCAACAACAAGATCTTCCCAGTTTCGGACATTGGATCCCTCCAACTGGTAGAACCATTCAAGCTGAGTCCCTGACATACTATCTTGAAAGAAGTGCACCCACAAATTTCTATCAGCGGTGTGGGGTTGTATTTTCCTGACATAAGAGCGGAGATGGAGTTTTGGGCAGGACACTCCATTATACTTGGCAAAAATCGGAACTTTGAACTTCTGAGGGATGACCACTCCCGATACCAATCCCAATTCTCTGAAATCTAAACCAGGTATCTTCTGAACTTCCATAGCACTCAGACGGTCTTCTAACTGCTTGTATCTATCCTCAGTAGGAGGATATTGCTCATCATCATAATCAGTATCATTGTCAGAGACTGTAGGACTAGGGTCCTTTTCGCCTTCTTGGTTCTCCCCTTCCTTGGATGAAGAGGTCAGATCAGTTTGATGCTTCAACCTTTCTCCAAATCTTCTGCCCATATTCAGAATACCAGTCTTCTTCTTTTTCTTCTTCTCTTTCAGAATGAGGGTTTTCAGATCCTCTTGTCCTTTTTCCAGACTGATGAACATTTGTTGGAACTGGGCGTTCCGTGCCTGAAGATCTTTGATGGCTTGATCGGAAGACATTTCTGCTGAAATAAACAGCGAAGAAGATGAGAAACCTGTAGTGGTACCTATAATGATGTGTATGATAATGGGATGCTTATGCAATGATTTCAAAGACTTCGGGAAATTTAAATTTGCAAACCAAAATAAACAAAAACTTTATTAGCTTAAATTTGAAGGTTCAAAATGCCTTTAAGGCATTACAAATAGGTAAATAAAACAAATCTAAAACTAGAAAAGAAAGATCAAAAGTCCCATGGACGCTTTCTCTTTGTGCTGATATAATCATTGAGCACTCTTTCTTCCTGGAGCTGCCTGGTGAGCTTTAAAACCTTCCTCTCTTGATCATGGAACTGTTCCCTGTAAGTATCCCGCTCATTCTTCATCTGAATCCAAGACCTCTGTAACTCCCCAAGATCAGTGGGCATGTTAGGATAGAGAACCGTGTAAGGAATGCCTTCTTCAGTACTGGGCTCCACAATCACTGGTAATACGGCCACATAAGGCATCATAAGCTTCTGGGCACGAGCTCGTACCCATTGGAGGTAAGGCTCCATAAGAATGGAAGTCTTTGGTCCCAACTGTTTGGGGTCAGATCTGTTTACCATGCCCCAAGCTCGTATGAACCTCCAGCGATACTCATTAACATCATCCTCATAGTTGAATACAACACCCTCAATAAGTAACTCATGGGGACCATCCCTTCGAGCATGACCAAATTGTCACAAAGCTAGACAAGGATTGTAAGTTATACCCCCTATGATACCAAGTAATGGGACATTAGGGTATTCCCCACATTGGTCAATAATAGCAATGTCTTCCATAGCCTGGGAACACAAAAGAATATCCGTGTGAGCGAGTGACATTATCCTGTGTGACCACCCCAAACCTTCTTCATTCTTGAGTACAGACTTAGGGAGGTGAGAAATAAACCACCTTGACAGCAATGGCATGCAACACATAAGCGTCCCTCTTCTCTTCATAGTATGAATATGGAGAGCATGCAAGATATCTCCAGGCAAGGTAGGCACAGGGTTGCGAGAAAGGAAAATCTTGATAGCATTCACATCTACGAAAGAGTCCGGATTAGGGAAGAGAACTAAACCATAGATAAGAAGAGCCAAGACGTCCTCAAAAGCCTGAAAATCCATATCATCCTAAAATAGCTGAGCCTTGTCTATCAGAAATTTGGTTAGAAAACCCTCAACTCCGCTTAGAGTTTCCCAATTGGATACCACGTCGGCCCATTTCAAATGCAAAGCTGAGGAAATGACTTCTGGCTTAGTAACTTCTTCCATACCTGTTAATGGTACCTGTTCAAGAATAGATATGCCCAATAGCTGAGAGAATTCTTCCAAGGTGGGTACCAACTGATAATCTGGAAAGGTGAAGCAGTGATGCTTGGGATCGAAGAACTGAAAAAGTACGCTCGTCATCTGTTCATCAGGGTTTGAAGTAAACAGGCTGAGAAGTTAACCGTGTCTCTTAATGAAAATATAAGTTTCAGAAACTCTTGATACTAGCTCTTTGAGTTGGGAAGGTATCTGCACAAAGCTGATTCGAATAGTATTTCTACGCACGGAAGCCATGATCTGCAAAACAGAACAAAGATAAATTCCCTTGGTCTTTGAAATGGTTAGTGTAATTAAGCATGAATGCCATGTTATGATGCATGATGTCATGATAAACCACTGGTATAGCGAACACAGGTATTGCAAACACAGTCAAATCACACAAAGCCCTTAGATTTAAGGCTTGCATGAGGTCAAAGGTAATACCCTCTTGAAGTTAAGTTGGTTTTAAACCTGTCCTAGAAAAGTAACCGGGTTCTAGAGGATCTCAATATCACTGACCATCCTTTATCGGTCATGGTTTCAGCTCACACAATCTTTTCTTTCGGCCTAAATATTCCGAAAGTATGATCTCAATGAGTGTAGCATCAAGTATCAACCAGTTCTCAGCTCTACACCGAGGCCGGCTATCTCGCTACTTTCTAATGGCCAAGTTGGGAAATTAAAGGTTCTAAGGTCAGTTGATGCTTCACGACACCATACAACGGCCCCGTATTCTCCTCGTTTCACCACAAGGGATACCAGTACCAACCAAAGTGCCACACCAACGTAGCTACTACTTCAAACGTATCAGTCTATGCCGTACAGTTCCCTCACAGTCTATTGCTACTTACCTAAAAGGTGTTCCCTAGATCCAGGTGTAGGATCTATAGTAACCCCAAACAAAACCTTAAAAAATAAAGCAATCAAGACAATCAAGAGAAGCAATTTTAATGACATAGATCCTAAGGTATACCCCACTTCTTATCCCCAGCAGAGTCGCCAGTTCTGTGATACGGTGGCAGAACCGACTGTTTTTACTGGTTTGCATTTTGCGTTTTGTGTTTGCAAAATGTCGCGGTAAGCAAGAGTCGCCACCGACTTTTATTTCATCCAATCGGAAAGGAAAAAAGTATAGAAAAAGTCCTTTTTCGAGATATTCTGAGTAAGGGGGGTAGATTATAGAAAGGGAAGGTGTTAGCACCCTTTCTATCCATTGTTTTCCATGGGCTCTTAGGTACTTACTCATTTTTAAATTACTTGTGTGTGTTCTTGCTTTTAAAATGTTTTACTTTGTGATAACCCTTGTATCAGTCCTCAAGGGTGTGACGAAGTTGTTTTGAAATTTTGTTTGAAAAATGTAAGTGTGAAAGGTTTTGATTTGAGCAAGTACCTACTAGCATCTACCTACTTGAAAAAAAGATTGTTTCTATTCTTGTTTCCTTTAGACAGCGCTATCCTACTATTGAGATATAGGTAGCAGCGTAATTGGAACTTGTAAGGGTCAGTTCGAAAGGGCCGTACAGTCACTAAAGCAATATTAGGACGCCTTAGTAGTAACCCCAAAGTCTTAAGATCTTTCGAGGCAACATTTCTGAGGCAACATTTCCGAGGCAACATTCGAATGAGACAATTTGATCTTTTAGACTGAAGGGCAACCACTAAGACACCCTATACTTAATGATCGTTTATCGAAGGCAACCGAAGTGAGAGTATACCTTAAGAGTGAATATGCGCGAGTGATTTTTTTCAGTTATTTAATCTTTGCACATTAGGGTTTTCTAACCGTTTTAATTTGTCATGCATTCTTTCCATACAATCCTATTAGCATACATCTAGACAGTTAAATATTTGCGGGAATTAAAAATGCGAGAAAATAAACCTACGCTATTACAAGGCTTCGGGGAGGGGGATTAATTACATAACCAAAAATCGGGGATTTAAACAGTAAATAAAACCCTAAATTAACTATTACAAACCATGAACAGTTACAAAATAATGGCAAAATAATTAACAAGCGCGTGGCGAATTAAATGCGAGGCGATTAGGGTTTTGACCCTTTGACTAATCCTACTTGCGATTGATTAAAGAAAAAAATGTTTTTGTCATGTTTTGTTATTTGAGAAAATAATGAATAATTAAATTGCAAAGAAAATCCTAAGTTCTAATTAATGTTAATTTTTGGAAATAAATTAATTAATTCTAAACAACCTATTTTTGTATTTTTTTGTTTTATTTGAGAAAAAAGAAAAATTAAATCAAGAGTTAACCTAATTTTCTAATTAAATTTTAATTATGAAGAAAAAAACAAATTAAAGTTACCCTAATTTAAATATTAATCTAATTAATTAACAAAAAAATAATTTAATAGGAAAACAACCAAATCGAATTTTTTATGGCTTTTCTTGATTTTTTATGATTTAATTAAAACTGATTTAAAAAAAAAATAAAATGATTAAACAAATTAAAATAGAAAATAAAAATCAAGAGAAATTAAGAATTGTGCCTGATAGTGTTAGCAAATCTGGGGTTGTGAAGCTGAATTTTCTGGCCCAACAAGCTCCAAGCCCAGTTGACCACGCTTGATCTGGTGCAATGTTGACTTGAGGAGTATGGTGGTCTCTCCTGGATGGAGCGTTGGATTTGATGACACGCTTGATCAAATGGATGAATGTTGATGGAACATAATGGGCGCTGGATAGTGCAATGCATTGGATTGGCCTGTAATTGTTATGAAAATAACAAAATGCACACGCCTGAGATCTAACCCAGGACGTGTACATCAAAGGCTAGCTTTTCTACCATCTGCGCTGGAATGTTTATTATTATTATAATGAAATAAATGAAACATAATGCAAACAACGTGCCACGCCTCCAAAACGCGCGAAAATTCAAAGGGCCAACCACATGCTGCCACACCATCGTCTCCTTCACTGGCCTGTCACTTTAGGTAAAACACTTTTACCTACAGACATTTGTGCGTAACTATAAACCTGTAATATTCAAAAATCATGTACATGCAATATAAATGAAAGGTAATGGTACCAATCAACTCGTCTCATCCTCACGAGCATCATGGTACCTGATTGAAGGCCCAATTGTTCCTGTATTGAAAACCCCTAAAACGAACTTGTAAACCCTAGCAATGGCATATTATGATTCCTGCGCTGTAAATGCAATTAAATGATGCCAATAGCTTGCAAACAAGATAATGAACAAGAATGTATAATCAAAACATGATAATGCTGTCAAAATCAAGGAAATCAGAATCGAGTTTTTGGGTAAACCGTGGTTGATGGTGGGCACGACTCCTGGCGTTTTGAAGCCTCAGGATAGGTGGAATAGCTTCTTGGGATCTCCTGGAATAGATTGCTGGCTTTAAATTGCTCTAAATCGTCCCCTAACCTGCAAACTGAACCTCACTTTTTATCAAGACTTTTGAGTTTTGTTCTATGCCTCTCACGACCTCTAACCTTTGTTTTTTGATATGGAATCCTTCATTATGTAACCTAGAGTGAATTAGGTTAACAAACTTGGATTGAATCTTTGCATTTATCCAAGATTTGATTTGATTTGATTTGCAAGCTATATGATATGTTGCTATTTTGAACCAAATCATGCCTTTCTTGTACCAATTGGCCTTGATTCGAATTGATCTTGTAAACTCAGCATATCTTGATTGCCAATCTATCCAAAAAAACAAATCAAATCATATCTTTGTTAATTTTCATCATTTATTTGATTTAATTCACTTTTTAATTACTGAAAAATAAAAATAAATTGAAAAATGAAGCACATAATGTGTTACTGAACATTTGAGTCGTGGAACACATTATAATTGAGGTGCAAGCATAAAAAGTTGGGCCCATTTAGCAAAAAATGCAAATTTGAGCACATTTGGCTTTTGGCAACTTTGCAAAAATGGTCGACTTGGCCAATGCATAACTCTCTCAATTTTTATCCTAGAGAGGTGTTCTTGGACTTTTTAGAAAGCTTAGGATGTCCTCTAAATAACCCTTTTTTGTCTCATATTAATTTAATCTTCCATGTTCATGTATGAATATTTGACCAAAAAGGTGTTTTTGTTGACTTTTCAAAGGACCTATAATGTCAAAGTTCATATCTTTTTGTGAGTGCATATTCTGAACTTGGGAGATGAATATGAATTGTAGGGAATTGCAGCCTCTTCAAAATGAGCTTTGGATGGGTCATTTCTGATAAAGTATGAGAAAGTTATGCTTGGTCAAAGCTGAGTTGACTTTTCCTATAAAACCCTAATTTAACGACTTTTGGGTTTTGATGAATTGTGAGCAATCCTTGAGGAATCATGATCAACCCTTGATCAAATGATGGATAATATTTCAAAATGAGGATGTTGACCAAAAACTTGAAGTTTGACTGTATGTGGGCCATAATTGACTTTTGACCTAGTACAGTTGATTTTCAGGCATTTGACTGATTAACTGAGCAAACTTCTTCTGCAAGGCTTGAAACTTGACATGGGTGATCTTGAGAACATATTAGGACAATGGTGAGTGTTTGAGTCCTTTGTGGTTCACACATCTTGATGAAGATGGAAACCCTAATTTGAGGTATGCTGCCTTAGGAGAGAGTTTGTCTGGTCAATTCTTGAACTTCCTTGAGCAATTTGGGGACCTCACTTGCCATGTATTGAGAAATATGGGAGGGCAAATTTTGGGGTACAACACATACTTATATATGCTTTAAGCGCGAAGGTATTATATGCTATATCTTATCATACAAGTTCCAAAGGTATGTTGGGCACTCTCCAAACTCTTTATGAGGGAACGAATGGCGTCAATGAATATAAAGTCAATATGTTTACATAGTAGTTTGAATTGTTTCTTATGGAACCCGGAGAATCCTTAAATTCCATGCAAACTAGATTCCTCCTTTTTAATTAAAAAATTAAGCAACTTGGGTACAACCTATTCCAACAAAGATTATGCTAACAAAATATTGAGATCTATATGTAGGGAGTGGTAATCAAAGGTTGCCTCTATAAAAGAATATAATAATCCTGATATTTTATATATCACAATTTTTTTTGGAAAGTTAGCCAAACATGGAAATGAAATAAAACAAATCACCAATGGCGAAGTAAAGTCAAATAAGAAAGAGAAAGGGAAATAAGAGAAACTGGATCTTTATTTGAAGGCTTCATCATCAAAATCTAGTAAATCAAAGGAAAAAAGTGACAATTCTAATGAAGAAGATCCTAAGAAAAAGGAGATTATTGGAGCAAAATATGTTCATACTCCTTTGGGTTTTGATGATAACAAAGTACTGAAAGAACAATTGGGTATACTAACATTCACTTAAGTGTGCAAGATCATTAAGCTTGTATTTAACTTAGTTTTGACCCAATTGAACAACTTAATGTTAGATCCATGGTCTTAGGATTGCAGCAATTTTTCTAAAACATGGTTCTTATCTGATGTTGAGCAAGATGGCATAACATCTTGATCATCTGTGATGACATGTTCTGCTGTCATGTGTTTCAGATAGATGTTGAGCCAGATGTTGAGAAAAATAATAGAGCTATACATTAATCAGCTAGAGTTATGCTTTTTGCTAAGAAATTACCTTTGGATTTTTGGGATGAAGCTATGAGTACTGCATGCTACATTCAAGATAGGGTCACCTTGAGTGGAGGTACTTCAACTAATCTCTATGAGATATGGGAAGGAAGGAAGCCTATAGTCAAATATTTACATACCTTTATAAGTAAATGCTATGTCTTGATGAACAAAGATAAAAAGGGTAAGGAGGATCTCATAAGGAATGAAGGGATATTTTCAGGTTACTCTTCAAACAAAAGAGCATATATATTTTTTAACTCCATAACTAAAGATGTTATGGAATCCACAAGTGTGGTAATTAATGATTCATTCACTGAAAGGGAGAAGGATGTCGAAGACAATGTTAGAACATCTTCTGTGCAGACCGAGGAGTCAGTAAAAGAAGTAATTTCTGATTCCAAAAGTGTTGATCCAAATAACTCTAAAGTTAGAGTTCAGACATAACAACTCAAGAAGATCAATACAAGACACTCTAATGAAGCAAACATTACAAAATTCAATAAGGAAATATCAAATTAATGTCTTGTTTTTAAGCTTGAACCAAAGACGTTTCCTACTATTCAAGAATGAAGGATCTTGAACTGCATCATTGGGTCAAAGTGGGTCAGTAGGTACTTATATCTAAGAAACAGTCAGATTTCTTGTTTCAATAAGAAGCAAATCCGTGCCTCTGGAAATACTACTGAATCTGAGTATGGTGGAACAATGAGAGGTTGTTTCAACTAGTGTGGATTGACTAGATGTTGAAGAATTATAATGTCAAACATGATGTCATGACATTACATTATGAAGATCTGGATGATATAAGATATCTCATTCAACATGGCTGGATCTAGAACCTTGATAGTCATAATCAACTTATCAAGCATCTTGTTGAGGGAATGGTTATTACTCTAGAGTATATGGATAACAAGGAACAACTTACTGTTATGTTTAAATATCATATTGAGAACATAAGCAGTGGGATTGGAACTTGTCTTATTGAGGAGTTATAACAATTACAAATATGGAGGAGTGTAACTAATATTGCATCCTTCCTCTATGTTCTGATGCTTGGAAGCCTAAGCAAGTTGCTTTTAGATGGAACAAAGAATTTTTGCAAGATAAAAGGGATGGAGACATCACCAAGGAGTGCAGAAGGATCTTTGACAGGGGCAAGAGGTGGAAGACCACCTAAAGATGTTTAAGAGTTTGTGTGTGTGCTTCCATCTGTGTTTTGTGCTTGTGTGTATTGTGTGCTTCCATTTTTGCTTACATTTAATCTATTTTTTGGGGTCAATTTTTAACTAAAAAGGGGGAGTAAAGTGTTAGTGTTCATTGTATGTCCTGATGTTATATCACACGTTTTGACATGTTGACTAGCATGCTGATAGGACCGTACTACTGCTAAGATGAGAGTAGTCTATTATGGTTGCTTGCTGGGTGAAAATATTTAGGGGGAGCATGATTGTCTGTCATGAGTGTTGGTACTTTTGTTGCTGCTGCTACTGCTGGTGGAGTTTGTGTGCATGATGTCTTATCTAATGTTATGACATATTGCTTGATATGGAAAATTCAGATGCGGGCTATTTTATCTTCTGTTGCATGTGTCTCTGATGTGTGAACTTAGGTAGTTCATATTTGGTATATTTGATTTTTTTGGAGATTTGGGTTTTCCCTTTGAGTGAGAGTTTTGATTGAGTGTGATAGAGGGGTATGGACTTATCTGAAGTTGTGCTATGTGATGTTGTAATACGGTGGGAGAACTGAATTTATTGGTTTTGCGTTTTATCACAAATGTTGCGGTTAGCAAGAGTCGCCACTGAATTTTCTTTTATCCAACAAAGGAAATGGGGAAAAGAACATGAAAGACCTTTTTAAAGATTTTGAGTTCGGGGGGTATATTATGGAAAGGGAAGGTGTTAGAACCCTTTCAATCTGTAGTTATCTACATGTTCTCAGTTGCTAGTTCACTTTGAAAATGCTTTTGGGTGTAAGTGTATTTGAAAATATTTTTAAAAAGACGCCTTAGTGCGGCAAACTTTGTAATGGTTCTCGTATCGTTGAGAATCCATACAAATTGTTTTTGTCTTAGAAAAATATTTAGAAGAAGAGAGTGTATGTGTGAGAAAATTATTATTTTTTGTTTTGTGAGCAAGCAACTACGAGTTGTCTACCTACTCAAATGGTCTTTGTTCTTTTCCTCTTTTCCTTTAGATAGTGCTATCCTACCATTAGTTAGTAGGTAGCCCTATCATCGGATGTTTGAGGGACAAGCACGGTTCATCGTACAGTCATAAAAGCAACTCGTAGGGAACTTTATCAATTTTATCGTAAGTGTTGTACCCCAAAATTTGCCCTCTCATTTTATCAACATTTCTCATCACAAGGCTTTTGGAATTCAAGATCAAGCTAGGGTTTGCTCTGCTCAAGGCAACTCCTTGCACTGTTAACCTAAATTAGGGTTTGAGTTTGCACAGGGATTTTTGGACCTTCAATGCCCAAATTGACTTTCATACTTCATGTTGGACTCATAAGTTTGTCCATACCAAGTTTCAAGCCTTGAATCAAATTTTTGCCCAGTCAATTGGACAGTTGACCTAGAAATCAACTGTATTGGGGAAAAAGTCAATTGTGACCAATTTACAGTCAAACATCATGAATTTTGACCCAAATAAACATTATGAACTCATATGAACTATTTGATCAAGTTTGGACCACAATCCCACAAGAAATTTGATCAGATCACCAAAAGGGCAAAATGGTCATTTTTAGGGTTTTGACTGTACAAAGGCAGTTTTTGACTGTTTGACCTAGCCAATGGCAAATCAAGCTCAACCATGGACTCAAGGACTCAATGGCATCATCTTGACCTATTCAACAAGTTCAAAAGATCTCAAATGCATGGGATTGACAGATGAATTTTTCAGTCAACTGATCAAAATTTGACTGTATACTGAAAAGTCAAACTTTGACTTTTTGGTCAAAATCAAGTGCCATGGGTCATTTTTCATCAAGATATGTCAAATTATGAAACTTGTTCATAAAGAAACCCAAAATTGCAAATTAGGGTTTGAAATTGAAAAAATTTCATAACTTAGAAATTTTCTAAGTTATGAAATTTTCTTAATTTTTCCTAACTTTGCCCCACATTTTCACCATGATGCAAATGGATTCAAACAAAACTTAAAACATTAAAGTTGTATTCCTCCACAAAGTCTACAACTTTGTTTCACAAAGTTTTCTCAAAAGAAGCTTGGATTTCAAGTTATGATTTTTGGAACAAGGGTCCCTAAAACTTTTAACTTAGAGAAGTTTTGCCCTAATTTAGGCAGGATTTTGACCCATCTTCTTGGCTATTTTTCACATAGTTCCACTTGGAGTCTCAAGTTGCATTTCAAAGATGGATTATAGTAATTTTTAAAAGCTTTACAAATTGTCCAAGAACTCCTCAAACCCATTTGTGGTTAGGGAGAATCGAATGCTTGAAGTTGGCAAAAACTCACTTTGTATCCATGGCCAATACATGTTCATACAAGTTGCAAATCTGTCCAAACTTGCTTTGTACTTGATTACAGGTATCTAAACCCTCCAACACTCAAAAATTAAATGCAAACACATTGGTTAGAGGCATTGTTCTGATCAATGAAGCATTACACATTGATTTAATCCATTTTTGGCATAAAGGTTACAATGCCATTTACATAAAGCATAACTTTTGAAAATTTGTTTCTCTTGAGCATTGGACCAAGCCTTTTGCTGCAAACAAAGTTCCCTAATATCAGGCATAGTACACCAACTATGTGCATGCTTGGAGCTATCCTGTACAGGCCATAACATGGTCACTTCTCACTTTTACTTCAAAAACAAGTCATTGTGCCAAAGGTCCATATCTTGTGAATCTGATATAACCAAGTCTGGCCAAAATTCCAAACAAGTTTTGCACATCCCTGTGAGCCAGAAACACGAGCCATTCATACCTCAAACACCCTTGTACACAAAAATCACATTTTCTTGCAAAACATGGCAGGACCTGCAGAATCACTTTCATTTTCACATCCACTCGTGCGTTTTGCTTGCAACCAGTTCCAATACCTTCCATTCAACTCACTCAAGCTATCCCAAACCTCCATTTCCAACTGTAACACCATTTGCAAGCTTCACCATTTCTGTTTTCAGCTTGATCAGGTCGACTTCTACAAGCTTTTTCAAGCACATCCAAAGCAAACTAAGCATTGAGGAAGGTCAGAGGAAGTTCAAGCAAGCTCCCAAGCACCTCAGGCCTCATTGAAAACCTCTACTTTGCCATACCCGTATCCAACTGAAACAAGTATTTCTCCAACTTCTATCTCTCTATTTAGGAATCATTAGGCTTAGGTTTGTGAATGAAAAATGTAGTATTCAATGCCGTGAAGCTGTACATATGCTCAGTTTTCATTTATATTAAACGTGCTAAGAGAATTTCATCCATGAACATGCTGAAAAAACTAGGTCTGATTTTAGGGCCAGAGAAATTCTCTCTGGTCTTTGAGAGTTAGATTAAGTTTTTTATATGGTTAGAATCGTGGTTTAATGCTCTACAAGTTTCATGTTTTGAGTTTTGGCAAAAGATCACGTTTCCTGGAGTTAGCAGTTTGTACAAGGCAAGCGCCCGTTTTTGTCACAAGGAAGAAGATGAAGTCAGAAATGGGCTGGGCCTGTTTGTTCTGCTTCTAACACCCCCCATTTTCAGTTTCACACCCCCTGGCCCAATTTCTTGTATTTTTGTTATTTTGGAATTTTTATTTCATTTCTGACTTTATTATTTTATTTCCAAACATAAAAAATGCTTAAAAAATATTTTCATAATTTTTTTACATTTATTTGGTATTTATTTTAATTTTTTCTAATATAGAAAACATTTTTATACCTTTTTATTGTTTGTTTAAATAAAAAATATAAATAATACTTTTATTTTTTATTTCTTATTTTTATTCACACTGAAAATATTTTCTTGAATATATTTTATTTTTGTAAATATTTTATTTTATTTTATACATACTTAATATATTTAATATATATCTATATACATATATACTTTTATTTTATTAAATAATTAGAACAAAAATACAAAAATATCACATTTTTATTTTTATTATTATTTATACTAAAAAAAAATACTTTTTCTTCAATATATTTCATTTTTATACATATTAATATATTTTTGTATATAAATAATATATAATATTATTTTCTTAAGAAAAATTAGGGTTTACCCCTTAATTTAATAAAATCAACTTTTTATTTTATTTTAATTCTTTACATTAAAAAATGCTTTACATACGTAAACAAATAAAGACTTCTTTTTTGCATAATACATTTTATTTAACATTTGTTTATTTTGTTATTTAAATATTGTACATTTAAATATTGATGCATTTGAGATTCAATTTGGTTGTAATAACTTAGGGTTTAAATTTCTTCCAAAATAATCCCCTATCCAAAATTGTACCACGATCCCCATAATCATGTTGTAATAGCTTAGAATTTAAATTCTCGCACTTAACGCTTTTAATTATGCCATGATTAGAGAATTAGGGTTTGTATGCAAAAATCAAAACCAACAAATAGTTTGACCTAATCAAAGACAAAAATGCATAAAAAAGAAACACAATGCACACTTGCACCCCTAGGGTTACAATCCATTTGTTACCTTTAAAAATGGGCCATGGTATGCATGTTGAGTACTTTGGCAAAACAAAAAACAAAACAAAAGATCATAGTCCCTCGATGACGCTATCTTGGTTGCATAAAACAAAAATGATCAAGTCTCTCAAGAAATTGCCAAAAATACTTGACACAATTGCTATCATGGTCTATACGATGACCCACGCCTGTCCCATTTAACATCCTAACACAAGGTTGTTCACCAAATACAATGGTGAAACAACACTGTTAAAAGGGTTAAAAACATAAGAAAGATCTTTGAGTAAAATAGGGTAGATAGCTCTTAATTACTTGATCAAAAGCTTACAAAACTTCCTTGCTATTTTCAAACACACTTCACAACACAAATTCAAAATCCAACTTTCAAACATTTTAAAAAACTTTTCAAAAGACAAAAACATATTTGTATACATTCAAACAAGAATCATTACAAAGGTTGCCACAACGATGGCCTATTTTCAAAACATCTTTTAAAACCACACACAAAGCACCATTTCAAACAATTGAAGAGCACCATTTCAAACAATTGAAAAGCAAAGCAAGTGATCTAAACAAGTAACAAAGAGCCCATGGATAACCATGGATATAAAGGGTGCTAATACCTTCCCTTTATATAATCTACTCCCCGAACCCAAGAAAACATCTCAAAGGTCTTTTCTGTGCTTTTTGACCTTTCCTTAGGATAAAATAAAAATTCGCTGGCGACTCTTGCTAAACCGAAACATTTGCAAACACAAACGCAAAACCTCAAGTCAGTTCTCCCACCGTATCACAGAACTGGCGACTCTGCTGGGGATATCTATAAAAGTGGAGTAACCTTAGGGCTTAGATCACCCTTTGCATGCTTATCTTGATTGCTTTGATTGCTTTACATTTGGTTCTCTTGTTTGGGCTTGAAATCCTCTACCCGAATTTGGGAAACATTCATAGGTAAATAGAAATACGTTATGGAAACTGTGCGGGGTATACCGACATGGTTGAAGCAATAACTATATTAGTGAGACATATTTGTGAGTACCGGTAGCCTTTGAGTCAATTAAAGAGAATACGGGGCCGCTGAGTGATGTCATGAAGCACTAATGAACTCTTAGAACCTTACTTGACCATATTGGCCTTTTATTAGGGGTAGTGAGATGACCGGCTTTGGTGCAGTCTGAAGTTGGTAGATACTCGATACTACACTCATTGAGGATTGTTTTCTTGGAATATTTTGGTCGCCAGTTAAGTGGCTAAACCAAAACAACGAACATAGAAAATGATCCAATGATATTGAGCTCCTTAGAACCCGGTTACTATTTATAGGACAGGTTGATCCAACTAACTTCAAGAGGGTATTTACCTATGAAACCTCATGCAAGCCCGAAACTAGGATCTTGTGTGACTTGTTTGTACATGTGCTTGTGCATACATCATGAACATCATAAAGCATCATATGCATCCACTAACCATTTCAAGGGTTTGGATCTTCATCTTTGTTCTTTTTTTGTAGGTCATGGAATCTCTTCGCAGGAAAAAAATTCAAGTCAACCTTGTGAGAATCCCTCCTCAACTCAAGGAGCTTACTTCCAAGGTTCCAGAGAATTCTCCTTTCAGTGAAAGACATGGTAGACTTCTCAGCTTGGTCAACTCCAAGAAGACATGGTGAAAGTTCTCTTCCAGTTCTTTGACCCCCTACACCACTGTTTCACATTCCCTAATTATCAACTAATACCTACTTTGGACGAATTTTCTCAACTCCTGAGAATTCCTATTCTTCATCAACTACCCTATAACGGTATGGAAAAAGAACCAAAGCCTGAAGATGTTGCTCAAGCATTACACTTGCAACCATCTGATATCAAAGGTCATTGGGAAACCAGAAGTGGTGTCAAGGGTTTCTTGGCAAAGTTTCTGTTTGAGAAGGCACAAGACTGTTGGAATTCTCTAGATCTACAAGCCTTTGAGGAGATTGTAGCACTACTCATCTATGGGTTGGTCTTGTTCCCAAACCCTAATCAACTTATAGATGTGAATGCTGTCAAGATTTTCATATCGCGGAATCCTGTGCCTACATTGCTTGGGGACATCCTACACTCATTTTACACATGAACAATGAGAAAAATAGGTATTCTCATGTGTTGTACTCCTCTTCTAGAAAAGTGGTTTATTTCTCACCTTCCACAATCAGTTTTGAAGAATGAGTAGGGTTTAAGGTGGTCACAACGATTGATGACCCTCACACATTCTGATGTACATTGGTGTTCTCGGTCAAGAGAAAATGTCATCATCATTGATCATTGTGGGGAATTCCCTAATGTCCCACTACTTGGCATTAGGGGAGGCATTACCTACAACCCCTGTCTAGCTTTGAGACAATTTGGATATGCTCGGAGGGATGGCCCTCATGATATGCTGATTCCTGACCTAGTTTTTGACTTCGACAAAGATGCGCAAGGACTTCGACAAAGGTTCATCAGAGCTTGGAGGATGCCCAACAAGGTGGATAGTAAGACACAGGGGCACAAGAATTCCATCCCCCTTGAGCGTTACCTCAAGTGGCTACGAACCCACGCCCAGAATCTTTTGATGCCTTACCCTCACATTCTCCCAATGATCAAAGAGCCTGTTAGGGAAGGAGAGGTTCCATACACCCTCATACATACTGACATGCCAACATCATTGGAAGAATTGAAAAGGAGTTGGATCCAACTCAAAGAAGAACGAAATACTTTTGAAGCCAGCTTCTACGCCAATAAGAAGAAGGTTTTGGAGCTTACCCTCCGACTTCATGAGGAGGAAACTCTCAACACTTACATCACACCAAAAAGGATGCGCAATGTCTTTTTTCATTAAGAATTTTGTAATATTTTACCCATGGGGCATTTATGTACTAACAAATTTCTTCTTAATATGACGTGTGTTATTTTTTGTTCGCAACAAATTTGAATTTCTAAATCCTTGAATGCATTACATGAATAACATATCATTCATGATACGCATAAACAGGTCTTCATGCCAGGTTTCCTTATCTTTCTGCTGTTTATTTCAGCAAGATGGATTTGGAGCAGACGGTTAAGGATCTGCAAGCATAGAATTCGCAATTCCAGCAACTCCTCGTGACCTTAGTAAAGGGTCAAGAGGACCTTAAAGCACTGTTGGAGAAAGAGAGAAAGAAGAAAAGGACAGGTGTGGTTACTATGGGAAGAAGGTTTGAAAGCCATGCTAGAAAGGCCCTCGAGTTCCCCTTAACGTCTGATGAAGGGGCTGGTAAAGGAAAAGGAGCTGCGGTACCTTCAAAATCTGAAGTTGAAGAAGAAGAAGAGGAAAAGGATGAAGATTACTCCGAACAGCAATATCCCCCGGTGGATGATAAGTATAAAAATCTTGAGGATCGGTTGGCAGCCATGGAGTTGCAAAGGGTACCTGGTTTAGATTTCGAAGAACTAGGGTTGGTTGCTGGAATCGTCATTCCTCCCAAGTTCAAAGTACCTACATTTTCTAAGTATGACGGTTTGTCCTGTCCAAAGATACATCTGAGGTCCTTCGTCAGAAAGATCCAACCTCACTCCTCTGATAAGGATCTTTGGGTACACTTTTTTCAAGACAGTTTGTCAGGCACACAATTGGACTGGTTCTATCAACTTGAGAGATATGAGGTTCATAACTGGGAAGACTTAGTTGCTGCGTTCTACCGACAATACCAATACAATGCTGATTTAGCGCCTACTCGTACTCAGCGACAGAGTATGGGTATGGTTTCTAATGAGGGATTTAAAGAGTATGCCCAGAAGTGGCGCGATCTGGCTGGAAGGGTGCAACCACCATTGTCGGATAGAGAGCTGGTTAACATGTTTTTAGGGACCCTGTCTGGCCCATTCTTCAATCATTTAATCGGGAGTTCCTCTGCAAGATTCACCGAATTAATTTTGACCGATGAAAGGGTCGAGGCTGTCATTAAAAGTGGTAAAATTCAGAAGGATGCCTCCATTTCCAATGCTATTAAGAATGCCTTCCCAGTCAAGAAAGAAGCTTCTGCTGTGTATTCCCAGAAAAATCAAGGAAGAGCGGAGCGTCGACCAACGGTGGGGGCTGTGATGATCCAAAACGCTTCAACTGATCAACCTCGCAGCAATCAGCCAAGATCAAACCAGCAAAGGGTAGAAAGGCCATAACGGCAGTTCACCCGAATCAACATGACACCGGCTCAAGTCCTCCCTCATTTGTTAAAACTGAATCTCACCAATTTGAAAGAAGCGCCGAAGAACCCTAATACCTCTTCTCCTTATTATCACTCCAATGCAAAATGTGCGTACCACTCTGACAGTGTAGGGAATGATACCAACAACTGTTGGGCTCTTAAAAACAAGATCCAAGACCTGATAGACGCCAAGGAGGTAGAGTTTGATGCTCCTGAAAAACCCAACGTGATATCCGCTCCAATGCCAAAGCACGGTCATAATGTTCATGCCATTATGGAAGATCTTCATGTTACCAATATTGCTGACCTTTTGACTCCGTTACCAGTGATTAAAGTGAATTTGATGAAAGCCGGGATATTCCCAGGCTGTGGAAAAGACTGTTACTTTTGTTTAAACATACGAGCTGACTGCCCAATGTTGAAATTAGGCATCCAACGCCTGATGGATACCCAAGAGATACTTTTTCAAAAGACTCCTGTTGATACCTTCACTCCTGTTACTCCTACTACCTTTGTTACTTCAACCAATGACATTGCAATAATAACCATCTTCGACAATCTCCCCAAGGCTTGAAAAAGGCATGTTAAGATTACGCCTGATCCTGAGTTTGTGTCGTTGAAAATCACCATGCCGGGGCCTGTCCTGTATAAATCTAACAAGACGATACCATGGAATTACGGAGGGGAAATCTTCTACCATGGTGTCAAGCAAATTGAATCAGTCCAAGAGAATTCCGATGATGAAACCCTTGATATAGGGAATATTGCGGGAACGAGCAAGATAACTCACAGCAGAAGGATCTTCTCTCCAGAGATTGCTCCTCCATGAGCAGTCTTCGGACCCTCGAAAGCTTATGTGCCTGTCAAGCCATCTGTGCGAAGCCTGGTAATTGAAGAATTGGATATTCCTGAAGTTAGACCCTCTGTTGATACTACCGATAAGGGTAAGGGGATACTAGAAGCGCCTGTCAGGATGAAGGCTCAAGCTGTGGTAATCCCTGAAACCACCCAGAAAGAGATGGAAGAAATCTTAAAGATAATCAAAAAGAGCGACTACGATGTCGTGGAGCAGCTAGGGAAGACCCCTTCCAAAATCTCCATGTTGGCTCTCCTACTCTGCTCAGAGGCCCATGCTAAGGCCTTAATCAAATTTCTAAAGACGGCACACATGCCTCAAGAAACTTCCGCTGACCAATTTCAAGAGTGCGTGGCTAGCCTTACTGCCGATAACGGTCTTGGTTTTTCTGATGCTGATTTGACCCCTAAAGGAAGGAAGCATAACGATGCACTACACGTCTCGGTAGAGTGCAGAGGGACTACACTTGCCCATGTCCTAGTTGATACCGGTTCATCTTTAAATGTCCTACCGAAGATGGCGTTGGACAGGCTAGACTGCGAAGGTTTGAATTTAAAACCCAGTAACATCATTGTTAGAGCCTTCGACGGTTCTAAGCAGATGGTTCACGGAGAGGTGGACATCCCAATCAAAGTGGGCACCGAGACCGTCAACTCTACCTTTTATGTGATGGACATCCGTCCTTCATATTCATGTTTGTTGGGAATGCCATGGATCCACTATGCTGGGGAAGTTACCTCCTCTTTACACCAAATGCTGAAGTATCCTGTTCAGGGTAAGATCATAACGGTTCACGGTGAGGAAGAGTACATGATAAGTCACCTCAATTCCTTCCGCTATGTGGAGTTGGATGGCGAGTTCATAGAAACGACTTTCCAACATTCGAAGAAGTTTCTCCTGAAGTCGCAGTTGCAAAGACAATGACATATGTGCCTATCATTTCCAAGCCGGTGTCTAGGATGGCATCTCTCAAGGATGCGGAGGCTGTAATCAAAGAGGGAAGGAGTACAGTGTGGGGGCAACTGCCTGAGTTTCCTCACAAGACAGACAAGTTCGGACTAGGTTTTACTACTGCTGGCCAGAAAGCGGTACGTCGCTCCCGGGCAGGAGGACCACCCTTTAAAATCACTCACCATGGGATTAATGCTGTAGAAGATGATGATGAGGAAGACAACTTTGAAGATTGGATCTTTCCAACCGTTGAAGGAGGATTAAGCAACTGGGAAGCGAAAGACTTCGTTCCCATCACTTTCATCAATCAGTAATTTATCTTTGAACAATTTCCTATTTTGGTCTGTAATAATTAAACAATTCGTACACACTCTTTTTCGCCTTATGCCTTACCCGGGGCATATAGGTCCATTTGTAAGGGCTTGATTTCTTCATTATCATATGCCATGTTTAAATGAATCATTGGACGTTTTCATCTATAAACTGTTGTGTTCATTTTCTTTCCTTTTACATTTTGTTTTGTTTAAGGATGGCTATCCCTTACACACACCCACACTCACAAAATGCAAGTACCCATCCACTCCGGATTCCATGGGTGACTATTCTGCTTTAGCCTTCGGTGACCCTGAAGATTTGATCAATCATGCCGAGTACGAAGATGATGAAGATTGTGAAGTGCCTGGAGAGTTAGCCAGACTCTTGCAACAAGAGGAAAGGGTTATTCTGCCCCATGAAGAGTTGCTAGAGACCATCAACTTGGGAACAAAGGAAGACAAGAAAGAGGTAAAGGTGGGTTCCAACCTGGAACCAAGTGTCAAAGAGCGCTTAGTGCAGTTGTTGAACGAATATGTTGAGATCTTTTCCTGGTCCTATGAAGACATGCCGGGACTAGATACAGACATCGTGGTTCCCCATCTCCCTACAAGAGTAGACTGTCCACCGATCAAGCAAAAAGTCCGCCGAATGAGGCCCGACATGTCTGAGAAGATCAAAGCTGAGGTAATGAAGCAATTCAATGCTGGCTTTCTGGCTGTTACTTCCTACCCACAATGGGTTGCTAACATTCCGCCTGTGCCTAAAAAGGACGGCAAAGTCAGAATGTGTGTAGACTACAGGGATTTAAATAGGGCTAGCCCTAAAGACGATTTTCCACTGCCACACATCGACATCTTGGTTGACAACACAACTCAACATAAGGTATTTTCCTTCATGGATGGATTCTCGGGATACAAGCAGATCAAAATGGCCCCCGAAGACATGGAGAAGACTACTTTTGTCACGTAGTGGGGAACCTTCTGCTACAAAGTGATGCCATTCAGACTGAAGAATGCCGGGGCAACCTATCAACGCGCCATGGTAGCTTTGTTTCATGACATGATACATCATGAGATTGAAGTCTACGTAGACGATATGATAGCACGTTCACAGACAGAAGAAGAACACCTTGATCATCTGCGAAAGCTGTTTGTCAGATTGAAGGAGTATAAGCTAAGACTGAACCCAAGCAAGTGCACTTTTGGAGTCAGGTCTGGTAAACTTTTGGGATTTATTGTCAGCAACAAAGGCATTGAGGTTGATCTAGCTAAAGTAAAAGTTATACAAGAAATGCCTGCCCCCCGCACTGAAAAGGAGGTTAGAGGTTTCTTGGAACGCTTAAACGATATTGCGAGGTTCATATCTTACCTAACATCTACTTGTGAGCCAATCTTCAAGCTGTTGAAGAAATATCAATGGTTGAATGGAACAGTGATTGTCAAGTTGCTTTTGATAAGATCAAGGAATATTTGCTGGAACCTCCTATCTTGATGCCACCCGTCGAAGGAAGGCCGTTAATCATGTATCTGACTGTTTTGGATAATTCAATGGGGTGCGTACTGGGCCAACATGACGAGTCTGGCCGAAAAGAGCATGCCATTTATTACCTTAGCAAAAAGTTTACCAACTGTGAGACTCGCTACTCACTGCTCGAGAAAACTTGCTGCGCTTTGGTATGGGCTGCTCGCCGGCTAAGGCAGTATATGTTGACTCATACCACTTTGCTAATTTCCAAAATGGATCCGATCAAGTATATCTTCGAGAAGCCTGCCCTATCTGGAAGAATCGCTAGTTGGAAAATGATCCTGACAGAGTATGATATCCAGTATATCACCCAAAAAGCTATAAAGGGGAGTGTACTAGCTGACCATCTAGCTCATCAAGCCGTCGAAGATTACTAATCTATGAGATTCGACTTCCCTGATGAGGACATCATGACATTGGACAACATTGAAAGTAACGGACCGTATGACGGACCTGAACAAGGATCCCGATGGACCCTGTACTTTGATGGTGCTTCAAATGCACTTGGCAACGGTATCGGTGCGGTACTCATTTCTCCGGAAGGTTACCATACACCCTTCACTGCCCGACTTTGCTTCAGCTGTACCAACAACATGGCCGAATATGAAGCTTGCATCTTTGGTCTCAAGGCTGCTATAGACTTGGGAATCAAATCTTTGGTCGTATTTGGGGACTCGGCTTTGGTTATCAGTCAAGTCAAAGGAGAATGGGATACTAAACATCCTAATCTTATCCCATACAAAGAAGATGTCCTGACATTGCTGCCTCATTTCGAGCAGATTACCTTTGAACACTTCCCGCGAGAAGAAAATCATCTAGTTGATGCTCTGGCTACAATTTCTTCCATGTTTAAACTCAACTGGGATAATGAGGCTCCCCAAATCACCATCGAGCGAATGGATGAACCTGCGTACTGTCATGAGATTAATACCTAAGAAGTAGTGGAACAACCTTGGTTTCATGAAATCAAAAGGTATCTCCAGACTCGAGAATATCCTGAAGGAGCTTCAGTCAATGACAAAAAGTTCTCAAGGAGATTTGCTGCCAAGTTCTTTCTGAGCAATGGCATCTTTTATAAGCGCAGCCATGATTGTGTTCTACTTCGTTGTGTGGATAAGGTTGAAGCATAGTTGATCATGACCGAAATATATAGTGGCACCTTTGGCACCCACTTAAGCGGACATACGATGGCTAAGAAGATTCTAAGGGCAGGCTACTACTGGTCTACCATGGAAGCTGATTGTCATCAACATTCCCGTACTTGCCGCAAATGCCAAGTCTATGCTGACAAGGTACATATTCCTCCTGTTCCTCTCAATGTTCTAACAGCTCCTTGGCCATTCGTGATGTGGGGAATTGACATGATTGGAGATATCAAGCCTACGAAATCCAATGGACATCGCTTCATTCTAGTGGCTATTAATTACTTCACTAAGTGGGTCGAAGCAGCTTCCTACGCCTCTGTTACAAAGAATGTGGTTGCCCGCTTCATTAAGAAGAATCTCATATGCCGGTATGGTATCCCTGACAGGATTATTATGGACAACGGTATAAATCTGAACAACACTATGATCACCGCTCTGTGCGAGCAGTTCAAGATTTATCATCACAATTCATCTCCCTATCGACCAAAGATGAACGGTGCTGTTGAAGCCGTGAACAAAAATATTAAGAAGATCATTCAAAAGATGACAGTCACCTACAAGGACTGGCATGAGATGTTACCGTTTTCTCTGCATGGATATCGTACCACGACGCGTACTTCAACTGGGGAAACCCCCTTTTCTTTGGTATACGACATGGAGGCTGTTTTACCTATGGAAGTTCAGATTCCTTCCTTAAGGATCATGAAGGATACTGGTTTAAGTGAGGACGATTGGATTCAGACCCAACTTGATCAACTTAATTTGATCAACGAGAAGCGACTTACTGCTGTTTGTCATGGTCAAACGTATCAAAAACGGATGATCAAGGCTTTCAACAAGAAAGTTAAGAGACAAGTATATCATGTCGGAGACCTTGTAATAAAGCGGATCATCTTTCCGCAAAGTGATCCCAGGGGCAAGTGGACTCCTACTTACGAAGGACCATTTATGATCAAGAACATCTTTTCTGGTGGGGCAATGATTCTGACCACCATGGACGGCGGCGACTTGCCGCACCCTGCGAACGCAGACATAGTCAAAAAATACTACACATAAAATGACCCGACAAGTTGAAAACCCGAAAGGGCAACTTGGGCAAAAAAGGGCATCCCGGTGAATCGAAAACCCGAAAGGGCGGTTCAGGCAAAAATTAGGGATAAATAAAAAAATCTGTACACCCGGCAAGTTGAAAACCCGAAAGGGCGACTTGGGCAAAAAAGGGTTTCCCGGTGGACTAAAAACCCAAAAGGGCGGTCCAGGCAAAAGTTAGGGAATTAAAGCGTATGACTATGTCTCGTCGGATCACTTTAAGAACAATCTCTTCACGGACAAGCTCCAGGATTTTGATCAATCCCATCATCAGCGGACGAAGCAGCGAATGGACAAGATACTCAGAGTTGTGAAGGCTATAGCAGAATGGGAACCCCATGGAATTATTGCACATAACCATCTTTCTTTTGTATAAATTTTTTCTCAATTTTACGACAAAATTCTCTTACTAGGATGTCTGTCTCCTTTGTACAAAGATACTTACAAAAGTTAATACAAAGATACTTCAAAGTGCAAAAATTTGCTTGCATTTCTTTTCTTTTTACACTTATGTTTTATTTGAAAACGTCCAATGGTTTTTTAAATAGGCATATGCATTTGAGTATAATCACTGCTTACAAATAAAACGAATTGAGAAAGGATAATTACTAATAGGTTGAAGGTGTAGGAAGATATCTTTGTGCTAATCCAGAAGAAATTCCCTGCCGTACATCATCCAGCTCCTCAACAAAGTTAAAACCTTGGAGTATATGTCCCCAACGGAGTCAAATTTCCAACTATCAATCCCCAGCGGAGCCAGTGTATTCTAAACTTTATCCCCCAGCGGGGTTAAGTTTCAGAATTCCCATCAGAGTTAAATCTCCGAACTCCCGAGCCCCAGTGGAGCCCGAAAACTCTGAAATACATATCCCCAGCAGAGCTAGAATATGCTAAACCTTCTTCCCCAGCGAAGTCAAATTTCCAACTATCCATCCCCAGTGGGAACTAATCAGTTTTCCCCAACTTCCCCAGTAGTTTGGCATACAACCCGAACTCCTGATTCCCCAAGCAGAATAAACACTCTCCCCAGAGTTATCTCCCAACAGAACGAAGATTCTAGTTCCTGTTTCTCCATTTAAAACCTCCCAGGTTTTAATTCCCCAGTAAAGGTCGTCGGAGTTTCCTTATTTCCCAGGAAAGTCATGAAGGATTCTCATTCCCCGCAGAAGTTGTCAAAGCTCTTGTTAAACTCCCACAAATCACCAAGGATTTTCAATCCCCAGCAGTGGTCCCAGGATTTCTCTTTCTCAACAATTAAAGATCTTTAATCTCCAAGTAGTCAGCAAGGATTTCTCATCTTCAACAATCAAAGATTTTTTTGGAATCCCCAGCATCGGTCGAGGATTCAATTTCCCCGGCAGCAGTCAAGGATTTCATTTATCTCCAGCCATCAAGGATTTATTTTCCTCAGCAAGACAGCTACTCAGCTAACATGCACATCCATTACATTCATACATCATAAACATTGATGAAACATAGTTCATTGCATCATACATATCATGCAACATAACTTTATGTTTTAGCTAACATTTTACCCTTTTTCAGGATAAGATTAATAAGCTATCATTAACAACTATTCAGAGATTTCAGATACAGTATGGATACACCCCAGACACGGAGGTCATTCTATTTACTCATTCAAAATTTCAAGTCAAAATACAGTGTGGATACACCTCCGACACGACGGTCATTCTACTACTCATTCAAACTTTAGCAATCATTTACAGACTAGATACGCTCCATACACGACGGCCATTCTATCTCTCATTCATATTCAACTGTCAACTTCAGGTTCAGATACGCTCCAAACACGGATGCCATTCTGGCCCTTACACCAGAAGTTTGATTCTCCCCAGTGAAGTCGCCACGGAATTCAATTTGTCACTTATTCAGATCCCAGCTACAGTTTCAGATACACTCCAGACACGGAAGTCATTCTGCTTCTCATACAAATCTCGACTTCAGATACAGTCCAGATACGCTCCGGACGCGGTTGCCATTCTACCACTCATTCAGAACTTATCCCTAACACCTAGATGCTCCATACACAGATGTTTCTCTATCCTCCATTCAAATGCATTAACAGCTCGGATACGCTTTAGACACATACTCCATTCCCTTGCTCATACAAACCCAATCTACAGATACAACTCAGATACGTTCAAATACGGATACCATTCTGATGTTCATTCAACTGATTTTTCAACAAACAAGTCTTGGATGGCATCTTTAAGCCCATCTCCAGCAAGATTCTACCATCTCCAAATGGCATCTTTAATCCCATTCCCTCAGATACATTTTGACGAGTGCAAATTTACGGGCACTCTAGTGTCATATCCTCTTTTACCTTCGAGTCACGAAAGGCAAAACTTGCCAATCTAACTCTTCAAGTTCAAGAAGATTGAACAGGGGCAACTGTTGTACCCCAAAATTTTCCCTCTCATTTTATCAACATTTCTCATCACAAAGCTCTTGGAATTCAAGATTAAGCTAGGGTTTGCTCTGCTCAAGGCACCTCCTTGCACTGTTAACCTAAATTAGGGTTTGAGTTTGCACAGGGATTTTTGGACCTTCAATGCTCAAATTGACTTTCATACTTCATGTTGGACTCATAAGTTTGTCCATACCAAGTTTCAAGCCTTGAATCAAATTTTTGCCCAGTCAATTGGACAGTTGACCTAGAAATCAGCTGTATTGGGGAAAAAGTCAATTGTGACCAATTTACAGTCAAACCTCATGAATTTTGACCCACATCAACATTATGAACTCATATGAACCATTTGATCAAGTTTGGACCACAATTCCACAAGAAATTTGATCAGATCACCAAAAGGGCAAAATGGTCATTTTTAGGGTTTTGACTGTACAAAGGCAGTTTTTGACTGTTTGACCTAGCCAATGGCAAATTAAGCTCAACCATAGACTCAAGGACTCAATGGAATCATCTTGACCTATTCAATAAGTTTAAAAGATCTCAAATGCATGGGATTGACAGATGAATTTTTCAGTCAACTGATCAAAATTTGACTGTATACTAAAAAGTCAAACTTTGACTTTTTGGTCAAAATCAAGTGCCATGGGTCATTTTTCATCAAGATATGTCAAATTATGAAACTTGTTCATCAAGAAACCCAAAATTGCAAATTAGGGTTTGAAATTGAAAAAATTTCATAACTTAGAAATTTTCTAAGTTATGAAATTTTCTTAATTTTTCCTAACTTTGCCCCACATTTTCACCATGATGCAAATGGATTCAAACAAAACTTAAAATATGAAAGTTGTAGTCTCCACAAAGTCTAAAACTTTGATTCATAAAGTTTTCTCAAAAGAAGCTTGGATTGCAAGTTATGATTTTTGGAACAAGGGTCCCTAAAACTTTTAACTTAGAGAAGTTTTGCCCTAATTTAGGCAGGATTTTGACCCATCTTCTTGGCCATTTTTAACATAGTTACACTTGGAGTCTCAAGTTGCATTTCAAAGATGGATTATAGTACTTGTTGAAAGGTTTCCAAATTGTCCAAGAACTCCTCAAACCCATTTGTGGTTAGGGAGAATCAAATGCTTGAAGTTGGCAAAAACTCACTTTGTATCCATGGCCAATACATGTTCATACAAGTTGCAAATCTGTCCAAACTTGCTTTGTACTTGATTACATGTCTCTAAACCCTCCAACACTCAAAAATTAAATTCAAACACATTGGTTAGAGGCATCATTCTGATCAATAAAGCATTACACATTGATTTAATCCATTTTTGGCATAAAGGTTACAATGCCATTTACATAAAGCATAACTTTTGCAAATTTGTTTCTATTGAGCATTGGACCAAGCCTTTTGCTGCAAACAAAGTTCCCTAATATCAGGAATAGTACACCAACTATATGCATGCTTGGATCTAGCCTGTACAGGCCATAGCATGGTCACTTCTCACTTTTACTTCAAAAACAAGTCATTATGCCAAAGGTCCATATCTTTTGAATCTGATATAACCAAGTCTGGCCAACATTCCAAACAAGTTTTGCACATCCCTGTGAGCCAGAAACACGAGCCATTCATCCCTTAAACACCCTTGTACACAAAAATCACATTTTCTTGCAAAACAGGGCAGGCCATGCAGAATCACTTTCATTTTCACATCCACTCGTGCGTTTTGCTTGCAACCAGTTCCAATACCTTCCATTCAACTCACTCAAGCTATCCCAAACCCCCATTTCCAACTGTAACACCATTTGCAAGCTTCACCATTTCTGTTTTCAGCTTGTGCAGGTCGACTTCTACAAGCTTGTTCAAGCACATCCAAAGCAAACTAAGCATTGAGGAAGGTCAGAGGAAGTTCAAGAAAGCTCCCAAGCACCTCTGGCCTCATTGAAAAGCTCTACATTGCCATACTCGTATCCAACTGAAATAGGTATTTCTCCAACTTCTATATCTCTATTTAAGAATCATTAGGCTTAGGTTTGTGAATGAAAAATGTAGTATTCAATGCCATGAAGCTGTACATATGCTCATTTTCCATTTATATTAAACGTGCTAAGAGAATTTCATCCATGAACATGCTGAAAAAACTAGGTCAAATTTTAGGGCCAGAGAAATTCTCTCTAGTCTTTGAGAGTTAGATTAAGTTTTTTATATGGTTAGAATCATGGTTTAATGCTCTACAAGTTTCATGTTTTGAGTTTTGGCAAAAGATCACGTTTCTAGGAGTTAGCAGTTTGTACAGGGCAAGCGCGCGTTTTTGTCACAAGGAAGAAGATGAAGTCATAAGTGGGCTGGGCCTGTTTGTTCTGCTTCTAACACCCCCCATTTTCAGTTTCACACCCCCTGACCCAATTTCTTGTATTTTTGTTATTTTTGCATTTTTATTTCATTTCTGACTTTATTATTTTATTTCCAAACATAAAAAATGCTTAAAAAATATTTTCATAATTTTTTTACATTTATTTGGTATTTATTTTAATTTTTTCTAATATAGAAAACATTTTAATACCTTTTTATTGTTTGTTTAAATAAAAAAAATGTAAATACTACTTTTATTTTTTATTTCTTATTTTTATTCACACTGAAAATATTTTCTTGAATATATTTTATTTTTGTAAATATTTTATTTTATTTTATACATACTTAATATATTTAATATATATCTATATACATATATACTTTTATTTTATTAAATAATTAGAACAAAAATACAAAAATATCACATTTTTATTTTTATTATTATTTATACTAAAAAAAAATACTTTTTCTTCAATATATTTCATTTTTATACATATTAATATATTTTTGTATATAAATAATATATAATATTATTTTCTTAAGAAAAATTAGGGTTTACCCCTTAATTTAATAAAATCAACTTTTTATTTTATTTTAATTCTTTACATTAAAAAATGCTTTACATACGTAAACAAATAAAGACTTCTTTTTTGCATAATACATTTTATTTAACATTTGTTTATTTTGTTATTTAAATATTGTACATTTAAATATTGATGCATTTGAGATTCAATTTGGTTGTAATAACTTAGGGTTTAAATTTCTTCCAAAATAATCCCCTATCCAAAATTGTACCACGATCCCCATAATCATGTTGTAATAGCTTAGAATTTAAATTCTCGCACTTAACGCTTTTAATTATGCCATGATTAGAGAATTAGGGTTTGTATGCAAAAATCAAAACCAACAAATAGTTTGACCTAATCAAAGACAAAAATGCATAAAAAAGAAACACAATGCACACTTGCACCCCTAGGGTTACAATCCATTTGTTGCCTTCAGAAATGGGCCATGGTATGCATGTTGAGTACTTTGGCAAAACAAAAAACAAAACAAAAGATCATAGTCCCTCGATGACGCTATCTTGGTTGCATAAAACAAAAATGATCAAGTCTCTCAAGAAATTGCCAAAAATACTTGACACAATTGCTATCATGGTCTATACGATGACCCACGCCTGTCCCATTTAACATCCTAACACAAGGTTGTTCACCAAATACAATGGTGAAACAACACTGTTAAAAGGGTTAAAAACATAAGAAAGATCTTTGAGTAAAATAGGGTAGATAGCTCTTAATTACTTGATCAAAAGCTTACAAAACATCCTTGCTATTTTCAAACACACTTCACAACACAAATTCAAAATCCAACTTTCAAACATTTGAAAAAACTTTTCAAAAGACAAAAACATATTTGTATACATTCAAACAAGAATCATTACAAAGGTTGCCACAACGATGGCCTATTTTCAAAACATCTTTTAAAACCACACACAAAGCACCATTTCAAACAATTGAAGAGCACCATTTCAAACAATTGAAAAGTAAAGCAAGTGATCTAAACAAGTAACTAAGAGCCCATGGATAACCATGGATAGAAAGGGTGCTAATACCTTCCCTTTATATAATCTACTCCCATAACCCAAGTAAACATCTCAAAGGTCTTTCCTGTGCTTTTTGACCTTTCCTTAGGATAAAATAAAAAGTCGGTGACGACTCTTGCTAAACCGAAACATTTGCAAACACAAACACAAAACCTCAAGTCAGTTCTCCCACCGTATCACAGTAAGGGACTAAGATTGTTTTACCAAAGGCAGCATCAAGGGACTACGATATTTTTAATCGAGGGTCTTTGCTAAAGCGTCCCACGTTAGAGGGACATGATTGCTTTTCCAAAGGACCCAAGTGGAGGTACCTTAGAGGTGTGCGTGTGTTAAATGTGTTGTGTTTCAGTTATTTGTCTTGGATGTTACATTTTCTACCATTTGTTTTTAAATCTTATCATACAATCCTATTAAGCCTACATCTAGCAGACAAAATAAAGATGCGGGAATTTAAACTACACTTTTACATCGCTTCGGGAAGGGGGAATACAAACCAAAATGGGTGAAAAGTGTAAATGTCCTAAAGTAAACTATAACAACCCTTGTACAATTACAATAATGTGGAAAATGATAATGCAAAAATAAATAAATGCGTGGAGAATGAAAAAGGGGAAGATGTAAAAACCCTAAAATATCTAAGTGTAAAAAGGAAATTTTTGTTTTTTTTGTTTGGAAAAAAAATTGAATTATAAACCTAATTCTAATCAAATTTTAATAAATAAAATACACTTAAAGGGATTAATTTAATTTAATTAAAATTAATAAAATTAATTTAATTAAAAAACTTAAATTTAATATTTTTGTAATTTTCTAATTTTATGATTATAAAAAAAAGATTAAAGAAAGTTAAATAAATACATTAATAAAAAAAGAAAGAGGAATGGGCCAGGCGCTGTAAAATGAAATGTGAGGTGTGCTTCAAAGAAACCCCAGGCCCATTAGCAGTTAGGGCCCATAACTGCGTCTGGGAATCCAGTAGGGGCAACTCTGTAGGGTGCATCGTGATCATGCTTACTATCAGCGTGGGATCTTGGAGTTTTGGAAATGGACGACCCAGATGAGTGCTCCATCAAACATGCATTGGCCTGACATTCACTGGATCTGTGAAACAAAATTTAGATAAAATTAAAACTACTCCCTGCCTGGGTCGAACCCAGGACCTGGAAGAGGTATGCCTTAAGGGCACGCATGTTACCACAGGGCTAAGCTGTTCATTTGTTACATTAATCCAATCAAAATAAAATAATATAAAACGCAAGCTAAATCCAGATCAGCAGACACGCGCTTGTAGTGGGCCCCTTCTTTTTAAACAAACCAATAAGATGCTTCCATATGCCACCCAAACCCTTTGCCAGAGTCAATAGGATTAGGGACGCCGAAGTCAAACTCGGGTCGTCTTCTCCGACCACATCAAAATATGAACCTGCAAAAAGACAAGGTCAAGGCCTAAGGTTTAAGCTACCCCCCATAAATCAGGGTTTGTCGATCCATTGGTGTCATCCGTTTCTCCTAAAAATGATTGTATGTAGAGATACGAAGAACTTAGCCCCTCGTGCCCTAACAATGGTGTTCTTGGATTCAGGCACTTAAACTCGCATGTAGCACGTTAGTTCTAACCCAGATGTCACAAATAACATAAATATATGCGTAATATGGATTTAAATTACATGATTAAGAGAATTTGAGATTCAAATTTTTACCAAACTAGAGGGGTGATGTAATGGAGTTCTGGGCGTGAAAGGGGTTGGTTATGAACTTGGTTCAACTCCTGGAAGCCTCAGGAATATGATTTGGTCACTTGTTTGGAAGGCAACTGCCTGGAAATGAAGATAAAATTTTTATAACTTTGAGAAATTTTTTGAGAATTATGGAGTGTTTCTTTAGTGGCTATGTGTGGTCCTTTGGGCTTGCTTTGGCTCATTATTTATAGAGGGAGAGATGAGCTGATAAACAAGGCAAGGGATCAAGACTTGATGGCCCTAATAAAACCAAAATCAAACAACTTAAAAACCTTCCTCTTACATGTTTCCTTAATCTTTTGAGTTTGCATGAACCTGGTCATATTGTGGCTGGGTGCATGAATTATTTGGGCTTCAATCTTGACCCACAAATCCAAGCATGCACCTAAGCCCATTAGCTTCTTTTTTGTTTTGATTTAATTTGTTTTAAATGAATAAAAATTCACATAAAATAAATAAAAATCATGAAAAATGAGTGAATGGTTTTAGGGGTCCTCTAACATATCATGAACACGTTTGAGTCTAAAAAATTAGGTCCATTGGTTCAAAGATTCAAAATTGCCCAATTTGAACTTCATGAATTTCTTCAAAATATCCCAACTTGTGCAACTCATAACTTGCTCAATTTTCATCTTTTGGATATGATCTTATACTTTTTAGAAATCTCAAGATATACTCTACAATCTATATGTTGATCATTTTTTCTTTTGAAGATATTATCTTGATGTAAGTTGCCTTGACAAAAAGTGCCTTTTGTTGACTTTTGAAAATGACCTATAATGTATTAGCTCATATCTTTCAAATGAAGCATTTTTTGACTTGAGCATAATAAAAGTTGTAGGGAATTGAATTTTCTTCAAAATGAGCTTTGTTTTGGGAAAAGTTAATGAAGTATGTGAAAGTTATGCCTGGTCAAAGTTTAGTTGACTTTTCCTAAGGAAACCCTAATTTGGCAATTTTGGACTTTTGATGATTTGAGAGCTTTCCTTGGGGAATCATGATCAACCCTTAATCAAATGATGAATATCACTTCAAAATGTTGATTTTGACAAAAAATCTTGAAGTTTGACTGTATGTTGACCATAGTTGACTTTTACCCAATACAGTTGATTTTCAATCATCTGAGCCATTGACTGAGCAAACTTGTGATGCAAGACTTGAAACTTAACATGAACCTTGTTAAGGACCTATGATGAACCATGGAAACCCCTTGAGACCTTTTCAAACCAAATTTCCTTGAGAAACTCCAAACCCTAGTTGTAGGCCTTTGGCTTAGGAGGAGCATCTTTACTAGTCAACCCTTGAGTGTCTTGAATATCTTGGAAGCCTTAAAAGAATGTCTTGAGAAGAAAAGGGGAGGGAAAATTTTGGGGTACAACAGCTTCCCCTGTTCAATCTTCTTAAACCTGAAGAGTTAGATTGACATGTCCGCCATTCTTCACTTGAAGGTAAAAGATGATTGAACACTTAAGTGCCCAGAAATTTGCACTCGCCTGTGCAAGAGGTAACGTTATTGGTTGATTGTACTGGGAATGGGATTATAGATTCCATTTGGAGAGGTGACGGAGAGTTATCAGAGATGGAGTTATAGATGCCATCCAAAATAGCTATTAACTTCAACAGGAAGAAGTATCAGAATAAATCTTTGGTTGATTTAAACTAAACTAGAGAAAGGTCTACTGGAAAAGCATCGGGATAAATCATTGGTCAATTCAAACTAAACCAACAGATGTATGTACTTAACTTTAACTGGATAAGAATCAAAATAAATCTTTGAGAGATTTAAGCTAAACCAGAGAAAGGTCTTGATTGTCTTCAACTAGATAAGAATCAGAATAAATCTTTGATTGACTTAAACTGAACCAAAGAAAGGCCTACTTGAAAAGCATCAGGATAAATCATTGGTCGATTTAAACTGAACCAGCAGATGTCTGTACTACTTTAATTGGATAAGTATCAGAATAAATATTTGAGCGATTTAAGCTGAACCAGATAAAGGTCTTGATTGTCTTCAACTGGATAAGAATCAGAATAAATCATTGGGCGATTTAAGCTGAACCAAAAAAAGTGTCTACTGGAAAAGAATCAGGATAAATCATTGGTCGACTTAAACTAAACTACCAGATGTCTATAATTAACTTTAACTGGATAAAAATAAAAATAAATCTTTAAGCGATTTAAACTGAATTAGAGAAAGGTCTTGATTGTCTTTAACTGGATAAGAATTAGAATAAATCTTCGGGCGATTTAAACTGAACCAGAGAAAGGTCCACTAGAAAACATCAGGATAAATCATTGGTCGATTTAAACTGAACCAGCAGATGTTTGTACTTAACTTTAACTAGATAAGAATCAGAATAAATCTTTGAGCGATTTAAGCTGAACCAGATAAAGGTCTTGATTGTCTTCAATTGGATAAGAATCAGAATAAATCTTCGGGCGATTTAAACTGAACCATAGAAAGGTCTACTGGAAAAGCATCAGGATAAATCATTTGTCGATTTAAACTGAACTAGAAGATGTCTATAATTTTCTTTAATTGGATAAGAATCAGAATAAATCTTTGGGAAATTTAAACTGAACCAGAGAAAGGTGCCTATTGGAAAAGCATCAATATAAATCATTGGTAAATTTAAACTGAACCAGCAGAGGTCTATGATTATCTTTAACTGGATAAGAATCAGAATAAATCTTTGAGCAATTTAAACTGAACCAGAGAAAGATCTTGATTGTTTTTAACTGGATAAGAATCAAAATAAATCTTCGGGCGATTTAAACTTAACTAGAAAAAGTGTCTACTGGAAAAGAATCAAAATAAATCATTGGTCGATTTAAACTGAACCAGCAGATGTATCTTTGAGAATGACCTTTTGAGGAAAATGCTGAAATATCCCTTCGTCAGATGTAGCCTTTGAGAAGACTGTCAGGTCATATAAGTAGTTGATGATGTTTGTTGATTGGTCTTTCCTGAAAGGGTAAAGAGTTAATTGTATGCAATGTCATGATGTATGAAATGCATTGTGTAACAATATTCTCAAAATACATGAGACTGTTCTATATGCGTTTCATATGTATATGCTATAATATTGGTAAATCATGTATGAATGCGAAATGTTATTGAAGTGCATTTGTAAACTCGAGCAACATCTTTGTCTGGGGAAAATAAATCTCTGACTGTCGCTGAGGATGAAGATTATGTGTATCTTCGATTTCCTGGGGATCATTTCTGCTGAGGACTCTTGCTTTCTTATTTGGCTGGGGGAACATTGATTTTTGTTTCGAAGAAACTCTATTAGGGAATGTTAATTCCTGCTTGGGGATAAGAGCTCAAGAACATTGGTTGTTCATTGCTCTACTGGGGAGTTTATACTCTGAACGGGGAGAAGAGTTCAAGGACATTGATTGTTCATTTCTCTAATTGGGAGTTTATACCCTGACTAGGGATAAAGAAGATGGATAACCTTCGGCTTGTCTGGGGAGGATATAGTTGACTGATATCTGGCCCAATTTTAGATTCAGTGGCAACTCTCTGGGGATAGTGGCAATTTCACCGGGGAAAGGAATTTTGCTGGCGACTCGTGGCCATCTGAGTAACAGACTCAAGCTGGGGAGACGATAATTTGTTGGGGAAATAAACCATGTTGACAGAAATACAAACTCCATTGGGGAAATAAACCCTATTGATGGAGGGATACTCTATTGAGGAAACACCATTGTTAAGGAAATGAACTCTGTTGGAGAGTAGAGTCCTGCAGGGGTTTTTGCAATCTCGGAGGAATAAACTCAGCTGGGGAAGAGAACTTCCATGAACTGTACTAACCGAAACTCCGCAGGTTGGTGACATTCCCGGGATAAAGATCATACTCTTTCATCCATCAAAATGATCTGTCGGGGAAATTGCGGGGAACGTATGGACTTGTGAAAATTACTCTGTGGGGATTTTTGGATGGCTCAAACATTATCCTAACTCCTAGAGTCTTGAGTAAATTCTTATTCCTATTTTTATGCATTTTTAACAGTCAATTGTATTCATACGCATATGCTCCGATTTTAGACATTGGACATTTTGCAAACAAAACAAAAAAAGTAAAACATAATTTGGCTTTGAAATTTTATTTCATTGATAATTTGCCTATAAACAGGCGATTTTTGTACAAAGAGACGAAAATCCTAGTAAGAGGAAGTCGTCGAAGAAAAGATTTACAAAGTGAAAACATATAGCTATGTAGGAATAATCTCGTCAGGTTCCAACTTTTCTATTGCTCCTTATGTCTTCAAGCATCTCATTCCTTGCCGTTGAAAGAAAGTGATTGAATTGATTTGTACCATTTAAACTTTGACTTTGGTAATAAAGCTTGTTGTAAGTGATCCAATGAGGACATATTCATACACTTTAATACCTAATTTTTACCTAGACCTCCCTTTCGGGTTTTCAGTCCACCGTGTTGTACCCCAATTTCCCCCCTAAGATCCCTCTATCACATCACATCAATTCAACCACAACAAGATCACACTAGGGTTTGGCTCTTCTCCTTATCTTTAAGTTTTGCTCATGGGGTATCACCAAGCACCTTGACTTGTATTTTGTGATCATCTATGATTTGTAGTGATTAACTTTTAACTAACATATACAAGGATGTTTTCCCTAATTGATGATGTTATAGGTTAAAGCACAATACATTCCATTAAGTTGATCTATAAGTTCAAGAGTTCATTTCTGTGCCTTCTTCAATAAAGCTTCATTGAGGTTCAAGCTTCACTATTGAATATATTTTGAAATAACATCATGACAAAGTCTATTATGATTCATCATGCCTCAATTTTTCAAAAATAGTTCAAAGGTACAAGGGTTGACTAAAGAAGTTTAACATAGTTGGACAAGTCTTTGTTTCCATTGATCACACGTGCATATCTCCTTCAATTCTGAAGATTTGGAAGTGGTGTTGGTTGCTATGGTTTCTCCTTATCATTCTCAACAACTTCTATTTACATGACAAAAGTGTTTATGCAAGAAAGTTGACCAAAATTATAAAGGCTTCCCAAAGCATTTTGTTGCTCTAGGAGTTAGGGTTTTGAATTTCAAAGGGGTATATCTTGCTCATATTTTGGTATTTTTGAGTGATTCCAAAAACATTCTTCTCTTTAAAGGGTTATTAATAAATCACTTTAAAAGTTTCAAGGAAATTTTGTTTGGAAGAAACTTAATGATGAAGAAAGATTACAAGCCTTCCAGATGAACCCTTAAATTCCATTAGGTGATTTTAAAAGATCATAACTTAGTCAATTTTTATCACCTTGAGCCCATTCATTCTCCACATTTATCTTAGAGATTTGGGTTTCAACCTTTCTTTTAAGTGCAAAATGTGAAAATGGATGAAAGATGCCCTAAGGATGCAAAAGATTATAGGTCATTTTATGAATTTTTGCCAATTTCAACAAGTCTTAACCTCCTCAATTTTTGGAGATTTTGAACGGTTCAAGTCTCAAAATTCCATTAAAGAGGTCTAATTCATGCCATCTTTTTTGATCAAGAGAAAATTTCAAGTGGAATGCCATGTATGGATGCAAGACATTACAAGTCATTTTTGAAGAAAAACTTAGAAATTTTCTAAGTATAGAAAGTCAACCTCTTTTTCTCAACTTTGACTCATTACAACTTTCATCTCAAGCATCCATTTGATCCCATTCTTTGCATAATGAAAAGCTTGTAACCTCATCTTTCTAAAGCTTCAAGAATCATGTCCTAAGACTCCTTGAATTGAGAATGCCATTGATTTGAATTTGGTAACTTGAAACTGAAGTTTCTCCAAAAGTCAGAATTTGAAATCTTAGTTTGGCTTCTAATCACAAAATTCCCACACGTTTTTGCTTCTAATCATATTTAACAACTTTCCAAAAGCATTTAGCATCATAAAACATAAGTATTGGATGAGTTTTGATCAAAAATGAGTCATACTTTTCCCATGATGCAGATTCACACGAATTCCCTCCAAACTTAATCATTTCACATGCTTGAACATTCCATTCACTTCCCTATGAATATAGAATCATCCCTCATTCATTTCCTCAAGCTTGAAGAGCCAAAATCACTCTGTCAAACTCTCTCCATAACATCCTTTTCTGATATTTCGAATTCTTATTTCTACCACTTTTCAATTTAATTTCTTCCTTGATCCTTCATCCTTGAAATTCCCTGAAGCTAACAGAAGAAGAATCAAGCCTTGAGGTGCCCGAAATCGTGCTAGCCAAGTCCATTTACAGAGCAAATTCATTTGACTTCGTTCAAGTAGTTTAAGGCACCAAATCTTCTAACTCAAATTACTGGAATTGTCTATGATGTTCACTGATGCTTGCTATTAACTCAATTTTAGAGAAACAATACATTTAATACTTCTAATTTTCGATTTTGACATTTTTAAACATCCCTAATTTTTTCCAAATCGACTACGCTGTGTTTTATATAAATTTGGCGCGAGGATATGGTTGTGATCGTCTTGAAGAGACGCGTCTATTGGTACCACTATGAGCGCCTAAATTTACAGATTAAATGACTTGAGGTTTGCCCTATTTGCATGAGACTGGAGGTTGAAGACGACCTACGTGTCGTTCTTCAACCAATGACATCAACCCAATTGTTTTAATTCTATTGGCTGGATTTATTGTGATTTATACGCACGCTCAGCCTTGGGTCCATGATGCTCCCTCACCTATGATCTGTTAGATGTGCCAGCGTGTATTAGTGAGGAAAGCTCAAACGCACGTGGTTTTTCTGATTTGTTTTATTTTTACAAATTTATTTGTTAATTTCATTTTAATTTCAAAAATTCATAACTCTTTCATTTTTTTATCCAAAAATTAAAAAAATATATACAAAATTACCTTGAATTATTTCTGACTTTGTGAATATTTTTTCATATTTTTATTTTAAATTTTGATATTTTTCATTATTTTTGCTTTGTTTGCTTTATTTTAATTGTTTTAAAAATACTTTCTGGCATTTTTAAATTCTAAATTTTTTTATAAAAAATCATTTCATTATTTCTAACCCTCTGAATTTTTTATGGATTTTTATCTTAATTTTTTTTATGTTTGATCTTTTTTCCTTTATTTGAACAATTTAAACTAGTTTTAAAAATAGTTTCTGACTTTAAAAAATTGCCAAAATTTTTATGAAAATATTTGAGTTTATTTCTGATTTTTCTATGGCCTCACTTAATTTTCTTAATTAATTTGAATATAATTTCTATTTTTACCTCTTATTTTCATTTTTAAAATCATTTAAAAAACTTTTTTCTTTTATTTAAATATTTTTTTTTTTACATATTCTGACTATTTTGAATTTTGATCATGGACTTCATTAACATCATTGGATCTTGAGTGTTGAGTTTAACTCCACCAAAATGGATGAATGATTTTAATGATAGTTTGATTAATTTTTTATTTTTATTATTTTTAAATATTTCCCTATCCCTCTTCATCTTATCCCATTCTTATTGTAATAAATGTTATTGGAGCATGATTTCCATATCATGTCTCAAAATATATGTTCACTTACAGTTGCTTAACATAACGCTAAATTTTGTCACGATTCGAGAAATGATCATTTGTGGCCCAAACCCATGTTTGTAAGCCCAAGGATGTTAATTTGAACCTTTTGATCTAATAACCTTGAGATTCATCGTTAGGAGGCTTTGGTTCTAACAATCCTCTAATGAATATTCATCAATTTTGGTCAAAGTGGATCACTTAAACATCATTTATCATTTAATGATGCCTTGAGAATTCTTAAATGGATGATATACTTGACAAAAAGCAAATGCAACTTGTTGTTGAGAGGCTTTGGTTCTACCCATCCTCTAATGAGTTCCAAATGTAAGATTCAAGATGGTCATTCAACTAACTATTAATTTTTAACAATTGAGTTTACTTTATGCTTTTACCTTATGTTTTCTACTTTATGTACCATTTACTTTAGCATTTACATTTCATGATATTTTCATCTTGGATCATTTGAGTATTTATCTTTTATGTCATTTTTATTTTTGCTCATTCGAGCTTTTCATTTCTTTTTGAAGATACTTAATAATCAACTTGAACCCTAAAATAAACTTTAATGTTACTTGGACTACTTGGTTACTATCCTTGGCACTTTGGAGACATGGACTTCTTGGACTTAGGATTAGGGACCTTGACCTATGTTGGAGACCTTGTGACCTCAGCTGTTATCTTGTCTGGAGTTCTTGGGGTTTACCCCAAGACATTGGGTTGTTTGTTTGATTTGTGTGCAGGTTATTGTGATTATATGCTTTGTCTATGATCTGGAATTCATCTGTATACAGTTGTTACTCAACCCAATTTTTGTGAAGACTTAATGCAAATGGAGGTTGGTTTTCTTAAGAGGTTATTGTAATTGTTTGTTTGGTTTCAAAGGATGGAATTCTACATTGACTCATTGTGTCAAGTGTTGGCTTCTTGTTGGTTAGATGGTTCTTTTCCCAAGATTTTACCTTATACTTTAGTATAGTCCCTTCATCTCCTCCCATCTTCTTTAATTTCAAAATATTTTCCCTCCTTTTGAAAATCCTTCTTGTTTCAAAACTTGAACCACTTTTATAATAAGCTTGGACTGATGTCCATGCATTTTCAAAAATCATTTTCTTAATCAAACTTTAATAACCTTAATAATATTTTGACATTTTTGTGAGAAGACTAAAAGCCAATAAATCTCATTCAAACTATTTTTACCATTTTGGCTTTTATCTTTAAAATTTTCTCAAAATATTAGACTCTTATCAGTCCTTGTAGTGATGCAAACAACTATACTTCTGCAATATGTAGTGAAGTGAGATATTTTCCACTTGGGTGTTGAGTGAAGCTTTGTTGATTTTAAAATCTAAGCTATATCCTCCACTTTGAGATGATGCAAATTCTCCTTTCTCATAATTGTGGGTAGTAAGTATGTTTTCCACTCGGACAATGACAATGACGTCTTTTCTCTTAAAATTAATCAACACACTTGTGTTTTAAATATTTTAAAGGTGAACTACGTGTACCTTGATCCCCTATTGCACGGAAGGTGGTATGTAGACACTAAAGATTAACCTCTTGCTGGTCCATCCCTAAGTGGGTTGAGCCTCTCTTTGTTTATATATGTATATGTGCTATTATGTGTAATATCTTATGTGTTGTATATATGTTTGTCTGGATTTTCCTGGTTTTCAGGGTGCTTGGTGATTTCTCATAAGTCCCATACTTGGACTTGGGCTAACTTAAGATAGGACGGGTGGTATAGTCATATTAACTTTGAGGTAGTAATCCCAAAAAAAGATACATGAGATCCCTCACTCAGTGGAGGCCCTTTTGACTGTAGTGTCGTTTACCGAGTAATCGGGAAGACGTGTTGCTTTTAACTTGGGAGCCTGCTAAAACTGAGGACTGTAGAACCTTTAACCCATCTTTGACTTTTAGGTGTAGTGCGGAAGCTATAACAGAGTAATCCGGAAATGGTTGTCACGCGATACTATGCTCAGACGAGTATTTCCTAAGAATATTGCTAATTACCGAGTCAATCAGGACGTTGGTAATATCCGAAGGAAGGATGTAGACTCTGGGAACCTCTTAGAACCTTGTTCGGTAGGTGATAAACTTTTAGATCATACCTTATGGGTAGTATCTTTGACCTCATGCTTGTGACGTTGAACCTATGAACCCTATGTTTATGATCTTGTGTGTGATTGTTGCATCATGCATTCATGCACCCATGAGCATCCTCTCAAGACATTTTGTTTCAAGGGACTTAAAAGTCGACTCTTTGTGAATATCTCAGGTACTTTATGACCATGGATTCCAGAAAGATAAAGACTAGGAAATATAGTTTCAGAGATCCTAAGATATATGAGTTGATGAGTCTGATTCCCGAGATCGAGAGTTCTACAGATTTTCGGAGGAAGTATGGGTCCATTATTTCTCTTATGAAGCTCAAGATGAAGGAGCACATTCTCTCGACTCTAGTCCAGTTCTATGATCCGATGTATCAATGTTTTACTTTTCCTGATTAACATTTGATGCCTACATTAGAGGAGTATTCTTATCTGCTGGGTTTACCTATTACCGATCATGTTCCTTTTACTGGTTTGGAGGGGGAGCCAAAATCCCATGAGATTGCTGCTTTGATCCATTTAGGAAAGTCTGAGGTTGAAGCCCACATGACTACCAAAGGAGGGATTAGAGGATTACTAGCTCAGTTCTTATTGAAGAAAGCTTGCTACTTTGCTAGGATGAAGAGTACAGTTACTTTCGAGGCCATCTTTGCTCTACTTGCTTATGGGTTGTTCTTATTTCCCAAAATAGATAAATTTGTGGATATCAATGCCATCAGAGTCTTTATGATTGGGAACCCAGTCCTTACATTATTGGGTGATGCTTATTACTCTATTCATCTTCGAGATTCTAACCATGGAGGGATGATCATTTGTTGCACGCCTTTGTTGTATCAGTTGTTTATTTCTCACTTGCCTAAGTCTGATGCTTTCTGCGATATCAGGAAGGAGTCTCATTGGGATCCAAAGATCATGTAACTCACTCATTCAGATATTATTTGGTATCATCAGGCTTACCATGATGTAGAGATTGTTGACAATTATGGGAGTTTTCCCAATGTACTTCTTCTTGGTACAAAGGGAGGAATTAACTACAACCCCGTTCTTGCACGACAACAACTTGGATATCCGATAAAGGATAATCCAAATAGTATTCATTTGAGTGGTTTCTTCCTAAAAGAGGGAGAAGACCATAAGGAAGATAGAGAGGAGATTGTGAAGGCTTGGCGTCATATTCACAAGAATGGTAGGAAACACTTGGGACCTAGAGGGGTTGTTTCTTTGGAGCCTTATCTTCAGTGGGTACAAGCAAGAGCCATCCAGTTAAAGATGTCGTATTCCCGTGAAACACCCATGCCTGATATGTTTGTGAAGACCACTCCTCCCCTATCGGATGATGTGAAAGAGCTCCATCTTGACCTAGTCAGGATGCAGCAAGAAAAGGAAGCTTGGAAGAATAAGTTCCAGACTTTAGAGGTGTCCTACCGAGCAGACCTAAAAGAGAAAGACGATTTGATCGAGATTCTTGAGAGTCGTGTTGAAGAGACAATGGAGAGGAAAGAGGATTTATTTTCCTCTAAGCCTCAGTTAGACCTCAGTGTCTCACTTCTCGACTCTGATGATTGGAAGGAGGTCGCCACCAGGTATGCGGAAGAAAACCAGAGGTTGAAGGCTCACAGGGAAGCATCAACGTGTAGAGTGATCTCCATCAGCTTTGCTTTTATAGGATTTTAGACTTTATTTTCATCTTGTACTTGGGATAATTGAAACTGGTTCTAAAAGTTATAACCCGTTTTGAAGTTATTATAATGAGATTTTTCAGCATTTTTAATATGTTAGTACTTTGATATTTGCAAATTGTCTATAAATCTTTGAGTTCCTTGAAATATTAATAATAAAATAAATCATGTGCATTGCATATCATGCATCATGGTGTACATACTTCTTGCATTTTTTGTACATATCTAGGTGTCTTACTGAGCTTCTTTACTTTATTTAGCAAGCTGTCTCATCAGTATAATACTCGAGCTAATTTTAGAAGGAATATGGATAATCTAGAACAAGAGAATCGCGATCTGCGCGAGGAAGTTTCTTCTCTGAAGGCCGGTATGGCCAATATCACTGATCTGATAGAATATTTGGTGGCTGCTCAGAATCAGCCACCAATGCTCAGCCTCAACAAATAATGGTTACTACTGAAGCTCCGACTGTTCCTATTTCTTCTACTCCAACTGCTGTTGTTCAGAATCATATGCCACCGGGATACCCTTGGGGAATGCCAGAGAACTTTATGCCAGGAGGTTATAATCAGGATGCTTAAGTTGCTCCGCTTGCTCAGGCTGCTGCTCCCGCACCCCCTGTGGTGCATATCACCCATCCTGCTAGAAATGAGATTCACTATGCTGCACCTCCCTCGGTGAATCTGGTCTCGTTTGCTAATGATGATGTGTATTACCCTATTCCTCCACCAAGTGAAAGTTTGGGTTTCTATGATTGAATGGACGATTTTCAGGACCAGTTTGATAAGATGCAGAAAGAATTGAAGGCCCTCAGAGGAAAAAAATTGTTTGGGAAGAAATTGAATGATATGTGTTTAGTTCCAAATATGAAAATACCTATAAAGTTCAAAGTGCCGGAGTTCGAAAAGTACAAGGGAAACACTTGCCCCCGTGCTCACTTAGTGATGTATGTGAGGAGAATGTCTACTCATACATATGATCAGCGCCTGTTAATTCATTTCTTTAAAGACAGTTTGACCAGTGCAACCTTGAAATGGTACATGAGCCCGAACAATTCCAATATTCATTCTTTCAACGACTTGAGTGAAGCGTTTTTTAGACAGTATAAATATAATATGGATATGGAAGCTAACTGTTATCAACTCAGGGACATGGTACAAAAGGACAAGGAGTCATTTAAGGAATATGCATAGAGATGGCGTGAAGTAGCCGCCCAGGTGATTCCTTCAATGGAAGAAAAAGAGATGCCAAAGATTTTTCTGAAGACACTAGGTGCATTCTATTATGAAACAATGGTGGCGGTGCACGCAGTGATTTTACTATATTCATGACCATGTTAGTTGTGGTATTTGTAGCACTGATGTACAAGGTTGCGATAAGATAAAGTCTGATTTGCAAGAGATGATGGATGAGGGCCTCATCCACACAATCAGGCCTAGGGAAGAATATGAGGAGGAAGTGAATATGGTCTTTGGATGTCCTGGAGAGTTCCAGATCTTTGATGTGGACCATATGAATGATGATCTTGTGTAATTGCATGCTACTTTCTGCCACATGGCTGGTCAGGTAGAACACCATTATGGATCTTGCCGAGTTTGCTGCAGGGATTCCCGAGGATGTTCCATTGTAAGAAAAGGTATTCAATTGTTATTGGATAATGGAACTATTAAGGTTTAAATCCAAAGAAATGATTACCACGAGGTTAATGAAATTAAAGTTTTCTTGGTTGAGGGTGAATTAGACGATGAATATGCCTCTGCGGATGAATTCTTTTCCTCAGATGAGGATATGTTCTCCGGCGATGATTCTTCGATGTCCTATTTTTCCGAAGAAGGAGTGAACATAATTTTTCCTTGTTTCAATGATTCTTCCCCCGTTGAGATTGAATACTGTAGCAAGCCAATTGTTGCTCCATTGGTGATTTGCGTGTCGGGTCCTGTTCCTTACAAATCAGACAAAGCTGTACCGTACAAGTACAATGCTACTATTTTAGAGGATGGCGTGGAAGTTCCCATCCAACCTTTATCTAGTATTGGGAATATTGTTGAGACTAGTAGAGTGCCCCGTAGTGGTCGTTTATTTGCACCGGTTGTTCGGGGAAATGATAATGATGGTAAGAAAGTTGTGGTGGTCGTGTATTTGCATCGGTTGTTCGGGGAAATGATAATGATGGTAAGAAAGTTATGGACAGTATTGAGAATAAGAAAGTTATAGGGGTGTCCAGTGGGGACACCCTGGAGAAATATGTGGATGATATTTTAAAGATTATCAAAAAGGATCGACTACAAAATTGTAGATCAGTTATTGCATACTCCTTCAAAAATTTCTATCCTAGCATTGTTGATGAATTTTGCTGCCCATAGAGAATCTTTAATGCGGGTGTTGGACCAAGCCTTCGTGGAATATGATATGTCGTTAGATCAATTCAGTAGTGTGGTAGGAAATATTACATCTTGTAATAACCTAAGCTTTTGTGATGATGAATTTCCTGACGAAGGGATGAATCACAATCTAGCTCTCCACATATCCATGAACTGTAAAAATGATTCAGTCAAATGTGCTGATTGATAATGGGTCTGCCTTAAATGTTATACCAAACAACACGTTGATGAAGTTGAAATATCAAGGGGCTCCCATGCGCCCAAGTTGTATTATTGTAAAAGCTTTTGATGGATCAAGGAAGTCTGTTATTGGGGAAGTGGATCTTCCTATTCACATAGGCCCACACTTGTTTCAGATTACTTTCCAAGTCATGGATATTGTGCTCGTATACAACTGTCTTCTTGGAAGGCCATTAATATACGAAGTAGGGGCTGTCACTTCAACTCTTCACCAAAATCTGAAGTTCGTGCGTGAAGGCAAGGTGGTTATTATAAATGGAGAGAAAGCATTGCTGATTTCTCATCTATCATCTTTCAGTGTTGTAAAAGCATACAAAGATGTTGTTGGGACGCAGTTCTAAGCTCTGACCATTGATAATGTAAGAGAGAATGAGAATTCTATAACTGCATTTAAAGATGCTCAGCAGGTTGTGCGTAATGGTCCAAGTAAAGTATGGGGACAGATTGTTGATCCTCTGGTGAACAAGAACATGACTGGTTTGGGATTCTCTACAAGGAATGGCAAAGTTGAGAGCTTGAAATCAAAGTCTACAGTGAGCAGCTATCAAGATATTTTTCGCAGCGGAGGTTACCTCCATCCAACTATTTCTGGAGTTAATGCTATTATGGAGAATGAAGAAGAGCAGGAAATGCCGAATTATATGACGCCTGAAGTCAGAGTCTAGAACAGGGTCACTATTCATGTTCCCACTTGCAACCATATCTCAAAGTAATTTGTTTTTGTTTATCTTTGCAAAAAGCTTTCACTCTGCCCAAGGTGAAAGTTAATATTGTACGAGCTTATCTGTTTGCTTTGCTCATTAAAATCATAAATAAAAGTTGTCTTTGATTTCCAAGTTGTGTCTTTATTATCTGCTTTTTCTTGGAAAACGGTAATTAGAAAAAAACCCTTTTTGGAATAAATAATAATTGTAAATAAATCTGCATAATCACTTGATATATGTGTCAGTTTCTAAAAGCAATCATAAATCACATGTGCATGTTAATTAATAAACTTGTTGAATACAATGGCCCTACACCCTCTCCCAACTTTGAATATCCTGTGTATGGGGCCAAAGAAGAAGAATATGATGAGATTCTAGAAGAGGTTTCACGGTTGCTCGAGCGCGAGGAAAGTGCCATTCAGCCGTATAAAGAGCCATTAGAGACCATCAATTTGGGTTCAGAGAAAGAGCCAAAGGAAGTCAAAATTGGAGCATTGTTACATCTTGATGTGAATAACATGTTGACTGAACTGTTGAAAGAGTATGTAGACATATTTTCTTGGTCTTACCAAGATATGCCTGGTCTAGATACTGATATTGTGGATCATTGTTTGCCTTTGAAGCCAGAGTTCCCACTGGTCAAGCAAAAGTTAAGAAGAACTCACCCTGATATGGAAGTAAAAATCAAAGAAGAAGTGTTAAAGTAGATTAATGTCGATTTTCTCGTGACATTAGTGTATCCTCAATGGATTTCCAATATTGTCCCAGTACAAAAGAAAGACGGAAAAGTTTGCATGTGCGTATATTATAAAGATCTAAATAAATCTAGTCCAAAAGATGATTTTCCATTACCATATATTGATATACTGGTTGATAGTATAACAAAATTCAAATTTTTCTCGTTCATGGACGGATTTTCCGGATATAATCAAATCAGAATGGCTCCTGAGGACATGGAAAAACAATGTCTATCACACCCTGGGGAACATTCTATTACAGAGTGATGCCCTTCGGTTTGAAGAACGCTGATGCAACATACAAGAGGGATATGACAACCCTATTCCATGATTTGATGCACATGGAAATTGAGGTATATGTTGATGATATAATTGCCAAGTCACTAATAGAAGAAGGGCATGTGGAAGATTTTTTGAAGTTATTTCAACGTTTGAGGAAATATTGTCTCTGCTTAAATCCAAACAAATGCAGCTTCGGTGTCCGATCAAGGAAGTTATTGGGTTTTGTTGTCATCCAGAAAGGAATTGAAGTTGACCCTAATAAAGTCAAAGAGATTCAAGAAATGCCTACACCAAGGAATGAAAAGCAAGTCAGAGGTTTCCTTGGGTAGTTGAATTACATTTCCAGATTCATTTCCCACATAACCGCAACGTGTGAACCGATATTTAAGTTGCTAAAGAAAGATCAGGGTTATGTGTGGACAGATGATTCCCAAAAGGCATTTGAAAGTATTAAAGAATATCTGCTTGAACCTCTTATCTTGCTCCCTCCCGTTGAAGGAAGACCATTGATCATGTATCTGACAATGTTAGATAATTCTATGGGCTATATTTTGGGACAACAAGATGAAACATGAAAGAAGGAATATGCCATCTACTATCTCAGTAAGAAATTTACTGACTGTGAATCATGATATTCTATGCTGGAAAAGACGTGTTGTGCTCTAGCCTTGGCGGCAAAGCGATTGCGGCAATATATGTTGAATCATACTACTTGGTTGATTTCCAAAATGGATCCAATTAAGTATATTTTTGAAAAGCCTGCTCTTACTGGGAGAATTTCCCGTTGGCAGATGTTATTGTCTGAATACGATATTGAGTACCACACTTAAAAGGCCATAAAACGCAGTGTTCTTGTAGATTATCTTGCTCACCAACCAGTAGATGATTGTCAATCTGTCAAGTTTTATTTCCATGATGAGGATGTAATGTTCTTGAAAGTGAAAGACTACGATGAACCTTTGCCCGAGGAAGGTCCAGATCCTGAATCTCGTTGAGGCATGGTATTTGATGGAGCTGTGAATGCTTACGGAAAAGGAATTGGGGTTGTTATTATCACTCCTCATGGATAACACATTCCTTTTACCCCAAGGCTGACATTTGACTTTACTAATAATATGGCGGAGTATGAGGCCTGTATCATGGGTCTTAAGGAGGCCATTGATCTCAGAATCAAAGTACTAGATGTGTATGGTGATTCAACTTTGGTAGTTAACCAGATAAAAGGAGAATGGGATACTCCTCACCCTGGCTTGATCCCTTACAAAGACTATGCTAGAAGATTATTACCCTTCTTTAACAAAGTTGAATTCCATCATATTCCGAGTGATGAAAATCAGATGGCAGATGCTTTGGAAACTCTGGCTTCTATGTACCAAGTGAATACTTGGAATGATGTGCCTCGTATCACAGTACGACATTTGGATAGACCAGCTCACGTGTTTACAACAGAGGGAGTAGTAGATAAAAAACCTTGGTATTTTGATATCAAGCATTTTTTCTAGACTCAGGAATACCCGGATGGTGCATCAAGTAAAGATAGAAAAACATCGAGAAAGTTGGCAGACAGCTTTTTCCTCAATGATGATGTGTTGTATAAAAGAAATTATGTCATGGTCTTGCTCAGATGCATGGATAGACACGAAGAAAACATGTTGATGCATGAAGTCCATGAAGGTTCCTTTGGTACTCATGCCAATGGACATTCGATGGCAAAGAAGATGCTTAGGGCAGGTTATTATTGGCTAACAATGGAATCTTACTGTTACAAATTTGCAAATAAGTGCCATAAGTTCCAGATTTATGATGACAAAACTCACGTGCCTCCGACACTTCTCAATGTTATTTCTTCCCCATGGCCTTTCTCTATGTGGGGTATCGACATGATTGGAATGATTGAACCAAAGGCGTCGAATGGACATCGTTTCATTTTAGTGACAATTGACTACTTCACTAAATGGGTAGAAGCAGCTTTGTATGCTAATGTCACTAAGCAGGTGGTAGTGCGTTTCATCAAGAACAATCTCATATGTCGGTATGGTGTGCCAAGCAGGATTATCACCGACAACGGCTCAAATCTAAATAACAAGATGATGATAGAACTTTGCAAAGAATTCAAGATTGTCCACCACAATTCATCTCCCTATAGGCCAAAGATGAATAGGGCTATTGAAGCTGCTAATAAGAACATCAAGAAGATCATCTAGAAATTGGTTGTTAATTATTAAGATTGGAATGAGATGCTCCCTTTTACTCTGCATGAGTATCGAACATTTGTCCGCACTTCAACAAGGGCAACCCTTTCTCTCTTGTGTATGACATGGAAGCAGTGCTCCACATTGAAGTTGAGATTCCTTCTTTATGCGTGATAATGGAAACCAAGTTGACAGAGGCTGAATGGGTCCAAAACAGGTTTGACCATTTGAATTTGATTGAAGAAAAAAGAATGACGACCTTGTGTCATGGTCAGTTATACCAGAAGAGAATGAAGAAATATTTTGATGAAAGGTCAAACTTCGTGAATTCAGAGTAGGTGACCTTGTGCTCAGGAAGATCATGTTTTTTAACGCTGATTCTACGGGTAAGTGGACTCCCAATTTTGAAGGCCCATATGTTGTCAATAAAGCCTTCTCTAGCGGTACTTTTATTCTTGAAACAATGGACGGAATGGAATTCCCACGTCCTGTGAATGCTGATGCAGTCAAGAAATACTTCGCCTAGAAAAATAAAAGAGCAACTCGCTAAGATGAAAACCCAAAAGGGCGGCTTAGGCAAAAAAGAGCGTCTTGGTAGGCCGAAAACCCGAAAGGGCGGTCTAGGCAAAAATTAGAGAAACAAACAGAATATATTTTCCCGGTAGGTTGAAAACCCGCAAGGTAAACCTAGGTAAAAGTTAGGGATTTCTTGGCAAGTAACTGCATTAGACAAGACTTTATCATTAAAGCAACAATCTTCTTGAATCGTCGCCACTCTTCAGCCGAAGTATCTACTCAGGAATTCGAAGTTGCTAGCAAGAATAGTGGTGATTGTATCTCAATGTATATTTTCCAATGTATATTACAATTTTCAAAACTTTGTAATTGTCTATGGAGTCTCGCCATTCGCAGACTACCATCCTATTAATAAAGTTTGAGCTTTTATCCGATTCCTTGCAATTCTTACTTTATTCAGCTTACAAAGACTTTATTTATTATTGATAGTAATGATCGAAGCAAACCGATTAAATAATAAGATTATTTTTTAAATGAATTTACAAATTACTTATTGCTTTAGACTTTGTGACTCAAGAAGAACAAAAATAGTGACTCTAGGAACGGACGAACTCGAAAATTTTGGAAGTCTGATTTCCCCATGAAGTTTCTCCCAAGGCACTTTTGTTGGATTAAGTATGTCCTTCATGTTTTTCTCAGATAGTTGAGGACGATACCAATTGATGTACGATGCGGTGTTGGGTTTATGATCCCATTTTCCCCAGTAAGGCAACTAGACAAGGGCAATGTATTTTCTAAGAAATATTGAAACGATTTTCAACTTTTTGGGTTTTCTCTCGCCAAGTACCGGGTTTGATTTAAAATACCCATAAGTTAGATTTCTTGCTGTAATATTTGACTTCTTAAATCCATGGATAGGGCTATCCCCGTGGAAGTTTCATAATTCCTCCCTAGAGAAGTTGGTGCAATCCTCTCTCCCAGTATTGAAGAATGTATCTTGTTTTCTCCTCGACAATATGTTGCCCTCCCTATTGAAACCTGTGTGGTATTCCCTGGTGAAGCCTGAAGGAGGATGTTATCACGATATTTGTGTTGATTTTCTATTTTGATTTTGTTCCTTCCTAGTGAAGTTAAGCCGTGGAATAGAAATTTGTTTCCTCAGTTGGTGCTTACTTTCTCATGGAATTTTCATCCTGAATGTAATTTAGCCGAGTATTAACTATACCCAATTGGTTTTATCTGGTTATCCCCATTGTTATGTGTTTGTTTTGTCAACATATACATGATGACATTCATACATTCATACATACATCATACATAGCTGAATTTAGATATTCATTGATCATTTGCATTTTCTATTGTTGGCATATTACCCTGTTTTACAGAGTTGTGTTATCCTCTCTCCAATAGAGTATCAACCTTAAGCAGAAAATGTATACCCTTTCAATTACCCCCACTAAGCTATCCCTTGTGGAAGAATTTTGCTTTTATCTTTTCTTTCAGCTCTTTGTCTGGATAGAAGGTGCTTCCCTTTTGAGTTTTTTTCTCATGAGGCGTTATTTTGGTTGACTGCTTCATTTTGGTTTATTTATGGTTTGAATTTGGGGTCCCCAACACAACATTATTATTTTTTATTCTTGGAAGCTTAGAGCCCTTTGTGAGAATGTGCATTTATTTAGCACGTCAAGGCATTATCTCCTCAGCAAGAATATATTGGCATTTCCCCAGGAAGCCATATTTCTTTCCCTAGGAAGCCATGTTTCTTTCCCCAGGAAATCATTATTGCAATTCTCTCTCGTAACAACAAGTGACATGTCTCTTTATTTGAGCCACCTGTACTTCCCCAATAAGTCTGACAGTTCTCCGAGAAGATTCAGATTTGTTACTCCAATGAATGGTAGCCTTGTCATTATGGAAGGTAGTCCGTTGTTGAGATTTGTTACTCCAATGAATGGTAGCCTTGTCATTATGGAAGGTAGTTCGTTGCTGAGATTTGTTACTCCAATGAATCGTAGCCTTGTCATTGTGGAAGGTAGTTCTTTGATGAGATTTGTTACTCCAATGAATGGTAGCCTTGTCATTATGGAAGGTAGTTCGTTGCTGAGATTTATTACTCCAATGAATGGTAGCCTTGTCATTATGGAAGGTAGTTTGTTGCTGAGATTTGTTACTCCAGTGAATGGTAGCCTTGTCATTATGGAAGGAGTTTGTTTATGATATTTGTTACTCCAATGAATGGTAGCCTTGTCATTATGGAAGGTAGTTCGTTGCTCAGATTTGTTACTCCAATGAATGGTAGCCTTGTCATTATGGAAGGTAGTTCGTTGCTGAGATTTGTTACTCCAAATGAATGGTAGCCTTGTCATTATGGAAGGTAGTAAATTGCTGAGATTTGTTACTCCAAGGAATGGTAGCCTTGCCATTATGGAAGGTAGTTCGTTGCTGAGATTTGTTACTCCAATGAATGGTAGCCTTGTCATTATGGAAGGTAGTTCGTTGCTGAGATTTGTTACTCCAATGAATGGCAGCTTTGTCATTATGGAAGGTAGTTTGTTACTAAGATTTGTTACTCCAATTAATGGTAGCCTTGTCTTTTTGGAAGGTAGTTCGTTGTTGAAATCTTTTTCCGATGAATGGTAGCCTTGTCTTTATGGAAGGTAGTTCATCATTGAGATTCTATTGCTCCAAAGAAGTTCATCTGTTTTCAGTCATGAGTACTGACTGATTACCTTAATATTGAAATTTGTTAGTATTATCTTACCAATCCTTTGCCCGGTGGGTCGACGTTACCGTTTTGCTATCTCCTCAATGAGTGGATAGTTTGCCGTCACCTGTCAGTCGCTTTTATCCTTCACTTTCTCTCCTCAATTTTTTAGTTGAGGACACTTTATCTCCTCTTTGGGATTTACCCCAAAAGAGTCTGATCTTTTGCTCACCATTGATTTATTTTCCTGGTCGAGTTTTCCTTTTGAGCCAATTTTTATTTACTATATCCCCAGTGGGGTCTTGTGTCCCTTTTGTATTTGTTCATTCGCATCCATAATCATGAGTATTGCATGGCGTCTTAGGGCCAAAAACAGTGCTTGTTTTATATTTAAGTATCTTCAATCGCGTCGACACAAAGGTTTTTAACCTTCGCATCTCCAGATAGAAGTCACTTAAATAAGGGAGGCTGTTGTACCACAATTTTCCCCCTAAGATCCCTCTATCACATCACATCAATTCAATCATAACAAGATCACACTAGGGTTTGGTTCTTATCCTTATCTTTAAGTTTTGCTGATGGGGAATCACCAAGCACCTTGACTTGTATTTTGTGATCATATATGATTTGTAGTCATTAACTTTTAACTAACAGATACAAGGAATGTTTGACCTAATTGATGAAGTTATAGGTGAAAGCACAATACATTCCATTAAGTTGATCTATAGGTTCATGAGTTCATTTCGGTTGCTTCTTCAACAGAGCTTCATTGAGGTTCAAGATTCACTATTCAAGATATTTTGAAATACCATCATGACAAAGACTATTATGATTCATCATGCCTCAAGTTGTCAAAAATATTTCAAAGGTACAAGGGTTGATTAAAGTAGTTTGACATAGTTGGATAAGTCTTTGTTTCCATTGATCACAAGTGCATATCTCCTTCAGTTCTCAACATTTGGAAGTGGTATTGGTTGATATGGTTTCTCCTTATCATTCTTAACAACTTCAATTTACATGACAAAAGTATTTATGCAAGAAAGTTGATCAAAATTGCAAAGGCTTCCCAAAGCATTTTGTTGGTCTAGGAGCTATGGTTTTGAATTTCAAAGGGGTATATCTTGCTCATCTTTTGGTATTTTTGAGTGGCTCCAAAAACATACTTCTCTTTAAAGGGTTATTAACAAATCACTTCAAAAGTTTCAAGGAAATTTTGTGTGGAAGAAACTTAATGATGAAGAAAGATTACAAGCCTTCCAGAAGAACCCTCAAATTCCATTAGGTGATTTTAAAAGATCATAACTTGGTCAATTTTTATCACCTTTAGCCCATTCGTTTTCCACATTTATCTTAGATATATGAACTTCAACCTTTATTTTATGTGCAAAATGAAAAAATGGATGGAAGATGCCCTAAGGATGCAAAAGATTATAGGTCATTTTATGAATTTTTGCCAATTTCAACAAGTCACATCTTCCTCAATTTTTGGAGATTTTGAATGGTTCAAGTCTTAAAATGCCATTCAATAGGTATACTTCATGCCATATTTTTTGATCAAGAGAAAATTTCAAGTGGAATGCCATGTTTGAATGCAAGATATTACAAGTCATTTTTGAAGAGAAACTTAGAAGTTTTCTAAGTATAGAAAGTCAACCTCTTTTTCTCAACTTTGACTCATTACAACTTTCAGCTCAAGCATCCATTTGATCCCATTCTTTTCACAATGAAAAGCTTGTAACATCAGATTTCTAAAGCTTCAAGAATCATATCCTAAGACTCCTTGAGTTGAGAATGCCATTGATTTGAATTTGGTAACTTGAAACTGAAGTTTTTCCAAAAGTCAGAATTTGAAATCTTTGTTTTCGCTTTTAATCACAAAATTCCCACACGTTTTTGCTTCTAATCATGTTTAGAAACTTTCCAAAAGCATTTAGCATCATAAAACACAAGTGTTGTACCCCAAAATTTGCCCTCTTATTTATCAAGAATTTTCTCACAAGACTTCTTTGACTCAAGACAAGATTAGGGTTTGGTAAGCTCAAGACATCTCATCTTGCACTGATAACCCAAAATCAGGGTTTGAGTTTGCAAAAGGATTTTTGGACCACAAATGCTTCATATGACTTTCATACATCATTTTGGACCCCTAAGATTGCTCATGATAAGTTTCAAGCCTCGAACCACATTTTTGATCTGTCAAATGGACAGTTGACCTAAAAATCAACTGTATTGGGGAAAAAGTCAACCATGGCCAATTTACAGTCAAACTTCATAATTTTTGATCCAAATCAACATTTTATCCTCACATGTACCATTTGATCAAGTTTGGATTACAACTCCTCAAGAAATTTGATCAAATAATCAAAACGGAAAAAATGGTCAAAATTAGGGTTTTGACTGAGGAAGAATAATTTCTGATTTTTAACCTAGCCAATGACCAATTGAGTTCAAGCATGGTTTTAAGGATTCAATGGCATCATATTTATTTAATTACATGGTTCAAAACATCTCAAGTTCATTGGATTAACAGATGGAATTTGCAGTCAATTGATCAAAAGTCAACTGTACACTGAAAAATCAAACTTTGACTTTTTGGTCAAAATCAAGTACCAAGGGTCATAATTCATCAAGATATGTCAAAATGTGAAACTTGTTCACCAAGAAAACCAATTTTGAAAATTATGGTTTGAATTTGAAAATTTTCATAACTTAGAATTTTTCTAAGTATAAAAATTTTCTTATTTTTTCTCAACTTTACACCACTTTTTCCCCATGATGCATTTTGATTCAAAGAAAGTTCACAACATGAAAGTTGTGAATACATGGTCATGAACTTCTTAACTTAGTGAAATTTTGCCCTAATTTAGGCAGGTTTTGGACCCAACTTCATGGAAATTTTTCACCTAGTTCCGAGAGGTATCTCAAAATGCATTTCAAAGATGGATTATATATCACATTTCAAGCTTTCCAAAATGTCCAAGAACTCTCCAAGATCATTTTTGAGTGGGGAGAATCGAAGAGAGGAAATTGGCATTTTCTCACTTTTTGTTCAAACCATTTTCATGAAGAACCAAGTTGCAATCCCAACCTATGTTGGCTATTTCATGCTTTACAGGTCCTAAACTTGCTACACACTCCTTAATTAAATGCATACTCAGTTGACAAAGCCTCTATCCATGCTTTTGAACCTTTATCCAATTGATAATTCCACTTATGGCAAAAAGGTTCCATTGCCATTTTCATAAAGAGAAACTTTTGCAAACTTTGAAATCTTGAGCATTGAACCTGTCCCCTTGATGCATACAAACCAGACAGGTCTCAAGAAACTTGTACAAACTCATACCAACCCTAAAGCAAGCTGGTACAAGCATGAGAGTTTTGTCTTGTCACTTTGCTTCAAGTACAAGAAAAGTTGCAAAAAGGCTAGGGCTTGTACAGCTGATAGAGAGCTGACTTTAGATCATTTTCTATACTAATATGCAAACAATGTACAACATATAACACGCTTGGGAAGGACCTGAAACTCTCTCAAACTGAAAAATACCAAAAAACTGCCCAAACATACAATTTCTGCACAAAGACATCCAACTCTCATTTGGCTCATGCGTTTTGTGTTTAGATCATTCCAATAGCTAACATACTTGATATCAAACTCATCCAAGCCATCATCCATGTTCTGTGTTCTCTTTTCCACCATCTTCCATTGTTGACTTTGAAGCTTGCAGTTGGACTTGGTCAGGGAGTTCTAGCCATTTTCAGAGCAAGGCAAGGGTTGGAATAGATTTAGGGAAGCTCAAGGAAGCTCAAGAAAGCTCAAGCAAACATCAGGCTTCCATTAAAGTCACTACATTTCCATACACGATTCCAGCTGAAGGAGGTAAATTTTCAAACTCTATCTCCTTGTACAGGCAACCCTAGGCCACGATCTGTGAATAAAAAATGTAGTTCTCATCATGACGAAGCTATACATATCATTACTTTGCATTGATTTTACTTGTGCTAAAAGAATTTGGAAGTTGAAATTTCTGGAAATATTAGGTCAAGATTTAGGGCTTTTAAAATTCTCTTTGATATTTGATAGTTAGATTACATAACTTATACGGTTTGATTCGTGAGTTCAAATGCTATATTTTTCATGTTATAAGTTTTCATTTTTATGGAGGCATGAGGAAGTTACAGGGGATCCGGCCAAGGCTTGAGGAAGAAGATGAAACAGGGCAAGGGCGCGTTTTATAATATGTTGTTTTTGTTTCAGTAAAGACAATGGATGTATAGCCACCAAAGTGGTAAAGCAGCGTGCTGGTGAGACCTATGTCCTAGGTTCGAACTCGCGCGCTACTTTTTGCATTTTTACAATTTTTCCTTTTTAGTTTTTGACACCTTTTTGCAGGATTGGGCTTTTTGCTATGGGCAAATATTTTTGCTCATCATCACCACTGAATTGCTATCTTACCCCTGCCAATTCTTTCATATTTTATTTTATTATTTTTATATTTAATATTTTTAATTATTTCCTTTAATGATAAAAAATCCCAAAAAATAACTTAATTATTTTTACACCTTTATTTTATTTTTTATTATTTCTCACATAAAAAAATTAATTTATTTTGATAGAATATAATTTATTTTCTTAATAAACTCATAAATATAATCAAATATACTTAATATTTTTATTTTACATTTCCTATTTACAAATACTTATTTTGCACATATTTAATTTTTAATATTTATATACAATATTATTTATTATTTTTTATATACAAAAAAATGCACAAATTAATAATATAGAAACATTATTTTCTTTTAAATAAAAATTAGGGTTTAATCCCTTTCAAAAAAATTAAATATTTTTCCCTATATTTTTTAGGTTTAAATTAAATATTCTTTTACGCAAAAGCAAGACATAAAACATCTTTTCTTTACATACATATTATATTACATTTTAAATATTGTATTATATTTACCTTAATTCACGCAAGTTCGATTTGGTTGTAATAATATAATTAGCTTTATATTTGTGCAAATCCACATTCAAACTTGTATTTCCCCCTCCCATAAAATTGTTGTAATAGCTTAGTATATTTGCATTACGCAATTTATCGCTTTATATGCCATGATTAGTAATTAGGGTTTGTATGACAAGAACAAAACAAAGAAAAATAGAAAACCCTAAATGCAAAACAAAATCAAAAGCATGAAAATAACACACTTTGCACACAAGCACCCTTAAGGTTTCTCCCACTTGGTTGCCTAAAATAAAATGGCCATGTTACACATGCGAAGTATCTTGGCAAAACAAAACAAATATAAGATTATAGCCCCTCGATGACGCTATTAAAAAGTTGCCTAAACAAAATGATCTTGGTCCCTAAAAAATGCTAAGATACTTGGCAACATTGCTATCATGGCTATACGATGACCCACACCCGTCCCGTTTACATCCAAAGATAGGGTTGCTTACCAAATCAATGGTAAGTCAACAATGTCAAAGGAATAGAAGATGCATAAGAAAGACATTTGAGTAGGTAGATAGCTTCTAAGTTACTTGCTCCATTCCAAACAAACAATCCTTGTTATTTTCAAAACAAACACGCACATTTCAAAATCATCTTGCAAACATTGAAAACATTTTCAAAAAGACAAACATCTTTGTATACATTCTTACGAATGAGAATCATTACAAAGATTGCCTAAACAAATGGCCTCTTTTACAAAATACTTTCAAAAACCACACAAAGCACAATTTCAAAACAAAAGCAAGTGATCTAGCAAGTAACTAAGAGCCCATGGAAAACCATAGATGAAAAGGGTGCTAATACCTTCCCTTTTCATAATCTACCCCCCGAACTCAAGAAAACATCTCAAAGGTCTTTCCTGTGCTTTTTCACCTTTCCTTTTGGATAAAAGAAAAGTCGGTGGCGACTCTTGCTAACCGCAACATTTGTGATAAAATGCAAAACCCTCAAGTCAGTTCTCCCACCGTATCACAGAACTGGCGACTTTGCTGGGGAAAATTATAAAAGTGGGGTTACCTTAGGGTTTAGATCATCTTTATTTGCTTACATTGTTTGACTTGTTTGCTTTACAATATGGTTCTCTGTTTGGGTTTGAATCCTCCACTCGGATTTTGGAAACATTATAGGTAAATAGCAATACATTGTGGAAACTGTGCGGGGTATACCGACATGGTCTAAGCAATAGATATGTTAGTGTGATATATTTGTGGGTACCGGTAGCCTTTGAGTCAATCAAAGAGAATACGGGGCCGCTAAGTGATGTCATAAAGCAATAATGAACTTCTAGAACCCTTTACTTGACCAACTTGGCCTTTTAGGATGTAGTGAGATGACCGACTTTGGTGCAGTACGAAGTTGGTAGATACTCGATACTACACTCATTGAGGGTTTATTTCTTGGGATATTTCGGTCTCCATTAAAGAGGCTTGAGCTGAAACAATGACCAAGGAAACAATCCAATGATATTGAGCTCCTTAGAACCCGGTTACTATTACTAGGACAAGTTGAGCCAACTAAACTTCAAGAGGATACTTACCTAGGAAACCCCATGCAAGCCTAAACTAAGAACTTGCTTGATTTTATTGTATATACATACTTGTGCATAACATCATGGACATCATGAACATCATATGCATTTACTAACCATTTCAAGGATTTTGGAGATTCATCTTTGTTCTTGTTTTGTAGGATATGGATTCACTTCGCAGGAAAAATATCCAAATCAACCTTGTAAGAATTCCTCCACAACTCAAGGAGCTAGCTTCAAGGATCCCTGAGAACTCTCCATTCACCGAGAGACATGAACATCTACTCAACTTAGTCACCTCCAACATAGAGGAGGATATGATGAAGGTTCTCTTCCAGTTCTTTGACCCTTTGCATCATTGCTTCACATTTCCTGACTATCAATTTGTGCCCACTTTGGAAGAATTCTCTCAACTCTTGAGGATTCCCATTTTCAATCAACTACCTTTCAACGGTACAGAAAGAGATCCAAAGCCAGAGGAGATTGCTCAAGCCCTGCACTTGCACTCATCTGATGTCACAATTCATTGGGAAACTAGAAGTGGTGTCAAAGGCTTCTTGGCAAAGTTTTTGTTTGAGAAGGCCCAAAGCTGTTGGAATTCCCTAGATTTACAAGCTTTTGAAGAGATTGTATCTCTTCTCATCTATGGGATGGTCCTGTTCCCCAATCTTGACCAACTCATAGATGTGAGCGCTGTCAAAATCTTCATGTCACGCAACCCGGTGCCTACATTGCTTGGGTATATCTTACACTCTTTTCACACTCGTACAATGAGGAAAAGAGGTGTTCTTATGTGTTGCACTCCTCTCCTGATAAGATGGTTTATTTCTCATATTCCCCAATCAGTCTTAAAGAATGAGCAAGGTTTGAGGTGGTCACAAGGTTAATGACGCTTAAACATTCAGATATTCATTGGTGCTCTCCATCCAAAGAGAATGTTATCATTGTTGACCGTTATGGGGAATTCCTTAATGTCCCTGTACTTGGCATTAGGGGAGGCATCACCTACAACCCGTGCTTAGCTATAAGACAGTTTGGTTATGCCCGAAGGGATGGCCCACATGATATGCTGATTCAGGGTTTGGTTTTCGACTACGACAATGACGATCAAGGTCTTCGCCAGCGATTCATCCGAGCTTGGAGGATGCTAAACAAGGTAGATAGCAAGACTTTGGGACACAAGAATTCCATCCCTCTTGAGCCTTACCTCAAGTGGGTACGAACCCGCGCTCAAAGTCTTATGATGCCTTATCCTTCCATTCTCCCAGTGATTATTGAGCCTGTTAAGGAGGGAGAAGTTCCATACACTATCCTACATCCTGACATGCCTACATGACTCGAAGACCTACAAAGGGATTGGATAAAGCTCAAAGGAGAGCGTGATACTTTCGAAGCCCAATTCCACGAAAGCGACAAGAAGGTTTTGGAACTCACTCGGCTACTTCATGAGGAGCAGACTCTAAATACCTACATTGCACCAAAAAGGATGCGCAATGTCTTTTTATCTTAGAATTTTGTATTATTTTTCCCAAGGGGCATTGATGTACTCAAATTCTATCTTATTAATATAACATGTGTTTCTTTTTGTTTGAAACAAATTTGAATTTTTAAATCCTTGAAAGCATTGCATGAATACATATCATTCATCATAAACATAAATAGGTATTTGTAACAAGTTTCCTCATCTCTCTACTGTTTATTTCAGTAAGATGGATCTTAAACAGACGGTCAAAGACCTTTAAGCTCAAAATACACAATTTCAACAGTTACTCATGACCTTAGCCAAGGGGCAGGAGGAGCTGAAGACTCTGCTAGAAAAAGAGAAAGAGAAAAAGAAGAAAGAGAAGAAACCATCTGGTGTGGTAATCATGGGCAAAAGGTTTCAAGGGCAAGCCAAAAGGACCTTGGAATTTCCAGCAACATCTGATGAAGGGGAAAGAAAAGGAAAAGAAACGGCAATTCCGTCAGACTCTAAAGAAGAGGAGGACTACTCTGAACAACAATACCCCCCGACTGATGATAAGTACAGACACCTGGAAGAGCGTTTAACCGCTATGGAAATACAGAGAGTACCGGGGCTAGATTTTGAGGAATTGGGGTTGGTGTCAGGAATTGTAATCCCCCCAAAGTTTAAAGTGCCATTATTTGCCAAGTATGATGGGGTTTCTTGTCCTAAAATGCACCTCCGATCATATGTCAGGAAGATTCAACCACACTCTACTGATAAAGACTTGTGGGTCCAGTTTTTCCAAGACAGTTTATCTAGAACGCAACTTGATTGGTTTTACAAATTAGAAAGAGCTAACATCCATAATTGGGAAGACCTTGCCGCAAATTTCTATAAACAATACCAGTACAACACCGATTTGGCACCTACCCGTACTCAACTTTAGAGTATGGCTATGGTTTCCAATGAGGGCTTCAAAGATTACACGCAAAAGTTGAGAGATCTAGCTAGAAGAGTGCAACCCCCTCTGTTTGAAAGGGAGTTAGTGGACATGTTCTTGGGAACTCTATCAGGCCCTTTCTTCAATCATCTGATTGGAAGTTCCTCTGCAGGGTTTACTGAATTAATTTTAACCGGCGAGAGGGTGGAAGCTGGTATAAGAAGTGGGAAGATTCAGAAAGATTTGTATGCCTCTACAGTTGTGAAAAAGCCCTTCACTGGGAAGAAGGAAGTGTCTGTTATTTATTCACATAGGAATCAAGGAAGAACTGAACACTGACCAGTGGTGGGGGCCGTTATGATTCCAAAGCCTGCATCTGACCACCCAAGAAATAACCAGCCAAGGGTGGAAAGGCCAGTCCGGCAATTTACCAGGATTAACATGACTCTAGCCCAGGTTCTACCACATCTTCTGAAATTGAATCTGGCAAGTTTAAAAGAGGCCCCAAAGAATCCCAATACTGCGTCCCCTCATTATTATCCGAATGCCAGATGCACATACAATTCTAAAAGTCCAGGGCATGACACTAACAACTGTTGGGCTCTGAAGAACAAAATTCAAGACCTTATTGATGCAAATGAAGTTAAGTTTGATGCACCTGAGAATCCAAATGTTATTTCCGCTCCGATGCCTAGGCATGGTCATAATGCCAACGCTGTTGAGGAAGATTTGTTTGTTGCTACAGTAGATGAACTTTTGATTCCGCTCCCGATCATTAAGATGAACTTGTTGAAAGCTGGTGTGTTCCCAGGTTGTAAGGAAGACTACCATCATTCCTTATCCTCACCCGCCGATTGCCCTCTGTTGAAGACAGGTATCCAACGCCTGATTGATAACCAAGAAATTCTGTTTGAGAATGCTCCTGTTTTACCCGTTCCTATTAAAGACATTTCAATCATAACCATCTCCGCCAATCCTTCCAAGGCCCCCAAAAGACCCGTTAGGATTACACCTGCTCAAAAAACTACTCCACTTAAGATCACAATGCCCGGGCCGGTCCCGTACAAGTCAGATAAAACAGTACCATGGAATTATGGTGGAGAAATCTACTACCATGGTATCAAACAAGATGAACTTACTGCCGAAGAAGAGAGCTCCGAAGAAGAAAATTCCGACATTAGCAATATTGCCGGAACTAGCAAGATTACCCGCAATGGTAGAATCTTCTCTCCAGAGATTTCCCCTCTAAAGGCAGTTTTTGGACCCGTGGCTGTTCCGAAGATTACCTCTGCACCAGTAATTATACCTGCAAGCGTACCTACCGACAAAGACAACACAATCCCTATCCCTACCAATACTTCTACTACTGAGAATAAAGGAAAAAACATTCAAGAAGAGCCTGTCCGGATGAAGGCTTAATCACTAGCTATGCCCGAAACATCCAAGAAGGAAATGGAAGAAATCCTGAGGATAATAAAGAAGAGTGACTATAATGTGGTTGAACAGTTGGGGCAAACCCCTTCCAAGATCTCCATGCTAGAATTGTTGTTGTGCTCTGAGGCACATGTGAAAGCTCTGGTAAAATTTCTGAAGACAACTCATGTGCCACAAGAGACGTCTGCTGACCAATTCCAAGATTGTGTGGCCAGTTTGACAGCTGATAACGGCTTGGGTTTCTCTGATGCTGATTTGACACCCAAAGGGAGAAAGCACAACAAGGAATTGCATGTCTTTGTAGAGTGTAGAGGAACAACCCTAGCCCATGTCTTGGTTGACACTGGTTCATCTTTGAATGTCTTACCGAAGAAAGCTCTTGACAGATTGGATTGCGAAGGACTGACGTTAAAACCCAGTAACATAATTGTGAGAGCATTTGATGACTCGAATAGGATGGTCCACAGGGAGGTGGACATCCCGATAAAAGGTGGGAACTCAGACTTTCAATTCAACCTTCTATGTGATAGACATCCGTGCCTCTTACTCTTGTCTATTAGGACGACCTTGGATCCACAATGCCGGTGCTGTCACCTCCACAATACACCAAATGCTGAAATACCCGGTCCAAGGAAAAGTCATAGTTGTCCATGGAGAGGAGGAGTACATGATTAGTCATCTGAATTCTTTTCGATATGTGGAGTTGGATGACGAGTTCATTGAAACTCCTTTTCAACATTTCGAGGAGGTCTCTCAAGAAGTAGCGGAAACCAAGGCAGTATCCTCGATTCCCAAGATCACAAGACCTCCACTTCGGATGTCATCTCTAAAGGACGCCAAGGCAGTAATAGAGGAGGGTGGATGCACCATCTGGGGGCAGCTTCCAGACATTCCGTATAAATCAGACAAGTTTGGCTTGGGGTTTACTTCAACTTCTCAGAAGGTTGTGCGCCATGCCCGTGCCGGAGCACCACCTTTGAAGATTAGCAACCAAGGGGTCAATGCAGTAGAAGACAACGAAGAGGATGGCAGCTTGGAGGATTGGATATTTCCTACTGTCAACGGAGTACTTCGCAACTGGGAAGCCATAGACTTTGTCCCAATAACTTTTATCTCTCAATAATTTATCTTTTACATTTCTGTTGGAATTGTAATATTCACAAACAATTCGCACTTTAAAAACCTTGTGTCTTACCCGAGGCACAATGGTCCATTTATAAGGGTTTTTATTTCATCTTCATATGACATTCAATGAATCATGGACGCTTTTTCTCATATAAACCTTTTGTGCTCATTGTCTTTCTTTTACATTTTATTGTTTAAAGGTGGCTATACCCTTACACACACCCACACTCACAAATGCAGGTACCCCTCCATTCCGGATCCAATGGGTAACGATACTGCTATAGCCTTCAGTGACTCTGAAGATCTGATCTACCAAGCCGAATACGAAGGTGAGGAAGATTGTGAGGTACCATGGGAATTGGCCAGACTACTACAACAAGAGGAAAGAGCTATTCAGACTCATGAGGAGCTATTGGATACAATCAACTTGGGTACCGAGGAAGATAAAAAGGAAATCAAAGTGGGTGCCAATTTAGAGTCGAGTGTCAAGGAGCGTCTAATTCAGCTATTACATGATTATGTTGAGATCTTTTCCTGGTCATACAAAGACATGCCAGGACTTGATACAGAAATCGTGGTACATCGTCTACCCACAAGAGAAGACTGTCCACCAGTGAAACAAAAAGTCCGCTGCATGAGACCTGACATGTCAGAAAAGATCAAAGCAGAAGTTATGAAACAATTCAATGCTGGATTTCTGGCTGTTACTTCTTATCCTCAATGGGTGGCCAACATTGTTCCCGTGCCTAAAAAGGACGGTAAAGTGCGGATGTGCGTGGATTATAGATATTTAAACAGGGCCAGCCCTAAAGATGATTTTCCGCTTCCCCACATCGACATTCTGGTTGATAATACGGCCCAGCACAAAGTGTTTTCCTTCATGGACAGATTCTCAGGATATAACCAGATCAAAATGGCACCTGAGGACATGGAGAAAACTACATTTGTCACACAGTGGGGGACGTTCTGTTACAAAGTGATGCCATTCAGACTGAAGAATGCCGGGGCAACCTATCAACGCGCCATGATAGCTTTGTTTCATGATATGATACATCATGAGATAGAGGTCTACGTAGATGACATGATAGCCCGATCACAAACTGAAGAGGAGCACCTTGATCACTTACAAAAGCTGTTTGTTAGATTGAAGGAGTACAAACTAAGGTTGAATCCAAACAAGTGCACATTCGAAGTCCGGTCCGGTAAACTCTTAGGTTTCATTTTCAGCAACAAAGGCGTCGAGGTTGATCCTGCCAAGGTTAAAGCAATACAAGAAATGCCTGCTCCTCGTACTGAGAAGGAAGTTGTAGGATTCTTGGGACGCCTGAACTATATTGCCAGATTCATTTCTCACCTAACATCTACTTGTGAACCAATCTTCAATCTGTTGAAGAAAGATCAAGTAGTCAGATGGAATGATGAATGTCAGATTAATTTTGATAAAATCAAAGAGTATTTACAAGAGCCTCCTGTCTTGATGCCACCAGTCGAGGGAAGACCACTGATCATGTATCTTACCATTTTAGAGAACTCAATGGAGTGTGTATAGGGGCAGCATGACGAGTCTGGCCAAAAAGAGCACACTATTTACTACCTGAGCAAAAAGTTTACCGACTGTGAAACCAGTTATTCACTGCTCGAGAAAACTTGCTGCGCTCTGGTATGGGTTGCTCGCCGGCTAAGACATTATATGTTGACTCATACCACATTGCTGATATCTAAAATGGACCCGATAAAGTACATCTTTGAGAAGCCTGCTCTATCTGGGAGGATAGCTAGATGGCAGATGATCCTAACAGAATATGACATACAGTACACTACCCAAAAAGATATAAAGGGCAGCGTGCTAGCTGATCATCTTGCTCATCAAGCTGTAGAAGATTATAAGTCCATGAAGTTTGAATTCCCGGACGAGGACATCATGACATTAGACAACTGTGAAAAAACCAGACCATATGACGTACCTGAACAAGGATCCCGATGGACCCTGTTCTTTGATGGGGCATCCAATGCACTTGGTAATGGTATCGGCGTTGTACTCATATCTCCAGAAGGGTGTCACACTCCCTTTACTGCCAGACTTTGCTTCAACTGTACGAACAACATGGCGGAATACGAAGCATGCATCTTTGGTCTCAAGGCTGCCATAGACTTGGGGATCAAATCTTTAGTTGTATTTGGAGATTCAGCTTTGGTCATCAGTCAGATCAAAGGAGAATGGGACACTAAGCATCCAAACCTTATCCCTTACAAAGAACATGTTCTAACATTGTTGCCACATTTCGAGCAGATTACCTTCGAGCATTTCCCGCGAGAAGAAAATCAGCTTGCAGATGCTCTAGCCACAATGTCATCTATGTTTAAACTTAATTGGGATAAGGAGGCTCCCAGATCACCATTGAACGAATGGACGAACCAGCACACTGTCACGAGATTAATACTGAAGAAGTAGTGGACCAACCTTGGTTTCATGAAGTCAAAAGGTTTCTGGAGGCTCAAGAATATCCAGAAGGAGCTTCAATCAATGACAAAAAGTTCCATAGAGGTTCTCTGCTAAGTTCTTCCTAAGTAATGGCATCCTGTACAAGCATAATCATGATTCTATTCTGCTCCGCTGTATGGATAAGATTGAAGCTGAAAAGATCATGGCTGAATTCGATGAAGGTACCTTTGGCACTCACTCTAGTGGGCATACGATGGCAAAGAAAATCCTACGGACAGGATATTATTGGTCTACCATGGAAGCGGACTGCTATCAACACTCCCGGACCTGTCATAAGTGTAAAATCTATGCAGACAAGGTGCACGTGCCTCCGGTTCCTCTAAATGTCTTAACAGCTCCTTGGCCCTTTTCTATGTGGGGAATCGATATGATTGGGGAGATCAAGCCTACAACCTCCAATGGACACCGCTTCATTCTAGTGACCATTGATTATTTCACAAAGTGGGTCGAGGCAGCTTCCTTCGCATCCGTTACTAAGAATGTTGTTGCCCGCTTTATCAAGCAGAATCTTATTTACCGGAACGGTATCCCAGAAAGGATAATCACTGATAACGGTACGAACCTTAATAATACTATGATCACCGCCTTGTGCGAGCAGTTCAAGATTCAACATCACAATTCATCCCCCTATCGGCCAAAGATGAATGGTGCAGTCGAAGCTGCTAATAAAAACATTAAAAAGATCATACAGAAGATGACAATCACCTATAAAGACTGGCATGTAATGCTACCGTTTGCTCTCCACGGGTACTGTACCACGGCTCGCACATCAACTAGGGCAAAACCCTATTCTTTGCTTTATGGCACGGAGGCTGTCTTGCCTATCGAGGTTCAAATCCCCTCCTTGAGAATTATGAAAGATGCAGGTTTAAGTAAGGACGATTGGATCCAGACCCGACTTGATCAACTGAACTTAATTGATGAAAAGAGACTTACTGCTGTTTGCCTTGGTCAGATGTATCAAAAGCGGATGATCAAGGCTTTCAACAAGAAAGTCAGACGCCAAGTATATCAAGTTGGAGATCTGGTGATCAAGTGCATCATCTTTCCACAAAGTGATCCCAGGGGCAAATGGACTCCTACCTATGAAGGGCCATTTGTAATCAAGAAAATCTTTTTCGGTGGGGCAATGATCTTAACCACCATGGACAGCGACGACTTGCCAAACCCTGCGAACACAAACATAATCAAAAGATACTACGCATAAGAGACCCGCTAGGTTGACACACCTAGGCAAAACAATTGCATCCCGGCGAACCAAAAGGTTCGGGAAAAAATTAGGGATAAAACAAAAAAATCTGTACACCCGGCAAGTTGAAAACCCGAAAGGGTGACTTGGGCAAAAAAGGGTTTCCCGGTGGATTGAAAATCCGAAAGGGCGGTCCAGGAAAAAGTTAGGGAATTAAAGCGTATGAATATGTCTCGTCGGATCACTTTGAGGATAATCTCTTCACTGACAAACTCGGAGCTTCTGATCAATTCAATCATCTTTAGACGAAGCGACAAATAGACAAGATATTCGGAGATACGAAGGCTATAGCAGAATGGGAACCCCATGGGATTATCACATATAACTATCTTTCTTTGTTTAAATTTTTGTTATTTTTTTGACACCATCCTCTTACTAGGATGTCTGTCTCCTTTGTACAACATACTTATTCAAAATGAATACAAAGATATCTCTTTAAAGTACAGAAAACTATTTGTCCTTTTCTTTTACACTTGTGTTTTATTTGCAAAAATGTCCAATGATTCATTAATGAACATATGCATTTGAACATAATTACTGTTTACAAATAAACAAAATGGAAAAGAACAATTACTGACAGGTTGAAAGAATAGGAAAACGTCTTTAGGCTATTTCATGAGCAATCCCTACAGTACGTCATTAAGATCCCCAACGAAGCTGAAACTTCAAGCTATTAATCCCCAGTGGAAACCATCCAGTTTCTCCAAAATTCCCCAACAAGTTGTCCCGAAGCCTGAAAATCAACCGGACAATAGTTAACTTCTGTTTCTCCCTAGCCTAGGATAACTCCCCGGCAGAGTGGCAGATAACCGAAACTCCTTAACTTTTTCCAAACAGGAATAAGCTTTTTCCCCATAGAGTTTTCATTGCTTCCCGATAGAACAAAGATTCCAATTGTTAAATCCCCAGTAGAAGTCATCAAAATTCTATGGATTCCCCAAGCAGATTACTCAAGCAGTATATGGCATTGCTCACAATAGATTGTTTTCCAATACCCCAAGAATCCATATATCCTCAGTAGAAGTCAAGGATCTATTTTCCTCAGCAATACAACAAATCAGCTTACATGCGCATACATTACATCCACGTATCATAAACATTGATAAAACACATATATTGCATCAGACATTTCATGCAACATAACTTGGTGTTTCAACTAACATTTTACCCTTTTCAGGATAAGATTGATAGGCTACCATTAACAAATATGCAATCTAGATACAGTTCAGATACGCTCCAGACACGGTTTCCATTCTATTACTCATTCAGATTCATCTTTCAGATACAGTTCAGATATGCTCCAGACACTGATGCCATCCTGATACTCATTCAGATTTTTAAAGGTTCAGATACGCTCCAGACATGGATGCCATTCTGACACTTATTCATATTTCAACATTCAAATAAAGTTCAGATACGCTCCAGACATGGATGCCATTCTGACACTTATTCAGATTTCAAGTTCATGATACAGTCCATATACGCTCCAGACACGGAAGCCATTCTATTGCTCATTTAGATTCATCTTTCAGATACAATCCAGATACGCTCCAGACATGGAAGCCATTCTGTTACTCATTTAGATTCATCTTTCAGATATAGTATAGATACGCTCAAGACACGGATGCCATTCTGTTGCTCATTCTGATTCATCTTTCAGATACAGTTCAGATACGCTCCAGACACGAATGCCATTCTGATACTTATTCAGACTTCAAGTACAGATACAGCTCAGATACGTCCCAGACAAGGACATCATTCTGATACTCATTCTTTCAGCTTACAACTTACATTTCAACAAACATTCTCGGATGGCATCTACAAGCCCATCTCCAACAAGATTCTATCACCTCTCAAAATGACATCTTTATGCCCATTCCCTCAACTACACTTTGTCGAGTGCAAATTTACGGGCACTCTAGTGTCCAATCATCTTTTACCTTCGAGTCACGAACGACAAAGCTTGCCAATCTAACTCTTCAGGTTCAAGAAGATTGTACAGGGGAAACTGTTGTACCTAAAAATTTTCCCTCTTATTTATCAAGACTTTTCTCACAAGACTTCTTTGACTCAAGACAAGATTAGGGTTTGGTCAGCTCAAGACATCTCATCTTGCACTGATAACCCAAAATTAGGGTTTGAGTTTGCACAAGGATTTTTGGACCACCAATGCTTCATGTGACTTTCATACATCATTTTGGACCCCTAAGATTGCTTATGATAAGTTTCAAGCCTTGAACCACATTTTTGATCAGTCAAATAGACAATTGACCTAAAAATCAGCTGTATTGGGGAAAAAGTAAACCATGGCCAATTTACAGTCAAACTTCATAATTTTTGATCCACATCAACTTTTTAGCCTCATATGTACCATTTGATCAAGTTTGGATTACAACTCCTCAAGAAATTTGATCAAATCAACAAAAGGGCAAAATGGTCAAAATTAGGGTTTTGACTGAGGAAGGGCAATTTCTGATTTTTAACCTAGCCAATGACCAATTGAGTTCAAGCATGGTTTTAAGGATTCAATGACATCATCTTGAATTAATTACATGGTTCAAAACATCTCAAGTTCATTGGATTAACAGATGAAATTTGCAGTCAACTGATCAAAGTCAACTGTACACTGAAAAGTCAAACTTTGACTTTTTGGTCAAAATCAAGTACCAAGGGTCATAATTCATCAAGATATGTCAAAATGTGAAACTTGTTCACCAAGAAAACCAATTTTGAAAATTAGGGTTTGAATTTGAAAATTTTCATAACTTAGAATTTTTCTAAGTATAAAAATTTTCTTATTTTTTCTCAACTTTACACCACTTTTTCCCCATCATGCATTTTGATTCAAAGAAAGTTCCCAACATGAAAGTTGTAGATCTCCATGAAATAGACAACTTTTCTTCACAAACGTTTCCCTAAAAATACTTGGATCTCAAGTTATAAAATTGTGAATACATGGTCATGAACTTCTTAACTTAGTGAAATTTTGCCCTAATTTAGGCAGGTTTTGGACCCAACTTCATGGCAATTTTTCACCTAGTTCCGAGAGGTATCTCAAAATGAATTTCAAAGATGGATTATATATCACATTGCAAGCTTTCCAAAATGTCTAAGAACTCTCCAAGATCATTTTTGAGTGGGGAGAATCGAAGAGAGGAAATTGGCATTTTCTCACTTTTTGTTCAAACCATTTTCATGAAGAACCAAGTTGCAAACCCAACCTATGCTGGCTATTTCATGCTTTACAGGTCCTAAAATTGCTACACACTCCTTAATTAAATTCATACTCAGTTGACAAAGCATCTATCCATGCTTTTGAACCTTTATCCAATTGATAATTCCACTTATGTCAAAAAGGTTCCATTGCCATTTTCATAAAGAGCAACTTTTGCAAACTTTGCAATCTTGAGCATTGGACCTGTCCCCTTGATGCATAAAAACCACACAGGCCTCAGGAAAATTGTACAAACTCATACCAACCCTAAAGCAAGCTGGTATTAGCATGAGAGTTTTGTCTTGTCACTTTGCTTCAAGTACAAGAAAAGTTGCAAAAAGGCTAGGGCTTGTACAGCTGATAGAGAGCTGAATTTAGATCATTTTCTATACTAATATCCAAATAATGTGCAACACATATCACGCTTGGGAAGGACCTGAAACTCTCTCAAACTGAAAAACATTAAAAAACTGCCCAAACATACAGTTTCTGCACAAACACATCCAACTCTCATTTGGCTCGTGCATTTTGTGTTTAGATCATTCCAATACCTTACATACTTGATATAAAACTCATCCAAGCCATCATCCCTGTTCTGTGTTCTCTTTTCCACTGTCTGCCATTGTTGACTTTGAAGCTTGCAGTTGAACTTGGTCAGGGAGTTCTAGCCACTTTCAGAGCAAGGAAAGAGTTGGAATAGATTCAGGGAAGCTCAAGGAAGCTCAAGCAAACATCAGGCTTCCATTAAAGTCACTACATTTCCATACACGATTCCTGCTGAAGGAGGTAAATTTTCAAACTCTATCTCCTTGTACAGGAAACCTTAGGCCACGATCTGTGAATAAAAATTGTAGTTCTCATCATGACGAAGCTATACATATCATTACTTTGCATTGATTTTACTTGTGCTAAGAGAATTTGGAAGTTAAAATTTCTGGAAATATTAGGTCAAAATTTAGGGCTTTTAAAATTCTCTTTGATATTTGATAGTTAGATTACATAACTTATACGGTTTGATTCGTGAGTTCAAATGCTACATTTTTCATGTTATAAGTTTTCATTTTTATGGAGGCATGAGGAAGTTACAGGGGATCCGACCAAGGCTTGAGGAAGAAGATGAAATAGGGCAAGGGCACGTTTTATAATATGTTATTTTTGTTTCAGTAAAGACAATGGATGTATAGCCACCAAAGTGGTAAAGCAGCGCGCTGGTGAGACCTATGTCCTAGGTTCGAACTCGCGCGTTGCTTTTTGCATTTTTACAATTTTTCCTTTTTAGTTTTTGACACCTTTTTGCAGGATTGGGCTTTTTTCTATGGGCCAATATTTTTGCTCATCATCACCACTGAATTGCTATCTTACCCCTTCCAATTCTTTCATATTTTATTTTATTATTTTTATATTTAATACTTTTAATTATTTCCTTTAATGATAAAAAATCCCAAAAAATAACTTAATTATTTTTACACCTTTATTTTATTTTTTTATTATTTCTCACATAAAAAAATTAATTTATTTTGATAGAATATAATTTATTTTCTTAATAAACTCATAAATATAATTAAATATACTTAATATTTTTATTTTACATTTCCTATTTACAAATAATTATTTTTGCACATATTTAATTTTTAATATTTATATACAATATTATTTATTATTTTTTATATACAAAAAAATGCACAAAATAATAATATAGAAACATTATTTTCTTTTAAATAAAAATTAGGGTTTAATCCCTTTCAAAAGAATTAAATATTTTTCCCTATATTTTTTAGGTTTAAATTAAATATTCTTTTACACAAAAGCAAGACATAAAACATATTTTCTTTACATACATATTGTATTACATTTTAAATATTGTATTATATTTACCTTAATCCACGCAAGTTCGATTTGGTTGTAATAATATAATTAGCTTTATATTTGTGCAAATCCCCATTCAAACTTGTATTTCCCCCTCCCATAAAATTGTTGTAATAGCTTAGTATATTTGCATTACGCAATTTATCGCTTTATATGCCATGATTAGTAATTAGGGTTTGTATGACAAGAACAAAACAAAGCAAAATAGAAAACCCTAAATGCAAAACAAAATCAAAAGCATGAAAATAATACACTTTGCACACAAGCACCCTTAGGGTTTCTCCCACTTGGTTGCCTAAAATAAAATGGCCATGTTACGCATGCGAAGTATCTTGGTAAAACAAAACAAATATAAGATCATAGCCCCTCGATGATGCTATTTAAAAGTTTCCTAAAAAAATAGATCTTGGTCCCTAAAAAATGATAAGATACTTGGCAACAATGCTATCATGGCTATACGATGACCCACGCCCGTCCCGTTTACATCCAAAGATAGGGTTGCTTATAAAATCAATGGTAAGTCAACAATGTCAAAGGAATAGAAGATGCATAAGAAAGACATTTGAGTAGGTAGATAACTTCTAAGTTCCTTGCTCCATTCCAAACAAACAATCCTTGCTATTTTCAAAACAAACACACACATTTCAAAAACATCTTGCAAACATTGAAAACATTTTCAAAAAGACAAACATCTTTGTATATATTCTTACGAATGAGAATCATTACAAAGATTGCCTAAACGAATGGCCTCTTTTACAAAATATTTTCAAAAACCACACAAAGCATAATTTCAAAACAAAAGCAAGTGATCTAGCAAGTAACTAAGAGCCCATGGAAAACCATGGATGAAAAGGGTGCTAATACCTTCCCTTTTCATAATCTACCCCCCAAACTCAATAAAACATCTCAAAGGTCTTTCCTGTGCTTTTTCACCTTTCCTTTTAGATAAAAGAAAAGTCGGTGGCGACTCTTGCTAATCGCAACATTTGCGATAAAACGCAAAACCCTCAAGTTAGTTCTCCCACCGTATCACAGAACTTGCGACTCTGCTAGGGAAAATTATAAAAGTGAGGTTACCTTAGGGTTTAGATCATCTTTATTTGCTTACATTGTTTGACTTGTTTGCTTTACAATATGGTTCTTTTTTTGGGTTTGAATCCTCCACCCGGATTTGGGAAACATTATAGGTAAATAGCAATACATTGTGGAAATTGTGTGGGGTATACCGACATGGTATAAGCCGTAGCTATGTTAGTGTGACATATTTGTGGGTACCGGTAGCCTTTGAGTCAATCAAAGAGAATACGGGGCTGCTGAGTGATGTCATGAAGCAATAATGAACTTCTAGAACCCTTTACTTGACCAACTTGGCCTTTTAGGATGTAGTGAGATGACCGACTTTGGTGCAGTCCGAAGTTGGTAGATACTCGATACTACAATCATTGAGGGTTAGTTTCTTGGGATATTTCGGTCGCCATTAAAGAGGCTTGAGCTGAAACAATGACCAAGGAAACAATCCAGTGATATTTAGCTCCTTAGAACCCGGTTACTATTACTAGGACAGGTTGAGCCAACTAAACTTCAAGAGGGTACTTACCTATGAAACCCCATGCAAGCCTAAACTAAGAACTTGATTGATTTGCTTGTATATACATACCTGTGCTTAACATCATTGACATCATGAACATCATATGCATTTACTAACCATTTCAAAGATTTTGGAGATTCATCTTTGTTCTTGTTTTGCAGGATATGGATTCACTTCGCAGGAAAACTATCCAAATCAACCTTGTAAGAATTCCTCCACAACTAAAGGAGCTAGCTTCAAGGATCCCATAGAACTCTCCATTCACCGAGAGACATGGACGTCTACTCAACTTGGTCACCTCTAACACAGAGGAGGATATGATGAAGGTTCTCTTCCAGTTCTTTGACCCTTTGCATCATTGCTTCACATTTCATGACTATCAACTTGTGCCTACTTTGGAAGAATTCTCTCAACTCTTGAGGATTCCCATTCTCAATTAACTAACTTTCAAAGGTAGGGAAAGAGATCCAAAGCCAGAGGATATTGCTCAAGCCCTGCACTTGCACTCATCTGATGTCACAATTCATTGGGAAACTAGAAGTGGTGTCAAAGGCTTCTTGGCAAAGTTTTGTTTGAGAAGGCCCAAAGCTGTTGGAATTCCCTAGATTTACAAGCTTTTGAGGATATTGTAGCTCTTCTCATCTATGGGATGGTCCTGTTCCCCAATCCTGACTAACTCATAGATGTGAGCGCTGTCAAAATCTTCATGTCACGCAACCCGGTGCCTACATTGCTTGGGGATATCTCACACTCTTTTCACACTTGTACAATGTGGAAAAGAGGTGTTCTTATGTGTTGCACTCCTCTCCTGACAAGATGGTTTATTTCTCATCTTCCCCAATCAGTCTTAAAGAATGAGCAAGGTTTGAGGTGGTCACAAAGGTTAATGACGCTTAAACATTCCGATATTCATTGGTGCTCTCCATCCAAAGAGAATGTTATCATTGTTGACCGTTGTAGGGAATTCCCTAATGTCCCTCTACTTGGAATTAGGGGTGGCATCACCTACAACCCGTGCTTAGCTCTAAGACCGTTTGGTTATGCCCGAAGGGATGGCCCACATGATATGCTGATTCATGGTTTGGTTTTCGACTACGACAACGACGATCAAGGTCTTCGCCAGAGATTCAAATGAGCTTGGAGGATGCTAAACAAGGTAGATAGCAAGACTTTGCGACACAATAATTCCATACCTCTTGAGCCTTACCTCAAGTGGGTATGAACCCGCGCTCAAAGTCTTATGATGCCTTACCGTTCCATTCTCCCAGTGATTATTGAGCCTGTTAAGGAGGGAGAAGTTCCATACACTATCCTACATCCTGACATGCCTACATCACTAGAAGACCTACAAAGGGATTGGATACAGCTCAAAGGAGAGCGTGATACTTTCGAAGCCCAATTCTACGCAAGCGAGAAGAAGGTTTTGGAACTCACTCGGCTACTTCATGAGGAGCAGACTCTAAATACCTACATTGCACCAAAAAGGATGCGCAATGTCTTTTTATCTTAGAATTTTGTATTATTTTGCCCAAGGGGCATTGATGAACTCAAATTCTATCTTATTAATATAACGTGTGTTTCTTTTTGTTTGAAACAAATTTGAATTTTTAAATCCTTGAAAGCATTGCATGAATACATATCATTCATCATAAACATAAACAGGTATTTGCAACAAGTTTCCTCATCTCTCTAATATTTATTTCAGTAAGATGGATCTCGAACAGACGGTCAAAGACCTTCAAGCTCAAAATACACAATTTCAACAGTTACTCATGACCTTAGCCAAGGGGCAGGAGGAGCTGGAGACTCTTCTAGAAAAAGAGAAAGAGAAAAAGAAGAAAGAGAAGAAACCAGCTGGTGTGGTAATCATGGGCAGAAGGTTTCAGGGGCAAGCCAGAAGGACCTTGGAATTTCCAGCAACATCTGACGAAGGGGAAAGAAAAGGAAAAGAAATGGCAGTTCCGTCAGACTCTGAAGAAGAGGAGGAAGAGGAGGACTACTCTGAACAACAATATCCCCCGGCTGATGATAAGTATAGACACCTGGAAGAGAGTTTAACCGCTATGGAAATACAGAGAGTACCGGGGCTAGATTTTGAGGAATTGGGGTTGGTGTCAGGAATTGTAATAACGCCAAAGTTCAAAGTGCCATTATTTGCCAAGTATGATGGGGTGTCTTGTCCTAAAATGCACCTCCGATCATATGTCAGGAAGATTCAGCCGCACTCTACTGATAAAGACTTATGGGTCCACTTTTTCCAAGACAGATTATTCGGAACACAACTTGATTGGTTTTACCAATTAGAAAGAGCCGACGTCCACAATTGGGAAGACCTTGCCGCAACTTTCTATAAACAATACCAGTACAACACCGATTTGGCGCCCATCCATACTCAACTTCAGATTATGGATATGGTTTCCAATGAGGGCTTCAAAGATTACGCGTAAAAGTGGAGAGATCTAGCCGGAAGAGTGCAACCCCCTCTGTCTGAAAGGGAGTTGGTGGACATGTTCTTGGGAACTTTATCAGGCCCTTACTTCAATCATCTGATTGTAAGTTCCTTTGCAGGGTTTACTGAATTAATTTTAACCGGCGAGAGGGTGGAAGCTGGTATAAGAAGTGGGAAGATTCAGAAAGATTCGTATGCCTCTACAATTGTGAAAAAGCCCTTCACTGGGAAGAAGGAAGTGTCTGCTGTTTATTCACATAGGAATCAAGGAAGAACTGAACGCCGACCAGTGGTGGGGGCCGTTATGATTCCAAAGCCTGCATCTGACCAACCAAGAAATAACCAGCCAAGGGTGGAAAGGCCAGTCCGGCAATTCACCAGGATTAATATGACTCTAGCCCAGGTTCTACCATATCTTCTAAAATTGAATCTGGAAACTTTAAAAGAGGCCCCAAAGAATCCCAATACTGTATCCCCTCATTATCATCCGAATGCCAGATGCACATACCATTCTGAAAGTCCAGGGCACGACACTAACAACTGTTGGGCTCTGAAGAACAAAAGTTAAGACCTTATTGATGCAAAGGAAGTTGAGTTTGATGCATTTTGAGAAACCAAATGTTATTTCCGCTCATATGCCTAGGCATGGTCACAATGCCAACGCTGTTGAGGAAGATTTGTTTGTTGCTACAGTAGATGAACTTTTGACTCCGCTCCCGATCATTAAGATGAACTTGTTGAAAGCTGGTGTGTTCCCAGGTTGTAAGGAAAACTGCCATCATTGCTTATCCTCACCCGCCAATTGCCCTCTGTTGAAGACAGGTATCCAACGCCTGATTGATAACCAAGAAATTCTGTTTGAGAATGCTCCTATTTTACCCGTTCCTGTTAAAGACATTTCAATCATAACCATCTCCGCAAATCCTTCCAGGTCCCCCAAAAGACCCGTTAGGATTACACAGGCTCAAAAAACTACTCCACTTAAGATCACAATGCTCGGGCCGGTTCCGTACATGTCAGATAAAACAGTACCATGGAATTATGGTGGAGAAATCTACTACCATGGTATCAAACAAGATGAACCTACTGCCGAAGAAGAGAGCTCCGAAGAAGAAAATTCCGACATTAGCAATATTGTCGGAACTAGCAAGATTACCCGCAATGGTAGAATCTTCTCTCCAGAGATTGCCCCTCCAAAGGCAGTTTTTGGACCCGTGGCTATTCCGAAGATTACCTCTGCACCAGTAATTATACCTGCAGGCGTACCTACCGACAAAGATGACACAATCACTGTCCCTACCAATACTTCTACTACTGACAATAAAGGAAAAAGCATTCAAGAAGAGCCTATCCGAATGAAGGCTCAATCACTAGCTATCCCCAAAATATCCAAGAAGGAAATGGAAGAAATCCTGAGGATAATAAAGAAGAGTGACTATGATGTGGTTGAACAGTTGGGGCAAACCCCTTCTAGGATCTCCATGCTAGCATTGCTGTTGTGCTCTGAGGCACATGCGAAAGCTCTGGTAAAATTTATGAAGACAGCTCATGTGCCACAAGAGACGTCTGCTGACCAATTCCAAGATTGTGTGGCCAGTTTGACAGCTGATAACGGCTTGGGTTTCTTTGATGCTGATTTGACACCCAAAGGGAGAAAGCATAACGAGGCATTGCATGTCTCTGTAAATTGTAGAGGAACAACCCTAGCCCATGTCTTGGTTTACACTGGTTCATCTTTGAACGTCTTACCGAAGAAAGCTCTTGACACTGATGCTTGCTATTAACTCAATTTCGAAGAATCAATGCATTTGATACTTCTGATTTTCGATTTTGATATTTTTAAATATCTCCGGTTTTTTCCAAATCGACTATGATGTGTTTTATATAAATTTGGCGTAAGGATATGGTTGTGATGGTCTTAAAGAGACACGTCTATTGGTACCACTATGAACGCCTAAATTTACAGATTCAATGACTTGAGGTTTGCCCTATTTGCAGGAGGAAGGAGGTTGAAGACGACCTACGTGTCGTTCTTTAACCAATGACATCAGCCCAATTGTTTTAATTCTATTGGCTGGATTTATTGTGATTCATGCACGCGCTCAGTCTTGGGTCCATGATGCTCCCTCACCTCTGATCCGTTGGATGTGCCAGCGTGTATTAGTGAGGAAAGATCCAATGCGCGTGTTGTTTCTGATTTGTTTTATTTTTACAAATTTATTTGTTAATTTTATTTTAATTTCAAAAATTCATAACTCTTTCATTTTTTTTTTCAAAAAAAAAAAAAAAATATACAAAAATACCTTGAATTATTTCTGACTTTGTGAATATGTTTTCATATTTTTATTTTAATGTTTGATATTTTTCATAATTTTTGCTTTGTTTGCTTTATCTTAATTGTTTTTTAAATATTTTATGAAATTTTTAAATTCAGAAATTTTTTATAAAAAATAATTTTCATTATTTCTGACCCTCTGAATTTTTTATGGAATTTTATCTTAATTTTTCCTATTTTTGATCTTTTTTCCTTTATTTAAGAAATTTAAACTAGTTTTAAAAATAGTTTCTGACTTTAAAAAATTGCCAAAAATTTTATAAAAATATTTGAGTTCATTTATGATTTTTCTATGGTCTCACTTAATTTTTCTTGATTAATTTGAATATAATTGCTATTTTCCCTCTTATTTTCATTTTTAAAATCATTAAAAACACCTTTTTCTTTTATTTAAATATTATTTTATTTTTGTACATATTCTGACTATTTTGAATTTTGATCATGGACTTCATTAACATCATTGGATCTTGAGTGTTGAGTTTAACTCCACCAAAATGGATGAATGATTTTAATGATAGTTTGAGTATTTTTTATTTTTATTATTTTTAAATATTTCCCTACCCGTCTTCATCTTATCCCTTTCTTATTGTACTGAACGTTATTGGAGCATGATTTCCATATCATGTCTCAAAATGTATGGTACATAGATTGTTATTGACCGGCCTCAAAATAGGTGCGACTTTTATATAAGTCTACTTACGATTGCTTAACATAGCGCTAAATTTTGTCCCGATTCGAGAAATGATCATTTGTGGCCCAAACCCATGTTTGTAAGCCCAAGGATGTTACTTTGAACCATTTGATCCAATAACCTTGAGATTCATTGTTAGGAGGCTTTGGTTCTATCAATCCTCTAATGAATCTTCATCAATTTTGGTCAAAGTGGATCACTTAAACATCAATGATCATTTAATGATGCCTTGAGAATTCTTAAATGTATGATATACTTGATAAAAAGTAAATGCAACTTGTTGTTGAGAGGCTTTGTGTAACGCCCATAATTTAATTAATTATTTAATTAAATTATTTTTGGAATATTTGTGAAGATATGTTGTGATTAATTGGATTTAATTACTTTATTAAGTGGTAAAATAATATTAGAAGTATAATATTATTTGACGTGGGCTTGTTTTAAAGGAACAATAGTAGTAAAGGGGGGTGTATTAGTTTTTAAGCCCAATAAGGAATAAAGAATAATAGGTTATTTTATTATTGTTAGAAAGAGTAGAAAAGAAGAAGCAGTAGAAGAATAAGGATTAAGAAGAAGAACGCGAAGCTGCTGGAGAAAGAGGAAAAACGGCAGAACAAGGTTTCGACCAGAAGATTATAGAGCGACCTTCAATCCAAGGTAAGGGTGGGGTTCTGACTCTATAATTGGGTTCATGGTGATTGGTATGTGGAGTTAGAGATGATTTGTTGTCTTGTTTATGAATTGAGTGTATATGATGTTGTGTGATGAAATTGATGAATTATAGATGAATAATGATGTCCCGATGCGGTTTAATTGATTTAGAATTATAGGGTAATTGTAAGTGGTAATTAGCTATGATTAGATTAAGTTTTTAGGGCTTAAATTATGGAATCATAGTGAAAACACAGAAAAACAAAGAATTTATGCAGGATGGAGCAGTATGCGTCGACCCCAAACACGATGTGTCGATACAAGAAGGTTTGTAGACTCAGGATGAGTCGACACGAAGAGGTTTTGCATCGATACATGAGTGCTTTTAGACTCAGTATGAGTCGATCCATAGGAGCATGTATCGATACATGCTGTGTGTAAGACTCAGTATGAGTCGATCCAAGAGAGTACGCGTCGACTCATGTTGCGAATTCAGTGCAGTACGCGTCGATCCAAGGAGTTATGCATTGACTCATGTTGTCTGTTTCCTTTTTTGGCAGAATCGTTTCGAAGATGCTGTAACTTGAGTTTTCGGACTCCGTTTGAGGTGTCGTTCGAAGCATGGAATAGATAACGCAATGAGCTTTATTCTTGTTGATTAAAATGAATAATAGGAAGGATAACCATAGGAATTAAATTAGTTTCCGTGTAGATCCCTAGGTTGGTTTTTATGCAGAATGATGAAGATGAGATGTTTAGAGGCTGCTGTTTGATTTGTAACAGTAGGAGTAATGATAGTAACGATGTAATATTACAGAGTAGTAGTATGTAGAGATTTAGTGAATTAGACGTAAGCCTTAGTTGGTTAATTAATTATAGGCAATATCTAGTATAGGCCTATGGCCAACATTGTGAAATTAATGAGTTACTGTCGTATTAAAGTACATCTGAGTTGTTGATGAGATGTTATTAATGAAGTCGTGTTGGATGAATAAATGATGTTTGATGAATGAATGGAGTTTGATTAATTGTTATGAATGGTATGAGATGTTTATGAAGAGATGTTGAGATGCTTTTGAGATGTAGACCTTTGGCCAACGACGATGTTGTATTGAGATGTTGTTAATTGTGGTGCTGTTATTACATTCATGATTGTGTCGCATACATTGCATTTTGAGATGGAGCTTATGCTCGTTGAGATGGCCTGTATTGGCGAATATTGAGATGAAGGCTTATGCCTTGTTGATTCCTCTATTAATTGGCAATATTTGAGATGGGAGTTCTGCTTCAATAGTACCACATGCATTTGCATAGTAATGAGTCGCATTATATGACTGCATAAAGAAGTGTGTATTGATGTTGTGAATGTGTATTATTGTCGTGATTATTGTTGATCATGAGATGAGAAATGGTGATGTTATGTGATATAATTTAATATATTAATTATCATGCGCTTTATTATATTGTTAGATATCTCACCCCTTCTGTTTGAATGTTGCCCTTATGTTGGTAACATGTAGGTAATCGAGAGTGAAGGCTGTATACCTTCAGTAGTCGAGTCGGTGTCATTGCTCTGATATGTAACACTCAGGGGGATGAACGCTTGTTGCTTTTGATTGTTGATTATTCAGTCGTTGAACTTTAAGTGGATTATTATTAAGTATTTGTTGGTTTAAAGATGCTGTAATGATGATAAAGATGTCATTAAGAATTCCGCTGCATAGATGTTGAATTATTTAATTAAAGATGTTATGGTGACGGTTCATCCGATGTTTTAAAAGTGTTATATATCCACGATGAATGCAATAAATTTTGATAGAAGAATTTGTGGCATCCCGATTCGTTTGCATAAATGATTTTTATAACTCTGATTTATTTATATAATTTTCTGGGGTAGAATTGGGGTGTTACAAAGTTGGTATGTGGGGTTAGATGTGAAAGTGTTGTTTTGTTCATGATTGAATTATATTTTGTCATATGACGAGAATTGATGATGTTAAAGATGAATAATGATGCCCCGATACTTTTTATTTTATGTAGAATTGTAGGATAATTGTAAGTGATGATTATCCATGATTGGATTAAGTTTTTAGGGCTTAAATTATGGAACCGTAGTGAAAACACAGAGAAAATCGCAGAATTTATGCAGGATGGAGCAGTATGCATCGACCCCAAACATGATGTGTCGATACAAGAAGGTTTGTAGATTCAGGATGAGTCGACACGAAGAGGTTTTGTGTTGATACATGAGTGCTTTTAGACTCGGGATGAGTCGATCCATAGGAGCATGTGTCGATACATGGTGTGTGTAAGACTCAGCATGAGTCGATCCAAGAGAGGACGCGTCGACTCATGTTGCAAATTCAATGTAGTACGCGTCGATCCAAGGAGTTATGCATCGACTCATGTTGTCTGTTTCCTTTTTTGGCAGAATTGTTTCGAAGATGCTGTAACTTGAGTTTTCGGACTCCGTTTGAGGTGTCGTTCGAAGCATGGAATAGCTAATGCAATGAGCTTTATTCTTGTTGATTAAAATGAAGAATAGTAAGTATAACCATAGGACTTGAATTAGTTTTCGTGTAGATCGCTAGGTTGGTTTTTATGCAGAATGATGAAGATGAGATATTTAGAGGCTGCTGTTTGATTTGTAACAGTAGGAGTAATGATAGTAACAATGTAATATTACAGAGTAGTAGTATGTAGAGATTTAGTGAATTAGATGTAAGCCGTAGTTGGTTAATTAATTATTGGAAATATCTAATATAGGTCTATGGCCAACGTTGTGAAATTGATGAGTTACTATCGTATTAAAGTACAACTGAGTTGTTAATGAGATGTTATTTATGAAGTCGTGTTGGATGAATAAATGATGTTTGATGAATGAACGATTTTTATAACTCTGATTTATTTATATAATTTGCCGGGGTAGAATTGGGGTGTTACAAAGTTGGTATCAGAGCAAAAGGTTGGTCAGACCTCGTCGTCGAGTCGTAGTTGTCTAACAATCGAGTATTGTTAATTTGAGTTCTAACTGTTGTTTTTGTTGTAGTGAGAAGTTGAGATGGCTGGAAGGAATGATGCTGCACTTGCTGTTGCTTTAGAAGCAATGGCTCATGCGATGGAAAATCAGCCGAATGATGATGGGAATGCTGGGTCTCGTTGCTTGGCGACTTTCCAGAGAGAGAATCCACCTACGTTCAAGGGAAGTATGATCCTGATGGAGCATAGCAGTGGTTGAAAGAGATTGAGAGAATCTTCCGTGTGATGGAATGCACTCCAGCGTAGAAGTTTAGATATGGTACCCATATGCTAGCAGTCGAGGCTGATGACTGGTGGCTAGAGACTTGCCAGAAGTTGGAAGTTGTAGGTGAGAATGTCACTTGGGTTGTTTTCGTAGGGAATTTTTGAGGAAGTTGATGTAAGAAGAAGTGCAGATGTTCTCGTTGATGGCGTCGCTATCTGTAGGGACTCAAGCTATAATTGAGGAATTGCAGGTGGTGTGTGAATTTCCTGAAGTTTTCCCTGATGAAATTCCTGATGTACCGCCGGAGAGGGAAGTTGAGTTTGCTATTGATCTTGTACCTGGTACCAGACTTGTGTTTATGGCACCGTACAGGATGTCTGCATCTGAATTGTCAGAGTTAAAGAAGCAATTGGAAGAGTTACTTGAGAAGAAGTTTGTAAGACCAAGTGTATCGCCGTGGGGAGCTCCAGTGTTGTTAGTAAAGAAGAAAGATGGAAGTATGGGGATTTGTGTTGATTATAGACAGCTGAATAAAGTGACGATTAAGAACAAGTATCTGCTTCCAAGAATATATGACTTGATGGACCAATTGGTGGATGCTCGTGTGTTTAGTAAGATTGATTTGAGGTCGGGTTACCATTAGATTAAAGTGAAGGATGAAGATATCCAGAAGACGGCTTTCAGGACACGTTATGGACATTGTGAGTATTCAGTGATGCCTTTTGGTGTTACTAATGCGCCGAGAGTATTCATGGAATACATGAATCGTATCTTCCATACTTATTTGGATCGGTTTGTAGTGGTGTTCATTGATGATATTTTAATTTATTCCAAATCAAAAGAAGAGCATGCTGAACATTTAAGAGTAGTGTTGCGAGTTTTGAAAGAGAAGAAGTTGTATGCAAAGCTGTCCAAGTGTGAATTCTGGTTAAAAGAGGTTAGTTTTCTTGGTCATGTGATCTCAGGTAGTGGCATTACTGTAGATCCATCGAAGGTTGATGCTGTGTTGTAATGGGAAACTCCAAAGTCAGCTACTGAGATTAGAAGGTTTTTGGGATTTGCTGGTTATTATAGAAGGTTTATCAAAGGTTTTTCTAAGTTGGCACTTCCGTTGACTAAGTTGACTTGTAAGGGTAAAGCTTTTGTATGGGATGTTCAGTGCGAAGAAAGTTTTGCAGAATTGAAGAAGAGGTTAACATCGGCTCCGATTTTGACATTGCCTAATCCAGGAGAGCCTTTTGTGGTGTATTGTGATGCTTCTAAGATGTGTTTAGGAGGTGTGCTTATGTAAAATGGTAAGGTAGTTTCTTATGCATCAAGGCAGTTAAGGACTCATGAGAAGAACTATCCTACGCATGATTTAGAGCTTGCTGCAGTTGTTTTTGTGTTGAAAATATGGAGGCATTATCTTTATGGTTCTAGATTTTAAGTGTTTAGTGACCATAAGAGCTTGAAGTATTTATTCGATCAGAAGGAGTTGAATATGAGGCAACGAAGATGGTTGGAATTGTTAAAGGATTATGATTTTGGTTTGAATTATCATCCAGGAAAAGCGAATGTGGTAGCTGATGCATTGAGTCGAAAGTCTTTACATATGTCAGCAATGACGGTTAAAGAGTTGGAATTAATTGAGCAGTTTAGAATTATGAACTCAGTTTGCGAGGTTACTCCGCGAAGTGTTATGTTGGGTATGTTGAAGATTAATAATGAATTTCTAGACAGTATCAGAGAAGCTGAGAAGTTGGATGTGAAACTGGTAGATTTGATGGTTAGAATCGATCAGTCGGAGAATAATGATTTTAAGTTAGATGCGCAAGGTGTGTTGAGGTTTCATAACCGAATTTGTATTCCTGATGATGTTGATATGAAGGAAGTGATACATGAAGAGAGTCATAGGAGTAAGTTGAGTATTCATCCAGGAGCTACAAAGATGTATCAAGATTTGAAAGGTTTGTTTTGGTGGTCTGGAATGAAGAGTTATGTGGCTCGGTTTGTGTATGCATGTTTGACTTGTCAGAAGTCGAAAGTTAAACATCAGAAGCCTGCAAGATTGATGTAACCGTTGGAAGTTCCATAATGGAAATGGGATAGAATTTCGATGGACTTTGTGACAGGGTTACCTAGTACTATAAGAGGACATGATTCAATTTGGGTGATTGTTGATAAGCTTACGAAGTTGGCTCATTTTATTCCTATTAACATCAGTTTTCCAGTGTCGAAGTTTGATGAGATTTACACGTGTGTGATTGTGAAGTTGGATGGTGTTACTTTGTGCATTGTGTCAGATAGAGATCCAAGATTTACTTCTAATTTTTGGAAGAGTTTGCAAGAAGCGTTGGGTTCTAAGTTGAGGTTGAGTTCAACGTATCATCCTCAGACAGATGGTCAAACTGAACGGACTATTCAATCGTTGGAAGACTTGTTGAGGGCATGTGTTCTTGAGTAGGGAGGTTCGTGGGATACTTATCTTCCGTTGATAGAGTTCACTTATAATAACAATTATCATTCTAGTATTGGGATGGAACCTTTTGAAGCGTTGTATGGTCGGAGATGTAGAACTCCTTTATGTTGGCATGAATCTGGTGAAATTGTAGTACTTGGACCTGAACTTGTTCGTGAGACTACTGAGAAGGTAAAGTTGATTCGAGAAAAGATGAAAGCTTCACAAAGTAGACATAAGAGTTATCATGACAAGCGAAGGAAAGATTTAGAATTTCAAGCTGGTGATCATGTGTTTTTGAGAGTTACACCTGTGACTGGTGTTGGGCGAGCGTTGAAGTCTAAGAACCTCACTTCTCGTTTTATTGGACCATATCAGATTTTGGAGAGAGTGGGAAAGTTTTATTATAGAGTGGATTTACAGCCTAATCTTTAGAATTTGCATGATGTGTTTCATGTGTCGCAACTCCGGAAGTATGTTTCAGATCCATATCATGTGATTCATATGGACGATGTGCAAGTACGAGATAATCTTACGGTGGAGACGATGCCTGTACGGATCATGGACCGTGAAACTAAGACTCTGAGGGGCAAATAGATTGTTTTGGTTAAAGTGGTTTGGCTAGGAGCTGCCGGAGAAAGCATGACTTGGGAGTTGGAGAGCAAGATGCGAGACTCCTACACTGAATTGTTTGATTGAGGTAAATTTTTGAGGACGAAAATATTCTAAGGGGGGAGAGTTGTAATTCCCGTAATTTAATTAATTATTTAATTAAATTATTTTTGGAATATTTTTGAAGATATGTTGTGATTAATTGGATTTAATTACTTTATTAAGTGGTGAAATAATATTAGAAGTATAATATTATTTGATGTAGGCTTGTTTTAAAGGAACAATAGTAGTAAAGGGGGGTGTATTAGTTTTTTAGCCTAATAAGGAATAAAGAATAATAGGTTATTTTATTATTGTTAGAAAGATTAGAAAAGAAGAAGCAGTAGAAGAATAAGGATTGAGAAGAAGAACGCGAAGCTGCTGGAGAAAGAGGAAAAACGACAGAACAAGGTTTCGACCAGAAGATTATAGAGCGACCTTCAATCCAAGGTAAGGGTGGAGTTCTGACTCTATAATTGGGTTCATGATGATTGGTATGTGGGGTTAGAGATGATTTGTTATCTTGTTCATGAATTGAGTGTATATGATGTTGTATGATGAAATTGATGAATTATAGATGAATAATGATGTTCCAATGTGGTTTAATTGATGTAGAATTATAGGGTAATTGTAAGTGGTGATTAACTATGATTAGATTAAGTTTTTAGGGCTTAAATTATGGAACCGTAGTGAAAACGCAGAGAAAATCATAGAATTTATGCAGGATGGAGCAGTATGCGTCGACCCCAAACATGATGTGTCGATACAAGAAGGTTTGTAGACTCAGGATGAGTCAACACGAAGAGGTTTTGCATCGATACATGAGTGCTTTTAGACTCAGGATGAGTCGATCCATAGGAGCATGTGTCGATACAGGCTGTGTGTAAGACTCAGTATGAGTCGATCCAAGATAGGATGCATCGACTCATGTTACGAATTCAGTGCAGTACGTGTCGATCCAAGGAGTTATGCATCGGCTCATGTTGTCTGTTTCCTTTTTTGGCAGAATCGTTTCGAAGATGCTGTCACTTGAGTTTTCGGACTCCATTTGAGGTGTCGTTCGAAGCGTGGAATAGATAACACATTGAGCTTTATTCTTGTTGATTAAAATTAAGAATAGTAAGGATAACCATATGACTTGAATTAGTTTCCATGTAGATCGCTAGGTTGGTTTTTATGCAGAATGATGAAGATCAGATGTTTAGAGGCTGTTGTTTGATTTGTAACAGTAGGAGTAATGATAGTAACGATGTAATATTACAGAGTAGTAGTATGTAGAGATTTAGTGAATTAGACATAAGCCTTAGTTGGTTAATTAATTATAGGAAATATCTAGTATATGCCTATGGCCAACGTTGTGAAATTGATGAGTTACTGTCGTATTAAAGTACAGCTGAGTTATTGATGAGAAGTTACTAATGAAGTCATGTTGGATGAATAAATGATGTTTGATGAATGAATGATTTTTATAACTCTGATTTATTTATATAATTTGCCGGGATAGAATTGGGGTGTTACGCTTTGGTTCTACCAATCCTCTAATGTGTTCCAAATGCAAGATTCAAGATGGTCATTCAACTAACTACTAATTTTTAACAATTGACTTTACTTTATGCTTTCACCTTATTCTTTTTACTTTATGTATCATTTACTTTAACATTTACATTTCATGCTATTTTCATCTTTTCTCATTTGAGCATTTATCTTTTATGTCATTTTTATTTTCTCTCATTAGAGCTTTTCATTTCTTTTTGAAGATACTTAATAATCAACTTGAACACTAAAAAAAAAATTTAATGTTACTTGGACTACTTGGTTACTACCCTTGGCACTTTGGAGACATGGACTTCTTGGACTTAGGATTAGGGACCTTAACCTATGTTGGAGACCTTGTGACCTTAACTGTTATCTTGTTAGGAGTTCTTGGGGTTTATCCCAAGACATTGGGTTGTTTGTTTGATTTGTGTGCAGGTTATTGTGATTACATGCTTTGTCTGTGATCTGGAATTTATTTGTATACAGTTGTTATTCTTCCCAATTTGTGTGAAGAATTAATGCAAATGTAGCTTGGTTTTCTTAAGAGGTTATTGTAATTGTGTGTTTGGTTTCAAATCTGAAGGATGGAAATCTACATTGACTCATTGTGTCAAGTATTGACTTCTTGTTGGTTAGATGGTTCTTTTCCCTAGCTTTTACCTTATGCTTTAGGATAGTCCCTTCATCTCCTCCCATCTTCTTTAATTTAAAATCTTTTCCCTCCTTTTGAAAATCCTTCTTGTTTCAAAACTTGAACCACTTTTATAATAAGCTTGGACTGATGTTCATGCATTTTCAAAAATCATTTTCTTAATCAAACTTTAATCAACTTAATAATACTTTGACATTTTTGTGAGAAGACTAAAAGTCAATCAATCTCATTCAAACTATTTTTTCCATTTTGGATTTTATCTTTAAAATTTTCTCAAAAGATTAGACTCTTGTCAATCCTTGTAGTGATGCAAATAACTATACTTCTACAATATATAGTGAAGTGAGATATTTTCCACTTGTGTGTTTAGTTAAGCTTTGTTGATTTTAAAATCTAAGCTATATCCTCCACTTTGAGATGATGTAAATTCTCCTTTATCATAATTGTGGGTAGCAAGTATGTTTTCCACTCGGACAATGACAATGACGTCTTATCTCTTAAAATTAATCAACACACTTGTGTTTTAAATTTTTTAAAGGTGAACTACGTGTACCCTGATCCCCTATTGCACAGAAGGTGGTACGTAGGCACTAACGGTTCGCAACCGCGACGGCTGCAAAACTCATAAAAACAATACTTTTTTTCTCACCTCCACAATCTATTTTATATATACAACATTTTATAGCCAAAACATACAGATTTACAAAGAGGTTCCTGCGGAGTACCGTAGATTTTTAGGGTGCTAATACATTCCCTTTTCATAACCAACCCCCTTACCTAGACTCTCTCCCCCTCTTTTTGGGTTATTCTCCATTTTCCCATTCCTTTGGAAACAATAAAGCACGATGACGATTTTTATTTTGATTTGTGCGAGTTAAGTCAATCCAATGGCTTAGTCTCAACATTTCTACCGCTAGACACGGGGATACCATTTTTTGCCCAAGCCGCCTTTTTAGGTTTTTGACTTGCCGGGTGTACAATCTTTTCATATATATCCCTGTTTTTTCCCCGAACCCTTTTGGTTCTCCGGGATGCCCTTATTTTTTCCTAGGCAAGTCAACCTAGTGGTTCATTTTTAGGTGTAGTATCTTTTGACTATGTCCACATTTACAAGGTGCGGGAAATCTTCACCGTCCATAGTGGTCAGTATCATAGCTCCACCAGAAAATATCTTCTTGATTACGAACGATCCTTCATAGGTAGGAGTCCATTTTCCCCTGGGATCACCTTGTGGGAGGATAATACGCTTTATTACCTAGTCACCAGCATGATATACCTAATGCTTGATCTTCTTATTGAATGCTTTGATCATGCATTTATGATACATCTGAACGTGACATACAATCACCAACCTCCTCTCGTCAATTAGATTTAACTGATCCAACCCGGTTTGAACCCACTCGTCTTCGCCCAAGTTTGCATCTTTTATATTTCTCAAAGAAGGAATCTGAACTTCGACAGGTAGGACAACATCCATACCATAGACCAGGGAGAAAGGGGTTTCGCTAGTTAATGTTTTAACCGAAGTGCGGTAGTCGTGAAGAGAAAACGATAACATCTCATGCCAATCTTTACATGTCACAACCATCTTTTATATGATCTTCTTTATGTTCTTATTGGCGGCCTCCACTACACCAGTCATCTTAGGTCGATATGGAGTAGAGTTATGATGCTTGATCTTGAACTGCGTGCAGAGCTCAATGATAATTATGTTGTTGAGATTGGTACGATTGTCTGTGATAATCCTCTCAGGGATGCCATACCGAAAGATCAGGTTGTGTTTTATGAACCGGGCAACCACGTTCTTAGTAACAGAGGCAAATGAAGCTGCTTCAACCCATTTCGTAAAGTAGTCAATGGCGAGGAGGATAAAGCATTGTCCGTTAGAGACAGTGGGCTTTATTTCTCCAATCATATCAATGCCCCACATTGCGAATGGCCAATGCGCAATCATGAAATTCAAAGGTACTGGAGGTACATGAACTTTATCGGCATAAATTTGACACTTATGACAAGTTCTTGAGTAGTGGTTACAGTCAGTTTCCATAGTCAACCAATAGTAACCAACTCTCAAAATCTCTTTAGCCATAGTATGCCCACTGGAGTGAGTACCGAAGACACCTTCGTGCATATCTTGCATCTCTTCTGCTTCCTTCTTGTCCATACAACGAAGCAGGGTTGAATCATGATCGCGCTTGTAAAGAATTCCATTGCTTAAGAAGAATTTAGCTAAGAACCTTCACAAGAATTTCTTGTCATTGATAGATGCCCCCTCAGGGTATTCTTGAGACTCAAGGTACCTTTTCACCTCATGAAACCAACGTTTCTCCTCTACTCCATAAGTGTCAATTTCATAGTGCATAGGTTCGTCGAATCTTTCAATCGTAATTCTGGGAGCCTCATTGTCCTAGCTGTCCTTGAACATGGATGACATGGTAGCCACAACATCCGACAGTTGATTCTCTTCTCTTGGTATATGCTCAGAGGTAATCTCCTCAAAATACGGGATCATGGTTAGTACATGCTTTTCATAAGGAATGAGATTCGAGTGCTTCGTATCCCAATCCCCCTTAACCTGAATAATTACCAAGGATGAGTCTTCATACACGCTTAAGAATTTTATTCTTAGATCAATAGCAACCCTAAGACCCATGATGCGCGCTTCATATTCCTCCATGTTGTTGGTGTAGTCAAAGCATAGTTTGGCGGTGAATGGCGTATGGAAACCCACGACAGTGATGATCACAACACCGATTTCGTTTCCAAGTGCATTAGAAGCTCCATCAAAAACCATGGTCCATCGGGATCCTAGTTCAGGTCCTTCATACGGTCCAGGTTCTTCATAATCTATTACTAGCATAATGTTCTTGTCAGGGAATTCAAAATTCATAGACTGATAGTTGTCTATCGCCTGATGTGCTAAATGGCCATCCAATACACTTCCTTTGATTTCCTTTTGAGTGGTGTACTGGATATCATATTCTGTTAAGACCATCTGCCATTAGGAAATCCTTCCGGAGAGAGCTGGCTTCTCAAATTTGTACTTGATAGGATCCATTTTAGAGATCAACAAGGTAGTATGGGTTAACATATACTGTCTTAGTTGGCGAGCAGCCCATGCCAAAATGCAGCAAGTTTTCTCGAGCAATGAACATCTTATTTCACAGTCGGTAAACTTTTTTGCTAAGGTAGTATATTTTATGCTCTTTTCGACCAGACTTGTCATGCTGCCCCAGTACACACCCCATTGAGTTCTCTAGCATTGTTAAGTACATGATTAGAGGTCTTCCTTTGAATGGTGGTAGCATAATGGGAGATTCTTATAGATACTCCTTAATTTTATCAAAGGCTTTTTGACAGTCGTCATTCCATTTTACTAGTTGATCTTTCTTCAACAGCTTGAAGATTGACTCACAAGTAGCAGTTAGATGAGAAATTTAATGAGCAATGTAATTCAACCATCCTAAGAAACCTCTGAGTTCTTTCTCAGTACAAGGAGTTTGGATATCTTGAATGGCTTTTACTTTTGCAGGATCAACCTCAATACCCTTACCGCTGACGATACAAACCAGAAGTTTACCGGATCTCACCCTAAAGGTGCACTTGTTCGGGTTTAGCCTTAGCTTGTACTTCCTCAGTCTTTCAAATAGTTTGTGTAGGTGATCGAGATGATCGTCTTTAGTTTGCAACCTGGCTATCATGTTGTCAATGTAGACCTCTATGTCGTGGTGAATCATATTGTTGTACCCCAAAATTTTCCCTCCTATATTCCTCAATACATATCAAGCGAGGTCCTCAAATTGCTCAAGTAAGTCTAAGAGTTGACCAGACAAACTCTCTCCTAAGGCAGTCTACCCCAAATTAGGGTTTCATTTTGCATCAAGATGTTTGAGTCCAAAGGATCCCAAATGCTCACCATTGTCCTAATATGTTCTCAAGATCATCCATGACAAGTTTCAAGCCTTACATAGGAAGTTTGCTCAGTCAATTGCTCAGAGGCCTGAAAATCGACTGTGCTAGGGCAAAAGTCAACTGTGGTCCAAATATAGTGAAATTTCAAGATTTTTGGTCAACATTCTCATTTTGAAGTATTATTAATCATTTGATCAAGGGTTGATCATGATTCCTCAAGGATTGCTCACAATTCATCAAAACCCAAAAGTTGCTAAATTAGGGTTTTGTAGAAAAAGACAACTCAACTTTGACCAAGCATAACTTCCTCATACTTTATCAGAAATGACCCATCCAAAGCTCATTTTGAAGAGGACGTGATTCCCTACAATTCATCTTCAGCTCCCAAGTTCAAAATATGCACTCACAAGAAGATATGAATTTGGACATTATAGGTCATTTTGGAAAGTCAACAAAAACACCTTTTATGTCAAAGCTTCATACATGAACATGGAAGACTCAATTTAGATGATACCAAAAGGGTTGCTTAGAGGACATCTTAATATTTCTAAAAAGTCCAAGAACACCTATCTAAGGTCAAAATTGAAAGAGTTATGCATTGGTAAAGTTGACCCTTTTTGCAAAATTGCCAAAAGTCAAATGTGGACAAAATTGCATTTTTTACTAAATGGGCCCAACTTTTTATGCTTGCACTGAGTTTGTAATGTGAACCACGACCCATGAGCCCTTCCACTTGTCATTCTTTTATTTTTGTCATTTATTTTTATTTTATTTCATTTAAATCAAATAAAATCAAAATAAAATAATGAAAATATGAAAAACTAATCAAATCTTGAGATTTTGTGCATGTTTAGGTCTATTACACAGCTGAAGACAAAATAAAATCGTGCAAGACTCATATGGACACAAAAAGATTGCATTTTTCTTGATTTCGAAAGATTTTGTACAAGGATCAAATCATAAATCAATATTCATAATTGGAGAAGATTTGAAACAAATGGAAACCCTAATTCATTCTTGGGTACATAAGGGACGAGTGCAGATAAAAAAAAGTTTTTAGAGGCGTGCAAGAGAAAGAACCAGTTTCAAAAATTGAAGAAAAAATTACAAACCATTTTCCAAGTTTCAGGCCTTCTCAAGCCATTCTAACCATACCAATCATTTGCTGGATATCCCTGGACCGTATTGCAACCATTAACAAGCTTCCTCACACTCAGAATCACGCTATAAGTTTCACACGGTTTCCATATTTTCTTGAAATCGAATACAATCATTCTGGCATCTTTAACATGATTTATTAGCATATTCTTAATCCTCAAGTTATTTGCAAGCTAATGGTTACATTTAATTGCGTTTTTGCTGACTGAACATGAAAGTGCCATGGCTAGGGTTCATGCTTTATTTTTAGGGGTTTTGCATACATGAACAATTGGCCATTAATAATGGTACCATGATGCTCGTGAGGTTGCAACGAGTTGATTGGTACCATTGGTTGTCATTTATCATGCCTGTATGAAATTTTGGAGAAGCACTGGGTTGTACCTACGCCCAATGTCCGTAGGTAAAAGTCTTTTGTCTAAAACAAAAGAAGCAACAAGGAAGATGATGGCGTGGCAGGTGGTGACTGGCCAATTCAAATTTCGCGCGTTACAGAACGTGGCTTTTTGTTTTTATCATATAATATTCCTTTGTTATTTTTTATACAACTAATACAACCAGCTCAGCTGGCAAGCGTGCATTGGATGAATGCTGAAGGACCTGGGTTCGATCCCCAAGTCCCAACTTTAGCTTCATAATATTTTTCCTTGCATAATCAGGTGTGCTAGCCTCCCGTGTGATCACCATACATCACCAACATCCAACCATCAGATCATCAACATGCCAAATCCAAGGCCTTCCCATGAGGGTCTACCATGCACTGGAGTCAAGTGCACACACAGAATCTGGAAAAGTCAATGGGGCCAGGAATTGTTGGGCCAAGCAATTGCCATCAACACCCCCTCCTTTTGCTAATATCAGGCCCATCTTTTTTCTTTCTCCTCTATTTATTTCATTTATTTAAATTAATTAGTTTAGTTATTTTCTAACACAAATAAATTCTTTTTGATTAAAAAAAAACATAAAATCAAGTTTTCACAAATTTAGAATTAGGTTTTTATTTTTATCAAATTTAATTTTATATTAGTTTAATTTAATTTAGGTTAATTCTAATTTTTTTTATATATTTAAAATAAATTAGAAAAATAAGGGTTAACTTTTGTTTTAATTTTTATTTCTTCTCTCAAAACAAAAAAAATACAAAAATAGGTCAATTAAATTATTTTTCTTAATTAAAAGTAATTAGTAATTATGTTTTATTTATTTATTTAATTAAACTTTATTTTCTCAAAACAGCATAAAACCACAAAAAATGATTTTTCTTTTAAAATTACAATTAGGTAGTTGGGGTCAAAACTTTAAATCTCTCGTTTTCGATTCATCGCACGCGTATATTTTTTTTGCAATATTAATGGAACTTCTCACGGTATGTAATAGCTTAATTAGGATTTTCTTTATTTATCATTTTACGGGTTTTTTGGCTATGTAATTAATCCCTACCCCGAAGCCTTGTAATAGCGTAGGTTTTATTTTCTTGCATTTTAATTCTTGCAAATATTAACTGTTAGATGTATGTTAATAGTATTGTATGACAAGATTGCATGATAATTTAAAACGGCTAGAAAACCCTAATGTGCAAAGATAATAACTGAAATCAAATCACTCGCACATGCGCACTCTTAGGGTATACTCTCACTTCGGTTGCCTTCGGTAAATGGTCATTGAGTATAGGGTGTCTTAGTGGTTTCCCTCTTGTCTAACAAAGATCAAAAGTCCCGTTCAGAAATGTTGCCTCGAATATGATCTTAAGACTCTAGGGTTATTACTAAGACGTCCTAACATTGCTTTAGTGATCGTACGTCCCTTTCGAATTGACCCTTACAACTCCAATGACGGTGCTACCTATTTCTCAATAGTAGGATAGTGTTGTCTAAAGGAAACAAGAACAAAAACGATCTTTTTTAGAATAGGTAGATGCTAGTAGATACTTGCTCAAATCAAACTTTTTCACGCCAAACACTTTCCAAACGAAGTTTTCAAAAAAACAACTTCATAACACTCTTGAGGACAGAAACAAGGATTAAAACGAAGTAACATAAAATTTTTCAAAACAAACACACACAAGCAATTATAAAAGAGGAGCAAGTACCTAAGAGCCCATGGAAAACCATGGATATAAAGGGTGCTAATACCTTCCCTTTCTATAATCTACCCCCCGTACTCAAAATCTTGAAAAAAAGGAATTTTTCTGTGCTTTTTTCCTTTCCGGTTGGATAAAATAAAAGTCGGTGGCGACTCTTGCTTACCATGACATTTTGCGAATACAAAACACAAAACGCAAACCAACACTTTTCAAAACAAGTCGGTTCTGCCACTGTATCACACATATCATGAAATAAGGCTACCATGGCACGCTGATAGGTTATCCCGATGTTCTTCAACCCAAAAGGCATAACCTTATAACAGAAAGTGCCCCACTGTGTGACGAAGGTAGTTTTCTCCATGTCTTCAGGCTCCATCTTAATCTGATTGTAACTTGAAAAGCCATCCATGAAGGAGAATACCTTATACTGAGCAGTGTTGTCAACCAAAACATCAATATATGGTAGTGGGAAGTCATCTTTGGGGCTTGCCCTATTCAGTTCTCTGTAGTCTACACACATACGTACCTTGTCGTCTTTCTTTGGTACCAAAACAACATTAGCCACCCATTGAGGATATGACGTCACTGCTAAGAATCATGCGTTTAACTGTTTCATAACCTCAGCCTTGATCTTTTCTAACATTTCAGGACGCATGCGACGGACCTTCTGTTTTATTGGAGAACAACCCTCTTTCATTGGCAGATGGTGAACCATAATATCTGTGTGGAGCCATGGCTTATCTCCGTATAACCAGGAGAAGATTTCAACATATTCATTTAGCAACTGGATTAACCTGATCTTGACACTGCTCTCTAGGTCAACACCTATCTTGACCTCTTTTCTATCTGTCTCGGTACCCATGTTCATCACTTCGACTGTATTTTCATGTAGTTGGATAATCTTCTCTTCCTGTATCAAGAGTTTGGCAAGTTCTCCAGGTATTTCACAATCTTTCTTGGCTTGGTAGATCGGATTTTCGAAGTCATATGAAGCAACAAAAAAATCATTATTGACGAGATCCAGAGTGGATGAGATCTGCAATGTAGTGCGTGGGTGTATGTAAGAACACACAACTTATTGAAAAATGCAATAAGATAAAAGAAAAACAGAGATCACAAAATTTGTATGCAAAACGTCCAATGTTTTTATTGAATGAACAAATTTTTATGAATCGTTAATCAACCCTTTAACAAATGAACCATTATACCCCGGGTAAGACACAAGGTTTTAAAGTCATTATTTATTACATAGCCAAAAAATTTTAAAAACAAAAAGACAAGAATATAGCTTATTACTCCTGGCTAAAGGAGATGGGAAATGTGTCTTCTTCCTTCTAGTTTTCCAATCCATCACCCACGGTCGGGAATATCCAGCTACTGAAGTAACAATCACTGTCTGCATCCTCTATAGCATTGACCCCATTGTTGTTGATGCGGAACGGATGTCTCCCAGCGCGAGCTCGACGAACAGTCCTCTGACCTTCTGCAGTAAATAGCAAACCAAATTTGTTAGATTTGAAAGGAATATCCAGAAGCTGACCGCAAATAATATTACCGCCTTCTTCAATAGTGGCCTTAGCATCTTTCAAAGAGGCCATCTTATGCAGAGTTTTGGTGATCTTCAGAATGGCTGAAACATCTTCAATAGCAGCAGGAGAGATTACTCCAAAGGTTTGACAAGGAGTTTCAATAAGTTCTCCATCCATCTCGACATATCAGAAGGAATTGAGGTGGCTAACCATATATTCCTCCTCTCTACAAATAGTAACAACTTTCCCTTTCACAGGATATTTCAGTTTCTGGTGCAAGGTGGAAGTGACAGCACCTGCCCCATGGATCCAAGGGCGCCCCAATAAACAAGAGTAAGTCGGCCGGATGTCCATGACATATAAAGTGTTCTCAAAAATCTATGAACCCACCTTGATTAGGAGGTCCACCTCTCTGTGTACCATTATTTTAGATCCGTTGAAGGCTCGAACTATGATATTACTGGGCTTCAACACCACCCCTTCACAATCTAACCGGTCGAGAGTGCCCTTCGACATAACATTCAGAGATGATCCTGTGTCAATCAATACATGGGCCAATGTAGTGCCCCTGCATTCAATGGAGACATATAAGGCCATGTTGTGATTCCTCCCCTCCGGGGTCAAGTCAGCATCGGTGAAACCTAAACCATTGTCAATTGTCAGACTAGCCACGTAGCTTCCAAATTGAACTGCCGAAATTTCTTATGGCACATGGGAAGTCTTCAAGAATTTCACTAGAGCCTTCGCATGGGCCTCAGAACACAGCAGTAGTGACAACATAAATATTTTAGATGGGGTATTCCCCAGCTATTAAACGATTTTATAATCACTTCGGTGAATGATCTTCAGAACCTCTTCTAAATCTTCTCCAGAAGTATCTTTGACAAGAGCTTCTTTTGGAGCCTCCGTCCAGGCAGGCTCTATCACTGGATCCTTACCCTGAGCCCCAACAGTTTTCTTGGTAGCCGTAACTTGAGCAGGTGGAGAGATTTCTAGGGAGAAAATCCTTCCACTTCTTGTAATCTTACTGGTCCTTGCAATATTGACAATACTGGGATAAGCTTCTTCATTTTCTTCATTGGACAATTCTTGCTTGACGCCATGGTAATAGACGTCAGACCCGTAATGCAACGAGATGTCCTTCTCCGAGGAATATGGGATAGGCTCGGGAATTGTAATAACCAATCAAGCAACTTTCAGATTGGAGGTAATCCTTATAGGACCTTTGGAAGGGATCTTAAAAGGAGTACCGGAGATAACAGACAGATCTTGGCAAACAATTTTAGTAGACATAACATTTTCAATCAGAAAAATATGTTCATTCATCAAGCTTTGAACACCCTTTTTTAGTGACCCACAACCATTGGGTTCGACTGCACAACAATAACAACCTTCAACGTAACCTGGAGATAAACCATCTTCTAACAAATTCTTCTTTATTATAGAGAGCAGAGTGAACACATAATTCATAGAAGTAACATACATAATATCTTTAACAACACTTATGCCTTTATCATGCTTGGGAATAGGTGCTGTAATCACATTTGGAGTCTATAGAGGATCAGACTCAATCTCCTTGTTGTCAATCATGTCCTGAATCTTGTTCTTCAGGGCCCAGCAATTATTGGTGTCATGGTCAGGACTGTTTGAATGATAAGCACATTTTGCATTCGGATTGTACTTAGGAGAGGCGGTGTTGGGATTGGGAGGAGGATCTCGTAGTGAAATGAGTTCGACTTTTAGCAAGTGTTGTAGTGCCTGAGATAAAGGAATATTAATCTTGGTGAATTGCCTTCTAGAAGTGTCTGGCCTTCGGTAGTTACCCTGCTGTTGTTGTTGTTGTTGAGAAGGTGTTAGATTGGAAATTAACACTGCTCCCACAAATTGGTGACGTCTACTTTTACTACAGCTCTTTTGGCCATAGACAACATTGACCTCCTTTTCCCCCAAATGACTTATTCACAGCATTCAAAGATGCAACCATCAGGATATTTCCTCTCTTGATACCATTTTTTATTCTTTCCCCTGTCAAGATCATTTCTGTAAAACCCGCCGAAGAGCTTCCGATCAACAAATTAAAGAACGGGCCTGTCATATTTTCCTATAAACATATGCACCATTTCCCGCTCATTCAGAGGAGGTTGCACCCTTCTAGCTAAGTTCCTCCATTTCTGAGCATATTCCTTGAACCCCCATTAGAGCCCATGGACATATTCTGCAGTTGCACTCGAGTTGGTGCCAGGTCATCATTATAGTGATACTGCTTATAGAAAGCAACAACTAAATTTTCCCAGGTGTGGTTATTGGTTCCCTCCAGCTGATAGAACCATTCTAGTTGAATACCAGCCAAGCTTTCTTGGAAGAAATGGACCCATAACTTCCGGTGAGTAGTGCGAGGCTGGATCTTTCTGACGTACGACCTCAAGTGGAGCTTAGGAAAAGAGACCCGATCATACTTAGCAAAGACTAGGACCTTGAACTTAGGTTGGATGACCACCCCTAGAATCAGATCTAATTCACCAAAATTCAATCCCGACACCTGCTGGATTTCCATTTCCTTGAGCCTGTCCTCCAACTGCTCATATCTGTCATCCGTAGGAGGATACTGTTCGTCAGAAAAGTCTTCGTTTTCAGGAGTATTATCATAACCCTGACTGTTCTTGCCATCTTCATCGTTGTTTCCATCTTCTTCGGAGGCGTCATCTTCCACTTGGATTGGTTGAGCAGGACCCTTGAATCTCATCCCCGCGTTGAGGACAACAACAGGCTTTTTAGTCTTCTTTTTCTTGGCGGCGAGTGCCAACTGTTCTTTTTGCCCTTAGGCCAGATTCATGAGAGTTTCCTGGAATTAGGTATGTTGAGCCTGGAGATCCTTTACGGTTTGTTCGTGGGCCATTTTTCTGCTAAAATAAACAACAAGAAAATGAGAAACCTGTACGAAAACCTGTTATAAAATGATGCATGATATGTAAATTCAATGATTTCAAGGACCTTAGGAAATTTAAATTTGCTAATCAGGAGGAGACAAGAGACAAAACATTCATTAGAAAAGTTCAAATTACAATCGCCTTTTAGGCTTACAATGATAACAAACGCTTTCAAAGATAAAATGAACTCCTAAAATCTAAGAATCATGTCTCTCATGGACGCTTCCTCTTTGCACTGATTTATGCATTAAACTCTGCTCCTCTTGAAGTTGCCTTGTGAGTTCCAACACTTTCTTCTCACTTGCATAGATTTGGGTCTCAAAGATGTCCCGTTCTTCCTTCAATTAAATCTAAGACTTTTTCAATTCTTCAAGGTCAGTAGGCATATCAGAGTGGAGAATGGTATAAGGAATATCCCCCTCAACAAGAGGCTCCACCACTATTGGTAGGATGGCTGGATACAACATCATGAGACTTTGAGCGCGAGCTCACACACATTTGAGATAAGGCTCCAGAGGAATAGAGTTCTTATGCCCCAACATCTTTCTATCAGCCTTGTTTACCATACCCCAAGCCCGTGCAAACCTTTGTTGATAACCTTGGACATTATTCCCGTAGTCGAATATAATTCCTTAGATGAGTGCGTCATGAGGGCCATCTCTTCGAGCATAGCCAAATTTTTGTAGTGTCATAGAAGGGTTATAAGTAATGCCTCCCCTAATGCCCAAGAGTGGAACATTAGGGAACTACCCACAATGATCAATGAAAGTGATGTCCTCTTGAGATCGGGAACACCAATAAATACCCGAATGAGAGAGCGATATTATCATTTGAGACCACGTCAAACCTTGTTGATTATTAAATACTAATCGAGGAAGGTGCGAAATAAACCACCTAGACACAATGGAATGCAACACCTAAGATTACCTCTCTTCCTTATGGTGCGAATGTGAAGACAATGTAGAATGTCTCCAAGCAAAGTAGGCACAAGGTTACGAGAAAGAAAAATATTGACGACATTCACATCTATGAGTTGGTCCGTAATAGGGAACACAACAAAACCATAGACTAAAAGAGCCAAGACATATTCAAAAGCTTGAAAATCTATATCTTCCCAAAACAGTCGAGCCTTCTCTAACAGAAACTTGGCCAGAAATCCTCGACTTCACTCATTGTTTCCCAATTAGCTACAATGTCGGATCTCGTGAAATGCAAGGCTTTAGCAATAACTTTAGGCTTTGGAGTTTCATCTAAACTAGTGAGTGGAATTTGATAAAGCACAAGAGCACCTAATATTTGAGATAGCTCTTCTAATGTAGGCACCAATTGATAGTCGAGAAAGGTGAAACAATGATGCATAGGATCAAAGAATTTAAAGAGCACACCTATCATGTTTGAAAACTTGAGGTATCCAGATTGAGAAGTCGACCATATCTTTTGGTGAAGGGGGAACCTTCAGGAACCCTTGATTCTAACTCTTTGAGTTGAGGAAGCACTTTTACGAAGCTGATTCAGATGGTATTTCTGTAAGTGGAAGCCATAGTCTGCAAAACAGAACAAAGATAAATTCCCTGGTCCTTGAAATGGTTAGGAAATGGAATGGTATGAATGTTATGATGCATGATGTTATGTTTGAACAATTTAATCACACACAAACAAAGCACACAAGGCCTTAAATTTAAGCTTGCCTAGAGTTATAGGTAAGTACCCTCTTGAAGTTTTAGTTGGCTCAACATGTCCTATAAGAAAGTATTTGGGTTATAAGGAATCTCAATATCATTGATCTTTCGTCACCAGACATTGTTTCAGCTCAAGCGATCTTTTCTCGCAGCCAAAATATCCTGAAAGTCCGATCTCAATGAGTGTAGTATCGAGTATCAACCAATCTTCAGTTTTTCACCAAAGCCAGCTATTTCACTACTTTATAATGGCCAAGTTGTTTCAAGTAAGGTTCTACGGTCAGTTAGTGCTTCATGATACCAGTCAGCGGCCCCGTATTCTCCTTGATTCAACTCAAGGGACACCGACACCCACAAATGTGTCACAATAAAGTAGCTATCATTTCAACCATATCGGTCTACACCGTACAATTTCCATGATCTATTGCTACTTACCTAAAATGCCCCAGATCTAGGTATAGGATCTTTACAAAAATACCCAAACAACCCTTTAAGGATAAATCAAGAAAGTTAAACAAGGAAAGCGTTTAAGATATGAACTATCTCTAAGGTAACCCCATTTTTAGTTATTTCCCCAGCAGAGTCGCCAGTTCTGTAATACGGTGGGAGAACTGACTTTACTGGTTTTGCATTTTATCGCAAATGTTACGGTTAGTAAGAGTCACCACCGACTTTTCTTTTATCCAACAAAGGAAAGGGTGAAAAGAATAGGAAAGACCTTTTTAAAGATTTTGAGTTTGGGGGGTAGATTATGGAAAGGGAATGTGTTAGCACCCTTTCCATCCATAGTTATCTACGGGCTCTTATTTTCTAGCTCACTTTGAAAATGCTTTTGGGTGTAAGTGTATTTGAAAATATTTTTAAAAAGATGCCTTAGTGCGGTGATCTTTGTAATGGCTCTCGTATTGTTGAGAATGCATACAAAGTGTTTTTGTCTTTGAAAATTATTTAGAAGAAGAGAGTGTATGTGTGAGAAATTTGTTTTTGTTTTGTTTTGTGAGCAAGCAACTACGAGTTGTCAACCTACTCGAATGGTCTTTGTTCTTTTCCTCTTTTCATTTAGATAATGCTATCCTACCATTAGTTAGTAGGTAGCCCTATCATCGGAGGTTTGAGGGACAGGGGAGGGTCATCATACATTCATAAAACAACTCGTAGGGCACTTTAGCAATTTTATCGTAAGGGACTAAGATCGTTTTACCGATGGTAGCATCGAGGGACTACGATATTTTTAATTGAGGGTCTTTGCTAAAGCGTCCACGTTCGAGGGACATGGTTATTTTTCAAAGGCAACAGGTGGAGGTACCTTAGAGGTGTGCGTGTGCGAAGTATGTTGTGTTTCAGTTATTTGTCTTGGATGTTAGGTTTTCTACCGTTTGTTTTTAAATCTTACTATACAATCCTATTAAGCATACATCTAGAAAACAAAATAAAGATGCGAGAATTTAAACTACACTATTACATCGCTTTAGGATAGGGGAATATAAACCAAAATGGGGGAAAAGTGTAAATGTCCTAAATTAAACTATTACATCCCTTGTACAATTACAATAATATGGAAAATGATAATGCAAAAATAATCAATGCGCGAAGAATGAAAAGGGGAAAGATGTAAAAACCCTAAAATATCTAAGTGTAAAAAGGAAATTTTTGTTATTTTTGTTTGGAAATAAAATTGAATTATAAACCTAATTCTAATAAAATTTTAATAAATAAAATACACTTAGAGGGATTAAATTAATTTAATCAAAATTAATAAAAATTAATTTAATTAAAAAACTTAAATTTAATATTTTTTGTGATTTTCTGATTTTCTGATTATAAAAAAAAGATTAAAGAAAGTTAAATAAATAAATTTTTCTAAAAAAAAGAAAGAGGAATGGGTCAGGCGCTGCAAAAGGAAATTGGGGTGTGCTTCAAATAAACCCCAGGCCCATTACCAGTTAGGGCCCAGAACTGCGCCCGGAAATCCAGTAGGGGAAACTTTGTAGGTTGCATCATGATCATGCTTACTATCAGCGTGAGATCTTGGAGTTTTGGAAATGGACGACTCAGATGAGGGCTGCATCAAACGCGCACTGGCCTGACATTCAATGGATCTGTGAAACAAAAGTTAGATAAAATAAAAACTTCTCCCTGCCTGGGTCGAATCCAGGATCTGGCAGGGATATGTCTTAAGGGAGCGCATGTTACCATTGGGCTAAGCTGTTCATTCGTTACATTAATCCAATCAAAACAAAATAATGTAAAACGCAAGTTAAATCCAGATCAGCAAACACACGCGCTTGTAGTGGGCCTCTATTGTTTAAACAAACCAATAAGAATGCTGCCATATGCCACGCAAACCCTTGGCCGAAGTCAATAGGATTTAGGGACGCCTGAGTCAAACTCTGGTCGTCTTCTCCGACAACATCAAAATACGAACCTGCAAAAAAGACAAGGTCAAGGCCCAAGGTTTAAGCTACCCCCCCTAAACCAAGGTTTGCCAATCCAATGGTGTCATCCGTTTCTCCTAAAAATGACTGTATGGAGAGGTACGAAGAACTCAACATGTTGTACCGTAACACTGGTGTTCTTGGATTCAGGCACCTAAACTCTCATGTAGAACGTTAGTTCTAACCCAGATGTCATAAATAACATAAATATATGCGTAATATGGATTTAAATTATATGATTAAGAGAATTTGAGATTCAAATTTTTACCAAACCGGAGGGATGATGTAATGTTGTTATAGGCGTGAAAGGGGTTGGTTATGAACTTGGTTCATGTCCTAGAAGCCTCAGGAATATGATTTGGCCACTTGTTTGGACTACAACTGCCTGGAAGTAAAGACACAAATTTTGCAACTTTGAGAATTTTTTTTAGAATTATGGAGTGTTTCTTTGGTGACTATGCGTGGTCCTTTTGGCTTGCTTTGGCTCAGTATTTATAGCGGGAGAGATGAGCAGATAAATAAGGTAAGGGATCAAGACTTGATGGCCCTAATAAAACCAAAATCAAACAACTTAAAAACCTTCCTTTTGCATGTTTTCTTACTCTTTTGAGTTTGTACGAACGTGGTCATATTGTGGCTGTGTGCATGAATTATTTGGGCTTCAATAGTTAGCCACAAATCCAAACATGCGCCTAAGCCCATTAGCTTCATTTTTGTTTTGATTTAATTTGTTTTAAATGAATAAAAATTCACATAAAATAAATAAAAATCATGAAAAATGAGGGAATGGTTTTAGGGGTCCTCTAACATGTCATGAAAATGTTTGAGTCTCAAAAATTAGGTCCATTGGTTCAAAGATTCAAAATTTCCCAATTTGAACTTCATGAATTTCTTCAAAATGTCCCAACTTGTGCAACTCATTACTTGTTCAACTTTCATGTTTTTGAGATGATCTTGGACTCTTTAGAAAGCTCAAGATGTCCTCTACAATCTCTATGTTGATCATTTTCTTTTGAATATATTATCTTAATGTAAGTTGCCATGACAAAAAGTGTCTTTTGTTGACTTTTGAAAATGACCTATAATGTATTAGCTCATATCTTTCAAATGAAGCATTTTTTGGACTTGAGCATAAAACTAAAGATGTACGGAATTGATGTTTCTTCAAAATGACCTTTGATTGGGGAAAACCTGATGAAGTATGTGAAAGTTATGCCTGGTCATAGTTCAATTGACTTCTCATAAGGAAACCCTAATTTGGCAATTTTGGACTTTTGATGATTTTAGAGCTTTCCTTGGGGAATCATGATCAACCCTTAATCAAATGGTGAATATAACTTCAAAATTTTGATGTTAACAAAAAATCTTGAAGTTTGAGACCACTTGAGACCTTTGCAAACCAAATTTCCTTGAGAAACTTCAAACCCTAGTTGTAGGCCTTTGGCTTAGGAGGAGCATCTTAACTAGTCAACCCTTGAGTGTCTTGAATATCTGAGAAGCCTTGAAAGAATGTCTTGAGAAGAAAAGGGGAGGGAAAATTTTAATGTACAACAGATGTCAAACCAATTGTCTTATCATTTGTCTTTTAGAGCTTTGAAGGTGTGTGTGAGGTTGGGTCTCTCGGTACATGCATGATTTCTATTGCATATTTTTATGCTTGAAATTTGTATATATTTCACATGTTATCATGTAGCTTGTGTTGTGGTTTTATTCCTTATCTCCAGGTTTTATTGTGCTTTGGTTGTTTTATCCAAAATTTGTCAAAGGCGGAGATTGTTAGATCCATGGTTTTAGGATTGGCAGCAATTTTGCTAAAACATGGTTCTTATCTAATGTTGAGCAAGATGTCATAACATCTTCATCATCTATTATGACAGGTTTTGCTATCATGTTTTTCAGACAGATGTTGAGCCAGATGTCGTGAAATCATAGCCTGTTGTACAACAAGTGCTGTTGTTATTTTTCCTTAATGATTTGATTAAAAAATATGAGATTTTGTTACTCATACAAGTGCATCTAATCAAGGATATTTTAGGAATAAGTGCAAATTTGATTTGATTTCATAAAAAGGATCTTTGATGCTTTTTAGGAAACTTTGGAGATTTGTTCATATTTTTATGTGAAGATCTTGCAGTTGATATAAAAAGTGAAGTTTGGATTTGATTTAAGAATCCAAGCCCATACTCAAGAGTCTATAAATAAGGACTTGCTAAACTTAAAATAGCAATCATTCATAAAAAGAAAATTGTGGGTGCAACATAAGGGTTTAGTGTTTAAGGAGTATTTTAAGTTCTTTGTGTTTTTGTTCTTTGTATGTCACCCATGTATCTTATGATACATTGAGGTAGACTAATTGTTCTCACTCATAAGCTTTTAAGCAAAGAGTTGAGTATTATTCTTAGTTGAAGCTTTTAAGAAAAACTAAGTATTGTATTGGAAGTGTAATCTTTTATTTGGTTCTTTTGGTCTAGCCACAATGTTTGTGACTGTGTGTATCATTGAGGTGATTGGAAGTGAGAGGGGATCTCATGTCTAGAAGTGTCTAGGTAGAAGTTTCACAAGGTAGTGATTAGGCAAGAAGTTGTAAACTAGTGTTGGTTTAAATTTGAACTAATATTATCATAGTTAATTTCCTTCATGGCTTGGTAGCCCCCAAAGTAGGTGACGTTGCACCGAAGTGGGTTAACAATTGATTGTGTTGTTTAATTTTCTGCAATTTATTTTCTTCATAATCTCCAATTTTAGCAAGTATTTTCAGTCAGCAAATGATGTCATAACATCTATCTTGATGTTGTGTTGGTGTTGAGATATTAGCCTTGACATCTATTTTAAAGTGCCAGAATTTCACTTATGAAGAGAAATAGATGACTCAGACTCTGAAGGATTAGAATTTGATCAAACTTGGAACCTTTGCATTTGATAACTCGACATATGATGATCTAGACACATAGTATAGTGGCTCTAGTATATACTCTATTTAAAGCATCTCAATCTTGTTAATATCCAAATTATGGAGTGAAATTCTTCTGGTACAAGCGACACATGAAGATACTGAAATTCCAACATCAGAACAATGTCAAGACATATGTTATAACATATGATGTGACATCTTGAACATAGTCATCAAGTTAAACACATACAAAAACGTAAAATGCAGAATGATAAATAACACAACAATATGTTAACCCAGTTTGGTGCAACATGACCTACTCTAGTGGCTACCAAGCCAGGAAGGAAGTCCTCTATCAATAATATTAGTTTAAAGCTAAGCTGACCCATTTACAATTCCTCACCTAATCCCTACCCAATACTACTTCCACCTAGGTCCTCCCTAGATATGAGAAATTGTCATCCCACTTCCAATTACCGCAGTGATACCTAACAGTCCCAATTCCAATGACTATAATGAGTATAACTCAACAAGAAGACCATACTTCCATTACAATACTTAGCCAAAATTCTTGACCAAGAATAATACTTAGAGTTTCCTAAAACCTTCCTCCAAGAACAATACTCACTCTTGCTTCATACCTTCGAGGAGAACAATAATTCTACCACATGTATCGAAAGATATAAGGGTGACAAACACCTACACAATACACAAAAGACTCTCAAAACCTAAGACTATTTTCTTCCCCTAATTTTACAATTGTTGAAAGATAAAATTTGACACTTTAGGTTTAGGTCTTCTCTTTAAATACACTTCTTCAATCCAAGGGCTTCGATACTCTGAGTCTAGAAGTTTCTTGATCTAAAAGTTGAGAGTTGTATCTGTTATGCAGCAAAATCTCCTTAAATATGGGAATAACCAATACAAAGTTTCCTAAATTTTCTTAAGGATCCAATTTAGTAACTAATGTACAACTGGAGATATAAAACCTTGTTCCAGATAAAATCTTCTTGATCCACGAAGTTATCTGAAACACATCTAACAGAAATATTCCAAAATCAAATCAAATCAGTCAAGATTCCAAACAGCAGTGCATGTTGTATTATAGAACCAGATCAAGATGTCATGATATCTTCCATCGACATCTGACTGAAAACACATAACAACAAAACTATTATGATAGTTGATAAAGATTTTGCAACATCTTATTCAACAACAACACATAACCATGCTCAGAAACATGCCTAGCCAAAATTTAGCCAACCATGAATACATGGAACTAACAATCTCCCCCTTTGGAAAATTTTGGCTAATACCACCAAAACCCAAAAACAAATACTGGAGAGAGGAATAAAACCATAAACACAAACTGCACAGAAATGTATCAGAGATACGACAATTACACAACACTAGCTACATGTTGATCATGTAAACTGTATACATGAGGAAGAAGATGGATATTACTCCCCTTCAAACACATAACCAATTCTTGACAGAGAGAGATAAATATCCCCCTCAAGAACACAACACATGTAGCAACTGCAACCACACATAACTCAGAGCATAAGACACAACAATGCTCATAACTCAGACCACAAGACACAACAGACAAGACGTTGCAACATCCTATAGGACATCCTGCAGAAACTACAACAATAGTAGCAGCAGTAGCAGAAACCAGACACTAGACACAAACTGATAACAAGATACAAACTGATAACCCTAAAGTGTTGCACAAAGCAAACAACACTTGACTAGACTCTATAACACCTTTTCTCCCCCTTTTAGACAAAACTTGACAAAAAAGTATAGTGAAAAGAACCTGACAAACTAAGAATCAATAGAAGCAAGAATTGATTCAAGAAAAACAAGGAAAGACTCAAAATAAATTGAATCAACAATCTAACCCTATGCTTGATACAAGACTAATTGTATCAAACTGACTCAAAAGAAAAATAATAAAAACTCACCCAAAGAGAATCAAGCTAAGGGTAAAAAGAAGAAAGGACTCAAAAAAAAAACAAGACTCTAAAAGACTGACTCGACAAAAATAGAAAACAAACATTTTTTTATAACAAATAGCATATAACAACTCGCCTACACACTCAATCTTGATCAACCATTGAGTTTGAATCATGTAAGATCACATTGTTCTTCTTGAGGGGCTTCACCTTAAGAGGTGTTTTCCCTATTCTGTATGTTTCATTAGATGTAATAACATTAGTTACAGTATTGAGCACTACTTTCAAAACCAGAACCCACTTCCTTCTTAATAAATAACATCAGAGTTTTTTTACACTAATTACTGTAGAAACACAGCTTGTGAGGATGTAAGTCCTTTAAATGGAAGGAAGGTTACTTAGGTTGTAACGAAACCTTTCTTGTAACAACACTTCCAATTAATGAAAGTTTTTATGGAGGAAGATAACCCTTAGTAACAGTGAAGCATTCACCATAGGAGAGATACAAGTTATTCTTCAGCTTTCTATTTTTCCAAGCTTTGACTCCTTGAAAAGTGTTACAACATTTGACATGACACTTACCATGCCATTTAACATGATTCTTTTGAAATTGAACACTCCACTAGGTAGAAGAATATAGTTGGCAGACCGTCCAAATAGTTACTCCAATAATTCTTCAGTAGTGCAATTTCAGAATTACACCTCATATTCTCAATGTAACTTGCACCTCAAGTTATGGTGAAAATACTAGTAGATCTTCTAAATTGTACCATGTATAAGAGTGTTAATATAAACCTGTATAAATATTACTAACACAAAGATGACATAGCCAATGAAGTTTTTTATGCACGCAGAATAAAATCCTTGTACCTTGATTGCAGTAGCATGTCACACTACAATGTCATGACATTCGGTTAGACATTTTACTCTTTTACTAACCAACCCAATATAGAAAACATCAATCTTCAAAAATATACCTAATCTTCCAGAAATACCAAGACTCAATTAATTCTAATCAGAGATCAGAATATCCTCCAATGATACAGTCTTCTTTAGACTTAGCAAAGAGGTTTTGACCCCAAGACTCACAATCATTAAATATTCCATCTTTGAAACATCAGATGATCATAGACTAAGCCAATTTCCAAATAATGAACTCCATATTAAGTGATTTCTTGAGAGCTTCCTTATATAGTACCTTCTGGCCCTTTAGAATCTACCACACACTAGAGTAACAAACTGATGTGATGATGTTCTAACATCTGGTGGAACATCAGTACCTTTCTCAATGAACACATCACTGATCTTGATCCTGAAGTTACTCATCACTAAAAGTATTTCCATCAATATAGTAACTCAGAAACATACCTTATTCTCATAAAAGGAGTAGATAAGACCTTTTGAAGATATCACCAATAATATAATTTTCGCTTGCAAAAGAAATACCCATAAGTTTCTATCCACCATGATACTCATCTTGTATTGAACAAATCAGATCCATAAAAGGTTCTTTGATCTTTTTTAATTGTTTTATATTTCACCTTCAAGTGTAACATCTCTACTTCTTCTTTCGTTGAAACTAAGTAAGAGAATAAACAATTAAATACTTATGAATTTCACAAATGGCAATAGTTCATATATCCTCAGAGGGACTTCACACATCTCATTAGAGACATAACATTCTTTTTTGATGACACAGTTGAGACAGTCGTTAAGTAAAACCAATTACCAAAAACATAGATAATCTATCCTGAATTATTTAGTTATCCAATGTCCTTAAACTTACTTTTAAGCATCATCCACAAAGTAACATTTGATCAGAATGAGACTTAAACAAACCATCGGGAACACTTTTACTACAATTAAGTGTCTAGAACAGTTAGTGTCAAGATACCAATCATCTTAGTTAGAGACCTAACAAAGGTATGAGAAAAGGCAATAATCACCTTCCCTGAGTATTAACCACTGCTTGGTTAAACAATATTGAACTTGGCCTTTGAGAAACTAACCGAAAATTGTTAAAATCAACTCAACACATAAGAGATTCTTCAGTGCAAGTAAATACCTTTTAGCATGAGTAAGTAGAAAGCCCAGCATAATGTTATGACATCCTTGACTCAACTTACCTTTTTTATAAAAACAACCTTTTATCACTTTTGAGTTTTCCCTTTTCTAATTAGCTTAGAATAAAAATTATCCTCCTTAAACTTCCAACCATCTTCTCTCTTGAAAAAACTCCTCCAACTGGATTATCCTTACAAAACTCGATCAAGACATCAAGCTCTAGGATCAAATAGAGTCACTTCACCTTGAAAAAACATAGATAGTGGACACTTATTCATTCTCTTAAGACATAAGATCAGAAATAAATCACCTTCAATTTCTTCAAAATTGAAAGCTCCCTTCATTCTAGATATAAATCATAGAAACAAACTTCCAGCTCAATATGAGATAGATCTTCAGTTTATAAATAATCATAAGAAGTCCATCTTTGAGTTAAACTAGATATAGAAAACCCATATAGTTGCTCTTGAGATAAGCAATGCATTTTACTTCACAAATATCCAAGATCTCCACATCCATATGAATGCTTTGACATTGATCTATACACCTTCCAACCTTTCTTTTAGCATCACAGACCTATTGAAGTCAACACAGGTGTTATGACATGACATCACGTTATACTATCAAATCTCTTCAACTCCTAATTAGATTTTCTTCCAAGGAACATAAAAGAAGTAAGAAACCAATCATCAGAAAACAGAAACAAATTTCTACAGAGTTGGAAACAAAATCCATGCTCTTGTATTTCTTCAATAGTTATAACTTCTATGTCAAATATCTTGAATCGATACAGGAGTATCTTATTTTTTATTAGTCTTTCGTCTGAAAAACAAACACTAAGATTCCTTTATGAATAGACTTGATAATTTCCAAGTATCTTTGGCCACCAGTGATTGAGTCTGAAAAAGAAACTTGTCAATTCCATTGATTATGAAATCAACACATTCAAAGTTAAAAAGAGACAACTCATGCTCTACTCTTCAATCTCTTCAGAACCATGAATCTTCTATATTGATAATTCTTCAAAATCTACTGTCCATTGATAACCAGAACACAATCATTCTAGTCTTCCATAAGGAATAGTAGTACCATAAAAATTACTCCCTGATGCTCACCCAATGGCAAGGGTGCCTACTCTAATACTAGTCGAAATTCTTTTGGTATAAGCGACACATGGAGATACTGAAATTCCAACATCAGAACAATGTCAAGACAAATGTTATAACATCAGATATGATATCCTGGACATATTTATCAAGTTAAACACATACAAAAACATAAACTGTAGAATGATAAATAACACAATGATATGTTAACCAAGTTTGGTGCAACATCACCTACTCTAAGGGCTTCCAAGCTAGGAAGAAAGTCCACTATCAGTAGCATTAGTTAAAAGCTAAACTCCCCCATTTCCAACTTCATGCCTAATCCCTACCTAATTCTACTTCTACCTAGTTCATCCCTAGATATGAGAAATTTCCATCCCACTTCCAATCACCACATTGATATCTAACAGTCCCAATTCCAGTGACTGTAATAAGTATAACTCAACAAGAATACCATACTTCCATTATAATACTTAGCCAAAATTCTTGACCAAGAACAATACTTAGAGTTGCTTAAAAGCTTCCTTTAAAAACAATACTCACTCTTTCTTCATAACTCCGAGGAGAACAACAAGTCTACCACATGTATCGAAAGATACAAGGGTGACAAGCACCTACATAATACACAAGAGACTCTCAAAACCTAAGACTATTTTCTTCCCATAATTTTACAGATGTTGAAAGATAAAAGTTGGCACTTTAGGTTTAGGTCTTCTATTTAAATACACTTCTTAAATCCATGGGCTTCGATGTTCTGATTCTAGAAGTTTCTTGATCCACAAATTGAGTTGTATCTGTTATGCAACAAAATCTCCTTAAATAGTGGAACAACAAATACAAAGTTTCCTAAATTGTCTCAAGGGTCCAATTTAGTAACTAATGTACAGTTGGATATATAAAACCTTGTTCCAAATAAAATCTTCTTGACTTGCAAAATTAACTGAAACATATCCAATAGAAATATTCCAAAATCAAATCAAATATGTCAAGATTCAAAATAGTAGTGCTTTCTGTATTGCAGAACCAAATCAAAATGTCTTGACATCTGCCTTCGACATATGAATGAAAACACATAACAATAAAACTATTATGACAGCTGATAAAGATGTTGCAACATCTTATTCAACAACAACACAAAACCATGTTCAGAAACTCTCCTAGACAAAACTTATCCAACCATGAAAACATGGAACTAACATAGAGAAAATAAACTAGGGGTTTCTAGAGCAAGGCTCAATGTTGTTTGACACGAGTTATTTAGTCTGCTCCAACATCCTCTTGGTCTCTAATTTAGAAAGACTCCATTGGACAATGTTATTACTCAAAAGATGAAGATCTTAATAGTACCTACTTTCAATGAACTTATCTTGGAAACCTCTTCTCAGTAAAGACACTTGTGTAAGTTATCTTCAAACGTTTATTTTTTCACCTCTATATAAGGAGCTGAATATTCAAAGGAAAATAAAAAAAAATATTACAACAAAGAACAATAAATGATTTGATCATCTGGCTTTCGTACATAGTTTTTCTATTGAACATAGTCTTGAGATTTCTTACACTTGTATATCTTAGAAAGCTCAAGTTACAAGGTATTCTTTTGTGTTGTATTCTTTGTCTACCTCTGATTGCATATCAAGGGCATCTTATTGTAAATCCTAAACATTTTGTTTAAAATTTGTTAAGTCTCAGATAGTGTGTTTGAGCAAGGAAGTCTCTAGCTATGCTCCTTGAGCAAGGAAGTCTCGAGCTATGTTGCTTGAGCAAGTAAGTCCTTTACTTGTGTGTTTAGGCAAGGTAGTCTCATTTAGGATTAATTGAGAAAGGAAGTCTTGGACTGGTGTGTCTAAGCAGGTTGTAATAAAGTTAGATTATTGTGGGAAATATCTAGTGGGACAAAGGAACTAGACTACTTTCAATTGTAAAGGAACCAAGATACTTCTTGTGGGTACATTTACTTATTGCTTCTTGCTTTTAATCATTCTGGTGCTATCTAATCTTGTTCAGAATCTAAACTTGTTCAGATTCAGAAGCTATTGTTCAAAGAAGCAAAATTTTCCCTAATACAAAATTCAACCCCCATTCTTATGTATTTTTCTCACCTTCAATTGGCATCAGAGCACGATTTATGGTTAAGACTTAAGAGTGGTAAATCAAAATATCTTTAGAAAAATATACTAGATGCTTGGCACTCTTGATACTAGTGGTCTTGATACTTCTCTGGGTAGAGGCATTCCTTATGATTATAGCATATCTGAAAAGAACCACTATTTATCTAAACACCTACGTTTAGTGGTGATTCCACTCACTTTGAATGGTGGAAGAGTAAAATGTACACATACATTATTGGGCTTGATGATGAGCTATGGGATATCCTTGAGGATGGTATTTATATTAAGGTGAATGAAGTGGGAATGATTGTTGATAGAAAAGTTCTCACACTAGCTCAAAAGAAAGTGTACATAAAACACCATAGAGTAAGAGGTACTCTTGTTGGTGCACTACCACACTCTGAGTACATAAAAATCATAGATAAGTCTATTGTCAAGACTATCTTGAGTCATTATGTGCTACCTATGAAGGTAACCAAAAGGTGAAATAAGCTAAGGCCAAACTTCTGGTTCACCAGTATGAACTCTTAAAAATGAAGGCTAATAAAGACATTGAAACCATGCTCTCTAGGTTTCAAGTTCTTGTATTAAGTCTTCAGGTACTGCTGCTGATCATGTCAAGAAGATTCTAAGGAGTCTTCTTGTGAGATTCAGACCCAAAATTACAACTATTCAGAAAGTTAAAGACTTGAATACTGTGATCGCACCTTCTTATTAGAGATGTTTTATATTGTAATTCTAGCAAAAAGATACAAGATGTCAAACCATATGTTACAATACTGATATCAGATCAGTCACAATAATAATAACAATTATGCAAGTAAAATAAATTTCTTGAAGTAAATAACACAAGCAATTATTAACCCAGTTCGGTGCAACGTCTCCTACATCTAAGGGCTTCTAAGCCAGGGAGGAAATCCACTATTATAGTATTAATTTAAAGCTTTAAACAACCCCCGATTTACAAACTTCTCACCTACTCACTACCTGTGTTATCTATATAAGACACTCCTAGATATGAGACCCCTCTCACTTTTATTCAGTCACAAACCAGTGATAAACTAACAAGGATAAACAAAAGTAGAAGAATACTATTCAAAGACAAACAATCAGCTCTACTTAAAAGTTTATGACTGATTAACAAAGATAACTTGACACACAATCCACTCTTGCTTAAAAGCTTATGAGTGATTCATAAATAATAACTCAAACTCAGTCCAACTCTAATATAAAAGTGATAAGAGAGTGGATCACAATTGTGATATGGTGGCAGAACCGACTGTTAATAGTAGTTTGCGTTTTTTGTTTGCAAAATGTCGCGGTAAGCAAAAGTCGCCACCGACTTTTATTTTATCCAATCAGGAAAATGAAAAAGAACAGAAAAAACCTTTTTCGAGATGTTTCTGAGTACAGGGGGTAGATTATAGAAAGGGAAGGTGTTAACACCCTTTCTATCCGTGGTTTTTCATGGGCTCTTAAGTACTTGCTCATTTTGAAATTGCTTGTGTGTGCTTGTTTTGAAAAGTTTTGTTTTACTTCATTTTAACCCTTGTTTCTGTCCTCAAGAGTGTTAGGAAGTTGTTTTTTGAAAACTTTGTTTGAAAAGTGTTTGGTATGAAAAAGTTTATTTGTTTGAATAAGTACCTAAGAACTAATCTACCTACTCGAAAAAGATTGTTCGTTTTCCTTTAGACAACGTTATCCTATTATTAAGGAATAGGTAGCACCATCGTTGGATTTTAAAAGGGATGTTCGAAGGGACGAAATGGTCACTGAAGGCAACAAGTAAGGATACCTTAGCATTTCGAAGGGACTATCATCATAAGATTAATTCGTAGGCAACTCGAGGGACAAGTAGGGACTATGATCTTTATAAAGACTTTGAATTGCGGGTCATGGCTAAGGTATCCCTACGTTCAAGGGACACAACCATTATTTCCGAGGCAACCAAGTGAGGCAAACCCTAGGAGTGAGTATGTGCATGTGTATGATTTCAGTTATTTAATCTTTGCACAATTAAGGTGATCTACTGTTTTATATTTCAATTAGTCTTTCCATACAATCCTATTAACATACATCTAAGCAGTTTATAGTTTGCAAAAATTAAAAGTGCAGAAAGTTTTAAAGTCCTAGCTATTACAGGGCTTTCGCAAATACATAATTATCTTGACTGTAAATAAAAATGTGGAAGTTTAAAACCCAAATTAGATCTATTACAACCCAAAGCAGATACAATAATAGAAAAAGAATTAAAATGCACGCTGCGAATTAAATGCGAGAATTAAAGAACCCTAAAAATTTAATTGAAAAATATTTAGGTTATTATTATTCTTTGAGAAAAAATTAATTAGGTTATGTACAAATTAAAACCCTAATTCTAATTGATTTAAATTATAAAAAAATAATCAAATTGCCCTAAATAATTAAGCTAATTAATTAATTAAGGAAACAAAATATTTTTTTTGAAAAAACAGATTTTTTTTTAGGTTTTTGTGATTTTTTTTATATAAAAAAAGAAAATAATTTTTGTGTTATTTTGCGAAAGGAAAATAAGAAAATAATAAAAATAAGAATTAAAAATAAAAGAATTAGAGATGGGCCTGTATTAAAGCTGAAAAGGGGGATGTATGTATGAATTTGTTAGGCCATTAGTTGCTGAGCCCAATCAATGCATGAGATTCAGTGTTGGTACTTCCTGATGGTCTACCATGCTCCTTGCTTGCTTGAGCGCTAGATCTGGAATGTGAACGATCCATTGGCTGGATTATAGTAGCGCATGGTAGGCATTTGGAAGCATTGTGCACAAGATCTGCAATCAAATATTGTGAAAATAGAAAAATACTGGGACCTGGAATCGAACCCAGGTCCTCCCACTCAACATACGCGTGCTTAACCAACTGGGCTGTAATGCTTCGTTGTTATAATATTGAAGCAACAATAATATAATAAAATATGGGTCAATGTGGTAAATAAATGCACGAAATTTGAATTGCCCAACGGTGTTCAGCAACGCTATCATCTTCTTCACATATCTATTGTCTTAGGTATAACACTTTTACCTACGGACAACCTCCATAGCTACAGACCTGCAACCTTCAAAAATCCACAAAAAGCATGATAAATCAATTCTAGCTACGCCAATCAACTCATTTTGACCTCACGAGTATGATGGCATCCTTCTCTGACCTTAATTTTACCAGTACAATAAAGCCCTAAAACGTAGGACAAAACCCTAATAATGGCAACTTATCGTTTATGCGTCAAAACTAACAATTTTAAGTATACATAAAGTTTCCAGGCAGTCATGTGAACACAAATATGTAATCAAAACATGTTAACAATGCAAGAATGAATAGATACGATCTTGGAAAAAGTGACAAACCGTGAGAGCAATATGTGACGATTCCTGGAGCTTTGAAGTGTAAATGGTCCTGTTAGCTTCAAGAGATATACAAGAAGGGGTTTGTGGCTTTGAATGGCTTTGAATCGTCCTCTAGATTAGAAATCAGATCCACACTTTTTGTCAAAATTTTCAGTTTGGTTTTTCTGCTTGCACGAATTCAATCCTTGTCTTTATGCATTGTTCTTGTTCAACATATACATTAGAACAAATTAGGTTAACAAAAACGAGTTAAATATTTGTTAATCATGGCAATTGAATTTGATTTTGTTCCTATATTATATGTTTCTAAAACAAGCATAATCATGCCAATTTCACTTCAATTTTCCTTGATCTGATTTGATATGATTTGCCAGCCTAATTGGATTTGATTCCTACAAAAAATCAGATCAAAAATCAATCTTTTGTATTTTTTGCTATTTATTTGATTTAATTTGAATTTTAAATGATAAAAAAACAAAACAAAATAAATAATGAAGCAAATAAAGTGTAGATGCTGATTTGGGTCGTGGACCATGTCACAAGCAAGATGCAATCATGAAATGCTGGGGCCATTTGACAAAAAATGTATTTTTGAGCATATTTGACTTTTGGCAATTTTGCAAAAATGGTCAACTTTAGCAAGGCATATCTCCTCCAATTTTAACCCTAGAGATGTGTTCTTGGACTTTTTAGAAAGATTAGGATGTCCCCTAAACAACCCTTTTGGTTTAATCTCAATTGGGTCTTTCATGTTCATGTAATAAGCTTTGACCCAAAAGGTGTTTTTGTTGACTTTTCAAAAGGACCTATAATGTAGAAATTCATATCTTTTGATGAGTGCATATTTTGAACTTGTGGGCTGAAGATGAATTTTAGGGAATTACATCCTCTTCAAAAGTATCCTTGGATGGGAAATTTCTGATAAAGTATGAAGAAGTTATGCTTGGTCAAAGTTTGGGTTGACTTTTCCTCAAAAACCCTAATTTAGCAACTTTTGGGTTTTGATGAACTTGGGACATTCCTTGAGGAATCATGATCAACCCTTGATAAAATGATGGATATCACTTCAAAATGTTGATGTTGACCAAAAATCTTGAAGTTTGACTGTATGTGGGCCACAGTTGACTTTTGACCTAGTATAGTTGATTTTCAGGTATCTGAGCAGTTGATTGAGCAAACTTCTTGTGCAAGGAATGAAACTTGACATTGATGATCTTGAGAACATATTAGGACCATGTAAAGAATTTTGGACCTTTAGAGGTCCCACACCTTGATGAAAATGGAAACCCTAATTTGAGGTGCATTGCCTTAGGAGAGAGTTTGTCTGGTCAACTCTTGGGCATCCTTGAGCAAGTTAGGGACCTCAATGGGCATGTGTGGAGTAAAATGAGAGGGAAAATTTTAGGTTACAACAGCTTCCCCTATTCAATCTTCTTAAAACTGAGGATGTAGATTGGCTGTCTGCCTTTCGTAGTCTGAAGGTGGAAGATGATTGAACACTAAGTGCCCAGAAATTTGCACTCGTCTGAGATGGTGCTAGAATGTCTAGGTAGTATCGGGAATGGGCTTACAGATGCCATTTGGAGGAGACGACAAAAGGTTACTGGAGATGGGCTTAAAGATGCCATCCAAGATGATGACGGAGAATCGTCGGAGATGGGCTAAAAGATGCCATCCAGAATAATGTTGATTTTGTGAGATATTCCTTCGATGAGAATTCTTGTTCCTGTCATTGAGGAGGAATCTGCTGAGGAATGTTGGTCTCCGTCTTGGGAGAAATAGAATTTTAGGAGCTTCAGTTGTCTGTTACTCTACTAGGGAATCATCTCTTAGTCGAGGAGGTGAAAGTGAACTTCTATATGGTCGTGCTCCAAGCTTTACAGTGACTTGCTGAGGATAATAAGATTAACTGCTATCTGGTCGTGCTTCGGGTTTCACAGTGACTTATTGGGAAGATGAGATTAGACTTGCTATATGATCGTTCTCCAGGCTTTGCAATTTCTCAATTCTTATCTGGTTGTGCTCCGGGCTTTAGAAGGAATTAAGTGGTTATCAGGTCGCATCCGGGTTTCAACTTGAATTTAAGGCATACTAATATCCGGTCGATTTCTGGGATTCATAGTAATTGGCCGAGTAAATTACTATTTGGTTGAATTCCAAGCTTCACAGTACCTCATACTGTTATCTGGTTGTGCTCTAGGTTTCACAATGTCTCTTTCCTTTATCTAGTCGTGCTCCGGTCTTCACAGCGTCATATACCGTTATCTGGTCGTGCTCCAGGCTTCACGGTGTCTTATACCACTATCTGGTTGATTCCAGGATTCGTAGTATTTTGGAGAAATTAAGATATTATCCGGTCGATTTCTGGGCTTCACAACTTGAATATGAGATATACCACTATCTGGTCGTTTCCAGGCTTCATAGTATCTTGTACTGTTATTCGGTCGATTTCCAGGCTTCACAGTATGATGGGGAAATTAGGCTATTATCCGATCGATTTCCGGGCTTCATAGCTTGAATTTGAGATATACTACTATCTGGTCGATTCCAGGCTTCGTAGTATCAAGATATTATCCGGTCGATTTCCGGGCTTCATAGCTTGAACTGGAATAGCAATCTTAGTATCAATTTGACTGATCCAGGGAAAACTTGTGATAACTTCAACTAGGAGAGAAATCTTATTATCGATTTGACTGATCCCGGGAGAGGTCTTGAATTAATTTTGACTGGCATAAAAATCAGGGGAATCTTAGCAGCGATTCAGCTGACCCAGACGAAAGTCTTAAAACGTCTTCAACTAGAATAGAAACCTTAGTGTCGGTTTGACTGAACCAGAAAAAATGTTGGAATATCTTCAACTGGAATAGAAACCTTGGTGTTGGTTTGACTGAACCAGACAGAAATCGTGAGAACTTGATTGCATCCTTCCTTGAAAGGTAAAGAGTTAGTCGTATGCAATGTCATGATGTATGAATATGCAATGTGTGATATGGTGGGAGAACTGACTTGATGTTTTGCGTTTCGGTCGCACTTGTGCGGATAGCAAGAGTCGCCACCGACTTTTCTTTTATCCAAAAGGAAAGGTAAAAAAGCATAGGAAAGACCTTTCGAGATTATTTCTCGGGTTCGGGGGGTAGATTGTGAAATGGGAAGGTATTAGCACCCTTTGCATCCATGATTTTCCATGGGCTCTTAGTTACTCGTTTAGATCACTTGTTTTTATTTGACAGTGTGCTTGTGGTGTGGGTTTTGAAAGTGTTTTGAAAAATCTCTTTGTAATGATTCTCGTTTCTATTAGAACGCATACAAAGTTTTGTTTCGAAAGATGGTTCAAAGATGTGTTTGTGGATTGTGTTTTGGAAAGTGTTTTGAAAAGATGTTTCACAATGGTTCTCGTCTCTATAAGAACGTATACAAAATGTTTTATCTTTTTGAAAATGTTTTAGAAATGGAAGTGTTGATGTATAAAAATGTTTTTGTCGTGAGCAAGCGAGCAACTAGGAGCGAACCTACCTATTCGAAAGGTCTCAAGGTTCTTTTCTTCCTCCTTTTAATGTTGCTATCTTACCATTGATTTGGTAAGAAGCCCCATCGTTGGATGTAAAGGGACAGGCGCAGGTCAATTTTACAGTCATCGAAAGCAACCTATGTGATGATTTAGCAAATTTTGAAGGGGACGAGATCGTTTTATCAGAGGCAACGTCGAGGGTCATCAAGGGACTACGATCTTTATTATCGAAGGGTCATTGCTAAAACGTTCCATACTCGAGGGACATGACTGTATTTCTGAGGCAACGAGCGAGGTTACCCTAGGGGTGCGCGTGTGAAGAAGTGTGTTTGATTCAAGTTAATTTGATCTTTGAAATTAGGTTAACTAGCGATTGATTTTTTTGATCTAGCCATACACGCCTAATTACTATACAGTAATAAGTAAAACAATAAAAATGCGGAAATTGAAATTTTACACTATTACAGAGCTTCGTGAATGGGGGTACAAATTAATAAATGGGGGTAACAGTAAGAAATAAATATTTAAATCACACAATACAAGTCCAAACCGTTAAATAATTATTTAGGTTAAAACTCTTTTCATTTGATAAAATCAATTAAGGACTAAATTAATAATGTCAAACAAAAATTATTTTAAAGTTAATAACTATTTAAAACAAATATTAATATATTTACATTTTTTTAAATATATGCTGAAGAAATAAAAATCAAATAATGAAAAAAGAAAATATTAACAAACAAAAAATATAAAGAAGAAAGTAGAAATGGGCCTGTAACATAAGTAAAAAAGGGGGTGCAAAAAATAGTAAGCCCAAATGCTTCTGGCTAATCCAGTACAACAACTCCTTGGAGGTGTACCAAAGCCATGCGTCTAAGACACGTTGAGAGGGTGTGATAACTGATCAAGGGGATAGATGATGAGGGCGCCTCGTACTATCATGGGGTGGCAAGCAGGGAAACACTCTGGACAGCTAAAGAGGTGGTGACAAATGTCACCACCAGATTGGACAAAGGCGTTGTTGTTAATCAAAACAAAACACTTACTCATGAAGCCAAGCTTCATAACTCCACTTTATTTATCTCTCTCCAACGCTCTGTCCTCTCTCTTCTCCCTTGCTATGGGCCTTCACCGGAGAAGACCCTTTGTCCGCGTCGGAAATCGCCTCACAGAGGTGACAGCGGCGGTGTGGAAAAAGAAAACCCTAGTTTCTGTTTAATGAAAACGGCGAATCTAGTGATGCATGCTGTTGTACCCCAAAATTTGCCCTCCCATATTCTCCAAGAAATAGCCAAGTCACAAAACTCCCCCAGGGTTGCACAGTGCAAAGGTCTCCTATACAGTCAAAACTAGGGTTTGTGTTATGATCAAGAGAATGAAGTTTTCAAAGGCCCAATCAAGTCTCACATGCCTACAAATATGGTCAAGCATCCTCACATCAAGTTTCAAGGCATTCAGCTCAAAATTGCACAGTCAAAACCCTAAATTGCACTACAGTCAACTGTAGGGGAAAAATGGTCATTTGACAGTCAAAAGTTCAAATTTTTGATCAACATATCATTTTGAAGCCACAAACATCATTTGATCAATGCTTGATCATGATTCTCAAAATTTGGCTCAGAAAATCATCAAGATGAAAAAGTTTCCTTATTTGGACAGTTGAAAAAGTCAACTGAAATTGACCAAGGCATAACTTTCACATGGATTATCAGAAAAATTCCATCCAAAGCTCATTTTGAAGAGAAAGACATTTCCTACAACTCATCTTCATACTTAAAGTCCAAGAAATGCTCTCACAAAAAGTTATCAATTTCAACATTATAGGTCATTTTCAAAAGTCAACAAAAAGGGACTTTAATTCAAAGGCCATAACTTGATATTGGTAAATCAAAATGACATGGGACCAAAGGCATTGGTTAGAGGACTCAAAGACCTTTCCAAAATGTCCAAGAACATGAGAAAAGCTTAAAAATTGAGCAAGTTATGCCTTGTGGAAGTTGGGAAATTTTTGGATATTTTGAAAAGTCAACTTTGATCCAAATGACCTAAAAATGCTAATGGGCCCATTTTTCTTCCATGATTCATCATTCCAAGCATGTGCACGACCACTTGGCCCAAAGGGAAGTATTTTCTCATTTTTTAATTATTTATTTGAATTATTATTCATATTAATTCATTTAAATCATTTAAATATGTGGAAAATATATAACTTGACCTAATAAATCTTTTCATGCATATTTTGCCTTCAATATTTCGTGCATAGGTCAATAGGGAAAGATTTGGTTTGATTTGAGCATAATTGATACAAGAGCACATGGAAAAGATTGAAAACATAATGGTGAAAAATCAAATATTGAAAACCATGATTGCAAGAGATTTTTATCAATTTTCTTAACCTAATTGATTCACTACAAATGCTTGAACACAACCCTAATGCCCATACACAGAAAGCTGCGCAAGAAAGGCCACTACAAACTTGAAATTTTCTCCATAAAACTTAATTCTGAAAACATTGTTACAAGACGATTCAAGCCCTAATTTTCATTCCAATAGCTTCCTGAAGCTTCACTGATCATATTCCAACCCAGAACATTCATCAAAAGGCAAGGAATTGGTAACGAGAACTTCAACTGTATCAAACAAACTCCACAATCGTACATCATGATTTAAGCATTATTTGTGAAATTTATTTATGGATTCATGTTCATTATAATGTTTTGATGCTAACCAACATAATTAATTGCGTTTTTGTGCCGTATATGCGATTGTACCATGTCTGAGTTTTAGGGTTTACAGAGCTTGAAATTGGGGTTTCTCAAATAGGGCAAAATTGGAGGCTGAGACATAGACCATGAGAACGAGCATGATTGGACGAAGAGATTAACATACTCGCGCCTAATTTATGTTTAGAGATGGCTTAATCGCTATTTCCTGGAAACCGGCCTAAGAGGACGCGCGCAAAACCGTTGCCTAATATAATTGTTTTTTTCAGGAAAATAAACATAACGAAGAAGACGACTTCGTGGCGCACGATGGTTGGCTATTTTGAATATCGCGCGCGTTTTCCCACTAATGCGTAGTTTAACGTTATGTTATTGGTTATTTATTTATTTAACAAAAAGGTTCAGTGGCTCAGTTGGCAAGCATTGATTGTATTGACATCCAAGACCTGGGTTCGAACCCCAGGTCTGTATAGTTTCCCATATTATTTTGCCATATATGTTCACATGCAGGTTTAACACTGAAGCGTACCGTACACCCACCGAATCCAACGTCCACGTGCCTAAGAGAATTAATCAGAGAGCCATGATCAGAGGTGTACCATAAGCCCTAGTCAAAAGTCCCATACGTGGCCTGGAAAAGTCAACAGATTTCAAGCTTATTGGGCCAGTTTCTTGGATCATACCTCCTAATTTGGGACTGAACCCCCCCTGGTTTGCAATTTTCCATATTTTCTTCATATTTTATTTTTAATTATTGTTTTATTTTCTTTATTGTTTTAACTTAATTATTTTTTTTACAAAATACAAAAACATCATAAAAAACTCAGAAAAAGATAAAAAAATATGATGAATATTTATTTTAATTATTTTCATAAACAAATTGCATGTAAATTAATTTAGTATAGATTAGGGTTTAATTTTAATACTTTTCATAAAAAATCTAAAAAAGAAGTAGAATTAAGTTTAATTAATATTTTTATCCCTTTTTTAATTTTTTTTCTTTCTCATAACAATATTTATTTATTTTATTTATTTTTATAGTCAAAATTGTACATAAATAACTTAGGTTAAATTAGGTTAAAAACTTCAACATTTTTCTTAATAAATTTAAAAATAAATAGAATTAGGATTAGTAGTTAATTTTAATTAAGTCTATTTTTCTATTAAATTCTAAATACACAAACATACCAAAAAACAAAAACAATTTCTTTCTTAATTAATTCATGTAATTTAATATTTTGCAAAAGGGTCCAACGCCCTCCTTTCGACTTAGTGGTTTACTTTCGCGCATTTATTTTATTTCGCTTAAATAATCATGTATCTCTCCCAAAGCTTTGTAACATTTACTCTTCGCACTTTTTAATTCTTTATTTGCTTTATTTATTTTCTGTCAAATCGGGTCCGGTTTAATTTTGGCGATGTGGACCCGCGCCATTTGTAATAGCTTTAGATTTACTTTTCCGCACTCTTTTAACTGTTAAACAAAGCATGCAAGAATGAATGGCCATAATAGAATCAAGCGTAGATCACTTTAACATGACAAGACAAATATCAATGAAAACGACACACGAATCGCACACACCACCCCTAGGGTACGCCTCACTGTTGCCTTGCCTCGAAAGGTGATCGTCGAGTAGAGGATGTCTTAGTAAGTCCTCATGATCCGGGAACCTGGCATGAGGGTAGCTTCTAAGGTGTCTTCCCATTGCTCTGGTGATCACCATGTCCCGAACCTCGAATTGACCCAAACACCTCCAATGGTGGTGCTACCTACCTCTCAATGGTGGGATGGCACTACTTTAAAGGACATTTACACAGACGAATTCCTTAGGGTAGGTAGGTTCTCGTAGATACTTGCTCTCTTAAAAAAAAAACACAAACAAAAATCTTTTCACACCGACACTTTTCAAAAGCTCTCAAAGCAATTTTTCAAACACTCTGACACAAGAGTCGAACTGAAATTTTCAAAGAAACTTTTTAAAACCCACATTGAAAAGCAAACAAACCATTTTGAAAACACAAATGAGCAAGTATCTAAGAGCCCATGGATAACCATGGATAGAAAGGGTGCTAACACCTTCCCTTTCTATAATCTACCTCCCGAACCGAGAGCAATCTCTATAAGGAATTTTTCTGTGCTTTTGTCCTTTCCATTTGGAGAAAATAAAAGACGGTGGCGACTCTTGCTTCCGCGACATTTCGCGAACCAGCGTTAAACAGTCAGTTCCAGATCCACCGATCACAGAACTGGCGACTCTGCTGGGGATATCTTTTTAAAGTGAGGTGTACCTTAGGGATAGTTCATAACTGTGTTTTCAATTGTATTGACTTGCTTGCTTTAAATTGTGGGACTGTCTTGGGAGTTCTATAGATCCTAACCCGGATCTGGGGGATACCTTCTTAGAAAGTAGCAACAAGACTGTGAGGGAACTGTGCGGGGTATACCGACATGGTTGAAACAGTCTGCTACGTTGATGTGGCACTTTGGTGTGTACCGGTAACCCTTGAGTTCAGTCAAGGAGAGTACGGGGCCTCCGCGTGGTGTCGTGAAGTTTCAACAGACCTTAGGAACCTTAATTGAACTATCTTGGCCTCTTTAGGGTAGTGAGATAACTGACTTTGGTGCAGTCTGAGGTTGGTTGATACTCGATACTACACTCAATTGAGGGTTGCTTTCCTGGAATATTTCGGTCGCCAGTTCAGTGGCTAAATCGAAACGATGAACAATGAAAGCAGTCCAGTGATATTGGGACCCTTAGAACCCGGTTACTTCTAATAGGACAGGTTGAGCCCACCAACTTCAAGAGGGTAGTACCCCAAACCTCATGCTGGCCTAAACTCTAAGGGTTTCTCTTGTGTGACTTGTGTGCCCTCGTACTTGACTATTTGCATGCTTGTTGTCTGACACTTGAACTACTTGCAGGTTTTGTTCATAGTCCTTAATCGGGACCCATAACAGGGTGTACTAAGTTTCTTGCAGGGTTTGTTTTGGTCCTTAACTGGGACTCATGACAGGTTTTACTTGAGCTTCTTGCAGGTTTTGGTTTGCAGTCCTTAATAAGGGCTCATAACAGGGTTTATCCATATCACCCCATGCATCATGACATCATACCATTGCATACATCCTAACCCATTTCAAGGATCTCAAGGGCTTGTGATGCAGGTCATGATGAACCAACTGTCCAGCAAGGGGCAAAGGGGATTTATTTTCCTCTAGACAAGGTTGTCAGGGGCTATGACCCACTGGATATGGTGAGCCTTTGACCCTTGAAGAAGAATTCTCAATAACATGGGTTTCCTTCAATCAGGCTACCGGACCCAAATTCTAACAAATTTTCTTGTTTATCCCGCGAGGTCCTTGAAAACATTGCATATACATACATGCATATCATTGTATTACAGGTACCCTTTTGCAGGTCACTTACCTTTCTCGCTGTTTATTTCAGCAATGGCTTCCCAACAAGATAACCAGGACTTTCTTGCTCAAAAGACTCGGTTCGGGGAAATCCTCCTGAATCTATCCAAGGGGCAGGAGGAGCTAAGGACACTTCTCATGGAGACTTTGGTCAGGAACAGTGCTGAGGATGAAAGGCTGAAACACCTGCAAGCTGAGGTGGATGCATTGAAAGTCCAGATGCTGGGACAGGTGACTGCCATTCAAGGTCTAGCTCAAAGACAAGATGAGCTCCGGTTTCTCGTCAACCAACTGCTTCAGGGTAACCAACTGGGGCAAAAGTCTAAGGGTAAAAAGCCAGTCATCGTTCAACCATCTTTGAGACAAAGAGGCGAGGAGAAAGCTCCTCATATGGCTCCAGTATCACCAATTCAGTATCAACCTCACCAGCTTCAGCCAGACAAGCCCAAAAGGCAATTCACCAAGCTCAGCGTGTCGCTGCCTCAAGCCTTACAACAACTGCTGAGGTTGAACTTGGTAACTCTAAAGGATCCTCCTAAGAATCCCAACAGGACACTCTCAAGATATGACCCCAACGCTCACTGCGCTTATCATTCTGACAGTCCGGGGCATGCCACAGAGGACTGTTGGACTCTGAAAAATAAAATCCAGGACCTGATTGAGGAAGGAGCTGTGGAATTCACCCAAGATGGCCAGGCTGAGTTCTTCTACTACCCCTGCAAGACTCACCATTTGGAGTGACAAATCCTGAGACTGGAAAACCTTTGTTCATTAGAATGTTCAAGTTGCAATTGTCTTTTGTTCAAACATTTATTCATGTTAAACATTGTTATCACATTAATGCATCGCTTATGTCTATTTTGAAACAATATATTCGTATTCACTATATGCAAATTATTTTCATATTTTTTCTGATGTTAACTCTCGATTAATAATTCTAAGCCTCTTGAGGGAGGATGACGAAAACGATACCGCGATCATTACAGTATGCTTTTGACCAGACCTGGCTGATGAGGTACAGGCATTGTTTCAAATCCTAAACACTGGAGTTATAAGGAAGATAATCCCTCGTCAACCCCTCTGAGCCAAAGAAGTAGGAGTTTATCTTTTCGAAATTTAAAACCCTTAATCATAACCTGGGGCAGGGTAGTCTCTCAGTTGATCCAAGTGCATAACGAATGGCACCAAAGAAGTCCTTACAAAACAAAAGACAATGATGGTTCCGAACGATCATAAAGATAGGCAGTCATTACTTCTCAAAATAAACGCCCATTAAGTAAAAACCCATGAAGGAGACTTACAAAACTGGGGCATCCCGCTGACTGTAATTCCAAAAAGGAAACAGTTCAGGCAAAAAAGAAAGGGATAACAAAATCAAGAAAAAGAAAGAGGTCTTACAAACCCTCAACAAAAAAGGAATGACTGCCTATTCAAAATAAGTTATAAACATCTGAATCATCACCGGAAAATCAGCGCAAAGACTCAAACAAGGTCTAACGTATGATCACCTGAGTTTAGGTTTGGAGAACATCACGAAGAGCGGGTGGGTACAAATAATTTGAGCCTTTATCCTTTGTTTCTTAAACCGTGAACCAGGCCACGTTATAACCCTTAAAAGTCCTAGCTGAAGCATGGGTTAGTTCGAAAGCATACTGTCACGAAAGGTATCCTGACTCCTTAAGGCCTACAGTAAATACAGAGTTGACATCACGTTTTACAAACATTCGCTTGTTTTATGAAAAAAAGAATGCATTTTTAAAATCTTCAAGACAGACATAAGCTTTGTATTTTTAACATAACTTTGTTTGCATATGACTTTTTGTTTGAACAGCATAGAAGTTCGCACGACGAATGCCTAATGAACAGAAGCATTTCCAATCAAGGGGCATGGCATGAGCATGGTCCATCATCTGGGGCAATCCAATCAAGATTCGGAGAATCTCTCAAAGGCCAAATAGCCTGGGGAAAATCTCCGCCTGAGTCACTTGGGGCATTCCAACAATAAATCTCGCCTGGTCAGAAATCTTCTGGTGGCATGACAAAACACTTCTAACAGGGGCAACTCCCTACCTTCTGAAAGCACGGACATGGTCGGAAAGATACTACGCAAAATCAAAGACCCGCTAGGTTGACATACCTAGGAAAAAATAAGGGCTTCCCGGCGAACCAAAAGGGTTCGGGCAAAATAAGGGATGAAATGAAAAAATCTGTACACCCGGCAAGTCGAAAACCTGAAAAGGCGGCTTGGGCAAAAATGGGTATCCCGGTGGACTGAAAACCCGAAAGGGCGGTCCAGGCAAAAGTTAGGGATCAAAAGCGTACGACTATGTCCCGACATCTAATCACCAGTCTACCAGAAGATTTGTTAGCACTCCACGGGTCTTCCTCTCCCACCTCAGAAGCAGGGGCAGTAATGAGTCGTCCAAATGGTCTAATGGTTCTGTCCTCCAAGGTACCAAGGTGAGTTCGGCTGAAGAACATAACCAGATATCTTAATCCCCCAGAGAGTGAGCCAGCAAGTCAGTGCACTCTCCCCAAGCGAAGCTATAGTATCAAACTTAAGGAAGTTGGGTGTCCTCCAGTAGATCTCAATATTCCCCAGCACATCACTCTTAAACAAGCATCCCCGGCAGTCTTGGTCTAAAGATTGTTCCCCGGCGGCATATCAACATTCAAAGGAATCGCCTCCCTGACATAGTTCAAAACTTCCCCAAGAGAATCCAATCTAGTTCCTCAGGAAATTTGGAATTCACATCCCCAAGCAATAAGATTATCCCCAGTATATTCTGGAAGCTTATCCCCTAGCAGAGCACGAACGCGTCGTCCGGCTTGACTTAAAGAGTTATTTCCTTAACAGGATATAACTGGGTTATCCTCAGCCAGAAGCCACGGAAAGAGCGTCCCCGACGAAGTCTCCTTACCCCAGCGAAGTCCATCAACACTCCCAACAATAAGGGTATCCCCAGCAAATTATTATCAACACTCAGCAAGGCATCCCTCTTCCCACAGAGTATTGCTTCCCAGCATGGTCGCTAGAGTATCTTTTCTCCCCGTAGAATCTTCCAGTTGCCAAGTTTATTCCGCAACGAAGTCATCTTCTCCTACCGGTATCCTTGCAGCTATCATCCCTAGCGGAAGCGAAATCTATTCTTCAACATCAGCCCAGGATATGACTTCCCGGCACCCGTCAAGGATTTACTTTCCTAGACAAAAACATACATTCATAAAACATCACATATATCATTGTGGCATGCATAGACGCATTATGTCATACAAATCTAATTTATGTTGAGAACATCATTGCTTGATCCATATCATGCATTGCATATGACTGACCTTTACCTTTCAGGAAAGATGCAGTTGAGGTTCTCAATCATATTTCAAGACCTAGACCGGTTCAGTTAATCGACTCAAAAGATTTCTTATCCAGTCCAAGGCCTTCTCTAGTCCAGCTAAATCGACTCCCAACAGATTTTTCTGATGAAGACTCAGTAGAAGTTATCCCAGATGGTTCCCTCTCCGACGGTGAGTGAGGTGATCATTCCTTTTCAGATGGTTCCCTCTCCGGCGGTGAGTGAGGCGATCATTCCTTTTCAGATGGTTCCCTCTCCGGCGGCGAGTGAGGTGGTAATTCCTTTTCAGATGTTTCCCTCTCCGACGGTGAGTGTGAGGTGATAGTCTCCTATGGTTCCCTCTCCGACGGTGAGTGAGGTGATAGTCTCCTATGGTTCCCTCTCCGACGGTGAGTGAGGTGGTAAGTCCTTTTCAGATGTTTCCCTCTCCGACGGTGAGTGTGAGGTGATAGTCTCCTACGGTTACCTCTCCGACAGTGAGTGAGGTGGTAAGTCCTTTTCAAATGGTCCCCTCTCCAACAGCGAGTGAGGTGGTAATTCCTTTTCAGATGTTTCCCTCTCCGACGGTGAGTGTGAGGTGATAGTCTCCTATGGTCCCCTCTCCAACGGCGAGTGAGGTGGTAATTCCTTTTCAGATGTTTCCCTCTCCGACGGTGAGTGTGAGGTGATAGTCTCCTATGGTTCCCTCTCCAACGGCGAGTGAGGTGGTAAGTCCTTTTTCAGATGTTTCCCTCTCCGACGGTGAGTGCGAGGTGATAGTCTCCTATGGTTCCCTCTCCAACGGCGAGTGAGGTGGTAAGTCCTTTTTCAGATGTTTCCCTCTCCGACGGTGAGTGTGAGGTGATAGTCTCCTATGGTTCCCTCTCCAACGGCGAGTGAGGTGGTAAGTCCTTTTTCAGATGTTTCCCTCTCCGACGGTGAGTGTGAGGTGATAGTCTCCTATGGTTCCCTCTCCAACGGCGAGTGAGGTGGTAAGTCCTTTTTCAGATATTTCCCTCTCCGACGGTGAGTGTGAGGTGATAGTCTCCTACGGTTCCCTCTCCAACGGCGAGTGAGGTGGTAAGTCCTTTTTCAGATGTTTCCCTCTCCGACGGTGAGTGTGAGGTGATAGTCTCCTATGGTTCCCTCTCCAACGGCGAGTGAGGTGGTAAGTCCTTTTTCAGATGTTTCCCTCTCTGACGGTGAGTGTGAGGTGATAGTCTCCCATGGTTCCCTCTCCGACGGCGAGTGAGGTGATAATTCCTTTCCAGATAGTTCCCTCTCCGACGGTGAGTGAGGTGACAGTTCCCCTTTCAGATTATAATGGCCTATGGTTCGCGTCCCGATCCTGCGAAGATGGTATTTCCCACCAAGATTTTCTCAACGAGCGTTGTTGAAGTTAAAGTCACCCAAGGTTCTCTTACCATTCAGGCTGAGGTAATAACCATCCCTGGTTCATTCATCATCTTTTGGAAGCCCCACACCCAGCTCCTGTAACTAGTCAGGACATATCTACGCCAAGCATCTGAAGTCAGCTCCTGCAACGTGTCAGGTACTCTTTTCTTTTGCAGGTATGCAGGTCCTCGCTAAGGAATCCCTGATGCGATCAACATCCAGATGGCATCTATAAGCCCATCATCCTATCCATCAATCTCCAAATGGCATCTATAAGCCCATTCCCATCACACTGCTACTATGTGAGCGCAAATTTCTGGGCACTCTAGTGTCCAATCATCTTCTACCCTCGGATTACGAAAGGCACGGCAGCCAATCTGCATCCTCAGGTCTAAGAAGATTGAACAGGGGCAACTGTTGTACCCCAAAATTTGCCCTCCCATATTCTCCAAGAAATAGCCAAGTCACAAAACTCCCCCAGGGTTGCATAGTGCAAAGGTCTCCTATACAGTCAAAACTAGGGTTTGTGTTCTGATCAAGAGAATGAAGTTTTCAAAGGCCCAATCAAGTCTCACATGCCTACAAATATGGTCAAGCATCCTCACATCAAGTTTCAAGGCATTCAGCTCAAAATTGCACAGTCAAAATCCTAAATTGCACTACAGTCAACTGTAGGGGCAAAATGGTCATTTGACAGTCAAAAGTTCAAATTTTTGATCAACATATCATTTTGAAGCCACAAACATCATTTGATCAATGCTTGATCATGATTCTCAAAATTTGGCTCAGAAAATCATCAAGATGCAAAAGTTTCCTTATTTGGACAGCTGAAAAAGTCAACTGAAATTGACCAGGGCATAACTTTCACATGGATTATCAGAAAAATTCCATCCAAAGCTCATTTTGAAGAGAAAGACATTTCCTACAACTCATCTTCATACTTAAAGTCCAAGAAATGCTCTCACAAAAAGTTATCAATTTCAACATTATAGGTCATTTTCAAAAGTCAACAAAAAGGGACTTTAAGTCAAAGGCCATAACTTGATATTGGTAAATCAAAATGACATGGGACCAAAGGCATTGGTTAGAGGACTCAAAGACCTTTCCAAAATGTCCAAGAACATGAGAAAAGCTTAAAAATTGAGCAAGTTATGCCTTGTGGAAGTTGGGAAATTTTTGGATATTTTGAAAAGTCAACTTTGATCCAAATGACCTAAAAATGCTAATGGGCCCATTTTTCTTCCATGATTCATCATTCCAAGCATGTGCACGACCACTTGGCCCAAAGGGAAGTATTTTCTCATTTTTTTAATTATTTATTTGAATTATTATTCATATTAATTCATTTAAATCATTTAAATATGTGGAAAATATATAACTTGACCTAATAAATCTTTTCATGCATATTTTGCCTTCAATATTTCGTGCATAGGTAAATAGGGAAAGATTTGGTTTGATTTGAGCATAATTGATACAAGAGCACATGGAAAAGATTGAAAACATAATGGTGAAAAATCAAATATTGAAAACCATGATTGCAAGAGATTTTTATCAATTTTCTTAACCTAATTGATTCACTACAAATGCTTGAACACAACCCTAATGCCCATACACAGAAAGCTGCGCAAGAAAGGCCACTACAAACTTGAAATTTTCTCCATAAAACTCAATTCTGAAAACATTGTTACAAGACGATTCAAGCCCTAATTTTCATTCCAATAGCTTCCTGAAGCTTCACTGATCATATTCCAACCCAGAACATTCATCAAAAGGCAAGGAATTGGTAACGAGAACTTCAACTGTATCAAACAAACTCCACAATCGTACATCATGATTTAAGCATTATTTGTGAAATTTATTTATGGATTCATGTTCATTATAATGTTTTGATGTTAACCAACATAATTAATTGCGTTTTTGTGCCGTATATGCGATTGTACCATGTCTGAGTTTTAGGGTTTACAGAGCTTGAAATTGGGGTTTCTCAAATAGGGCAAAATTGGAGGCTGAGACATAGACCATGAGAACGAGCATGATTGGACGAAGAGATTAACATACTCGCGCCTAATTTATGTTTAGAGATGGCTTAATCGCTATTTCCTGGAAACCGGCCTAAGAGGACGCGCGCAAAACCGTTGCCTAATATAATTGTTTTTTTCAGGAAAATAAACATAACGAAGAAGACGACTTCGTGGCGCACGATGGTTGGCTATTTTGAATATCGCGCGCGTTTTCCCACTAATGCGTAGTTTAACGTTATGTTATTTGTTATTTATTTATTTAACAAAAAGGTTCAGTGGCTCAGTTGGCAAGCATTGATTGTATTGACATCCAAGACCTGGGTTCGAACCCCAGGTCTGTATAGTTTCCCATATTATTTTGCCATATATGTTCACATGCAGGTTTAACACTGAAGCGTACCGTACACCCACCGAATCCAACGTCCACGTGCCTAAGAGAATTAATCAGAGAGCCATGATCAGAGGTGTACCATAAGCCCTAGTCAAAAGTCCCATACGTGGTCTGGAAAAGTCAACAGATTTCAAGCTTATTGGGCCAGTTTCTTGGATCATACCTCCTAATTTGGGACTGAACCCCCCCTGGTTTGCAATTTTCCATATTTTCTTCATATTTTATTTTTAATTATTGTTTTATTTTCTTTATTGTTTTAACTTAATTATTTTTTTTACAAAATACAAAAACATCATAAAAAACTCAGAAAAAGATAAAAAAATATGATGAATATTTATTTTAATTATTTTCATAAACAAATTGCATGTAAATTAATTTAGTATAGATTAGGGTTTAATTTTAATACTTTTCATAAAAAATCTAAAAAAGAAGTAGAATTAAGTTTAATTAATATTTTTATCCCTTTTTTAATTTTTTTTCTTTCTCATAACAATATTTATTTATTTTATTTATTTTTATAGTCAAAATTGTACATAAATAACTTAGGTTAAATTAGGTTAAAAACTTCAACATTTTTCTTAATAAATTTAAAAATAAATAGAATTAGGATTAGTAGTTAATTTTAATTAAGTCTATTTTTCTATTAAATTCTAAATACACAAACATACCAAAAAACAAAAACAATTTCTTTCTTAATTAATTCATGTAATTTAATATTTTGCAAAAGGGTCCAACGCCCTCCTTTCGACTTAGTGGTTTACTTTCGCGCATTTATTTTATTTCGCTTAAATAATCATGTATCTCTCCCAAAGCTTTGTAACATTTACTCTTCGCACTTTTTAATTCTTTATTTGCTTTATTTATTTTCTGTCAAATCGGGTCCGGTTTAATTTTGGCGATGTGGACCCGCGCCATTTGTAATAGCTTTAGATTTACTTTTCCGCACTCTTTTAACTGTTAAACAAAGCATGCAAGAATGAATGGCCATAATAGAATCAAGCGTAGATCACTTTAACATGACAAGACAAATATCAATGAAAACGACACACGAATCGCACACACCACCCCTAGGGTACGCCTCACTGTTGCCTTGCCTCGAAAGGTGATCGTCGAGTAGAGGATGTCTTAGTAAGTCCTCATGATCCGGGAACCTGGCATGAGGGTAGCTTCTAAGGTGTCTTCCCATTGCTCTGGTGATCACCATGTCCCGAACCTCGAATTGACCCGAACACCTCCAATGGTGGTGCTACCTACCTCTCAATGGTGGGATGGCACTACTTTAAAGGACATTTACACAGACGAATTCCTTAGGGTAGGTAGGTTCTCGTAGATACTTGCTCTCTTAAAAAAAAAACACAAACAAAAATCTTTTCACACCGACACTTTTCAAAAGCTCTCAAAGCAATTTTTCAAACACTCTGACACAAGAGTCGAACTGAAATTTTCAAAGAAACTTTTTAAAACCCACATTGAAAAGCAAACAAACCATTTTGAAAACACAAATGAGCAAGTATCTAAGAGCCCATGGATAACCATGGATAGAAAGGGTGCTAACACCTTCCCTTTCTATAATCTACCTCCCGAACCGAGAGCAATCTCTATAAGGAATTTTTCTGTGCTTTTGTCCTTTCCATTTGGAGAAAATAAAAGACGGTGGCGACTCTTGCTTCCGCGACATTTCGCGAACCAGCGTTAAACAGTCAGTTCCAGATCCACCGATCACACATGCAATGGAAGATTCAAAGAAGGAAGGAAAGAGAAGAAAGAGATCGCTTAGTGAGGTCCAGATCTATAACCCTACTTACCTCCTGACGTTCTTTTAGTAAGACAATTCTGACTTTGTGTTGTGGACGATTTCTTTCTTCTTCTGAGCTTGTACTACTTTTTCTTCTTCTGAACTTGTATTACTCTGTTTATCAGATTAGGGTTCTTGTTGTTTATTGGTTTGCCACTGATTTGTTGGGTTTGATGACAAGTTTGGAATAATGGACTTTTGGTTCTGTGTTTTTTGTTATTTGCTGTTTTTTTATGTTGGTTGGATGGTGGTGTTGATGATGCTTCAGTTGGTTTGAAACAACAGATTTTTGTTGAACCTCTTTTTCTGAGTTTTTGTGGCTTTTGATATTTTTGCTAGTTTTGTATCTGGTTTTTTTTAGGCTTCAGTGAAGTTTTAGTTGGGGTTTGAAGATGGTTTGTTCATGTTCTGGTGGTTTGGAAATGGTATGATGATATTTTGTTCTGGTTTGAAGATGGTTTGATGATATTTTGTTTTGGTTTCTTTGTAATGTTTTTTGTGATATTTCAGTTGGTTTGGAGATGGTTTGATGACATTTTTGTTCTGGTTTGATGATGTTTCAATTGGTTTGGAACAAATTTTTTTGTTAAACCTCTTGTTCCAAGTTTTTTGTGGTTTTTGATATTTTTGCTCGTTCTGTGCTTGTTTTGCTTGGTGATGTATCTGTCCCTTTAATATGATAGTTCTCTCCTCTATAAAACAGTAAACTTGTTCTTTGATTAGGGTAAAAAAAATAGGAGGGAAAAATCACTTTGATTTTTGACAGTTTTGGTCCTTTTTTAGTCTTTGGCTTTTGAGTGCAGCTTGGACTGTTTCCATTTTGGTGCAAGTTTGGGCATTTTTTGGACTGTATTGTAGACTAGCTGCTATGGTTTATGTTGACATGCTTTTGTGCAGAATTTTGGACAAGTTTTTGGACTACTATGGGCAGCATAGGGAGGCTTTTGGAGCAGGTCTTCTTGGACTTTTGCTTATAGCAACCTGTTGTCTTGGCATTAGCTGGCTAAGTGACATATTTCCTCTTTCCTCTCTTTGTGAGATAAAGCATTTTGCTTTTGATGCATTTCTGAAGGGTTTATATTCTTAGGGAAATGATGAGGCATAGGGTTTTAGTGAGCCATGGCTAGTTTGCTGTTTCTCTTTGTTTGCTTTGAGTTTCTTGTTGGTCTGCTTTAAGTGTAGCTGCTGTTTACAATATATGTTGCTTTGCTGTGCTGCTTGCAGCCTGTTTTTATTCATACTGTTTTTTTCTATTTTGCTGCCTTAGTAGCCTGCCTTTGCTTTAATTGGGGCTGCATCGACTTGGCTTTTGTTTGCTTATTCATTTGCTATGCTTGGCAGTCTGCTGCTTGTTTCAAGCAATGTTAGCAATTTCCCTTTTCTCTTTTTTTGTGAACCCAAAAAAATGAAACTTTTTGTGATTTGCAATTGAGAGAAATGGCCCATGATTAAAAAATAAACCCCTCTTAATCTTATTCCAAATATAAACCCTTATGATGAAATGAAAAAAAAATATTTTAACCATTAATTCTTGCTTGGAATTTTTCATGATGCTTTGCTAATTTTTTCTTTTCTTCTGTCACATGTACAAACAATTGGCAAGCAAGACAAATGCTTAGCAGATGGGAAATTTCTTGAGGATGAATCAAGGAGTCTTGAAGAAGATGCAAACTTCCTTTGTAGATTTAAACTTTGCATTTGTAATTTTTGTAATCACTTGTAATTATTTGTAAAAAAGACCCACCAAACTGTAATGAACAAAGCTTGAGTAACAATGCAAATTTATTGTACAAAACTTTTGAGTTTTTTATTTTAATTTTGTAATTGTTGGTTTGAATGTCTTGAATAAGCATCCTAACTTGATAACTTGCACTTCAAGTAAACATAATATGATAGGATGGATCATGTATCTTGCACTTTTAAACAAAATAAATGTTTAGAAGCTCAAACCTAAGTGATTAATTGAACCCTCAATCATGATTTGCTTAAAGATGATAGCCTTAAACTTTGCACCTTATTCAAACAGAATATGCCCTCAAAAGTAACATCAATCTTCAGAAGATTATAGTTAAGAAAACAAATAAGATCACACAAATGCCTTTGCAGTTATCTGGGCCATGGATTAGGCAAACCTTTGAGAAGTGCAAAACCCTAATTGCTGACTGATTTCCTAGGAAGAAAATCTGTTTGATCAACTTTTGAGCCAAATTGAGTAAAAAAGAAACCCTGGGATAACATCTTGAGTAAAAAACGGGAGGGAAAATTTTGGGGTACAACAGCTGCCCATGTTCAATCTTCTTAAACTTGAAAAGCTAGATTGACATGTTTGTCGTTCGTGGCTTGAGAGTGGAAGATGATTGAACACTAGAGTGCCCAGAAATTTGCACTCAATGATGCGCTGGTTGATTGTGTAGGGAATGGGCTTAAAGATGCCATTTGGAGAGTTGTTGGAGATGGGCTTATAGATGTCATCCAAAGATGATTGTTGACAGAATATTTGAACTTGATTGTAACAGAAAATGAATCAGAATAAACCGTTGGGAGATTTAACTGAAACAGTAAGAATCTGGAAATGAATCATAGTAAACCATTGAGAGGTTTATCTGAACCAATAAGAATCTAGAAATGAATCAGAATAAACCGTTGAGAGATTTATCTGAACCAGTAAGGAATATGGAAATGAATCAGAGTAAACTGTTGGGAGGTTTATCTGAACCAGTGAAAATCTGGAAACGAATCAGAATAAACTGTTGAGAGATTTATCTGAACTAGTAAGAATCTGGAAACAAATCAGAATAAACCGTTGAGAGACTTATCTGAACCAGTAAGAATCTGGAAACAAATCAGAATAAATCGTTGAGAGATTTATCTGAACCAGTAAGAATCTGGAAATAAATCAGAATAAACTGTTGAGAGATTTATCTGAACCAGTAAGAATATGGAAACGAATTAGAATAATCCGTTGAGAGATTTATCTGAACCAGTAAGAATCTGGAAACGAATCAGAATAAATCGTTGAGAGATTTATTTGAACCAGTAAGAATCTGGAAATGAATCAGAATAAACCGTCGAGAGATTTATCTGAACTAGTAAGAATCTGGAAACGAATCAGAATAAATCGTTGAGAGATTTATCTGAACTAGTAAGCATCTGGAAACGAATCAGAATAAACCGTTGAGAGATTTATCTGAACTAGTAAGAATCTAGAAACGAATCAGAATAAATCGTCGAGAGATTTATCTAAACTAGTAAGAATCTGGAAATGAATCAGAATAAACCGTTGAGAGATTTATCTGAACCAGTAAGAATATGGAAGAAATATTTTGTTTTGTAGATGGTCGACCAGTCTTTTCTTGTTTGAAAATATTCGTCTGTTGGAATTTTGCTGATGATAATTTCATGTCGATTAATTTTTCCTGAAAAGGTGAAGAGTTAGTTGTATGCCATGTCATGATGTATGCAATGCATGGTATAACGTTGTTTCTCAAAATAAATGAGATTGTATTGTATGTACTTGTGTTGTCAATTCTATGACGTATGAATGCAAATGTATGGACTTAAAGATTGTCTGTGTCGTAGTGTTGCTGGATGCGGGGGAAATAAATCCCTTCTGAAGCACTGACGGGTGAATTTCCAATTATTAGAGAAATAAACTCTGTTGTAGAAGGGAAACGTCGAACATTGCTTGTAGACTTCATGGAATCCTGCTGGGGAAACCTGATAAGTTGGGTAACTTACTGGGGAACCTATGGAGCGGTAGCTTGAAGCTTTACTCTGGGGATATGTTAATGATCCTGTAGTAAGATGTAATTGCTTTCGCTCTTGCTGGAGAAGGTACCTGCAGGGATTTAATGGAATGGCCTACAGATATTATCCTATTTCTTGAAGTCATTAGTAATTGTATTTCTGTTTTCTGTTTATTTGTAACAGTTATCACGTTCAAATGCATATGTCCAAAAATAAATCATTGGACGTTTTTTGTAAATAAAACACAAACAAAAAACAAACAAATGGTTTTGCACTTCCAAAGGGGATATCTTTGTATTAACTTGAATAAGTATTTTTGTACAATGAGACAAGCATTCTAGTAAGAGAATATCGTCGTAACAAAATGACCATTGATACAAAGGAAAGATAGCTATGTGCAATAATCCCATGGGGTTTCCATTCTGCTATAGTCTTTATGTCTCTGAGTGTCTTGTCCACTTGTCGCCTCGGAGAAGTCGATTGGATTGATTAGAATCGTTTGAGTTGATTGGTCAATGCTGAAAATTGTCTGCAAGATGATCCAAACGGGACATAGTCATACGCTTTAATCCCTAACTTTTTCCCAGACTGCCCTCTCGGATTTTCAGTCCACCGGGATACCCTTTTTTGCCCAAGCCGCCCTTTCGGGTTTTCGACTTGCCCCAGTTGATGTGCAAGTTGTGGTATGATACCCGTGGAGAGCGAACAGTAGCATCTCATGCCAGTCTTTGTATGTGACTGTCATTTTCTGTATGATCTTCTTAATGGTTTTGTTAGCAGCTTCTACAACACCATTCATCTTTGGCCGGTAAGGGAAAGAATTGTGATGCTGAATCTTGAATTGCTCGCACAAGGCGGTGATCATAGTGTTGTTTAGATTCGTACCATTATCAGTGAGGATTCTCTCTAGGATATCGTACCGACATATGAGATTCTGTTTGATGAACCAGGCGACCATATTCTTAGTAACGGAAGCGAAGGAAGCTGCCTCAACCCACTTTGTAAAATAGTCGATGGCCACTAATATGAAGCGGTGTCCATTGGAGGCCGTTGGCTTGATTTCCCCAATCATATCGATTCCCCACATAGCAAAGGGCTAAGGAGCCGTCAAGACGTTCAGAGGAACCGGAGGTACATGCACTTTATCAGCATAAATCTGACACTTATGGCAAGTCCGAGAGTGTTGATAACAGTCTGCCTCCATGGTAGACCTATAATAGCCTGCTCGTAGGATTTTCTTTGCCATCGTGTGCCCGCTGGAATGGGTACCAAAAGTGCCTTCGTGCAATTCAAGCATGATCCTTTCAGCTTCAACTTTGTCTATGCACCGAAGTAATACAGAGTCATGACTGCATTTGTACAAAATGTCGTTACTAAGGAAGAATTTAGCCGAGGAGCTTCTTAGGAACTTCTTGTTATTCACTGAAGCTCCTTCTGGGTATTCCTGAGACTCGAGATACCTTTTAACTTCATGGAACCAAGGTCAATCCATTACTTCTTCAGTACCGATCTAGTGACAGTAGGTTGGTTCATCCATCCGCTCAATAGTGATTTGAGGAGCCTCGTTATCCCAATTAAGTTTAAACATAGATGACATTGTAGCTAGTGCGTCTGCTAGTTGATTTTCTTCTCGCGGGAAATGCTCGAATGTAATCTTCTCAAAATGCGACAACAATGTCAACACATGTTCTTTATAAGGGATAAGGTTGGGATGTTTGGTGTCCCATTCCCCTTTGATCTGACTGATGACCAAAGTTGAATCTCCAAATACATTCAAGGATTTGATCCCCAAGTCTATAGCAGCTTTGAGACCGAAGATGAATGCTTCGTATTCTGCCATGTTGTTTGTACAGTTGAAGCAAAGTCTGGCAGTAAAGGGAGTATGACATCCCTCCAGAGATATGAGTACGACACCGATACCATTACCCAGTGCATTGGATGCTCCATCAAATAATAGGGTCCATCGAGATCCTTGTTCAGGTCCGTCATATGGCTTGATTTCTTCACAGTTGTCTAATGTCATGATGTCTTCATCCGGGAACTCAAACTTCATGGACTGATAGTCTTCCACAGCCTGGTGAGCGAGATGATCAGCCAATACACTACCCTTTATAGCTTTCTGGGTAGTATAATGTATGTCATATTCTGTCAGGATCATCTTCCTTCTCGCTATTCTCTCAGAAAGAGCGGGCTTCTCAAAGATGTATTTTATCGGATACATTTTAGATATCAATAAGGTAGTATGGGTCAGCATATATTGTCTTAGCTGGCGAGCAGCCCATGCCAGAGCGTAGTAAGTTTTCTCGAGCAGTGAATATCTTGTTTCACAGTCGGTAAACTTTTTGCTCAGGTAATAAATAACATGCTCTATTCGGCCAGACTCGTCATGCTGCCCCAACACACACCCCGTTGAGTTTTCTAAAACAGTCAAATACAGGATTAAAGGCCTTCCCTCGAAGGGTGGTAACAACACAGGAGGCTCTTGTAAGTATTCCTTGATTTTGTCAAAAGAAACTTGGCATTCATCATTCCATTTGACTACTTGATCTTTCTTCAAGAGCTTGAAGATTGGCTCACAAGTAGCTATCAGGTGAGAAATGAACCTGGCGATGTAAATCAAACGTCCCAAGAATCCTCTGACTTCCTTTTCAGTATGAGGAGATGGCATTTCTTGTATCACTTTAACTTTGGCAGGATCAACCTCGATACCCTTGTTGCTGACGACAAAGCCTAGGAGTTTACCAGACCGTACTCTGAACGTGCACTTGTTTGGATTCAATCTCAACTTGTACTTTTTCAGCCTCTCAAAAAGTTTCTGTAAATGATCAAGGTGTTCTTCTTCCGTTTGCGATCTAGATATCATATCGTCTACGTAGACCTCTATCTCATGATGTATCATGTCATGAAATAAAGCTACCATGGCGCGTTGATAGGTTGCCCCAACATTCTTCAGTCCGAATGACATGACCTTATAGCATAAAGTGCCCCACTGTGTAACAAAGGTTGTTTTCTCCATATCCTCGGGCGCCATTTTGATTTGGTTGTAGCCTGATAAACCGTCCATGAAGGAAAACACTTTGTGTTGTGCTGTATTGTCAACTAGAATGTCGATGTGGGGGAGTGGGAAATCATCTTTGGGGCTTTCCCTATTCAAATCTCTGTAGTCCACACACATTCGCACTTTACCGTCTTTCTTGGGCACAGGAACAACATTGGCCACCCATTGGGGATAAGAGGTGACAGCCAAAAATCAAGCATTGAATTGATTCATGACTTCTGCCTTGATCTTTTATGACATATCAGGCCTCATATGGCGAACCTTTTGCTTTACTGGAGGACAATCTTCCCTTGTAGGCAGACGATGTACCACAATGTCTGTATCAAGTCCCGACATGTCTTCATATGACCAGGAAAATACTTCAACATAATCGTGCAGCAACTGAATCAGACGCTCTTTGACATTAGGTTCCAAATTGGCACCCACCCTGACTTCCTTTTTGTCTTCCTCAATTCCCAAGTTAACTGTTTCGACCGGCTCTTCGTGTGGTTGAATGGTCCTTTCTTCCTGTTGCAACAAATTGGCCAACTCTCCTGGCACCTCACAATCTTTCTCGCCTTCGTCGTCGGCTTGGTTGATCGGATTTTCAAAGTCACAATTGGCCATAGCAGAACTGTTACCCATGGGATCCTGAGTGGATGTAGATCTACATTTTTAATATGTGAGTGTGTGTAAGAGCATAGCTACTTTTGAAAGAAAAGAAAATGTACGAAAGAAAAACAAAGAACACAAAATTTGATGCAAAAAACATCCATGGTTCATTAATGACATATGAGAATGAAGTGACAACCCTCACAAATGGACCGTTGTGCCTCGGGTAAGACACAAGGTTTTAAAAGTATGAATTGTTTAAATGTTACAAGCCTGAAAATATTAAAAAACAATTACTCTTGAATAAAAGTAATAGGAATGAAATCTTTGGCCTCCCAATTGTTGAGCCCTCCGCCGATGGTTGGAAAAATCCATTTGTCCATGTCACAGCTGCCATCATTGTCTTCTATTGCATTGACTCCTTGATTGCTGATACGCAGAGGTGGTCCCCCAACGCGAGAACGTCGAACAACTCTTTAGGCCTCTGAAGTGAACCCCAACCCAAATTTGTCGGACTTATAGGGAATATCTGGAAGCTGACCCCAGATGGTACACCCGCCTTCTTCAACTACTGCTCGAGCATCTCTCAAAGAGGCCATCTTCAGTGGAGTTCTGGTAATCTTTGAGACCTTTGGAGTAGACTTGGTTTCCGCGACCGTTGCTGGAACCTCCTCAAAGTTCTGACAGGGAGTCTCTATGAATTCACCATCCATTTCAACATACCTGAAAGAGTTCAGATGGCTAACAATGTACTCCTCCTCTCCGTGAATTGTGACAATCTTTCCTCTGATCGGGTATTTTAGCATTTGGTGTAGGGTAGAAGTGACGGCACCAGCACCATGGATCCAGGGTCGACCCAACAGACAAGAGTACGAACGGCGGATGTCCATCACATAGAAAGTCGAGTCAAAAGTCTGAGTCCTAATTTTTATGGGGATAATAACTTCTCCGTGCACTGTCCTCTTGGAGCCATCAAAGGCCCTTACTATGATGTTGCTTGGTTTCAAGATAAGCCCCTTGCAATCCAGTCGGTTGAGAGCATTTTTGGGAAAAACATTAATGATGAGCCGGTATCCACCAAAACATGGGCAAGTGTGGTTCCCCTACATTCAATGGAAATATGTAAGGAATCATTGTGCTTCCTTCCCTTAGAGGTTAAATCAGCGTCGGAAAAGCCCAATCTGTTATCAGCAGTTAGACTGGCCACACAGTTTTCAAACTGGTCGATGAAGGTCTCCTGGGGCACGTGAGTGGCCTTAAGAAACTTTACCAAGGCTTTGGCGTGGGTCTCAGAACACAAAAGTAAAGACAACAATGATATCTTCGAGGGAGTCTGCCCCAACTGTTCGACAATATTGTAGTCACTTTTCTTGATTATCTTCAGTATTTCTTCTATTTCTTTTCTAGAAGCTTCAAGGATGACCTCGGGACATTCTCTTGCTTGGGAAGGCTCAATCAAAGCCTCCTTTCCCCTTGTATTAGTAGCAGGGATAACAGTAGGAGTATCACTGGGAGTGTCAGTAGGAGTGGCAGTAGGAATGATTATAGGAATAACAACGGTCTTTGGAGAAATCTCAGGTGAGAAGACTCTTCCACTTCTTGTTATTTTGCTGGTCCCAATGATGTTACCGATATCGGGATCAATATCTCTCGCAACTTCGTCTTTGACAACCAACTGATCTTTCCTGACACCATAATAATAAACGTCAGCCTCATAACTCCAGGGAACAACTTTATCCGAAGAGTATGATATTGGTCTTGGCATATTGATGATTAAAGGTGCGGATCTTGGAACATATGTAATCCTAACGGGTCTTTTGGTCGAGACCCTGAGAGGATTGTCGGAAATGGTGATTATCGAAACATCTTGATAAGAACTTTTGATAAGAGGTAGCTTTTCAAATAGGATTTCCTTGCCAATCATTAGGCGCTGGACACCTATCCTTAGTAACAAACAACCGTTCGGTAGAGACTTGCACAAGTGGGAATTTTCATCACAACTCGGAAACAGACCGACTTGCAGTAGATTCTGTTTAATGGTCAACAAAGGGGTATTTAAGTCATTCATGGAAGAGACAAAATGATCATCATCAATGGCGTCGATACCTCTACCATGTCTGGGCATTGGCGCTGTTATTACATTAGACATTTCTGGGAGATCAAATGCAATCTCTTTCGCATCGATAAGGTCTTGCACCTTATTATTTAAGGCCCAACAATCATTTGTATCGTGCCCCGGGATTTCAAAATGGTAGGCGCATCGAGCGTTCGGGCTATAGCAAGGAGAAGCAGTATTGGGGTTCTTGGGAGCTTCTTTTAAAGTTGTCAGATTGGTCTTCAAAAGGTGTGGCAAAATTTGAGACATGGTCATGTTGATCCGGGTAAACCGTCTCATGGGTGCTTCTGGTTTGCGCTGATAATTTTGCTGCTGATTTGGCACAGGGTTAGAAATCATGACAGCCCCTACTGTCGGGCGACGGTCAGTTTTGTTTTGATTTCTATAGTCATATCCAGCATTGACCTCTTTCTTTCCAACAAAAGGCTTCTTCATCACACTCGATGATGCATCTCTTTGAATTTTGCCGCTTTTTATACAGGCCTCGACCCGCTCACCAGTCATGATTAATTCAGTAAACCCAACTAAGGAACTTCCAATTAGGTGGTTAAAAAATGGTCCCGACAAGGTGCCTAGAAACATATCCACCAATTCTCTGTCGGATAGAGGGGGCTGGACCCTGCCTGCGAGATCCCTCTATTTTTGAGCATAGGTTTTGAAACCTTCACTTGTTCCCATAGACATGCTTTGTAACTGCGTCTTAGTCGGAGCCAAATCAGCATTGTACTGATATTGTTTGTAGAAAACGGCGGCCAACTCCTCCCAATTTCAAACATTGGTCCCTTCCAGTTGATAGAACCAATCCAACTACGTCCCAGATAAGCTCTCTTGGAAGAAATGCATCCACATATTCTTGTCAGCCGTGTGGGGTTGAATCTTTCTGACATATGACCTTAAATGTAGCTTCGGGCAGGAGACATCGTCGTATTTGGCGAAAGTGGGGACCTTGAATTTTTGTGGGATGACGACCCCTGAGATGAGTCCTAATTCTTCAAAGTCCAAACCGGGTACCCTTTGAATCTCCATAGCATTCAAATGATCCTCTAGCTGTTTGTATTTATCATCGGCATGAGGATATTGTTCCTCAGAGTAATCAGGCTCTTCCTCTTCCTCGGATGCTGGGCCGTTGTTCACTTCATGGGTTTGATTACCTCCTTTGCCTGATGATGTCGCAAAGTCCAAATCTCGTCTGGCCTGTCCTTTAAACCTCCTCCCCATGATTACAACACCGGTTGATTTCTTCACTTTCTTCTTCTTCTCTTTGGCCAACAGAGTCTTCAACTCCTCTTGTCCTTTTGTCAGAGCCAGGAGCATTTGTTGAAACTGGGCGTTCTGCGCCTGAAGATCTTTCACAGTCTGTTCAACATCCATCTCATTGAAATAAATAGTAGAAGGATAAGGTGACCTGTTATGAGAAACCTGTATGATGTTATGATGAATGAAGATGCAATATGCCAATGATTTCAAGGAAATTTAGAGATTTAAATTTGTTCAAACCAAAAAAGAACACACGTTATATTAATAAGACCAAGTTTTGAATACATCATGCCTCCTTGGGCTTACAATGAAAGAAACAAAATACAACCAAACTCCTAAGACAAAAAGACTGAACGCATCCTCTTTGGAGCAATGTAGGCATTCAGGTTTTTCTCTTCATGAAGCAGTTTGGTGAGATCCAGAACCTTCTTTTTACTGGCGTAATACTGGGCTTCAAAGGTGTCTCGCTCTTCCTTCAACTGAACCCAGGTTTTCTGCAAGTCTTCGAGAGAGGTGGGCATGTCAGGATGGAGAACGGTGTATGGGACGTCCCCATCAACAACAGGCTCCATGATGACAGGAAGGATGGAAGGGTAAGGCATCAAGAGACTCTAGGCACAAACCCGTAACCACCTAAGGTAAGGCTCGATATGGATGGAGTTTTTATGTCCCAAAGTCCTACTGTCCACCTTGTTTACCATTCCCCAAGCACGTGTAAACCTCTGGCGGTAACCTTGGTCCTCTTTGTCGTAGTCGAACACCAGACCTCGGATGAGCATCTCGTGAGGGCCATCTCTTCGGGCATACCCAAACTGTCGAACAGCTAAGCAGGGGTTGTAGGTGATACCTCCCTAATACCAAGCAGAGGTACGTTAGGGAACTCCCCATAGCGGTCAATGATAGAGACATCTTCCAAGGATCTCGAATACCAACGAATATCAGAGTGGGTGAGAGACATCATCCTTTGGGACCATGTTAGTCTTTGCTCGTTCTTCAATGTTGACTGAGGTAGGTGTGAAGTGAACCACTTAACGAGCAGGGGGATACAACACAAAAGAGTACCTCTTTTCTTCATGGTGCGGGTATGAAGGCAATGCAAGATATCTCCTAATAAGGTAGGTATAGGATTGCGAGAGAGAAAGACTTTGATGGTGTTAACGTCTATGAATTGGTCTAAATTGGGAAACAGAACCAAACCATAAATGAGAAGTTCCAGGACTTCTTCGAAAGCTTGGAAATCCATGTCGTCCCAGAATGAACGAGCCTTTTCCAATAAAAACTTAGCTAGAAAGCCTTTAACCCCGCTTCTTGTCTCCCAATTGGCTATGATGTCGGCCCGCTTCATATGCAAAGCTTCGGCGATGACTTCAGATTTTGGAATCCCTTCTAGACCGGTGAACGGTATTCGATCAAGCACATGCACCCCTAAGAGTAGAGAGAACTCTTCCAGTGTAGGTACCAATTGATAGTCCGAGAAAGTGAAACAATGATGTAAGGGATCAAAGAATTTAAATAGTACACACATCATCTCTTCTTGGAAGTTGGATGTAGTCAAGTTGAGGAGTCGACCATATTTCTTGGTAAAAGGAGAATCCCCGGGCACTCTTGAGGCTAGCTCTTGAAGTTGAGGATGTGCTTTTACAAAGCTGATTCAGATGGTGTTTCTTCGGAGAGAGTTCATATCCTACAAAACAAAAACAAAAACAAAAACAAAAACAAATTTTTAAATCCTTGAAATGGTTAGTGAGCATGCGTATGATGTTCATGATGTTTATGATGTTTATGTACAAGTAAATATATACACACACAACAAACAAGTCCCTATGTTTTAGGCTTGCATGAGTTTTTTAGGTAAGTACCCTCTTGAAGTTTGGTTGGCTCAACCTGTCCTAGCAAAAGTGATAGGGTTCTAAAGGATCTCAATATCACTGACCTTTCTCTTAGGTATTGTCTCAGCATAACAATCTTTTCTTGCGGCCGAGATATCCCAAAAGTCTAGCCTCAATAAGTGTAGTATCGAGTATCAACCAATTTTCAGCTCTACACCGAAATCGGCTATCTCACTATGTCCTAATGGCCAAGTTTGTTCAATTAGGGTTCTAAAGTCAATTAGTGCTTCATGACGCCATTCAGCGGCCCCGTATTCTCCTCGATTCACCACGAGGGATACTGGTACCCACAAATGCATCACACTAACATAACCATTGTTTCAACCATATCGATCTATGCCGTACAGTCTCCACAATCTATTGTTATTTACCTAAAAAGGTTTCTCAGTTCTGGGTGGAGGATTAAAGAAAACCCGATACAAAGAACTGAATATAAAGCACACAAATCAAATAATGAAAGTGATTAAAGGTGATTTAACCCTAAGGTAACCCCACTTTTATATTTTTCCCCAGTAGATTCGCCAGTTCTGTGATACGGTGGGAGAACTGACTTGATGTTTTGCATTTCGATCGCATTTTTGCGGATAGCAAGAGTCGCCACTGACTTTTCTTTTATCCAAGAGGAAAGCTAAAATAGCACAGAAAAGACCTTTCGAGATTATTTCTCGGGTTCGGGGGGTAGATTATGAAAAGGGAAGGTATTAGCACCCTTTTCATCCAGGGTTTTCCATGGGCTCTTAGTTACTCGTTTAGATCAGTTGCTTTTGTTTGACAGTGTGCTTGTGGTGTGGGTTTTGAAAGTGTTTTGAAAAATCTCTTTGTAATGATACTCGTTTCTATAAGAACGCATACAAAGTTTTGTTTCGAAAGATGGTTCAAAGATGTGTTTGTGGATTGTGTTTTGGAAAGTGTTTTGAAAAGATGTTTCCCAATGGTTCTCGTCTCTATAAGAACGTATACAAAATGTTTTATCTTTTTGAAAATGTTTTAGAAATGGAAGTGTTGATGTATAAAAATGTTTTTGTCGTGAGCAAGCGAGCAACTAGGAGCGAATCAACCTATTCGAAAGGTCTCAAGGTTCTTTTCTTCCTCCTTTTAATGTTGATATCTTACCATTGATTTGGTAAGAAGCCCCATCGTTGGATGTAAAGGGATAGGCGCGAGTCAATTTTACAGTCATCGAAAGCAACCTATGTGACGCTTTAGCAAATTTTGTAAGGGACGAGATCGTTTTATCAAAGGCAACGTCGAGGGTCATCGAGGGACTACGATCTTTTTTATCGAAGGGTCATTGCTAAAACGTCCCATACTCGAGGGACATGACTGTATTTCCGAGGCAACTAGTGAGGTTAGCCTAGGGGTGCGCGTGTGAAGAAGTGTGTTTGATTCAAGTTAATTTGATCTTTGAAATTAGGTTAACTAGCGATTGATTTTTTTTATCTTGCCATACACGCCTAATTACTATACAGTAATAAGTAAAACAATAAAAATGCGGAAATTGAAATTCTACACTATTACAGAGCTTCAGGAATGAGGGTACAAATTAATAAGTTGGGGTAACAGTAAGAAATAAATATTTAAATCACACAATACAAGTCCAAACCGTTATATAATTATTTAGGTTAAAACTCTTTTCATTTGATAAAATCAATTAAGGACTTAATTAATAATGTCAAACAAAAATTATTTTAAAGTTAATAATCATTTAAAACAAATATTAATATATTTACATTTTTTTAAATATATGCTGAAGAAATAAAAATCAAATAATGAAAAAAGAAAATATTAACAAACAAAAAATATAAAGAAGAAAGTAGAAATGGACCTGTAACATAAGTAAAAAAGGGGGTGCAAACAATAGTAAGCCCAAATGCTTCTGGCTAATCCAGTACAGCAACTCCCTAGAGGTGTACCAAAGGCATGCGTCTAAGACACGTTGAGAGGGTGTGATAACTGATCAAGGGGATAGATAATGAGGGCGCCTCGTACTATCATGGGGTGGCAAGCAGGGAATCACTCTGGACAGCTAAAGAGGTGGTGACAAATGTCACCACCAGATTTGACAGAGGCGTTGTTGTTAATCAAAACAAAACACTTACTCATGAAGCCAGGCTTCATAACTCCACTTTCTTTCTCTCTCTTCAACGATCTGTCCTCTCTCTTCTCCCTTGTTATGGGCCTTCACCGGAGAAGACCCTTTGGCCGCGCCGCAAATCGCCTCACGGCGGTGACGGCGGCGGCGTGTCTCAAAACTCTACTTTTCTTACATTTTTCTTATCTTCTCTTAATGCTAGTTACTAATTTGTGACTTATTCCTACATATTTCCACTTGATGGCTCTAAATCTAGAAAGGGGAAAAATAAAACCCTAGTTTCTGTTTGATGAAAACGGCGAAGCTAGCGATGCATGCAAAAGAAGATTCAAAGAAGGAAGGAAATAGAAGAAAGAGATCTCTTGGTGAGGTCCAGATCTATAACCCTACTTACCTCCTGACGTTCTTTTGGTAAGACGATTCTGACTTTGTGTTGTGGACGATTTCTTTCTCCTTCTGAGCTTGTACTACTTTTTCTTCTTCTGAACTTGTATTACCCTGTTTATCAGATTAGGGTTCTTGTTGTTTTTTGGTATGCCACTGATTTTTTGGGTTTGATGACAAGTTTGGAATGATTGACTTTTGGTTCTGTGTTTTTTGTTATTTGCTGTTTTTTTTTTATGCTTGTTGCATGGTGGTGTTAATGATGCTTCAGTTGGTTTGAAACAACAAATTTTTGTTGTTCCTCTTGTTCTGAGTTTTTGTGGCTTTTGATATTTTTGCTAGTTTTGTATCTGGTTTTTTGTGAGGATTCAGTGATGTTTTAGTTGTGGTTTGGAAATGGTATGATGATATTTTGTTCTGGTTTGGAGATGGTTTGATGATATTTTGTTCTGGTTTCTTTGTAATGTTTTTGTGATATTTCATTTGGTTTGGAGATGGTTTTATGACATTTTTGTTCTGGTTTGGAGATGGTTTGATGATGTTTCAATTGGTTTGGAACAAATTTTTTTGTTAAACCTCTTGTTCTGAATTTTTTGTGGTTTTTGATATTTTTGCTCGTTCTGTGCTTGTTTTGCTTGGTGATGTATCTGTCCCTTTAATCTGATGTTCTCTCCTCTATAAAATAGTAAACTTGTTCTTTGATTAGGGTAAAAAAAATAGGAGGGAAAAATCACTTTGAATTTTGACAGTTTTGGCCCTTTTTTAGTCTTTGGCTTTTGAGTGCAGCTTGGATTGTTTCCATTTTGGTGCAAGTCTGGGCATTTTTTGGACTGTATTGCAGACTAGTTGCTATGGTTTATGTTGACATGCTTTTGTGCAAAATTTTTGGACTGCTATGGGCAGCATAGGGAGGCTTTTGGAGCAGGTCTTCTTGGACTGTTGCTTATAGCAACCTGCTTGTCTTGGCATTTGCTGGCTAAGTGATATCTTTCCTCTTTCCTCTCTTTGTGAGATAAAACATTTTGCTTTTGATGCATTTCTGAAGGATTTATATTCTTAGGGAAATGATGAGGCATAGGGTTTTAGTGATCCATGGCTAGTTTTCTGTTTCTCTTTGTTAGCTTTGAGTTGCTTGTTGGTCTGCTTTAAGTGTAGCTGCTGTTTACAGTATATGTTGCTTTGTTGTGCTGCTTGCAGACTATTTTTGTTCATACTGATGTTTTCTATTTTGCTGCCTTAGCAGCATGCCTTTGCTTTAATTGGGGCTGCATCGACTTGGATGTTGTTTGCTTATTCATTTGCTATGCTTGGTAGCCCGCTGCTTGTTTCAGGCAATGTTAGCAATTTCCCTTTTCTCTTTTTTTTTGTGAACAAAAAAATGCAACTTTTTGTGATTTGCAATTGAGAGAAATGGCCCATGATTAAAAAATAAACCCCTCTTAATCTGATTCCAAATGTAAACCCTCATGATGAAATGAAAAAATCTTTTAACCATTAATTCTTGCTTGGAATTTTCCATGATGCTTTGCTAATTTTTTCTTTTCTTCTGTCACATGTACAAACAATTGGCAAACAAGACAAAGGCTTAGCAGATGGGAAATTTCTTGAGGACGAAGCAAGGAGTCTTGAAGAAGAAGAAAACTTCCTTTGTATATTTAAACTTTGCATTTGTAATTTTTGTAATCACTTGTAATTATTTGTAAAAAAGACCCACCAAACTGTAATGAACAAAGCTTGAGTAACAATGCAAATTTATTGTCCAAAACTTCTGAGTTTTTTATTTTAATTTTGCAATTCTTGGTTTGAATGTCTTGAATAAGCATCCTAGCTTGATAACTTGCACTTCAAGTAAACATAATATGATAGGATGGATCATGTATCTTACACTTTTAAACAAAATAAATGTTTAGAAGCTCAAACCTAAGTGATTAATTGAACCCTCAATCATGATTTGCTTAAAGATGATAGCCTTAAACTTTGCACCTTATTCAAACAAAATATGCCCTCAAAAGTAACATCAATCTTCAGAAGATTATAGTTAAGAAAACAAATAAGATCACACAAATGCCTTTGCAGTTATCTGCGCCATGGATTAGGCAAACCTTTGGGAAGTGCAAAACCCTAATTGCTGACTGATTGCCTAGGAAGAAAATCTGTTTGATCAACTTTTGAGCCAAATTGAGTAAAAAAAACCCTTGGATAGCATCTTGAGTAAAAAACGGGAGGGCAAATTTTGGGGTACAACACAATGCTATTGTGATATTCTCTAGCTGGGGAAAATAAATCTTCGACTGCTGCTGGAGAGTATAAGGAGTTGAGTTCTTTGTTTCTGTCGGGGATGGTGACCGAAGATGATTAGCTGGGGATTTACATCCACGCTGCTTAAGACTATTCTACCGGGAGAGAATCTGTCTGAGAACAATCCTGCGGGGTAATGACTCTGTGGGGAAGGGAGATACTTTGTTGGAAGATCTGCTGATTTGGAGAAATAAACTTAGTTGGGGATGAACTTCCATTGCTGGAGAGAAGATATTAGCTTTATGAAAGAGCCTGCTGAGGAAGGAATTCCTGCTTGGGGACACGGAGGTCGAACCTTGGTTGTCTCGGCTTTGTGGGGAATATAGGTATCACTGGCTTATACGTGATAATGACTTTGCTTCCAACTGTCTTTGTCCCTTGTACCATGATGGACGGGGTAACTGTCGATATTAAGGTTTTGTACCAGTTTCTTTGAGTTCTTAGTAACTGTCTTTCTGTTTTATATGCAGATATTTGTGAACAGTAATCATATTCAAATGCATATGTCAAGAATAAAACATTGGACGTTTTTGCAAACAAAACAGAAAACAGAAAAACAAACACACAGTTTTGTACTTAAAAGACGCTTTGTATTGATTTGAAATTTTCCTATAACAGGATTTTTTTACAAGGAGGCTGACGCTCTAGTAAGAGAACGCCGCTGTAAAAATGGAAATTATTACAGAAATTGTGTACAAAAAGAAAAAAGCTATTTGTAGTGATCCCATTGGGTTTCAATTCTTCTATTGCCCCTATGTGTACTGAAGTCTGATCGCAAGGTGATCCAATGGGACATAGTGATACGCTTTAATCCCTAACTTTTTCCTGGAACGCCCTTTCGGGTTTTCAGTCCACCGAGATACCCTTTTTTGCCCAAGCCGCCCTTTCGGGTTTTCGACTTGCCGGGTGTATAATTTTTTCATTTTTATCCCTAATTTTTGCCTGAACCCTTTTGGTTCGCTGGGACGCCCTTATTTTTGCCTAGGTATGTCAACCTAGCGGGTCTTTATTATGCATAGTATCTTTTCACTATGTCCTCATTGACAGGGTGTGGAAGGTCGTCACCATCCTTTGTGGTTAAAATCATGGCCCCACCGGAAAATATGTTCTTGACTACAAATGGTCCCTCATAGGTGGGAGTCCATTTGCCCCTGGGATCACCTTGTGGCAGTATAATGTGCTTGATTACCAGATCCCCTACTTGATACACTTGTTGTCTGACTTTATTGTTGAAGGCCTTGATCATCCGTTTCTGATACATTTGACCATGGCAGACAACAGTAAGTCTTATCTCATCGATTAAGTTTAATTGATCAAGTCGAGTCTGGATCCAATCGTCTTCGCTCAAACCCACATCCTTCATAATCCGTAGAGAATGGATCTGGACCTCTATGGGTAGGACAACCTCCATGCCATATACCAGAGAATAGGGTGTTGCCCCTGTCGACGTACGTGCTGAAGTACCATACCCGTGAAGAGAAAACAGTAACATCTCGTGCCAGTCTTTGTATGTCACTGTCATTTTCTGTATGATCTTTTTGATATTCTTGTTAGCAGCTTCGACAACCCCATTCATCTTCGGACGATAAGGAGAAGAGTTGTGATTCTGAATCTTGAAATGTTTACAGAGATCAGTGATCATCGAGTTGTTGAGATTAGTACCATTATCCATGATGATTCTCTCAAGGATACCATACCGATAAACCAGGTTATGTTTGATGAACCGTGCCACCACATTCTTAGTAACCGTAGCAAAGGAGGCATCCTCAACCCACTTTTTAAAGTAATCAATGGCCACTAGGATGAAGCGAAGCCCGTTGGGTGCGGTAGGTATGATCTCGTCGATCATGCACATTGCGAAGGGCCAGGGAGCCGTCAAAACATTTAAGGGAACTGGAGGTACAAGCACCTTATCAACATAGATTTGGCACTTGTGACAGGTTTGAGAATGCTGATAACAGTCGGCTTCCATAGTGGACCAGTAGTATCCTTCCTGTAGGATCTTCTTTGCCATGGTATGTCCACTGGAATGAGTGCCGAAGGTACCTTCGTGTAGGTCTGCCATAATCCTTTCTGCTTCACTCTTGTCTACACACCGCAGTAAGTTAGAGTCATGATTACGCTTATAGAGGATTCCATTGCTGAGGAAGAACTTGCAGCAAACCTTCTCAGAAATTTCTTGTCATTGACAAATGCCCCTCGGGGTATTCTTGAGCCTCGAGATACCTTTTCACCTCATGAAACCAAGGTTTGTTGTCTACCTCCTCATTATCGATCTCACAGCAGTAGACTATCAGATCTTTGATAGATGGTATTTACCTCCTTTTGACATATAATACCAATTTAGGCTTCTGTCCTCAATAGGGTTTGTATTCCCACTTCCTCCTCTTGGGTTGATTCCAAATAGAGTTGAGATTTTCCTACTTTCAGTAAAAGTTGGTTTATCCTTTGGTTGATACCTTCAGTGGAAGTTGGTAGCTCAAATTCAGTAAAAGTCAGTATTATTCTGATTTTATACCTCCAGTAAAAGTTGGTAGTGTACCATCATCCATGAGTCAGTATTACCCTAATTTATTAAGATGATGCTATCTTGTTTCCTCAGTCTCCTCTTTGGGGTTTACCCTATTAGAGTTGAGTCCTCTTTTCCCCAGCCGAGTTGATTTTTCTCCAACAGAGTTAAGTTTCTTTCCCTAGTTGAGTTTATAATCCTTTCTTAAAGATTAATTCCTTGTTGGCTTATTTCTTATATTGTTAAGAATTTCCCCATTGAATTCTTACTTTGCAATTTGATTCTTTAACTGTGATTTTGGTTTTTCCTATTCATAGTTATCCCCAGAGTTGTGTCATTCCCCAAGGATGTATGTGGTTAATATTTACTCTAAGTGTGCTCTTGCTTATAAAAGACAAATATTGAGTGATCTTGTGAGGCTTAAGAAGAGTCTAGGTGATGAGTTTTTGATACGTTATTGGTTATTTTAATTGTTTTGGTTGGTGGTGAACGAGGGAATGCCTAGGGTTTTTAGAGGCTCGATACTCTTTTGAAGAGGGATGATTTTAAAATTTTCTTCTATCAGAATCCTTGACCTACCCTTGCTAGGGAGGAGTTTCACCTTGTACCAACTCAATGGAAGGGCTACTATTTACACATTGATAAGATTCTTATTTCATAATGCTGGTAGGATCTTTGGAGTCTAGCTTCCTAGTGGATTTTTTGAGAGATTTGTCAGATCACTATCCATTGATGCTTAAGCATTTTAACCAATTTTAGAGTCCTAAGCCTATAAGATTCAACATTCATTGATTAAATCATATTGCCCAGTCGAATATGGTGCTTCTAGAAGTAAAGATCATGTACATCTTTTGGTGATTAGCTAAAAAACAACCTTTTGTGACGATTATTTTTTAGATGTTAGCCCAGTTTGAAATGGTGTTAACCTTGGGTTGCAACCATTATCAATTGTTGTTAAACAATGTTTTACCATTATATTTTGTGAAGGTTTGGAAAAAAATCACCTTAACTGATTGAACTTTTAGTGTCAGATCTAAAATTTCCTGAATAACATAATTGTAACGATTGTAATAGTAATTAATTTTAGTTGGTGTTTTTTTTTAAGGTTTATTGCGACGATTGTCACCTCAACAAATGTGAAATTGTGATAGTTCAAATCATATCATTTGTTTTTTACAAACATTTATATATATTTCGATAACTTACACTCTTGTGGTGATTCTAAATATGATCCCTAAAAAATGTAAAATTTAAAATATTAAACTAATACTCATGAATATTTTTTTAGGATGATTTACACTTAGGTAAAAATTCACTAAGACACTAATGAAAAAGGCTAATTATCTTTCATCGTGATTTGATGCATAAAATATTATTCATAATTGGTATATAACTCTTAACATCCATAAGTCATTTGGACTATAGAGTTGTTATCTTCAAAACTACTAAAGAACTTTCAACACCCACAAGACGCTTAACCTATGGAGTTTTTGTGTGTAACATCCTAAACCCCAAAACTTATATATTAAACATTATAAGATAATCTAAGGTGTCACCAACAACAATCCTTTAACAATACAAAAATTTGATAAAGACGAAGCGGAAAATATCAACGTCATACAACACATATCATCACAAGCTGACCTTCACATAGAGTATAATTGCGATGATATCAATCTTATTTTAATGATAAAATATTGCAACTTAGACCTTTAGTCTCAAAAATTCAAATTATAATAAATCATTTTCAAAATAGACAGTTATCATATCCAACTCTTAACAACTTTAACATAAATCGAATAAAACAATGAAACTCCAACAAAACATAGTAATCAAATAAACATTCTCACCCCGATGTTACAGGATCAACTCAAGACTTCTAAACAACAATACAACTAAACGAAGTAACTCCAAGAGATAACTTCCACTTATAGCAGCAAACTCTACTTTTGAGTATTCGCAAGATGTCTATGGTGGAAAACTTGAAAGCAAAGGGGTGAGAAACAATATTAAATATAAATAGTGTAAATAATGCTAAGGTATATAAATATACAACAAGCAAATGTTCATTTCATAATCAACAACAACATAGTCTCCCACCCATTCACAACAACGTACTCATATTCTGAAACAATCAACATCATCATAAATAATCAACCACGTATACAACCATGTATGTAGTGTACTCCATAATTGACTCATTATGCATGCGATACCATTTATGAACATTCAGGTTCATCTTTCTCCTCGATCCCCGCCATAGGATTAGATTCCCTCTTGGAATTAGAGCAAGCTAAAAATCACGGCTAATCACCATATAACAATGCTTAACTAATCCCTCAATGGAATTAACTACTCACACTTGATCCCTACCAATAGGACCAAGTTAACTTAGAAAGGGTTTGAAATCTTCTGTCCAATTTGAAGCAACATCATATCTTTGAAGGAAAATTGTGATCCAAAACGCATCGAAAATTAAAATTTTTCTTTGGTCATCTTTACAAATGAGCATAGTCAGCGATAAAAATTATTACCTCTCGTGGAGATTCAGACCTTTGATGTTGTGACCACAAACGTTGATGAAGAACATAGCCTCTACTCAGTCCACACGAACAAATCACTTCTGGTCATAGTGCTAGCTGCTTACAAATGAAAACTTTGAGTGAGAGTAAGACAAAATACGGCTAGGACTCAAGACCAAAATTTTATGAAGTGAAATGCTTCAGCACAAGAGTCTTATTTATACAACCACTTGCGTGGGCTGCAAGTTTAAAGTCCAAATAAGGGTGCAAGCAAAAAGCCTAATTAAGCATATGGACATCATACCTTATGATGTATCGTATATCACTTAAGTGCGTGGTATCTTATCATATTTCGTATTCTACTTAAGCGTATCGTACTTTACAGTGTTATACAATTCACTTAAGTGTACCGTATCTTACGGTGTTCCTTATTTACTTTGTCTCTCATAAACCTGTCCTTATGTGTGTGACTCTATAAGTTTTCGCGACATTGACAATTATATTAAATCACACATTTAACATAATAAACACTGAGCTGTATCTAGCAACACATCACTGCTATCCAAGTCACGAAAATGTCATGTGATCTGACAAAATCTTTCCGTGATAATACTTGTTTGTACAATTATCCTTTTGCCCTTGTTTCTATATTGAATACAAGACATATAGCGTGTCACCCTTGTCCAGTTCAATATTGGGTCCTTAGACATTTATCCTATTACGCAGGAAGGAAAAATCCATCTAGGTCACTCATGTCTCTCAACATGATTTGTGAAGTATCCATCAACTGTCTTTATGGTCATCCAGTTACGGACAACGTTTGATCAACAATAAAGCACTTGACTCTACGTCTAGGGTCCATAGTGGTTTCAGGTCGAAGGGTGATATATACCACTTATCACCATGAGAATAACTTATGACACTTTGCATAACATTCTATGTAGTATTCTCATAGTGGGTCAATCCAGTATAAATATTATTCCTAATATTCATACCTGTGTCAACACTTGATAACTCCTTATCCATGATCCATGATATATAATCATCAATCTATCTACATAATAATCTCAATGCTTTAATGTCATTCAACTTCACAATAAAGCTCGACTAAAGATGCTTTAAGAATAGTGTCTTTATGTTTAATGAAATCTCATGATTAAGTCACACTTAACATTTCATTAAAACAGATGAATTATTCTAGAGACTTTATTATTTTGGAAAAACAAACATAATAAAGAAATGTCTTTTATTATTAATAAATAATTCGATACAAATACTAAAAGTATTAGTCTCTAAGACTTACACCAACAATCTCCTTACCTTCTTGTGTAAAATCTACCCTTTGTGAGAAAATCACATTTTAAGTATGTATTACATAGTCTCACTCTAAGTATGTATTACATAGTCTCACTCCAAGAACAAGGGTTTTAATGTTGAAGTCAAAATATTGATTCCACCAAACTCACCAATCATCGATTTACATACGAAAACTAATTTCTCTCGTCCTCGTCAGCTTTCAGGATGTTGAAAGAGGCAAACTCACCCTTAACACCAGTGATATCGACAAAACCAACAACTTCCAGTTTTTTTTTCAAGTTGTTTCCACCCTGTCCTACAACCTCCAAAACCATGGGAATATAAATCTCGCACACAAATCAACGATTCTTTCATCACGGAAACTCTATTGACATGACAAGGGTGGCAAGTCGGACGGTAGTAGAGCTTGGAGCAGCTTTCATGATCCTCTTCTCGTTTAAGGGAAAGATAAACATGATATGCTAAGAAATTATGTTATAAGTGGGAGACATATCTTATCTCTACAAGTAAATTTTATAGGATTCGATTATGCACAAACTCAAATTCTCAAATCATGTATATGATAATTTATTTTAGATTGGTTAAGATATATATGTTTTTCCTTTTATTGATTGTGGTAACAGTTTTTTATATATATGTTTTTCTAAAACAAAGCATAATTATTGATTACAACTAGTTAAGATGACTGAAATTGTAAGTGCCAACTTCTTTCATCCGTTTTAGGCCACCACCAGCAAGAAACCAAGCTGCTTCAGGCCCCCCTCTCCCTCCTTCTCTGATATATCTCTATCTGGTCCTATATATTTCATTCTTTGTATGGCTGGTTGCAAGTTCATAATTGCAATTAATGTGCATCGCATGCATCTGATCCATTATAATTTATATTCTTTGGGAAACATTTAAAACCCCTGGAGCAAACCCTTCTGTGTAAGAATATAAAGGATATGCCACTTTTGGGGTTCACTTCCATCATGGACACTCCTATGTGTTTAACTTTATGTTTTGGCATGAGAATATGATGTTTTTGTCTATGGGTAATTTTTTTATTAATTACATCACTGTGCTAGATATATTATTAAATCTTAATAATGCTTGAAGACAATATAAAGAATATTTTTGATATCTTTGTATAACTTTGTATGAATTTTTTATTATGATTAACTTGTATGGTCTATTAAGATTTTAAGATTATTATAAATGAAAAGTTGAAGGTTAAGGTTGTAGTTTTTTCTTGACAAAATTTCTACTCAATAAAACCTTTTGAAGATTTATTTAAGATTTTCACAATTTGATGTTTATAATTTATGCGGATAATGAATATCTCACTAGAATATTTCAATGGAGAAAATTAAGAATGTAATATATAATATGAATGGTAACTCTACTCTAGATCCTAATAGTTTTGGAGGATATTTTTTCCAAATCTATTAGATTATAGTATTGATGTGATCAATTCAATAAATCAATCTTTTGAATAGGGTTGGATCCTCCATAATTTCAATTAAGTTAATATAATTTTGATATCTAAACAACATGGAGTAGATTATATTGTGTAGTATAGACCTCTTGAACTTGTAAATTTTCAATTCAAAATCATCAATAAAATTAGTGCAGAAAGAATGACCATCTTAACTTCTAAAATTATTTCAAAATACCAAAGAGGCTTTGATAGAGACATACATATTTATGAGGGTATTAAGATTATTTTAGAAGCGATTAATATGATAGATAAGAAATTTTTTGGAGGTATTGTGACTTTGAAGATAGATATAAAAAAACTTTTGATAATTTAGATTGCCAATATCTATTAAAGTTCTTGTTCAATTTGGCTTTGATAAAAAATTTAGTTATTTGATTCTTACCATTCTTCATTCAACTAAACTATTTATCAATCATGATAAGTGGAAAACATGTAAGATTTTTGTCTTGCTCCATAGGAGTGAGGAAATGAGATCATCTATCTCCTTTTATCTTCTACATTGCTAACTAGGTATTTAGTAGGCAATTATCTATGTTGATGAATTACGGTAAATTTACATGCATATTAGTTGGTAAGACAACAATTTCTAACAATTTTTTTTTGTAGATGACCTTATGATATTCTACAAATGTACAAAGAAAAATATTCAAGTCATTAACTATCTTATTCAAGAATATGGTTGGAATTATGATCAACACATTATTCCAACTAAGTGTATACTTTATGGTGGAGGTAATTCTATACCTAGGTTGAGGCACATTACATATATCCTTGCATTTGTTGTGGGACATACATTGTTTAACTATCTTGGAGTGTAGCTGCATATCCCTAGAGGGAGTTAGTTGCATGTTCTTATCATATACAAGGAGAACACCTCTGATACAGTTATTTTATTGCTTATTTCATTTATTGTCTTTTATTGAGTCTCCCTCATAAATTTGTACACCGTGAATCAAGTTTGAAATTGATTCGTGAATCCTTTTATCATGCATAACTCCTTGGTTATATTTAATCTAGATAATGAGGTTCTTAGTCATTTTCCTGAGTTGGTGGAATAAGAACATTATGTGTTTTTGATTTGTCGAAAAATGTATGTAAAATCTCAAAGGCTTGTGAAAACTAATTTGTTTTTTGGATTTTACATCATTGATTCGAATCAAATAAATTATACTGGGTTTCTGATTCGAATCAAAAGGGACATAACATTTTCAGGAATTTTTGAACAAATTGATTCAAATCAAATTTTTAACATGATTCGAATCACACTCTTCCTGTGAAATTCTGTTCAGTTTAATTCGAATCAAACTTTGAACATGATTCGAATCAGATACTTTTTCTATATTTTTTATAATTTTCGGTGTGCTTTGATTCGAATCAATATTTGTACATGATTCGAATCAATATTTGTATATGATTCGAATCAAATTATGAATTTGATTCGAATCAATTGAAAAATGGGTCACAAATTTGATTTTCTTTTATTCCACTTCACTTGCTCTCTTGACTTAAACCTATACTTTTTTTATTCAAATCTAACCAATCTTTTTCAGTATTTTTTGTGCTTCATCTCAAGCACATATAAAACCTTTTGTCAATATTTTTAAATGTAAGATTTTCATAACCCGTTTATGAATTTCTCTGAAAATCAACCACCTCTTTTAAAACTCTTGCATTGAATTTCTTTCATATTCAACCTTTTTTCAATTTCATATCTTAATCATGAGTTATTATTAGTTAATTGAGGGAGACGTTGTCTTGAAACTAATCGTTCTTGCAAGATTAGGATTGTTGTCATTGGTGCTGACTAATTTCAGTGAAAAGAAGAAGGTCTTATCTTCAGAATTTCCTTAATGGTGACTATGTTGAAGGCTACAGATAAGGTGAAGTTATTTTTACATCTTTAAATATTTCACTCCTCAAGGAATCAGTATGATCAAGGGGTTGATTGCTACACATGAAGGATAGGAGCAGGAATGGTGATATTTGAAGATTAGAAGCGTTGATCTAGTAAATATTGCTAGAAGAGTTTGATATTTTTCCATATACAAGTCAAGATCCAAATCAAAGATTTTATTTGTTATTTTTCTTCAGCATTATCGTGGACTAGTGATTTTATATACTCTCAAGATATTTTTCAAAATAAAGGAACAACTATTAAAGTGGACTTAGACTCACACGAGGACGACATAGCCGAACCACTATAAACCCCAATGTCCTCTCTCTATCCCTTAATATTGAAGTTAAATTTCGTAGAACATGCATGCTTAGATTTAAATTTTTTCTTAGAGATTTATTTGATAAGCTTAGGTTTTTCTGGAATTGGAAACCTATTAAGAACTTTAGTGGTAATTAAAATTTGAGAAAGATCATGCTTTAAGAATTCACCTTGTTGATTAATTTCTTAACCACTTCATGTGACTTATCCAATTAATTCAATTGCATACATTGTGTTTCTTCATTTAAGGCATTAAATTATTTGTAAAGTAATTTAAGTTTGTACTGATTAATTGTCAATTGAGTATAATTTCACATTTTTGTTGTACAAACTACCGCATGCAAACTCTGAAAAACCTCTGGTTATTCTCATTTAAAGAATCGATTAATTTTGTTTTTAAAAGTTGATTCACCCTCTGTAGACTATTTTTTATTTCCATATTCTCACCCAACAATTGGCATCAAGACCTGGTCTTTTGACTGAGTCTTATCGACTCCAAAAGTTTTGAGAATATGGCGAATGATAACGATCCAAAGGGAGTATAAAATAGAGTGCCGATTTCCAAATCTAAAAATTATAATTTTGGAAATCAATTATAAACGTACACTTATTATCAGTTAACAAAAATCTATGGTGTGCCATCACCGAGGGACCTTTTACTTCCACTAGTGATGGTGATATTGTAAAACATCATAAGGATTGCTCGGATGATGAAACCAAAAGAGCTTCATATGATTCGAAAACAAGAAACATACATATATCTGTTTTAAGAGCGAACATATTCTACTCCATCTCACATCATACTAGTGCTAAAGGTATCTGGGACGTTCTTCGTACTCTCTATGAGGGGACATAAGAAGTCAAGGATTCTAAAATCAATATGTTTATAGAGGAGTTTGAATTGTTTCGTATGGAATCTATGGAATCCATTCAAACTAGATTCCTCCACTTAATTAACAAATTAAGCAACTTGGGTAAAACCTATTCCAATAAAGATTGTGCTAAGAAAATATTAAAGTCTATGTGCAGGGAGTGGCAACTAGAGCTTACCATTATAAAAAAAGTAAACAATCTTAGAACTTTGGATGTTACAAAGCTATTTGGAAAGTTAGTCGAGCATAAAAATAAAGTGAAATGACTCACTGATAGCAATGTAAGGTCAGAAAAGAAAGAGAAAGGAAAAGAAGAGAAAAAAGATCTTTCTTTAAAAGCTTCATCATCTAAAGCTAGTAAATCAAATGAAGAAAGTGACAATTCTGATGAAGAAACTCCTAAAAAGAGGGAGATGGATTTATTTGTCAATCACTACAATGAATATTTGAGAAGGAACAAGCTAAAGCATACCAGAAATAGTTTAATAAACTTCATAAACACTCACGCGCCAAAGAAAGAACACAAGAAAAAGATGATGATATTACGTGTTACAAGTGTGGTAAATCAGGTCACTATAGAAAAACTTGTTAGAGTCTCACCAAACATCATAAAAAGAAAGATGCGGAATTATACAAAACAAAGGGAAAAAGTTCCAAATTTTGTAGATCCTATATTGCGTGGGAAAAAGAGGATGAGAGCTCTTCCTCGGATTCTTGATCAATATCAGATGATGAGTCTGCCAACCTATGTTTGATGGCATGTAAGAAAGGTGAAACATCAAAGGTGTATAATTCTTAATTCGAAAATAAATATTCTTATAGTGAGTTATCAAAAGCTTTTAATGGTGTGTCACTACTACGGAAAACCCCTTTCACAACGGTTGGAAAAGAGATACGATCATCCGGGTCATACCTTTGTTAAGTAGGGTGTGGTTAGAAGTTTGTTGTTTCTACCATGGTTTAGAAACTATTATTGAAAGGCAGGACACACACCACTTATCACAACGGTTATACTTAAAAACCATTATGATATATACACTTAGGTACTGGGTTCGAAATCCACCAACAACAAATTAGGTAAAACATAAATGACCTTTGATCATTGTTACAATAGATAACCGTTGTGAAAAGTATCCAAAATTTATTATATAATATGTAGATTGCTTGTTTTCCATACACCTCACTAAAGAAATACAAGCTTTCAAATTGATGAAGAAGTCTATAATCTGAAAATTAAGCTATTCTTGAAAACCAACTTAAACAAACCATTGTTTTTTCTGATTACATGCGTCTCATCCTGCATTTCATGCTCTTTAACATATATATTATGGTTTATTGGTCTAACTCCTTTTATACATCTTTATCTTTGATTATAGTTAAATTTCCATAACAATAAAACATTGTATAATTGGCCTTATCATCATCACTTATAATCGTAATTTTTATAATTGTAATTTTTGCGATCCTTAATGCTGATGTTGAGGCAGATTATCTAATAAATTTTAGTTAATGAAATTTAACTATAACGATGACAACTATGCATCTAAGGAGACATGCCATTATACCATAATCTATATGTAAAAGAATATGAAATTAACGATGAGATGTTTGCAATTCAGAAACAATGATTATATACGTTGGTTTTTAAATACAACTTAATTTGCAGATTATAAGTATCTATGTGCATTTAAATGAATTTATTTTAAGTGAGGGTTAGTGAAACAAACAATCTACGTAGAATATAATAAAATCAAACAATATCATACAACAAAGCCAAATATTATAAATTTGTGAGCAATGAAAAAGATATATTATAAATTTCCAGGACACACCTTTTATTGAAACTAATCGCGGAACATGAATCAATTATGAAGTTCATCTAGTTTGTGAAGCAATGAGGAAGAAATTTAAGGAGGAAGAATTTTACACAATAGCTTCATATTTAAATTTCTTTTCATTGTATCTCAAACTAGATGAAGTTTACTTCCTCTGTTGCTTCTTCATTTACTAAGATGTTTTATTCTTGTTGAGTCCTACCATAACCATGAAAGTTATCAACATGTGAAGCCGCAAACTTATTTGTCAACAGGATATGAAAATCATCTTGTTTGTGAAGCTATGAAGAAGATGTACAAGGTGGATGAAGTTTTTATCATAGCTTCATGCTTCTTTTACTTTTTTTCATAGCTACACAACCAATATGTACGATAACCAAAGTATGGTCTTTGTTAAGATAGTGAAGACGAACCTGAAAAAATGAGAACAATCAACAAAAACAACATGCAACAACGAGATAATAGGGAACTATTTAACAAAAAGATGGATGAAGAAGAATACCTTAATGTATTAAGCACAAGATTCACACCTAATGGCAATGAAGAAGAAGATAAAAAATGGGTGCTAGAGTTTCACTGTGAAGGAAACACCGCTACTGTCAATAAGTGAGAGTTAATTTGCTTATATATGGGTAAAATATTTTACAGCGGTTAACTCTAACAACCGTATTGATAAGTATTTATTTATTATAAATATATCACAACGGTGGAACGTACCAACCATAGTCATATCCCTTTAATTTTTTTATTTAAAAATAAATAAAAAAGAAAAGGCACGCCTTAACATTAAAGGAATAATATATATGATGGCGCTAAGGTTCGAACCCATGAAAGCTTGATGGTTTCACAACAGTTGGCTCCACAAACATTGCTATATACAAATAATTTTTAATTAAAAAATAAAAATAATATAGAAGCACCTTAGTTTAGATATGTCACCACGGTGTAGTGAAGAACCGTGGTGACCACGACATTGTTATTTACGCATTTTGTAGTAGTTTGTATGTTGATTCTATAAACGCTTTTAAGAATATTTCTCTCCAAAAAGAAATTATCATGAAATTTAAACATGAGATAAATTATCTTAATTGTGCTTTATATTGTCCTAAAGACACGCGTACATCTCTTGTTGATGAGTGTTATAATATTTCTGATACTTTAGCTGAAAAGATGGAAAAAGCAGAATATGTTGAATGTCCAATTTTAAAACTTGAAATTGAAAATAATAAAGTAAAATTAACTCATGTTACTTCACCATCTTGTTCTTGTTCGAGCTCCTCAAGTGATAGAGGGTTTGTTTTTAAGAAAAACCTTGTGTTACAAGGAGAAAGAGAAGAGGCAGTTCATCTAAAGCTATTTGTCATTATTGTGGTGATAAGGAACACATTAGGCCTAAATGTTACATTAGGAACTTTCAAGTTCTGAATGGTAAGATGGCATGGGTTCCTAAGTGTACCTCAACTAACCCAAATGACCCACTAGTTGGGTACCTAAAATTTCCTATTTGAATGTCCGCAGGAAAGTATTGTTTCTACGAAAAGATTATGGTTTCTAGATAGAAGACGTTCAAGATACATGACAGGAGATGCTTCCATGTTCATCAATTTTGATAAAAAAATTGGTCACATTATTGTTGTAACCGGTTTTAAAATAAGAGTCGTCACCCTTAATTTTTATCCTAAGGAATGGAATATAAAGGATAACCCTAAAAGTTATAGATTCTAGATCGGTGACTCGGTTCTAGACGAGGGGAAGGTGTTAGGAACCCCCCAACTACCTTGTTTACAAGGATACTAGGTTTAGAAGTGCATTTTTAATAAATAGGGTTTTAATTTTTATTAGGGGAATTCACCACGATTTTAATCGCATGCCTACGTATCCTCTTAAGAGTAATTAGAGTCTCATTTCGTAGTTCGCAGTTGATTTGTATTTTTTATGGGTTGAAAATTACATTTGAATTTCCCGCATACTCGTTTTAGGTGTACGAATAACAGAGATATTTAGACGGATTACGCAGTCGATTCAAATATATTTGTGACCCTTTTTGAAGAATAATTGCTAGATTAATATTATTTACAAAAATAATTTGCCATTGGTTAAATATTTTTTAGTATGTTAATTGTGAAAGTTTTATAATTAAATGCACGATTAAAAGAAATAATTTAATGTAATAGAATATATTTAGAAAAATATTATGGTTTAAATGAATAATATTATAATATATATAATGTTATAATTAATAAAAATATAAGAAAATACAAATATAAAAATAAAATTATAAAAAATAATTAAATAAAAAAAAATTAGAAGATCGCATGGGAGGTGTAGGTTATACTAAGCTAGTAAAGAGGGGGGGGGGGGGGCATAATAGCATGAGCCTGAACTCAGATATTGAATTCAGGCCCAAAAGGCAAGGAGGTTTGTTTTTGAACGCGTTAGCAAGGCTAGGGGTGTGTAAAGCTGTAGGGCTCAAATCGAGATTTAGGATTCGGCCCAATAAGCTAGGGGATGTAGAAGTAGGCGTGTTGGTAAAAACAATTAATGGGGGGTGGGGTTAGTTCTGGGCCAGGCCCAGAATGTTGTGAGTCCGCTTAGACAAATTATGGTTGGTGCACGATGATACCGTGTACATGCACATCTTGGGTCGTACGATTAAGATCAAGTGGATATGGGTGAGGGTGCACGATATTTATCATTGGCGAGCTGCATCAGATTACTAAACATACATATTTTTTTTTTACAATGCAGAACCATTCATTCTGTTTGGCTCTCTCTATCCTTTTCTGTTGTTCTCTCTTTTAACCCTCGCCTCTTTTCTCTCCTCTCAACCTAAACAAAAACCCTAGGCGGTCCTAAGTGGCGGCCAAAATCATAACCCAAAAATAACATACAACCCAACCTTAAGTCCCAAACCCCATGCTTACAGGAAAAAAACGCAACAATAATGAGCTCTAGAGCTAAGTTGTTTACCTTCAGCCGTAACTGTTCAGTAAGCCTTTTTTTGCGATTCTCCTTCTGACCTTTCCTTGCTTGCTTTTGACAGGTGCGATGGTGGTGGGTGTCTCGGCGATGGTGATGACAAAGACTTGACGGTATTCTGAAGAATTAGGGTTTCAGATATCGAAACCTTAGTCTAGAACGACGAGCTTGAGAGGTAGCAATGAGGTGGTTCCATCAAGGATCTCTCGGACTCAACAAAATTCATTTCAAGTCTTTCTCTGCAATATTTTTCTGTAAACCCTCTCCATCTGTAACTTTTTCGTTCTCTTTCTGTTCTAAATTCATTAGATTTTATAGTGTTTTTAGGGATTAGTTTTTTTAGGAATCAAACAAAAATGTGTGTAAATTGAATTAGGTTTCGTTATTTTCGATTTTGAATTAGGAAACGAAATGATTTTGTTGTAATATGTATTGATGTTTGTTGAACAATTTTTATAAGTTTTAAATTATTTCTGCATTTGTGTTGATTCATTTCTGTATTGAATTTGCTCTGTAAAGTCTTTTGAATAAGGAAACAAAAATGATTTGATTCTGTTCATGATCTGAATAGTAACTCTTTGTAAAACCCACATTTTCTACCATATGGGTTTTTTGTTATCTGGACCAAATTTTTTTTTATCAACATGGCCATGTGATGTTTGGGCCTGAATTGCAACGATTTTAGATTTTTGGACTGTAAAATTGGGTTGGGAAATGATCAGTGTAAAAAGAAAAAGCCTCTTCAAAAACTAAGACCAATGTCTCTTTCTTTTAATTATAAATAAAGACCCAAAAAAGTCAGCAATAATAATTACAATAATATTAAATAATAATGATAATAATTATATAATTAAAAACAAAATAATTTTTTTTAAAACAAGCAAAAAGGCTAGTCAGGCCATATTGTTCCAATTGGGTCTCAACAAAAACATATTGCTTTTTTTAAATAAAACCTAAATGGGCCTTATGAGTCAATTATATTAGGTTTCAAACAAAATAAGTTGTTTTTCAAAACAGTAAATAAACTGAATGGGCCTGAATGTTTTGACCACTTATCGGGTTTTAACAAAATAAAATGTTTTATGAACCTCAAACAAGAAATGCATTGCTTTAAACATCCTTTTTGCCATACTTTGAAATGGACTAAAACATATCATGGGCCCTTTATGATTGAGAAAGGCCCATGATTTCTTTATAAGATACCCCCTCTTTATAACTTTAAACCCCCATATCAACATGAATCACATTTTATAAAAGATAATTTTTAGAAATAAGAAAAAGACTATCAAGAACTAGTAGGGAAAATTTGGGGTATGACAGCTGCCCCTATTTAATGATCTTTCGATTTGAATAGTGCAAGAATATGCAGGTCTCGCACGTTTGATCAGAAGTTTATTAAATATTGGAAGACCTCAAAATTTGTCCGAGATATTGTAAGGATGCGTTGTACATCATTCCCATAAGTGCGAAGAATATGCAAAAATGATGATGTATCATCTTACCAGCGTTTGAACTAAAGTTGATTTGACTTAGATATGACGACGCAGATAACTCATCAGTATCTAAGAGATCATGGATTTTGCATATTTATCCTAACCTAGGAGGTAAATGATACATGTTTGAAAAGTTGACTTACTAAGGCTTGCGACTAATATAGCAAGTTTGATTTAATTTGATATTTTTTATTTACTACAACCTAGGGGATGAATAAAACAAAGCCTGATAACACTTTGTTGAATGGAGACTGATGCAATGGATTACGCAGATTTATCCGCATATCTATCACAACCTAGGGGATAGATATTCGAAAAGAGATAGATAACCACATCACTGCATGGAGACTGAGGCAACGAGTTATATCGAGGAAGAAACCTGATAATGACATTGCTGCTTGGAGACTGACGCAATGGATTATATCGCAAAAAAAGTTTGATAACAATATTGCTGCATGGAGACTGATGCAATAGAAAAAGTCTGATAATAGCATTGCTACATGGAGACTGATGCAATGGAAAGAGTTTGATAATAACATTTCTGCATGGAGACTGACGCAATGGGTCGAATTGCAGATTTCATAACATTGCTGCATGGAGCCTGACACAATGAGCTATAACGCAAAGAAGAAAACATATTGCTGCATGGAGGCTGACGCAATAAGTTGTATCGTGAAAAATTTGATAATAACATCGCTGCATGGAGATTGATGCTATAGATTATAGTGTAGATAAGGAAACACATTGTTGCATGAAGACTGGCGCAATGGTTTAAACTACAGATTTCGTGCATTGTCGCATAGAGCCTGACGCAATGAACTGCATCACAGAGGAAGGAATACACTGTTGCACAAAGACAGATACAATGGATTATATTGAGAATTTCACAGATTGTTGCATGGAGTCTGACACAATGGGCTATATCACAAAGAAGGGAACACATTGCTGCGTGGAGACCGACGCAATGAGTCGTATTGCAAAAAGGGAAAACACATTGCTACATGGAGACTGACGCAATGAGTAATAATGTAGAGGAAGTTGTTTTGATGATCCAAATCTTGGATAACTAAATTAGAGATAAGATCGGATTTTTACTGGTCGTGTTTGTTTTTAACCAAGGTAATAAACTGATGGAGGGCTCCAAGATATTGGCTCCATCTAAATTATGTTTCGAGGAATGCCATGCGTCATGTATATGCATGATGTCTTAGATCAATATGGAACACAAAGTGTATATGCATTGAGCGTGCGTATGCCCCAAATATTTTCATATGGGAAAAATGTGTGTATATGCCTCAAAATGTTATGAAAAATGCTTTTTTTTTTGTATTCTCTCCTTTTAAACCATTGGTTTTGAGTTACCAACTCCCCGACATTTCCTGTTGCATTGCCATGGTGTCTTTGAATTGATTTGAACATGATGGAAAGTATCAGCAAGATCTTGATGTTTGTATCATAGGCGTAGGCATAAACATAGGCGCAGACGTAGGAATAGTTGTGGAAATAAGCGCAGATGTGGACGCAGGTGTGGATTTTCTTTTGATGCTTTCTAACCGAAATGTTTCTCGATGTTTTATCAAGTGCTTTTATTTTTTAAATCTTTGAAATGGTTTCAATGAAATATTCAAAAGAAATGATCGTAGTATTTTTCAAACAAGTCTGAAAAGGAAAAATCACAATTTGCAAGATGGAAAAAGTAAATGTTTTATTGATATGCCTCTGAATAGGCGCAAGTACAGGATGTAATTCCTTAAAAGAGGTAATTACAAAAAGTTTTTTAAAACTGTAAATGGAAATGAAAATGATAATTGCTACTGCTGTTTCCCCTGATGTCCTTTTAATAGCTTCCAATCTTCTTTGCTTCTGAGTTGAATGATTTGGATCCATCTCTTTCTTCGTGGTTTGTGGTCGTAGTTCTTAGATCGCAGTCTTTTTGTTCTTTATTTCTTTTGGATAAGATCCCTAATTTTTGCTTGGATATCCCTTTCCTGTTTTCAATCCACCAAGATAATTTTTTTGTGTATGTCCCTAATTTTTTCCTGGATCGCCCTTTCGGGTTTTCAATCCACCAGAACGCTCCTTTTACCTAAGTCACCCGTTTAGGGTTTGAGCTTAGCGAGCTTTTTATACATAGTATTTTTTACTGCGTATGAATTTGCCGGGTGTGGCAGTTCTTCTCCATGCCATATACTAGACAAAAAGGAGTTACGTTTGTTGATGTTCGTACAAAGGTATGATAGCCATGTAGAGCAAAGGGAAGCATTTCGTGCCAATCTTTGTATGTCTTCATCATCTTCTGAATGATTTTCTTGATATTTTTGTTGGAAGCTTCGACGGCCCTGTTCATCTTGGGTCGATATGGTGAGTAATTATACTGCTCGATCTTCAAATCGCCACATAACTCCTTCATCATTTTGTTGTTCAAATTAGACCCGCTATCTGTTATGATCCTATTTGGAACCCCATATCTGCATATGAGATTTTGCTTGATGGATCGAGTGACCACTTGGCTTGTCACATTTGCATATGATGCCGCTTTTACCCATTTGGTGAAGTAATCAATAACGACTAGTATGAATCGTTGTCTGTTAGATGCTCTTGGTTCGATCATGCCTATCATATCAATTCCCCATATCGAGAATGGCCAAGGAGAACTCATGAAATTTAGAGGAGTGAGTGGCACATTCATTTTGTCGGTGTAGATTTGGCACCTGTTGTAGGTCTTTATGTAATGATAGCAATCTGCTTCCATTGTTAAGATATGTTTTGTTTGTTTTAACCTAAATAAACTAGAAGAAAATATTTAACCTGAAGAAATAATAAAATTTAATTAAGTTAATTAGAAAAGAAATGTTTTTTTAGGTTTTTATGAAAAAAGGTTTTGAATATTAAACTAGTATTAATTAAATAAAGGAACTAGGGCTTCTAAATTAATCTTAGTTAAAAAACTAATTAAACCTAAGTCTATTATTACTTAAATAATTAAAAGAGAAATTAATTTGTTAAAGAAAATGTTTATTTTTTGTCTTTTTAGTCTTGAGAGAAATAAAATATAAACATATTATTACCTAAATAATAAATAGAATATTTTTGGGAATTTTTATTAATAAAAATAAATATTATGATAATATTAATAATAATAAAAAGATAAATAAAAATAAAAATATAAAAGGGTAAGTCAGGGGGTGAAAAAAAATAACTTGTGGTGTTTTCAAGTAAAAAAACAGTTTTTGACTAAGCTTGGCCCATTGCCATTTTTTTGAAATCAGAAATAGAAAAAAGGGGTTTGGGCTGCGTGTGTATAAGTAAACAGGGGGGTGATATTCAGAAAAAATGCTAAACCTAGGGGGTTGAGGCCCAAGTGCTGCCTTATTTAACAAAAAAAGAAATGAAAAAAATTATGAAAATTGCAAAAGGTCTCATTGGGGCTCGAACCCAGGACTTTCTAATATACGCGTGCTTCTTGTACCACTGGGGTGTCCTGTTTCATCCGTTCATATAATAAAAGCAAAAATATATATTAGAAACTTCTTCCTGAAGACAACTTCATCTTCAACCTCGCGCCTAGCCATACCACCTGCAACTTTCTCATTTCTCAACAAAAATGGAAGATGACAACGTGAAAGTTGTTGCATTTTTCCTCACGAATCTAACCATGTAAATAACTAAAGCTATAAGTAAAAAATGAATGAGAATTTTTATGGCCCTAATTTGAACCCTAAAAATTTCAGAAACTTCAACTTTAAAATTCTCTAAACTCAAACCTTATAAATGAAAATTATGGATATGTACAACTTCGTTGCAATGAGGTCTACATTTTACCTTTACAAAGTAAACATTAATGATGCTTGTATGGAAAGTTCCAAGTTGAGAAAACTTACCTCAAAACTGGAAACCGTGTATGGAGTTTGAGATGCTTTCAATGAGTTCTAGTGATTGGGTTAGCTTCCTCAAGTTCCAAGGAAGCTAATGTGATGCTTGGCTTGAGCTGAAAGTGGCTGAGGAGTTCTGGAGAAGTCAAGTTGCAGACCCCTGTTTTTGAAAATGGAACATGATGATGGAGGTGTTACAGTTGGGAAAAATTACTTTGGATGGTTTGTATTTGATGTTTAGAAGCTTTAGGAACCAAAAGGCTTGGAAACGTACGAGGGAAATGTAAGTTTCAAGTTTTTGGTAAGATTGTGCAACAATGGATCTTTTGTGTGTGATCCTGAGTTCTAGGGAGTTTGTGGGCTTATGTGTTCGTGTGTTGGCTTGCAAACAACTTGTGCATATCTATGGAAAATATTGTAGCACTCGAGAGAGTCAGAAGCACAAGATATATACTTATGGCTATGTTGATTGATTTTGAAGAAAAGTGGAAATATGATTTCAAGAAAAATTACAAGCATGGACTGAGTTGTTTTGAGGCTTTAGAAAAGTTTCTTCTGACTTTTGGTTTGTGTGTGATTAGAAGAAAACAAGTTCAAAGCTCATGAATTGACTTTGTGCAAAAAATCCACTTTTCCAAAATGGCAATGTTGCCTTTCTTCCTAAAATGGTATTAAGCATGGGCAATGCATTGAATGCTTGGATTAAAGCTTCTAACACCTGTGCAAACATTTAATTATGGAGTTCCAAACAAGTTTTAGGCCTGCAAAGCAAATATTATGCAGCCTAGGCTCAGATTTGAATTCTTGTTCATCATGAAAATGGCTTGTAAATCAAGAATGAAACCCTAACTTCATCTCTTCGATTCTCTTTGCTCAAACATGATATCAATAAGTTCTTTGACATTTTGGAAAGCTTGTAACATCCTATACAACCCCTATGTTGGTCACTTTTGAAAATTCCCCTTGGAACTAAGTGAAAAATTTCCATGAAGCTAGGTCAAAATCCTGCTTAAACTAGGGAAAAATTTCACTAAGTTTCTAAGTTTCATGAACATGTATTCACAAAATCATTGAAATCCATACATTTATAGGAGGAGTTGTGTTTAGAAATATTTTAGATCTCATTTATATCTACAACTTTCATGTTAAAAGTTTCCTTTGAATCATCTTGCACCATGGTGAAAAATTGGCTCAAAGTTGTGAAAAAATATAAAGTTTTCAACACTTAGAAAAATTTCTAAGTTTGGAAATTTTGACTTTTCAAAATGAAATCTCGACTTTTTGATTTCTTGATGAACAAGTTTCATATTTTGACATGTTTTGATGAATTGTGATCTTTGACACTTGATTTTGACCAAAAAGTCAAAGTTTGACTTTTTAGTGTACAATTGACTTTTGATCAGTTGACGAAAAATCAACTATCAATCAATTGATCTTGAGGGGAGTTTTGAGTCATACCATTAGGTCAATATGATGCATTTGAAATCTTGAGATCACGTCTCAAACCAATTAACCATTTTCTAGGTCAAAAAATAAGAAATTGCCCTTTCTCAATCAAAACCCTAATTTTGACCATTTTGCCCTTTTGATGATCTGATCAAATTTCTTGAGAAATTATGGTCCAAACTTGATCAAATTACATATATGAGTTCATAATGTTGACATGGATAAAAAATTATGAAGTTTGACTTTAAATTGACCACAATTGACTTTTTCCCCAAATCAGCTGATTTTTAGGTCAACTGATCAATTGACTGAGCAAAAATGTGATCCAAGACTTGAAACTTGACATGAGCAATCTTGAGAGTCCAAAATGATCCATGGAATTTATATGCGACATTAAAATTTCATTTGTCCTTGTGCAATCTCAAACCCTAATTTTCAGTCATCAGTGCTTAAGGAGGTATCTTGAGCTGATAAACCCTTGTGCAGTCTTGAACCAAAAGAGATCTTGTGATATATTACTTGATAAATGAGAGGGAAAATTTTGGGGTACAATAGGTAGTCTCTTCATTAAGGGAGATAATTCGTTGTTGAGATTTTTACTCCAAAAAATGGTAGTCTCTTCATTACGGAAGATAGTTCAATATTGATATTCACTTTGCTCTAAAAAGTTTAGTTGTTCCCAGCCATGAGTGTTGATGTCAATCATATGTTTCAAGTCATAAGTGCCGATGCCAATCATTTTTTACAGACCCTAATATTGGTATTTACCGGTATTATCTTACCGCATATATTTGCATCCTTCGATTCATTAATTTTTGATCCCCTGTTAGTCGATGTTACTCTCTTTTTGCTATCCCCTCTAATAGTAGGTAGTTCGAACTTATCTGGAAATAATTGTCTTCCATTACTTTTTCCTCATTTATTGAGTTAATGATGCCTTATATCCTCTTTGGGATTTACCCCTGTAGATTTGAGTCTTCTGTTTCCCAATGATTTATTTTTCTGGTTGGACTCTCTTTTTGATCTATTGTGTTATCTTCTGCTTACGCAGTGGTGTTCTGTGTCACCTTTGGAGTTTATGGTTTGCATTCATGATCATAAGCATTTCATGGCATCTTAAAGCCAAAAATAGGGTTTGTTTTGTATTTAAGTATCTTCAATCGTGTCGAGACGAAGACTTTAACCTTCGTATCTCCAGATAGAAGACACTTAAATAAGGGAATCTGTTATACCCCAATTTCCCCCCCTAAAATTTCTCATCAGCTCATGTTACAATGCATCAAGATCACACATTAGGGTTGGTTCCTCTTTAAGTTTTCTCTTGGGTATTACCAAGCACTTTGAATTGTGTATCTTGTACATGTGTTATTTTAACTAACATTAATATGTGTGAATATGTTCCTTTGAATGTTCATATTATAGGTGATCACAATTGCATTCACCTCACCATCTAATTTATGGTTTGAGGGGTGATTCTCAATCAAATAGTTGTCTAATGGATTGTAAGAGCTCAATATTCAAGGCCATGTGTGATACGGTGGGAGAACTGACTTGGGTGTTTTTTGTTTGATCGCAAATGTTGCGATTAGAAAGAGTCGCCATCGACTTTTCTTTTATCCAAAAGGAAAGGTGAAAAAGCACAGGAAAGATCTTTGAGATTATTTCTTGAGTTCAGGGGGTAGATTATGAAAAGGTAAGGTATTAGCACCCTTTTCATCCATGGTTTTCCATGGGCTCTTAGTTACTTGCTAGATCACTTGCTTTGGTTTGAAATTGTGCTTTGTGTGGTTTTTGAAAGTATTTTGTAAATAGGCCATTGTTTAGGCAAACTTTGTAATGATTCTCGTTCGTAAGAATGTATACAAAGTGTTTGATCTTTTGAAAATGTTTTCAAGTTTTGTAAGATGTTTTGAAAGTGTAGGTGTTTGTTTTGAAAATATCAAGGATGTTTTTGTTTGAAATTGAGCAAGTAATTAGGAGCATTCTACCTACTCAAAAGGTCTTAAATGTTCATTTCCTTTTTCCTTTGACATTGTTATCTTACCATTGATTTGGTAAGTAACCCTATATTTGGATGTAAAAGGGACGGGCGTGGGTTATCGTATAGTCTTAGAAGGCTACCTATGGGTGTTTTAGCAATTTCGTTTAGGGACTTGATCATTTACCGAAGGAAACATAGAGGGTCATCGAGGGACTACGATCTTTTATTGAGGGTCTTTGCTAAAACGCCCATATTCGAGGGACATTGACTATTTTTCGAAAGGCAATAAAGTGGGATTACCCTAAGGGTGGTAGTGTGCAAGTGTGTTTGATCATTTAGTCTTGATTAGGATTATCTATTTGTTGATTTTATGTCTTGCCATACACACCCTAATTACTAGCATTTATGTTTGAAATCAATAAAAGTGAGGAAAGTAAAGATTCTACTCTATTACAAACATTAGGGGGATGGGGTGTACAAATTTACAAATGGGGATTGCAAGAAATTAAAGTCCTAATTGTCTATTACAACCATATTGAAATAGTACACAAGAAATGTAAAATGGACTTGTTTTGAAAGTGCTTTTTTGTCTTAATGAATTAAGAAAGAAGTAAAATAGTTAAAAAAGAAAATGTTTTTATGGATTTTTTATATTAATAAAAAGGGTATTAATATTGAAAATGATAAAAAGGGAAATAATGAGAGATAGAATCAGCGTGCTGCTGCAAGCAGAATAAAAGGGATCAGAAGTTCTGATGTCAGGCGTGCTGTGACTCAGAAAGAAACGTCAGTGAGAATCAGAAGTTCTGGATTGGTACACTCTGAGGTCCTGCAAGAAATAATATAGGAAAGACACAAAAGTTCTAGGTTGCTATGTGCTGAACTTATGAGCGTTAGAACAGTGAGACAGTCTTAGAAATTACGTGTATTAAAATAGTGAAAAGAACTCAGAAGTTTTGTGTTGTGCTGAAACCGTGAGTGAACATCAGAAGTTCAATGTGCTACATTTCAACTCTTTTCTCATATTAATCAGCACATCAGCAATTTATTCAGTTCTTAACAAACGGAAAATCAGAAGGATAAAAGCACAACAGTTTATAGAAGTTCTAATCCTAATCCTGAGCCTAGCCTTAATCAAGAAGTTATGATCCACAATTTTCTACTTATGCAATGATATGGATAAAATCAATACTATGATATTTACATATTTAATGATGTTCTGAATGAAAAAATGCAAAGTCAGAAAGACTTACCTTGAACCTATAGCGTGTGCTTGGAACTTGAACTGCTGCCTTCAGATATTCTGGAGTCAGCAAGAGCAACGGAAGAGAAAATGCCAAGTTCTTTGACTCAAAGGGAAGAACAAAGGTTTTGGTTTTCTGTTTGGGAATTCTGGATTTTTACAAAGGTTTCACAGTTTTCTTTTCTCTCTTTTGACAATTCTCTCTCTCCAAAAGCCATCCCCTTGAAAGTGTGATGAAGCAACTTATTTATAGGTGAATTTGTTGTGGTTTTTGGGGGAAAAACAAATGGGATTTGAACATTTTTTGGCATCTTGTTCCATTTCTTTTTTATCACAGTTTTCGTATGCTAGTTTGGTGCAATTATGGGATGCAGGCATGGACTGAATTAGCTGTTGGTTATAGGACTGTGATGTAGCAGTGCAGCAGGTTGTATAAGCAAGGTTTTAGGATTTGGTGATGTTCTAACCGAAGCGTTGAACATAACCTTCATATGCTAGGGCGCTGCCTTGTTCTTGAAGTAAGTATGGTGGTTAGCAGCTTTTAGTCATACCTAAGCTGGATTTGTAAGCATGAATTAAGGAAAAGTACCCTCAGAGGCAGAGGCAAAGCATGGGCCTAGCATAACCTTGGACAAAAGTTTGTTTTTCAAGGACTGCAATGGCACTTCTTTCTCACACGTGGGGAATCCTTTGGATAAAAACTCAAAAGTAGTTGTGAGAATTAAATGATGATGAGATCTATCAAAACAGAAATCTTGTGCTTTGAGATTTTGCATCATAGCTAAGATTTGGGCCATAAATTCAGCATCAACGCAACTTAGAATAAACATCCAACTTCTGATCCCTGAATCCCTTTGCTCCAGCATGTTCTGAGCGAGCTCTCAGACTTTCCAGAAAGCTTGTGACATGATTTGTAAGTACTCTTTGAATTGCTCTTGCAACTTCTGACTGAACCTATGTGAAAACTGGCCCAGAAGTTATAGACAACTTCTGACTTGAAAATGTCCAGAATTTGCTGAGTGCTTCAGTTTCATGGACGTGACTTTGAAGATGTATAACTTGAAATTCCAGCTTTTCCAGGAGAAGTTATATTCTGAAATATTTGAGCTCTCATTGAGGTCCAAAACTCTTGAGTTTAAAGTTCTTCCAGAATCCGCTTGCATCATGGTGATAATCTGATCAGAAGTTCTGAGTTTGTCATATTTCTTAAACACTTAGAAAAATTCTAAGTATTTGGAAATTTGGCTTTTCCAAAGCAATTTTGACTTTTGAATTTCTTGATGAAACAAACTTCACATTTTAACATGACTTGATGAAATATGATCCTTGAAACTTGATTTTGATCCAAAAGTTAAAGTTTGACTTTTTTAGTGTGCAAATGACCATTTTGCCCTTGTGAATGACTTTCTTGAAAAATTTGTAATTCAAGGCTTGAAATTGGATGGAAGCAAACCTGAGGGTCCAGGATGATTCTTTGAGAAATGAGAGGCCAAATTTTGGGGTACAACACCATGTCTATGGTATCAAATATTTGTGGTTCAAGGAGTCCTCTCACTTTATTTAGGTCAAGATCTCCTCAAAGTTGGTGGTGGAATTCATCAAGAAGATTCATAGGCTCATGTGTTTATTTCCATGCCTTCTTCAACAAGCTTCATTGAGACTTAAGCTATATATTTGAGTGTTCTTAAAGACAACATCATTTCAAGGCCTCTTATGATTCATCATTCTTTATTTTTCCAAGAAAGTTCAAAGAGATTCAATGTTGGCTCAACAAATTTGACCTAATTGAGCAAATGCTTGATTCAGTGATCACAAGTAAATAACTCTCTCAATTTTCAACATTTTAGGTTGTTTATTTTTTCTATGGTTTTTTATTATCATAAAAAAAAACCTCTCTTCACATGAAAAGATCCAATTGTGCAAGAAAAATCCTCAAAAATTGAAAGGGGTTTCAAGTCATTTTGACACTCTCTGAGCTAGGGTTTGTTGACTTCTAAGGACCATATCTTGCTCATTGTTTGAGATTTTTTATTTTTTACAAATCCATGGTTCTCTTTAAAGGGACCTTAACAAGCTCTCTTCATAGGTCTAAGGCTTATTTTGAATGGAAGATCACTAATGATTGAGAAAGATTACAAGTTTCTTTAAAAGGCCTTTGAATTTTAGGGTTTGAATTCAAATGATCATAACTTGGTCAATTTTTATCTCCATGAGCCTATTCTTTTTCCACAATAATCTTTGGAATGTCTAATATAACTTTGTTTTTATGTGCAAGACTTGAGGATGCTTGGAAAATGGTTGAATATTTGAAAAGATTATAGGTCTTTTGTGAATTTCCCCAAATTTATTCATCATCTTCAAAAGACCATAACTCTTTCAATTTTTATGATTTTTGAGTGATCTAAATCCTACACTTCATTTCAAGAGGTTTACTTCATGTCATCTTCAGATATTAAGATCAAATTTTGAGTGGAAGGTCATGTAATTTTGAAGAACATTATAGGTCGTTTTGAAGTTCAACACTTAGAATTTTCGAAGTACAAAAGATCTGTGTGTTTTTCAAAAATTCAATTGGACATAACTTTTTTCAAGAATCCAAAAGATGTCTTTCTTGGCACATTACAAAGATTATGACATTGTCTTTCAAATACTTCAAAAATTATGACCTAAAGCCTCTTGAGTTGTGTGCACCATGAATTCAAAGTTGGTACCTTGGAGATAAAGTTTCATTTACAATCAGATTGCAAATTGATTAGTGTGACCTATAAACACAATTTTGTCACACGTTTGATGTTTAAACATGATTAACTAAATTGCCTGAAAGGCTTAGAACACAAAAATTCAAGGAATGATTGAGTTTTGACAACTTGCAAGTCACACTTTGCTCATGATTTAGGTGTGCACAATTTCAACTCAAATTATGTCATACACCTCTCCTCTTGATTCCATTCACTTTGCTATAAATATAGGACAATATCCCACTCATTGGACAAGCTTTAGAGAGCAAAAGAATCCTTGTTGAACTTCCTTCATACCTTTCATTTCTACAACTTTGAATTTGGTTCTAAAGCATTTTTCAATCCAATTTCTTTGTTGATTCTTTATCCTTGAACTTTTCTGAAGCTAACAGAAGAAAAAACAAGCCTTGAGGTATCCTAAATCGTGCTAGCCAAGTCAAGTTTCAGAGCTCTGAAGTTGAGCTTCAAAAGGTAGATTCCTCCATCAATTCTCTCCCAAATTGTTACTATAATGTAGCTCTCATCACTTTGATATTAATCGAATCATTAGTTTTTAACAAGAAGTGAGCTTTGCTCATGAATTTTCAAATCCTTTCCAACTTTCTTCTTCTGGTTTTTCTCAGATCGACTGAGCTATAATTTATATATATTTTTCGCGAGGGTACCATTGGAATCGTCTTGAAGAAACGAAGCGAATGACACCTGTCTGAGCTCCTGATTTTATAGTTCACAAAACCTTCAATTCGCGCGTGGCTGGAGATTGAAGATGAACATCGTATCATCTCTCAACCAATGACACAGTGCCACACATTTTTTCAAATATGCTTTTTAACTAATGATCCGGTGGTTTATTCACTAATGACCATGATATGCACAACGCGCCAAATCCCTTGGATTTTATTACTAACTCATTTTTACATTGATCAAATGGTCTACATCTTTTTGGTTTTATTTTTATTTTCTGAGTTTATATTTTAATTATTTTAAACTTCAAAAACTTATAAAAAATTCATTTCAAGTTCTAAAATTCTGAAAAAATTCTAAAAAATACTTTTGATTTTTCTATTTTTTATTTTTATTTTTTTAAAATTTTATTTTGTGATTATATATTTTTTATGATTTTTCACTTTATTTAACTTGTTTTAATTGTTTCAAAATACTTTTCTTGGTTTTTAAATTCTGAAAAATTATGAAAGGACCCAATGAGCTGTTGACAAATATTGGTGACCTCATTTTATTTTTATTTAGATTTTACTATTTTTCACAATTTTTGGTTTCTTTTTCTTATTTCTTTAAATTTTTTAAATAGTTTCTGATTTTAAAAAATTCTGAAATTTTTTGTTAACACTTATTAACTCATGTTTGACCTCTGACTTTTTTTAGGATTTTTATTTGGTGTTTTAATATACTTTGTATATTTTACCAATTATTTCTCTTTTATTAACCGTTTAAATATTGTTTTATTAAATTTTTTTTTTGTTTGGTCCTGATTTGGGTGTTATTTTGGGACAAGTTCCTTAACCTCATTGGATCTTGGGTGATGATAGGTTAAAAAACCAAATCCACCAAAATTGATGAATGACGTTGATGATATTTGAAACCCTAATTTTATCTGACACATCCCCTCCCTCTTCATCTTATCCCTTTCTTACATGTGCTACATTTTGTTGGAGAATAATCTACATATCATTTCTCTAACACGTGATACATTGATTTCTATTGACCGGCCTCAAAATAGGTGTGACTTCTACATAAGTCCACCTACGATTGCTTAACATAGTGCTAAATTGTTATGATTCAAAAAATAATCATTTGTGGCCCAAACCTATATTTGCAAGTCCAAGTACGTTTAATTTGAAACTTTTAATCTAATAGCTTTGAGGTTTATTGTTAGGAGGCTTTTATCTTATCAATTGTCTATTGAACTTCATGAACTTTGGTCTAAGTGAATAATTTAAACATCGTTGATCATATGTGCTTGCCTTGAATACTTGAAATGGATGATATACTTGACAAAAATTAATTGAAACTTGTCATTGAGGAGATTTGATTTTCTCAATCTTCTAATGAGTTTTCAAATGCAAGTTTCAAGATGGTCATTCAACTAACCTCTAACTTCTAATTCACTAACAATTGACTTTACTTTTTGCTTTTACTTTATGCCCTTTATTTTATGTCTTTACTTTTATGCACCATTTACTTTAGCATTTACATTTCATGTTATTTTCATCTTTGATCACTTGAGCATTCTTTATATCATTTTATCTTTGCTCACTTGAGCATTTATCTTTATGTCATTCTTATTTTTGCTCACTTGAGCTTTCATTTTCTTTTTGAATACACTTAATAATCAACTTGAACATTAAAAGTATTAAGGTTACTTGGACTATTTGGTTACTATCCTTGGCATTATCTAGTTATGGACCTTTTGTGTAACACCCCAAAAATCTAGATTAATTATTTAATTAGCTATTTAATTAATTTAGCGTGAATTTATGAATCATTATGAAGTATTTGATATAAATGATGTTTTAGCAATTTTTGTGTATTATTTGAATATGTCATGTTATGTTGAGACCTCATGATGATTTGTGATGATCCGAGATGTTTGAGGGTATGATGACTTATGTGATGTTTTGAATGATTCATGTAATTTTTTGGTGATTTGTGTGATGCTTAGGTGTATTGAAGGATTTTGGAATATTTTAGAATAATTTATAATAATTAGAATAATAAGAGTTATTTTAGTATAGAGGAAGTAAGGGCAAGATGGTCAATTGGAAGGAATAAGTGAGGATAAGATAAGGAAGTTGGATATTAGGGGTTAAAATAGGGGAAAGAGTTTAGTTGTCTCACTCTGTGCAATCATGAGAATTAAGAGAAACACCGTGAAGAGAAGGCTAGGGCACAAAGTGGCAAGAGGAACATTGGATTTTGGTAGAATGCAAAGAGAAGTCGGATTCAACTATGAATTAAGGTAAGAGGTGTTTATCATTGTTATTATAATAGATCTAAGGTTTAGATAATGGTAGGTTTGTGTTTAGTGTGTTGATTTTGATGAAGATTGATAAAATTGATGAAAAATCCATATGTTGAATGAATGAACAAATGAATCCTTAATAAATGTGTGATATTAGGACCTTTAAATAAGTGTTATAGGTTGTTAAGAATGTTATATAATTATAGGATTTTGAAATCTGAAACCAGGACTTTTTGCGGAATCAAATTCGAAGGTATAAAAGGCCTCTAACCATGGAAAACCGCAGAAGGAGAAGTGTTGTCTGGTTAGCATCATCGGGCGATGCATAATCGGTGCACGTTTCGCTGGGTGACGTAAAGGCTGCGCCAGGCGACAAAATGGCAGAAACGATGCAGCAGAAACCTTCGAAATGTCGTATCTTGAGTTTCAGAAGTCCGTTTGACGCACCGTTCGAAGCATTGAAAAGATGGCGTGATAAACTATATTATGATTGAATTATATGAGTATTTTTATACATGATTTCAATACCTACGTGTTTATAATATTTATTTGTTATATGTTGTTATACTACGAATGTGCTGTTTTAATGATAAACATGATGATTATGATGAAATTGGTGCCAAATTGATGTTATAACGCAAAGGAATGAGGTATGGGATGATTTCTATGTTATTATATTGTGATGTTGTGAAACTGTTATGTTTAGATAAGTTTGGGGTTTTCTTGATGTTAAAATGCAAGAAGACTTAGGATAGAACAATGCATGGATCATAACAGGATGTTGCCATCTAGTGTGCATCTCCGTGTGATGGAAGTGGTGTTGCGGAGGGATGAAGCTTTTCTATGTCATTTCTAGGTGAGCTTGGAGGCGATGATGGGCAGATGCGGAAGCGATGAAGTTTCACCGGGTGAGAAAGAACCTTTGTCGGACAATGATGTCCAGATTTGATTGTTTGTCTCAGATGTTCTTAAAAGAGCCATAACTTGAGATTATAACTTGGATTGAGATATCGTTCGAAGCTTAGAGTAGTTAATGCAATAAAATTTACTTAGATGGAGTAAAATGAGATAAAAGAAGTATTCCCCTAATAACTAAGTTAAGATGGAGTTAGGTTCCCCGTGTTGAATTACACTAATGCTTGTTGATTATGATGTTATGATGATTTGTTTAACTATGATGATATTTTTCTATTATGATTATGTGATGACATTATGACGATGTTTTGATTACATGAGTATATATAATGATTAAATTTTTATGTATGATGTTGAATAATACATGAATGATGATGCATATGGATAGTTATGGTCATTTATATTTGTTGTTGCGCATCATGCATTCATGGGACAACTTTGGTCCATTTTGATGATTTAGGACGTTAGTCCAGTGATTTGATTTTGATGATTTAGGACTACGGTCCATTGATTTCGTCTCAATCCCATTGTATGTATTTGGGATATCTTTGATTTTCTTTGGTTCCAAGTGGGAATCAATCCTTTGATTGGGATATTTCGAGGGTGATGGCCTAATGTCCATCAAATGAATTGGTACCACATGCGTGATTCAATGTTCTTACACTACATATTATATGATATTGCATAATGGTTATTTTAATGATGTAGTATTATGTTTTTGTACTGGATGATGATATTGTTGATTTGATGTTGTGATACTTGTTGGCGTATTCTACTATGTCTTTTATAATGATTATGATTTACTCACCCTTTCTGCTTGAATATTGCCTCTACATGGATAACGTGCAGGTAGTCAGGAGTAGTTCCTAAAGGCTTTGAAGAATATATTTGGAGCGTGATTTATTTCCATTGATTCTAGAAGATATTGGTCTGATACGTAACATCGGGGACGAGAACACTATGTTTTGAAAACTATTTTGTTCTTGTTTTGTTATGACGTTTTAATTCGTTTTCATGGAGTTTAAGTTGTGTTGAGTCGTGAACCATGAACTATGAATTATTATGAAGTGTCTTTAATAAAAATTGTTTTGAAATATGATTCCACTGCAATTATGTGAAGTGTTGACAATTGCATATGTCACAAACGATTTTAAAAACGTGTGTTATGGAGTAAGACCAACACGTATGATTATTTCACGAATAAAATGTGACGCCATTTTGTTGTATTACTCTGATATTATTTTAAATAATTAGGAATATTCTGTTGGGTTTAAGAGGGTGTTACATTAGTGGTATCAGAGCAGGTTGGTCCATCCGACCAGTTTGACTAATGTTGTTTGTTCCTTAGTATGCGACATACGTGTGAAACACTTACTATACTTGCTTGTTTTTCTAACTGTTTGTCTGTAGAGGTTGGTCTGAAACAAGTGGGGGAGAAGGTTTTTATTCTCTGAGATGTTTCCGGTATGGGAGTTGGTGTAGTATATTGCTAAGTTGCAAGATCACAAGGGTTGTTGGAGCTATGTTCTTTCTCAAAACTGAAGAGAGTATGGATTCATGATTTTTTCCTGCCTGTCAAGTTAGGATTATCTTTGAGGGATAATGGTCAGGTATTGTTGATGTCTTCTTCTTAGAGAATAGAGAGCAATGTGACGGCTGGTGATATGTCAGCGTTGTGTGATTCCTGATGTTTTCCCTAAAGATATTTGTGACTTACCCCCAGAGTGTAGATCTGAGTTGGGTGACAATAGAGGACCGATGTTTTATCTGTTAAACGAGTAGGATAACTCTTGGGATATGAGGCTCATATGTTTGCATGTCTGAGACAACAGTCGAAAGAAGTCATATATGGATTACCTACAACTGATTAAGGTAATGATTGAGAGTGAATATCCACTTAAAGGGATTAACAATTTGATAGACCAACTAGTAAGTGAGTATAATTTAATTCAATTGAGGTCGGGTTACCTTCAAATTCAGATGAAGAGTGAGGATAGTTAGAGGGGAGATTTTGGATCTTTTGTAGGCATTAAGAATATTTGGATTAATTTGTTGCGGTGTTTATTGAAGACATTATGGTTTAATCTAAGTTAGAATAAGGAAATGTTGAATGTTGCGATTTGAATTACAATGTTGAAAGGGTAGAAACCCTATACTAAGTTGTCAAGGTGTAGATCATTGTTTGAGTAGGTGATTTTTCTTGAGCATGTTGTTTCAAATGATGGTATATGAGGATCCATCTATTGTATATGCAATTTACATTGAGAGACTCCAAAGTCGGTTACAGAGACTAGAAGCTTATTGGGCTTAACTAGTATTTGTCTCAACTTGTTTGAGACGAGGTCAGGTACGATATGTTGTTAATGAATGAATTGAGGGAATGAGATGTTTGGTACTAGGAAGGATGTGAAGATGTTGGAGAAGTGCATGGAGATACAACTTATGTCGAGTAAGAATGATTAGAGTGATGAATATTAATTGGACCATGGTGCTTTGGGCATACATTTTAAAAGAAAACGCGATTATAGTTTAGTAACGATGGTTTATTCGCCATCATGATTGTCGGATACCTATTGATAAATTGAGGAACTGATCACCCTTAATCTCTTGTTGATAGTAGACGGGACCGTGTTGGATGTGATAGAATTGTCTTCCCAGCTTAATGGTGTGTGTAGTGTTTGACGTTCTATCAAGATGATATCCGTTCATCATTTCGGGTGAATCTAATGGATAAGTGATTGTGAAAGAGTTAGAACTTAATGAGTAGATCGGAGACTCGAGGTTGTATGCGAGCTAACACCGTAAATTGGAAGGTTGAGGCTATCAAAAGTGAACAATGATTTTTTGGTAGTGTCGTACCCCAAAAGTTTCCCTCTAATTTTACTCAAGACATTCTCCTAGGGTTCTCAAATGCTCAAGGTTGCTCAAGAATTGATCACACAAATTCTCCTCCTAAGCAATGGGTCCACAACTAGGGTTTCATATTTCACAAGGAGATTTGGATATCTAAGATCTAAAGTGATTTTCATGGTATCTTATGTGTCGCCAAGAATGCTCATACAAAGTTTCAAGATTTGCATCACAAGTTTGCTCAGTCAATTGCTCGGATGACTGGAAATCAACTATAATGGGTAAAAAGTCAACTGTGGTCAACATACAGTCAAATTTCAATATTTTTGGTCAACATCAAGAATTTTAAGTCACATTCATCATTTGATCAAGACTTTATCATGATTATTCAAGGAAAACTCTCGAGTCATCAAAAGTCAAAAGTTCCCAAATTAGGGCTTCCTTAGGAGAAGTCAACTAAACTTTGACCAAGCATAAATTTCACATGCTTCATCATATCTTCCCCAACTAAATCTCATTTTTAAGGAAATTCAATTATCTACAACTTTGTCTCTCTAAGCTCAAGTCCAAAAAATGCTTCATTTGAGAGATATGAGCCAATACATTATAGGTCATTTGAAAAGTCAACAAAAACACACTTTTTGTCAAGGCAACTTACATCAAGATAAAGTCTTCAACTGAAAAAATGATCAACATAGAGGATGAAGAGGTCACCTTGGGATTTCCCAAAAGTCCAAGATAATTTTCAAAAGATGAAAATTGAGAGAGAGTTATGACCAGTGAAAGTTGGTAAATTTTGAGCAAATGCATGAAGTTTAAATTGAGCAAACTTGATATTTTGGACTATTGGGCCATTGTTTTAAAGTCCAAACATGTATTACACTCCTTATACACCTCAGATCTTGTTCATGCACACCTTGATCTATTTTATTTTAATTATTTTGATTTATTCATTAATAATGCAAAAATAAATAAGATAAAATATGAGGCTTCTTACACAAGGTCCAAGCCCATCCTATCTTTGACCTAATTCATGCTATTAAATCTCCACTCTTCATACAAGCCAACCAAGAAACCCTTGCCTCAAGAAACTTGTCAAAAATCTCAAGTTTTTTTCAAGAACCCTAAAACCTTCAAACCCTACCTACAATGTCTTTCACTACAAACTAGCCACTCCATTCACTCCTAGCAATCATACAAAGTAAGAATGGATCAAATTTGATGGTTCAAAGCTCACGAAATATGCATGAATTCATCACCAATTTCATGATCTTTACAAAACTCATATTTTGATTTTTGTTTTGTTTTAATCCATACTAATGCCACTAACATGTTTCTGAGATGCGTTTGTATAGGTTTGGATCATCATAATGATCCCATGAAATCCATATCGTGAGATTCCATACTTGCACTGATCCATATCGTTTTTATTATACCTATCAAACCAGGTCGTTTCATTCCAAAATAACCATTTTATTGAACTCACATCCATCGATTTAGGGGGGTAGGGTACTTTTGGCTTTTTAATAGTTTTTATTTTACAGGGGCAAAAGATTGATTCATTAGAGAAGACGACCGAAGCTAGGGCTCCAGTGCCTCTCCGGTCTATGCCTCTTTGCTTAATATTAATTTTATTGGTTTGATTATACAACCGGATGAAACAGCTACCCCAATGGCAAAAGCGCGCGCGTTAAGGCATTTGTGTCAAAGGGCATGGGTTTGATCCTGCCTTTTGCCAATTATTTTCTTCATATTTTCATGTTTTGCAGGATAACTTACAAAACACGCTGAAGTTATTTCCTAAAACCAAGGCGCGCCTGACCTGGTGGTGAAGGTGTTAAGTGAAGGGGTAGAGGGCGTGGGTTTAACACCCATCCCTGGTAACTTTTTTAAACCCTTATTATTTTTTCCTATTTTCACTTATAAAACCCTAAATTCATCAAACTAAACCATTTTTTTTATCAATTGATTTTTTCGCAAACCCTAATCAACATTAGGGTTTAGTTTTTTTGATTAATTAATAAACCTTCATTTTTAATTATTAAAATTAATTAGGGTTTTTAGGTTTTTTTAATTAATTAAAATTAACTAGGTTATTAGGTTAATCGTCAAAAACTCTTTTCTAACAAAAATCAATCCAAGCAATTTCCTTTTCCTTTTCCTCTCTTACCGCTTCACGTATTTTATTATTTTCTCCTCTTTTTGAATATTTTAATTGCTTATGATTTATAATATTTAATTAGGGTTTCTTTTTTCCGAATTTTTATTATTGGTACCCCCATCATTGAAGCTCTGTAATAGCGTAGACTTTTATTTTTCCGAACTTATATTATGCTTTGTATACATTACTATTAGCTTAACAAGATTGTATGGCAAGAATAAAAACAAACGATAGCAAAACCCTAATGAAGATAAACAAATTGAATTGAATACACTCGCACACGTGCACCTTAAGGGTAACCTCACTTGTTGCCTTCAAAAAATAGTCATGTCCCTCGAACGTAGGGACGCTTTAGCAAAGTCCCTCGATATAAATATCATAGTCCCTCGTTGACCCTTTCGACGTTGCCTTTGCTAAATGATCTAGTCCCTTAACGAAAATTGCTAAAGCGTCTCTACCAGTTGCCTTCGATGATGTTACGAGGACCCGCGCATGTCCTTTCTCATCTAACGGCAGGGCTTCCTACTAACTAATGGTAGGGTAACACTATCTAAAGGAGAAGGAAAATAATGATAAAGACTTTGAGTAGGTAGATAGCTCATAATCGCTTGCTCACAAACAAAAGAAATAGTTTTTTCACAAAAACACTTTCAAAAATATTTTTCAAACAAACACTTTATAGGCATTCTCAAGAATCATTACAATATTGTCTTACTACTGGAATTTCTAAATATTTTTCAAACACACAACACAAAGCATTTTCAAAACAAAGTGAGCTAGCGATTAAGAGCCCGTAGATAACTACAGATGAAAAGGGTGCTAACACCTTCCGTTTTCATAACCTACCCCCTGAACTCAATAATCTCAAGGTCTTTCCTGTTCTTTTCACCCTTTCCTTATTGAATAAAATAAAAGTCGGTGGAGACTCTTGCTATCCGCAACATTTGTGATAAAACACAATACCAAGTCAGTTCTCCCACCATATTACAGAACTAGTGACTCTGTTGGAGAAATACTAAAAATAGGGGTTACCTTTAGAGTTAGATCACTTTAAATGCTTTTCTTTTTTGCTTTGTATGCTTTACATTTGAGGGATTATTTTGGTTTATTTTTCTTGCAAAGATCCTACACCCAGATCCGGGGGAATTTTAGGTAAGTATCAATAGATCATGGAAACTATACGGCGTATACCGATATTATTGAAGTGATGGCTAAGTTATTGTGGCACATTTGTTTGTACTAGTGTCCCTCGAGTCAGTCGGGGAGAATACTAGGTTGTCGCGTGGTGTCATAAGCACTAACTGACCTTTAGAACCTTAATTGACCCAACTTAGCCATTATAAGGTAGTGAGATAGCCGACTTTGGTGCAGTCCGAAGTTGGTTGATACTCGATACTACTCTCATTGAGATTCGACTCTCAGGTTTTGTTTGGTTGCAAGTCAATTATTGTGCTAGACAAAAATTGTGGGAAAAATCAATGAAATTGAGATCCCTAGAACCCGGTTACTTCTTTAGGACAGGTTGAGCTGACTAAACTTCAATAAGGTACTTACTTATGAACCTCATGCAAGCCTTAAACCTAAGGCTCTTGTGTGCTTTATTTGTGTTTGTTATCTGTTTAAACATGATATCATAACATCATAACATCATATCATGACTAACCATTTCAAGGATCTAGAGGATTTATCTCTGTTCTATGTCGCAGGGTCATGGCTTCCAGTTGTAGGAATACTATCTGAATCAACTTCGCAAGGGTGCCTTCCAAGCTTAAGGAATTAGTCTCAAAGGTTGCTGACAATTCTCAATTCACCAAGAGAAGATTCCGACTGCTGAGAGTCCGTTTCAAGATTTATCTGTAAATTCTGACACTCCTATCAGGATCACTTCTAAAGGTCCTGTAAGGATCACTGCCAATCCCAAAGATGATCCTCTAAAAATCACCACACCTGGACCTCTTCCATACTCTTCGGACAAAGATATCTCGTGGAATTATTGATACAACGTCTACTACCATGGCATCAAGCAAGAACTACCGATTACTGAGAATGAAGATACTGAAGTTGATGATCCCAACATTGACAATATTATTGGGACCTATAAAGTTACTAGAAGCGGAAGGGTTTTCTCGCCAGAAATCTCTCTGAAGACTTTTGCTACACCTGTTCGAGTTATTGCTACCGAGTCAACTACTAAGACTCGGGTCAAAGAGAAAATAACAAAGCCTGCCCAAATGGAGGCACCTAAAGAAGTTGCAGTTGAAGACACCTCTAGGAAAGAGTTGGAAGAGGTACTGGATATTATTCGTAAGAGCGACTACAAGATTGTTGAACAATTGGGGCATACCCCATCTAAGATCTCTATGTTATCCCTGTTACTGTATTTTTAAGCCCATGCACAAGCTTTGATAAAATTCATGAAGTCTGCTCATGTGCCACAAGATATTTCTGTCGATCAATATGAGAACTATGTTACTAGCTTAACAACTGACAATGGATTAGGTTTTTTTGATGCTGACTTGACTCCGGAAGGAAGAAATCAAAACAAGGCCCTGTATGTCTCCATTGAATGCAGGGGCTCTACCCTGGCTCATGTATTGGTTGTTAATCGCTCTTCGTTGAATGTGCTACCCAAGGGTGCTCTTGAAAGACTTGATTGCGAAATGGTTGTACTGAAACCTAGGGATATTATGGTTCAAGCCTTTGACGGATCAAAGAGAATGGTGCACGAAGAAGTGGATCTTTCGATTAAGGTAGGTTCACAGGTCTATGAATCTACCATCTATGTGATGGATATTCTACCAGCTTATTCTTGCTTACTAGGACGCCCCTGGATCCATGGGGCAGGTGTTGTTACTTCAACCCTACACCAAAAGCTAAAGTATCCCGTGCAAGGAAAGGTTGTTCATGTTTTGTGGTGAAAAAGAGTACATGGTGAGTCATTTAAACTCATTCCGATATGTAGAGATGGATGGCGAATTCATCGAGACTCTCTGTCATACATTCTAAGTAATCCCTCCTACCACTACTAAAGATGTTTCTGCTATTCCCAAAGTTACCAGGGTTACACTTAGAATGGCTTCTCTAAAGGATGCTAAAGTTGCTGTAGAAAAAGGTGGTTGTAATATTTGGGGTTAACTGCCTGACATTCTGTATAAATTTGAAAATTTTGGTTTGGGTTTCACTACATAGGGTCAAAGGGTTGTTCATCACGCTCGTGCTGGAAGACCACCATTCCGCACCAGCAACAATATAGTCAACGCAGTAGAAGATGCTGATAGTGATTATGACTTTTACAACTGGATCTTTCCTACCATCGACAATGGACCCAACAACTGGAAAACTCAAAACATCATCTTTATCTCCTTGTGTTAGGAGTAATAGCCACATTTATGTTTTTATTACTTCCAAAGTTTGGTTATGTAATATTTTAAAAACAATGACTTTAAACCTTGTGCCTTACACGGGGCACAATGGTTCGTTTGTTTAGGGTTGTCATTTCATAAACATGTTTTCATTTAATAAAGCATTGGTTGTTTTGCATTCAAATTTTGCGCTCTCTGTCTTTCTTTTTACTTTTATAACTTTCAAATAGCTATATGTTCTTACACACACCCACACAATACAATGTAGATCCACATCCACTATGGATCCCGTTGATAACAACTCTGCTATTGCTACATTTGACTTCGAAAATCCGATCTACCAAGCTGAGAAAGAAGGTGAGGAAGATTGTGAAATACCTGGGGAACTTGACAAACTATTAATGCAAGAGTAAAATTCTATTCAACCACATGAAGAGCCAGTCGAGGTTGTAAACTTAGGTTCTGAAACAGACAGGAAAGAAGTCAAGATAGGCGCCAACCTAGAGGTTAGTGTCAAGAATAGGTTAATTCAGATGTTGCATGATTAGGTTGAGATATTCGATTGGTCGTATGAAGACATGCCAGGGCTTGATACTGATATTATGGTTCACCGTCTACTGATGAAAGAGGGTTGTTTTCCAATAAAGCAGAAGGTTCGTCGCATGCGTCCCGAGATGTCAGAGAAGATCAAGGCTGAGGTTATGATACAATTCAACGCAGGTTTCTTGGCTATTACATCGTATCCTCAATGGGTTAAAAATGTTGTTCCGGTACCAAAGAAAGACGACAAGGTATGTATGTGTGTAGACTACATGGATCTGAACATGGCAATCCCCAAAGATGACTTCCCACTGCCATATATAGATGTTCTGGTTGACAACTCCGCTCAACACAAGGTATTCTCCATTATGGACAGCTTCTCAGGGTATAATTAGATCAAGATGGCACCTGAAGACATGGAGAAAACTACCTTCGTCGCACAGTGGGGGACATTCTATTACAAGGTTATGCCTTTTGGGTTGAAGAACGACGACGCCGCATATCAGCGTGCCATGGTAGATTTATTCCATGACATGATCCATCACGAGATAGAGGTCTACATCAATGACATGATAGCCAGATCGTAGACTGAAGAGGATCATCTTGACCATCTACACAAGTTGTTTGAAAGGTTGAAGAAGTACAAGCTGAGGTTGAATCCGAATAAGTGCACCTTTGGGGTGAGATCTGGTAAGCTTTTGGGTTTCGTTATTAGTGGTAAAGGTATTGATGTTTATCCTGCCAAGGTCAAAGACATTCAAGAAACTCCTGCTCCCTGCACCGAGAAGGAAGTTAGAGGTTTCTTAGGATGACTAAATTATATTTCCCGATTTATTTCTCATTTGACTGCTACTTGTGAGCCGATCATCAAGTTGCTGAAGAAAGATCAGGTAGTAAAGTGGAATTACGATTGCCATATAGCCTTTGACAAGATTAAGGAGTATCTCTAAGAACCCCGCATTCTTATGCCACCAGTTGAAGGAAGACCTTTAATTATGTAGTTAACAGTGTTAAAAAACTCAATGGGGTGTGTACTGGGCCAGCACGACGAGTCTGGTCGAAAAGAGCATGCAATATACTACCTTAGAAAAAAGTTTACCGACTGTGAAATAAGATACTCACTTCTCAAGAAAAATTGATGCGCTTTGGCATGGTCTGCTTGCTGACTAAGACAGTATATGCTGGCTCATACTACCTTGTTGATCTCTAAGATGGATCCAATCAAATACATATTCGAGAAGACCGCTCCATCCGGAAGAATAACGAGATGGAAAATGGTCTTAATAGAATATGACATTTAGTACACCACTCAGAAAGCAATCAAAGGAAGTGTACTGGAAGATCATTTGGTTTATCAAGCTGTAGACGACTATCAATCTATGAATTTTGAGTTCCCAGATGGGAATATTATGTTAATTACTGATTATGAAAACCTGAACCGTATGAAGACCTGAGCCAGGATCCCGATGGACTATGGTTTTCGATGGAGCTTATAACGCATTTGGAAATGGAATCGGTGTTGTGATTATCTCTCCCAAGGGTTTGCATACGCCCTTTACTTCCAGACTTTGCTTTGACTGTACTAACAACATGGAAGAATACGAAGTGTGCATCATGGGTATTAAAGCTACTATTGACCTGAGAATCAAGTTCTTGAACGTATACGAGGACCCAACTCTTGTAATCATCCAAATTAAGGGATAATGGGGTACGAAGCCCCAAAATCTCATTCGTTATAGAGAACAGGTACTTACCTTAATCCCGTACTTCGAGGAGATCACTTTTGAGAACATCCCACGAGAAGAGAATCTGTTGGCAGACACATTAGCAACCATGTCGTCTATGTTTAAAGTCATATGGGACAACGAGGCCCCCATAATTACCATTGAGAGGCTAGACGAATCGAAACATTTCTATGAAGTTGACACTGACGGAGTAGAAGAGAAGCCTCAATTTCATGAACTGAAAAGATACCTAGAGGCTCAAGAGTACCCCGAGGGAGCATCTATCAACGACAAGAAATTCCTACGGAGGTTCTACGCCAAGTTATTCCTGAGTAACGGGGTGTTGTACAAACGCAATCATGATTCGACTTTGCTGCGCTGTGTAGACAAGAAAGAAGCGGAGAAAATTATGGAAGATATGCACGAAGGTATATTTAGTACTCACTCCAGTGGACATACTATGGATAAGAAGATTTTGAGAGTGGGATACTACTGGTCGACTATGGAAACTGTCTGCCATTACCACTCAAGAACTTGTCACAAGTGCCATATCTATGCTGACAAAGTACATGTGCCTCCAATACCTCTAAATGTCTTGACTGCTCCTTGGTCGTTTGCAATGTAGGGAATTGATATGATTGGAGAAATAAAGCCCACGACTTCCAACGGACACCGCTTCATCCTCGTCAGCATTAATTACTTCACGAAATGGGTTGAAGCAGTCTCGTTCGCCTCTTCTACTAAGAATGTTGTCACCCGGTTCATTAAGAATAACCTTATATGTCGGTATGGAATCCCATAAAGGATTATCATAGATAATGGTACCAATCTCAACAACATTGTGATCACAAAACTCTGCATGTAGTTCAAGATCAAGCACCACAATTCTTCTCTGTATCGATCGAAGATGAATGGCATAGTGGAAGCCGCCAATAAGAACATTAAGAAGATTATACAGAAGATGAAGGTGACATATAAAGACTGGCACGATATTTTACCATTCGCTCTTCATTTCTATCTCACTTAAGTACGAACATCAACTAGGGAAACCCCATTTTCTCTAGTCTATGATATGGAAGTTGTCCTACATGTCGAAGTTCAAATTCCTTCTCTAATGATTATGAAAGATGTAGATTTAGATGAAGACGGAAGAATTTAGACTAGGATGGACCAATTGAATTTGATTGATGAGAAAAGGCTTACGGCTGTTTGTCACAGTCAGATGTATCAGAAGCGTATGATTAAAGCATTCAATAAGAAAATCAAGCATCAAGTATATCAGGATGGTGACTTGGTAATAAAGCATATTATGCTGTCACAAGGTGATCCCAGGGGAAAATGGACTCCCACGTATGAAGGGCCATTTGTAATCAAGATATTTTCTGGCGGTGCTATGATACTGACCACCATGGATGGTGAAGATTTTTCGCACCATGTGAACAGGAACATAGTCAAAAGATACTACGCATAAAAGTGACCTTTTAGGTTGACTGGCCTAGGAAAAAATAAGGGCATCCCGGCGAACCAAAAGGGTTCAGGAAAAAATTAGGGATATATATAAAGATTGTACACCTGGTAAGTCGAAAACCTAAAAAGGCGGCTTGGGCAAGAAATCCCAGTGGACTGAAAACTTGAAAGGCGGTCCAGGAAAAAAATTAGGTATTAAAGCGTAAGACTATGTCCCGTGGGATCACTTATAGAAAGCTTTATTACCAACGTAAAAATGGTACAGACCAATTCAGTCAATATCTTATGACAGTAAGAGATAAGATGCTCGAAGACATAGGGGCAATGGCATAGTTGAAACTCGACGAGATTATTTCCACATAGCTATATGTTTTGTTTTTACTTTGTACTCTTTTCACTTTACGACAATGTCCTCTTATTAGGATTTATGTCTCTTTGTACAAAACCACCTGTTTATAGGCAAATTATCAATACAAATACCACTTCAAAATCCAAATTTTTGTTTTACTTTTCCTGTTTTGTTCGCAAAAACGTCCAATGACTAAATTGAATGAACATATGCATATGAATATGATTACTGTTAACAAATATATGCATAAAGACGGGAATAAGAATTTACTCAAGACTCTAGGAGTTGGGATAGCGCCCAAGTCATTCACAAATCTCCACAAAGAAATCCGTACAGAGCTATCTTCACAATCTCATTCCCGACAAAGATACATTCCCCACAAGTCCAACATGCTTTCAAAACAGAAATTGGGGCATCTTCTAGAAACTAACCTAATCATACCCCCCCCCCCCCAGCAAATTCCCCTAGCGGATAAAGGAGTGTGATCTTCTCCCCGACAATGCCACCAATCTATGGAGTCCCAATCCTCATCAGAGATTATGTCATCAACACAGTTCATACAAATGCTTTTCCCCAGCTGAGTTTATTTCTCCAAAACTATAAAAACCCCTCCAGTATTCTCTTCTCTCGCAGAGCATATTTCTTTAGCAGAATATATTTCTCCGTAAAGGTTTATTTCTTCAACATGAGTATTTCTCCTGCAAGGTTTATTTCCCCAACAGAATTCAGTCTCCCTAGCATGAGTCAATTTCTATGACTACTACAAATCACCGACAAAATTCTTATCTCTAGCGAAGGGCAATCCAGGCTGCTATCCTCAAAGAGTGGCTATAGAATCTGAAATCGGACCAAATATCAGTTAACTTATCCTCCCTAGATGAGCCGACATCAATATCAAACACTTGATCAGACAGGTGCCTTAGAAGGTTATCCATCTCTTTTATCCCCAATCAGGGTATATGAGATTTAAATTCCCCAGTAGAACGGCGAATGACCAAAGTTCCTGAACTCTTCTCCCAAGAAGAAATCAAATTCCCCAATGGAGCTTCCTCAAAAAGCAAGCAGGAATCCCCAGTGGAAACATTCTAGACAAGATTAAAGATTACACGTATTCTTCATCCCCAGTAGTAGTCAGGGATTTATTTTCCCAATCGGAGATGTTATACAAAGCTACCAATACGCTTCAACAATATCTCACCTCCATACATCATTTACAACTATCATATCATATATATATACGACACACATATAACACACTCTCATTTACTTTGAGAACATCATTACGCAGTGTATTACATACATCATGACATTTCATACAACTAAATTTTTATCTTTTTAGTTAAAAGTCTACAAACAGACATATATCATCAACAATTCTCGAACAAGTTGCAGATTAATTCTTGAAACAAGACGGGGCAACTATTTGTACGACCAGGCAGTAAAAATTCCCGAAACAGGACAAGTTCACCAATAGAAATCAGGTCAGAGATTAATTCCTGAAACAGGATGGGGAAACTATCTTTATAACCAGAAAAAGATTAACTCCCAAAACAAGACGGGTAATTTACCGACATGGCCAGCTGGTATGAATTCCAGAAATAAGATGGGTTTACCAGCAAAAACAGACTGTAGATCAATTCCCGGAACAGGACGGGGTGACTATCTATATGACGAGCATTTACTTAAGAGACTAAATCTGACGAAAACTTTACCTCAAAGACTAAATCTGACAAGCATTCCCCTCATATACTAAATTTGATAAGCATCTACTTAAACACCTTCCTCAGAGGTTCATTCTTGAAAGCCTTCTTCAGATACAGTCAAGCATAGACTCATTCTGATACTTCTATCAATGGTTACTTTGGATGGCATCCGTAAGCCCATCTCCGACGTCTCTCTTTCACCTCTCCGAATGGCATCTTTAATCTCATTCAAGCAATATTATCAACCAACATGGTCACCTCCTGCATATGCGATTGAAAATTTCTGGGTACTTAAGTGTTCAATCATCTTCAACCTTCAAGTCACGAATGAAAGAAAAGCTAATCTAAATCTTCAAGTTTAAGAAGATTAAATAGGGGCAGCTATTGTACCCAAATTTTTCCCCTCTCATTATATTCAATACATTCTCCAAGGGTTCCCAAATGCTCAAGGTTGCTCAAGAATTGATCAGAGAAATTCTCCTCTAAGCAATGAGTCCACAACTAGGGTTTCATCTTTCACAAGGAGATTTGGATTTTTTAAGATCTCAAGTTGTTTTCATGGTTTCTTATAGGTCCCAAGGAATGCTCATACCAAGTTTCATGCCTTGCATCACAAGTTTACTTAGTCAATTACTCAGATGACTGAAAAATCAACTATATTAAATAAAAAGTCAAATGTGGTCAACATATAGTCCAACTTTAAGATTTTTGTTTAATATTAACATTTTTGAACTCATGTCCATCATTTGATCAAGGATTGATCATAATTCTTCAAGTAAAACTCTCAAGTCATCCAAAGTCAAAAGTTGCCAAATTAGGGTTTCCTTAGGAGAAGTTAACTAAACTTTGACCAAGCATAACTTTCACATGCTTCATCAGTTTTCCACAACCAAAGCTCATTTAGAAGAAAATTCAATTCTCTACAGATTTTCATCTCTAAACTCAAGTCCAAAAATTTCATTTGAGAGATATGAGCCAATACATTCAAGTCATTTCAAAAGTCAACAAAAAAGACACTTTTTGTCAAGGCAACTTACACCAGGATAAATTCTTCAAATGCAAAAATGATCATCATAGAGGTTGTAGAGGACACCTTGGGCATTCCAAAAAATCCTACATAATTTTCAAAAGATGAAAATTGAGAGAGTTATGACCAGTGCAAGTTAGGAAATTTTGAGCAAAAGCATGAAGTTCAAATTGAGAAAACTTGATATTTTGGGTATTGGGCCATTCCTTTAAAGTCCAAATGTGTATTAAACTCCTTATACACCTAAGATCTTGTTCATGCACCTCTTCATCTATTTTATTTTTATTTATTTTGATTTATTAATTAATAATTTAAAAATAAATAAGATAAAATATGAGGCTTCTTACAGAAGGTCCAAGCCCATCCTATCTTTGACCTAATTCATGCTATTTAATCTCCACTCTTCATACAAGCCAACCAAAAAATCCTTGCCTCAAGAAACTTGTCAAAAATTTCAAATTCACAAAGAACCCTAAGACAATTCAAAACCCTACTTACAATGCCTTTAACCACAAACTAATCATCATATTCATTCCTAGGAAGGTCATAGGGTAAGATTGGATTGTTTACAATGATCCAAACGGCCAGAAAATACTTGTGCTTGCATCACGATTCCATCCTTACTTGAATTTTGTATCTTTGTATTTACTGCATTCTAGCATCGACTGATATCTTTTATGTGTTTATGAGATTCAAAAGTGCAGGAAGAACCCATCATAGAGGTCCCATGCTGGCCAAATCGTAAAACACCATAACTACACTGATCCATGCAGTTTTTAGCATAACTTAAAATCCCTTGTGATTTAGGCCAAGATAATTATCTCATTGGATTCCTAGCCCTTGATTTATGGGGGTGGGGTTCCTTTGGATTAATGATTTTGGCTATCTTGCAGGTTTGATAAAAGGTGGTTACCGAAGAAGACGACCGGAGCTAGGGCTCCGATGCCTCTCTGGTTCACATAGTTTTTTTAATATTATATATATTTCATTTTGTTTTATATACCGGGTGTATTTCTACCCCAATGGTAGAAGCGCGCGCGTTAAGGCATTTGTTTCAAAGGGCATGAGTTCGATATCTACCTTTTGTTGCTTTTTTTCATAATTTCCCATATTTTGCAGGATTGAGTATAAAGTGCATTGGCTTCTGCTGTTTGATACAGCCGTGCGCTTGGCCTGGTGGTGAAGGTACTGAGTGAAAAGGGAAGAGGGCGTGGGTTCAACACCAAACCCTGGTAACTTTTTTTAAACCCTTATTTTTTACTACTTTTCACTTATAAAACCCTACACCAAACTAAACCTTATTTTATCAATAAATTTTCTCACAAACCCTAATCAACATTAGGGTTTAGTTTTTTGTTAATAAATAAACTTTCCTCTTTTTTTTTTCAAATTAAAATTAATTAGGGTTTTTAGGTTTTTAATTAATTAAAATAAATTTAGGGTTTGATTAACTTAATTGATTGATTTATTTTTTAATTAATTAAAATTAATTAGGTTATTAGGTTAATCGTCAAAAACTCTTTTCTATTAAAAATTGCCAAAGCAATTTCCTTTCCCTTATTATCGTTTCGTGCATTTTATTATTTTCTCTTTTTTGATTATTGTAATTTCTTATGGTTTGTAATAGTTAATTAGGGTTTTATTTCTCTCTCCACATTTTATTACTTGTACCCCCACTCCTAAAGCGTTGTAATAGCGTAGGAATCTTTAATTTTTGCCTTTACTTTCTGAATTTATTGCTTTCCTTATAACTGTTTAGTAATAGGATTGTATGGCAAAGATTAAAATCAAACGATAGCAAAACCCTAACGAAAGATAAATAAATTGAATTGAACACACTCACACACTTGCACCTCTAGGGTAACCTCACTTGTTTCCTCGGAATGAAACATAGTCATGTCCCTCGAACGTGGGGACGCTTTAGCAAAGACCCTCAGTTAAAAAGATTGTAATCCCTCGATGACCCTTTCGAATATTGCCTTCGGTAAATGATCTAGTCCCTAACGATAAATGTTAAAGCGCCGCTATGAGTTACCTTCAATGATTGTAGGATGACCCATGCTCGTACCTTCGCATCCAATGATAGGGCTTCCTACTAACGAATGGTAGGGTAGAACTATATAAAGGAGAAGGAATAGAACGATAAAGACTTTGGGTAGGTAGATAGCTCGTAATCACTTGCTCTTAAACGAAACAAACAATTTTCACACAAACACTTTCAAAAATATTTTCAAACAAACACTTTGTACGCATTCTCAAGAATCATTACAAAGTTACCTTACTACTGGAATTTCTAAATATATTTCAAACACTTACACAAAAAACAAATTTCAAAAGTGAGCTAGCGATTAAAATCCCGTAGATAATTACGGATGAAAAGGGTGCTAGAACCTTCCCTTTTCATAAGCTACCCCCCGAACTCAATATTCTCAAGGTCTTTCCTGTTGTTTTCACCCTTTCCTTATTAAATAAAAGAGAAGTTGGTGGTGACTCTTGGTATCTGTAACACTTGCAATAAAATGCAAACCAAGTCAGTTATCCCACCGTATTACAGGTGGACATTAAAGAGAATCAAGAGTTAGAGGTGAAACTTGTGGATCTGATAGTTGATGGGAAATATGAATGAAGATGGTGGATTTAATGTAGCTGATCAGAGTAACACAACTGAAGTGTGATGTGGCGCAAATTATTATGCGTGTGAGACTTGTTAGGAGTAAAGAGTTAAACTAAAGAAGCATATGGGAATGATGCCAACCATTGGGAAATCTATAAATGAAGCGATAAGTAAAGGGTTTATATATTATTCGAGACACCTCCATGTCAATAGATGTATCAAGTTACATGTTCGATTGATAAATTGTAGCATTGTTGTACTAATGTTGTGTGTTAATGTTGTCAGTGTTATGGTTATGTTGATGTTCTTATGACCGTGTGGTTGTGTGATAAAATTCTAGAGATGTTGTTCTTGTTGTGAAACCCTACGTTGTTAAACTTTGTTATTTCCTAATTGTCGGGGGGGGGGGGGGGGGGGGGTCGAGTTCGAGTAGCGCATTGTTCAAGAATGAATGAGCTCTTAGGATGATGGGACAAGGAGTGAATCAACATATGCATTCATAGTTCGGTAGCATTGCATCTTGTTGGGTTATTATAGTTAACAACGTGGAATGTTGATTAGTGATATTTGAAATGTTTCCAAATAGTGCGGGAGTTAGAGAGGAGGATGCAAGAGTTGTATCAAGAGTTATGTGCACCAAGTAAATTTTCGAGGACAAAAATTATTTAAGTGGGAGAGAGTTGTAACACCCCAAAAATCTAGATTAATTATTTAATTAGTTATTTAATTAATTTAGCGTGAATATATGAGTCATTGTGAAGTATTTGACATAAATGATGTTTTAGCAATTTTTGTGAAGTATTTGAATATGTCATGTTATGTTGAGACCTCATGATGGTTTGTGATGATCTGGGATGTTTGAGGGTATGATGACTTATGTGATGTTTTGAATGATTCATGTAATTTTGTGGTGATTTGTGTGATGCTTAGGTGTATTGAAGGATTTTGGAATATTTTAGAATAATTTATAATAATTAGAATAATAAGTGAAATTATTTTAATTAGAACAATAAGAGTTATTTTAATGTAGAGGAATTAAGGGCAAGATGTTCAATTGGAAGGAATAAGTTAAGATAATATAAGGAAGTTATTAGGGGTCCAATGTTAAAATAGGGGAAATAGTATAGTTGTCTCATTATGTGCAATTGTGAGAATTGGGAGAAACATCGTGAAGAGAAGGCTAGGGCACAAAGAGGCAAGAGGAACATTGGGTTTCGGTAGAATGAAAAGAGAAGTTGGATTTAACTAAGAATTAAGGTAAGGGGTGTTTAACATTGTTATTTTAATTTATCTATGGTTTAGATAATGGTAGGTTTGTGTTTAGTGTGTTGATTTTGATGAAGATTGGAGAAATTGATGAAAAACATTGTGTTGAATGAATGAATGAATGAATCCTTGTTGAATGTGTGATATTAGGACCTTTAAATAAGTGTTATAGGTTGTTAAGAATGTTATATAATCATATGTTTTCAAATTCTGAAATCGGTACTTTTTACGGAATCGAATTCAGAGGTCCAAAAGGCCTCTAACTATGGAAAATCGTAGAAGGAGACGTGATGTCTGGTTAGCATCATCAGGTGACACATAGGCGATGGAGAGGCGAAGCAAGTTTCTACAGGAGATGCAAAGGCTGCATTGGGAAATGAATGGCAGAAGCGATGCATCAAAAACCTTCGAAACACCGTATCTTGAGTTTCAGGAGTTTGTTTGACGCGTTGTTCGTGTTAGAAAGTCGGCGTGATGAACTATATTATTATTGAATTATATGAGTATTTTGATGCATGATTTCAATACCTATGTGTTTATAAGATTTATTTTTTAAAATATTTTTCTATACTTGAAATGAATGATATACTTGACAAGAAGCAATTGAAAATTGACATTGAGAAGCTTTGATTTATCAATCTTCTAATGAGTTTTCAAATACAAGTTTCAAGATGGTCATTAAACTAACCTCTAACTTCTAATTCACTAACAATTGACTTTACTTTGTGCTTTTACTTTATGCCCTTTATTTTATGTCTTTACTTTTATGCAGCATTTACTTTAGCATTTATATTTCATGTTAATTTCTTCTTTGCTCACTTGAGCATTCTTTATATCATTTTATCATTTATCACTTGAGCATTTATCTTTAAGTCATTCTTATTTTTCTCACTTGATCTTTCATTTTATTTTTGAACACACTTAATAATCAACTTGAACATTAAAATCCTAAAGGTTACTTGGACTATTTGGTTACTATCAATGGCGTTATGTAGTTATGGACCTTTTGTGTAACACCCTGAAAATCTAGATTAATTATTTAATTAGTTATTTAATTAATTTAGCGTGAATATATGAGTCATTATGAAGTATTTGATATAAATGATATGTTATCAATTTTTGTGAAGTATTTGAATATGTCATGTTATGTTGAGACCTCGTGATGGTTTGTGATGATCTGGGATGTTTGAGGGTATGATGACTTATGTGATGTTTTGAATGATTCAGGTAATTTTATGGTGATTTGTGTGATGCTTAGGTGTATTGAAGGATTTTGGAATATTTTAGAATAATTTATAATAATTAGAATAATAAGTGAAATTATTTTAATTAGAACAATAAGAGTTAATTTAATGTAGAGGAATTAAGGGCAAGATGTTTAATTGGAAGGAATAAGTGAAGAGAAGATAGAGAAGTTGGATATTAGGGGTACAAGGTTAAAACAAGGGAAATAATATAGTTTTCTCTTTATGTGCAATCGTGAGAATTGGGAGAAACATCGTGAAGAGAAGGCTAGGACACAAAGAGGCAAGAGAAACATCGGATTTTGGTAGAACGAAAAGAGAAGTCAGATTCAACTACGAATTAAGGTAAGGGGTGTTTAACATTGTTATTATAATTGATCTAAGGTTTAGATAATGGTAGGTTTGTGTTTAGTGTGTTGATATTGATGAAGATTGGTTAAATTGATGAAAAACCATGTGTTGAATGATTGAATGAATGAATAATTGATGAATGTGTGATATTAGGACCTTTAAATAAGTGTTATAGGTTGTGAAGAATGTTATAAGGACTTCAAATTGGGACTTTTTACGAAATCGAATTCATTGATCCAGAAGGCTTATAACCATGGAAAATCGCAGAAGGAGAAGTGATGTCTGGTTAGCATCATCGGGTGACACATAGGCGATGGAGAGGCGAAGCAAGTTTCTCCAGGAGATGCAAAGGCTACGTTTGGAAACGAATAGCAGAAGCGATGCATCAGAAACCTTCGAAACATCGTATCTTGAGTTTCAGGAGTTTGTTTGACGCGTCGTTCAAAGTGTTAGAAAGCTGGCGTGATGAACTATATCATTATTGAATGTTATATGAGTATTTTGATGCATGATTTCAATAACTATGTGTTTATAAGATTGATTTTTTATATGTTGCTATACTTGAAATGAATGATATACTTGACAAGAAGCAATTGAAAATTATCATTGAGAAGCTTTGATTTTATCAATCTTCTAATGAGTTTTCAAATGCAAGTTTCAAGATGGTCATTCAAATAACCTCTAACTTCTAATTCACTGACAATTGACTTTACTTTGTACTTTTACTTTATGCCCTTTATTTTACGTCTTTACTTTTATGCAACATTTAATTTAGCTTTTACATTTCATGTTATTTTCATCTTTCTCACTTGAGCATTCTTTATATCATTTTATCTTTTCTCACTTGAGCATTTATCTTTAATTCATTCTTATTTTGCTCACTTGAGTTTTCATTATATTTTTTAACACACTTAATAATAAACTTGAACGTTAAAAGCCTTAAGATTACTTGGACTATTTGGTTACTATCCCTGACATTACTTAGTTATGGACCTTTTGTGTAACACCCTAAAAATCTAGATTAATTATTTAATTAGGTAATTAATTAGTTTAGCGTGAATATATGATTCATTATGAAGTATTTGATATAAATGATGTTTTATCAATATTTGTGAAGTATTTGAATGTGTCATGTTATGTTGAGACCTCATGATGGTTTGTGATGATCTGGGATGTTTGAGGGTATGATGACTTATGTGATATTTTTAATGATTCATGTAATTTGTGGTGATTTGTGTGATGCTTAAGTGTATTGAACGATTTTGAGATATTTTAGATTAATTTTAAACATTTAGAATAATAAGTGAAATTATTTTAATTAGAATAATAAGAGTTATTTTAGTGTACAGAAATTAAGGGCAAAATGGTCAATTGGAAGGAATAAGTAAAGATAAGATAGGGAAGTTGGATATTAAGGTTCCAAGGTTAAAATAGGGTAAATAGTTTAGTTGTCTCATTATGCGCAATCATAAGAATTGGGAGAAACATCGTGAAGAGAAGGCTAGGGCACAAAGAGGAAAGAGGAACATTGGATTTTGGTACAACGAAAAGAGAAGTCGGATTTAACTATGAAATAAGGTAAGGGGTGTTTAACATTGTCATTATGATTGATCTAATGTTTAGATAAATGTAGATTTGTGTTTAGTGTGTTGAATTTGATGAAGATTGGTGAAAATGATGAAAAACCATGTGTTGAGTGAGTGAATGAATGAATCCTTGATGAATGTGTGTTATTAGGACCTTTAAATAAGTGTTATAGGTTATTAAGAATATTATATAATCATAGGATTTCAAATTCGGAAATCGGGACTTTTTACGGAATCGAATTCGGAGGTCCAGAAGGCCTCTAACCATGGAAAATCGCAGAAGGAGAAGTGATGTCTGGTTAGCATCATCGGGTGACACATAGGCGATGGAGAGGCGAAGCAAGTTTCTCCAGGAGATGCAAAGGATGCGTCGGGAAACGAATAGCAGAAGCGATGCATTAGAAACCTTCGAAACATCGTATCTTGAGTTTCAGGAGTTTGTTTGACGCGTCGTTCAAAGTGTTAGAAAGCTGGCGTGATGAACTATATTATTATTGAATTATATGAGTATTTTGATGCATGATTTCAATAACTATGTGTTTATAAGATTGATTTTTTATATGTTCCTATACTTGAAATGAGTGATATACTTGACAAGAAGCAATTGAAAATTGTCATTGAGAAGCTTTGATTTTATCAATCTTCTAATGAGTTTTCAAATGCAAGTTTCAAGATGGTCATTCAACTAACCTCTAACTTCTAATTCACTAACAATTGACTTTACTTTGTGCTTTTACTTTATGCCCTTTATTTTATGTCTTTACTTTTATGCAACATTTACTTTAGCATTTACATTTCATATTATTTTCATCTTTGCTCACTTGAGCATTCTTTATGTCATTTAATCTTTTCTCACTTGAGCATTTATCTTTAATTCATTATTATTTTGCTCACTTGAGTTTTCATTTTATTTTTTAACACACTTAATAATAAACTTGAACGTTAAAAGTCTTAAGGTTACTTGGACTATTTGGTTACTATCCATGGCATTACTTAGTTATGGACCTTTTGTGTAACACCCTAAAAATCTAGATTAATTATTTAATTAGTTAATTAATTAATTAAGCGTGAATATATGATTCATTATGAAGTATTTGATATAAATGATGTTTTATCAATATTTGTGAAGTATTTGAATATGTCATGTTATGTTGAGACCTCATGATGGTTTGTGATAATCTGGGATGTTTAAGGGTATGATGACTTATGTGATATTTTTAATGATTAATGTAATTTTATGGTGATTTGTATGATTCTTAAGTGCATTGAACAATTTTGGGATATTTTAGATTAATTTATAACAATTAGAATAATAAGTGAAATTATTTTAATTAGAATAGTAAGAGTTATTTTAGTGTACAGAAATTAAGGGCAAAACGGTCAATTGGAAGGAATAAGTGAAGATAAGATAGGGAAGTTGGATATTAGGGGTACAAGGTTAAAATAGGGGAAATAGTTTAGTTATCTCATTATGTGCAATCGTGAGAATTGGGAGAAACATCGTGAAGAGAAGGCTAGGGCACATAGAGGCAAGAGGAACATTGGATTTCGGTAGAACGAAAAGAGAAGTAGGATTTAACTATGAAATAAGGTAAGGGGTGTTTAACATTTTCATTATGATTGATCTAATGTTTAGATAAATGTAGGTTTGTGTTTAGTGTGTTGATTTTGATGAAGATTGGTGAAAATGATGAAAAACCATGTGTTGAGTGAGTGAATGAATGAATCCTTGATGAATGTGTGATATTAGGACCTTTAAATAAGTGTTATAGGTTAGTAAGAATATTATATAATCATAGGATTTCAAATTCGGAAACCGGGACTTTTTACGGAATCGAATTCGGAGGTCCAGAAGGCCTCTAACCATGGAAAATTGCAGAAGGAGAAGTGATGTCTGGTTAGCATCATCAGGTGACACATAGGCGATGGAGAGGCGAAGCAAGTTTCTCCAAGAGATGCAAAGGCTGCGTCGGGAAACGAATAGCAGAAGCGATGCATCAGAAACCTTCGAAACATCGTATCTTGAGTTTCAGGAGTTTGTTTGACGCGTCGTTCAAAGTGTTCGAAAGCTGGCGTGATGAACTATATTATTATTGAATTATATGAGTATTTTGATGCATGATTTCAATAACTATGTGTTTATAAGATTGATTTTTTATATGTTCCTATACTTGAAATAAATGATATACTTGACAAGAAGCAATTGAAAATTGTCATTGAGAAGCTTTGATTTTATCAATCTTCTAATGAGTTTTCAAATGCAAGTTTCAAGATGGTCATTCAACTAACCTCTAACTTCTAATTCCCTAACAATTGACTTTACTTTGTGCTTTTACTCTATGCCCTTTATTTTATGTCTTTACTTTTATGCAACATTTACTTTGGCATTTACATTTCATATTATTTTCATCTTTGCTCACTTGAGCATTCTTTATGTCATTTAATCTTTTCTCACTTGAGCATTTATCTTTAATTTATTATTATTTTGCTCACTTGAATTTTCATTTTATTTTTTAACACACTTAATAATAAACTTGAACGTTAAAAGCCTTAAGGTTACTTGGACTATTTGTTTAATATCCCTGGCATTACTTAGTTATGGACCTTTTGTGTAACACCCTAAAAATCTAGATTAATTATTTAATTAGTTAATTAATTAATTTAGCGTGAATATATGATTCATTATGAAGTATTTGATATAAATGATGTTTTATCAATATTTGTGAAGTATTTGAATATGTCATGTTATGTTGAGACCTCACGATGGTTTGTGATAATCTGGGATGTTTAAGGGTATGATGACTTATGTGATATTTTTAATGATTCATGTAATTTTATGGTGATTTGTATGATTCTTAAGTGCATTGAACAATTTTGGGATATTTTAGATTAATTTATAACAATTAGAATAATAAGTGAAATTATTTTAATTAGAATAATAAGAGTTATTTTAGTGTACATAAATTAAGAGCAAAATGGTCAATTGGAAGGAATAAGTGAAGATAAGATAGGGAAGTTGGATATTAGGGGTACAAGGTTAAAATAGGGGAAATAGTTTAGTTATCTCATTATGTGCAATCGTGAGAATTGGGAGAAACATCGTGAAGAGAAGGCTAGGGCACATAGAGGCAAGAGGAACATTGGATTTCGGTAGAACGAAAAGAGAAGTAGGATTTAACTATGAAATAAGGTAAGGGGTGTTTAACATTTTCATTATGATTGATCTAATGTTTAGATAAATGTAGGTTTGTGTTTAGTGTGTTGATTTTGATGAAGATTGGTGAAAATGATGAAAAACCATGTGTTGAGTGAGTGAATGAATGAATCCTTGATGAATGTGTGATATTAGGACCTTTAAATAAGTGTTATAGGTTAGTAAGAATATTATATAATCATAGGATTTCAAATTCGGAAATCGGGACTTTTTACGGAATCGAATTCGGAGGTCCAGAAGGCCTCTAACCATGGAAAATCGCAGAAGGAGAAGTGATGTCTGGTTAGCATCATCGGGTGACACATAGGCGATGGAGAGGCGAAGCAAGTTTCTCCAGGAGATGCAAAGGCTGCGTCGGGAAATGAATAGCAGAAGCAATGCATCAGAAACCTTCGAAACATCGTATCTTGAGTTTCAGGAGTTTGTTTGACGCGTCGTTCAAAGTGTTAGAAAGCTGGCGTGATGAACTATATTATTATTGAATTATATGAGTATTTTGATGCATGATTTCAATAACTATGTGTTTATAAGATTGATTTTTTATATGTTCCTATACTTGAAATGAATGATATACTTGACAAGAAGCAATTGAAAATTGTCATTGAGAAGCTTTGATTTTATCAATCTTCTAATGAGTTTTCAAATACAAGTTTCAAGATGGTCATTCAACTAACCTCTAACTTCTAATTCACTAACAATTGACTTTACTTTGTGCTTTTACTTTATGCCCTTTATTTTATGTCTTTACTTTTATGCAGCATTTACTTTAGCATTTACATTTCATGTTATTTTCATCTTTTCTCACTTGAGCATTCTTTATGTCATTTAATCTTTTCTCACTTGAGCATTTATATTTAATTCATTATTATTTTGCTCACTTGAGTTTTCATTTTATTTTTTAACACACTTAATAATAAACTTGAACGTTAAAAGCCTTAAGGTTACTTGGACTATTTGGTTACTATCCATGGCATTACTTAGTTATGGACCTTTTGTGTAACACCCTAAAAATCTAGATTAATTATTTAATTAGTTAATTAATTAATTTAGCGTGAATATATGATTCATTATGAAGTATTTGATATAAATGATGTTTTATCAATATTTGTGAAGTATTTGAATATGTCATGTTATGTAGAGACCTCATGATGGTTTGTGATGATCTGGGATGTTTAAGGGTATGATGACTTATGTGATATTTTTAATGATTCATGTAATTTTATGGTGATTTGTGTGATTCTTAAGTGTATTAAACAAGTTTGGGATATTTTAGATTAATTTATAACAATTAGAATAATAAGTGAAATTATTTTAATTAGAATAATAAGAGTTATTTTAGTGTACAGAAATTAAGGGCAAAATGGTCAATTGGAAGGAATAAGTGAAGATAAGATAGGGAAGTTGGATATTAGGGGTCCAAGGTTAAAATAGGGGAAATAGTTTAGTTGTCTCATTATGTGTAATCGTGAGAATTGGGAGAAACATCGTGAAGAGAAGGCTAGGGCACAAAGAGGCAAGAGGAACATTGGATTTCGGTAGAACGAAAAGAGAAGTCGGATTTAACTTTGAAATAAGGTAAGGGGTGTTTAACATTGTCATTATGATTGATCTAATGTTTAGATGATTGTAGGTTTGTGTTTAGTGTGTTGATTTTGATGAAGATTGGTGAAAATGATGAAAAACCATGTGTTGAGTGAGTGAATGAATGAATCCTTGTGAATGTGTGATATTAGGACCTTTAAATAAGTGTTATAGGTTATTAAGAATATTATAGAATCATAGGATTTCAAATTCGGAAATCGGGACTTTTTACGGAATCGAATTCGGAGGTCTAGAAGGCCTCTAACCATGGAAAATCGCAAAAGGAGAAGTGATGTCTGGTTAGCATCATCGGGTGACACATAGGCGATGGAGAGGCAAAGCAAGTTTCTCCAGGAGATGCAAAGGCTGCGTCGGGAAACGAATAGCAGAAGCGATGCATCAGAAACCTTCGAAACATCGTATCTTGAGTTTCAGTAGTTTGTTTGACGCGTCGTTCAAAGTGTTAGAAAGATGGCGTGATGAACTATATTATTATTGAATTATGAGTATTTTGATGCATGATTTCATTAACTATGTGTTTATAAGATTGATTTTTTATATGTTGCTATACTTGAAATGAATGATATACTTGACAAGAAGCAATTGAAAATTGTCATTGAGAAGCTTTGATTTTATCAATATTCTAATGAATTTTCAAATGCAAGTTTCAAGATGGTCATTCAACTAACCTCTAACTTCTAATTCACTAACAATTGACTTTACTTTGTGCTTTTAATTTAAGCCCTTTATTTTATGTCTTTACTTTTATGCAGCATTTACTTTAGCATTTACATTTCATGTTATTTTCATCTTTGCTCACTTGAGCATTCTTTATGTCATTTAATCTTTTCTCACTTGAGCATTTATCTTTAATTCATTCTTGTTTTTCTCACTTGAGATTTCATTTTATTTTTGAACACACTTAATAATCAACTTGAACTTTAAAAGCCTTAAGGTTACTTGGAATATTTGGTTACTTTCCTTGGCATTATGTAGTTACGGACCTCTTGTGTAACACCCTAAAAATATAGATTAATTATTTAATTAGTTATTTAATTAATTTATCATGAATATATGAGTCATTATGAAGTATTTGATATAAATGATGTTTTATCAATTTTTGTGAAGTATTTGAATATGTCAAGTTATGTTGAGACCTCATGATGGTTTGTGATGATCTGGGATGTTTAAGGGTATGATGACTTATGTGATGTTTTGAATGATTCATGTAATTTTCTGGGGATTTGTGTGATGCTTAGGTGTATTGAAAGATTTTAGGATATATTAGAATAATTTATAACAATTAGAATAATAAGTGAAATTATTTTAATTAGAATAATAAGAGTTATTTTAGTGTACAGAAATTAAGGGCAAAATGGTCAATTGGAAGGAAAAAATGAATATAAGATATGGAAGTTGGATATTAGAGGTCCAAGGTTAAAATAGGGGAAATAGTTTAGTTGTCTCATTATGTGCAATCGTGAGAATTAGGAGAAACATCGTGAAGAGAATGCTATGGCACAAAGAGGCAAGAGGAACATTGAATTTCGGTAGAACAATAGAGAATTCAGATTCAACAATGAATTAAGGTAAGGGGTGTTTAAAATTGTCATTATAATTGATCTAATGTTTAGATAATTGTAGGTTTGTGTTTAGTGTGTTGATTTTTATGAAGATTGGTGAAATTGATGAAAAACCATGTGTTGAATGAATGAATAAATGAATCCTTGATTAATGTGTGATATTAAGTCCTTTAAATAAGTGTTATAGGTTGTTAATAATGTTATATAATCATAGGATTTCAAATTCTGAAATCGGGACTTTTTACGGAATCAAATTCGGAGGTCCATAAGGCCTCTAACCATGGAAAATCGCAAAAGGAGAAGTGATGTCTGGTTAGTATCATCGGGTGACACATAGGCGATGGGGAGGCGAAGCAAGTTTCTCCAGGAGATTCAAAGGCTGCGTCGGGAAACGAATAGCAGAAGCGATGCATCAGAAACCTTTGAAACCTCGTATCTTGAGTTTCAGGAGTTTGTTTGACGCATCGTTTAAAGTGTTAGAAAGCTGACGTCACGAACTATATTATTATTGAATTATATGAGTATTTTGATGCATGATTTCAATACCTATGTGTTTATAAGATTTATTTTTTATATGTTTCTATACTTGAAATGAATGAATTACTTGACAAAAAGCAATTAAAAATTGTCATTGAGAACCTTTGATTTTATCAATCTTCTAATGTGTTTTCAAATGCAAGTTTCAAGATGGACATTCAACTAACCTCTAACTTCTAATTCACTGACAATTGACTTTACTTTGTGCTTTTACTTTATGCCCTTTATTTTATGTCTTTACTTTTATGCAGCATTTACTTTAGCTTTTACATTTCATGTTACTTTCATCTTTGCTCACTTGAGCATTCTTTATATTATTTTATCTTTTTCACTTGAGCGTTTATCTTTAATTCATTCTTATTTTGCTCACTTGAGGTTTCATTTTATTTTTGAACACACTTAATAATCAACTTGAACATTAAAAGCCTTAAGGTTACTTTGACTATTTTGTTACTATCCCTGGCATTACGTAGTTATGGACCTTTTATGTAACACCCTAAAAATCTAGATTAATTATTTAATTAGTTAATTAATTAATTTAGCGTGAATATATGATTCATTATGAAGTATTTGATATAAATGATGTTTTATTAATATTTGTGAAGTATTTGAATATGTCATGTTATGTTGAGACCTCATGATGGTTTGTGATAATCTGGGATATTTAAGAGTATGATGACTTATATGATGTTTTGAATGATTCATGTAATTTTGTGTTAATTTGTGTGATGCTTAAGTGTATTGAACGATTTTGGGATATTTTATATTAATTTATAACAATTAGAATAATAAGTGAAATTATTTTAATTAGAATAATAAGAGTTATATTAGTGTACATAAATTAAGGGCAAAATGGTCAATTGGAAGGAAAAAATGAAGATAAGATAGGGAAGTTGAATATTAGGGGTCCAAGGTTAAAATAGGGGAAATAGTTGAGTTGTCTCATTATGTGCAATCATGAGCATTGGGAGAAACATCGTGAAGAGAAGGCTAGGGCACAAAGATGCAAGAGGAACATTGGATTTCGGTACAACGAAAAGAGAAGTTGGATTCAACAATGAGTTAAGGTAAGGGGTGTTTAACATTTTAATTATAATTGATCTAATGTTTAGATATTTGTAGGTTTGTGTTTAGTGTGTTGATTTTGATGAAGATTGGTGAAAATGATTAAAAACCATGTGTTGAGTGAGTGAATGAATGAATCCTTGATGAATGTGTGATATTAGGACCTTTAAATAAGTTTTATAGGTTGTTAAGAATGTTATATAATCATAGGATTTCAAATTCGGAAATTGGGACTTTTTACGGAATCGAATTCGGAGGTCCAGAAGGCCTCTAACAATGGAAAATCATAGAAGGAGACGTGATGTCTGGTTAGCATCATCGGGTGACACATAGGAGATGGAGAGGCCAAAAAAGTTTCTCCAGGAGATGCAAAGGCTGCGTTGGGCAACGAATAGCATAAGCAATGCATCCAAAACCTTTGAAACATCGTATCTTGAGTTTCAGAAGTTTGCTTGACGTGTCGTTCAAAGTGTTAGAAAGCTGGCGTGATGAACTATATTATTATTGAATTATATGAGTATTTTGATGCATAATTTCAATACCTTTGTGTTTATAAGATTGATTTTTTATATGTTACTATACTTGAAATGAATGATATACTTGACAAGAAGCAATTGAAAATTCTCATTGAGAAGCTTTGATTTTATCAATCTTCTAATGAGTTTTCAAATGCAAGTTTCAAGATGGTCATTCAACTAACCTCTAACTTCTAATTCACGGAAAATTGACTTTACTTTGTGCTTTTACTTTATGCCCTTTATTTTATGTCTTTACTTTTATGCAGCATTTACTTTAGCATTTACATTTCATGTTATTTTTATAATTTTTTCTTTTCTCACTTGAGCATTCTTTATATAATTTTTTCTTTTCTCACTTGAGCATTTATTTTTAATTCATTCTTATTTTTCTCACTTGAGCTTTCATTTTCTTTTTGAACACACTTAATAATCAACTTGAACGTTAAAAGCCTTAAGGTTACTTGGACTATTTGGTTACTATCCATGGCATTACTTAGTTATGGACATTTTGTGTAACACCCTAAAAATCTAGATTAATTATTTAATTAGTTAATTAATTATTTTAGCGTGAATATATGATTCATTATGAAGTATTTGATATAAATGACGTTTTATCAATATTTGTGAAGTATTTGAATATGTCATGTTATGTTGAGACCTCATGATGGTTTGTGATGATCTGGGATGTTTACGGGTATGATGGTTATGTGATATTTTTAATGATTCTTGTAATTTTATGGTGAGTTGTGTGATGCTTAAGTGTATTGAACGATTTTGGGATATTTTAGATTAATTTATAACAATTAGAATAATAAGTGAAATCATTTTAATTAGAATAATAAGAGTTATTTTAGTGTACAGAAATTAAGGGCAAAATTGTCAATTGGAAGGAATAAGTGAAGATAAGATAGGGAAGTTGGATATTAAGGGTCCAAGGTTAAAATAGGGGAAATAGTTTAGTTGTCTCATTATGTGCAATCGTGAGAATTGGGAGAAACATCGTGAAGAAAAGGCTAGGGCACAAAGAGGCAAGAGGAACATTGGATTTCGGTAGAACGAAAAGAGAAGTCGGATTTAACTATGAAATAAGGTAAGGGGTGTTTAACATTGTCATTATGATTGATCTAATGTTTAGATAAATGTAGGTTTGTGTTTAGTGTGTTGATTTTGATGAAGATTGGTGAAAATGATGAAAAATCATGTGTTGAGTGAGTGAATGAATGAATTCTTGATGAATGTGTGATATTAGGACCTTTAAATAAGTATTATAGGTTATTAAGAATATTATATAATCATAGGATTTCAAATTCGGAGGTCCAGAAGGCCTCTAACCATGGAAAATCGCAGAAGGAGAAGTGATGTCTGGTTAGCATCATCGGGTGACACATAGGCGATGGAGAGGCGAAGCAAGTTTCTCCAGGAGATGCAAAGGCTGCATCGGGAAACGAATAGCAGAAGCGATGCATCAGAAACCTTTGAAACATCGTATCTTGAGTTTCAGGAGTTTGTTTGACGCGTCGTTCAAAGTGTTAGAAAGCTGGCGTGATGAACTATATTATTATTGAATTATATGAGTATTTTGATGCATGATTTCAATAACTATATCTTTATAAGATTGATTTTTTATATATTACTATACTTGAAATGAATGATATACTTGACAAGAAGCAATTGAAAATTGTCATTGAGAAGCTTTGATTTTATCAATCTTCTAATGAGTTTTCAAATGCAAGTTTCAAGATGGTAATTCAACTAACCTCTAACTTCTAATTCACTAACAATTCACTTTACTTTGTGCTTTTACTTTATTCCCTTTATTTTATGTCTTTACTTTTATGCAACATTTACTTTAGCATTTACATTTCATGTTATTTTCATCTTTGCTCACTTGAGCATTCTTTATGTCATTTAATCTTTTCTCACTTGAGAATTTATCTTTAATTCATTATTATTTTGCTCACTTGAGTTTTCATTTAATTTTTTAACACGCTTAATAATAAACTTGAACGTTAAAAGCCTTAAGGTTACTCAGACTATTTGGTTACTATCCATGGCATTACTTAGTTATGGACCTTTTGTGTAACACCCTAAAAATATAGATTAATTATTTAATTAGTTAATTAATTAATTTAGCGTGAATATATGATTCATTATGAAGTATTTGATATAAATGATGTTTTATCAATATTTGTGAAGTATTTGAATATGTCATGTTATGTTGAGACCTCATGATGGTTTGTGATGATCTGGGATGTTTAAGGGTATGATGACTTATGTGATATTTTTAATGATTCTTGTAATTTTATGGTGATTTGTGTGATTCTTAAGTGTATTAAACAATTTTGGGATATTTTAGATTAATTTATAACAAATAGAATAATAAGTGAAATTATTTTAATTAGAATAATAAGAGTTATTTTAGTGTACAGAAATTAAGGGCAAAATGGTCAATTGGAAGGAATAAGTGAAGATAAGATAGGGAAGTTGGATATTAAGGGTCAAAGGTTAAAATAGGGGAAATAGTTTAGTTGTCTCATTATGTGCAATCGTGAGAATTGGGAGAAACATCGTGAAGAGAAAGCTAGGGCACAAAGAGGCAAGAGGAACATTGGATTTTGGTAAAACGAAAAGAGAAGTCGGATTTAACTATGAAATAAGGTAAGGGGTGTTTAAAATTGTCATTATAATTGATCTAATGTTTAGATAATTGTAGGTTTGTGTTTAGTGTGTTGATTTTGATGAAGATTGGTGAAAATGATGAAAAACCATGTGTTGAATGAATGAATGAATGAATCCTTGATGAATGTGTGATATTAGGACCTTTAAATAAGTGTTATAGGTTGTTTATAATATTATATAATCATAGGATTTCAAATTCTGAAATCGGGACTTTTTACGGAATCGAATTCAGAGGTTAAGAAGGCCTCTAACCATGGAAAATCGCAGAAGGAGAAGTGATGTCTGGTTAGCATCATCGGGTGACACATAGGCGATGGAGAGGCGAAGCAAGTTTCTCCAGGAGATGCAAAGGTTGCATTGGAAAATGAATAGCAGAAGCGATGTATCAGAAACCTTCGAAACATCATATCTTGAGTTTCAAGAGTTTGTTTGACGCGTCGTTAAAAGTGTTAGAAAGCTGGCGTGATGAACTATATTATTATTGAATTATATGAGTATTTTGATGCATGATTTCAATACCTATGTGTTTATAAGATTGATTTTTTATATGTTTCTATACTTGAAATGAATGATATACTTAACAAGAAGCAATTGAAAATTGTCATTGAGAAGCTTTGATTTTATCAATCTTCTAATGAGTTTTCAAATGCAAGTTTCAAGATGGTCATTCAACTAACATCTAACTTCTAATTCACTAACAATTGTCTTTTCTTTGTGCTTTTACTTTATGGCCTTTATTTTATGTCTTTACTTTTATGCATCATTTACTTTAGCATTTACATTTCATGTTATTTTCATCTTTGCTCACTTGAGCATTGTTTATATCATTTTATCTTTTTTTACTTGAGCATTTATCTTTAATTCATTCTTATTTTGCTCACTTGAGTTTTCATTTTATTTTTTAACACACTTAATAATAATCTTGAACGTTAAAAGCCTTAAGGTTACTCAGACTATTTGGTTACTATCCCTGGCATTACTTAGTTATGGACCTTTTGTGTAACACCCTTAAAATCTAGATTAATTATTTAATTAGTTAATTAATTAATTTAGCATGAATATATGATTCATTATGAAGTATTTGATATAAATGATGTTTTATCAATATTTGTGAAGTATTTGAATATGTCATGTTATGTTGAGACCTCATGATGGTTTGTGATGATCTGGGATGTTTAAGGGTATGATGAGTTATGTGAAATTTTTAAGGATTCTTGTAATTTTATGGTGAGTTGTGTGATGCTTAAGTGTATTGAACTATTTTGGGATATTTTAGATTAATTTATAACAATTAGAATAATAAGTGAAATTATTTTAATTAGAATAATAAGAGTTATTTTAGTGTACAGAAATTAAGGGCAAAATTGTCAATTGGAAGGAATAAGTGAAGATAAGATAGTGAAGTTGGATATTAAGGGTCCAAGGTTAAAATAGGGGAAATAGTTTAGTTGTCTCATTATGTGCAATCGTGAGAATTGGGAGAAACATCGTGAAGAGAAAGCTAGGGCACAAAGAGGCAAGAGGAACATTGGATTTTGGTAAAACGAAAAGAGAAGTCGGATTTAACTATGAAATAAGGTAAGGGGTGTTTAAAATTGTCATTATAATTGATCTAATGTTTAGATAATTGTAGGTTTGTGTTTAGTGTGTTGATTTTGATGAAGATTGGTGAAAATGATGAAAAACCATGTGTTGAATGAATGAATGAATGAATCCTTGATGAATGTGTGATATTAGGACCTTTAAATAAGTGTTATAGGTTGTTTATAATATTATATAATCATAGGATTTCAAATTCTGAAATCGGGACTTTTTACGGAATCGAATTCAGAGGTTAAGAAGGCCTCTAACCATGGAAAATCGCAGAAGGAGAAGTGATGTCTGGTTAGCATCATCGGGTGACACATAGGCGATGGAGAGGCGAAGCAAGTTTCTCCAGGAGATGCAAAGGTTGCATTGGGAAATGAATAGCAGAAGCGATGTATCAGAAACCTTCGAAACATCATATCTTGAGTTTCAAGAGTTTGTTTGACGCGTCGTTAAAAGTGTTAGAAAGCTGGCGTGATGAACTATATTATTATTGAATTATATGAGTATTTTGATGCATGATTTCAATACCTATGTGTTTATAAGATTGATTTTTTATATGTTTCTATACTTGAAATGAATGATATACTTAACAAGAAGCAATTGAAAATTGTCATTTAGAAGCTTTGATTTTATCAATCTTCTAATGAGTTTTCAAATGCAAGTTTCAAGATGGTCATTCAACTAACATCTAACTTCTAATTCACTAACAATTGTCTTTTCTTTGTGCTTTTACTTTATGGCCTTTATTTTATGTCTTTACTTTTATGCATCATTTACTTTAGCATTTACATTTCATGTTATTTTCATCTTTGCTCACTTGAGCATTGTTTATATCATTTTATCTTTTTTTACTTGAGCATTTATCTTTAATTCATTCTTATTTTGCTCACTTGAGTTTTCATTTTATTTTTTAACACACTTAATAATAATCTTGAACGTTAAAAGCCTTAAGGTTACTTGGACTATTTGGTTACTATCCCTGGCATTACTTAGTTATGGACCTTTTGTGTAACACCCTTAAAATCTAGATTAATTATTTAATTAGTTAATTAATTAATTTAGCATGAATATATGATTCATTATGAAGTATTTGATATAAATGATGTTTTATCAATATTTGTGAAGTATTTGAATATGTCATGTTATGTTGAGACCTCATGATGGTTTGTGATGATCTGGGATGTTTAAGGGTATGATGAGTTATGTGAAATTTTTAAGGATTCTTGTAATTTTATGGTGAGTTGTGTGATGCTTAAGTGTATTGAACTATTTTGGGATATTTTAGATTAATTTATAACAATTAGAATAATAAGTGAAATTATTTTAATTAGAATAATAAGAGTTATTTTAGTGTACAGAAATTAAGGGAAAAATTGTCAATTGGAAGGAATAAGTGAAGATAAGATAGTGAAGTTGGATATTAAGGGTCCAAGGTTAAAATAGGGGAAATAGTTTAGTTGTCTCATTATGTGCAATCGTGAGAATTGGGAGAAACATCGTGAAGAGAAGGCTAGGGCACAAAGAGGCAAGAGGAACATTGGATTTTGGTACAACGAAAAGAGACGTCGGATTTAACTATGAAATAAGGTAAGGGGTGTTTAACATTGTCATTATAATTGATCTAATGTTTAGATAATTGTAGGTTTGTGTTTAGTGTGTTGATTTTGATGAAAATTGGTGAAAATGATGAAAAACCATGTGTTGAATGAGTGAATGAATGAATCCTTGATAAATGTGTGATATTAGGACCTTTAAATAAGTGTTATAGGTTGTTAATAATATTATATAATCATAGGATTTCAAATTCTGAAATCGAGACTTTTTACGAAATCGAATTCGGAGGTCCAGAAGGCCTCTAACCATGGAAAATCGCAGAAGGAGAAGTGATGTCTGGTTAGCATCATCGGGTGACTCATAGGCGAAGGAGAGGCAAAGCAAGTTTCTCCAAGAGATGCAAAGGCTGCGTAGGGAAACGAATAGCAGAAGCGATGCATAAGAATCCTTTGAAACATCGTATCTTGAGTTTCAGGAGTTTGTTTGATGCGTCGTTCAAAGTGTTAGAAAACTGGTGTGATGAACTATATTATTATTGAATTATATGAGTATTTTGATGCATGATTTCAATACCTATGTGTTTATAAGATTGATTTTTTATATGTTCCTATACTTGAAATGAGTGATATACTTGACAAGAAGCAATTGAAAATTGTCATTGAGAAGCTTTGATTTTATCAATCTTCTAATGAGTTTTCAAATGCAAGTTTCAAGATGGTAATTCAACTAACCTCTAACTTCTAATTCACTAACAATTCACTTTACTTTGTGCTTTTACTTTATTCCCTTTATTTTATGTCTTTACTTTTATGCAACATTTACTTTAGCATTTACATTTCATGTTATTTTCATCTTTGCTCACTTGAGCATTCTTTATGTCATTTAATCTTTTCTCACTTGAGAATTTATCTTTAATTCATTATTATTTTGCTCACTTGAGTTTTCATTTAATTTTTTAACACGCTTAATAATAAACTTGAACGTTAAAAGCCTTAAGGTTACTCAGACTATTTGGTTACTATCCATGGCATTACTTAGTTATGGACCTTTTGTGTAACACCCTAAAAATATAGATTAATTATTTAATTAGTTAATTAATTAATTTAGCGTGAATATATGATTCATTATGAAGTATTTGATATAAATGATGTTTTATCAATATTTGTGAAGTATTTGAATATGTCATGTTATGTTGAGACCTCATGATGGTTTGTGATGATCTGGGATGTTTAAGGGTATGATGACTTATGTGATATTTTTAATGATTCTTGTAATTTTATGGTGATTTGTGTGATTCTTAAGTGTATTAAACAATTTTGGGATATTTTAGATTAATTTATAACAAATAGAATAATAAGTGAAATTATTTTAATTAGAATAATAAGAGTTATTTTAGTGTACAGAAATTAAGGGCAAAATGGTCAATTGGAAGGAATAAGTGAAGATAAGATAGGGAAGTTGGATATTAAGGGTCAAAGGTTAAAATAGGGGAAATAGTTTAGTTGTCTCATTATGTGCAATCGTGAGAATTGGGAGAAACATCGTGAAGAGAAAGCTAGGGCACAAAGAGGCAAGAGGAACATTGGATTTTGGTAAAACGAAAAGAGAAGTCGGATTTAACTATGAAATAAGGTAAGGGGTGTTTAAAATTGTCATTATAATTGATCTAATGTTTAGATAATTGTAGGTTTGTGTTTAGTGTGTTGATTTTGATGAAGATTGGTGAAAATGATGAAAAACCATGTGTTGAATGAATGAATGAATGAATCCTTGATGAATGTGTGATATTAGGACCTTTAAATAAGTGTTATAGGTTGTTTATAATATTATATAATCATAGGATTTCAAATTCTGAAATCGGGACTTTTTACGGAATCGAATTCAGAGGTTAAGAAGGCCTCTAACCATGGAAAATCGCAGAAGGAGAAGTGATGTCTGGTTAGCATCATCGGGTGACACATAGGCGATGGAGAGGCGAAGCAAGTTTCTCCAGGAGATGCAAAGGTTGCATTGGAAAATGAATAGCAGAAGCGATGTATCAGAAACCTTCGAAACATCATATCTTGAGTTTCAAGAGTTTGTTTGACGCGTCGTTAAAAGTGTTAGAAAGCTGGCGTGATGAACTATATTATTATTGAATTATATGAGTATTTTGATGCATGATTTCAATACCTATGTGTTTATAAGATTGATTTTTTATATGTTTCTATACTTGAAATGAATGATATACTTAACAAGAAGCAATTGAAAATTGTCATTGAGAAGCTTTGATTTTATCAATCTTCTAATGAGTTTTCAAATGCAAGTTTCAAGATGGTCATTCAACTAACATCTAACTTCTAATTCACTAACAATTGTCTTTTCTTTGTGCTTTTACTTTATGGCCTTTATTTTATGTCTTTACTTTTATGCATCATTTACTTTAGCATTTACATTTCATGTTATTTTCATCTTTGCTCACTTGAGCATTGTTTATATCATTTTATCTTTTTTTACTTGAGCATTTATCTTTAATTCATTCTTATTTTGCTCACTTGAGTTTTCATTTTATTTTTTAACACACTTAATAATAATCTTGAACGTTAAAAGCCTTAAGGTTACTCAGACTATTTGGTTACTATCCCTGGCATTACTTAGTTATGGACCTTTTGTGTAACACCCTTAAAATCTAGATTAATTATTTAATTAGTTAATTAATTAATTTAGCATGAATATATGATTCATTATGAAGTATTTGATATAAATGATGTTTTATCAATATTTGTGAAGTATTTGAATATGTCATGTTATGTTGAGACCTCATGATGGTTTGTGATGATCTGGGATGTTTAAGGGTATGATGAGTTATGTGAAATTTTTAAGGATTCTTGTAATTTTATGGTGAGTTGTGTGATGCTTAAGTGTATTGAACTATTTTGGGATATTTTAGATTAATTTATAACAATTAGAATAATAAGTGAAATTATTTTAATTAGAATAATAAGAGTTATTTTAGTGTACAGAAATTAAGGGCAAAATTGTCAATTGGAAGGAATAAGTGAAGATAAGATAGTGAAGTTGGATATTAAGGGTCCAAGGTTAAAATAGGGGAAATAGTTTAGTTGTCTCATTATGTGCAATCGTGAGAATTGGGAGAAACATCGTGAAGAGAAAGCTAGGGCACAAAGAGGCAAGAGGAACATTGGATTTTGGTAAAACGAAAAGAGAAGTCGGATTTAACTATGAAATAAGGTAAGGGGTGTTTAAAATTGTCATTATAATTGATCTAATGTTTAGATAATTGTAGGTTTGTGTTTAGTGTGTTGATTTTGATGAAGATTGGTGAAAATGATGAAAAACCATGTGTTGAATGAATGAATGAATGAATCCTTGATGAATGTGTGATATTAGGACCTTTAAATAAGTGTTATAGGTTGTTTATAATATTATATAATCATAGGATTTCAAATTCTGAAATCGGGACTTTTTACGGAATCGAATTCAGAGGTTAAGAAGGCCTCTAACCATGGAAAATCGCAGAAGGAGAAGTGATGTCTGGTTAGCATCATCGGGTGACACATAGGCGATGGAGAGGCGAAGCAAGTTTCTCCAGGAGATGCAAAGGTTGCATTGGGAAATGAATAGCAGAAGCGATGTATCAGAAACCTTCGAAACATCATATCTTGAGTTTCAAGAGTTTGTTTGACGCGTCGTTAAAAGTGTTAGAAAGCTGGCGTGATGAACTATATTATTATTGAATTATATGAGTATTTTGATGCATGATTTCAATACCTATGTGTTTATAAGATTGATTTTTTATATGTTTCTATACTTGAAATGAATGATATACTTAACAAGAAGCAATTGAAAATTGTCATTTAGAAGCTTTGATTTTATCAATCTTCTAATGAGTTTTCAAATGCAAGTTTCAAGATGGTCATTCAACTAACATCTAACTTCTAATTCACTAACAATTGTCTTTTCTTTGTGCTTTTACTTTATGGCCTTTATTTTATGTCTTTACTTTTATGCATCATTTACTTTAGCATTTACATTTCATGTTATTTTCATCTTTGCTCACTTGAGCATTGTTTATATCATTTTATCTTTTTTTACTTGAGCATTTATCTTTAATTCATTCTTATTTTGCTCACTTGAGTTTTCATTTTATTTTTTAACACACTTAATAATAATCTTGAACGTTAAAAGCCTTAAGGTTACTTGGACTATTTGGTTACTATCCCTGGCATTACTTAGTTATGGACCTTTTGTGTAACACCCTTAAAATCTAGATTAATTATTTAATTAGTTAATTAATTAATTTAGCATGAATATATGATTCATTATGAAGTATTTGATATAAATGATGTTTTATCAATATTTGTGAAGTATTTGAATATGTCATGTTATGTTGAGACCTCATGATGGTTTGTGATGATCTGGGATGTTTAAGGGTATGATGAGTTATGTGAAATTTTTAAGGATTCTTGTAATTTTATGGTGAGTTGTGTGATGCTTAAGTGTATTGAACTATTTTGGGATATTTTAGATTAATTTATAACAATTAGAATAATAAGTGAAATTATTTTAATTAGAATAATAAGAGTTATTTTAGTGTACAGAAATTAAGGGAAAAATTGTCAATTGGAAGGAATAAGTGAAGATAAGATAGTGAAGTTGGATATTAAGGGTCCAAGGTTAAAATAGGGGAAATAGTTTAGTTGTCTCATTATGTGCAATCGTGAGAATTGGGAGAAACATCGTGAAGAGAAGGCTAGGGCACAAAGAGGCAAGAGGAACATTGGATTTTGGTACAACGAAAAGAGACGTCGGATTTAACTATGAAATAAGGTAAGGGGTGTTTAACATTGTCATTATAATTGATCTAATGTTTAGATAATTGTAGGTTTGTGTTTAGTGTGTTGATTTTGATGAAAATTGGTGAAAATGATGAAAAACCATGTGTTGAATGAGTGAATGAATGAATCCTTGATAAATGTGTGATATTAGGACCTTTAAATAAGTGTTATAGGTTGTTAATAATATTATATAATCATAGGATTTCAAATTCTGAAATCGAGACTTTTTACGAAATCGAATTCGGAGGTCCAGAAGGCCTCTAACCATGGAAAATCGCAGAAGGAGAAGTGATGTCTGGTTAGCATCATCGGGTGACTCATAGGCGAAGGAGAGGCAAAGCAAGTTTCTCCAAGAGATGCAAAGGCTGCGTAGGGAAACGAATAGCAGAAGCGATGCATAAGAATCCTTTGAAACATCGTATCTTGAGTTTCAGGAGTTTGTTTGATGCGTCGTTCAAAGTGTTAGAAAACTGGTGTGATGAACTATATTATTATTGAATTATATGAGTATTTTGATGCATGATTTCAATACCTATGTGTTTATAAGATTGATTTTTTATATGTTTCTATACTTGAAATGAATGATATACTTGATAAGAAGCAATTGAAAATTGTCATTGAGAAGCTTTGATTTTATCAATCTTCTAATGAGTTTTCAAATGCAAGTTTCAAGATGGTCATTCAAATAACCAATAACTTCTAATTCATTAACAATTGACTTTACTTTGTGCTTTTACTTTATGCCCTTTATTTTATGTCTTTACTTTTATGCAACATTTACTTTAGCATTTACATTTCATGTTATTTTCATCTTTGTTCACTTGAGCATTCTTTATATCATTTTATCTTTTCTCACTTGAGCATTTATCTTTAATTCATTCTTATTTTTCTCACTTGAGTTTTCATTTTATTTTTAACACACTTAATAATAAACTTGATCGTTAAAAGCCTTATGGTTACTTGGACTATTTGGTTACTATCTCTGGCATTACTTAGTTATGGACCTTTTGTGTAACACCCTAAAAATCTAGACTAATTATTTAATTAGTTAATTAATTAATTTAGCGTGAATATATGATTGATTATGAAGTATTTGATATAAATGAAGTTTTATCAATATTTGTGAAGTATTTGAATATGTCATGTTATGTTGAGACCTCATGATGGTTTGTGATGATCTGGGATGTTTATGGGTATGATGAGTTATGTGATATTTTTAATGATTCTTGTAATTTTATGGTGATTTGTGTGATGCTTTAGTGTATTGAACGATTTTGGGATATTTTAGATTAATTTATAACAATTAGAATCATAAGTGAAATCATTTTAATTAGAATAATAAGAGTTATTTTAGTGTACAGAAATTAAGGGAAAAATGGTCAATTGGAAGGAATAAGTGAAGATAAGATAGGTAAGTTAGATATTAAGGGTCCAAGGTTAAAATTATGGAAATAGTTTAGTTTTCTCATTATGTGCAATCGTGAGAATTGGGAGAAACATCGTGAAGAGAAGGCTGGGGCACAAAGAGGCAAGAGGAACATTGTATTTCGGTAAAATGAAAAGAGAAGTCGGATTTAACTATGAAATAAGATAAGGGGTGTTTAACATTGTCATTATAATTGATCTAATGTTTAGATAATTGTAGGTTTGTGTTTAGTGTGTTGATTTTGATGAAGATTGGTGAAAATGATGAAAAACCATGTGTTGAATGAATGAATGAATTAATCCTTGATAAATGTGTGATATTAGGACCTTTAAATAAGTTTTATAGGTTGTTAATAATATTATATAATCGTAGGATTTCAAATTCTGAAATCGAGACTTTTTACAAAATCGAATTCGGAGGTCCAGAAGGCCTCTAACCATGGAAAATCGCAGAAGGAGAAGTGATGTCTGGTTAGCATCATCGGGTGACACATAGGCGAAGGAGAGGCAAAGCAAGTTTCTCCAAGAGATGCAAAGGCTGCGTAGGGAAACGAATAGCAGAAGCGATGCATATGAATCCTTTGAAACATCGTATCTTGAGTTTCAGGAGTTTGTTTGATGCGTCGTTCAAAGTGTTAGAAAACTGGCGTGATGAACTATATTATTATTGAATTATATGAGTATTTTGATGCATGATTTCAATACCTATGTATTTATAAGATTTATTTTTTATATGTTTCTATACTTGAAATGAATGATATACTTGATAAGAAGCAATTGAAAATTGTCATTGAGAAGCTTTGATTTTATCAATCTTCTAATGAGTTTTCAAATGCAAGTTTCAAGATGGTCATTCAAATAACCTATAACTTCTAATTCATTAACAATTGACTTTACCTTGTGCTTTTACTTTATGCCATTTATTTTGTGTCCTTACTTTTATGAAACATTTACTTTAGCATTTACATTTCATGTTATTTTCATCTTTGTTCACTTGAGCATTCTTTATATCATTTTATCTTTTCTCACTTGAGCATTTATCTTTAATTCATTCTTATTTTTCTCACTTGAGTTTTCATTTTATTTTTAACACACTTAATAATAAACTTGATCGTTAAAAGCCTTATGGTTACTTGGACTATTTGGTTACTATCTCTGGCATTACTTAGTTATGGACCTTTTGTGTAACACCCTAAAAATCTAGACTAATTATTTAATTAGTTAATTAATTAATTTAGCGTGAATATATGATTGATTATGAAGTATTTGATATAAATGATGTTTTATCAATATTTGTGAAGTATTTGAATATGTCATGTTATGTTGAGACCTCATGATGGTTTGTGATGATCTGGGATGTTTATGGGTATGATGAGTTATGTGATATTTTTAATGATTCTTGTAATTTTATGGTGATTTGTGTGATGCTTTAGTGTATTGAACGATTTTGGGATATTTTAGATTAATTTATAACAATTAGAATAATAAGTGAAATCATTTTAATTAGAATAATAAGAGTTATTTTAGTGTACAGAAATTAAGGGCAAAATGGTCAATTGGAAGGAATAAGTGAAGATAAGATAGGTAAGTTGGATATTAAGGGTCCAAGGTTAAAATTATGGAAATAGTTTAGTTTTCTCATTATGTGCAATCATGAGAATTGGGAGAAACATTGTGAAGAGAAGGCTGGGGCACAAAGAGGCAAGAGGAACATTGTATTTCGGTACAATGAAAAGAGAAGTCGGATTTAACTATGAAATAAGATAAGGGGTGTTTAACATTTTCATTATAATTGATCTAATGTTTAGGTAATTGTAGGTTTGTGTTTAGTGTGTTGATTTTGATGAAGATTGATGAAAATGATTAAAAACCATGTGTTGAATGAATGAATGAATGACTCCTTGATGAATGTGTGATATTAGGACCTTTAAATAAGTGTTATAGGTTGTTAAGAATATTATATAATCATAGGATTTCAAATTCTGAAATTGAGACTTTTTACGGAATCGAATTCGGAGGTCCAGAAGGCCTCTAACCATGGAAAATCGCATAAGGAGAAGTGATGTCTGGTTAGCATCATCGGGTGACACATAGGCGATGGAGAGGCAAAGCAAGTTTCTCCAGGAGATGCAAAGGCTGCGTTGGGAAACGAATAGCAGAAGCGATGCATCAGAAACCTTCAAAACATCGTATGTTGAGTTTCAGGAGTTTGTTTGACACGTCGTTCAAAGTGTTAGAAAGCTTGCGTGATGAACTATATTATTATTGAATTATATGAGTATTTTGATGCATAATTTCAATACCTATGTGTTTATAAGATTGATTTTTTATATGTTGCTATACTTGAAATGAATGATATACTTGACAAGAAGCAATTGAAAATTGTCATTGAGAAGCTTTGATTTTATCAATATTCTAATGAATTTTCAAATGCAAGTTTCAAGATGGTCATTCAACTAAACTATAACTTCTAATTCACTAACAATTGACTTTACTTTGTGCTTTTACTTTATGCCCTTTATTTTTTGTCTTTACTTTTATGCAACATTTACTTTAGCATTTACATTTCATGTTATTTTCATCTTTGCTAATTTGAGCATTCTTTATATCATTTTATCTTTTATCCCTTGAGCATTTATCTTTAATTAATTCTTGTTTTGCTCACTTGAGCTTTCATTTTATTTTTGAACACACTTAATAATCAACTTGAACTTTAAAAGCCTTAAGGTTACTTGGACTATTTGGTTACTATCCTTGGCATTATGTAGTTATGGACCTCTTGTGTAACACCCTAAAAATATAGATTAATTATTTAATTAGTTATTTAATTAATTTATCTTGAATATATGAGTCATTATGAAGTATTTGATATAAATGATGTTTTATCAATTTTTGTGAAGTATTTGAATATGTCAAGTTATGTTGAGACCTCTTGATGGTTTGTGATGATCTGGGATGTTTAAGGGGATGATGACTTATGTGATGTTTTGAATGATTCATGTAATTTTGTGTTAATTTGTGTGATGCTTAAGTGTATTGAACGATTTTGGGATATTTTAGATTAATTTATAACAATTAGAATAATAAGTGAACTTATTTTAATTAGAATAATAAGAGTTATTTTAGTGTACAGAAATTAAGGGCAAAATGGTCAATTGGAAGGAAAAAATGAATATAAGATAGGGAAGTTGGATATTAGGGGTCCAAGGTTAAAATAGGGGAAATAGTTTAGTTGTCTCATTATGTGCAATCATGAGAATTAGGAGAAACATCGTGAAGAGAATGCTAGGGCACAAAGAGGCAAGAGGAACTTTGAATTTCGGTAGAACAATAGAGAATTTGGATTCAACAATAAATTTAGGTAATGGGTGTTTAACATTGTCATTAAAATTGATCTAATGTTTATATAATTGTAGGTTTGTGTTTAGTGTGTTGATTTTGATGAAGATTGGTGAAATTGATGAAAAACCATGTGTTGAATGAATGAATAAATAAATCCTTGATTAATGTGTGATATTAAGTCCTTTAAATAAGTTTTATAGGTTGTTAATAATGTTATATAATCATAGGATTTCAAATTCTGAAATCGGGACTTTTTACGGAATCAAATTCAGAGGTCCAGAAGGCCTCTAACCATGGAAAATCACAGAAGGAGAAGTGATGTCTGGTTAGTATCATCGGGTGACACATAGGCGATGGGGAGGCGAAGCAAGTTTCTCCAGGAGATGCAAAGGCTGCGTTGGGCAACGAATAGCAGAAGCGATGCATCAGAAACCTTCGAAACATCGTATCTTGAGTTTCAGGAGTTTGTTTGACGCATCGTTTAAAGTGTTAGAAAGTTGACGTCATGAACTATATTATTATTGAATTATATGAGTATTTTGATGCATGATTTCAATACCTATGTGTTTATAAGATTTATTTTTTATATGTTGTTATACTTGAAATGAATGAATTACTTGACAAAAAGCAATTAAATTTTATCATTGAGAACTTTTGATTTTATCAATCTTCTAATGTGTTTTCAAATGCAAGTTTCAAGATGGTCATTCAACTAACCTCTAACTTCTAATTCACTGAAAATTAACTTTACTTTGTGCTTTTACTTTATGCCCTTTATTTTATGTCTTTACTTTTATGCAGCATTTACTTTAGCTTTTACATTTCATGTTACTTTCATCTTTGCTCACTTGAGCATTCTTTATATCATTTTATCTTTTTTCACTTGAGCATTTATCTTTAATTCATTCTTATTTTGCTCACTTGAGGTTTCATTTTATTTTTGAACACACTTAATAATAAACTTGAACATTAAAAGCCTTAAGGTTACTTTGACTATTTTGTTACTATCCCTGGCATTACGTAGTTATGGACCTTTTATGTAACACCCTAAAAATCTAGATTAATTATTTAATTAGTTAATTAATTAATTTAGCGTGAATATATTATTCATTATGAAGTATTTGATATAAATGATGTTTTATCAATATTTGTGAAGTATTTGAATATGTCATGTTATGTTGAGACCTCATGATGGTTTGTGATAATCTGGGATATTTAAGAGTATGATGACTTATGTGATGTTTTGAATGAAATCATGTAATTTTGTGTTAATTTGTGTGATGCTTAAGTGTATTGAACGATTTTGGGATATTTTAGATTAATTTATAACAATTAGAATAATAAGTGAAATTATTTTAATTAGAATAATAAGAGTTATTTTAGTGTACAAAAATTAAGGGCAAAATGGTCAATTGGAAGGAAAAAATGAAGATAAGATAGGGAAGTTGGATATTAGGGGTCCAAGGTTAAAATAGGGGAAATAGTTGAGTTGTCTCATTATGTGCAATCATGAGAATTGGGAGAAACATCGTGAAGAGAAGGCTAGGGCACAAAGATGCAAGAGGAATATTGGATTTCGATACAACGAAAAGAGAAGTAGGATTCAACAATGAATTAAGATAAGGGGTTTTTAACATTGTCATTATAATTGATCTAATGTTTAGATATTTGTAGGTTTGTGTTTAGTGTGTTGATTTTGATGAAGATTGGTGAAATTGATGAAAAACCATGTGTTGAATGAATGAATGAATGAATACTTGATGAATGTGTGATATTAGGACCTTTAAATAAGTTTTATAGGTTGTTAAGAATGTTATATAATCATAGGATTTCAAATTCTGAAATTGGGACTTTTTACGGAAACGAATTCGGAGGTCCAGAAGGCCTCTAACAATGGAAAATCACAGAAGGAGACGTGATGTCTGGTTAGCATTATCGGGTGACACATAGGCGATGGAGAGGCCAAAAAAGTTTCTCCAGGAGATGCAAAGGCTGCGTTGGGCAACGAATAGCAGAAGCGATGCATGCAAAACCTTCGAAACATCGTATCTTGAGTTTCAGAAGTTTGCTTGACGCGTCGTTCAAAGTGTTAGAAAGCTGGCGTGATGAACTATATTATTATTGAATTATATGAGTATTTTGATGCATGATTTCAATACCTTTGTGTTTATAAGATTTATTTTTTATATGTTACTTTACTTGGAATGAATGATATACTTGACAAGAAGCAATTGAAAATTCTCATTGAGAAGCTTTGATTTTATCAATCTTCTAATGAGTTTTCAAATGCAAGTTTCAAGATGGTCATTCAACTAACCTCTAACTTCTAATTCACTGACAATTGACTTTACTTTGTGCTTTTACTTTATGCCCTTTATTTTATGTCTTTACTTTTATGCAGCATTTACTTTAGCATTTACATTTCATGTTATTTTAATCTTTGATCACTTGAGCATTCTTTATGTAATTTTTTCTTTTCTCACTTGAGCATTTATTTTTAATTCATTCTTATTTTTCTCACTTGAGCTTTCATTTTCTTTTTGAACTCACTTAATAATCAACTTGAACATTAAAAGCCTTAAGGTTACTTGGACTATTTGGTTACTATCCTTGGCATTATGTAGTTATGGACCTTTGTGTAACACCCTAAAAATCTAGATAAATTATTTAATTAGTTATTTAATTAATTTAGCGTGAATATATGAGTCATTATTAAGTATTTGATATAAATGATGTTTTATTAATATTTGTAAAGTATTTGAATATGTCATGTTATGTTGAGACATCATGATGGTTTGTGATGATCTGGGATGTTTGAGCGTATGATGACTTATGTGATGTTTTGAATGATTCATGTAATTTTGTGGTGATTTCTATGATGCTTAGGTGTATTGAACGATTTTGGGATATTTTAGAATAATTTATAACAATTAGAATAATAAGTGAAATTATTTTAATTTGAATAATAAGAGTTATTTTAGTGTACAAAAATTAAGGGCAAAATGGTCAATTGGAAGGAAAAAGTGAAGATAAGATAGGGAAGTTGGATATTAGGGGTCCAAGGTCAAAATAGGGGAAATAGTTTAGTTGTCTCATTATGTGCAATCGTGAGAATTGGGAGAAACATCGTGAAGAGAAGGCTAGGGCACAAAGAGGCAAGAGGGACATTGGATTTTGGTAGAACAAAAAGATAAGTCGAATTCAAATATAAATTAAGGTAATGGGTATTTAACATTGTCATTATAATTGATCTAATGTTTAGATAATTGTAGGTTTGTGTTTAGTGTGTTGATTTTGATGAAGATTGGAGAAATTGATGAAAAACCATGTGTTGAATGAAAGAATGAATGAATCCTTGATAAATGTGTGATATTAGGACCTTTAAATAAGTGTTATAGGTTGTTAAGAATGTTATATAATCATAGGATTTCAAATTCTTAAATCAGGACTTTTTAAGGAATCGAATTCGGAGGTCCAGAAGGCCTCTAACCATGGAAAATCGCAGTAGGAGAAGTGATGTCTATTTAGCATCATCGGGTGACACATAGGTGATGGAGAGGACAAGCAAGTTTCTCCAGAAGATGCAAAGGCTACGTTGGGCAACAAATAGCAGAAGCGATGCATTAGAAACCTTGGAAACATCATATCTTGAGTTTCAGGAATTTGTTTGACACGTCGTTCAAAGTGTTAGAAAGTTGGCGTGATGATCTATATTATTATTGAATCATATGAGTATTTTGATGCATGATTTCAACACCTATGTGTTTATAAGATTGATTTTTTATATGTTGCTATACTTTAAATGAATGATATACTTGACAAGAAGCAATTGAAAATTGTCATTGAGAACCTTTGATTTTATCAATCTTCTAATGAGTTTACAAATGCAAGTTTCAAGATTGTCATTCAAATAACCTCTAACTTCTAATTCACTGACAATTGACTTTACTTTGTGCTTTTACTTTATGCCCTTTATTTTATGTCTTTACTTTTATTCAGAATTTACTTTAGCATTTACATTTCATGTTATTTTCATCTTTGCTCACATGAGCATTCTTTATATCATTTTATCTTTTCTCACTTGAGCATTTATCTTTAATTCATTCTTATTTTGCTCATTTAAGCGTTCATTTTATTTTTGAACACACTTAATTATAAACTTGAACATTAAAAGCCTTAAGGTTACTTGGACTATTTGGTTACTATCCCTGGCATTACATAGTTATGGACCTTTTGTGTAACACCCTAAAAAACTAGATTAATTATTTAATTAGTTAATTAATTAATTTAGCGTGAATATATGAGTCATTATGAAGTATTTGATATAAATGATGTTTTATAAATTTTTGTGAAGTATTTGAATATGTCATGTTATGTTGAGACCTCATGATGGTTTATGATGATCTGGGATGTTGAGGGTATGATTACTTATGTGATGTTTTGAATGATTCATGTAATTTTATGGTGATTTGTGTGATGCTTAGGTGTATTGAACGATTTTGGGATATTTTAGATCAATTGCGAGAAACATCGTAAAGAGAAGGCTAGGGCACAAAGAGGCAAGAGGAACATTGGATTTCGGTAGAACGAAAAGAGAAGTCAGATTCAACTACGAATTATGGTAAGGGGTGTTTAACACTGTCATTATAATTGATCTAATGTTTAGATAATTGTAGGTTTGTGTTTAGTGTGTTGATTTTGATGAAGATTGGTGAAAATGATGAAAAACCATGTGTTAAATGAATGAATCCTTGATGAATATGTGATATTAGGACCTTTAAATAACTGTTATAGGTTGTTAACAATGTTATATAATCCTAGGATTTCAAGTTTTGAAATCAGGACTTTTTACGGAATCGAATTCGGAGGTCCAGAAGGCCTCTAACCATGGAAAATCGCAGAAGGAGAAGTGATGTCTGGTTAGCATCATAGGGTGACACATAGGTGATGGAGAGGCGAAGAAATTTTCTCCAGGAGATGCAAAGGTTGCGTTAGGAAACGAATAGCAGAAGCTATGCATCAGAAACCTTCGAAACATCGTATCTTGAGTTTCAGGAGTTTGTTTGACGCGCCGTTCAAAGTGTTAGATAGCTGGCGTAATGAACTATATTATGATTGAATTATATTAGTATTTTCATGGATGATTCCAATACCTAGGTGTTTATAATACTTATTTTTTATATGTTGCTATACTTTAAATGAATGATATACTTGACAAAAAGCAATTGAAACTTGTCATTGAGAACATTTAATTTTATCAATCTTCTATTGAGTTTTCAAATGTAAGTTTCAAGATGGTCATTCAACTAACCTCTAACTTCTAATTCGCTAACAATTGATTTTACTTTGTTCTTTTACTTTATGCCTGTTATTGTATGTCTTTACTTTTATGCCGCATTTACTTTTGCATTTACATTTCATGTTATTTTCATCTTTGCTCACATGTGAATTCTTTCTATCATTTTATCTTTTCTCACTTGAGCATTTATCTTTAAGTCATTCTTATTTTGCTCAATTTAGCTTTCATTTTATTTTTGAAAACACTTAATAATCAACTTTAACATTAAAAGCCTTAAGGTTACTTGGACTATTTGGTTACTATCCTTGGCATTATGTAGTTATGGACCTTTTGTGTAACACCCCGAAAATTTAGATTAATCATTTATATAGTTATTTATTTAATTTAGCGTGAATATATGTGTCATTATGAAGTATTTGATATAAATGATGTTTTAGCAAATTTTTTGAAGTATTTGAATATGTCATAATATGTTGAGACCTCATGATGGTTTGTGATGATCTGGGATGTTTGAGGGTATAATGACTTATGTGATGTTTTGAAAGATTCATGTAATTTTGTGGTGATTTGTGTGATGCTTAGTTGTAATGAAGGATTTTGGAATATTTTAGAATAATTTAAAATAATTAGAATAATAAGTTAAATTATTTTAATTAGAATAATAAGAGTTATTTTATTGTAGAGGAATTAAGGGAAAGATGGTCAATTGGAAGGAATAAGTGAAGATCAGATAGGAAGTTAGATATTAGGGGCCAAGGTTAAAATAGGGGAAATAGTTTAGTTGTCTCATTATGTGCAATTGTGAGAATTGGGAGAAACATCGTGAAGAGAAGGCTAGGGCACAAAGAGGCAAGAGGAACATTGGATGTCGGTAGAACGAAAAGAGAATTCGAATTCAAATATAAATTAAGGTAATGGGTGTTTAACATTGTCATTATAATTGATCTAATGTTTAGATAATTGTAGGTTTGTGTTTAGTGTGTTGATTTTGATGAAGATTGGTGAAATTGATGAAAAACCATGTGTTGAATGAATGAATCCTTGATAAATGTGTGATATTAGGACCTTTAAATAAGTGTTATAGGTTGTTAATAATGTTATATAATCCTAGGATTTAGAATTCTGAAATCGGGACTTTTTACGAAATCAAATTCGGAGCTCCAGAAGGCCTCTAACCATGGGAAATTTCAGAAGGAGAAGTGATGTCTGGTTAGCATCACCAAGAGACACATAGGCGATGCAGAGGAGAAACAAGTTTCTCTAGGTGATGCAAAGGCTGGGTCAGGCAACGAATGGCAGAAGTGATGCATCAGAGACCTTTGAAACATCGTATCTTGAGTTTCAGGAGTCTGTTTGACGCATAGTTCGAAGTGTTAGAAAGCTGGCGTGATGAACTATATTATGATTGAATTATATCAGTATTTTGATGCATGATTACAATACCTATGTGTTTATAAGATTGATTTTTTATATGTTTCTATACTTGAACTGAATGATATACTTGACAAAAAGAAATGAAACTTGTCTTTGAGAAGCTTTGATTTTATCAATCTTCTAATGAGTTTTCAAATAAAAGTTTCAAGATGGTCATTCAACTAACCTATAACTTCTAATTAACTAACAATTGACTTTACTTTGTGCTTTTACGTTATGCCATTTATTGTATATCTTTACTTTTATGCAGCATTTACTTTAGCATTTACATTTCATGTTATTTTCATTTTTGCTTACTTGAGCCTTCTTTATATCATTTTATCTTTTCTCACTTGAGCATTCTTTATATCATTTTATCTTTTCTCACTTGAGCATTTATCTTTAAGTCATTCTTATTTTGCTCACTTTAGCTTTCATTTTCTTTTTTATCACACTTAATCATCAAATTGAACATTAAAATCCTTAAGGTTACTTGGACTATTTGGATATTATTCTTGACATTATGTAGTTATGGACCTTTTGTGTAACACCCCAAAAATCTATATTAATTATTTATTTAGTAATTTAATTAATTTAGCGCGAATATATGAGTCATTAAGAATTATTTTATATAAATGATGTTTTAGAAAATTTTGTGATGTATTTGAATATGTCATGTTATGTTGAGACCTCATGATGGTTTGTGATGATCTGGGATGTTTAAGGGTATGATGACTTATGTGATGTTTTGAATGATTCATGTAATTTTTTGGTTATTTGTTTGATGCTTAGTTGTATTAAAGGATTTTTGGAATATTGTAGAATAATTTATAATAATTAGAATAATAAGTGAAATTATTTTAATTAGAATAATAAGAGTTATTTTAGTGTAGAGGAATTAAGGGCAAGATTTGTCAATTGGAAGGAATAAGTGAAGATAAGATAATAAGTTGATATTAGGGGTCCAAGGTTAAAATAGGGGAAATACTTTAGTTGTCTCATTATGGGCAATCGTGAGAATTGGGAGAAATATCGTAAAGAGAAGGATAGGGAACAAAGAGGCAAGAGGAACATTGGATTTTGGTAGAACAAAAAGAGAAGTCAGATTCAACTACGAATTAAGGTAAGGGGTGTTTAACATTGTAATTATAATTGATCTATGGTTTATATAATGGTAGGTTTGTGTTTAGTGTGTTGATTTTGATGAAGATTGACGAAAAACCATGTGTTAAATGAATGAATGAATGAATGAATCCTTGATGAATGTGTGATATTAGGACCTTTAAATAAGTGTTATAGGTTGTTAATAATGTTATATATTCATAGGATTTTGAATTCTGAAATTGGGACTTTTTACGGGGAATCGAATTCGGAGGTCCATAAGGCCTCTATCCATGGAAAATTTCAGAAGGAGAAGTGATGTCTTGTTAGCATCACCGGGAGACACATAGGCGATGCAGAGGCGAAGCAAGTTTCTCCAGGTGATGCAAAGGCTGAGTCGGGTAACTAATGGCAGAAGCGATGCATCAGAAACCTTCGAAACACCGTATCTTGAGTTTCAGGTGTCTGTTTGACGCGTCGTTCGAAGTGTTAGAAAGATGGCATGATGAACTATATTATGATTGAATTATGTGAGTATTTTTATGCATGATTCCAATACCTTTGTGTTTATAAGATTTATTTTTATATGTTTCTATACTACGAATGTGCTATTTGATGATAAACATGATGATTATTTTGAAATTGGTGCCAAATTGATGTTATAATGCTAAGGAATGAGGTATGGGATGCTTGCTATGTTGTGCTACTTTGATGTTGTGAAATTGTTATGTTTAGATGAGTTTGGTGTTTCCTTTGATGTAAAATCGCAAGAAGACTTATGATTGAAGAGTGCAAGGATCACAACAGGAAGTTTCAATCTGGTGTGCTCCACCGGGTGACGGAGGTGGTGTCGCCGAACGATGAAGATTTTCTATTCTGTCACCAGGCGAGCTTGGAGGTGATGAATGGAAGAAAATAGGATTTCTACTGGAGTGCTTCGCTCGCACTTTTGTGGGGCGATGCGGAAGCGATGAAGTTTCATCGGGCGAGCAAGAACCTTCGCTGGACGATGATGTCCATATTTGATTGTTTATAGTCAGATGTTCTTAAAAGAGCCATAAATTGAGATTATAACTTGGATTGAGATATCGTTTGAAGCCTAGAGTAGTTAATGCAATGAACTTTACTTAAATGGATTAAAATGAGATAAAAGAAGTATTAACTAAGTTAGGGTGGAGTTAGGTTCCCCGTGTTGAATTACATTCATGCTTGTTGATTATGATGTTATGATGATTTGTTTAACTATGATGATATATTGCTATTATGATTATGTGATGACGTTATAACGATATTTTGATTACATGAGTATATATGATTATTACATGAGTATACATGATGATTTTTTATGTATGATGTTGATTAATACATGAATGATAGTGCATATGGATAGTTGTGGTCGTTTATATTTGTTGTTGCACATCATGCATTCATGGGACAACTTTGGTCCATTTTGATGATTTAGGACGTTAGTCCAGTGATTTTATTTTGATGATTTTGGACTACGGTCCAGTGATTTGGTCTCAATCCAATTGTGCGGATTTCTATGATTTTATTTGGTTCCAAGTTGGAATTGATCCTTTGATTCAGATCTTTGGAGGGTGGTGGCCTAGTGTCCATCAAATGAATTGGTACCACATGCATGCGTCTATGTCCTTGCACTACATCTTATGTGATAATGCATAATGGTTATTTTTTATGATGTTGTATTATGTTGTTGTAATGGATAATGATATTGCTGAGTTGATGTTATGATACTTGTTGGCGTATTCTACTATGTCTTTTCCTTATGTCTTTTATAATGATTACGATTTACTCACTCTTTCTGCTTGAATATTGCCTTTATGTGGGTAACGTGTAGGTAATCCGGAGTAGTTCCTAAAGGCTTGGAAGAATAACTTTGGAGTGTGATTTATTATTATTGAGTAGAAGGTCTTGCTCTGATATGTAACATCGGGGACGGGAACACTATGTTTTGAAAACTATTTTGTTCTTGTTTTGTTAAGATATTTTAAATTGTTTTCATGGAGTTTAAGTTGTGTTGAGTCGTGAACCATGAACTATGAAGTATTATGAAGTGTCTTTAATAAAGCTTGCTTTGAACTATGATTCCACTGCATTTATGTGAAGTGTTGACAATTGCATATGTCACAAACGATTTTGAAAACTAGTGTTACGGAGTAAAACTAGCACATATGAATATTTCACGAATAAAATGTGACGCCATTTTGTTGTATTATTCTGATATTATTTTAAATAATTAGGAATATTTCGTTGGGTTTAGGAGGGTGTTACATATTGAACATATGATTAGAATCCTTGATTACCCTTGGGACCTTGTGACTATGTTGTTATTTTGTCTATAGTTCTTGAGTTTTACCCTAAGACATTGAATTGATTTTACTTGTGTGCGGGTTATTCTGATTATGTGCTTTTTCTGTGATTGAGAATTCCTCTGTATACAGCCATTACTCTGCCCAATTTTTGTGAAGCTTTAATGCATCTGAAGCATGGTATTCTTGAGAGGTTTAGTATCTTTGCTTGCTTTGTTTCAATCCAAAGGATGGGAGTTCTACATTGAGTTCATATGTCAAATGTTGGCTTCTTGTTTGTTAGATGGTTGTTCTCTTTATCTTTTACTTTATGCTTTAGGATAGTCCCTTCATCTCCTCATATATTATTTAATTTCCAAGTTTTCTCCCCATTTTCATAACTCTTCCTTTTTCTAACTTGAACCGCTTTAATAATAAACTTGGACTTAGGTCCATGAATTTTTCAAAATCTTTTCATAATCAAACTTTTAATTAACTTAATCATACTTTGACATTTTTGTTGAGAAGATTAAAAGTCAATTAACCTCATTCAAATTATTTTTCCACTTTGTCTTTTTACTTTAAAATTTTTATCAAAAGATTAGACTCTTGTCGATTCTTGTAGTGACGTGAGCTACTATATTTTTATGTTATGTAGTGAAGTGAGATATTTTCCACTTGGATGTCGAGTGAGGCTTTGTTGATTTTAAAGTCCAAGCTATATCCTCCATTTTGAGAAGATGCAAAATCTCCTTTCTCATAATCGTGGGTAGTAATTATGTTTCCACTCAGACATGACGATGATGTCTCTTCTCTTAAAATTAACCAACACGCTTGTGTTTTAAAATTTTGAGGTGAACTACGAGTACCCTGATCCCCTATTGCATGGAAGGCCATACGTAGGAACTAAACATTCGCAACCGCGGCGGGTGCAAAATTGTAAAAAAATACTTCTTTTCTCATATCCACCATCTATATTTGTATACCCCATTTATAGCCAAAATACACAGATTTTCAAAGAAATTCCCGCGAGGTACCTTAGATGTTTAGGGTGCTAATACATTCCCTTTGCATAACCAACCCCCGTACCTATGTTCTCTCTCTCTCTCTCTCTCTCTCTCTCTCTTTGGGTTTATTCGCGATTTTCCCATTCCTTTGGAAACAATAAAGCATGGTGGCGATTTGTATTTTGATATGTGCGAGTTAAGTAAATCCAATGGCTTAGTCTTAACATTTCTATCGCTAGTGGAACAAACCAGAGTTAAAAAATCAACCAAGACACCACCCAATGAGGAGTAAACTCAAATGAAGATCAAATTCCATCTAGATAGTGAGCTTAGTCGGAAGGCTAAAGCAAAATTCTACCACGAGGTCTAACTCAATGGGGAAATTGAAAGGATATACACTTTCTACTTAAGGTTGACACTCTATTGGAGAGAGGATAACGTAACTCTGCAAAGAGGATAATATGCCAACAAAAACATCAATGAATGCAAATGAGCAATGAATTTTAATTCAGATAAGCATGATCTAGGAATGTATGAATGTTATCATGTATATGTTAACAAAATAGACACATTGTACTAGGGATAACTAGAAAAAACCAACTTGGGTAAGGAAAACACTCGGCCAAATCACATCCAGGATGGAGATTCCATAAGAGAGTAAGCACCAACTGAGGAAACAAAGTCCTACTTCATGGCTTAACTTCACTAGGAAAAAACACGGTTTGAAAAATAATCAAAGAAAAATATGATAGAAATAAACCAAAACAGCTACAAGGATATAACACCCTCCTCCCGGCTTCACCGGGGAATGTCATACAGACTTCACTAAGGAAGACCATGCCACATAGTCTAGACTTCAATTGATGATTCTGTACTGACTTCATTAGGTAAGATGAAACCACCACGCTGAGAGGAGCCTAAAAACAATCTTCAATATTAAGGGTAGTGGTTGCACAAACTTCTCTAGGGAGAATTTGTGAAACTTCACATGGATAACAACTTTAGAGGGAAGTATCAACTTTGACTCATCTGAGGAATTAAGAATTTAACATCACAGCAAGAAGTAAAAATTATGGGGATTTTAAATCAAACTCAACAGTTGGAGAGAGAAAACCCAAAAAGTCAACAACTGTTTCAACACTTCTTAGATAAGATACTACCCTTGTCTGGCTACTATGGGAGCACACAACAACCACAATGTCATAACCGGAGAGAAAAATGATTTTCAAGAGATTTTAAATCCATTCTCAATACACAAAGGGACAAAAAGAATCCCACAAACTAAGAAAATACTACATACCTTTGCAATCCATGTTTGATCCCCACCTGGCTAGGGAAAGAATCACACTCAGCTAGAGAATCCTGAATCAAGACTTAGCTGGGGAATATGGGAGAGAGGTATCAAACCATACAAACCAAACTTCATATATAAACTTGGAGAAAATATGAACCAAGACTTAACTAGGGAAGATGGGATTAAAAACCTAACGTTGCACCATACATCAATTGGTATGAAATCCAATAATCCAAGGAAAAAATCACAAGTGGACTACGTGAATATCAGCAAACGTAACCCGATATACATCTTGGGGAGAAATTATGAAACTTTAGAGTTCGTCCATCCTTGGAACCACTACTTTTTTCCCACTTGAATCACAGAATTGAGGTAAGAAGTAATTTGAAAATTCTTTTCAAAAACATGTTTTTATTATTAAGTCTTTTTGTTTCAAAAATATACAGGTTGTAAAAATGATAGAAAAATCACGAGTGGTACATGTCACATTCTTGAAATGCATTAGTCTTTTAGGCTTTCAAGAAACAAGCATGCGTTTCTCTTAGCACAACCGAAGTAGAATACATAGTAGCATGTAGTTTTTGTGCATAAATTATTTGGCTTAAGCAACAACTACATGACTATGGACTCGATATCGGGTGCATCCTTCTACATTGTGACAACACAAGTGAGATTAATATTATAAAGAATATGGTCATGCACTCAAGAACCAAACACATTGACATTGGGCATAATTTCCTTCGTGATCATGTGCTTCAAGGAGATGTTGAAGTCACCTTCGTAGACACTCATAAACAATTAGCATATATTTTCACAAAACCTTTGGCATGAGAACCTTTTTACAAAATCCGACAAGAATTGGGAATTTTGGATGAAAATGACGTATGCATTTCTCAAAGATCATTCATCTCAGGTTAATTTATATCAATAATTAAAGTCTATGATTCATTGTCATATATTATATTTCACCCATCTTTACCTTCTTTTTAATAATGTTAAAGGTGGAGAAAGGTGTTACATCTTTATGCTTGTATTTCCTTGTCTTTGTTTTTAAGGTACAAAATCTCCACCAAAAAGGTTCAAGTCAAATTACTCCTAGCTTCACACATTGAGGGGGAGTCATACATCTTAGGGGGAGAAGCTTTCCAGAAATACCAATACATCAAAGAAGATTGTTTATCATCATCAAAAAGGGGGAAGAATGTGAAATCAAGATTCTCAATGAAGAACTTTGTTTTGATGAAGACAAATCATAATGGAAAGAAGGCAAATATGTTAATCAAGCTAAAGAATCATGTTTAAAAACATTCATTCAAAGCACTTGGTAATTTTTAGAAGGTATAATAACAATTCTTTCCAAGTACTTAAGTCTTAGATGCTCAAAGATAAAAACATGATTGCATAACATACTCACATACTTTCACAAGTTTATTAAATAAATAATCTGAAAATTTTCTAAATGCAATCGATTTCCACTTAATGCAAACCGATTGCTCACTAAACATTACAAATATTTTTTTCATTTTTAAGCTACTGACTTGATGTGCAATCGATTTGTACTTAAGAGAAATCGATTGCTCACTAAAAGTTTTTTGAATTTTTTGTCTGTTAAAGGATGTGCAATCGATTTTCACAAAGGTGCAATCGATTTCTCACTAAACGAATTTGAAAAACCAGTAACATTTCACGCACCTTTTCATTTAAGCTTTTTATTTCAACTTGACAATTATTCATGGTATTTTTGTATAACATTACCACGTTTTACAGAGGTGTTATAATCTTATAAATACTTGATTTTTCAAATTCAAAACTCACCTCTTCCAATGAAATTTTACCTAAATTTCAAAATTCATAATTCAAGTGTTCAACTTTCATTCAATAACTTTCAACATATTTTCACATCACATAAAACATAAATTCTTGAGCAATCTAATTCTTAAGTCATTGTGAATTATTGTTATTTGAAGAGAAGATCAATCCAAGATTGATATATTGTATCATATTTCAAAATCTCTTGTAAAAATTCAGAATACATTATTTCTTCCCTTGCTATTTAGGATTGTTGAAAGCAAGTGTGTGCATTGAAGATGATTGTTCTTCTTGCACTTAGTGTTTAGATATCAAACGTGTTAAGAATCTTTGATCTCCCTATAGGTTAGATATTAAGAATCACAACTGGTATGAATAGGTTGTACTATCATTCTAACTATAGTGAAATCTCTTTCGTGTTGAAAGGGGAACTGGAGTACTCTCGGACTGTGAGAGGAACCAGGATATATCCTTGTGTCATTTACTTTCCACATTTTATCGCTTTCATCACTTAACCAAAAAACCAGAAAAGAAAGATTAAAGACTCATAAAATCGGAAATAATTGTAAAAGTCCTAATTCACCCCCCCCCCCCCCCCCCCCCCTCTTAGGAAGAACTTATACTTACATTTGGCATAAGAGCAGGTTATAGGTAACCTGTTCCTAAGATCCAGAATGGCTTTCGTAAATTAGAATATGGTCTTTAAAGATGGTGGTAGAAATAATAAGCCTCCACTATTATGTGGTGAATATTTCGATTTCTAGAAAATACGCATGAAGGCTCATTTAAAATCCTAAGGAAAAGAAGTTTGGAGAGTAGTGGTAGAAGGCCCATTCGTCCCTACTACGCTTGTCAATGGTGTTGGTTACGTTGTGCCTGAAAGTTCATGGGACGGGGATGATGAAAAGAAAGTTCTTTATGAAAAGAAAGAAATCAAACTTCTCCAAGGTGCTCTAAGCATGGATGAGTTCTTTCGAATCTCTACATGCATAACGACAAAATAAATATGGGATACTTTGGTAGAAACTCATGAAGTAACCTTTGAAGTTAAAAGATCAAGATTGAATATCTTAAGTCAAGAATACAAGTTATTCAAAATGCAGCCCGAAGAATCCATTCTTGACTTGCAGAAAAAATTTGTTCACTTAACAAATCATCTGAAAGCTCTTGGTAAGACTATTACTACCAAAGAACTTAATCTTAAAGTTCTTAGATCTTTAACCCGGGAATGAAAACCAAAAGTGATGCCGATATCCGAAAAGAAAAATATATCCCGAATGACTTCCGCAACATTATTTGGAAAAATTCAAGAATATGAGACAGAACTTGGAAGTTTGGAAAAATATGAAAATCAAGAGAAGAAATATAAAAGCATTGCTTTAAAGGTTGATTCCAAAGAAGTTCAAAAAGAAGACAATCTGGAAGAAGACAAAAATTTCATGCTTCTTGTTAAAAGGTTAGTAAAATTAGTTGGATCTAAAAATAATTTTGGTAATTCTAACTTTGTAAAAAGGAAGAAATTTTCGAAGAACAAGGATAAAGTAGTCTCCACATCAACACAAGATGTCACATGTTATGAATTTGGCAAGCAAGGTCATATAAAGTCGGATTGTCCGAAGCACCCCAAAAAAAATGGATTCAAAGGAAAAAAGGAGTTTAAGAATAAAAATGCTTATGTTGCATGGGAAGATAATGAGATAAGTTCTTCATCCGATTTAGATAGTGATGAAAGTGAAAATTTAGCATTGATGGCTTCACACCATTCTGATGATGAAGATAGTGAGATTAGTTATGATTTATCTCTCTTTGATAATGATGCACAAGGTGTAATAAATGAACTCTTAAATGAATGCAAAATTCTATACATAACTATATCATCTCAAAACAAACAAATCTCATCTTTAGAAGAAAAAGTTGAGACAATGGAAAAAGATTTTAACAATGAAAAAGAAAATATGATTAGTGAGAAAAAATATAATTTTATATGCAAAAATTGTGAATCACTTTCTTTCCAAATTTTCCAATTGAAAAGAGTTCTTGAAAGATATGAAAAAGGAAAAATTTGGTTGGAAGGTGTCCTTAGTCAACATAGATACTTCAATGATAAAAGTGGTCTTGGATATTCAAAGTTTTCAAAGACAAGTTCTAACAAAATTATCTTTGTTAAGTTTAGTGACTAAACAATCCAAGAGAAAGTGAACAAACCTAAAGTGATTCATTATTATCCTAAAAAGAAAAGTTGTGTTAAGAAGAAATATTATCCTGCTAGATATATAAGTAATTTTGTAGCTACTTATTTTTATTGTGGTATTGTTGGCTATACACCTAATGCTTGCTATGTTAGAAACTTTAGTGTAGCAAGTGGGAATTATATGTGGGTAAAAAATGGTACTAATTATGAAGGATCCAAAGCAACTTAGGTACCTAATAAAACTTAATTTTTTTGTAGGTATGCTTGAAGAACATATCAAATCTATGGTATCTCGATAGTAGTTGTTCCAAGTATATGACGGGAGACAAAAACCAAGTTTCAAATCTAGTACTAAAGACCAAGGTAGATCGATACTGGATGAATTAAAGAGGATTATTTTTCTTGCACTTAGTGTTTAGATCTTAAAGGTGTTAAGAACCTTTAATCTCCCTGTAGGTTACATAGTAAGCATCCCAATTGGTGTGAATAGGCTGTACAATCATTCTAACTATAGTGAAATCTCTTTTATGTTAAAATGGGACTGGAGTACAATCGGACTGTAAGGGGAACCAGGATATATCCTTGTGTCATTTAATTTTCGCATTTTATCGCTTTCATAACTTAACCAAAAAACAAAAAAGAAAGATCAAAGATTCATAAAACCATACATAATTTTAAATGTCCTAATTCACCCCTCCCTCTAAGGTAGACCTTATACTTGCAAACATGATCTTTATGAGCACGAGGTCGCCTTCTCTGAATTCACGAGGCTAGACCTTCTTATCAAAAGCTTTCTCCATTCTTTTCTGATATAACTGACCATGACACAAGGCTGTCATTCACTTTTCTTCAATAAAATTCAACTGGTCAAACCTATTTTGGACCCATTCAGCCTCTGACAACTTGGTTTCCATTATTAAAGGCAAAGAGGGAATCTCAACCTCAATGGGGAGAACTGCTTCCATAACATATACAAGAGAGAACGAGGTTGCCCATGTTGAAGTACGGACGAATGTACGATACCCATGTAAATAAAAAGGGAGCATCTCATGCCAATCCTTATAGGTAACAACCATCTTCTGGATAATCTTCTTAATGTTTTTATTAGCAACTTCATCATCCCCATTCATCTTAGGCCTGTAAGGAGACGAATTGTGATGGACAATCTTGAATTCTTCACAAAGTTTTGTCATCTTCTTATTATTCAAATTTAAGCTGTTATTAGTGATAATCTTACTTGGAACACCATACCGACTGTTGTACCCCAAAATTTTCCCTCTCACCTATCAAGAATTTTCTCACAAGATCTCTTTGACTCAAGACTACATTAGGGTTTGACCAGCTCAAGACACCTCCTCAAGCACTGATGACCAAAATTAGGGTTTTATTTTGCACAAGAATTTTTGGACTATCAACGCTTCATTTGACTTTCAAGGATCATTATGAACCCCCAAGATTACTCATGTCAAGTTTCAAGTCTTTAATCACATTTTTTATCAGTCAATTGGACAGTTGACCTAAAAATCAGCTGTATTGGGGAAAAAGTTAACTATGGCCAATTTACAGTCAAACTTCATAATTTTTGATCCACATTAACATATTAGACTCATATGTATCATTTGATCAAGTTTGGACCACAAATCCCCGAGAAATTTGATCAAATCATCAAAAGGTCAAAATGGTCAAAATTAGGGTTTTGACTGAGAAGGGGCAATTTTTTATTTTTAACCTAGAAAATGGTAAATTGGTTTAAGGCATGATCTCAAGAGTTCAATTTCATCATCTTTACCTAATGACATAGTTCAAACCATTGCAAATCCATTGGATTGACAGATGAATTTTTCAGTCAACTAATCAAAAGTCAACTGTGCACTGAAAAGTCAAACTTTGACTTTTTGGTCAAATTCAAGTGCCAAGGATCATAATTCATCAAAAACATGTCAAAATGTGTAAAAATTTCATCAAGAAACCAAATATTTAAGATTTGGATTTGAAAAGTTGAAAAATTCTAACATAGAAAATTTTCTAAGTATAGAAAATTTCTTATTTTTTCTCAACTTTAGGCCAAATTTTCACCATGATACAAAATGATTCAAAGGAAGTCCCCAACATGAAAGTTGTAGATCTCCATGAAATATACAACTTTTCCTCACACAATTTTTCCTAAAGATGCTTGGATTTTAAGATATGATTTTGTGAATAAATGCTCATGAACTAAAATAACTTATTGAGATTTTGCCCTAGTTTGGCAGGTTTTTGACCTAACTTCATGGCAACTTTTCACCTAGTTCCAAGAGGAATCTTCAAAAGCATTTCAAAGATGGGTTGTAGAGCATATTACAAGATTTCCAAAATGTCAAATAACTCCTTGAGATCATTCTTGAGTAGGGAGAATCGAAGAGATGAAGTTGGCAATTTCTCACTTTGATTTCAAACCATTTCATGAAGAACAAGTTTTCAAATTTGCAAATTGGCTGTACAATCTTCACTTTTCAGGCCTCAAACTCGTTTGTCACTCCACCATTAATGAATTGCATAAGGTTTCATGCCATAAAGCCAAGCATTCAATGCATTGTACATGAAAATAGCCATTTTTGGAAGAAAGGCAACATTGCCATTTTGGAAAAGCATGCTTTTTGTATTTTTCCATTTTCTTGAGCCTTGGACTTGTTCTCTCTGCACAAACCAAGTCTCTAAACCTGAACAAAACATGTTTAAAGCTTCAAGCCACCCTACAAGATCAGAATCATGCCTCAAGAAGCCACTTCTCACACTTGCTTCAAAAATAAGAAATGTAGCAAGACATGTGATATGGTACTCCTGAGCAAGAACAAGTCCTCTAACCTTTTGCTCTATATAAAGCCATCTTTTTGCAAATAAAACCAGGCATGCCCAAGCCTTGAAACACCCTAGAATCATAAGTTGCATACCAAGCCTCCAAACTTGCCATTTCTGACTTGTGAACTGAATCTTCCGTTTCACTCATGCGTTTTCAGGCCTTTTGCTTTCCCAAGCTTCCTTACCTTACAAGTAAACCATCCCACATCCTGAAACATCACTGTAACTCCATCTTCCCCATTGTTGAAGTTCAAAAATAGAGTAACACAGGTGGACTTCTCCAGACCATTCCAGCCACCGTTAAGACAAGCTAAGCATTGCATTAGCTTCCTAGAGGTTCAAGGAAGCTAACCTGATCATCACGGCATCCTAAAGCAAGCTCATTTTCAAAACACGATGTCCATTTTCAAGGTGAGTTTTCTGTTTTTATAACTCCTAATATAGGCATAGTTAGCTCTCCATTTGTGAATATAGAATGTAGACATCATTTCTACGAAGTTGTACATATCCATAGCTTGCATTTATTTGGCTTGAGTTTAGAGAATTTTAAGATTGAAGTTTCTGAATAAATTAGGTTAAGAATTATGGCCAATAAAATTCTCTCTGATCTTGGACTTATAGTTTTAGTTACGTACATGGTTAGAATCGTGAGGTAAAATTCTATAATGTTCATGTTATCACTTTCCATTTTTATTGAGAAATGAAAAATTTATAGGGGGTCCGACTGGCTAGAGGTAGAAGATGAAGTACAAGGAAAGGAAGCGTTTCATGTTATGTATTTTTGTTTTCATTTAGACTAACGGATGTACAGCCACCCCAGTGGTAAGGCAGCGCGCGAAAATGCCCTAGGTCACGGGTTCGAGCCTTGGTGCTGCCTTTTGCAATTTTTCATACTTTTCCCACCTTTTTTTGTTTGTTTGCAGCATGGGCTTCTGGACATTGGGCCCTATATTTTTGCTAACTTCATGACTCCAGTTTACTCATGGCACCCCTGGCCCATATGTTTTTATTATTCATTTTATTTTAATTTCTATTTTATTAAATATATTTTCCTTATCATAAAAAATATAAAATGATCAATATTATATTTTTGTTTTATTTTATTTTATTTTCTCATAAAAAATATTTTTTATTTAGTTATATATTATTTATTTTTGTTAAATAAACTTGTAAATTAAATTAAAATTAGGTTAAATACTTATTTTTCTTCACACCTATTAAATATTTATTTTAACATATAAAAAGACCAAAATACTTCATAAATACCATATATTATTTTCAATACAAAAATACAAAAATACAAAAATACTTAAAGAAATTTATTTCCTTTTAATAAATTAGAATTAGGGTTTAATCAAAATATTTTTTTCTAAAAATAATTTCCTTCCTTAATTAATTTAAGTTTAATCCTAATTTGTTTATTAGGATTAGGTTAAAATCTTTTTACATAAAAAGAACAAAACAAAACCTTATTTTGCAAATACATATCTTTGCATATTTAAATTATCTTGTACATTATTTATTCCAATACTTGTATAAATTCAATTTGGTTGTAATAGATTAATTAGGTTTATATTATAGAAATCCCCATTCATCTATTGTATACCCCCCTCCCATAAAATGTTGTAATAGCGTAGTAATCTTTAAATTTTGCAATTTATCGCTTTACATAACATACTAGTAATTAGGGTTTGTATGGTAAGATGAAATCAATCAAATAGAAAACCCTAATCCAAGACAAAATCTAGCATGAAAATGACACACTTGCACACAAGACACCCTTAGGGTTATCCCACTTGGTTTCCTTATACAAATGGCGATATTACGCATGTAAAGTGTCTTAGCAAAATCAAACAAATATAAGATCATAGACCCTCGATGACGCTATTCAAAGTTTCCTTACAAAAATGATCTTAGTCCCTCAAAAATGCTAAGATACTTTGCAACATTTCTAATCATGGCTATACGATGACCCACGTCCATCCCGTTTACATCCAAAGATAGGGTTGCTTACCAAATCAATGGTAAGACAACAATATCAAAGGAAAAGAAAATGAACAAGAAAGACATTTGAGTAGGTAGATTACTTTTAGTTACTTGCTCCATTTCAAACAAATATCCTTGCTATTTTCAAAACAAACACACACATTTCAAAACATCTTACAAACTTGAAAACATTTTCAAAAAGACAAACATCTTTGTATACATTCTTAAGAACGAGAATCATTACAAAGATTGCCTAAACAATGGCCTCTTTTACAAAATACTTTCAAAACCACACAAAGCATAATTTCAAATAAGAGCAAGTGATCTAGCAAGTAACTAAGAGCCCATGGAAAACCATGGATGAAAAGGGTGCTAATACCTTCCCTTTTCATAATCTACCCCCCGAACTCAAGAAACACCTCTAAAGGTCTTTCCTGTGCTTTTTCACCTTTCCTTTTAGATAAAAGAAAAGTCGGTGGAGACTCTTGCTAAACCGCAACATTTGCGAACAAAAATGCAAAACAATCAAGTCAGTTCTCCCACCGCATCACACCGACATATAAGATTGTTCTTGATAAAACACACTACAACCTGCTTGGTGACATTGGTATAAAAAGCTGCGTCCACCCACTTAGTGAAGTAGTCAATTGCCACTAAGATGAAACAATGTACATTCGACGCCTTGGGTTTAATCATTCCAATCATATCAATACCTCACATAGAAAAATTACATGGGGAAGAAATAACATTGAGAAGCGTTGGAGGCACATGAATCTTGTCAGCATAAGTCTGACATTTATGACACTTCTTCACAAATTTGTAATAGTAAGATTCCATTATCAGCCAATAGTATCCTTTCCTAAGAATCTTCTTTGCCATTTAATGTCCATTGACATGGGTACCAAAGGAACCTTCATGGATCTCATGCATTAACATGTCCTCTTTGTGTCTATTCACGCATCTAAGCAAGAGCATGTCATAATTTCTCTTGTATAACATATCTTTATTAAGGAAAAAACTACTTGTCAACCTTCTCAATGTATTTCTTTCTTTGTTCGACACACCAACCGAGTACTCCTGAGTATGAAGAAAGTGCTTGATATCATAATACTAATTATTTTCATATGATGTCCCCTCTGTAGCAAACACATGAGCTGGTCTATAAAGATGCTGAACTGTAATCTGAGGTACATCGTTCCTAGCATTTACTTGGTACATGGAAGCCAAAGTGGCTAAAGCATCTGCAATCTGATTCTCATCTCTGGGAATATGATGGAATTCAACTTTATTGAAGAAAGGTGACAATATTATTGCATAATCTTTGTAGGGAATCAAGCCAATGTGACGAGTCTCCCATTCTCTTTTGACCTTATTTTTTACTAAAAATGAATCACTGTATACATCAAGAATTTTGAATCTGAGATCTATAGCCTCTTCAAGACCCATGATACAAGCTTCATGGGGAGTGTTAATCACGACACCAATTCCTTTTCCATAAGCATTTACTGCTCCATCAAACACCATACCCCATCGGGATTCAGGTTCAGGACCTTCCTCATGCAAAGGTTCATCACAATCTTTTAATTTCAAAAACATTACATCCTCATCAAGGAAATCATAATTAACAGACTGATAATCGTAAACCGGTTGGTGAGCAAGGTACTCTTCTAATATACTGCATTTAATAGCCTTATGAGTACGATATTTAATATAATATTCAGACAACAACATCTGCCAACAAGAAAGTCTTCCAGAAAGGTCAGGATTTTTAAAAATATACTTAATGGGATCCATTTTGGAAATCAGCCAAGTAGTGAGATTCAACATATATTACCGCAATCTCTTTTCCACCCAGGCTAAAGTACAACATGTTTTTCTAGCATAGAATATCGTGACTCACAGTCAGTGAACTTCTTGCTGAGATAATAAATGGCATATTCTTTTCTTCCTATTTCATCTTGTTCTCCCAAAATACAACTATGGAATTATCTACCACAGTCAGATATATAATCAAATGGTCTTCCTTCAATAGGAGGGAGAAAGATAGGAGGCTCAAGAAAATACTCTTTAACGCTTTCAAATGCCCTTTAGCAATCATCTATCCACCAACAACCTTGATCCTTCTTCAACAGCTTGAAGACTGGTTCACATGTTGCAGTCATATGGGAGATAAATTTGGAAATATAATTCAAACGTCCAAGGAAGCCTCTAACTTGCTTTTCAGTTCTTGGTGCATGAATTTATTAAATTGCCTTAACTTTATCAGAATCAACATCAATTCCTTTTTGTCTGACTATGAAACCTAACAATTTTCCATAACGAACATTAAAAGTACACTTATTTGGATTCAAACGAAGATGATACTTCCTCAAATGCTGAAATAGTTTCAACAAGTCTTCTATGTGCCCTTCCTCAGTCTGAGATTTTGCGATCATATCATCAACATATACTTCAATTTACTTATGCGTAAAATCATGGAATAGGGTTGTCATAGCCCTCTGGTATGTTGCACCAACATTCTTCAAACCGAAGGGCATCACTCTGTAACAGAATGTTCCCCAGGGAATGATAAATGTTGGTTTTTCCATGTTCTCATGAGCCATCCTAATTTGATTGTGTCAGGAAAACCCGTCCATGAATGAAAACAATTTAACTATTGTTGTGCTACCAACCAACATATCTATATGTGGCAATGGGAAATCATATTTCAGACTTGCTTTATTTAAATCTCTATAATCAACGCACATGCAGACTTTTTCGTCTTTCTTTGGTACTGGAACCATATTGGTAATCTACTGAGGGTACACTTGTTGTACCCAAAAATTTTCCCTCCCATTTTTTTGAAGATATCTCCTCATGCTTCTAGGGTTTTCAAATGCTCAAAGCTACTCAGGAATGGATCAGACAAATTCTCTTCCTAAGCAATGGGTCTAAAACTAGGGTTTCACTTTTATCAAGGAAATTTGAGCTTATAATGCCTCAAGTGGATTTTATGGTTCTTCATATGTCTTCAAGAATGCTCATATCAAGTTTCATGCATTGCATCACAAGTTTGCTCAGTCAATTGCTCAGATGATTGAAAAATAACTATATTTGGTAAAAAGACAATTATGGTCAACATACTCTCAAACTTCAATATTTTTGGTCAACACCAACATTTTTAAGTGATATTCATCATTTTACCAAGGGTTGATCATGATTCCTCAACAAAAGCCCTCAAATCATCAAAAGTCAAAAGTTGCAAAATTAGGGTTTCGTTAGGAGAAGTCAACTGAACTTTGACCAGGCATAACTTTCACATGCTTCATCATCTTTTCCCCAAATAAAGCTCATTTTGAAGGGAATTCAATTATTTATAACTTTATCACTCTAAGCTCAAGTCCAAAAATTGCATCAATTGAGAGATATAAGCCAATACATTATAGGTCATTTCAAAAGTCAACAAAAAGACACTTTTTGTCAAGGCCAGTTACATCTAGATAAATATTCTATAGCAAAAATTCTCAAAATTGAGATTGTAGAGGATATCTTGGGCTTTCCAAAAAGTCTAATATCACCTTCAAAATATGAAAGTTGAGAGAGTTATGACCATTTCAAGTTAAGAAATTTTGAGCAAATGCATGAAGTTCAAATTGAGAAAACTTGATATTTTGGACTATTGGGACATTGTTTAAAAGTCCAAACAAGCTCTATACTCCTTATACACCTCAGAATTCATTCATTCATCCCTTGACCTATTTTTATTTTAATTATTTTTTATTTATTTCATTAATAAAGCAAAATAAATAAGATAAAATCATGTCCTTTTCTACAAGGTCCAAGCCCACATGTCTTTGACCTAATTTCCCCTATATAATCTCAATAATTCTCATACAAGACCACACGAAAAAACCCTTGCCATAAACTTGTCAAAAATATCAAATTTTCTCAAGAACCCTAGAAATCTTGAAACCTTTGTTACAAACCCTCTCACTACAAACAGTCACTCTATTCACTCTTAACAAGCATATAGAATAAGGTTGGATCAGTTTTGATGATCCAAAACATGTGAAATCTCATTGCATAGAATATTTGGTTTCATAATATTCATAAATTTCATATCTTGATTTTTGCTTTGTTTTAAGTCATGCTAATGCCTTTATCATGCTTCTTAGATATCTTTGTACAGGTATGAATCATTGTGGAGGTCCCATGCAGTTAGAATCGTGAACCACCAATCTCACACCGATCCACCTTGTTTGCACAATATATCAAAAACTATGGATTTTTAGGCCACAAAAATACCTCCATTGGATCCGTAACCCTTGATTTAGGGGGATAAGGTGTTTCTGGATTGTTAATTCTGTCTATTTTGCAGGGTTGATAGAAGAAGGTCATCGGTGAAGACGACCGGAGCTAAGGCCTAGGCACCTCTCCGGTACAAGGAGTTTATTTAAAATATATATTTATGGATTAATATAAGTGAATGGATGTATAGCCACCCAGTGGTAGAAACGCACGCGCTAAGGCATTGGTCTCTTAGGTCACGGGTTCGATCCCCAGTTTTGGAAAAATTCTCATATTTTCATATTTTTGCAGAATAAAGAACAAAATGCACTGAGGATAGATCTTGACACCAACAGGCGCCTGGCCTGGTTGTATGCTATGCGTGGATAATGCTGAAGGGAATGGGTTCAACCCCCACCCCTAACCTTTGGTTTATTTTCTATGTTTTTCACTCTTTTTCACCCTTTCCTTATTGGATAAAAGAAAATTCGGTGGCGACTCTTGCTATCCGTAACATTTGCGATAAAACACAAAAACACGTAAGTTCTCCCACTGTATTACAGAACTGATGACTCTGCTGGGGAGTACTAAAAAGAGGGGTTACCTTATATTTTAGATCACCTTTAAATTGCTTTAAATTGTCTGCTTTATCTTTAATGGGGTTGCTTGGGTTTACTTTCTTGCAAAGATCTTATACCCGAATCTGGGGGTACTCTTAGGTAAGTAGCAATAGATCATGGAAACTATACAGCATATACCGATATGGTTGAAGTGATGGCTATGTTAGTTCGACACATTGGTTGGTATTGGTGTCCCTCGAGTAAGTCAGGGAGAATACTAGGTTGTTGCGTGGTGTCATAAGAACTAACTGACCTTTAGAACCTTAATTGACCAAACTTATCCATTAGAAGGCAGTGAGTTAGTCGGCTTTAGTATAGTCCGAAGTTGGTAGATACTTGATGCTACGCTCATTGAGATTTGACTCTCAGGTTTTTTTGTTGCGGGTCAAATGTTGTGCTAAACAAAACATGAGAGAAAAAAGCAGTGATATTGAGATCCCTAGAACCTGGTTACTTCTTTAGGACAGATTGAGCCAACTAAACATCAAGAGGGTGCTTACCTTCGGACCCCATGCAAGCCTTAAACCTAAGGCTCTTGTATGCTTTGTTTGTGTTTGTTATCTGTTCAAACATGACATCATAACATCATAACATCATGCCATATCATTTTCACTAATCATTTCAAGGATCTCAAGGGCTTGTGATGCAAGTTTATCATGAACCAGACTACTAGCAAGGGAAAAGGGGATTTATTTTCCTCTAGTGCTGTCAAAGATCAAAGTACTTTCTTTTGAGTCAAAGGCTAGGAACCACTCAACATGGTGAGCTTGATTCTCATAGAAGGACGTCCAAAGATGAAAAGTTCTTTAGTCAAAGCTGCAGCCAGACTCAACTTCTAACATTTCCTTTTGTTTACCCCACGAGATCCTTGAAAACATTACATCTACATATCATACATCATTACATAACAGGTTTTCCCATACATGTTTTCTCATCTTCTTGTTGTTTATTTCAGTAAAGATGGTTCTAGAACAAACTGTTAAGGAACTCCAAGCACAAAATGGCCAATTCCAGGAGATCCTCCTGAACCTAGACAAGGGGAATAAAGAGATGATGGCGCTCATCACCAAAAATAAGAAGACTCGGAAGCTGGTTGCTATCCTCAATATGGGGAAAAGATTCAAAGGTCCCGCTAAACTGGTTCAAACCGCTGATATCTCCTCTGATGAAGATGACACTCAAGAGGAAGACGGTAGAAGTGTTAAGGTCGAATGTGGAAGCAATCAAGTTTTTGGGAAAATTCCTGAGGACGAATACTATTCTGATGAACAGTATCCTCCTGCGGATGATAGATACAAACTGTTGAAATATTGTCTGAAGGCCATGGAAATCCAGAAAAATGCCTGGATTGGATTTTGAAGAGCTGGGTCTTATTCCGGGGAAAGTTATCCCTCACAAGTTCAAGGTCCCCGCTTTTGCTAAATATGATGGTGTGTCTTGTCCAAAACATCATCTGAGGTCCTATGTTTGAAAGATCCAACCCCATACTGGTGACAGAAATTTATGGGTTCACTTCTTTCATGAATGTTTTTCTGGTACACAACTCGGGTGGTTATATCAGCTGGATGGAACCAACATCCGTACTTGGGAAGACTTGGCTACTGCTTTTTACAAGAAGTATCAATACAATGCTGAGCTTGCACTAACTCACGTGCAATTACAAAACATGACTATGGGCTCAAATGAAGGGTTCAAAGAGTATGCCCAAAAGTGGAGAGATCTAGCTGGACGAGTTCAACCTTCACTATCTGATAAGGAGCTGGTTGATATGTTCATGGGCACTCTGACAGGTCCATTCTATAATCATCTGTTTAGAAGCTCTTCATCTGGTTTCACTGAGCTGATTCTAACTGGAGAACGTTTCAAAAGCAGTATCAAGAGCATAAAAATTCCAGTGACTATGTCTTTGAGTACTGTGAAGAAGACATTCAGTGGTAAGAAGGAGACTAATGTTGTTTATGTCCAGAAGGGCCGTGTTAAAAGTGACTGCAATCAATCTTTGGGAGCGATATTAATTTCTAATCTCGCGCCTGTTTAATAACAACAGGGCAATCATTATAGGCCAGACGCTCCGAGAATGCAATTTACGAAGATAAGTATGCCATTATCTCAGGCGTTACAACATTTACTGAAAGCAGAGTTGATAACTTTAAGGGATCCTCCTTAGAATCCAAACACCTCCTCTCCTCGTTATAATATGAATGCAAAATGCACCTATCACTCCAACAGCCCTGGGCACAATACCAACAATTGTTGGGCCCTGAAAAACAAAATTCAGGACATGATTGACATCAAAGAGATTCAGTTTGATCCTCCGGAGACCCCGAATGTGATTAATGCACCTATGCTGAAGCATGACAAAGGCATAACTGTTATTTACAATGTTATTTATGTTGCTACTGTAGGTGAATTGGTTACTCCCCTCCCGATTATCAAGAAGAATTTGTTGCAGGCCGATTTATTTCCAGGATGTATCGAAAGGTGTTACTGTTGTGCAGCCTAACCCAATGGCTGCAAGTTATTGAAAGATGGCATTCAACGCCTAATGGAAAATCATATAATTCTGATTGAGAAGGTTCCGTTTGCTGAGAATTTGTGTCAAGATTTATCTGTAATATCCGGAACTCCTGACAGGATTACCTCCAAAGGTCCTGTAAGGATTTCTTCCAATCTGAAAGCTGCTCCTCTAATCATCACTACACATGGACCCATCCCACATTCTTCAGAAAAATCTATCCCGTGAAACTATGGATCTGACGTTTATTACCATGGCGTTAAGCAAGAGTTACCAAATACTAAAGATGAAGGTACTGAAGTTACTGATCCCGACATCGACAATATTGTTGGGACCAATAAGGTTACTAGAAGAGGAAAGGTTTTACTTCAGAAATATCTTCGAAGACTGTTGCTACACCTGTTAAAGTTACTGCTATTGGATTAGCTGTTGAGACTCAGGGCAAAGAGCAAATAACGGAGCCTGTACAGACGGAGGCACCTAAAGAAGTTGCAGTTGAAGACACCTCTAGACAAGAGTTAGAAGGGGTATTAAAGATTATCTGCAAGAGTGATTATAAAATTGTTGAACAGTTAGGGCAGACCCCATCCAAGATCTCTATGTTATCCTTACTATTATGTTCTGAAGCCCATGCACAAGCTTTAGTGAAATTTTTTGAAGACTTCTCACGTGCCACAAGAGATTTCTGCTGATCAATTTGGAAGCTATGTAGCTAGCTTAACGACTGACAATGGGTTAGGTTTTTCTGATGCAGATTTGACTCTGGAGAGGAGAAACCACAATAAAGCCCTGTATGTCTCCATTGAATGCATGTGCACTACCTTGGATCATGTATTGGTTGATACTGGTTCCTCGTTGAGTGTTCTACCGAAGGGTGAACTTGACAAACTTGATTATGAATGGGTTGTGCTGAAACCCAGTGATATTATAGTCTGAGCCTTTGACGGGTCAAAGAGAATGGTACACGGGGAAGTGGATCTTACGATCAACGTAGGTTCGTAGATCTTCGAATCTACCTTCTATATAATGGATATTCGTCCAACTTATTCTTGCTTACTAAAGTGCCCATAGATCCATGGGACAGACGATGTTACCTCTACCCTGCACCAGAAGTTAAAGTATCTTGTAAACGGAAAGATCGTTACTGTCTGCAGCGAAGAAGAGTATATGGTTAGCCACTTGAACTCATTCTGGTATGTAGAGATGGACAGAGAATTCATTGAGACTCCTTGTCAGACTTTTGAAGTCACCCCTCCTGTCTCAACTTCTATGACATTTCCAAAGTTACTAGGTTTCCTCCTAGAATGGCTTCGCTGAAAGATGCTAAAGCAACTGTAGAAGAAGGTTGTTGAACTACATGGGGTCAGCTTCCTGACATTCCCTATAAATCTGAAAATTTTGGTTTGGGTTTCACTGCAGAGGGTCATAGAGTTGTTCATTACACTCGTGCTGGAAGATTACCATTCTGTGTCAGCAACAACAGAGTCAACGTGATAGAAGATGCTGACAATAATTATGACTTGGACAATTGGATCATTCCTACCATTGGAAACAGGCTTAGAAACTGGGAGGCAGAAGACATTATCTCTATCTCCTTTAGTCAGGATTAATAGCTCTATTTATGTTTCTATTTCTTTCAAGTTTTGGCTTTGTAGTATTTAAACAATGACTTTAAGCCTTGTGCCTTAGCCGAGGTGTAACGGTTTGTTTGTTAAGGGTTATCATTTTATAAACAAATTTTCATTTAATAAAAGCATTGGATGTTTTACATTCAAATTTTGTGCTCTATGTATTTCTTTATACTTTTGTCATTTTCAAATATCTATGTGTTCTCACACACACCCACACAATAAATTGCAGATTCACATCCATTCTGGATCCCGTTGATAATGATTCTTCTATTGGCATGTATGACTTTGAAAGTCCAATCTACTAAGCCGAGGACAAAGGTGAGGAAGATTGTGAAATCCCTGGAGAACTTGCCAAACTCTTAATACAATAAGAAAAGGTTATCCAACCGCATGAAGAGCCAGTTGAAGTGGTAAATCTGGGTTCTGAAATAGACAGGAAAAAGGTCATGTTAAGTGCCAACTTAGAGGGCAGTGTCAAGAGCAGCTTGATCCAAATGTTGCATGAATCTGTTGAGATCTTCGCTTGGTCGTATGAAGGAATTCCAGGGCTTGATACCGATATTGTGGTTCATCGTCTGCCAACGAAAGAGTGTTGTTCTCCGGTAATGCAGAACGTCTTTCGCATGCGTCCTGAGATGTCAAAGAAGATCAAGGCCGAAGTTATGAAGCAATTCATCGCAGGTTTCTTAGAAGTGACATCCTATCCTCAATGGGTTGCAAATGTAGTTCCGGTACCAAAGAAAGACGATAAAGCACACATGTGTGTAGACTATAGGGATCTGAACAGGTCGAGCCCCATGGATGACTTCCCACTTCCATATATTGATGTTTTGGTCGACAATACCGCTCAACACAAGGTATTCTCTTTTATGGAAGGCTTCTCAGGGTATAATCAGATCAAGATGGCGCCTGAAGACATGGAGAAAAATACTTTTGCCACACAGTGGGACACTTTCTGCTACAAGGTTATGCCATTTGGGTTGAAGAATTCCAGCACCACATACTAGCGTGCTATGGTAGCTTTATTCCATGACATGATTCACCATGAGATAGATGTCTATGTCGTGGATATGATAGCCAGATCTTAGACTGGAGAAGAACATCTTGACCATCTACACAAGCTATTTGAGAGACTGAAGAAGTACAAACTAAGATTGAATCCAAACAAGTGCACCTTTTGGGTGAGATCCGGTAAGCTCCTAGGTTTTATCGTCACCAGTAAAGGTATTGAGATTGACCCTGCCAAAGTCAAAGATATTCAAGAAATGCCCACTCCCCGTACTAAGAAGGAAGTCAGAGGTTTCTTGGGATGACTGAATTATATTTCCTGATTAATTTCTCATTTGACTGCTACTTGTCAACTGATCTTCAAGTTGATGAAGAAATATCAAGCAGTGAAATGGAACGATGATTGCCAAACAGCTTTTGAAAAACTCGAGGAGTACCTACAAAAACCTCCAATTCTGATGCCACCGGTTGAAGTAAGACCTCTAATCATGTACCCGACGATGCTATAGAATTCAATGGGGTGCATACTGGGCCAGCATGACGAGTATGGTCGACAAGAGCATGCAATATACTACCTTATCAAAAAGTTTATCGCCTGTAAACAAGATACTCACTGCTCGAGAAAACTTGTTGCTCTTTGGCATGGGCTACTCGCCGACTAAGACAATATATGTTGACCCATACTACTTTATTGATCTCTAAAATGGACCCCATCAAGTACATATTAGAGAAGCCTACACTCTCTAGAAGAATATCTCGATGCAAAATGGTCTTCACAGAATACGACACTCAGTACTGTCGTACCCCAAATTTGCCCTACCTCTATGATTATATTTTCAAGATTAAAATAGAAGAGGATGTTAATGCTCCAGCAATATCTGATGACCCATTTCCAAGAGTCCAAGTTAACCATGGGGTGTACTTTAATTCAGGAAAGTGGGGCTTTCTAAATCAGAAATACCCATGTATCCATAAACCCATTTGCTAAGCATGTTGGCCGATGGCCCATGAGATCCGAATGTGGAAAATGATTTCAAAAAAATGATAATTAAGTTATTAATTAAACCTAATTAGGTATTATTGTTGTTAGTAAAAGGGGAGGTGGAAATTCAATATACAAGCCCATTGGACGTTTTTGTCGTTTGTTGTTCCAGTTCAAAAAAAAAAGATTGTTATTGAACATTATTTCTATTTAGAGTTTTGGGAAAAAACCGGATATGTTGGCAAGCCAGTTAGGCCAGTTCATACTAAAAATATTGGTTGTGATAAGAAAATAATTATTTGTTTACGAAAAGATATTTTTATTGTTACTATTATTTCTAAAAACATTTTTTATAAAGTATTAGTAGATTTGTTAAAAAGTTTTATTAATTAATTAAGATATTTATTTTTGAAAAAAGATCTGATTAGATCAATTGTTTTGGGGCCCAATCCAAAGTACATTAAAAAAACGTGTTATAGTAAAGGCCCAGTTTGGTTAAAATAGTGTTGCAGGCCCAAATGGAATAAACTTCTACTGTGTAAATCAAGGAAGAGATTGTGCACGTTTTTTGGCACTAACTGTTACTGTGCAAATTATTCCAAAATATACGCATGTTTTATCAAATAACATATATTGTGCAGATTAATACCAAATCAAATACTCTTTTATCCCTGATTTCGTTCACAGTACAAAAACCTAAAACAACTAAATCAAATATTTTACAGTTAACACAAAATCTAATATTTCTTTTCATTGAATCAAATATTTACATTAATACAATCCAAATCAAATTACAGTATATCACAAAATCAATTACAACAATGAACCGAATCCCTAATTCTTATAATTTCCCTAAATCTAATCTTACAAATTGTAATAGCAAAACCCTAAAATCGACCATATTAATACTAACAGAAGTACAATGGTAAGAGGGAGGTAGATACAGAAAACAATAGGGATCGAAGAATGGAAAAATTAAAGAACAAGAACCTTGAGGAGCTCGAAGACAAAGACGAAGAGGATTTTAGGGAGAAACCAAACAAAATTGAAGAACAAAGAAGAGTTTGACTACCGAAGAGAAATTTGCAGAAGAAAGACCTCGGGTTGTTGAAGATTGAAGGAGAGGAAATTAGGGTTTCAATATCTGAAACCCTAATTGCTTGACTGTTCTGTCGCCTTCGCCACCATCGGCCACCACCATTACCTGCGAACAAGAAGTGACAAAGGGATTAGCACTGCATCGGACACGCTCGAAGAACTCGGAAAATAGAATCGTGAAAAGGGTAAATAAACATAGAATTATTTTGTGTTATAATTATTTTTGTATGTTAGTTGGGTTATGGTGGGGGAGGACGGGATTCTTGAGCCCCCGCGGGGTTGGTTGGTGTTAGGGTTTTGAAAGGGTTGAACGAGGGAGAGGGTAGAGATTACTGTAAAACAAAAACAAAAATGATTTGTAAAAATGAAAAACAATATTGTATATTCTGCATGGATTCAATACCCGCGGGCTTAATGTAGTTAACATGAACCTCCAAACCTCTTCCACTAGATCTTCATCCGATGGCTGTAGGCCAAGTCTCACTATACGCCCATACTCCCTCACGCAATCAATCACCCGGACCCCTCTAAACTGTTCAGTGGGCCTAGCCCATTAGTTTTGACACCCTTCATTCGCTTATTTTACTAAAACACAGCAAACCATACACCCCCAGCCTTGTCGGGCCTGAACAGAACTCAGGCCCTAACTCTTCACACCGCATCCTTTTTGTAGCTCAACTAAAACTGCACCCCTTTGGTTTTATTTAAATATTTTCTAATTTCTTTTATTATTTTCTTATTTTCTATATTTCTTATTTTTACTTATCATTTATTTTTGTCATTTATTTTTATAATAATTATTGTTATTATTAATATTAATTATTATTATTTTCATTTTATTTTCTTAATACTGTTTATTAGGACATTAAATTGTTTTATTTAAAAAATCATATTTTATTTTTATGTTATTGCATTAAAATATTTTTAGTCATGCATTAACTAAGATATTTTGTAATTAATATTGTTAAAATATATTCAACAAACACTAAACTCTTTTTCGCAATAAACTAATCTAAATAAATATTTTTTTCTAAAGGGTTTCAAACTTATTTTGACTAATCGCATTTAGTCCAAAATTCTGCAATCTCTACACCCGATCAAATGCGAGGCAATTCAAAATACTTTTGCAATCCCTAAAACAAACAAACCCATATGAACTATAAATTGGGACTCTGATTCTTCCTAAGAGGATACGTAGGCATACGATTAAAATCGTGGCGAGTTCCCCTATTAAAAATTAAACCCTATTTTACCTGAAACCTACACCTAAACCCTAGTATCCTTAAGAATAAGGTAGATGAAAGGTGTAACACCCCGTTTTTGATTAAATGTTATTTAAGTTATTTTTTTTTCCGAGATTATCAAATTAAATCTATTTTAAGAAATATGTTTATTTGATATCAATTAAAATGTTAATTCGGTTATTTGAAATAAAAATATTCATAATGATAAAATACTATTTTGAGTAATATTATTTTAGTGTGTATTTGGCTTCGTTTGATTTATCGGTATAATTTAGTTTTTATGGAATAAGTATTAATTAAATGTAATATGGTTTTAATAGAATTATATGATATAATTTGAATTAAATAGATTGGGCCAAATTAGAATTTTAGAAAGTTAGGGGGAGGAAAGTAAGTAGTAGTAAAAATTTGTTTTATAAGATAGAAAGTAGGATAGTTGGTAAGAGGAGAAATAGAAAGAAGAAAGAAAAGAAGAGAGAAAGAGGAGAAGAGAAGAAAGGAAGCTAGGTTTGAAGTTGCAACATCATCATCATCTTGTTTCAAGAAAACCCACACCAAGGTAAGGGGTTTGATTTTCAAATACTTATAGTTAGGGTTTGATTTGATATATTTTGGATTTGGGGAAAAATTGATGTTAGGGTTCTTGAGTTTGTTGAGATAAATTAGATGAGTTAATTTAGGTGTTGTTGTTTTATTGTTATTGAATTAGTTAAGAAGAATTAAATTAGGAAGAAAAATTGATTTATATTAAGTTTATAAGATAAACTGTTAGTATGTTAAGTTAATAAATTGGAATTATGCAGTATGTAAATGAAAATATGATATGAAAGTTTTTTGGATATATGTATTAAAAATAAATTTTTGGAATTCAATTAAAATGAACATATGCCATGGCTGGAGAACGTCCCATTTTCCTTCTTCAATGTTGGGACGAACGTTCTATGTGCAAGTGGGAGAAGAAAATCCATCTTGCTGTTTTTTTTCCCTGTATCAGTATGTTTAGCAAGTTCAGATTTTTATAAAATAGTTCCTGTTTCTAATTTAGTTTCCATAATTCTTATATTAAATAATTATATTAATTAAATACAATTATGACATAAGTTAGCCGATTTAATTTGAAACCCGATTATATTATGATTTCCCGATTTCGGCAATTTCGGCGACGGAGCTAGTTGCTCCGAATGGAACGAAAATTGACGTGCTAGCATAATTCGACGTGTAGATTAACGTAGTGAAGTTCATTTTGCGAAATTTCGACTTTTTAAGAATCGACCCGATTTTAGTACGAAATGAAATAAATTGAGTTTAATCCCGAATTTAACCGTTCGAGTTTCATTCCGGTGACTCGATCGCGATGAGTAACATTGAGAGTAATGCCGGTTCATTGATGATGACTTTATGTTGAAATATACTTTCCGATTTGGAATTTTTTGATAGTTGATGGTTTATGTTTTGGTTGAGTAAGTAACTTGTTTGTATACATTTTACTTGACGTTGTGATTGTTAAATTATATGTATGCATGCATGTACAATAGTTGATGTTCCATTGGTTGGATTTGATGGTATGTGTATGTTAAGATTATTGTGAATCTTAATTGCATACATTGGTTATATTGTACATTGCATGGCATGGTTGGTCTTGAAATAGAGACGGTGAGACTGTGAGGTCACATGATTTTATAGACGGTGACCCTAGTGTGGGAATAGACGTAGTGACCTTGATCCGGAAGGGAAACATATGTGGTGGAACATTGGGTCCACGATATCTAGACGGTGACCCTATTGTGGGAAAAGACGTAGTGACCTTGATCCGGAAGGGAAACATAGGTGGTGGAACCTTGGGTCCACGAGTCGGTACCGCATTCGCATACGTTGAGTCGTGTTGTGAGTCACATGCATAATTGTGCATGTTATGTATGGGTGTTTATGTATTTGATTATGTGCCAGTGTTGTTGTTGTTGTTGTTTGAATTATGGTTATGTGCCAAGGATGTGAGTATTCGGATAATCGGTTTACATGGTAAATGTGTTGGAAATGGATTCCTTGAGTAAGGATACTTTAGGTGATAAAATGAACATGATCATTATGTATTGCTTTATTTATTGCCATTTCATTTACTCAAAATTACATGTTATATGATTATTGGAATTCTTACCCTTCTGTTGGAAAATGCTTTTGATGGCATTGTTCAGGTACCGAGGACGGTGGCGCGAGGCGCTAGTTAACGGATGCATTGGATTGCAATCTGTTTTATTTTGATTAGAGTCAAGTCGATGCTCTGGTAGTAACACATGGGGGGGGGGGGATTTATTTAGTGTCGAACTCGATTATTTAGTATTTGGATTATGATGTATATAATCCTTATTCGTGTATATGATGTTTTGTATATGTGAGACTTGATAACATATGCTTATGTGAATTATGATGGCTTGATGCCTTGAATTATATTTTGATTCCTCCATAAGTGGAGATGATGTGAAATTATGAAACTCCGTTGCGTTTGCACGAGAGAATGAAGTAAATATTTATTGTATGTTTGTTTTGTGTTGGAATGCTTATACTTTCAAACATACCCTGTCCGTTTTTCTTTAAAAACTTTGGAATGTGATGTGTGTTGTGGCATCCCTTCCGTGCAATTTTAATTCTCTGATTTTAATCTTTACCTTTAATTGGGGTATTTAGAAGGGGTGTTACAATAGTGGTATCAGAGCATATTCGGTCAGTTGTCAGGTCTTATTTTGTTAATCCCTTGTATTTGATTGTGTGGCTAACGCGATCAATACTTTGTGTTGTAGAGAAGATGGCTGGTTGAAGGAATGATGATGCTTTAGCTGAGGCATTGAGGTTGCTTGCGGGGTCAATAAATCAGATGCCGAAAACGAATCAAGCGCCACATGATGGTACTGAAGATGCTTTCTGTGCTCTTGGGAAGTTCCAAAAGAACAACCCGCCTACTTTCAAGGGAGAGCATGCTCCGGTGGAAGCTCAAGAATGGTTAAAACCAATTGAGAAAATCTTTCGTGTGATGAATTGCACCGACGCTCAGAAAGTGCAATTCGGAACACACATGCTGATTAAAGAGGCCGAAGACTAGTGGATCAACGCTAGTCAGAGGTATGAGGAGGAGCAGGTTGTGGTGACTTGGGAAATTTTCCGAGATGCATTCTTGGAGAATTATTTTCCGGAGGATGTTCGTGGTAAAAAGGAAGTTGAATTCCTGGAATTGAAACAAGGTAGTGGTTCGGTAGCTGACTATGCGGCTAAATTTCAAGATTTGATCAAATACTGTCCTCACTACAATACTGTTAATGCTGAGAGGTTGAAGTGCCTTAAGTTTGTTAATGGTTTGAGGCCGGACATAAAGAAGGCGATTGGGTATCAGCAGATTACAAGATTCTCTGAGTTGGTTAATAAGAGTCGTATCTACGACGAAGACAGTCGGGATAGCACTGCTTATTACAAGAGCTTGAGTGAGAAAAGGGGTAAGGGACAGATGCGTCCTAAGCCTTATGATGGAAGAGGAAAGAGACCAATAAATAGTGGAAAGAGTCCGAGTGGGGGAGTGACTACTCCAATCAAATGTTTTAAATGTGGTAAAGAGGGACATCGTGCTATGGAATGTCCCCAGGGGATAGTTAAGTGTTTCAAGTGTGACAGGGTGGGTCACAAAGCGCTGGATTGTAGATTTGGTGTGAGTGTAACTTGCTTTAATTGTGGTGAGCGAGGCCACATAAGTACCAAATGTCCAAAGCCAAAGAAAGAAGTTGGAAAAGTATTCGCTTTATCTGGAGCAGAGACTTCTGCTGAGGAACGTCTAATCAAAGGTACATGCTTTATCTCTAATGTGCCTTTGGTTGCTATTATTGATACGGGTGCGACGCATTCGTTTGTTTCTTTAGATTGTACCAAGAGATTGGGCCTTGTCTTGTCTACTTTGGATCGAAGTATGGAGGTAGATACACCTGCGATGGGTTCAGTTTCTACTTCAGTTGTTTGTTTGAAGTGTCCTTTGCGCATGTGCGGAAGAGATTTCGAAGTTGATCTCGTGTGTCTTCCTTTGCATCAGATAGATGTGATTCTGGGTATGGACTGGTTGAAAGCCAACCATGTCTATATCAACTGTTTTGCTAAGGCTGTTCTTTTTCTCGAGTCCGAGAAAGATGGTGTGGTTTTCTTGTCTACACAGCAAGTTGAGAAGAGTGTGAAGAATGGAGATGGGTTGTTTATGCTTATGGCGAGTATGGTTTTGGAAGATGGTAGAGTAAGAAAGGATTATCCTGTGGTATGCGAATTTCCTGAAGTGTTTCCTGAAGAGATTACGGATTTACCTCCTGAGCGCGAGGTAGAGTTTTCCATCGACTTAATTCCTGGTACTAGTCCTGTTTCGATGGCTCCTTATAGGATGTCACCGTCGGAACTAGTGGAACTGAAGAGTCAGCTGGAAGAGTTGCTTGACAAAAGGTTTATTCGTCCTAGTGTGAGTCCGTGGGGTGCTCCAGTTTTACTTGTGAAGAGGAAAGAAGGAACAATGAGACTTTGTGTGGATTATAGGCAGCTAAACAAAGTGACCATTAAGAACAAGTATCCTTTTCCAAGGATTGATGATTTAATGGATCAGCTGGTGGGTGCGTGTGTGTTTAGCAAGATTGACTTGAGGTCAGGCTATCATCAGATTCGCGTGAAAGCGGGTGATATTCAGAAAACTGCGTTCAGAAATCGTTATGGACACTATGAGTATTCGGTGATACCTTTTGGTGTTACGAATGCACCTTGTGTGTTCATGGAGTATATGAACAGAATCTTTCATGAGTTTCTGGATAAGTTTGTGGTGGTGTTCATCGATGACATTCTGATTTATTCCAAGAGTGAAGCAGAGCATGCCGAACACTTGGGAATTGTTTTGTCAATTCTGAAGGAAAATCATTTGTTTGCTAAACTTTCGAAGTGTGAATTCTGGTTAGAACAAGTGAGTTTCCTTGGTCACGTGAAATCTCGTGGAGGTATTGCTGTGGATCCTTCGAAGATAGAAGCCGTGTCAGAATGGGAATCTCCAAAGTCAGCTTTTGAGATTCGAAGCTTTCTTGGTTTAGCGGGTTATTACCGTAAGTTCATTGAAGGCTTTTCCAAGCTAGCTTTACCGTTGACACAATTGACTAGGAAGAGTCAAGCGTTCGTGTGGACTCCGCAGTGTGAAGATAGTTTCCAAGAGTTGAAAAGAAGGTTAACAACTGCGCCAGTTTTGATTTTGCCTAAACCATCTGAACTGTTTACGGTCTATTGCGATGCTTCTTTGATGGGTTTAGGAGGTGTGTTAATGCAAAATGGGCAGGTTGTGGCGTATGCTTCGAGGCAACTCAAGGTGCATGAGAGGAATTATCCAACTCATGACTTGGAGTTGGCAGCGGTGGTTTTTGTGTTAAACATTTGGAGGCATTATTTGTTTGGGTCGAGATTCGACGTCTTTAGCGATCATAAGAGTTTGAAATATCTGTTTGATCAAAAAGAGTTGAATATGAGGCAAAGAAGGTGGCTAGAGTTTCTTAAAGATTATAACTTCAGTTTGAATTACCATCCTGGTAAGGCAAACGTGGTTGCAGATGCTTTGAGCAGAAAGTCTTTACACATGTCTATGTTGATGGTTAAAGAATGGGAATTGTTGGAGCAATTTCGAGATTTGAGTTTGGTGTGTGAAGAGACTTATTTTGGCGTGAAGCTTGGTATGATGAAGCTTACTAGTGGTGTCTTGGAAGAGATTAGAGATGGGCAAAGGTTAGATTTGGTTTTGGTTGACAAGTTTACTTTGGTGAATCAAGGTCAAGGTGGAGAGTTCAGAATTGATGAGAATGGAATTTTGAGATGTCATGATAGAGTTTGCGTTCCCGATGTGGGGGATGTGAAAAAGAGGATTCTTGAGGAAGGTCATAGAAGTGGGTTAAGTATTCACCCTGGTGCTAAGAAGATGTATCAAGATTTAAAGAAGCTGTTTTGGTGGCCTTGTATGAGGAAAGAAATTGCTGAGTTTGTGTATGCTTGTTTGGTTTGCCAAAAGGCTAAGATTGAACATCAGAAGCCTTCGAGTTTGTTGAAACCGTTGTCTATTCCCGAGTGGAAGTGGGATAGTATCTCGATGGATTTTGTTTCTGGTTTGCCGAGGACTCCGAGTAACCATGAGGCTATTTGGGTCATAGTGGATAGATTGACTAAATCTGCACACTTTATTCCGATTAGGATTGATTATACTATGGAGAAGCTTGCTAAGTTGTATGTGGAACGGATTGTTTGTTTACATGGTATTCCTACATGTATTGTTTCAGATAGAGATCCGCGTTTCACTTCAAGATTTTGGGAAGGTTTACAAAGAGCCATGGGTACTAAGCTGAGATTGAGTTCCGCTTATCATCCTCAGACGGATGGTCAAACGGAGAGAACAATTCAGTCACTTGAGGATTTGTTGCGTGCTTGTGTTTTGGATCAAGGAGGTTCATGGGAGAGTCATTTTCCTTTGATTGAGTTTACTTATAATAATAGTTTTCATTCTAGAATTGGCATGGCTCCTTTTGAGGCATTGTATGGAAGACGGTGTAGGACACCTTTGTGTTGGTACGAGACGGGAGAAAGTGCTATAGTTGGTCCGGAATTGGTCCAAGAGACTACAGATAAGATCAAATTGATAAGAGAGAAGATGAAAGTGTATCAGAATCGCCAAAAGAGTTACTATGACAAGAGGAGGAAACCTCTTGAGTTCAAGAAGGATGAACATGTGTTTTTGAAGGTGAATCCAACTACGGGTGTTGGAAGGGCGCTTAAGTCGCGGAAGTTAACACCTCGGTTTATTGGTCCTTATCAGATTTCAGAGCGGATTGGAAGTATGGCTTATCGGATTGCATTGCCACCATCACTTTCAAATTTGCATGATGTGTTTCACGTTTCGCAATTACGAAAGTATATTGCGGATCCGTCTCATGTTATTCAAGCGGATGATTTGGAAGTAAGAGACAATTTGACGGTTGAGGTTTTACCGGTGAGGATTGAAGATAGAAACGTGAAATAACTAAGAGGAAGAGAGATTGCTTTGGTTAAAGTTGCATGGGGTGGTTCGGCGAATGGTAATGTGACGTGGGAGCTTGAAAGTCGGATGCGGGATTCCTATCCCAAGTTGTTCGTTTAGAGGTAATTTTCGAGGCCGAAAATCTTTTAAGTGGGGGAGAGTTGTAACACCCCGTTTTTGATTAAATGTTATTTAAGTTATTTTTTTTCCCGAGATTATCAAATTAAATCTATTTTAAGAAATATGTTTATTTGATATCAATTAAAATGTTAATTCGGTTATTTGAAATAAAAATATTCATAATGATAAAATACTATTTTGAGTAATATTATTTTAGTGTGTATTTGGCTTCGTTTGATTTATCGGTATAATTTAGTTTTTATGGAATAAGTATTAATTAAATGTAATATGGTTTTAATAGAATTATATGATATAATTTGAATTAAATAGATTGGGCCAAATTAGAATTTTATAAAGTTAGGGGGAGGAAAGTAAGTAGTAGTAAAAATTTGTTTTATAAGATAGAAAGTAGGATAGTTAGTAAGAGGAGAAATAGAAAGAAGAAAGAAAAGAAGAGAGAAAGAGGAGAAGAGAAGAAAGGAAGCTAGGTTTGAAGTTGCAACATCATCATCATCTTATTTCAAGAAAACCCACACCAAGGTAAGGGGTTTGATTTTCCAATACTTATAGTTAGGGTTTGATTTGATATATTTTGGATTTGGGGAAAAATTGATGTTAGGGTTCTTGAGTTTGTTGAGATAAATTAGATGAGTTAATTTAGGTGTTGTTATTGGATTGTTATTGAATTAGTTAAGAAGAATTAAATTAGGAAGAAAAATTGATTTATATTAAGTTTATAAGATAAACTGTTAGTATGTTAAGTTAATAAATTGGAATTATGCAGTATGTAAATGAAAATATGATATGCAAGTTTTTTGGATATATGTATTAAAAATAAATTTTTGGAATTCAATTAAAATGAACATATGTCATGGTGGGATAACGTCCCATTTTCCTTCTTCAATGTTGGGACGAACGTTGTATGTGCAAGTGGGAGAAGAAAATCCATCTTGCTGTTTTTTTTTCCTGTATCAGTATGTTTAGCAAGTTCAGATTTTTATAAAATAGTTCATGTTTCTAATTTAGTTTCCATAATTCTTATATTAAATAATTATATTAATTAAATACAATTATGACATAAGTTAGCCGATTTAATTTGAAACCCGATTATATTCTGATTTCCCGATTTCGGCAATTTCGGCGACGGAGCTAGTTGCTCCGAATGGAACGAAAATTGACGTTCTAGCATAATTCGACGTGTAGATTAACATAGTGAAGTTCGTTTTGCGAAATTTCGACTTTTTAAGAATCGACCCGATTTTAGTATGAAATGAAATAAATTGAATTTAATCCCGAATTTAACCGTTCGAGTTACATTCCGGTGACTCGATCGCGATGAGTAACATTGTGAGTAATGCCGGTTCATTGATGATGACTTTATGTTGAAATATACTTTCCGATTTGGAATTGTTTGATAGTTGATGGTTTATGTTTTGGTTGAGTAAGTAACTTGTTTGTATACATTTTACTTGACGTTGTGATTGTTAAATTATATGTATGCATGCAATTACAATAGTTGATGTTCCATTGGTTGGATTTGATGGTATGTGTATGTTAAGATTATTGTGAATCTTAATTGCATACATTGGTTATATTGTACATTGCATGGCATGGTTGGTCTTGAAACAGAGACGGTGAGACTGTGAGTTCACATGATTTTATAGATGGTGACCCTAGTGTGGGAATAGACGTAGTGACCTTGATCCGGAAGGGAAACATAGGTGGTGGAACATTGGGTCCACAATATCTACACGGTGACCATATTGTGGGAAAAGACGTAGTGACCTTGATCCGGAAGGGAAACATAGGTGGTGGAACCTTGGGTCCACGAGTCGGTACCGCATTCGCATACGTTGAGTCGTGTTGTGAGTCACATGCATAATTGTGCATGTTATGTATGGGTGTTGATGTGTTTGATTATGTGCCAGTGTTGTTGTTGTTGTTGTTTGAATTATGGTTATGTGCCAAGGATGTGAGTATTCGGATAATCGGTTTACATGGTAAATGCGTTGGAAATGGATTCCTTGAGTAAAGATACTATAGGTGATAAAATGAACATGATCATTATGTATTGCTTTATTTATTGCCATTTCATTTACTCAAAATTACATGTTATATGATTATTGGAATTCTTACCCTTCTGTTGGAAAATGCTTTTGATGGCATTGTTCAGGTACCGAGGACGGTGGCGCGAGGCGCTAGTTAACGGATGCATTAGATTGCAATCTGTTTTATTTTGATTAGAGTCGAGTCGATGCTCTGGTAGTAACACATGGGGGGGGGGGGGGGATTTATTTAGTGTCGAACTCGATTATTTTGTATTTGGATTATGATGTATATAATCCTTATTCGTGTATATGATGTTTTGTATATGTGAGACATGATAACATATGCTTATGTGAATTATGACGGCTTGATGCCTTGAATTATGTTTTGATTCCTCCATAAGTGGAGATGATGTGAAATTATGAAACTCCGTTGCGTTTGCACGAGAGAATGAAGTAAATATTTATTGTATGTTTGTTTTGTGTTGGAATGCTTATACTTTCAAACATACCCTGTCCGTTTTTCTTTAAAAACTTTGGAATGTGATGTGTATTGTGGCATCCCTTCCGTGCAATTTTATTTCTCTGATTTTAATCTTTACCTTTAATTGGGGTATTTAGAAGGGGTGTTACAAAAGGTGCCTAACAACTTCCTTTCGTCTAATGAGGTCCAAAACATAGAATCTCTGTTTACAATTTAGGGTTTCCTATTAGATTCCCTTCCTTAAGATAAAAACTAGTGGTGGCGACTCTGTATTTAATAACTAGTCGCAACAGCTGGCAACTCTGCTGAGGACCTCAACCTTCGGTTTTAGGTTTTATTGTGAATTTTTTTCTTTATATATTTATTGCATTTATTTATTTATTACATTTACTTATTCTTGTATATTATTTATCATTATATATTTATTGTGTGGCAGGACTTTTATTTCAAAAAAATATTCTCAAATAACCCTTAGCAAGAAGGTTTGTCTATTAGCTTAGGGGATACATCACCCCTGCGAGTTTGTGTGACGACTTCGCCTAGAGTCGGTGGAATTTCATAAAAGGAATAATTATCGAGAGATATCCTCATGACGAGTAGGACTTTGGAATTCCGCCCATGACTCTTTGTAATGACCTTAACCAAAATCTCATGACGAGAACTTTCACGACTTTGAGACGAAAGTCTCGGTCCGTAAAGAGGCTCCACCTAAGGGAGGCCCTTATGTCTTTTTCCTCTGGTGTTATTCATGATACCCTTAAGGAAGCCACCTTTTGGGAGGTTAGACTAACCATAGGTCAAAATTAAGGAGCCTACCTTATGAGGGTACTTATCATAAAACCTCGTCACTAAACTATACATCCATGCATTCATACATTTCATATATTCATCGTCTGTCTATCTTATTCACAGGGAAAAAACAAAAAAAAGAAATAAAATCAAGATTTTAGTGATTATCTTTGAAAATAGATACCAGAGAGAAACAAATTATATGCGTCAATGCCTTCAAGCCAGACATTTATGAAATCAAAGCTATAAAGGGGAAATTATCCGAAAGAGCACTAAAGATGTACGCTCGCCGCTATGGGGATACCCTTGACTTGACCAGAGTAGAGGTTCAAATAGACGTTGTTTTAACCCTCGTTCAATTCAACTACCCTCCACTGAGATGTTTTACCTTCCAAGACTTCCAGCTAGCACCGGCTCTGAAAGAATTTGACAGAATTCTGAACTTTTCTAAAGAGAAGGCCTATGTGGGTATCAGATAAAATATTGAAGTCAAAGTCATGGAAAAGGGAATAGTGTGATACAATGGCAGAACCGACTGTTAATACTGGTTTGCGTTTTGCGTTTTATGTTTGCAAAATGTCGCGGTAAGCAAGAGTCGCCACCGACTTTTATTTCATCCAATCAGAAAGGAAAAAAGTACAGAAAAAATCCTTTTTCGAGATTTTAAGTACGAGGGGTAGATTATAGAAAGGGAAGGTGTTAGCACCCTTTCTATCCATGGTTTTCCATGGGCTCTTAGGTACTTGCTCATTTTTAAATTGCTTGTGTTTGTGTGCTTTGTTTTTGAAGAATGTGTTACCTCGTGATAACCCTTGTATTAGTCCTCAAGGGTGTAACGAAGTTGTTTTGAAACTTTGTTTGAAAAGTGTAAGTGTGAAAAGTTTTGATTTGAGCAAGTACCTACTAGCATCTACCTACTCGAAAAAAAGATTGTTTCTATTCTTATTTCCTTTAGACCGCGCTATCCCACTATTGAGAAATAGGTAGCACATTCGTTTGAATTTGAAAGGGTCAATTCGAAAGGGAAGTACGATCACTAAAGCAATATTAGGATACCTTAGTAATAACCCTAGAGTCTTAAGATCTTTCGAGGAAACATTTCCGAGGCAAAATTTCCGAGGCAACATTTCCGAGGCAACATTTCTGAGGCAACATTCGAATGGGAAATTTTGGTCTTTTTAGACTGGAGGGAAACCACTAAGACATCCTATGCTTAATGATCGTTTACCGAAGGCAACCGAAGCGAGAGTATACCCTAAGAGTGATATGTGCGAGTGATTTGTTTCAGTTATTTATCTTTACACATTAGGGTTTTCTAACCGTTTTAATTTGTCATGCATTCTTGCCATACAATCCTATTAGCATACATATAAACAGTTAAATATTTGCGGGAATTAAAAATGCGAGAAATGAAACCTAGCTATTACAAGGCTTCGGGGAGGGGGATTAATTACTAATCCAAAAACTAGGGATTTAAACAGTAAATTAAAAACCCTAAATTAACTATTACAAACCGTGAACAGTTACAGAATAATGGTAAAAATAATTAACAAGCACACGGCGAATTAAATACGAGACGATTAGGGTTTTGACCCTTTGACTAATCATACCTGCGTTTGATTAAAGAGAAATGTTTTTTGTCGTGTTTTGTTATTTGAGAAAATAATGGAATAATTAAATTAAAAGAAAATCCTAAGTTCTAATTAATATTAATTTTTGAAAATAAATAAATTAATTAATTCTAAACAACCTATTTTTGTATTTTTATTTATTTGAGAAAAAAGAAAAGAATTAAATCAAGAACATAAACCTAACTTTCTAATTGAATTTTAATTGTAAAAAAAACAAATTAAGTTACCTTATATTTAATATTAATATAATTAAATTAAATTTGATAAAAAAAAATCTAATTCTAATTTTTTGTGAATTCTTGATTTTATGATTTTATAAAAAATGATTTTAAAATGTAAATTATTAAATTGCAAGAAATTAAAAAAAAAAAAACAAAACAAAGAAGTTAGAATGGGCCTGTGGTGAATAGCATGATGGGGGCTGCACATCTGATTTTTCTGGCCCAACAAAGCTCCAAGTCCAGTCAATGTGCATGATCTGGTATGGGCGTTGACTTGAGGAGTATGATGGTCTCTCATTGTTGGCACGTTGGATCTGGCTGGGAGCACATCAGATGGCTGGATGTTGATGGAGCATGGTGAGCGCTTGAGATTGTGAAGCACTAGATTGGCCTGCAATTGTTGAGAAAATAACAAAATGCACACGCCTGGGATCGAATCCAGGACGTGTGCATCAAAGGCTAACCTTTTCACCACCTGCGCTGGCATGTTAATTGTGATAATAATGAAATAAATGAACCATAATGTATACAACGTGCCACGCCTCCAAAACGCACGAAAATTCAAACGAGCCAGTCACACGCCGCCACACCATCGTCTCCTTCACTGGCCTGTCACTTTAGGTAAAACACTTTTACCTACAGACATTTGTGTGTAACTACAGACCTGTAACATTCAAAAATCGTGTACAGGCAATATAAATTAAAGGTAATGGTACCAATCAACTCGTCTCATCCTCACGAGCATCATGGTGCCAGAATCCAGGCCTAATTTTTCCTGTACTGAAAACCCCTAAACAAGAACATAAAACCCTAACAATGGCAGATGCGTATATAAGCTTCACAAATGCAATTAAACCAATATGTTAGCTTGCAAACATGATAATAATCACAACTATGACAATTAAAATTGCTAAAGATGCAAGAATTGTGATAATCGAATTGCAAAAATATGTCAAACCGTGGGAGGCGTAACACGCGTTTCTAAGTGTTTCATGCCCTGGGAGTGACTGTAATAGTTTCCTGGGATATCTAGCAAGTGATTGGGACCTTCGACACACCTTGAATTGGCATGTGGAAGAAGATTCGTCTCAAACTTTTCTTGGAAATTTTCCAGTTTTGTTCTGGTTTTACACGACCTCTAACCCTTGTTTTTTGATCTAGAAAGCTTCATTATATAACCTAGAGTGAATTAGGTTAACAAACTTGGCATGAATCTTTGCATTTATCCAAGATTTGATTTGATTTTCAAGTTGTATGATATGTTCCTATTTTGTGCCAAATCATGCCTTTCTTGTACCAATTGGCCTTAACTCTAATTGATCTTGTAATTTGAGCATATCTTGATTGCTAAACTGTCAAAAAAACAATTCAAATCATATCTTTATTAATTTTCATCATTTATTTGATTTAATCCACTTTTTAATTGATGAAAAATCAAAATAAATTGAAAAATGAAGTACATAAGGGGTGAGTGAACATTTGAGTCTTGGACCACATTATACTTGAGGTGCAAGCATAAATAGTTGGGCCCATTTAGTAAAAAATGCAAATTTGAGCATATTTGACTTTTGGTAATTTTGCAAAAATGGTCAACTTGGCCAATGCATAACTCTCTCAATTTTGACCCTAGAGAGGTGTTGTTGGACTTTTTAGAAAGCTTAGGGTGTCCTATAAACAACCCTTTTGGTCTCATCTCAATTGAATCTTCCATGTTCATGTATGAAACTTTGACCCAAAAGGTGTTTTTGTTGACTTTTCAAAAGGACCTATAATGTCAAAATTCATATATTTTTGTGGGTGCATATTCTGAACTTTGGAGATGAAGATGAATTGTAAGGAATTGCATCCTCTTCAAAATTAGCTTTGGATGGGTCATTTATAATAAAGTATGAGAAAGTTATGCTTGGTCAAAGTTTAGTTGACTTTTCCTGTAAAACCCTAATTTAGCAACTTTTGGGTTTTGATAAATTGTAGGCAATCCTTGAGGAATCATGATCAACCCTTGATAAAATGATGAATAATAATTCAAAATGAGGATGTTGACCAAAAATTCTTGAAGTTTGAATGTATGTGTGCCACAATTGACTTTTGACCTAGCATAGTTGATTTTCAAGCATTTGAGAAATTGACTGAGCAAACTTCTTCTGTAAGGCTTGAAACTTGACATGGATGATCTTGAGAACATATTAGGACAATGGTGAGCATTTTAGTCCTTTTTTGTTCACACATCTTGATGAAGATGGAAACCCTAATTTGAGGTATACTGCCTTAGGAGAGAGTTTGTCTGGTCAATTCTTGAACTTCCTTGAGCAATTTGGGGACCTCGCTTGCCATGTGCTGAGAAATATGGGAGGGAAAATTTTGGGGTACAACATCTGCCCCTGTTCAATCTTCTTAAACCTGAAGAGGTAGATTGACACGTCTGCCTTTCGTGATCTAAAGGTGGAAGATGATTGAACACTAGACTCCCCAGAAATTTTTACTCGCATGAAGTGATACTTGATTTGTGATATCGGGAATGGGCTTACAGATGCCATTCGGAAGTTTCTAGAGAATTGTCAGAGATGGGCTTAAAGATGCCATCCGAAGAGGTGTCGATTTCATAAGAGATTACTTTGCGAGAACCCATATACCTTTTGTCGAGGAGTATTTCACTGGGGAATGTTGGTCTCTGTCTTGAGAGAAATAAAGTTCTAGGAGCTTCGGTTGTCCGTTACTCTACTAGGGAACAATTCCGGTTTGGGAAGCGGAAGTGAACTACGTATTTGGTCGGGTTATATGTTGCACCGCGACTTTCTGGGGAAATGTGAAATCAATTGTGTTTGATCAGGTCCCGGTCTTACAGTGTTGTTGACTGCTGTCTGGGGATAAGAGAGGAAAAACCCGGATAGTAAGATTGTGAGAAGGAACTTGGATAGTAGGGTTAATTTGATATGAAATCCTGGATAGTAGGGCTTGAGAAGGAACCTGGATAGTAGGGTTACTTTGATATGAAAGTCGGGATAGTAGGGATGTGAGAAGGAACCTGGATAGTAAGGTTACTTCGAGGTGAAAACCTAGATAGTAGGGCTGTGAGAAGGAACCTGGATAGTATGGTTACTTTGATATGAAAGCCTAGATAGTAGGGCTTGAGAAGGAACTTGGATAGCAGGGTTACTTCGAGATGAAAGCCGGGATAGTAGGGCTTGAGAAGGAACCTGGATAATAGGGTTACTTTGGTATGAAAGCCTAGATAGTAGGGCTTGAGAAGGAATCTGTATAGTAGGGTTACTTTGGTATGAAATCCTGGATAGTAGGGCTTGAGAAGGAACCTGGATAGTAGGGTTACTTCGGTATGAAAGTCGGGATAGTAGGGCTGTGAGAAGGAAACTGGATAGTAGGGTTACTTCGAGATGAAAGCATGAATAGTAGGGTTGTGAGAAGGAACCTGGGTAGTAGGATTACTTTGAGATGAAAGCCGGGATAGTAGGGCTTGAGAAGGAACCTGGATAGTAAGGTTACTTCAGAATGAAAGTCGAGATAGTAGGGCTGCAACAAGGAACCTGGATAGTAGGGTTACTTCGAGATGAAAGTCGGGATAGTAGGGCTGTGAGAAGGAACCTGGGTAGTAGGGTTACTTCGAAATAAGTTTGGGTAAAACTGCAGAGGGAACCTATGTAAGGTTTCTTTATGATGAGTCTGTGTAGGACTTCAGGAGGAACCTGGGTAAGGTTGCTTTGTGATGAGTCTTTGTAGGACTTCTGTGAGGAACTTGCGTATTGATGATTACTCTGTTTAGCTTCGAGCGTTGATCATGGATCTGCTGGAAATTGTTGATAATAACTGTCTTTCCTGAAAGAAATACAGGGCTAGTTATGTGCGATGCATGAGATGCATTGTATGATGACGTTCTCAAAATAAATGAGACTATGTTATATGTAATGTATGCACATGTTATGACGCATGAACATGAAATGCTGACGTAACAATCTGAGTCTGAGAAAATAAATCCCTGACTGCTGTTTGGAGAGTATGAGAAATGGTATTCTTGAATGTTGTAAAAAAACAATAGTTCCTCTACTTCTGTTGGGATGGTGAACAAAGATGGCTATGCTGTGGATTTGACCCTTATTTACGGACATTCTGCCGAGGAGAGACTCTGCTTGAGAGCAACTCTGTAGGGAATAACTCTATTGGAGAAGAGATACTCTGTTGATAGATCTGCTGATTTTGAGAAATAAATTCAGCTGGGGATGAATTTTTGTTGCTGGTGATAATGAATTCTGTTGGAGATTGAATTTCTGCTTGTGAGAGAAGTAAACTATGCTTGGGGAAAAATTACTGGCTCACTCGCGATTGTGAAAATCGGCTGGGGAGAGTTATGTCCTATTCGGGAAAGCTAGCATCATTGTCTTTGGGTACTTTTTACAATATGGGGAGTGTATGTACCACTACTCATGTTCTCGAGCTGGCTCTATCCCAGTATCTGATGGGAAGAATAACTGTAAGGTTTGGGCCCTTCTTGTTTTCCATGTTTTTAGTTTTACGAGTAATCGACGTTTGTCTCTTATGTAAATATTTATGAGCAGCCATTATTTTCAAATGCATATATAAAAAATGAATCATTGGACGTTCTTGCAAAACAAAACAGAAAAAGAAAAAAAAATTGAAATTTCTTGTGAAAATGAATTGTATTGATTTTTGAAGTTGGCCTATAATAGGCGTTTTGTACAAAGAGGCTGACGTCCTAGTAAGAGAACGCTGCCGAAAGATAGAAATCACAATTTGTGTAAAAGAAAGATAAACAACTATGTGGAACGACCCCATCAGATTTCAACTCTGCTATTGCCTTTATATCTTCAAGCGTCTCATCACTTTGCTGCTTGGTCGAAGGTGGATCAGATTGATTTGCACCGTCTGAGCTTGATAGTCGATACCGATGTTTGGTTGCGAGATGATCCAATGAGACATAGTGTTACACTTTAATCCCTAATTTTTTCCTGGACTGCCCTTTCGGGTTTTCAGTCCACCCAGATACCCTTTTTTGCCCAAGTCGCCTTTTTGGGTTTTCGACTTGCCGGGTGTACAATTTTTTTCAATTTCATCCCTTACTTTTTCCCGAACCCTTTTGGTTCGTCGGGAAGCCCTTATTTTTGCCTAGGCCAGTCAACCTAGCGGGTTTATGATTATGCGTAGTATCTTTTTACTATGTCCGCATTGACGGGGTGAGGAAGGTCGTCACCATCCATGGGGGTTAGAATCATAGCTCCTCCTGAGAAAATGTTCTTAACCACAAATGGCCCTTCGTATGTGGGGGTCCATTTGCCCCTGGGATCACCTTGCGGAAGTATGATGCGTTTGATCACTAGATCCCCGACTCGATATTCTTGACGTCTAACTTTCTTGTTAAAAGCCTTGATCATTCGCTTTTGATACGTCTGACTATGACAAATATCAATAAGTCTCTTTTCATCGATTAGATTCAGCTGATCAAGTCGGGTTTGGATCCAGTCATCTTCGTTCAAACCCGCATTCTTCATAATCCTGAGAGAGGGTATCTGGACTTCGATGGGTAGGACTTCCTCCATACCATACACCAAAGAGTAGGGTGTTTCCCCTGTCGACGTCCGTGCCGAGGTACGGTACCCATGGAGAGCGAATGGTAACATCTCGTGTCAGTCTTTGTATGTCACCGTCATCTTCTGTACAATTTTTTTGATGTTCTTGTTAGCTGCTTCGACAACGCCATTCATCTTCGGCCGGTAGGGAGAAGAGTTATGATGTTGTATCTTGAACTGTTTGAAGAGCTCGGGGATCATTGTGTTGTTGAGATTTGTACCATTGTCAGTAATAATCCTCTCTGGTACACCATATTGATAGATCAGATTGTGTCGGATGAACCGCGCCACGACGTTCTTGGTTACTGTAGCAAAGGAAGTTGCCTCAACCCACTTGGTGAAGTAATCAATTGCTACTAGAATGAAGCGATGTCCATTAGACGCAGTAGGTATGATCTCGCCGATCATATCGATGCCCCATATTGCAAAGGGCCAAGGAGCTGTCAAAACATTCAGGGGAACCGGAGGTACATGCATCTTATCAACATAAACTTGGAACTTATGACAAGTTCGAGAGTGCTGATAACAATCGGCTTCCATAGTGGACCAGTAATATCCTGCCCGTAGGATTTTCTTCGCCATGGTATGTCCACTGGAATGAGTTCCGAAGGTACCTTCACGTAACTCTGCCATGATCCTTCCTGCCTCGCTCTTGTCCATACACCGTATTAGTGTGGAGTCATGGTTACACTCATAGAGGATCCCATTGGTAAGAAAGAACTTTGCAGCGAACCTTCTCAGAAACTTCTTATCGTTAACAGATGCACCTTCGGGATACTCCTAAACCTCGAGATACCTTTTGACTTTGTGAAACAAGGGTTTGTCTGCCACTTCGTTGGTCTCAATGTCACAGTAATGTGCGGGTTCATCCAACCTCTCAATGGTAATCCGGGGAGCTTCATTGTCCCATCTAACCTTGAACATAGAAGACATGGTAGATAGCGCGTCCGCTAACTGGTTCTCCTCTCATGGGAAATGTTCAAAGGTTATCTCCTCAAAGTGTGGGAGCAATGTCAATACATACTCTTTGTTAGGAATAAGATTTGGGTGCTTCGTATCCCATTCGCCTTTGATTTGACTTATTACCAGAGCAGAATCTCCGAATACACTAAAGAACTTAATCCTCAGGTCAATAGCATCTCGAAGACCCATGATACACGCTTCATACTCCGCCATATTGTTGGTGCAGTTAAAACATAATCGGGCGGTGAACGGAGTATGACAGCCCTCAGGAGATATAATTACAGCGCCAATTCCATTACCCAAAGCGTTCGAGGCTCCATTAAAATACATAGACCATCAGAGTCCCTCCTCGGGTCCTTCATCCGGTCCAGGTTCTTCGTAGTCAGTCACCAACATGACATTCTCATCCGGGAACTCAAAATTCATGGACTGGTAATCACCCATGGCCTGATGCGCCAAATGATCCTCCAATACACTCCCCTTGATTGCTTTTTGGGTTGTGTATTGGATGTCGTACTCGGTTAAAATCATCTTCCATCTTCCTATCCTTCCGGAGAGAGTGGGCTTCTCGAAAATATACTTGATCGGATCTATCTTTGATATCAACAAGGTAGTGTGAGTCAACATATACTGTCTCTGTCGGCGAGCAGCCCATGCTAAAGCGTAAAATGTTTTCTCAAGCAATGAGTATCGGGTCTCACAGTTGGTAAACTTTTTGCTAAGGTAATAAATGGCGTGCTCTTTTCGACCAGACTCGTCATGCTGCCCCAGCACACACCCCATTGAATTGTCTAGCACTGTCAAGTATAATATCAAGGGTCTTCCTTCAACTAGAGGCATAAAAATTGGTGGTTCTTGAAGGTATTCCTTGATTCTTTCGAAAGCGGTCTGGAATTCATCATTCCATTTTACCACTTGATCTTTCTTCAGCATCTTGAAGATTGGCTCACAAGTAGCAGTTAGATGTGAAATGAACCTGGTGATGTAATTTAGACGTCCCAAGAAACCTCTAACTTCCTTCTCTGTGCGGGGAGTCGGCATCTCCTGTATGACTTTTACCTTTACAGGGTCCACCTGAATACCTTTGTCACGGACAATAAAACCCAGAAGCTTACCAGACCTTACCCCGAAGGTACACTTGTTCGGATTCAACCTCAGCTTGTATGTCTTCAATCTGTCAAATAGTTTCTGGAGGTGATCAAGGTGCTCTTCCTTAGTCTGGGACCTGGCTATCATGTCATCAACATAAACCTCGATCTCGTGGTGAATCATATCATGGAACAAAGCGACCATGGCGCGCTGATAAGTTTCCCCAGCATTCTTCAACCTAAAAGGCATTACTTTGTAACAGAAGGTGCCCTACTGTGTAACGAAGGTTGTCTTCTCCATGTCCTCAAGAGCCATCTTGATCTGGTTGTAGCCGGAAAAACCATCCATGAAGGAGAAAATCTTTTGTTGCACGGTGTTGTCGACCAGAACATCAATGTGAGGAAGTGGGAAGTCATCCTTGGGGCTTGCCCTGTTCAGATCTCTGTAGTCCACACACATCCGTACCTTACCATCCTTCTTAGGTATTGGAACGATGTTGGCAACCCACTGCGGATAAGAAGTGACAGCTAGGAATCCTGCGTCGAATTGTTTCATGACCTCTGCCTTGATTTTCTTTGACATTTCAGGGCATATACGGCGGACCTTCTGCTTTACCAGAGGGAAGTCTTCTTTAGTCGGCAGGTGATGTACCACAATATCAGTGTCCAAACCAGGCATGTCTTCATAGGACCAGACGAAGATCTCAACATAGTCGTGTAGCATCTGTACCGACCTCTATTTTACACTAAGCTCCAGATTTGCACTTATTTTAACCTCTTTCATGTCTTCCTCTGTACCCAAATTCACTACCTCAACTGGATCTTCATGAGGCTGTATGGCCCTTTCTTCCTGCTATAATAGTCTAGCAAGTTCTCCACGCACCTCACAGTCATCCTCACCTTCGTCCTCGGCTTGGTTGATCGGATTTTTGAAGTCATAACTGGCAGTAGCAGAGATGTTATCAATGGGATCCAGATTGGATATGGATCTGCAGTATGATACGTGAGTGTGTGTAAGAGAATAGTTGTTTTGATAAAGTGAGAGACAGAAAAGAAAAACAAGGAACACAAAATTTGTATGCAAGAGACGTTTAATGCTTTATTTAATGATATATGAAATGACAAATAATAGCCCTCACAAGCAAAGCCAAGGTGCCTTGGGAAATGCACCGGGCCGTAAAGTTTCAAATTGTTTACTACAACTCTTAAAACAAATGAGTCAATTACTGCAGAATAAAAGAAACAGGTATGAAGTCCCTAGCCGTCCAGATTTTTGGTCCACCGTTGGTTGTTGGGTAGATCCAGCTGTCGATGTCTGAATCTTCTTCATTGTCTTCAATTGCATTAATTCCCCGATTACTGATGTGTAGAGGAGGTTTTCCAGCCCGAGCTCCCCTAACAGCCCTTTGAGCCCCTGTAGTAAAGCCCAAACCAAATTTGTCAGTTTTGTGAGTGAAATCAGGGAGCTGACCCTAATTGGTACACCCAGCTTCTTCAACCACAGCCCTGGCGTCCTTGAGAGAAGCCATCTTCAATGGAGGTTTTTTGGTAGTAACTTCAGTTGATGCCAAGATCCGAGGGACCTCTTCGAAATTATGACAAGGAGTTTCTATGAATTCCCCGTCCATCTCTATGTAGCGGAAGGAATTGAGGTGACTCACCATATATTCTTCTTCACCTCGCACTGTGACAATCTTTCCCTTCACCAGATATTTCAGCATTTGGTGGATTATGGAAGTAACTTCCCTAACCTCATGGATCCTAGGACGACCTAACAAGCAAGAATACGACGGCCTGATATCCATTACATAGAAGGTGGACACAAAAGTATGAGAACACACTTTGACAGGGATGTCCACCTCCCCGTGCACCATTCTCTTCGATCCGTCAAAAGCCTTTACCACAATGTTACTAGGCTTTAGAGTCAAACCCTCACAATCCAAGCGGTCTAACACTTTCTTTGGAAGAACATTTAGTGAAGACCCGATATCTACCAGCACATGGGCCATAGTGGTGCCCCTGCACTCAATCGAGACATGCAAAGCATCATTATGCTTCCTTCCTTTCGGTGTCAGATCTGCATCTGAAAAACCCAGCCCATTGTCAACAGTCAGGGTGGCCACACAATCTTTGAACTGATCTGCTGAAGTTTCCTACGGCACATGCACAGTCTTGAGAAATGCAATCAAAGCCTTCACATGGGCTTCAAAACACAATAGTAGAGACAACATGGATATCTTTGATGGGGTCTGCCCCAGCTGCTCGACCATATTGTAGTCGCTCTTCTTAATGATTTTCAGTATTTCCTCTATTTCTTGTTTAGAGGCTTCCACAACGATTTTCTTAGGTGCCTCCGTCCGGGCAGGCTCACCTATAATTTCCTTGCCCCGAGTCCCAGATGGCTCAGCAGCAGGGGTAATAACTGGAGTAGGAGCAGGAGAAATGTTAGGAGTGCTGGTTGGAGCAGCGGTTGAAATAACAGTAGGCTTGATGATCTTCGGAGCAATCTCAGGAGAGAAAACCCTTCCACTTTGGGTACCTTACTAGTCCCGACAATATTACTGACATCAGTATCAGCTTCTTCATTCTTCAGATCTTGTTTAACGCCATGATAGTACACATCAGCACCATTGTGCCATAGGACAGCCTTGTCTGAGGTGTACGGGATGGGACCAGGAGCAGTGATTATTAGCGGAGCAATTCTTTGAACAGGTGTAATCCTAACAGGTCTTCTTGAGGAAACCTTGGAAGGATTGGTGGAAATGGTTATAATAGCAACGTCTTCAATGGGAACAACAGGGATCACGGTCTTCTCGAACAAAATCTCTTTATTATCCATCAGGCGTTGAACACCCGACTTCAACAAACGGAAACCAGAAGGTAGAATCGAACACATGTGGCAACCTTCACCACAACCCGGAAATAAACCGTCCAACAACAAATTCTTCTTAACAGTCATAAGGGGAGTGGAAATTTCTTCAACATAGGTCACAAACAAATCAGTGTCAACAACATTAACTCCATGAACATGTTTGGGAATGGGAGCAATTATAACATTCAACTTTTCTGGAGCATCAAACTATATCTCCTTGGCTTCAAGCAAGTCTTGTACTTTGTTTCTCAGAGCCCATCAATCATTTGTATCGTGGCCAGGACTCTCAGAATGGTAGGCGCATCGCACGTTGGGATTGTACCTGGGAGAGGTAGTGTTTGGATTCTTGGGAGCCTCTCTCAAAGTTGCCAAGTTGGATTTTAATAAGTGAGGTAAAACTTCAGCCAAAGTCATGCTAATGCGGGTAAATTGTCGTTGTGGTCTTTCCACCCTTTGTTGATTGTTGCGTTGTGGAGAAACTGCGGGTCTTGGTATCACTACAGCATTTACCGTTTGACGATGTTCAGATCTGCTTTGGCCCCTCGGGCTATAGACTGCACTAGCTTCCTTATTACCAGCGAAAGGCTTCTTTGCTGAACTCGAGGAGGCTTCCTTCTGTATCTTCCCACTCCGAATTCCAGCTTCTACTCTTTCTACGGTTAAAATAAGCTCGGTGAAACCAGATGACGAGCTGCCGATTAAGTGCTTGAAAAATGAAACTAGATAGTGTCCCTAGAAACATGTCAACCAACTTCCTATCAGATAAAGGGGGTTGAACTCTCCCAGCCAAGTCTCTCCACTTTTGGGCATAATCTTTAAAACCTTCACTTGCACCCATGGACATACTCTAGAGTTGAGTACGAGTGGGAGCAAGGTCGGCATTATACTGATACTGCTTGTAGAAAGCAGCAGCAAGATCTTCCCAGTTTCAGACATTGGCTCCCTCCAACTGGTAGAACCATTCAAGCTGAGTCCCTGACAGACTATCTTGAAAGAAGTGCACCCACAAATTTCTATCAGTGGTGTGGGGTTGGATTTTCCTGACATAAGAGGGGAGATGGAGTTTTAGGCAAGACACTCCATCATACTTGGAAAAAACCGGAGCTTTGAACTTCTAAGGGATGACCACTCCCGATACCAGACCCAATTCTCCGAAATCCAAACCAGGTACCCTCTGAACTTCCATAGCACTCAGACGATCTTCTAGCTATTTGTATCTATCCTCAGTAGGAGGATATTGCTCATCGTTGTAATCTGTATCATTGTCAGAAACTGCAGGAATAGGGTCCTTTTCTCCTTCTTGGTTCTCCCCTTCCTTGGATGAAGATGTTAGGTCAATTTGTTGCCTCAACCTTTCTCTAAACCTTCTGCCCATATTCAGAATACCAGTCTTCTTCTTCTTATTCTTCTTCTATTTCAGAATGAGGGCTTTCAGATCCTCTTGCCCTTTAGCCAGACTTAAGAACATCTGTTGGAACTGGGCGTTCTTTGCCTGAAGATCTTTGATGGCTTGATCGGAAGACATTTCTGCATAAATAAACAGCGAAGAAGATGAGAAACCTGTAGTTGTACCTGTAATGATGTGTATGATAATGGGATGTTCATGTAATGATTTCAAAGACTTTGGGAAATTTAAATTTGCAAACCAAAATAAACAAAAACTTTATTAGCTTAAATTTGAAAGTTCAACATGCCTTTAAGGCTTTACAAATAAGTAAATAAAACAAATCTAGAAGTAGAAAAGAAAAATCAAAAGTCCCATGGACGCTTTCTCTTTGTGCTTATATAATCATTGAGCACTATTTCTTCTTGGAGCTTCCTGGTGAGCTTTAAAACCTTCCTCTCTTGATCATGGAACTGTTCCCTGTAAGTATCCCGATCATTCCTCATCTAAATCCAAGACCTCTATAACTCACCAAGATCAGTGGGTATGTAAGGATAGAGAACCGTGTAAGGAACGCCTTCTTCAGTAGTGTGCTCCACAATCACTGGTAATACGGCCACATAAGGCATCATAAGCTTCTGGGCACGAGCTCGTACCCATTGGAGGTACGGCTCCATAGGAATGGAATTCTTTGGTCCCAATTCTTTGGGGCCAGATCTTTTTACCATGCCCCAAGCTCGTATGAACCTCCGACAAAACTCATTAATATCATCCTCATAGTTGAACACAATTCCCTCAATAAGTAACTCATGGGGACCATCCCTTCGAGCATGACCAAATTGTCATAAAGCTAGACAAGGATTGTAAGCTATACCCCCTTTGATACCAAGTAATGGGACATTAGGGTACTCCCCACAGCGGTCAATAATAGCAATGTCTTCCAAAGCTCGGGAACACCAAAGAATATCCGTATGAGCGAGTGACATTATCCTGTGCGACCAACCCAAACCTTCTTCGTTCATCAGTATAGACCAAGGGAGGTGAGATATAAACCACCTCGACAACAACATGCAGCACATAAGAGTCCCTTTTCTCTTCATAGTACGAGTATGGAGAGTGTGTAAAATATCTCCAAGCAAGGTAGGCACAGGGTTGCGAGAAAGGAAAATCTTGATAGCATTCACATCTATGAAGGAGTCAGGATTAGGGAAGAGAACCAAACCATAGATAAGAAGAGCCAAGATTTCTTCAAAATCCTGAAAATCCATATCATCCCAAAATAGTTGAGCCTGGTCTATCATAAATTTGGCTAGAAAACCCTCAACTCCGCTTCGAGTTTCCCAATTGGATACCACGTCGGCCCGTTTCAAATGCAAAGCTGAGGCAATGACTTCTGGCTTAGGAACTTCTTCCATACCTGTGAAGGGTACCTGTTCAAGAATGGATATGCCCAACAGTTGAGAGAATTCTTCCAAGGTGGGTACCAACTGATAATCTGGAAAGGTGAAGCAGTGATGCTTGGGATCGAAGAACTGAAAAAGTACGCTCATCATATGTTAATCAGGGTTTGAAGCAACCAGGCTGAGAAGTTGACCGTGTCTCTTAATGAAAATAGAAGTTTCAGAAACTCTTGATACTAGCTCTTTGAGTTGGGAAGGTACCTCCACAAAGCTAATTCATATAGTATTTCTACGCACGGAGGCCATGATCTGCAAAACAGAATAAAGATAAATTCCCTTGGTCTTTGGAATGGTTAATGTAATGAAGCATGAATGCCATGTTATGATGCATGATGTCATGATAAACCACAGGTATAGCAAACACAGTCAAATCACACAAAGCCCTTAGGTTTAAGGCTTGCATGAGGTCAAAGGTAATACCCTCTTGAAGTTAAGTTGGTTTCTACCTGTCCTAGAAAAGTAACCGGGTTCTAGAGGATCTCAATATCACTGACCATCCTTCATCGGTCATGGTTTCAGCTCACGCAATCTTTTCTTGCAGCCAAAATATTTCGAAAGTATGATCTCAATGAGTGTAGCATCGAGTATAAACCAGTTCTCAGCACTACACCGAGGTCGGCTATCTCGCTACTTTCTAATAGCCAAGTTGGGCAATTAAAGGTTCTAAGGTCAGTTGATGCTTCACGACACTACGCAGCGGCCCCGTATTCTCCTCGTTTCTCCACAAGGGATACTGGTACCAACTAAAGTGCCACATCAACGTAGCTACTGCTTCAACCGTATTGATCTATGCCGTACAATTCCCTCACAGTCTATTGCTACTTACCTAAAAGGTATTCCCCAGATCCGGGTGTAGGATCTATAGTAACCCTAAACAAAAGCCTCAAAAATAAAGCAAGCAAAGCAATCAAGAGAAGCAATTTTAATGACCTAGATCCTAAGGTATACCCCACTTATAAATCCCCAGCAGAGTCGCCAGTTCTGTGATACGGTGGTAGAACCGACTGTTAATACTGGTTTGCATTTTGCATTTTGTGTTTGCAAAATGTCGCGGTAAGCAAGAGTCGCCACCGACTTTTATTTCATCCAATCGGAAAGGAAAATAGTACAGAAAAAAAATCCTTTTTCGAGATTTTGAGTACGTGGGATAGATTATAGAAAGGGAAGGTGTTAGCACCCTTTCTATCCATGGTTTTCCATGGGCTCTTAGGCACTTGCTACTTTTTAAATTGCTTGTGTTTGTGTGCTTTGTTTTTGAAAAATGTGTTACCTCGTGATAACCCTTGTATCAGTCCTCAAGGGTGTGACGAAGTTGTTATGAAAATTTGTTTGAACAATGTAAGTGTGAAAAGTTTTTATTTGAGCAAGTACCTACTAGCATCTACCTACTCGAAAAAAGATTGTTTCTATTCTTGTTTCCTTTAGACTGCGCTATCCCACTATTGAGAAATAGGTAGCACCGTCGTTGGAATTTGTAAGGGTCAATTTGAAAGGGACGTACGATCACTAAAGCAATATTAGGATACCGTAGTAATAACCCTAGAGTCTTAAGATCTTTCGAGGCAACATTTCCGAGGCAACATTTCCGAGGCAACATTCGAATGGGATATTTTGATCTTTTTAGACTGGAGGGCAACCACTAAGATATCCTATTCTTAATGATCGTTTACCGAAGGCAACCGAAGTGAGAGTATACTCTAAGAGTGATATGTGCGAGTGATTTGTTTCAGTTATTTATCTTTGCACATTAGGGTTTTCTAACCGTTTTAATTTGTCATGCATTCTTGCCATACAATCCTATTAGCATACATCTAGACAGTTAAATATTTGCGAGAATTAAAAATGCGAGAAAATAAACCTAGCTATTACAAGGCTTCGGGGAGGGGGATTAATTACATAACCAAAAATTGGGGATTTAAACAGTAAATGAAAAACCCTAAATTAACTATTACAAACCGTGAATAGTTACAAAATAATGGTAAAAATAATTAACAAGCGCGCGGCGAATTAAATACGAGACGATTAGGGTTTTTACCCTTTGACTAATCCTACTTTCAATTGATTAAAGAAAAATGTTTTTTTGTCGTGTTTTGTTATTTGAGAAAATAATGGAATAATTAAATTAAAAGAAAATCCTAAGTTCTAATTAATATTAATTTTTGAAAATAAATAAATAAATTAATTCTAAACAACCTATTTTTGTATTTAGATTTATTTGAGAAAAAAGAAAAGAATTAAATCAAGAACTTAAACCTAAGTTTCTAATTGAATTTTAATTGTAAAAAAAACAAATTAAAGTTACCATAGTTTTAATATTAATCTAATTAAATTAAATTTGATAAAAAAAATCTAATTTTAATTTTTTGTGAATTCTTGATTTTATGATTTTATAAAAAATGGTTTTAAAATGTAAATTAATAAATTGCAAGAAATAAAGAAAAAAATAATAAAACAAAACAAAGAAGTTAGAATGGGCTTGTGGTGAATAGCATGCTGGGGGGTGCACATCTGAATTTTCTGGCCCAACAAAGCTCTAAGTCCAGTCAATGCACAGGATCTGGTATGGGTGTTGACTTGAGGAGTATGATGGTCTCTCATTGTTGGCACGTTGGATCTGGCTGGGAGCACATCAGATGGCTGGATGTTGATGGAGCATAGTGAGCGCTTGAGATTGTGAAGCATTGGATTGTCCTGTAATTGTTGAGAAAATAACAAAATGCACACGCCTGGGATCGAACCCAGGATGTGTGCATCAAAGGCTAACCTCTTCACAATCTGCGCTGGCATGTTAATTGTGATAATAATGAAATAAATGAAACATAATGCAAACAACGTGCCACGCCTCCAAAACGCGTGAAAATTCAAACGGGCCAGTCACGCGCTGCCACGCCATCGTCTCCTTCACTGGCCTGTCACTTTAGGTAAAACACTTTTACCTACGAACATTTGTGTGTAACTACAAACCTGTAACATTCAAAAATCGTGTACAGGCAACATAAATGAAAGGTAATGGTACCAATCAACTCGTCTCATCCTCACGAGCATCATGGTACCAGAATCAAGGCCTAATTTTTCTTGTACTGAAAACCCCTAAACAAGAACATAAAACCCTTACAATGGAAGATGCGTATATAAGCTTCAAAAATGGAATTAAACTAATCTGTTAGCTTGCAAACATGATAATAATCACAACTATGACAATTAAAAGTGTTAAAGATGCAAGAATTGTGATAATCGAATTGCAAAAATATGTCAAACTGTGGGAGGCGTAGCGCGCGTTTCTGAGTGTTTCAGGCCCTGGGAGTGATTGGAATAACTTCCTGGGATGTCTAAATTGAATCTTCCATGATCATGTATGAAGCTTTGACCCAAAAGGTGTTTTTGTTGACTTCTCTAAAGGACCTATAATGTCAAAATTCATATCTTTTTGTGGGTGCATATTCTGAACTTTCGAGCTGAAGATTAATTGTAAGGAATTTCATCCTCTTCAAAATGAGCTTTGGATGGGTCATTTATGATAAAGTATGATAAAGTTATGCTTGGTCAAAGTTGAGTTGACTTTTCCTGCAAAACCCTAATTTAGCAACTTTTGGATTTTGATGAATTGTGAGCAATCCTTGAGTAATCATGATCAAACCTTGATAAAATGATAAATAATACTTCGAAATGAGGATGTTGACAAAAAATTCTTGAATTTTGACTGTATGTGGGCCACAGTTGAATTTTGACCTAACATAGTTAATTTTCAGGCATTTGAGCAATTGACTGAGCAAGCTTCTTCTGTAAGGCTTGAAACTTGACATGGATGATCTTGAGAACATACTAGGACAATGGTGAGAATTTGAGTACTTTGTGGTTTACACATCTTGATGAAGATGGAAACCCTAATTTGAGGTATACTGCCTTATGAGAGAGTTTGTCTGGTCAATTCTTGAACTTCCTTGAGCAATTTGGGGACCTCACTTGCCATGTGTTGAGAAATATGGGAGGGAAAATTTTGGGGTACAACACATAGGGATCCCATATTCTGAGTTAGTTCAAAATTACCGAAAAGAAGGCCCGATACAAGGAATTAAAAGAATATACCTAGAAGCTAAGACGCTCGAATTTGCTAATCATAAAGAATGGGAGCCTTGTGTCAATTTTTTAGGATTTCTTATGTTTGGTGTAACTTTATTCCCTCGGATTGTGGACTATATTGACCCTGTGGCCATTAGCATATTGTGGGGTGTGAAAGTCTTTAATACGGATCCAACTCCTGCTCTGCTTGCTGACATTTATTACTCCTTACATACAATGTACGAAAAGAGAAAAGGCACTTTAAATTGTTGTATTCCACTTTTGTATACCTGGTTCATGACCCATCTGTGCAAAGAAGACTATATGATTCCAAACTTGACCTAAAGCGAGTGGCCTCAGAAATTAAGGTCTCTCACTGCAAACTCAGTATTATGGTAGCAAGGAAGATGGATATTGGTGACATCACTATTAGCTGCGAGGACTTACCTAATGTCCGGTTGATCAGATATCGAGGATGTATTAGTTACAACCCTACTTTGGCCCTACGACAATTAGGGTATCCTTTATAAGATAGACCTTCAGATGAACAACTCCAACCATTGATCATCCACGACATGGGTCTAAAAGACCAAGGGTTGCTCAACAAGGTTATCCGGGCTTGGAATAAGGTCAATAAGAAGAAAGCCGAAAGAAAGAATGCCACAGCCAGAGAACCCTACATTAGATGGGTCCGAGATAGAGTACAAGTTATCAAGATGCCATTTGATATAGATCCAGAATACAAGTCAGAGGTCCCAGAGGTCACACTTATATCCCTAGAAGAAATTGACGATCTGAAGAGTGCCCTAAAGCAAGCTCGGAGGGAAAAAGAAGAACTAGAGCTCAATCTCCTTAATCTGACTAAAGAAAAGAAGCAGATGCATCTCATACTTAAGTCAAAGGACCCTTAAATTGAGAGAGATCTAAAGAATTGGAAAATGAGAGTCTCAAACGGAAGCGTACAACTGAGGGACTTTTGAGTGCAACCTTCAATCAAAATTCCCACAACCAAAGGTTAGAAGATGCTACTACTGAAATTGGGAGGTTAAACAGATGGTATGAAAAGGAAACACATGAAAAAAAGGTGCTAGAGAAAAATCTAAGAGCCCAGATCCAAAGTTTGGCGTAAGCTTCCTTAGATCAAGAAGGGCAAATAAAGTACCTCACCACTGAACTTCAAGACAACCAAGAATCAGGGGTCAAAGAGTGCCTTGAAAGGATAGATGTAGAAAGACTCTTGGCTCAAAGAACAAAAGAATATAAGTATACATCATTAGAGCTAAAAGGTCTCCAAAAGGATTTCCTTATCCAATGGAGACTTTATACAGAGTTGAGGATTGAAAAGATGTATTGGGAAGAGCAGTATACAAAGATCACCCAAGCTGGGAGAGATAACCATAAGATAATCCCACATCTTTACCAAGAGTATCGGTACTACAAAGGCAAGCATGAACGACTCTCCTTCCTAGCAAACAATCTCATCGAGGATATCCCTAGAAGTTTGAGAGACGTGGAAAGTGTAATGGTTCCTCTTCTAAAGGATGTTGAAAAATTTTTCAAGCTTTGTCGAGCAATGGTTGATGGTTTCAGAGCAGACATCCGCAAGCGCACCTAGAAGATTATTTCCTTTTTGTTTATGTTTATGCAAGCAAGTTTTGATTTCAAGTTGTAATATTTTTCAATATCTAGATTATGTTACTTTCAATAAAGACATTGTGTTTGCGTATCTCGTTTGCGTATCTATTTTTAAAGTTATTCACATAAAAAAGATAAAAGAAGAAAAAGATAAATACATACCTAAGTGAGTAAGACATTTAAAACAAGAAACTATTTCATGTTCATACATATTCATTAGCATGCATGCATTCACAAACACCTGCATATCATATCAAAGCTCATCTCGGTTTTTCAAAATCTCTCTAGTTAAACCATTGGTAGAAGAAGATCACCACCTTCTTGGCCTCCATATCAAACAGGGGCCTACCAATAGAAAGCAATGGAACAAATCGAGGAGAATGAGGTTGCGTACAAGGAGGATCTCGACCAAGTAAAGGGTGATGTAAGTTCAATGAAAGGAGACATGAGTCAAGTTCTCCTAGATCTAAAGAACATCATTGACAGATAAGATCAGATCCCCAAAGTAGCTTTCGAAGAAATATATCAAACGATTTGTGCATCAAGCAGTCACCAACTAAGAAAAGAGCAAGAAGTAGGACCCTAAAAGTTCATCATGGCCTAACAAGAGACAATAGAAGCTGAAACCGAAGGATTTGTCCCACCACCATCAAAAGCAGAAGCATCACATACCCTACAAATTCCAATCAATAGTGCAGACAACAACTTGGACCTGCAATATGGAGACCACGACCTAAAGGATGTCAATCAGGCACCCTTAAAGACGAATGGTTCTCTTGTTGTTGATAATCCACTGGTGTTGAATCAATATAAGGCTCTGGAATAATGGCTGACAGTTGTGGAGGGTTTTGATGCTTTTGAAGTAGATGCTCTTGAAATGGGCCTAGTTCTTGATGTGGTAATTTCGCCAAAGTTCAAAGTGCTTGACTTTAGGAAGTACAAGGGGCTCACTTGTCCAATAAATCATTTACGCATGTATTGCAGGAAGATGCATTCCCATGCCCACGATTAAAAGCTGATGGTTCACTGTTTTCAAGACAGCTTATGTGGGGCATCTCTAGATTGGTATATGCAGTTGGATTGAGTTCACATTCGAACATGGGCAGATCTTGCCAATGATTTCTTAAAGCATTACAAATATAACTTGGACATGGCGCCTACCCGCATGAAACTCCAGAACCTGACCCAGAAGAAAGAAGAGTCCTTTAAAGAATATGCTCAGAGATGGAGAGAGATGGTATCCCATGTGCAACCACCGCTGTTGGAAAAAGAGTTAGTCTATATGTTCATAGGAACCTTGCCAGGGCTATATTATAAGAAAATTGTTGGAAGTATCTCTTCGGGATTCTCAGATCTAGTAACTATCGGAGAAAGAATTAAGACTGGAATAAAGAGTGGGAAAATACCAGGGGGACCATCAAATGCCCCCTACAATTCAAAAAGACCTGCTTCAAACTTCCCAAAAAGAAAAGAGGGGTAAATTAATGTTGTAGCCTCACAGTCGAGGGTGCAACAACCATTAATAATCCCATAAGGACAATAACAAAGCCGATTTGGAAGGCCGCAAAGAAACTTTGATCCACTCCCTATGCCACCTAGCCAGTTATTACAACACTTGGTTAAGGCATCCTTGGTGGAATTAAAACCCCTAGCTCCTCCTGTCGGGCAACTCTCGCAAAAGTACAATGCTGATGCAGATGCGAATACCATGAAAACTCTCTCGGACACACCATAGAACAATGTTAGGCATTCAAGAATAAAGTTTAAGATTTTTTGGAATCTCAAGACATCACTTTTGAGAATCCTAACATCAAATCAAACCATATGCATCCGCATGGTGGACCGGAAATAAATGCAATCGAAGAAGTCACTGACTGCGTGGCAACCAGACAAGCAAAAGCCCTGATAAACTTATTGAAGGAATATATGTGGGAATGTGGGTTCCTGCTGGAGCATAACGAATACTTCGAAAGAAATATACAGAAACTAGTGGACCAGGGGATAGTCCAATTCGGACCATACCCTAAAGAAAAATATAAAGCTACCCTGAAGGGTAAAACAAAGTGTCCTCCGATCCAAGAGACCTTTGTCCACAAGGGAATAGAGCATGGAGGACATGTGGTGATGATATCCAACAATGTCAACACCCAAAGGGAAACTGAATTCAACCGAGATGCTCCCCGGGAGAAGAACTCAAAAGATGGATTGCCGTGGAGATTCTCGAGATCTTTCTCTTTCCTAAATAATTTTTCTTGTTTTAAAAGAACCTATGTCAAGCCCGAGGCATAGGGGTTTCTTATAAGGGTTCCTCCGTTTTGTTTCAAACAATATTTATAATTAATAAAATTTATATTTTGTTTTCAATTAAGATCCTTGTCTTTCACTTGCATTTATCTCTCAAATTTAAAAATGGAAATACTTTCTCTCCATATGCATTTTCAAAGTTCATATACTAAAATCTACACCAAAACATGATAAATGTGCAGATCTATGCCCAAAACCACCAATAATGTTACTACTATGACCCGATATAATTTTGATGCTCCCATCAACCAAGCTGAAGAGGAGGGTGATGAAGATATTGAACTCTCTGAAGAAATGGAAAGGGAAATAGAGCAAAAGGCTGACAACATACAACCATATCAAGAGGCCATTGAGACCATTAATCTGGGAACAAAGGAAGATGTGAGAGAAATCAAGCTAGGGGAAATGTTAGAGCAGAGCATCAAAGAAAGGCTGATCAAACTATTACATGAATACGTGAATATATTTTCATGGCCCTACAGGGATATGCCAGGGTTAGATACAGACATTTTTGTGCATATACTATCTCTCAAGGAAGGTTATTCTGTAGTTAGGCAAAAACTTAGAAGAACTAGAGCTAGCGACACGTTGGACACTCATGTTCGACGCGGCTTCAAATGCACTAGGTCAGGATATATGGGAGGTCTTGACTTATCCAAAGAATTATCACAAGCCCTATACTTCAAGGTTGTGTTTCGATTGTACCAACAACATCGTCGAGTACGAAGCCTGTATACTAGGATTGGAAGCTGCCATTGATCTGAGAATAAAGCACCTCGAAGTATTTGTGGACTCCGCATTAGTCATATACCAAGTAACCAACGAAGAGGATACTAAACATCTAAAAATGATTACATATCAGGATCATGTTTTAAAGTTGGTTATGGAGTTCATGGAGATCACTTTCAGTCACATCCCACGAGAAGAAAATAAAATGGCAGACGCTTTGGCTTCTCTATCAGCTATGTTCAAAGTAACTTGGCCAAACCATGAACCACGCATCACAATCAGACCCTTCGAAGAGCCCACACACTGCCTTGCTATTGAAGAAAGACCGGATGACAAGCCTTGGTTTTACGATATCAAGAAGTACCTGGAAAAATCTATCATTAACAAGCGAACTCTACAGAAGTTAGCCTCGAAATTCTTTCTGAAGAACGGTGTGCTATACAAAAGAAACTCCGACACTATACTACTCCGGTGTATGGAAAAACAGGAAGCAAATACGCACATGAGAGAAATCCACGAGGGTAATTTTGGAACTCATACTAATGGGCACACCATGGCTAGGAAGATTCTGTGAGCAGGGTACTATTGGTTAACGATGGAAGTCGACTATTATCACTATACGAAAACATGTCACAAATGCCAGATCTACGCCGATAAGATAAATTTGCCACCAAATCCTATGAATGTCATGAGCTCCCCTTGGCCATTTTCAATGTGGGGAATTGATATGATTGGTATGATCGAGCCGAAAGCATCCAACGAACACTAATTCATACTGGTAGCCATCGATTACTTCACCAAATGGATAGAAGCGACATCCTATACCAATGTAACAAGTCAAGTGGTTACGAGATTTATCAAGCAGAATCTCATATGTAGATACGGGGTTCCAAGCCATATTATTACAGACAACGGGTCCAATTTGAACAACAAGATGATGAAGGAACTATGTGATGATTTCAAGATGGAACATCATAACTCCTCACCATACAGACCCAAGATGAAGGGATCCGTCGGCGCAGCCAATAAAAATATCAAGAATATCATTCAGAAAATGGTGAAGACATATAAAGATTGACATGAAATGCTCCCCTTTGCTCTACATGGCTATCTCAGTTCTATACGCACATTAATAGGCGCAACTCCTTTCTCTCTGGTATATGGCATGGACGCAGTACTTCCCGTTGAAATCAAAATACCATCACTTCGGGTTTTAATGGAAACAAAGTTGGAAGAAGCAGAATGGGTTCAGACGCAACTTGATCAGCTCAACCTCATCGAAGAAAAACGCTTGACAGCTCTATGTCACAGTCAACTGCATCAAAAGCGGATGAAAAGAGCATTCGATAAGAAAGTTCATCCTTGAATATTCAAAGAACGAGATCTAGTGCTCAAGAAAATTTTTCTACCTCGCATCGATTCATGTGATAAATGGACACCTAACTACGAAGGTCCATACATAGTCAAAACAACATTCTCTGGTGGTGGTCTCAGCCTCACAACAATGGATGGGGAATAACTACCGCATCCGGCAAATACAGACGCAGTCAAAAAATACTATGTATAAATAAGATCGTTAAGCTTGACCCCTTAACGGGCGACTTAGGAAAAAAGCAGCGTCCCGGTGGATATAAAACCCTAAATGGTAATCCAAGCAAAAATTAGGGACATACACAAAAAAAACTATCCCCGTGGATTGAAAACCCAAAAGGGAGATCCAGGCAAAATTACGGATCTCACACAAAAGAAATAAAGAACAAAAAGTCTGTGATCTAAGAACTGTGACTACGAACCACGAAAGGAGAGACAGATTTGAATCATACAACTCAGAAGCAAAGAATACAAGAGCTATTAAGAGGACATTGGGAAATTGCAGTAGCAATTATCATTTTCATTACCATTTACAGCTTTAAAACTTTCTATAATTACCTCTTTCAAGGAATTACATCTTGTACTCTCGCCTATTCATAGGAATATCAATAAAACATTTGCTTTCTTTTCATCTTTCAAATTGCATTTTTCCTTTTTTCAGACTTGTTTACAAAATACTACGCTTATTTCTCGTAAATATTGTGTTGAAATCATTTCGGGGAATTGACAAATAAAAGCATTTGGAAAAACATCGAAAATACATTTTTAGTAAGAAAAACATCAAAAAGAAAATTCACGTCTACATCCATACACATGTCTACGCCTATGTCTACATTCACGACACAAAAGTATGCATCCAATACATACGTCCACACCTACGCTTGCACTTATGATACAAAAAAAATCAATCAAAATATTGCTAACACTCTTCATCATGTTCCAATCAATTCAAATACGCCACGACAGTATGTCATACAACGCCAGGGAATTGGTAACTCAAAACCAATAGTTTAAAGGAGAGAAAGCCGAAAACAATTTTCATAACATTTCAGGGCATACACACATCGTACACACTCTTTGCATAACATTTCAAGGCATACACACACGTTGCACACATTTTGCATATACACACATTCAATACACATACACACAGGGTTCCATATCAATATCAGACATCATACACATACATATAGCAAACAAACAATATCACCCTCGATTTAGCTATTTAATGGTCAATCATCAAAGCGTACTTCTTCTACAAATCAAACCCATCACCTAAGACTCCACGCAGTGATGTGTTCAGCCCATCACCTAAGACTCTATGCAGTGATGTGTTCCTTACAATGTAGAATTACCTAAGTCTCCATGCAGTAATGTACAAAACCCCGTACATTGCCTAAGGCTCCACACCATAATGTTCAGAAAGCCAAATAAGATTTTCCACCTAAGGCTCCTTGTCGTGACGTGTTTAGACCATCACATAAGACTCCACATAGTGATGTTTTTTCCTCTATAATGTAGTTCATTACCTAAGACTCTAGGCAGTAATGTACGAAGCTCGGTACATTACCTAAGACTCCATGCAACAATGTATTCCCCTAATTTTACCCATTACCTAAGACCCCAGACAGTAATGTAAGAAACTTAGTTCATTTCCTAAGACTTCATGCAGCAGTGTAACATGACCCATTGTCTAAGAATCCATGCAATGATGTGTTTCCCTCTCTTCACCCATTACCTAAGACTCCATGCGGTAATGTGTGACTCTCCCCAATATAGATCATTGCCTAAGACTCCATGTCACGGTGTTCTAAATCCAAAATCTAGCCTATCGCCTAAGTCTCCATGCAGCGATTCACAAACAAAACCCATTGCTTTAGTCTCCAAGCAACCATGCATTATCAAGTTTTGTCTTATTCATCCCCCCAAATGGATGAATAAGCAAAACCAAACCAAGACCTACCATATTATTCTCTCAAGCTCTAAATCATTTGCATCATCGTCAAACCCTGGTAAGCGATATATCATCAGCTTTGCATATTTCCTCTAGACTCGTAAGGGTACGCTATATCAGCATAACATTATATTTGTCGAACAAGTTTTAGGGTATTCCAAGTATTCAATAAAATCCCAATCAAAATGCGCAAGACTCGCGTATTCTCACGCTATTCGATTGGAAGATAATTGAATAGGGGTAGCTGTCGTACCCCAAATTTACCCTACCTCGATGATTATATTTTCAATATTAAAATAGAAGAGGATGTTAATGGTCCAGCAATATCTGATGACCCATTTCCAAGAATCCAAGTTAACCATGGGGGTGTACTTTAATTCAGGAAAGTAGGGCTTTCTAAATCAAAAAGACTCATGTATTCATAAACCCATTCGCGAAGCATGTTGGACGATGGCCCATGAGATCCGAATGTGGAAAATGATTTCAAAAAATAATAACTAAGTTCTTAATTAAACCCATTTAGTTATTATTTTTGTTAGTAAAAGGGGAAGTGGAAATTCAATATACAAGCCTATTGGACGTTTTTGTCATTTGTTGTTCCGGTTAAAAAAAAGATTGTTATTGAACATTATTTCTATTTAGAGTTTTGGGGAAAAATTGAATAAGTTGGCAATCCAATTAGGCCCAGTTCGTACTAAAAATATTGGTTGTGATAAGAAATTAATTATTGGTCTACGAAAAGTTATTTTTATTGTTACTATTATTTCTAAAAACATTTTTTATAAAGTATTAGTAGATTTGGTAAAAGGTTTTATTAATTAATTAAGAGATTTTGTTTTGAGAAAAGATATGATTAGATCAATTATTTTGGGGCCCAATCTAAAGTATAGTAAAAAGAAAAAAAAGTGTTACAGTAAAGGCCCACTTTGGTTAAAATAATGTTGTTGGGCTGAATAAAAATTAGTACAAGTGAATGCCCAAATGGAATAAACTGCTACTGTGTAAATCAAGGAAGAGATTGTGTACGTTTTTTGGCACTAATGGTTACTGTGCAAATTATTCCAAAATATACACATGTTTTATCAAATAACATATATTGTGCAGATTAATTCAAAATCAAATACTCTTTTATCCCTGATTTCATTCACAATACAAAAACCTAAAACAACTATGTGATACGGTGGCAGAACCGACTGTTTAATACTGGTTTGCGTTGTGTTTTTTGTTCGCAAAATGTCACGGTAAGCAAGAGTCGCCACCTACTTTTACTTCATCCAAATGGAAAGAAAAAAAGTACAGAAAAAAAATCCTTTTTCGAGATATTCTGAGTACGGGGGGTAAATTATAGAAAGGGAAGGTGTTAGCACCCTTTCTATCCATGGTTTTCCATGGGCTCTTAGGTACTTGCTCATTTTTAGATTTCTTGTGTTTGGGTGCTTTTTTTTGAAAATGTTTTACTCCATGATAACCCTTGTATCAGTCCTCAAGGATGTGATGAAGTTGTTTTGAAAATTTGTTTGAAAAGTGTAAGTGTGAAGAGTTTTGATTTGAGCAAGTACCTACTAGCATCTACCTACTCGAAAAAAGATCGTTTATATTCTTGTTTCCTTTTGACAGCACTATCCTACTATTGAGAAATAGGTAGTATCGTCGTTGGAGTTGTAAGGGTCAATTCAAAAGGGACGTACGGTCACTAAAGCAATATTAGGACACCTTTGTATTAACCCTAGAGTCTTAAGATCTTTTTCGAGGAAACATTCGAATGGGACATTTGATCTTTTTAGACGGGAGGGCAACCACTAAGACACTCTATGCTTAATGATCATTTAACGAAGGAAACCGAAGTTAGAATATACCCTAAGAGTGAATATGTGCGAGTGATCCATTTTCAGTTTATTATCTTTGCACATTAGGGTTTTCTAACCATTTTAATTTTGTCATGCATTCTTGCCATACAATCCTATTAGCCACACATCTAGACAGTTAAAGAGTTTTGCGGAAATTAAAAATGCGAGAAAATAAATCTAGCTATTACAAGGCTTAGGGGAGGGGGAATTAATTACATAACCAAAAAATCGGGGATTTAAACAGTAAATAAAAACCTAAATTAACTATTACAAACCCTGAACAGTTACAAAATAATGGCAAAAGTAATAATAAGCGCGCGGTGAATTAAATACGTGAGAAAATTTGGGTTTTAACCCTCGACTAAACCTAATTGCAATTGATTAAAGAAAAATCATTTTTGGTCGTTTTTGCTATTTTAAGAAAATAAGAAATATTAAATTAAAAGAAAATCCTAAGTTCTAATTAATGTTAGTTTTTGAAAATAAATTAATTAATTCTAAACAACCTGTTATTGTATTTTTTGTTTTATTTGAGAAAAAGAGAAAAATTAAATCAAGAGTTAACCTAATTTTCTAATTTAATTTTAATTATGAAAGAAAACAAATTAAAGTTACACTAATTAACTTAAGCTAATTAATCAAATTAAATTTGATAAAAAAAACCTAATTCTAATTTTTTTGAATTATTGATTTTATGATTTTATGAAAATAAAAAAAAGAAAGTGATTTATTTTTGTTAATTAAAATAATTAAGGAAAATAATAAAAGAAATAAAAAAAAGAAGAAATAAAAAAAAGGAAGAAATGTGCCTGTGTTGAATAGCATGCTGGGGGGTGCAGATCTGATTTTTTTTGCCCAAATACTCCCAGCCTAGTTGACCACGCTTGATCTGGTGTGGGTGTTGACTTGAGGATCATGGTAGACCTTCATTGGAGAGGCGTGGGATCTGTCTAGCTGGGCATCAAATGGATGAATATTGATGATGTATGGTGGCCACCAAGAAGATGAATACGCTGGATCAACTGACTGAAAATAATATAAATGAAAACGCTGGGACCTGGGGTTCGAACCCAGGTCCTTATGCTTAAATCCAATGCTTGCTTGCCAGCTGCGCTACTATGTTCTTTTGTTCATATAATAAAAACAAAACAATATAAGCACAATCACAATAGATTCAGAAAATGCGTGCTAAATTTAAACCAGCCATTCATGGGCTACCACGCCTCATCTTCTTCCCTGACCCGTGGCTTTAGGCCACCGACTTTTACCAACGGCAATTTCCCGTCACTATAAGCTATAGCGAAGAATTTGGTTTGCAGCTAAAAAGTTGCGTGATTCAAATATGTGATATAGGCAATATTAATTGAAAACAAAGCTAGGGATCAATCAGAAATTAAGCCCTGAGTCTAATGGTATCCATAATTCCTCTCAATTTGCCCTGAAAGAGAAAGCCCCAATTTTGAGCTTTCGAACCCTAGTAATGGCAAATAGCTATTCCTGCATCAAAGCTTAAATCCAGGCTATCAAAAAGCTTCCTAGCATGATCATAAACATGTATATGCAAGCAAATTGGACTGAAAACGCATAAAACTAGAAGAACAAGTTTGAGTATAGAGGATGCAAACTGTGATGTGTATCTTGCGTTTCTAATGGTTTGAGGACTTGGGAATGATTGGAATCGCTTCAGTGCGTGCCCAGGAAGAGATTGCTAGCCTTAGATTGCTTTGAATCGTCCCTTAACCTGAAAACCGAATCACACTTTTTGCCAACATTTTTCAGTTTTTTCTATGCCTCTCATGACCTCTAACCCCTGTTTTTTGATCTGGAATTCTTCATTATATAACCTAGAATGAATTAGGTTAACAAACTTGGATCCAATCTTGAGAATTCATGAATGGAATATTTGATTTTTAAGCCATATGATATCTTTCCATAACCATGCCAATATTGCTTTTTTTGTACCAATTGTGCTTGATTCGATTTGCTCTTGTTTACTCAGCATATCTTGATTGCCAAACTATAAAAAAAACAAATCAAATCATATCTTTATTAATTTTCATCATTTATTTGATTTAATTCACTTTTTAATCAATAAAAAATCAAAATAAATTGAAAAATGAAGCACATAATGGGTGATTGAACATTTGAGTCATGGACCACATTATAATTGAGGTGGAAGCATAAAAAATTGGGCCCATTTAGCAAAAAATGTAAATTTTAGCACATTTGACTTTTGGCAATTTTGCAAAAATGGTCAACTTGGCCAATGCATAACTCTCTCAATTTTGACCCTAGAGAGGTTTTCATTGACTTTTTAGAAATCTTAGGATGTCCTCTAAACAACCCTTTTGTTCTCATCTCAATTGAGTCTTCCATGTTCATGTATGAAGCTTTGGCCCAAAGGGTGTTTTTGTTGACTTTTCAAAAGGACCTATAATGTCAAAATCCATATCTTTTTGTGAGTGCATATTCTGGACTTAGGAGATGAATATGAATTGTAGGGAATTGTATCCTCTTCAAAATTAGATTTGGATGGGTCATTTATGATAAAGTATAAGAAATTTATGCTTGGTCAAATTTGAGTTGACTTTTCCTGCCAGACCCTAATTTTAACAACTTTTGGATGTTGATGAATTGTGAGCAATCCTTGAGGAATCATGATCACTCCTTGATAAAATGATGGATAATACTTCAAAATGAGGATGTTTACCAAAAAACTTGAAGTTTGACTTTATGTGGGCCACAGTTGACTTTTGACCTAGTACAATTGATTTTTAGGCATTTGAGCAATTGATTGAGCAAACTTCTTCTGCAAGGCTTGAAACTTGGCATGGATGATATTGAGAACATATTAGGACAATGGTGAGCATTTGAGTCCTTTGTGGTTCACACATCTTGATGAAGATGGAAACACTAATTTGAGGTATACTGCCTTAGGAGAGAGTTTGTCTGGTCAACTCTTGAACTTCCTTGAGCAATTTGGGGACCTCCCTTGCCATGTGTTGAGAAATATGGGAGGGAAAATTTTGGGGTACAACAGCTTCCCCTGTTCAATCTTCTTAAACCTGAAGATGTAGATTGACTGCTCTATCTTTCGTGATCTGAAGGTGGAAGATGATTGAACACTAGAGTGCCTAGAAGTTTGCACTCGCATCAAGTGGCACTTGATTTGTGATATCGGGAATGGGCTTATAGATGCCATTTGGAAGTTAAGGATTGAAGATTGTCGGGGATGGGCTTAGAGATACCATCCGAAGAGGTGTCGATCGCATAAGAGATTCCTTTGCGAGAACCCGTATACCTGTTGTTGAGGAGGACATCGCTGGGGAATGCTGGTCTCTGTCTTGGGAGAAATAGAGTTTTAGGAGCTTCAGTTGTCCATTACTCTACAGGGGAATTAACTCCGGCTTGGGGAAGTAGAAGTGAACTGCGTATCTGGTCGGGGTATATGCTGCACCGCGACTTACTGGAGAGATGCGAAACCAATCATGTTTGATCGGGTCCCGGTTTTATAGTGTTGTGGAATGCTGTCTAGGAATAAGAGGGGAAGAACCCAGATAGTAAGGTTATGAGAAGGAACCTGAGTAGTCAATTTACTTCGTGATGAAAGCCAGGATAGTAGGGTTTGAGAAGGAACTTGGATAGTAGGGTTACTTCGATATGAAAGCCTGGATAGTAGGGCTTTGAGAAGGAACCTGGATAGTAGGGTTACTTCGATATGAAAGCCTGGATAGTAGGGATATGAGAAGGAACCTGGGTAGTAGGGTTACTTCGATATGAAAGTCGGGGTAGTAGGGTTGTGAGAAGGAACATGGGTAGTAGGGTTACTTTGATATGAAAGCCTGGATGGTAGGGCTGTGAGAAGGAACCTGGGTAGTTTGGTTACTTCGATATGAAAGCATGGACAGTAGGGTTGTGAGAAGGAACCTAGATAGTAGGGTTACTTCGATATGAAATCTTGGATAGTAGGGTTGTGAGAAGGAACCTGGATAGTAGGGTTACTTTGATATGAAAGCCTGAATAGTAGGGTTGTGAGAAGGAACCTGGGTAGTAGGGTTACTTCGATATGAAATCCTGGATAGTAGGGCTGTGAGAAGGAACCTGGATAGTAGGGTTACTTCGATATGAAAGCCTGGATATGAGGGCTGTGAGAAGGAACCTGGGTAGTAGGGTTACTTCGATATGAGTTTGGGTAAAACTACAAAGGGAACCTGGGTGAGGTTTCCTTGTGATGAGTTTGTGTAAAACCTCAGAATGAACTGGGTTAAGGTTATAAGTTTGTGTAAAACTTCAGAATGGATCGGGGTAAGGTTACAAGTTTGTGTAAAACTTCAGGAGGAACCGGGGTAAGGTTATAAGTTTGTGTAAAACTTCAGGATGAATCGGGGTAAGGTTGCTTTTGAGATAAGTTCGTGTAAAACTTCAGAATGAACCGGGGTAAGGTTACTTTGATAAGTTCGTGTAAAACATTAGAAGGAACCTGGTAAGGTCACTTTTGTCGCACTGATGATTACTTTGTTTAGCTTCGAGTGTTGATCATGGACCTGCTGGAAATTGTTGATAATAATTGTCTTTCTTGAAAAGATAACAGAGTTAGTTCCATGTGATGCATGAAATGCATTGTGAGATGATGTTCTCGAAATAAACGAGATTATGTTATATGTAATGTATGCACATGTCATGATGTATGAACATGACATGCTGACGTAATAATCTGAGTCCGGGAAAATAAATCCCTGACTGCTGTTTGGAGAGTATGAGAAATGGTATTCTTGACTGTTGTGAAAAAAAACATAGTTCCTCTACTTCTGTTGGGGATGGTGATCAAAGATGACTAGATGGGGATTCATATCCACTCGGTTGGTGAATATTCCGCCGGAAGAGACCCTGTATGAGGATAACTCTGTTGGAGAGGAGATACTTTGTTGATAGATCCGCTGATTTGGGGAAATAAACTCAGCTGGGGATGAATTTCTGTTGTCGGTGATAATGAATTCTGTTGGAAATTGAATTTCTGCTTGTGAGAGAAATAAACTCTACTTGGGGAAAAATTTACTGACTCACTCGTGATTGTGAACCTCAGTCGGGGAGAGTTATGTCCTGTTCGGGAAAGCTAACATCAATGTCTTTGGATACTTTTTACTCTGTGGGGAGTGTATGTACCACTACTCATGTTCTCAAGCTGGCTCTATCCCGGTACCTGATGGGCAGAATAACCGTAAGGTTTGGGCACTTCTTGTTTTCCTTGTTTTTGGCATTACGTGTAATCGTCTTTTGTTTCTTGTGTAAATATTTATGAGCAGCCATTATTTTCATATTCATATATCAAAAATGAATCATTGGACGTTCTTGCAAAACAAAACAGAAAAAGAAAAAGAAACAAATTGAAGTTTTGTAAAAATGACTTGTATTGATTTTGAACTTGGCCTGTAATAGACATTTTGTACAAGGAGCCTGACGTCCTAGTAAGAGAACTCCGCCGAAAGTCATAAATTATACAATTTGTGTAAAAGAAAGAAAAATAGCTTTGTAGAACGACCCCATTGGGTTCCAACTCTGCTATTGCCTTTATATCTTCAAGCATCTCATCACCTTGCTACTTGGTCGAAGGTTTATCAGATTGATTGGCGCTGTCCGAGCTTGATAGTCGATACCTAAGTCTAGTTGTGAGATGATCCAATAAGACATAGTGTTACGCTTCGATCCTTAATTTTTCATGGACCGCCCTTTCGGGTTTTCGGTCCACCGGGATACCCTTTTTTGCCCATGTCGCCTTTTGGTTCGCCGGGAAGCCCTTATTTTTTCCTAGGCCAGTCAACCTAGCGGGTCTTTCATTATGCATAGTATCTTTTCACAATGTCTGCATTGACGGGTTGAGGAAGGTCGTCACCATCCATGGTGGTTAGAATCATAGCTCCTCCCGAGAAAATGTTCTTAACCACAAATGGCCCTTCGCTTGTGGGGGTCCATTTTCCCCTGGGATAACCTTGCGGCAGTATGATGCGTTTGATCACTAGATCCCCAACTTGATATTCTTGACGTTTGACATTCTTGTTAAAAGTCTTGATCATCCTCTTTTGATACGTCTGACCATGACAGATACCAGTAAGTCTCTTTTCATCGATTAGATTCAGCTGATCATGTCGGGTTTGGATCCAGTCGTCTTCGTTTAAACCTGCATCCTTCCCAATCCTGCGAGAGGGTATCTGGACTTTGATGAGTAGGACTGCCTCCATGCCATACACCAAAGAGTAGGGCGTTTCCCATGTCGACGTCTGTGCTGAGGTACGGTACCCATGAAGAGCAAATGGTAACATCTCATGTCAGTCTTTGTATGTCACCGTCATCTTCTGCACAATTTTCTTGATGTTCTTGTTAGCTGCTTCAACAACCCCATTCATCTTTGGCCGGTAGGGAGTAGAATTATGATGTTGAATCTTGAACTGTTTGCAGAGCTCGGTGATCATTGTGTTATTGAGATTTGTACCATTGTTAGTAATAATTCTCTCTGGGACACCATATCGACAGATCAGATTGTGTCGGATAAACCGTGCCACAACGTTCTTGGTTACTGTAGCAAAGGAAGCTGCCTCAACTCACTTCATAAAGTAATCAATGGCTACCAGAATGAAGCGATGCCCGTTAGACGCGGTAGGTCTGATTTTGCCGATCATATCGATGCCCCACATCGCAAAGGGCCAAGGAGCTGTCAAAACATTTAGGGGAACTGGAGGTACATGAACCTTATCAGCATAGACTTGACACTTATGACAGGTTCGAGAGTGTTTATAACAATCGACTTCCATAGTGGAGCAGTAATATCCTGCCTGTAGGATTTTCTTCGCCATGGTATGTCCACTAGAATTAGTTCCAAAGGTACCTTCATGTAACTCTGCCATGATCCTTTCTGATGAATAACTTCACAGTGAACCTTCTCAAAAACTTCTTATCATTAATAGAAGCCCCTTCGGGATACTCCTGAACCTCGAGATAGCTTTTGACTTCGTGAAACCAGGGTTTGTCTAGCACTTCTTCAGTATCGATCTCAAAGCAGTGTACGGGTTCATCCAACCTCTCAATGGTAATCTGGGGAGCTTCATTGTCCCATCTAACCTTGAACATAGAAGACATGGTAGCTAGCGCGTCCGCTAATTGGTTCTCTTCTCGTGGGAAATGTTATAAGGTTACCTCCTCAAAGTGTGGGAGCAATGTCAGTACATACTCTTTGTAAGGAATAAGATTCGGGTGCTTCGTATCCCACTCGCCTTTGATCTGACTTATCACCAGAGCGGAATCCCCGAATACACTCAAGAACTTAATCCTCAAGTCAATGGCAGCTCGAAGACCCATGATACACGCTTCATACTCCGCCATATCGTTGGTGCAGTCAAAACATAATCGTCCAGTGAACGGAGTATGACAACCCTCAGGGGATATAATTACAGCGCCAATGCCATTACTCAATGCGTTCGAGGCTCCATCAAAATAAATAGACCATCGGGATCCCTCCTCGGGTCCTTCATCTGGTCGAGGTTCTTCGCAGTCGATTACCAATATGATATTCTCATCTGGGAACTCAAAATTCATGGACTGATAGTCATCCACAACCTGATGCGCCAAATGATCCTCCAATACACTCCCCTTGATTGCTTTTTGGGTTGTGTATTGGATGTCGTACTCGGTTAAGATCATCTGCCATCTCGCTATTCTTACGGATAAGGCGGGCTTCTCGAAAATATACTTGATTGGATCCATATTTGATATCAACAAAGTAGTGTGAGTCAACATATACTGTCTCAGTCGGCGAGCAGCCCATGCCAAAGCGCAACATGTTTTCTCAAGCAATGAGTATCAGGTATCACAGTCGGTAAACTTTTTGCTAAGGTAATAAATGGCGTTCTCTTTTCGACCAGACTCGTCATGATGCCCCATCACACACCCCATTGAATTGTCTAGCATTGTCAAGTATAATATCAAAGATCTTCCTTCAACCGGAGGCATCAAAATTCGTGGCTCTTGAAGGTATTCCTTGATTCTTTCGAAAGCGGTATGGCATTCATCATTCCACTTTACCACTTGATCTTTCTTTAGCAACTTGAAGATTGGCCCACAAGTAGCAGTCAGATGTGAAATGAATCTGGCGATGTAATTCAGACGTCCCAAGAAACCTCTAACTTCGTTCTCTGTGTGGGGAGCCATCATCTCTTGTATGGCTTTTACCTTTGCAGGGTCTACCTGAATACCTTTGTCACTAACAACAAAACCCAGAAGCTTACCAGACCTTACCCCAAAGGTACACTTATTCGGATTCAACCACAGCTTGTACGTATTCAACCTGTCAAACAATTTCTGGAGATGATCCAGGTGCTCTTCCTCAGTCTGGGACCTGGCTATCATGTCATAAACATAAACCTCGATCTCGTGGTGAATCATATCGTGGAACAAAGCGACCATGGCGCGCTGATAACATGCCCCAGCATTCTTCAACCCAAAAGGCATTACCTTGTAATAGAAGGTGCCCCACTGTGTAATGAAGGTTGTCTTCTCCATGTCCTCAGGAGCCATCTTGATCTGGTTGTAGCCAGAAAAACCATCTATGAAGGAGAAGATCTTGTGCTGCGCGGTGTTGTACCCCAAAATTTGCCTTCTCATTTTATCAAGATTTCCCCTCACAAGACTCTTTGGACTCCAGACAGAATTAGGGTTTGCTCTGCTCAAGACATCTCCTTGCACTGTTGACCTGAAATTAGGGTTTGATATTGCACAAGGATTTTTGGACTTCCAATGCTCAAAGTGACTTTCATACATCATGTTGGACTTATAAGATTGCCCATACCAAGTTTCAAGCTTTGAATCAAAATTTTGCCCAGTCAATTGGATAGTTGACCTAGAAATCAACTGTATTGGGGAAAAAGACAACTGTGGTCAATTTACAGTCAAACCTCATAATTTTTTATCCACATTAACATTATAGGCTCATATGAACCATTTTATCAAGTTTGGACCACAACTCCTCAAGAAATTTGATCAGATCTTCAAAAGGGCAAAATGGTTATTTTTAGGGTTTTTACTGTATAAGGGAAATTTCTGATTTTTTTCACCTAGCCAATGGCAAATTGGGTTCAATAATGGATTCAAGGACTCAATTGCATTATCTTGACCTAATCACAAGGTTCAAAAGATCACAAAAGCATTGGATTGATAGATGAATTTTCCAGTCAACTGATCAAAAATCAACTATACATTGAAAAGTCAAACTTTGACTTTTTGGTCAATATCAAGTGACAAGGGTCATTTTTCATCAAGATGTGTCAAAACATGAAACTTGTTCATCAAGAAACCTAATTTTGCAAATTAGGGTTTTAAAATGAAAATTTTCATAACTTAGAAATTTTCTAAGTTATGAAATTTTCTCATTTTCCCCAACTTTGCCCAACATTTGCACCATGATGCAATTGGATTCAAACAAAACTTCCAACATGAAAGTTGTAGTCCCCCACAAAATCTACAACTTTGATTCACAAAGTTTTCCCAAAGGATGCTTGGATCTCAAGTTATTCTTTTTGGAATAAGGGTCCATGAAACTTTTAACTTAGTGAAATTTTGCCCTAATTTAGGCAGGATTTTGACCTATCTTCATGGCAATATTTCACATAGTTCCACTTGGAATCTCAAAATGCATTTCAAAGATGGATTTTATATCATGTTATAAGTTTTCCAAAATGTCCAAGAACTCTCCAAAATCATTTGTGGTTAGGGAGAATCGAAGGTTTGAATTTGGCAAAAAATCACTTTGGTCCATGGCATTTTTCACTATGCTACAAGTTGCAATTTCTGTCCAGCTTCATTTGTACTTGTTTACAGGTATCTAAACCCTTCGACACTCAAAAATTGAATGCAAACTCAATGGTTTAAGGAATTATTCTGATCAATGGAAGTTTACACAAGGGTTTAATCCATTTTTGGCAAAAAGGCAACAATGTTATTTTCATAAAGCACAACTTTATGTCAACTAGTTTCCCTTGAGCCTTGAACCCATCTCTTTACAGCAAACAATATCCATAAACTTAAGCAAAGGTACAACAATCTTGTGCATGCTTGGAGCTAGCCTGTACATGCCTGCCTTTTGTCATTTCACACTTTTCTTAAAAGCCAAGTCAACTTGCAAAAACAAAGAGAACTTTGGTATCTGATAAAACCAACTCTTGTAACCATTCAAAACAAGTTTTTGCATATTTCCTTAAGTCAGACGCACGAGCTAACCACTTCTCAAGCCTTCCAAAACACCAAAACACCATCTTCTTACAAAACAGGGCAGCCTCTGCAGTTGCACCTCCATCTCACAAACCACTCGTGCGTTTTTCCCCAAACCTCTTCCAACACACTCCATACAACCCATATAAGCTATCCCAACCATTGGCCAGTGACTGTAACTCCATTTATAAGCTTCACCATTTTTAAATTCTGCTTGTGCAGGTTGACTTCTACAAGCTATTCAACAAACTCAAAGCAAACTAAGCATTGGGGAAGGTCAAAGGAAGTTCAAGCAAGCTCCCAAGCATCTCAGGCCCCCTTGAAAACCTCCACATTGCCATACTCGAGTTCAATTGAAGCAGGTATTTTCCAACTTTCTATCTCTCTATTTAGGAATCATTAAGCTTAGGTTTGTGAATAAAAAATGTAGTAGTCATTACCCTTAAGTTGTACATATGCATAAATTTCATTTAAGTTAACTGTGTTGAGAGAATTTGATTGATGAACTTTCTGAAAAAGTTAGGTTAGAAATTAGGGCCAGAGAAATTCTCTCTGGTCTTTGAGAGTTAGATTAAGTTCTTTATATGGTTGGAATCATGTTGAAAAATGCTATAACTTTTGTGTTGTGAGTTTTTTCTTTAGAGCACGTATGCAGAAGTTAGCCATTTGTACAGGAACGCGCGTTTTTTGTTTGGTCAGAGGTTGAAGATGAAGCAAGTGGGATGGGCTTGGTTTCTCCTTGCTTTTGACACCCCCTGACTTGCTATTTGCACCCCTTAGCCCATTTGTTTATTTTTTGCATATTTTTCTATTTCTTTTTTATTTCTGACTTTATTTTATTTTTCCTAAACATTAAAAATACAAGAAATATTTTCAGATATTTTCACATTTTATTTTATTATTTTTATTATTTTTTTGCACATAGAAATAATTATTAAATAATATATACATTTATTTCCTTGATAAAAAAAAACTTGTAAATACTACAAAAAATATTACATTTTTATTTTTATTATTTATATACTTAAACAATATTTTTCTAACATATTTTTATTTTTTGACATTTGTATATATTTTATTTATTTTATTATACATAAATAAATAATAGATAATATATATATTTTCTTAAAACAAATTGGGGTTTCCACCCTTAATAAAAATAATCTTTTATTTTATTATTTTTTAATGCATTAAATAGTTTATTTTTACATATATAAAAATAATACAAAATCATTTTTTGCATATTTATAATATATTGCATATTTATTTAATTGTCTATTTAAATATTGCTTATTTATTTATTTGCAAAGAATTCAATTTAGTTGTAATAGTTGATTTAGGGTTTTATATTTTCTTGCAAATAATCCCCTATTCAAAATTGTATCCCCCTCCCATATCAATGTTGTAATAGCTTAGATTACTTTTATGCATTTATTGCTTTCAAATAAGCCATGATAGAGATTAGGGTTTGTATGCAATATCCAAAATCAAAACAAATAGCTAGACCTAATACAAGACATAAAAGCATGTAAATTGACAACACAATGCACACATGCACCCCTAGGGTTTCATCCACTTGTTGCCTTAAAAATGGCCATGGTATGTATGCTAGGTATCTTGGAAAATAAAAACAAAACAAAAGATCATAGTCCCTCGATGACGCTATCTTGGTTGCCTATACACAAATGATCTAACCCCTCAAAAAAACTTGCTAAGATACTTGGCACAATTGTTATCATGGTCAATACGATGACCCGCGCCTGTCCCGTTTAACATCCAAACACAAGTTTGTTTACCAAATGCAATGGTAAAACAACAATGTGAAAGGGTTAAAAATGTAAAGGAAAGATATTTGAGTAGATAGGGTAGACAACTCTTAGTTACTTGAACAAAATTGCAAACATCCTTGCTAATTTCAAAACACACAATTTCAAAACATTTTCCCAAAAAAAACTTTCAAACAATGAAATAATTTTCAAAAGACAAAACACCTTTGTATACATTCAAACAAGAATCATTACAAAGGTTGCCACAATAATGGCCTCTTTTCAAAACACTTTCAAAACCACACACAAAGCACCATTTCAAACAATTGAAAAGCAAAAGCAAGTGATCTAAAACAAGTAACTAAGAGCCCATGGAAAACCATGGATGAAAAGGGTGCTAGCACCTTCCCTTTCCATAATCTACCCCCCTAACCCAAGAAAACATCTCAAAGGTCTTTCCTGTGCTTTTTGACCTTTCCTTTGGATAAATAAAAAGTTGGTGGCGACTCTTGCTAAACCGAAACATTTGCGAACAAAAAACGCAAAACCTCAAGTCAGTTCTCCCACCGCATCACAAAACTGGCAACTCTGCTGGGGAAAATATCTAAAAGTGGGGTTACCTTAGGGTTTTAGATCACCTTTACATGCTTATCTTGATTGACTTGATTGCTTTACATTCGGTTCTATTGTTTGGGTTTAAAATCCTCTACCCGGATTTGGGAAACATTCCTAGGTAAATAGCAATACGTTGTGGAAACTGTGCGGGGTATACCGACATGGTTGAAGCAATAGCTATATTAGTGCGACATATTTGTGGGTACCAGTAGCCTTTGAGTTAATCAAAGAGAATACGGGGCCGCTGAGTGATGTCATGAAGCACTAATGGACTTTTAGAACATTTACTTGACCATCATGGCCTTTTTAGGGGTAGTGAGATGACCAACTTTGGTGCAGTATGAAGTTGGTAGATACTCGATACTACACTCATTGAGGGTTGTTTTCTTGGAATATTTCGGTCGCCAGTAAAGTGGCTAAAGTGAAACAATGAACACAGAAAATAATCTAGTGATATTGAGCTCCTTAGAACCCAGTTACTATTTATAGGACAGGTTGAGCCAACTAAACTTCTAGAGGGTACTTACCTATGAGACCCCATGCAAGCCTGAAACTAGGATCTTGTGTGATTTACTTGTACATATACTTGTGCATAAACATCATGAGCATCATAAAGCATCATGTGCATCCACTAACCATTTCAAGGGTTTGGATCTTCATCTTTGTTCCTGTTTTGTAGGTAATGGATTCACTCCGCAGGAAAAAAAATTCAAGTCAACCTTGTGATAATTCCTCCTCAACTCAAGGAGCTTGCTTCCAATATTCCTGAGAATTCTCCATTCACCGAGAGCCATGGTCGTTTTCTCAACTTAGTCAACACCAACACATAGGAAGACATGGTGAAAGTTCTCTTCCAGTTCTTTGACCCCCTACACCACTATTTCACATTTCCTGATTATCAACTAGTGCCTACTTTGGAGGAATTTTCTCAACTCCTGAGGATTCCTATTCTTCATCAACTACCCTACAACGGTACGGAAAGAGATCCAAAGCCTGAAGATGTTGCTCAAGCCCTACACTTGCAACCATCTGATGTCAAAGGTCATTGGGAAACCAGAAGTGGTGTCAAGGGTTTCTTGGCAAAGTTTCTGTTTGAGAAAGCTCAAGAATGCTTGAATTCATTGGACTTACAAGCTTTTGAGGAGATCGTAGCTCTTCTCATCTATGGGTTGGTCTTGTTCCCAAACCCTGATCAGCTAATAGATGTAAATGCTGTCAAGATTTTCATATCTCGGAATCTTGTGCCTATATTGCTTGGGGACATCCTACACTCATTTCACACACGAACAATGAGGAAAAGAGGTGTTCTCATGTGCTGTACTTCTCTTCTAGCAAGGTGGTTTATTTCTCACTTTCCCCAACCAGTCTTGAAGAATGAGCAAGGCTTGAGGTGGTCACAACGATTGATGACTCTTACACATTCAGATATCTATTGGTGTTCTCGATCCCGAGAAAATGTTATCATCATTGACCATTGTGGGGAATTCCTTAATGTCCCACTAATAGGAATTAGGGGAGGCATTACCTACAACCCTTGGTTGGCTCTGAGACAGTTTGGGTATGCCCGAAGGGATGGCCCACATGACATGCTGATTCCAGATTTGGTTTTTGACTTCGACAATGACGATCAAGGACTTCGACAAAGGTTTATCCGAGCTTGGAGAATGCCCAACAAAGTGGACAGTCAGACCTTGGGACACAAGAATTCCATCCCCCTTGAGCCCTACCTCAAGTGGGTACGAACTCGCACCCAAAGTCATATGATACCTTACCCCTAAATTCTGCCTGTGATCAAAGAGTTTGTTTTGGAAGGAGAGGTTCCATACACCCTCCTACATCCTGACATGCCAACATCACTTGAAGATTTGAAAAGGAGTTGGATACAGCTCAAGGGAGAACGCGATACGTTTGAAGCCCAATTCTACGCCAGTGAGAAGAAGGTTTTTGAACTTACTCGCCAACACCTACATAGCACCAAAGAGGATGCGCAACGTCTTTTTACATTAGAATTTTGTATTATTTTGCCCATGGGGAATTTATGTACTAACAAATTCTTCTTATTAATAAGACGCGTGTTCTTTTTGTTTGCAACAAATTTGAATTTCTGAATCCTTGAATGCATTACATGAATACATCTCATTCATCATATGCATAAACAGGTCTTCACACCAGGTTTTCTTATCTCTCTGCTGTTTATTTTAGCCAGATGGATATAGAGCAGACGGTTAAAGACTTACAATCGCAGAATTCACAGTTCCAGCAACTACTCATGACCTTGGAAAAGGGTCAGGAGGATCTCAAAACCTTGCTGGAGAAAGAAAAGGAGAAAAAGAAAAAGAAAAGTGTTGGTGTGGCTACTTTGGGTAGAAGATTTGAAGGCCAAGCTAGAAGGGTCCTTGATTTCCCCTCATCATATGAGGAAGGGGCAGGAAAGGGAGCTGCAGTGCAACCTGAGTCTGAAGAAGAAGAAGAATAAGAAGAGGATGAAGATTATTCTGAGCAACACTACCCACCTGCAGATGACAAGTACAAGAATCTGGAAGAACGTCTGGCTGCCATGGAGGTGCAGAGGGTGCCTGGGCTGGACTTTGAAGATCTAGGGTTGGTTTCTGGGATTGTCATTCCCCCTAAGTTCAAGGTACCTATATTTTATAAGTACGATGGTTTGTCTTGTCCAAAGATGCATCTGCGATCTTACGTCAGAAAAATCCAACCTCATTCTTTGGATAAGGATCTATGGGTCCATTTCTTCCAAGACAGTCTTTTGGGGACGCAGTTGGATTGGTTTTATCAGCTAGAAAGGTCTGATGTGCATAACTGGGAGGACTTGGCTGTTGCCTTCTACAGACAATATCAATATAATGCGGATTTAGAACCAACCCGTACTCAATTACAGAGTATGGGCATGGTATCAAATGAAGGTTTCATAGAGTATGCCCAGAAATGGAGAGACTTGGCTGGAAGGGTGAAGCCACCATTGTCTGAGAGGGAGCTTGTTGATATATTCTTGGGTACACTATCAGGCCCCTTTTTCAATCACCTGATTGGAAGTTCGTCTGCGGGGTTCACCGAGTTAATTCTGACTGGTGAAAGGGTTGAAGCAGGAATCAAGAGCGGAAAAATTCAGAAGGATGCATCTGCTTCCGCTGCCATCAAAAAGACCTTTCCATCAAAGAAATAGGTAACAACTATCTACTCTCAGAGAAGTCAAGGAAGAGTAGAGCGCCGGCCAGCGGTGGGGGATGTAATGATTCAGAAGTTTGCAGTTGATCAGCCCATAAATGTTCAACCTAGAACCAACCAAGCAAGGGTGGAAAGGCCTGGACGACAATTCACTCGGATCAATATGACACCTGCTCAGGTTCTCCCTCATCTGTTGAAGTTAAACCTTGCAAGTTTGAAAGAGGCACCGAAGAATCCGAATACATCTTCTCCTTACTACCATGCTAATTCCAAGTGTGCTTATCATTCTGACAGCCTGGGGCATGACACCAACAATTGTTGGGCCCTCAAAAATAAAATCCAGGACTTGATAGATGCTAAAGAGGTGGAATTTGACGCCCCTGAAAAACCTAACGTGATCTCTGCTCCAATGCCAAAACATGGTCACAATGTCCATACTGTTGAAGAGGATCTTTATGTTACTACTGTTGATGATTTGATGACTCTATTACCAATGATAAAGATGAATCTGTTGAAAGATGGGATTTTCCAGGGCTATGAAGAAGATTGTTGTATTTGTTCTTCCTTACCAACCGACTGTCCGTTGTTGAAGTTGGGCATCCAACGCCTAATGGATAATCAAGAGATCCTTTTTGAGAAGACTCCTGTTACTCCAACTCCTGTTAATGATGTTTCGATAATTACCATTTCTGCCAATCTTTCCAAGGTCTCCAAAAGACCTGTTAAGATTACATCTGATCCGAAGATTGTACCGCTGAAGATAACTATGCCGGGGCCTATCTCGTACAAGTCCAACAAATCAATACCGTGGAACTATGGGGGAGAGATCTTCTACCACGATGTTAAGCAAATTGAATCATTTGAAGAGAGTTCTGATGAAGAGACTTCCGACATTGGAAACATTGCCGAAACGAGTAAAATCATCCGCAGTGGAAGAATTTTCTCTCCGGAGATTGCGCCACCAAAGGCAATCTTTGGACCCTCAGCTGCTCCTAAGGTTACTCCTGCACCGAGCAACATATCTGCGAGAACTCCAGTTATTGAAGAAGTTGTGACTCCTGAAGTTGTCCCCTCTGCTGTAGCTGATGATAGAGGGAAAGGGATCCAAGAAGAGCCTGTCATGACGAGGGCTCAGCCGTTGATCATCCCTGAAACCACTCAGAAATAAATGGAAGAGATTTTGAAAATAATCAAGAGCGATTATAATTTTGTGGAGCAACTGGGGAAAACCCCCTCAAAAATATCTATGCTGGCCTTGCTCCTTTGTTCAGAAGCGCATGCCAAAGCTTTGATCAAATTCTTGAAGACGGCCCATGTGCCCCAGGAAACCTCCGCGAATCAGTTTCAAGAATGTGTAGCTAGCCTGACAGCATACAACGGTTTAGGGTTCTCTGACACTGATCTAACAATCAAAGGGAGAAAGCATAATGATGCCCTGCATGTCTCGGTGGAATGCAGAGGGACTACTCTTGCACATGTTCTGGTGGACACTGGTTCATCATTGAATGTCCTACCAAAGAAGGAATTGGATAGGCTAGATTGTGATGGTCTAACTTTGAAGCCCAGCAACATGTCAGAGCCTTTGATGGTTCTAAGCGGATGGTCCACAGGGAGGTGGACATCCCGATTAAAGTGGGTACTGAAACCTTCAATTCCACATTCTATGTCATGGACATCCATCCCTCCTACTCGTTCTTGTTGGGAAGACCCTGGATTCATCATGCTGGAGCCGTTACTTCAACTCTGCACCAAAAGCTCAAGTACCCTGTTCAGGGGAAAATTGTGACTGTTCTCGGTGAGGAGGAATACATGATAAGCCATCTTAATTCTTTCCGCTATGTGGAATTGGATGGAGAGTTCATCGAGACCCCCTTTCAACACTTCGAGCAAGTTTCTGAAGAGATTGCAGCAACCAAAGCAGTGCCTTCTGTACCCATGATTACCCGACCTCCATCTCGGATGTCGTCACTCAAAGATGCAAAGGCTGTGATTGAAGAAGAAGGAAGCACAATCTGGGGGCAACTTCCCGATTTTCCTTTCAAGTCTGATAAATTCGGCTTGGGTTTCACTGCTGCTAGTCAGAAGGCTGTGTGTCGCTCCCGGGCTGGAGGACCACCAGTGAAGATCACTCATCATGGAGTCAGTGCTTTGGAGGATGGTGAAGAGGAGAGCAACCTTGAAGAATGGATTTTCCCTACCGTTGAAGGAGGCTTGTGAAATTGGGAGGAAAAGGACTTTATTCCCATTACTTTCATCAATCATTAATTTATCTTTCGAACATTTCTGTTGGTTTGTAATAATTCCTAAACAATTTGTACACTTTTAACCTTGTGCCTTACCCGAGGTACATAGGTCTATTTGTAAGGGTTTGATTTTTCATCTTCATATGCCATTTTAATGAATCATGGACGTTTTCATAATAAACTTTTGTGTTCATTTTCTTTCTTTTTACATTTTATTTGTTTAAATGTGGTTTTCCCTTACACACACCCACACTCACCAATGCAGGTACCCATCCATTCCGGATTCCATGGGTAACAATTCTGCTATGGCCTTCAGTGACTATGAAGATCTGGTCTACCATGCCGAGTACGAAGGTGATGAAGACTGTGAAGTGCCTGGAGAATTGGCTAGACTGCTACAACAGGAAGAAAGGGTTATTCTACCTTACGAGGAGTTGTTAGAGACAATCAACTTGGGAACGGAGGAAGACAGAAATGAAGTTAGAGTGGGTGCCAACCTAGAGCCAAGTGTCAAGGAGCGCTTAGTTGAGCTGTTGAATGAGTATGTTGAGATCTTCGCCTGGTCCTACGAAGACATGCTAGGACTTGATACAGATATTGTGGTTCACCGTCTCCCTACAAGAGAATATTGTCCACCAATTAAACAGAAAGTCCGCCGAATGAGGCCCGATATGTTTGAAAAGATCAAAGCTGAAGTGATGAAGTAGTTCAATGCTGGCTTTCTTGCTGTTACTTCCTATCCAGAATGGGTTGCTAACATTGTGCCTGTGCCTAAGAAGGACGGCAAAGTCAGGATGTGCGTGGATTACAGAGACTTAAACAGGGCTAGCCCTAAAGATGACTTTCCACTACCGCACATTGACATCTTGGTTGATAATACAGCTCAGCACAAAGTATTTTCTTTCATGGATGAATTTTCAGGGTATAACAAGATCAAAATGGCCCCTGAAGACATGGAGAAAACTACTTTTGTTACACAATGGGGTACGTTCTTCTATAAAGTGATGCCATTCGGACTGAAGAATGCTGGGGCAACCTATCAACGCGCCATGGTGGCTTTGTTTCATGATATGATACATCATGAGATAGAGGTTTACATAGACGACATGATAGCCCGTTCACAGACAGAAGAAGAACACCTCGATCATCTGTAAAAGCTGTTTGTCAGGTTGAAAGAGTACAAGCTCAGACTGAACCCTAACAAGTGCACTTTCGGAGTCAGGTCCGGTAAACTCTTGGGTTTCATCGTCAGTAACAAATACATCGAGGTTGATCCTGCCAAAGTCAAAGCTATACAAGAAATGCCTGCCCCTCGCACTGAGAAGGAGGTTAGAGGTTTCTTAGGACGCCTAAACAACATTGCAAGGTTCATTTCTCACCTAACATCTACCTGTGAACCAATCTTCAAGCTCTTGAAGAAATATCAGGTGGTTAAATGGAATGATGACTGTCAAGTTGCTTTAGATAGAATCAAGGAATACTTGCTAGAACCTCCTATCTTGATGCCACCCATCGAAGGGAGGCCTTTAATCATGTATCTGACTATCCTGGAGAGTTCAATGGGGTGCGTACTGGGCCAACATGACGAGTCTAGCCGAAAAGAACATGCCATTTATTACCTTAGAAAAAAGTTTACCGACTATGAGACCCGCTACTCACTGCTCGAGAAAACTTGCTGCGCTTTGGTATGGGCTGCTCGCTGGCTAAGGCAGTATATGTTGACTCATACCACTCTACTGATATTTAAGATGGATTCGATCAAGTATATCTTCGAGAACCCTGCTTTATCTGGAAGAATAACTAGATGGCAAATGATCCTGGCTGAGTATGATATCCAGTACACGACCCAAAAAGCTATAAAGGGGAGGGTGCTAGCTGACCATCTAGCTCATCAAGCTGTCGAAGATTACCAATCCATGAAGTTCGACTTTCCCGACGAGGATATTATGACATTGGACAACATTGAAGATAACAGATTGTATAACGGACCTGAAAAAGGATCCCGATAGACCCTGTACTTTGATGGTGCCTCCAACGCACTTGGAAACAGTATCGGCGCTGTACTTATCTCTCCCGAAGGTTTCCATCCACCTTTCACCGCCAGACTCTGCTTCAGCTGCACCAACAACATGGCCGAGTATGAAGCTTGTATCTTTGGTCTCAAGGCTGCTATTGACTTACGAATCAAATATTTGATCGTATTTGGGGACTCATCTTTGGTTATCAGTCAAATCAAAGGAGAATGGGATAATAAACATCATAACCTCATCCCTTATAAAGAACATGTCCTGACATTGCTACCTCATTTCAAGCAGATTACCTTCGAGTATTTTCCGCAAGAAGAAAATCAGCTAGCAGATGCCCTAGCTACAATGTCCTCTATGTTTAAACTTAACAGGGATAATGAGGCTCCCCAAATCACCATTGAGCGGATGGACGGACCTGAACATTGTCACGAGATCAATACCGAAGAAGTAGTGGACCGACCATGGTTTCATGACGTTAAAAGGTATCTCTAAACACAAGAATACCCTGAAGGAGCTTCAGTCAACGAAAAAAAGTTCCTAAGGAGGTTCTCAGCTAAGTTCTTCCTGAGCAATGGTATCCTATACAAGTGCAATCGTGATTGCATTCTACTCCATTGTGTGGACAAGGTCGAGGCTGAACAGATCATGGCTGAACTGCACAATGGTACCATTGGCACTCACTCAAGCGGTCATACGATGGCTAAGAAGATTCTACGGGCAGGGTATTACTGGTCTACCATGGAAGCTGACTGCCATCACCATTCCCGTACATGCCATAAATGTCAAATCTATGCGGATAAGGTACACATACCTCCAGTTCCTCTCAATGTCTTAACAACTCCTTGGCCATTCGCGATGTAGGGAATCGACATGATTGAAGAGATCAAACCTACATCATCCAATGGACATCGTTTCATCCTGGTGGCCATTGATTACTTTACCAAGTGGGTCGAAGCAACTTCCTTCGCCTCTGTAACAAAGAATGTGGTTTCCCGCTTCATCAAGCAGAACCTTATTTGCCGGTATGGTATCCCCGAAAGGATCATTACTGACAACGGTACAAACCTGAATAATACTATGATCATCGCTCTGTGCGAGCAGTTCCAGATTCAACATCACAATTCATCTCCCTATCGGCCTAAGATGAACGATGTTGTCAAAGCTGCGAACAAAAATACCAAGAAGATCATTCAAAAGATGACAGTCACCTACAAGGACTGGCATGAGATGTTACCATTTGCTCTGCACGGGTACCGTACCACGGCACGAACATCAACTGGGACAACACCCTTTTCTTTGGTATACGGCATGGAAGCTGTTTTACCTATCGAGGTTCAGATTCCCTCCTTGAGAATCATGATGGATGCTGGTTTGAGTAAAGACGATTGGATTCAGACCCGGCTTGATCAACTTAACTTGATTAATGAAAAGTGACTTACTACTGTTTTCCATGGTCAGGCGTATCAAAAATGGATGATCAAGGCTTTCAACAAGAAAGTCAGGCGCCAGGTATATCAAGTCGGGGACCTTGTAATCAAGCGGTTCATCTTGCTGCAAAGTGATCCCAGGGGCAAGTGGACTCCTACTTATGAAGGACCATTTATGATCAAAAACATCTTTTCTGGTGGGGCAATCATCCTAACCACCATGGACGGCGACGACCTGTCGCACCCTGCAAACGCCGACATAGTCAAAAGATACTACGCATAAACGACCCGACAAGTTGAAAACCCGAAAGGGCGACTTGGGAAAAAATGGGCATCCCGGTGAATCGAAAACCCGAAAGGGCAGCTCAGGCAAAAATTAGGGATAAAATCAAAAAAATCTGTACACCCGGCAAGTTGAAAACCCGAAAGGGCGACTTGGGCAAAAAAGGGTTTCCCGGTGGACGTAAAACCCGAAAGGGCGGTCCATGAAAAAGTTAGGGAATTAAAGCATATGACTATGTCTCGTTGGATCACTTTAAGGACAATCTCTTCACCAGACAATCTCCTGGCTTCTGATCAATCGAGTCATCTTCGGATGAAGCAGCGAATGGACAAGATATCCAGAGTTACAAAGGCTATAGCAGAATGGGAACCCCATGGAATTTTACACATAGCCATCTTTCTTTGTATAAATTTTTCTCAATTTTTTATGACAACATTCTCTTACTAGGATATCTGTCTCCTTTGTACAAAATACTTACACAAAGTTAATACAAAGATACTTCAAAGTGCAGAACACTATTTGCCTTTTTTTTTCTTTACAATTATGTTTTATTTGAAAACGTCCAATGGTTTATTAAATGAGCATATGCATTTGAATATAATCATTGTTTACAAATAAGCGAAATGTGAAAGAATAATTACTGACAGGTTGAAAGAATAGGAAAACGTCTTTAGGCTATTCCAAGAGAGACCCCTTGCAGTACATCATTTGGATCCCCATTGGAGCTAAACCTTGAAAAAACATATCCCCAGCGGAATTAAATTTCAAAATCCTCGCCAGAGTCAAAACTTCAAATTCCCAATCCCTGACGGAGTCATATTTCAAACCTTTAATTCTAATCAGAGTTAAAATCCTCAGCGGAGAAAAAACTTTGGGTCATAAATCCCCAGTAAAGATGAAACCTTCTTCCCCAGTGGAGTCAAATTTCCAACTACCAATTCACAATGCAAACCATCCAGTTTCTCAAGACTCCCTAGCAAGTTATCTTAAAATCTGAGAAACCCCCCCAGATAATAGTTAACTTTTATCCCCGACTAAGGATAATTCCCCAGTAGATTGGCATACAACCCAAACTCCTGAAGTTTTTCCAAACAGGAATAAGCCTTTTCCCCCAGAGTCCTGATCTCCCCAGAAGAGTAGCTACTCTCCAGCAGTATAACTATTCCCCACAGAGTTCTGAATCCCCAACAGATTGAAGATTCTCATTCTTAACTCCCCAATTGGAAGTCCCCAGGGATTTATTTTCCCTAACAGATGGAAGATCTTCAGTCTGGATTCCCCGGTGAAGTTACCTGAGTATCCATGACTCCCCAGCATGAGCTTGTCAGAATTTTTAATCCCCTATAGATCGAAGATTCTCATTCTCACTTCTCCAGTAAAGCCTCAAAGATTTCAATTCCCCAGAAGATCGAAGTTTCTCATTCTTAATTCTCCACAGAAGCCATCAGAGTTTTCCTTATTCTCCAGCAGATCAAGGTTTTCTTTTGTCTGATCCCCAGTAGAGGTCTTCAGAGTTTCCCTATTCCCTAGCCAAGTAAGGATTCCCATTGGTGTACTCCCCTACTATAGTCATCAAAGTTATTTGGATTCCCCAAGCAGGTTTCTCAAGCAGACTTAATGAATTCCCACATCCCCGCAGAGTTTGTCAAAGTCCTTGTTAACCCCCACAAGTTGCCAAGGATTTTCTATCGCCAACAGTGGTCCAAGGATTTCTCATCTTCAACAATCAAAGATTTTGAATCTCCAGCAGCGGTCATGGATTTATTCTCCCCGGCAGCAGTCAAGGATTTTATTATCTCCTGCTATCAAGGATTTATTTTCCTCAGCTAATCAGCTTACATGCGCATATATTACATTCATATATCATAAACATTAATAAAACACGTTTTATTGCATCATACATGTCATGCAACATAACTTTGTGTTTCAGCTAACATTTTACCCTTTTCAGGATAAGATTAAAAGCTACCTTTAACAAATATTCAAAGATTTCAGATACAGTACGAATACACTCCAGACGCGGAAGTCATTCTTTTACTCATTCAGATCTCTTATTCAGATACAGTATGGATACACCCCAGACACGGAGGTCATTCTATTACTCATTCAGAATTCAAAGTCAAGATACAGTACGGATACGCACCAGACACGGATGCCATTCTTCCACTCATTCAGACTTCAGCAATCAGATACAGACTAGATACGCTCTAGACCCGGAAGCCATTCTATTTCTCATTCAGATTCAACTATCAACTTCAAGCTCAGATACACTCCAAGACATGGAAGTCATTCTGCTGCCTTTTTAGATCCCAGTTACAGTACGTATACACTCCAGACACGGAAGTCATTCTGCTACTCATACAGATCTCAACTACAGATACAGTCCAGATACGCACCAGACATGGTTGCCATTCTGTCACTCATTCAAACATTTCCCTAGCCCAGAGATGCTCCATACATGAATGTCATTCTGTCGTTTATTCAGATTTAAGATTCGGATTCAATAAAGATACACTCCAAACACGGTAGTCATTCTGATATTCATTCAAGAATCAAATACAGTTACAGCTCAGATACGCTCCAGACATGGACGCCATTCCATTGCTCATACAAATTCAATCTCCAGATACAACTCAAATACGTTCCAGATACGGATACCATTCTGATGTTCATTCTCCTGATTTTCAACAAACATTTTGGATGGAATTTGTAAGCCCATCTCCAGCAAGATTCTATCATCTCTAAATGGAATCTTTAAGCCCATTTGTTCAACTACATCTTGACGAGTGCAAATTTCTGGGCACTCTAGTGTCCAATCCTCTTTTACCTTCGAGTCACGAAAAGCAACCTCGCCAATCTAACTCTTCAGGTTCAAGAAGATTGAACAGAGGCAGCTGTTGTACCCTAACATTTTCCCTCTCATTTTATCAAGATTTCCCCTCACAAGACTCTTTGGACTCCAGACAGAATTAGGGTTTGCTCTGCTCAAGACATCTCCTTGCACTGTTGACCTAAAATTAGGGTTTGATATTGCACAAGGAATTTTGGACTTCCAATGCTCAAAGTGACTTTCATACTTCATTTTGGACTTATAAGATTGCCCATACCAAGTTTCAAGCTTTGAATCAAATTTTTGCCTAGTCAATTGGACAATTGACCTAGAAATCAAGTGTATTGGGGAAAAAGTCAACTGTGGCCAATTTACAGTCAAACCTCATAATTTTTTATCCACATCAACATTATAGGCTCATATGAACCATTTGATCAAGTTTGGACCACAACTCCTCAAGAAATTTGATCAGATCTTCAAAAGGGCAAAATGGTCATTTTTAGGGTTTTGATTGTATAAGGGCAATTTCTGATTTTTTTTTCACCTAGCCAATGGCAAATTGGGTTCAAGTATGTAGTCAAGGACTCAATGGCATCATCTTGACCTAATCACAAGGTTCAAAAGATCTCAAAAGCATTGGATTGACAGATAAATTTTCCAATAAACTGATCAAAAATTAACTGTACACTGAAAAGTCAAACTTTGACTTTTTGGTCAAAATCAAGTGCCAAGGGTCATTTTTCATCAAGATGTGTCAAAACATGAAACTTGTTCATCAAGAAACCTAATTTTTCAAATTAGGGTTTTAAAATGAAAATTTTCATAACTTAGAAATTTTCTAAGTTATGAATTTTTCTCATTTTTCCCAACTTTGCCCAACATTTTCACCATGATGCAATTGGATTCAAACAAAACTTCCAACATGAAAGTTGTAGTCCCCCACAGAATCTACAACTTTGATTCACAAAGTTTTCCAAAAGGATCCTTGGATCTCAAGTTATGATTTTTGGAATAAGGGTCCATGAAACTTTTAACTTAGTGAAATTTTGCCCTAATTTAGGCAGGATTTTGACCTATCTTCATGGAAATTTTTCACATAGTTCCACTTGGAATCTCAAAATTCATTTCAAACATGGATTTTAGAGCATGTTACAAGCTTTCCAAAATTTTCAAGAACTCTCCAAAATCATTTGTGGTTAGGGAGAATCGAAGGTTTGAATTTGGCAAAAAATCACTTTGGTCCATGGCATTTTTCACTATGCTACAAGTTGCAATTTCTGTCCAGCTTCATTTGTACTTGTTTACAGGTATCTAAACCCTTCCACACTCAAAAATTGAATGCAAACTCAATGGTTTAAGGCATTATTCTGATCAATGGAAGTTTACACAAGGGTTTAATCCATTTTTGGCAAAAAGGCAACAATGCTATTTTCATAAAGCACAACTTTATGTCAACTTGTTTCCCTTGAGCCTTGAACCCATCTCTTTTCAGCAAACAAGCTCCATAAACTTAGGCAAAGGTACAACAATATTGTGCATGCTTGGAGCTAGCCTGTACAGGCCTTCCTTTTGTCATTTCACACTTTTCTTAAAAGCCAAGTCAACTTGCAAAAACAAAGAGAACTTTGGTATCTGATAAAACCAACTCTTGTAACCATTCAAAACAAGTTTTTGCATATTTCCTTAAGTCAGAAGCACGAGCTAACCACTTCTCAAGCCTTCCAAAACAACAAAACACCATTGTGATACGGTGGGAGAACTGACTGTGGTTTTGCGTTTGTTTTCGCAAATGTTTCTGTTGAGCAAGAGTCGCCACCAACTTTTTATTTTATCCTAAGGAAAGGTTTAAAAAGCACAGCAAAAACCTTTGAGATATTTTCTTGGGTTCGGGGAGTAGATTATAGAAAGGGAAGGTATTAGCACCCTTTCTATCCATGGTTATCCATGGGCTCTTAGGTACTTGCTTAGATCAACTTGCCTTGGTTTTCAATTGTTTGAAATGGTGTTTTGTGTGTGGTTTTGAAAATGTTTTGAAAAAGATGCCTTGTCTGGGCTACCCTTGTAACAATTCTTTACTCGAATGTTTTACAAAAGGTGTTTGTCTTTTTGAAAAGATGTTTCAAGGTTTTTTGAAAGTTTGTTTTGAAAGTGTGGTTTGAAAAATAGGCAAGTGTTTTTGTTTTGCAAGTTGACAAGTTGATCATTTTTTAGGCAACTTTCGAAAGCGTCATCGAGGGACTATAATCATTTGAATTTGTTTGTTTTGTTTTTGCCCAAAGAGACCTAACATGCAATATCGCCCATTATTGAAGGCAACAAGTGGAATACCCTAGGGGTGCAAGTGTAATATGTGTTGTCCATTTTCATGCTTGATTATCTTGAAATTAGGTCAAACTATTTTTGTTCTTTTTATTTGCATACAAACCCTAATTTTAACATGGTATAATTAGAGAGCATTAAAGTGCGAAATTTAAAGTTCCTAAGCTATTACAACATAATATGGGAAGGGGGGTACAAATGTTCAAATGGGGGTATTTTGACAAGGAATTTAAACCTAGCTATTACATCAATTTGGAATTATTTACAAGATATTTAATTGCACAAATTAAATAGAAATAAAATAAATATGCAAGATGCAAAAAGGTTCTTTATATGTATGAAAAAAAAGTATTTTATATGTCAAAATAAAATAAAATGAAAAGTATTATTTTTGGAGTTTTTGTGTTTTAAGGCAAAACCCTAATTTATTGGGTAAATATATTAATTATTTAATATGCACAAATATTTATCAATCATATACAAAATAAAATAAAAATGAAGTATATTTATAATAAAAGTATTTTTGAGGTCAAATATTAATAAAAGAAAAATGTATGTATTTTTGTATTTTTGTCCTAAATATATTAATATATATATATATATATATGTATATTTGTATTATTTTCTAAATATGTATTATATATACAAAAATAATAATATTTAATATTTATAAAAAAGGTATATTTTATATAAAATATTTTCAGAAGATAAAAGAAAATAAAAATCAAAAATGAATGTGTTTACATTATTTTTTCTATTTATTCTAAATAATAATATTATGTACTTATTTACATACAAATATCAATACAAACAAATAAATGCCTAAAAAATATAAAAATGGTGTAAAACATATTTTTTATGTTTTTAATATTTTTAGCAAAAATAAATAAGTCAGAATAAAAAAGGAAAAGTCAAAAAATCATTAAAACAAACAAAATGGGCTCAGGGGGTGTGAAAGTAATAACATGGTGCAAATAAGAAAAATAGAACAAGCCCAGCCCAATAGGTTCTTATTCAACCTCTGGCCAGAACTGTGACAAAAACGCGCGCTTGGAACACAGGTTCAAACACCTGGATTCTTGGACTTTTAGCACAAACTTACAACATAAGAAATGTTAATCATCAAGCCACGATTCTGAATATGTAAAGAACTCCTCCTAACTCTCAGAAATGAGAGAGAATTTTGTCATTCCCAAATCTTAACCTAACTTTTTATCAATATTCAGACCTTAAATTCTCACAGCATATGCAAAATAAATGAAAAGTAAAGGTATGTACAGTTTCAGGGGCATGAGTAGAACACTTTTTATTCACAAACCTAGAGCTAACAATGCCTACATTAAGAGTTAGAAGTTCAAGAATATACCTGTTCAGCTGGAATCGTGTCTGGCAATGGAGGAGTTTTTAGGGCAAGATGATGATTTGTATAGCTTACTTGGAGTGTGAGGATGCTATTCCAATACTTGGTATGCTTTGAAACCTTCTATACCAAGCTGCAGAAGTCCACCTGCAAGAGGAAGAAATGAAAATGGCCAAACTGGTTAGAGGAGTTACAGTCCACTTCTAATGCTTTGGATAGTTTGGATTGATGGTAAGGAAAATGTTTGAACTGGTTTTGGCCAAGGTGCACGATGGAAATGAGTTGTGGGATTCAAGTTGCAGAATATGCCCTGTTTTTGCAGTTTGAGGGTGATTCTGAGAATGAGAGGGTGTTGGGGAGGGTTGGCTCGTGTTCTAGCTCATAATGGATGTCTAGAATGTGCTTGATAACTTTTTCTAAGCATGTGTTCACTGATATGAGAGTTCTGTTCAGTTATGCCACATTTCTTCACACTTAAGCAAGAGATGGCCACTTGAGTTTCTAGGCTGATAGAGGCCCCCAATATATGCTGCATACATTAGTCTTGGTCAGTGTGTTATGCTCCTTGACTTGTGCTTCAGAGATATGCTTTGGTACTTCTTGGATTTGCTTTTGACATAAAGCCATACCTTTTCAAAAATGGATAATTTGCTTTTTCTATTTTAAGACTAAACCTTCATGTAATGCTTAAAAACATAATGCAAGGCTTGAACACAAAGGGTTTGCATTTAATTATTGAGTGAAAATGGGATATAGGACCTGTAATCAAGTTGTGCAAGCTTATTTGAAAAATTGCACAAGTTATGAACATGTACATGAATCAAAGTGACTTTTTCCCAACTTGCCAAATTTGATTCTCCCTAACCATGAGGTTGTTTGATGAGTTCTTGGACATTTTGGAAATCTTGGAATGTGTACTACAATCAATCTTTGAAATGCAAATTGAAATTCCAAGTGGAAGTATGTGAAAAATGGTCTTGAAGTTAGGTAAAAACCTTGCCTAAAATAGGTCAAATTTTCTCTAAGTTAAGAATGGTTTAGTACCCTTGTTCCAAAAATTGTAACTTGAGATACAAGCTTCTTTTGGGAAAACTTTGTGATTCAAAGTTGTAGATTATGCAATATGCTACAACTTTCATGTTTTGACTTTTGCTTGAATCCAAATGAATCTTGGTGAGAAAGTGGGGCAAAGTTAGGAAAAAATTAGGGTTTTTCATAACTTAGAAAAATTCTAAGTTATGAAAAATCTTCATTTCAAACCCTAATTTGCATTTCTTGATTTCTTGATGAACAAGTTTCATGATTTTGGCATGTTTTAATGAAAAATTAATCTTGACCCTTGATTTTGACCAAAAAGTCAAAGTTTGACTTTTCAGTATAAAGTCAAAATTGATCAATTGACTGGGAAATTCAACTGTCAATCTTGTGCATTTGGGATCTTTTGAACTTGTTGAGCATGTCAAGAAAATTCCATGGGGTCCTTGAGTCCATATGTGAGCTTCGTTTGCCATTGGCTAGGTCAAACAGTCAAAAATTGCCTTTGTGCAGTCAAAACCCTAAAAATAACCATTTTGCCCTTTTGATGATCTGATCAAATTTCTTGTGGAATTGTGATCCAAACTTGATCAAATGGTCCATGTGAGTTTATAATGTTGATGTGGGTTAATTTTCATGAGATTTGACTGTCAATTGGCCACAATTGACTTTTTCCCCAATACAGCTGATTTCTAGGTCAACTGTCCAATTGACTGGGCAAAATTTGGAATCAAGACTTGAAACTTGGTATGGATAAACTTGGGAGTCCAATATGAAGCATGAAAGTCATCTTATGCATTTTAGGTCAAAACATCTTTGTGCAAACACAAACCCTAATTTGAGTCAACAGTGCAAGGAGGAGTCTTGAGCAGATGAAACCCTAACTGGATCTTGAGCTTCAAGGGCTTTGTGATGAGAAATCATATGAGAAAAAGGGAGGGAAAATTTTGGGGTACAACAACCATCTTCTTGCAAAACAGGCAGCTTCTGCAGTTACACCTCCATCTCACAAACCACTCGTGCGTTTTGCCCCAAACCTCTTCCAACACACTCCATACAACCTATCTAAGCTATCCAAACCATTGGCCAGTGAATGTAACTCCATTTATAAGCTTCACCATTTTTAAATTCTGCTTGTGCAGATTGACTTCTACAGGCTTATTCAAGCAAACTCAAAGCAAACTAAGCATTGGGGAAGGTCAAAGGAAGTTCAAGCAAGCTCCCAAGCATCTCAGGCCTCCTTGAAAACCTCCACATTGCCATACTCGAGTTCAATTGAAGCAAGTATTTTCCAACTTTCTATCTCTCTATTTAGGAATCATTAGGCTTAGGTTTGTGAATAAAAAATGTAGTACTCATTGCCCTTAAGCTGTAGATATGCATAGATTTCATTTATGTTAACTGTGTTGAGAGAATTTGATTGATGAACTTTCTGAAAAATTTAGGGCCAGAGAAATTCTCTCTGGTCTTTGAGAGTTAGATTAAGTTCTTTATATGGTTGGAATCGTGTTGAAAAATGCTATAACTTTTGTGTTGTGAGTTTTTGCTTTAGAGCACGTATGCAGGAGTTAGTCATTTGTAAAGGAACGCGCGTTTTTTGTTTGGTCAGAGGTTGAAGATGAAGCAAGTGGGATGGGCTTGGTTTCTCCTTGCTTTTGACACCCCCTGACTTGCTATTTGCACCCCTCAGCCCATTTGTTTATTTTTTGCATATTTTTCTATTTCCTTTTTATTTCTGACTTTATTTTATTTTTCCTAAATATTAAAAATACCAAAAATATTTTCATACATTTTCACATTTTATTTTATTATTTTTATTATTTTTTTGGACATAGAAATAATTATTAAATAATATATACATTTATTTCCTTAATAAAAAAACTTGTAAATACTACAAAAAATATTACATTTTTATTTTTATTATTTATATACTTAAACAATATTTTTTCTAACATATTTTTATTTTTTGACATTTGTATATATTTTATTTATTTTATTGTACATAAATAAATAATACATAATATATATATATATATATATATATATATATATATATATATATATATATATATATATATATATATATATATATATATATATATATATATATATATATATATATATATATTTTCTTAAAACAAATTGGGGTTTCCACCCTTAATAAAAAAAATCTTTTATTTTATTATTTTTTAATGCATTAAATAGTTTATTTTTACATATATAAAAATAATACAAAACATTTTTTGCATATTTATAATATATTGCATATTTACTTAATTGTCTATTTAAATATTGCTTATTTATTTATTTGCAAAGAATTCAATTTGGTTGTAATAGTTGATTTAGGGTTTTATATTTTCTTGAAAATAATCCCCTATTCAAAATTGTATCCCCCTCCCATATCAATGTTGTAATAGCTTAGATTACTTTTACGCATTTATTGCTTTCAAATATGCCATGATAGAAAATAGGGTTTGTATGCAATATCCAAAATCAAAACAAATAGCTAGACCTAATAGACATAAAAGCATGTAAATTGACAACACAATGCACACATGCACCCCTAGGGTTTCATCCACTTGTTGCCTTAAAAATGGAAATGGTATGCATGCTAGGTATCTTGGCAAATAAAAACAAAACAAAAGATTATAGTCCCTCGATGACGCTATCTTGGTTGCCTATACACAAATGATCTAGCCCCTAAAAAAAACTTGCTAAGATACTTGGCACAATTGCTATCATGGTCAATACAATGACCCGCTCCTGTCCCGTTTAACATCTAAACACAAGTTTATTTACCAAATGCAATGGTAAAACAACAATGTGAAAGGTTTAAAAATGTATAGGAAATATCTTTGAGTAGATAGGGTAGACAACTCTTAGTTACTTGAACAAACTTTCGAACATCCTTGCTAATTTCAAAACACACAATTTCAAAACATTTTCCCAAAACAAACTTTCAAACAATGAAATAATTTTCAAAAGATAAAACACATTTGTATACATTCAAACAAGAATCATTACAAAGGTTGCCACAACGATGGCCTCTTTTTAAAACAATTTCAAAACCACACACAAAGCACAATTTCAAACAATTGAAAAGCAAAAGCAAGTGATCTAAAACAAGTAACTAAGAGCCCATGGAAAACCATGGATGAAAAGGGTGCTAGCACCTTCCCTTTCCATAATCTACCCCCCGAACCCAAGAAAACATCTCAAAGGTCTTTCCTTTGCTTTTTGACCTTTCCTTTGGATAAATAAAAAGTCGGTGGCGACTCTTGCTAAACTGAAACGTTTTCGGAAAAAAAAACGCAAAACCTCAAGTCAGCTCTCCCACTGCATCACACGCGGTGTTATCGACTAGAACGTCAATGTAAGGAAGTGGGAAGTCATCTTTGGGGCTTTCCTTGTTCAGATCTTTGTAGTCCACACATATCTGCACCTTACCGTCCTTCTTAGGTACCGAAATAACATTGGCAACCCATTGCGGATAAGAAGTGACAGCTAAGAATCCTGCATCGAACTGTTTCATGACCTCCGCCTTGATTTTCTCTGAAATTTCAGGGCACATACGGCGAACCTTCAGCTTTATCGGAGGGCAGTCTTATTTAGTCGGCAGGCGATGTACCACAATATCAGTGTCCAAACTAGGCATGTCTTCATAGGACCAGACGGAGATCTCAACATAGTCGTGTAGAATTTGTATTAACCGTTGTTTGACACTAGGCTCCAGATTCACACCTATTTTAACCTCTTTCCTGTCTTCTTATGTACCCAAATTCACTGACTCAACTGGCTCTTCATGAGGCTGTATGGCCCTTTCTTCCTGATGTAATAGTCTAGCAAGTTCTCCAGGCACCTCACAATCATCCTCACCTTCGTCCTCAGCTTGGTTGGTCAGATTTTTGAAGTCATAACTGGCAGTAGCAGAGTTGTTATCAATGGGATCCAGAATGGATATGGACATGCAGTATGATACGTGATTGTGTGTAAGAGGATAGTTGTTTTGATAAAGTGAGAGACAGAAAAGAAAAACAAAGAGAATGAAATTTGTATGCAAGAAACGTACAATGCTTTATTAATGATATATGAAATGAAAAATATTAGCCCTCACAAGCAAAGCCAAGGTGCCTCAGGCAAGGCACCGGGCCGTAAAGTTTCATATTGTTTATTACTAATCTTAAAACAAATGAGTCAATTACTGTGGAATAAAAGAAACAGGTATGAAGTCCCTAGCCGTCGAGTTATTAGGTCCACCGTTGGTTGTTGGGTAGATCCAGCTGTGGATGTCTGAATCCTCTTCACTGTCTTCAATTGCATTAATTCCCCGATTGATGATGTGTAGAGGAGGTCTTCCAGCCCGAGCGTGCCTAACAGCCCTTTGAGCCCCTGTGTTAAAGTCCAAACAAAATTTGTCAGTTTTGTGAGTGAAATCAGGGAGCTGACCCCAATTGGTACACCCACCTTCTTCAACCACAGCCCTGGCGTCCTTGAGAGAAGCCATCTTCAACGGGGTTTGTCCGTAGTAACTTCGGTTGATTCCAAGATCTGAGGGACCTCTTCGAAATTCTGACAAGGAGTTTCTATGAATTCCCCGTCCATCTCTATGTAGCGAAAAGAATTGAGGTGAGTCACCATATATTCTTCTTCACCTCGCACTGTGACAATCTTTGCCTTCACCGGATACTTCAGCATTTGATGGAGTGTGGAAGTAACTGCCCCGACCTCATGGATCCAAGGACGACCTAGCAAGCAAGAATACAACGGCCTGATATCTATAACATAGAAGGTGGACCCAAAAGTCTGAGAACCCACTTTGTCAGGGATGTCCACCTCTCCGTGCACCATTCTCTTTGATCCGTCAAAAGCCCTTACCACAATGTTACTAAGATTTAGAGTCAAACGCTTGCAATCCAAACGGTCCAACGCTTTCTTCGGAAGAACATTCAGTGAACACCCGATATCTACCAACACATGAGCCATAGTGGTGCCCCTGCACTCAATCGAGACATGCAGAGCATCATTATGCTTCCTTCCTTTTGGTGTCAGATCCGCATCTGAAAAACCCAGCCCATTGTTAGCAGTCAGGCTAGCCACACAATCTTTGAACTGATCTGCTGAAGTTTCCTGCGGCACATGTGCAGTCTTGAGAAATGCAATCAAAGCCCTCGCATGGGCTTTAGAACACAATAGCAGAGACAACATAGATATCTTTAATGGAGTCTGCCCCAGCTGCTCGACCACATTGTAGTCGCTCTTCTTAATGATTTTCAGTATTTCCTCTATTTCTTGTTTAAAGGCTTCCACAACAATATTATTAGGTGCCTCCGTCTGGTAAGGCTCGCCTATAATTTCCTTGCCCCGAGTCCCATATGGCTCAACAGCAGGGGTAATAACTGGAGTAGGAACAGGAGAAATGTTAGGAGTGCTGGTTGGAGCAGCAGTTGGAATAACACTAGGCTTGATGATCTTCAGAACAATCTCAGGAGAGAAAACCCTTCCCCTTCGGGTAACCTTACTAGTCCCGAAAATATTACTGATATCAGTATCAGCTTATTCATTCTTCAGATCTTGCTTAATGCCATGATAGTACACGTCAGCACCATAATTCCATGGGACAGCCTTGTCTGAGGTGTACGGGATGGGACCAGGAACAGTGATTATCAGCGGAGCAATTCTTTGAACAGGTGTAATCCTAACAGGTCTTCTCGAGGAAACCTTGGAAGGATTGGCGGAAATGGTTATAATAGCGACGTCTTTAATGGGAACAACAAGGATCACAGTGTTCTCGAACAAAATCTCTTTATTATCCATCAGGCGCTGAACACCTGACTTCAACAAACGGCAACCAGAGGGTAGAATTGAACACATGTGGCAACCTTCACCACAACCCGAAAATAAACCGGCCAACAACAAATTCTTCTTAACAGTCATAAGAGGAGTAGAAATTTCTTCAACAGAGGGCAGAAATAAATCAGTGTCATCAACATTAATTCCACGACCATGTTTGGGCATGGGAGCAGTTATAACATTCGGCTTTTCTGGAGCATCGAACTCTATCTCCTTGGCTTCAAGCAAGTCTTGTACTTTGTTTCTCAGAGCCCAACATTCGTTTGTATTGTGACCAAGACTCTCAGAATGGTAGGCACACCACGCATTAGGATTGTATCTGGGAGATGTAGTGTTTGGATTCTTGGAGGCCTCTCTCAACATTGCCAAGTTGGATTTTAATAAATGAGGTAGAACTTCAGCTAAAGTCATGTTGATGCGGGTAAACTGCCATTGTGGTCTTTCCACCCTTTGTTGATTGTTGCATTGTGGAGCAACTGCGGGTCTTGGTATCACTACAACATTTACCATTTGATGGTGTTCAGATCTGCTTTGGCCCCTTGGGCTATAGACCGCACTGGCTTCCTTCTTACCAGTGAAAGGCTTCTTTTCTGAACTCGACGAGGCATCCTTTTGTATTTTACCACTCCTAATTCCAGCTTCTACTCTTTCTCTAGTTAAAATCAACTCGGTGAAACCAGATGACGAGCTGCCGATTAAGTGATTGAAAAATGGACCCGATAGCGTTCCTAGAAACATATCAACCAACTCCCTATCAGACAAAGGGGGTTGAACTCTCCCAACCATATCTCTCCATTTTTAAGCATAATCTTCAAAACCTTCACCTGCACCCATGGACATACTCTGGAGTTGAGTACGAGTGCGAGCAAGGTCGGCATTATACTGATACTACTTGTAGAAAGCAGCAGCAAGATCTTCCCAGTTTCGGACACTGGCTCCCTCCAACTGGTAGAACCATTCAAGCTGAGTCCCTGATAGACTATCTTGAAATAAGTGCACCCAAAAATTTCTATCAGCGGTGTGGGGTTGGATTTTTCTGACATAAGAGCAGAGATAGAGTTTTGGGCAGGACACTCCATCATACTTGGCAAAAACCGGAGCTTTAAACTTTTGTGGGATGACCACTCCCGACACCAATCCCAGTTCTTCAAAATCCAATCCAGGTATCCTCTAAACTTCCATGGCACTCAGAAGATCTTCCAACTGTTTGTATCTGTCCTCAGCAGGAGGATATTGCTCATCGTTATAATCAGTATCATTGTAAGAGACTGCAGGACTAGGGTCCTTTTCTCCTTCTTGGTTCTCCCCTTCCTTGGATGAAGAGGTCAGATCAGTTTGTTGCTTCAACTTTTCTCCAAACCTTCTTCCCATATTCAGAATACCGACATCCTTCTTCTTTTTCTTTTTCTCTTTCAGAATAAGGGCTTTCAGATCTTCTTGCCCCTTAGCCAGACTTATGAACATCTATTGGAACTGGGCGTTTTGTGCCTGAAGATCTTTGATGGCTTGATAGACATTTCTGCATATGAACAGTGAAGAAGATGAGAAACCTGTAGTGGCACCTATAATGATGTGTATGATAATGGGATGCGCATGTAATGATTTCAAAGACTTTGGGAAATTTAACTTTGCAAACCAAAATAAACAAAAACTTTATTAGCTTAAATTTCAAATTTCAACATGCCTTTAAGGCGTTACAAATAAGTAAATAAAACAAATCTAGAACTAGAAAAGAAAAATCAAAAGTCTCATGGACGCTTTCTCTTTGTGCTGATATAATCATTGAGCACTCTTTCTTCATGGAGCTGCCTGGTGAGCTTTAAAACCTTCCTCTCTTGATCATGGAATTGTTCCCTGTAAGTATCCCGCTCATTCTTTAGCTGAATCCAAGACCTCTGTAACTCCCCAAGATCAGTGGGCATGTAAGGATAAAGAACCGTGTAAGTAATGCCTTCTTCAGTAGTGGGCTCCACAATCACTGGTAATATGGCCACATAAGACATCATAAGCTTCTGGGCACGAGCTCGTACCCACTGGAGGTAAGTCTCCATAGGAATGGAAGTCTTTGGTCCCAAGTCTTTAGCGTCAGATCTGTTTACCATGCCCCAAGCTCGTATAAACCTCCGGTGATACTCATTAACATCATCCTCATAGTTGAATACAATGCCCTAAATAAGTAACTCATGGGGACCGTCCCTTCGAGCATGACCAAATTGTCGCAAAGATAGACAAGGATTGTAAGTTATACCCCCTATGATACCAAGTAATGGGACATTAGGGTACTCCCCACAGCGGTCAATAATAGAAATGTCTTCCATAGCTTGAGAACACAAAAGAATATTCGTATGAGTGAGTGACATTATCATGTGTGACCAACCCAAACCTTCTTCGTTCTTCAGTACAAACTTAGGGAGGTGAGAAATAAACCACCTCGACATCAACAACATGCAGCACATAAGAGTCACTCTTCTCTTCATGGTACGAGTATGAAGAGCGTGCAAAATATCCCCAAGCAAGGTAGGCACAGGGTTGCGAGAAAGGAAAATCTTGATAGCATTCACATCTACGAAAGAGTCCGGATTAGGGAAGAGAACTAAACCATAGATAAGAAGAGCCAAGACCTCCTCAAAAGCCTGAAAATCCATATCATCCCAAAATAGTTGAGCCTTGTCTATCAGAAATTTGGCTAGAAAACCCTCGACTCCACTTCGAGTTTCCCAATTGGATACCATGTCGGCCCGTTTCAAATGCAAAGATAAGGCAATAACTTTTGGCTTAGGAACTTCTTTTATACCTGTGAAGGGTACCTGTTCAAGAATGTATATGCCCAATAGCTGAGAGAATTCTTCCAAGGTGGGTACCAACTGATAATCTGGAAAGGTGAAGTAGTGATGCTTGGGATCGAAGAACTGAAAGAGTACGCTCATCATCTGTTCATCAAGGTTTGAAGTAACCAGGCTGAGAAGTTGACCATGTCTCTTAATGAAGGTAGAAGTTTCAGAAACTCTTGATATTAGCTCTTTGAGTTGGGAAGGTATCTGCACAAAGCTGATTCAGGTGGTATTTCTACGCACAGAAGCCATGATCTGCAAAACAGAATAAAGATAAATTCCCTTGGTCTTTGAAATGTTTAGTGTAATGAAGCATGAATGCCATGTTATGATGCATGATGTCATGATAAACCACAGGTATAACAAACACAGGTATTGCAAACACAGTCAAATCACACAAAGCCCTTAGGTTTAAGGCTTGCATGAGGTCAAAGGTATTACCCTCTTGAAGTTAAGTTGGTTTCAAACCTGTCCTAGAAAAGTAATCGGGTTCTAAAGGATCTCAATATCACTGACCATCCTTTATCGGTCATGGTTTCAGTTCACGCAATCTTTTCTTACGGCCGAAATATACCAAAAGTATGATCTCAATGAGTGTAGCATCGAGTATCAACCAGTTCTCAATTCTACACTGAGGCCGGCTATCTCACTAATTTCTAATGGCCAAGTTGGGAAATTAAAGGTTCTAAGGTAAGTTTATTCTTCACGACACCATGCAGCGGCCCCGTATTCTCCTCGTTTCACCACAAGGGATATCGGTACCAACCAAAGTGCCACACCAACATAGCTACTACTTCAACCGTATCGGTTTATGCCGTACAGTTCCCTCATAGTTTATTGCTACTTACCTAATCAGTGCCCCCAGATCCGAGTATAGGATCTATAGTAACCCCAAACAAAACCCTCAAAAGTAAAGCAAACAAAGCAATCAAGAGAAGCAATTTTAATGACCTAGATCCTAAGGTATACCCCCACTTTATTTTCCCCAGCAGAGTCTCCAGTTCTGTGATACGGTGGCAGAACCGACTGTTTAAAACTGGTTTGCATTTTGCGTTTTTTGTTCGCAAAATGTTGCGGTAAGCAAGAGTCGCCACCGACTTTTATTTCATCCAACCGGAAAGGAAAAAAGTACGGAAAAAATCCTTTTTCAAGATATTCTGAGTACGGGGGGTAGATTATAGAAAGGGAAGGTGTTAGCACCCTTTCTATCCATGGTTTTTCATGGGCTCTTAGGTACTTGCTCATTTTTAGATTGCTTGTGTTTGTGTTCTTGTTTTTGAAAATGTTTTACTTCTTGATAACCCTTGTATCAGTCCTCAAGGGTGTGACGAAGTTGTTTTGAAAATTTGTTTGAAATGTGTAAGTGTGAAGAGTTTTGATTTGAGCAAGTACCTACTAGCATCTACCTTCTCGAAAAAAGATCATTTCTATTCTTGTTTCCTTTGGATAGCGTTATCCTACTATTGAGAAATAGGTAGCACCGTCGTTGGAGTTTTAAGGGTCAATTCGAAAGGTACGTACGGTCACTAAAGCAATATTAGTTCACCTTAGTAGTAACCCTAGAGTCTTAAGATCTTTTTCGAGGCAACATTTCCGAGGCAACATTTCTGAGGCAACGTTCGAATGGGACATTTGATCTTTTTAGACGGGAGGGCAACCACTAAGACACCCTATGCTTAATGATCGTTTACCTAAGGCAACCGAGGTGAGAATATACCCTAAGAGTGAATATGTGCGAGTGATCCATTTTCAATTTATTATCTTTGCACATTAGGGTTTTCTAACCATTTTAATTTTGCCATGTGTTCTTGTCATACAATCCTATTAGCCATACATCTAGACAGTTAAAAAGTTTTGCCGAAATTAAAAATGCGAGAAAATAAACCTAGCTATTACAAGGCTTCGGGGAGGGGGAATTGATTACTTAACCAAAAAATCAGGGATTTAAACAGTAAATAAAAGCCTAAATTAACTATTACAAACCCTGAACAGTTACAAAATAATGGCAAAAGTAATAATAAGCCCGCAGCGAATTAAATACGTGAGAAAATTAGGGTTTTGACCCTCTACTAAACCTAATTGCAATTGATTAAAGAAAAATCATTTTTTGTCGTTTTTGCTATTTTAAGAAAATAAGAAATATTAAATTAAAAGAAAATCATAAGTTCTAATTAATGTTAGTTTTTGAAAATAAATTAATTAATTCTAAACAACCTCTTTTTGTATTTTTTGTTTTATTTGAGAAAAAGAGAAAAATTAAATCAAGAGTTAACCTAATTTTCTAATTTAATTTTAATTATGAAAGAAAACAAGTTAAAGTTACCCTAATTAATCAAATTAAATTTGATAAAAAAACCTACTTCTAATTTTTGTGAATTATTGATTTTATGATTTTATGAAGAAAAAAAAGAAATTGATTTATTTTTGTTAATTAAAATAATTAAGGAAAATAATAAAAGAAATAAAAATAAGAAGAAATAAAAAAAGGAAGAAATGGGCTTGTGTTGAATAGCATGCTGGGAGGTGCAGATCTGATTTTTTTTTGGCCCAAATACTCCAAGCCTAGTTTGCCACGCTTGATCTGGTGTGGGTGTTGACTTGAGGATCATGGTAGACCTTCATTGCAGAGGCGTGGGATCTGGCTAGCTGGGCATCAAACGAATGAATATTGATGATGTATGGTGGCCACCAAGAAGAGCAATGCCCTGGATCAACTGACTGAAAATAATATAAATGAAAACGCTGGAACTGGGGGTCGAACCCAGGTCCTTATGCTCAAATCCAATGCTTGCTTGCCAGCTGCGCTACTATGTTCTTTTGTTCATATAATAAAAACAAAACAATATAAGCACAATACACAATAGATTCAGAAAATGCACGCTAAATTTAAACCAGCCATTCATAGGCTGCCACGCCTCATCTTCTACCCTGACCCGTGGCTTTAGGCCACAGACTTTTACCAACGGTAATTTCCCGTCACTATAAGCTATAACGACGGATTTGGTTTGTAGCTAAAAACCTACGTGATTCAAATATGTGATATAGGCAATATAAATTGAAAACAAAGCTAGGGATCAATCAGGAATTAAGCCCTGAGTCTAATGGTATCCAGAATTCCTCTCAATTTTCCCTGAAAGAGAAAGCCCCAATTTTGAGCTTTCGAACCCTAGTAATGGCAAATAAATAGCTATTCCTGCATCAAAGCTTAAATCTAGGCTATCAAAACGCTTCCTAGCATGATCATAAACATGTATATGCAAACAAATTGGACTGAAAATGCATAAAATTAGAAGAACAAGTTTAAGTATAGTGGATGCAAACCGTGATGTGTATCTTGCATTTCTTATGGTTTGAGGACTTGGGAATGTTTGGAATCTCTTCAGTGCACGCCCAGGAAGAGATTGCTAGCCTTAGATTGCTTTGAATCGTCCCCTAACCTGAAAACCGAATCACACTTTTTGCCAACTTTTTTCAGTTTTTTCTATGCCTCTCACGACCTCTAAGCCCTGTTTTTTGATATGGAATTCTTCATTATATAACCTAGAATGAATTAGGTTAACAAACTTGGATCCAATCTTGAGAATTCATGAATGGAATATTTGATTTTTAAGCCATATGATATATATCCATAACCATGCCAATCATGCTTTTTTTATACCAATTGTGCTTGATTCGATTTCCTCTTGTTTACTCAGCATATCTTGATTGCCAAATTGTAAAAAAAACAAATCAAATCATATCTATTAATTTTCATCATTTATTTGATTTAATTCACTTTTTAATCAATGAAAAATCAAAATAAATTGAAAAATGAAGCACATAATGGGTGAGTGAAAATTTGAGTCGTGGACCACATTATAATTGAGGTGCAAGCATAAAAAAATTGGGCCAATTTAGCAAAAAATGCAAATTTGAGCACATTTGACTTTTGGTAATTTTGCAAAAATGGTCAACTTGGCCAATGCATAACTCTCTCAATTTTGATCCTAGAGAGGTGTTCTTGGACTTTTTAGAAATCTTAGGATTTTCTCTAAACAACCCTTTTGTTCTCATCTCAATTGAGTCTTCCATGTTCATGTATGAAGCTTTGGACCAAAGGGTGTTTTTGTTGACTTTTCAAAAGGACCTATAATGTAAAAATCCATATCTTTTTGTGAGTGCATATTTTGGACTTGGGAGCTGAAGATGAATTGTAGGGAATTACGTCCTCTTCAAAATGAGATTTGGATGGTTCATTTCTAATAAAGTATGAGAAAATTATGCTTGGTCAAATTTGAGTTGACTTTTCCTATAAAACCCTAATTTTAGCTACTTTTGGGTTTTGATGAATTGTGAGTAATCCTTGAGAAATCATAATCAATCCTTGATAAAATGATGGATAATACTTCAAAATGAGGAAGTTGACCAAAAAACTTGAAGTTTGACTGTATGTGGGCCACAGTTGACTTTTGACCTAGTACAATTGATTTTCAGGCATTTGAGCAATTGACTGAGCAAACTTCTTCTGCAAGGCTTGAAACTTGGCATGGATGATCTTGAGAACATATTAGGACAATGGTTAGAATTTTAGTCCTTTTTGGTTCACACATCTTGATGAAGATGGAAACCCTAATTTGAGGTATACTGCCTTAGGAGAGAGTTTGTCTGGTCAACTCTTGAACTTCCTTGAGCAATTTGGGGACCTCTCTTGCCATGTGTTGAGAAATATGGGAGGGAAAATTTTGGGGTACAACAACTTCCCCTGTTCAATCTTCTTAAACCTGAAGATGTAGATTGGCTGCGCTGCCTTTCGTGATCTGAAGGTAGAAGATGATTGAACACTAGAGTGCCCAGAAATTTGCACTCGCATGAAGTGACACTTGATTTGTGATATCGGGAATGGGATTATAGATGCCATTTGGAAGTTAAGGATTGAAGATTGTCGGGGATGGGCTTAAAGATGCCATCCGAAGAGGTGTCGATCGCATAAGAGATTCCTTTGCAAGAACCTGTATACCTGTTGTTGAGGAGGACTTCGCTGGGAAATGTTGGTCTCTGTCTTGGGAGAAATAAAGTTTTAGGAACTTCAGTTGTCCGTTACTCTACAGGGGAATTAACTGCACTGTCGCCTTCGCCACCCTCGGCCACCGCCATTACCTGCGAACAAGAAGAGACAAAGGGATTAGCACTTGATCGAACACGCTCGAAGAACTCGGAAAATAGAATCGCGAAAAGGGTAAATCGACTTAGCATAATTTTTGTTACACGGTGTGGCAAGTGATCAAGAGGTGCGGGTGAATAGATCACCTCCTTATTTATCAAGGACTTAAAATATTTTATCAAAGTTTTTTAAAAGCAGTGGAAAAGTAAGGCCCAGAATCAACTTCCGTTTATTTTGAACCAACTACTAGAAAACCGGACATATGATAAACTTGCTGGATTTTATTAGTATGAAATAGACGAATCTTAAACACAAATTAATTAAAGTTTTTAATGCACTTATCACTAGAACAATGTTTCCAATGAATTAAAAATTGCAAGCAATTTTTTCAAACAGTTGCGTATGCTTGTTTGATGTTTAATAATGGTGATTTGAAGAAAGTATTTGAACCATTATTTTATCATTAAACAAAAGCAAGTCAATTGAATCACAAAATTGTGGAATATGTAAAGAGATAGAGAGAAAGAAAAATAATACGCATGAAGTTTGCTAAGGAAGTTCCCCATTGTCGTCCTCGCGTGTGGATATGTCTTCCTCTCAATTCCAAAATTGAAATTGAGAACTCTTATATCAATTTTGCTGAAAGTTTGTATACAAGGTTACAATACAATGACATAATGAAATCCCTATGATCTTCTTCTTCTTGTAATAACCTCTACTTGATATGATCCTATCAATATTCCTTGCAAGATCCACAATCAACCCTCTGCTTCCACAACTTGTTTGCAAAAATCCTTCTGATTTCCAAACCCCTCGCTACGGCTGAATCTGACTTGTGCGACCATGACTAACAAACTGTCAAGAACACACCCGTTCTTGAAGGACAAATCCTTGGTTTTTCTTCGAAGCCCCCTTCTGAATCTTCAACCCAGCTGAGATCCCTTGAATGAACATCTAAACATTATCTCTTTATCTCTTGATCTAATTGAACAAAGATGTTTGACTTTCTTTGTTGTTGTTGAATTAAGATGATTGAGAAGATAATGAAGATGAAGTATCTTTCAGGCTTCTTGTTGCTCAATAATTGATGCTCACAATTGTAATAATGTGTCACCCCTAATTTACTTCTGAAAACTTACTTATATATGTAACAAAAAATAGTTAGAGACAGGAATTCGCATTATGAGTCTATACATGTTTGCATGAGTCGACTCATGTTAGTTATACAACACAAAATAAGTTGATGCAAGTTGTTATGAGTCGGTGCAAACTGATACTACAACATATTACAGATCCAACCATTTTACATGAGTCGATACATAACACGTATGTGTCGACACATACTGTATTGAATTTTGATTTTTGAAGATAAAACGTGTTATGTGTCGATGCATGGAGTTATGTATCGATGCATAAAAGTTGAAACTTGTTTTCCAAGGACATCAACATATCATGTGTCGATGCATGAAGTCATGTATCGATGCATAATGGTTGAAAATTGTATTCCAGGAGCATCAACATATTATGATTCGATGCATGGCATGGATGTGTCGACTCATACTGAAGCATAATCGTTTTTATGATTCTTTTCTTAAGTATGTGTCGATGCAAAGCTCTTTGTGTCGACTCATAACAGTGTTTTATGTGTAAAACACATTCTTAACTCTTTTTAAACAAGTTATACTGTATTTTTTCAATGCACACATATAGGTAAAGCATTTCCAGCATTCATTGATTATTTCACACATATTTGTTATCATTCAAAACTAATTATATGGAGGGGTTGCTCACAAACTCCCCCTTTTAATGATGGAAAATATTTGATGATGTGTGATGATACAATATGGATGAATGAGATGCTCCCATGAGTTTGTGCACATTAAGAATCCTTTTCTAACACCATCTTCTTCTCCCCTTTTGACAACATCAAAATGATAATAAGATAGCTTTTCAGCAATTTCAGCACACATATGACTTGATATTAAATCTCAGCAAACTTGTAACAAAAGGAACCAATGTCATTCACACAGAATGAGTCTTGGTATAAGCAAGGTAATAGATAAATGTAATAACCAAGTAAACAGAAAATAATTACGGTGAAAGCATTTAACGCGGAAATATTTAATTTACTTAAGCTTATAACAATAATTGTTTAAATAGAACATTAAAACAAATTTCAGAACAAAAGACATAAGGATAAATGTTATGATATGTATGATATGATATGCTTAAGGATTGTTTCCACCATAAGATTCATCATAGTTCTAGGGTGGAGGAGGTGGGGGAGTTGGGTTGATATCAGGGTTCTGGGTCATAACAACTCTTCAGTAGTGTCCTCCCAAATGGAATGCCAAAAATAGTTTTCCAGTCATTAACTTCAAATGCATACCTTCTTGTTCCAATTTTAACCTTAAAACACCAACATTTACTCGTTTTTAAGCCAACATAGGAGGCCCTTATAAAATCTTCATGATAATCTTCTCTAACATTTAAAAAGGACCCTAATTGTTGAGCATCTGAAATATCACATACATTTGTGATATGAAGAGACAAAACCTCAACCTTGTTGAAGACATGAGGCTTCATGACTAACCTCGTTTGAAAAGATTGCTCAAATTCTTCAGTAGTGGCAGGACGCATGATGGACAAAGCACTAGGAAGAACTTCTGTAGCAGATCCAGATGGTCCTGCACGAAGTTTTCCCTTGCCTTTTGTCTTTGGGGGCATTTTCTTTGTTTAAGAAGAGTAGACAAGTATTTGCAGATAAGGGTATTGGAAGATGAAGTGAATGATGAGAATGAAAAATGATGACTAGGGTTAGCCGATGTATGTAATGAATGATATAATTGGAAAGAGTTTAAAACATAAAATTGGGTCGATGGGTCGACCCAACCCAAAATAAAGGCATTAATTAACCTTATGTGTTGACACGAAACACGAATGTGTCGACATATCCTGTATTGAAAAACTGAGTTTAAGATTTCGTATCGACACAAGAATCGAATGTGTCGACTGGAAGTAGCATGTGTTGAAGCAAGCCTCTATGTATCGACCAGAAAACAATTTTGGTTTCTGTTTTTACATTTTTCTTCAGTGTGAGTCGACTCATAACTGTATGAGCTGACTCATAATAGTAAATTTTAACAAAAATGTAGTTTTCTACAAGTTTCTGTGAACAGTTGGATATGAGACCCATTTACAATTATATGATTATGAAAAATGAAATATCTTAATATTGTTATGCATACATAATGATGCAATGCAATTTGCATATGTCAAGTTCAAACATTTTATGTAATAGAAATATATAGACAATATTAATGGAACAATTAAGGTCAATTTACAAGTAATCATAGAATTCTTAGAGATAAAGTAGAGAGGAACGATATTACCTCAATTATTGAGATGTTAAGACACACGTACGAAGGCTAAAAACACATCTCAATAGCATGGGGATATATATATATATATATATATATATATATATATATATATATATATATATATATATATATATATATATATATATATATATATATATATATATATATATATATATATATATATATATATATATATATATATATATATATATATATATAAATATATATATAATTTAAGTACATGTATGCTTAAGACATCAAGTAAGAGAGACCTAAAATCCCTAGCTCACGATGAATGTTGAAGAAAGGTTCTGTTGCTAGTGGTTTTTTAAAATATCAGCATGTTGATTTTTAGTATCAACATGCTAAAACACAACATCCTCCTTTTTAACCTGATCGCGAAGAAAGTGATGCCTAATCTCTATGTGTTTAATGCGTGAATGTAAGACAAGATTCTTAGTAAGATTTATAGCACTTGTGTTGTTAAATTTTATTAGAATACATTTTAATTGAATATCATAGTCTTGTAATTGTTGCTTCAGCCATAAAATATGAGCACAACAACTACCGACTGCAACATATTCATCCTTAGCCGTTGACAATGCAACAAAAACCTACTTTTTGCTATGGCAACTCACTAAAGAGTTTGAAAACAAATGACATGTGCCACTAGTGCTTTTCCTATCTGACTTGCATCCACCAAAATCAGAATCAGAGTAACCTACTAAACTGCAATTGCTTCCCTTGGAACACCATAGCCCATACTTAGATGTACCATTGAGATACCTAAGTATACGCTTGACAACTTTCAGGTGGGATTCCTTAGGATCTGATTGATATCGTGCACACTGTTTTACCCCAAAATTTCCCTCCCATTTTTCTCAATACATGTCAAGTGAGGTCCTCAAATTACTCAAGGAAGTTCAAGAGTTGACCAGACAAACTCTCCCTTAAGCAAGTCTACCTCAAATTGGGGTTTCATTTTTCATCAAGATGTGTAAACCACAAAGGACTGAAATGCTCACCATTGTCCTAATACATTCTCATGACCATCCATGTCAAGTTTCAGGCCTTGTAGAGGAAGTTTGCTCAGTCAATTGCTCAAATGCCTGAAAATCAATTGTACTAGGTCAAAAGTCAATTGTGGCCTACATACAGTCAAACTTCAAGATTTTTGGTCAACATCCTCATTTTAAAGTATTATTCATCATTTGATCAAAGGTTGATCATGATTCCTCAAGGATTGCTCACAATTCATCAAAACCCAAAAGTTGATAAATTAGGGTTTTATAGGAAAAGTCAACACAACTTTGACCAAGCATAACCTTCTCATATTTTATCAGAAATGGCCCATCCAAAGCTCATTGTGAAGAGGATGCAATTACCTACAATCCATATTCATACCTCAATTTCAAATTATGCACTCACAAGAATATGTGAATTTTGACATTATAGGTCATTTTGAAAAGTCAACAAAAACACCTTTTAGGTCAAAGCTTCATAACATGAGTGTGGAAGACTCAATTGAGATGAGACCAAAAAGGTTGCTTAAGGGACATCCTAAGCTTTATAAAAAGTCCAAGAGCACCCTCATGGGGTCAAAATTGAAAGAGACATGCCTTGTCAAAGTTGACCATTTTTGCAAAATTTGCCAAAAGTTAAATGTGGCCAAAATTGCATTTTTTGCTAAATGGGCCTAACTTTTTATGCTTGCACTGAGCTTGTGATGTGATCCACGACCCATGAGCCTTTCCACTTGTCATTATTTTATTTTTATTATTTATTTTGATTTTATTTCATTTAAATCAAATAAAATCAATATAAAATAATGAAAATATCAAAAATCAATTAAACCTTGAGATTGTATGCATGATTAGAGTCATTATACAGCTGATGGAAAGATCAGATCGTGCAAGGCTTCATATGGACAGAAAAAGATTGAAAATGCTTGTTTTGGAAAGATTTGGTGCAAGGAATAAATCTATGGTCAATCTTCATAAATGGCAAAGATTTGATGCAAGTTTTTACCCTAATGCACTCTATTATAGAGAGTGAACAAAGGCAGCCAAGAAAAAAAGAGAGGAAGAAGCTGTGTAGAAGGGAAAGAAAAAATCTAAAATTGCAAGAAAAGTGGTGATCCAATTTATGTGTTAGAGGTCAATTTGTGCCATTCTTAGGTTGCCAATAGGTTGCTGGACATTCCAGGAGCAATTTCCAATCAGATTCAAGCCTTTCCACGCCTGGGACTGTGAGATATAGGTATCACAATTTGCTTCCCAATTCAAATTTGATTTCATTAATTCACTCATCCATTGCATATTTTAATGATATATTCATGTTTGTCATTGAGTTTGCAAGCTTTTGGTACCATTTAATTGTATTTATAACGCCTGTACATGAAATTGCCATAGCTAGGGTTTTGTGTTCTTGATTGGGGCTTTACAGGATAGGCAAAATTGGGCATTGATTCTGGTACCATGAGACTCGTGAGGATGAAACGAATTGATTGGTACCAGCCATGGTGATTTATATTAAACACACGCGATTTTTGAAATACACAGGGTTATGGCTACAACACCATGTCTGTAGGTAAAGGTTCAGAGTTTTAAACGACGGTTCCAGGGAAGAAGACGATAGCGTGTCACATCCTGATTGGTTGATTCAAATTCTGGCGTGTTATTTTAGCCAGAAACTTGTTGTTCTGATATATATTGTTTGTTTCTATTATATTGATAAACTAACATCCAGCGCAGTTGGTCAGAAGAAGGAAGTCAGAAACTCATTGTTCTGGGTTCGATCCCAGGCGTGAGCTTTTGGTATTTTCTCCTTTGTTTTCGCCAGGTCCAGCACGTGCATCTTCTGAGGATCATCACCTTCTGGATCCACTAGCCAGCATCAGATCCAGTGCACCATTTTCTGATCCATTAGCCAGGATCAGATCCAGTGCATCATCTTCTGGATCCCAGTTAGAACCAGATCTAGCACGTGTAGGCCATCATCTTCTGGATCCTATTCAGAACTAGATTCAGTGCACCCCATCTTTTGAGGGTCATCATCTGCTGGATCCACCTGCCAGGATCAAATCCAGTATCCCCAGCACGTGCAGGCCATCATCTTCTGGATCCCATTCAGAACTAGATCCAGCGCACCCCATCTTCTTAGGGTCATCATCTGCTGGATCCACCTGCCAGGATCAGATCCAGTATCCCCATCTTCTGAGGGCCATCATCTTTTAGACCCCATTAGCCGGAGCTAGATCTGTTGACAGCAGGCTCACTTGGTTATCTCCATTATTTTTCCTTAAATTTTCTTTTCTTTAATTATTCTGTTTTTTTTTTGTCAACACCCAAATTATTTTTTTTTCTAAAATTAACCAACCAAAAATCACAAAAAGAAGACTTATTTTCTTAATAAATGTTTTTTTTAGTTAATTAGTTTAATTAATTTAAGGCAATTTTAATTTCATTCACAATTAAAATTAATTAGAACTTAGGATCTCCTTTTTAAATTCGATTATTCCATTATTTTCTTAAATAACAAAAATGACAAAAAAACATGTTTACTTTAATCAATTACAATTAGGTTTAGTCAAGGGTCAAAACCCTAGTCGCTTTGCATTTAATTCACCGCGCGCTGATTATTTGTTTTTGTCAATATTATTGTAACTGCTCACTGGTATGTAATAGTTTAATTTAGGGCTTTTACTTATCGCTTATTTTTCGGGTTTTTGGCTATGTAATTAATCCCCCTCGCCGAAGCCTTGTAATAGCGTAGATTTATTTTCTCGCATTTTTAGTTCCCGCAAATATTTAACTGTCTAGATGTATGTTAATATGGTTGTATGACAAGAATGCATGACAAATTAATACGGTTAGAAAACCCTAATGTGCAAAGATTAAATAACTGAAAACAAATCACTCGCACATATCACTCTTAGGGTATACCCTCAATTTGGTTGCCTTTGGTAAACGATCATTAAGAATAGGGTGTCCTCGTGGTTGCCCTCTTGTCTAAAAAAGATCAAACGTTCCATTAGAATGTTTCCTCGGAAATGTTGCCTCGAATATGATCTTAAGACTCTAGGGTTATTACAAAGGTGTCCTAATATTGCTTTAGTGATCGTATGTCCCTTTCGAGTTGACCCTTACAAACTCCAACGACGATGCTACCTATTTCTCAAATAGTAGGATAGCGTTGTCTAAAGGAAACGAGAATAGAACCAATCTTTTTTCGAGTAGGTAGATGCTAGTAGGTACTTGCTCAAATCAAAACTCTTCACACATACACTTTTCAAAACAGATTTTCAAAACAACTTCGTAACACCTTTGAGAACTGAGACAAGGGTTATCACGAAGTCAAACTTTGTTTTTTCAAAAAAAACAAAGCGCATACACAAGCAATTTTTAAAAGATGAGCAAGTACCTAAGAGCCCATGGAAAACCATGGATAGAAAGGGTGCTAACACCTTCCCTTTCTATAATCTACCCCTCGTACTCAAAATCTCGAAAAAGGATTTTTTCTGTACTTTTTCCTTTCCGGTTGAATGACATAAAAGTCGGTGGCGACTCTTGCTTACCGCGATATTTTGCGAACAAAAAATGCAAAACGCAAACCAACATTTTAAAACAGTCTGGTTCTGCCACGGTATCACAGAACTGGCGACTCTACTGGGGACTAATAAGTAGGGTATACCCTCACTTCAGTTGCCTACGGTAAACGATCATTAAGCATAGGGTGTCTTAGTGGTTGCCCTCCTGTCTAAAAAAGATCAAACGTCCCATTCGAATGATGCCTCGGAAATGTTGCCTTGGAAATGTTGCCTCTAATATGATCTTAAGACTCTAGGGTTATTACTAAGGTGTCCTAATATTTCTTTAGTGATCGTATGTCCCTTTCGAATTGACCCTTACAAACTCCAACGACGGTGCTACCTATTTCTCAAATAGTAGGATAGCGCTGTCTAAAGGAAACGAGAATAGAAACAATCTTTTTTCAAGTAGGTAGATGCTAGTAGGTACTTGCTCAAATCAAAACTCTTCACACTTACAATTTTCAAAACAAATTTTCAAAACAACTTCGTAACACCTTTGAGAACTGATACAAGGGTTATCACGAAGTCAAACTTTGTTTTTTCAAAAAAAACAAAGCGCATACACAAGCAATTTTTAATAGATGAGCAAGTACCTAAGAGCCCATGGAAAACCATGGATAGAAAGGGTGCTAACACCTTCCCTTTCTATAATCTACCCCCCGTACTCAAAATCTCGAAAAAGGATTTTTTCTATACTTTTTTCCTTTTCGGTTGGATGAAATAAAAGTAGGTGGCGACTCTTGCTTACCGCGATATTTTGCGAAAAAAAACGCAAAACGCAAACCAACATTTTAAAACAGTCTGGTTCTGCCACGGTATCACAGAACTGGTGACTCTACTGGGGACTAATAAGTAGGGTATACCCTCACTTCGGTTGCCTACAGTAAATGATCATTAAGCATAGGGTGTCTTAGTCGTTGCCTCCTGTCTAAAAAAGATCAAACGTTCCATTCGAATGTTGCCTCGGAAATGTTGCCTCGAATAGGATCTTAAGACTCTAGGGTTATTACTAAGGTGTCCTAATATTTCTTAAGTGATCGTATGTCCCTTTCGAATTGACCCTTACAAACTCCAACGACGGTGCTACCTATTTCTCAAATAGTAGGGTAGCGCTGTCTAAAGGAAACGAGAATAGAAATAATCTTTTTTCGAGTAGGTAGATGCTAGTACGTACTTGCTCAAATCAAAACTCGTCACACTTACACTTTTCAAAACATATTTTCAAAACAACTTTGTCACACCTTTGAGGACTGGTACAAGGGTTATAACAAAGTCAAACTTTGTTTTTTCAAAGAAAACAAAGCGTATACACAAGCAATTTTTAAAAGATGAGCAAGTACCTAAGAGCCCATGGAAAACCATGGATAGAAAGGGTGGTAACACCTTCCCTTTCTATAATCTACCCCCAGTACTAAAAATCTCGAAAAAGGATTTTTTATGTTCTTTTTTCCTTTCCGGTTGAATGAAATAAAAGTCGGTGGTGACTCTTGCTTACCGTGATATTTTGCGAACAAAAAATGCAAAACGCAAACTAGCATTTCAAAACAGTCCGGTTCTGCCACCGTATTACAGAACTGGCGACTCTACTGGGGACTAATAAGTAGGGTATACCCTCACTTCGGTTTCCTTCGGTAAACGATCATTAAGCATAGGGTGTCTTAGTGGTTGCCCTCCTGTCTAAAAAAGATCAAACGTCCCATGCGAATGTTGCCTCGAAAATGTTTCCTCGGAAATGTTGCCTCGAATATGATCTTAAGACTCTAGGGTTATTACTAAGGTGTCCTAATATTACTTTAGTGATCGTATGTCCCTTTCGAATTGACCCTTACAAACTCCAACAACGGTGCTACCTATTTCTCAAATAGTAGGATAGCGTTGTCTAAAGGAAACGAGAATAGAAACAATCTTTTTTCGAGTAGGTAGATGCTAGTAGGTACTTGCTCAAATCAAAACTCTTCACAGTTACACTTTTCAAAACAAATTTTCAAAACAACTTCGTCACACCCTTGAGGACTGATACAAGGGTTATCACGAAGTCAAACTTTTTTTTTCAAAAAAAACAAAGCGCATACACAAGAAATTTTTAAAAGATAAGCAAGTACCTAAGAGCCCATGGAAAACCATGGATGGAAAGGGTGCTAACACCTTCCCATTCTATAATCTACCCCCCGTACTCAAAATCTCGAAAAAGGATTTTTTCTGTACTTTTTTCCTTTCCGGTTGGATGAAATAAAAGTCGGTGGCGACTCTTGCTTACCGCGATATTTTGCGAACAAAAAACGCAAAACGCAAACCAGCTTTTCAAAATAGTCCGGTTTTGCCACCGTATCACAAGAACTGGAGACTCTGCTGGGGACTAATAAGTGGGGTATACCTTAGGATCTAGTTCATCATAATTGCTTCTCTTGATTGCTTTGATTGCTTTAATTTTAAGGGTTTTGTTTTGGAATTACTATAGATCCTAACCCGGATCTGGGGACACCTTTTAGGTAAGTTGCAATAAACTATGAGGGAACTGTACAGCATAGACTGATACAGTTGAAGCAGTAGCTACGTTGATGTGGCACATTGGTTGGTACCGGTATCCCTTGTGGAGAAACGAGGAGAATAAGGGGCCGCTGCGTGGTGTCGTTAAGCATCAACTGACCTTAGAACCTTTAATCGACCAACTTGGCCATTAGAAAGTAGTGAGATAACCGGCCTCAGTGTAAAGATGGGAACTGGTTGATACTCGATGCTACACTCATTGAGACCATACTCTCGAGATGGTTCTGGCTGCAAGAAAAGATTGTGTGAGCTGAAACCATGACCGATGGAGGATGGTCAATGATATTGAGATCCTCTAGAACCCGATTACTTTTTCTAGGATAGGTTGAAACCAACTTAACTTCAAGAGGGTACTACCTTTGACCTCATGCAAGCCTTAAACCTCAGGGCTTTGTATGATTTGATTGTGTTTGCAATATCTGTGTTTGCTGTACCTGTGATTTACCATGACATCATGCATTATAACATAGCATACATACTTCATTACACTAACCATTTCAAAGACCATGGAGATTTATCTTTGTTCTGTTTTGCAGATCATGAATTCCGTGTGCAGAAATACCATCTGAGTCAACTTTGTGCAAATACCTGCCCAACTTAAAGAGCTAGCCTCGAGAGTTTCTGAGACTTCTATGTTCATTTGGAGACACGGTCAACTTCTTATCTTGGTTACTTCAAATATTGATGAGCAAATGTTGAGTGTACTTTTCCAGTTCTTCGATCCTGTGCATCATTGCTTCACCTTCCCAGATTACCAGCTGGTTCCCACCTTGGAGGAGTTCTCCCACCTATTGGGCATATCCATCCTTGAACAGGTACCCTTTACAGGTATGGAAGAAGTTCCTAGACCAGAAGACTTCGCTTCAGCTCTAAATTTGAAACGGGTTGATGTAGTGTCCAATTGGTAAAAACAAAGTGGGGTCGAAAGTTTACTAGCCAAATTTATGATAGACCAGGCTCAGCTATTCTTGGATAATTTGTATTTTCAGGCTTTTGAAGATGTCTTGGATCTCCTTATCTATGGTTTGGTTCTCTTCCCGAATCCAGACTCCTTTGTAGATGTGAATGCTGTCAAGATTTTCCTTTCTCGCAATCCTTTGCCTACCTTACTTGGGGATATCTTGCATGCCCCCTATACTTGTACCATGAGAAGGAGAGGTACTCTCATGTGTTGCATGCCATTGCTGTCGAGGTGGTTTATTTTGCACCTCCCTAAGTCTGTGCTAAAGAACGAAGAAGGTTTGGGTTGGTCCTACAGAATAATGTCACTTGCCCATACAGATATTCTTCGGTGTTCCCGGGCTATGGAAGACACTGCTATTATTGACCGTTGTGGAGGATACCCTAATGTCCCATTGCTTGGAATCAGAGGAGGTATAACTTACAATCTTTGTCTAGCTTTGCGATAATTTGGTCAGGCTCGAAGAGATGGTCCCCATGAGTTACTTCTCGAGGACATTGTATTCGACTTTAAGGAGGATGTTAAGGAGCATCGCTGGAGGTTTATACGAGCTTGGGGCATGGTAAACAGATCTGACCCCGAGGAGTTAGGACTGAAGACTTCCCTTCCAATGCAGCCTTACCTCCAATGGGTCCGAGCTCGTTCCCAGAAGTTTATGATGCCTTATAAGGCCGTATTACCAGTGATTGTGGAGCCCACTAATGAAGAAAGTATTCCTTACACGATTCTCTATCCTTACATGCCTACTGATCCTGGGGAGTTATAGAGGTCTTGGATTCAACTGAAGAATGAGAGGGATACTTATCGAGAACAATACCATGAGCAAGAAAGGAAGATTTTGAAACTCACCAGGCAACTCGAGGAAGAAAGAGTGATTAATGACTATATCAGCACAAAGAGGAAGCGACCATGGGACTTTTGATTTTGCTTTTGTAGTTTTAGATTTTTTTTCTATTTACTTCTTTGTAACGCCTTAAAGGCATTGTTGAACTTTTCAAAGTTTGAAGCTAATAAAGTTTGGTTTATTTTTTTGGTTTACAAATTTAAATCTCCCAAAGTCTTTGAAATCATTGCATGCGCATCCCATTATCATGCACATCATTACAGGTACCCTTACAGGTTTCTCATCTTCTTCGCTGTTTATTATAGCAGAAATGTCTTCCGATCAAGCCATCAAAGATCTTCAGGCACAAAACGCCCAATTCTAACTGATGTTCTTAAGTTTGGCTAAAGGGCAAGAGGATCTAAAGACCCTTATTCTGAAAGAGAAAAATAAGAAGAAGAAGGTCGATATTCTGAACATGGGTAGAAGGTTCGGAGAAAGGATAAGACAATCAGCTGATTTGACCTCCTCGTCCAAGGACGGGGAGAACCAAGAAAGGACAAAGGACCCTAGTCCAGTAGTTTCTGATAATGATACGGATTACGACGATGAACAGTATCCTCCTGCTGAGGATAGAAACAAGCACCTAGAAGACCGACTGAGTGCTATGGAGATTCAGAAAATCCCTGGTTTGGATTTTGGAGAATTGGGACTGGTGTCGGGAGTGGTGATCCCTCATAAGTTCAAAGCTCCGGTTTTTTTCAAGTACGATGGAGTATCCTGTCCAAAACTCCATCTCCGCTCGTATGTCAGGAAAATCCAACCCCACACTGCTGATAGAAATTTGTGGATACACTTCTTTCAAGATAGTCTGTCAGGGACTCATCTTGAATGGTTTTATCAGCTGGAAGGAGGCAGTGTCCGAAACTGGGAAGACCTTGTTGCTGCCTTTTACAGGCAGTATCAGTATAACGCAGACCTTGCTCCCACTCGTACTCAGCTCCAGGGTATGTCCATGGGTATAGGCGAAGGTTTTAAGGATTATGCTCAAAAGTGGAGAGACTTGGATGGAAGAGTCCAACCCCCTCTGTCTGATACGGAGTTGGTTGACATGTTTCTATGGACGCTATCTGGTCCATTTTTCAATCATCTAATCGGTAGCTCGTCATCTGGTTTCACTGAGTTGATTTTGACTCGAGAGAGAATAGAAGCTGTCATTCGAAGTGGTAAAATATAGAAGTATGTTTCATAAAGTGCAGTAAAGATGCCTTTCACCGGTAAGAAGGAAGCTAGTGCAGTCTACGGCCCAAAGGGCCAAAGCTGACCTGAACACCGTCAAGCGGTAAATGCTGTAGTGATACCAAGACCCGCGGTTGCTCCACAATGCAACAATCAACAAAGGGTGGAAAGACCACAACGTCAGTTTACCCGCATCAATATGACTTTAGATGAAGTTCTGCCTCATCTGTTAAAATCCAAATTGGCAACCTTGAAAGAGGCTCCCAAAAATCCAAACACTGCTTCTCCCAGATACAATCCCAATGCGTGGTGCGCCTACCATTAAGAGAGTCTTGGCCACGACACAAATGATTGCTGGGATCTGAGGAATAAAGTGCAAGATTTGCTGGAAGCTAAAGAGATTGAGTTTGATGCTCCAGAAAAGCCAAACGTTATAACTGCTCCTATGCCCAAACATGGTCGTGGAGTCAATGTTGTGGACACCGATTCGTTTGTGACCTTTGTGGAAGAAATTTTTACTCCTTTGATGAAGGTTAAGAAGAATTTGTTGTTGGCCGGTTTATTTCCGGGCTGTGGTGAGGATTGCCACATGTGTTCAATTCTTCCTTCCAGTTGTTGTTTATTGAAGTCAGGTGTTCAGCGCCTAATGGATAATAAAGAAATTTTGTTTGAGAAGACTATGATTCCGTTTTAAGATGTTGCCATCATAACCATTTCCGCCAATCCTTCCAAGGTTTCCTCGAGAAAACCTGTTAGGGTTACACCCGTTCCCAGAGTTACTCCGTTAATAATGACCGCTCTGGGTCCCATCCCATATACCTCAGATAAGGTTATCCCATGGCATTACGAGGATGATGTATATTACCATGGCATTAAACAAGACCTGTGGGCTGAAGAAGCTGATACGGGTATCAGTAATATTGTTGGGATAAGCAAGGTCACCAAAAGTGGAAGACTTTTTTCTCCTGAGATTGCCCCTCCGACTGTCCACAAACCTATTGTCATTCCGTCTACTAGTACATCAACTACTGTCCCAGTTCTTACTCCAGTTACCACCCCTGCCGCTGAGCTATATGGGACTCGGGGTAAAGAAATCGTAGGTGAGCCTGCCTGAACGGAGGCACCAAAGAAGATCGTTGTAGAAACCTCGAAACAAGAGATAGAGGAAATTTTGAAAATTATCAAGAAAAGCAACTACAACATAGTTGAGCAGCTGGGGCAGACCCCGTCTAAGATCTCCATGTTATCCTTGTTTTTGTGTTCTGAAGCCCATGCGAAGGCTTTAATTGCGTTTCTCAAGACTGCGCATGTGCCGCAGGAAACTTCATCCGATCAGATCAAAGATTGTGTGGCTAGCCTAACTGCTGATAATGGGTTAGGATTTTCAGATGCGAATCTGACTGCTAAGGGAAGAAATCATAATGATGCTCTTCATGTCTCGATCGAATGCAGGGGCACCATTATCGCCCATGTACTGGTAGATATCGGGTCCTCATTGAATGTTCTACCAAAGAAAATGCTAGACCGTCTTGATTGTGAAGGTTTGATTCTAAAGCCGAGTAATATTGTGGTAAGGGTTTTTGATGGGTCAAAAAGAATGGTGCACGGGGAGGTGGACATCCCTGTCAAGGTGGGTTCTCAGACCTTTGGGTCCACCTTCTATGTAATGCATATCAGACCATCATATTCTTGCTTGGTGGGTCGTCCTTGGATTCATAAGGCTGGGGCAGTGACTTCCACGCTCCATCAAATGCTGAAATATCCGGTGAAGGGGAAGATTGTCACGGTGCAAGGTGAAGAAGAGTATATGGTGAGTCATCTCAATTCTTTCTGTTATGTAGAAATGGACGGAGAATTCATAAAAACGCCTTGTCAAAATTTCGAAGAGGTCCCTCAGATTTTGGCGTCAACTGAAGTTACTACCAGCAAACCTCCATTGAAGATGGCTTCTCTCAAAGACGCCAAGGCTGTAATTGAAGAAGGTGGGTGTACCAGTTGGGGCCGGCTCCCTGATTTTACTCACAAAATTGACAAATTTGGTTTGGGCTTTACTACAGGGGCTCAGAGGATTGTTAGGCGCATAAGGATTGGAAGACCTCCTCTACACATCAACAATCGGGGAGTTAATGCAATTGAAGACAGTGAAGAGGATTCAGACATCGACAGCTAGATCTATCCTACAACCAATGGCGGACTAAACAACTGGACGGTGAAGGACTTCATACCTGTTTCTTTTTTTCCGCAGTAATTGGCTTTTTGTTTTAAGATTTGTAATAAACAATTCGAAACGTTTTGGCCCGGTGCCTTGCCCGAGGCACCTTGGCTTTGCTTGTGAGGGCTTATTATTTGTCATTTCATATATCATTAATAAAGCATTGGACGTTTCTTGCATTACAAATTTTGTGCTCCTTGTTTTTCTTTTCTGTCTCACTTTACCAAAACAGCTATTCTCTTACACACACTCACGTATCATAATGCAAATCCATATCCACTTTGGATCCCATTGATAACGACTCTGCTAATGCCAGTTATGACTTCGAAAATCCGATCAACCAAGCCAAGGACGATGGTGAGGATGATTGTGAGGTGCCTGGAGAACTTGCTAGTATGTTGCAGCAGGAAGAGAGGGCCATACAGCCGCATGAAGAGCCAGTGGAGTCAGTAAATTTAGGTACAGAGGAAGACAGGAAAGAGGTCAAGATAGGTGTGAATCTGTATCCTAGTGTCAAACAATGGTTAATACAGATGCTACGCAACTATGTTGAGATCTTCGCCTTGTCCTACAAAGATATGCCTGGTCTGGACACTGATATTGTGGTACATCACCTGCCGACTAAAGAAGACTGTCTTCTGGTAAAGCATAAGGTCCGCCGTATGCACCCTGAAATGTCGAAGAAAATCAAGGCAGAACTCATGAAACAGTTCGATGCAGGATTCTTAGCTGTCACTTCTTATCCGTGGTGGATTGCCAACGTCGTTCCGGTACCTAAGAAGGACGATAAGGTATGGATGTGTGTGGACTATAGAGATCTGAACAGGGCAAGCCCCAAGGATGACTTCCCACTTCCTCACATTGATGTTCTAGTCGACAACACCGCGCAACATAAGATCTTCTCCTTCGTGGATGGTTTTTCTGGCTACAACCAGATCAAGATGGCTCCCGAGGACATGGAGAAGACAACCTTCGTTACACAGTGGGGCACCTTCTGCTACAAGGTAATGCCTTTTGGGTTGAAGAATGCTGGGGCAACTTATCAGCGTGCCATGGTGGCTTTGTTCCACGACATGATTCATCATGAGATCGAGGTTTACGTGGATGACATGATATCCAGGTCCAAGACTAAGGAAGAGCACCTTGACCATCTCCAGAAACTATTTGACAGGTTGAAGACGTACAAGTTGAGGTTGAATCCGAACAAGTGTACCTTCGGGGTAAGGTCTGGTAAGCTTCCGGGTTTTGTTGTCAGTGACAAAGGTATTCAGGTAGACCCTGCAAAGGTAAAAGCCATGCAAGAGATGCCGGTCCCCCGTACAGAGAAGGAAGTTAGAGGTTTCTTGGGACGTCTGAATTACATCGCCAGGTTCATTTCACATCTGACTGCTACTTGTGATCCAATCTTCAAGCTGCTGAAGAAAGATCAAGTGGTAAACTGGAATGATGAATACCAAACCGCTTTCCAAAGAATCAAGGAATACCTTCAAGATCCACCATTTTTGATGCCTCCAGTTGAAGGAAGACCTTTGATATTATAGCTGACAGTGCTAGACAGTTCAATGGGGTGTGTGCTGGTGCAGCATGACGAGTCTGGTCAAAAACATCACGCCATTTATTACCTTAGCAAAAAGTTTACTGACTGTGAGACCCGATACTCATTGCTCGAGAAAACTTGATGTGCTTTGGCACGGGCTGCTCGCCGACTGAGACAGTATATGCTGACTCACACTACATTGTTGATATCAAAGATGGATCCGATCAAATACATTTTCGAAAAGCCCGCCTTATCCGGAAGAATAGCAAGATGACAGACGATCTTAACCGAGTACGACATCCAATACACAACCCAAAAACCAATCAAGGGGAGTGTATTGGCAGATCATTTGGCACATCAGGCCATGGATGACTACCAGTCCATGAATTTCGAGTTCCCGGATGAGAATATCATGTTGGTAAACGACTGCGAAGAAACTGGACCGGATGAAGGACCCGAGGAGGGATCTTGATGGTCTATGTATTTTGATGGAGCCTCGAACGCATTGGGTAATGGCATGGCGCCGTAATTATATCTCTTGAGGGCTGTAATACTCTGTTCACCGCCCGATTATGTTTTAACTGCACCAACAATATGGCGGAGTATGAATCATGTATCATGGGTCTTCGAGCTACTATTGACCTGAGGATTAAGTTTTTGTGTGTATTCGGAGATTCCGCTTTGGTGATAAGTCAGATCAAAGGAGAGTGGGATACGAAGCACCCGAATCTTATTCCTTACAAAGAGTATGTATTGACGTTACTCCCACACTTTGAGGAGATAACCTTTGAACACTTCCCAAGAGAGGAGAATCAGCTGGCGGACGCGTTAGCTACCATGTCTTCTATGTTCAAAGTCGGGTGGGACAATGAAGCTCCCCAGATTACCATCGAGAGGTTGGACGAACCCCCACACTGCTGTGACATTGAAATTGAAGAGTTAGCAGATAAACCCTGGTTTCACGAGCTAAAGAGGTATCTTGAGGCTCAAGAATACCCCGAGGGGGCATCTGTTAATGATAAGAAGTTTCTGAGAAGGTTCACTGCAAAGTTCTTTCTTAGCAATGGGATCCTCTATAAGTGTAACCATGATTCAACCATATTGCGGTGTGTGGACAAGAACGAGGCAGAAAGAACCATGGCAGAGCTACATGAAGGTACCTTCGGAACTCATTCCAGTAGACATACCATTGTAAAGAAAATCCTATGGGCATGATATTACTGGTCTACTACGGAAGTCGATTGTTATCAGCATTCTCGAACCTGTCATAAGTGCCAAGTCTATGCTGATAAGGTGCATGTACCTCCGGTTCCTCTGAATGTTTTGATAGCTCCTTGGCCCTTTGCAATGTGGGGCATCAACATGATCGGCGAGATCAGACCTACTGCATCTAATGGGCATCGTTTCATTCTGGTGGCTATTGATTACTTTACGAAGTGGGTCGAGGCAGCTTCCTTTGCTACAGTAACCAAGAATGTCGTGGCGCGGTTTATCTGACACAATTTGATCTATCGATATGGTGTCCCAGAAAGGATTATCACTGACAATGGCACGAATCTCAACAACACGATGATTACCGAGCTCTACAAACAGTTCAAGATACATCATCATAACTCTTCTCCCTACCGGCCGAAGATGAATGGGGTTGTTGAAGCGGCTAACAAGAACATCAAGAAGATTGTGCAGAAGATGACAGTGACATACAAAGACTGGCACGAGATGTTACCATTCTCTCTTCATGGGTACCGTACCTCAGCACGGACGTCAACAGGGGCAACACCCTACTCCTTGGTGTATGGCATGGAGGCAGTCTTACCCATCGAAGTCCAGATACCCTCTCTCAGGATTATGAAGGATGCAGGTTTGAATAAAGACGACTGGATCTAAACCTGACTTGACCAGCTTAATCTAATCGACGAAAAGAGACTTACTGCTATCTGTCATGGTCAGGCGTATCAAAAGCGAATGATCAAGGCTTTTAACAAGAAAGTTAGACATCAAGAATATCAAATCGGGGATCTAGTGATCAAACGCATCATACTACCGCAAGGTGATCCCAGAGGAAAATGGACCCCCACATACGAAGGGCCATTTATGGTTAAGAACATTTTCTCAGGAGGAACTATGATTCTAACCATCATGGATGGTGACGACCTTCCTCACCCCGTCAATGCAGACATAGTGAAAAGATACTACGCATAATCAAAGACCCGCTAGGTTGACTGGCCTAGGCAAAAATAAGGGCTTCCCGTCGAACCAAAAGGGTTCGGGCAAAAGTAAGGGATGAAAATGAAAAAAACTGTACACCCGGCAAGTCGAACACCTGAAAAGGCGGCTTGGGAAAAAAAGGTTATCCCGGTGGACTGAAAACCCGAAAGGGCGGTCCAGGAAAACTTTAGGGATCTAAGCGTAACACTATGTCTCATTGGATCATCTTGCAACCAGACATCGGTATCAACTATCAAGCTCAGACGGCACCAATCAATCTAATCCACCTTCGGCCAAGCAGCAAAGTGATGAGACGCTTGAAGATATAAAGGCAATAGAAGAGTTGGAATCCAATGGGGTCGTTTCACATAGTTGTTATTTCTTTCTTTCACACAAATTGTAATTTTTGTCTTTCGGCGGTGTTCTCTTACTAGGACGTCAGCATCGTTGTACAAAACGCCTATTACGGGCCACTTTCAACGTCCAATAATTCATTTTTGATATATGCATTTGAAAATAATGGTTTCTCATAAATATTTACATAAGAAACAAAGACGATTACTCATAATTCCAGGAACAGGGAAAACAAGAAGTGCCCAAACCTTACAGTTACCCCGCCCATCAGGTATCAGGATAAAGCCAGTTTGAGAACATGAGTAGCGGTATATACACTCCCCACAACGTAAAAAGTATCCAAAGACAGTGATGTTAGCTTTCTCTAACAGGACATAACTCTCCCCAGCCAAGGTTCACAATCGTGAGTGAGTCAGTAAATTTTTCCCCAAGTAGAGTTTATTTCTCTCACAAGCGGAAATTCAATCTCCAACAGAATTCATTATCACCAGCAACATAAATTCATCCCCAGTTGAGTTTATTTCTCCAAATCAGCAGATCTATCCACAGAGTATATCCTCTCCAACAGAGCTTTTAACCGCAGAGTTGTCTTCAGACAAAGTCTCGTCTGGAAGAATGTTTAACCAGCCAAGAGGCAAATCCCCAACACGGTCATCTTTGTTCACCATCCCCAACAGAGATGGAGGAACTAGGGTTTTTATAGAAATCAGGGATTTATTTTACAATATTCAGATTATCACGTCAACATTTCATGTTCATATATCATGACATGTGCATACATCACATATAACATAGTCTCATTTATTTTGAGAACGTCAGCATACAATGCATCTCATGCATCGCATTAAACTAACCCTGTATTTCTTTCAGGAAAGACAATTATTATCAGTAACTTCCAGCAGGTCCATGATCAACGCTTAAAGCTAAACAGAGTAAGCATCGGCGCAACAAGAACAACCTTACTCAGGTTCCCTCTGCAGTTGTGCTCAAACTCATTCCGAAGTAACCCTATTATCCAGGTTCCTTCTCACAACCCTAGTATCCAGGTTCCTTCTCACAGCCCTACTATCCAGGCTTTCATCTCGAAGTAACCCTACTATCTAGGTTCCTTCTCACAACCCTACTATCCAGGCTTTCATCTCGAAGTAACCCTACTATCCAGGTTCCTTCTCACAGCCCTACTATCCAGGCTTTCATCTCGAATTAACCCTACTATCCAGGCTTTCATCTCGAAGTAACCCTACTATCCAGGTTCCTTCTCACAGCCCTACTATCCAGGCTTTCATATCGAAGTAACCCTATTATCCAGGTTCCTTCTCACAACCCTACTATCCAGGCTTTCATCTCGAAGTAACCCTACTATCCAGGTTCCTTCTCACAGCCCTACTATCCAGGCTTTCATCTCAAAGTAACCCTACTATCCAGGTTCCTTGTCACAGCCCTACTATCCAGGCTTTCATATCGAAGTAACCCTACTATCCAGGTTCCTTCTTACAGCCCTACTATCCAAGATTTCATCTCGAAGTAACCCTAGTATCCAGGTTCCTTCTCATAACCTTTACTATCCGGGTTTTTACTCTATTATCCCAAGACAGCAGTCCACAACACTGTAAGACCTGGACCTGATCAAACACAATTAATTTCACATTTCCCTAGTAAGTCGCGGTACAACATATACACCGACCAAACACAAGATCACTCCCGCTTCCCAAACCGGAGTCCTTCCCCAATAGAGTAACGGACAACTGAAGATCATAAAACTCTATTCTTCTCTCAAGACAAATACCAACATTCCCCAATGAAGTCCTCATCAACAACAGGTATACGGGTTCTCGTAAAGGAATCTCTTATGCGATCGACACTTTTTCAGATGGCATCTTTAAGCCCATCTCTGAAAATTCTTTAGCAACTACCAAATGGAATATATAAGCCCATTCCCGGTATCGCAAGACAAGTATCACTTCATGCGAGTGCAAATTTCTGGGCACTCTAGTATTCAATCATCTTCCACCTTCAGATCACGAAAGGAAGACACGCCAATCTACATGCTCAGGTTTAAGAGTATTGAACAGGGGAAGCTGTTGTACCTCAAAATTTTCCCTCCCATATTTCTCAATACATGTCAAGTGAGGTCCTCAAATTGCTCAAGGAAGTTTAAGAGTTGACAAGACAAACTCTCCCTTAAGCCAGTCTACCTCAAATTGGGGTTTCATTTTTCATCAAGATGTGTGAAACACAAAGGATTAAAATGCTCACCATTGTCCTAATACGTTCTCAAGACCATCCATTTCAAGTTTCAGGCCTTGAAGAGGAAGTTTGCTCAGTCAATAGCTCAAATGCCTGAAAATCAACTGTACTAGGTCAAAAGTCAATTGTGGCCCACATACAGTCAAACTTCAAGATTTTTGGTCAACATCCTCATTTTAAATAATTATTCATCATTTGATCAAGGGTTGATCATGATTCTCAATGATTGCTCACAATTCATCAAAACCCAAAAGTTGCTAAATTAGGGTTTTGTAGGAAACGTCAACTTAACTTTGACCAAGCATAACTTTCTCATATTTTATCAGAAATGGCCCATCCAAAGCTCATTGTGAAGAGGATGAAATTCCCTACAATCCATCTTCATACCTCAAGTTCAAATTATGCACTCACAAGATTATATGAATTTTGACATTATAGGTCATTTTGAAAAGTCAACAAAAACACCTTTTAGGTCAAAACTTCATAACATGAGTGTGGAAGACTCAATTGAGATGAGACCAAAAAGGTTGCTTAAGGGACATCCTAAGCTTTCTAAAAAGTCCAAGATCACCCTGATGGGGTCAAAATTGAAAGTGACATGCCTTGTCAAAATTGACGATTTTTGCAAAATTTGCCAAAAGTTAAATGTGGCCAAAATTGCATTTTTTGCTAAATGGGCCTAACTTTTTATGCTTGCACTGAGCTTGTGATGTGATCCACAGCCCATGAGACTTTCCACTTGTCATTCTTTTATTTTTATTATTTATTTTGATTTTATTTCATTTAAATCAAATAAAATCAATATAAAATAATGAAAATATCAAAAATCAATTAAACCTTGAGATTTTGTGCATGATTAGAGTCATTATACAACTGGTGGCAAGATCAGATCGTGCAAGGCTTCATATGGATAGAAAAAGATTAAAAATGCTTATTTTGGAAATATTTGGTGCAAGGAATAAATCAATGGTCAATCTTCATAAATGGCAAAGATTTGAGGCATGTTTTTACCCTAATGCATTCTATTATAAAGAGTGAACAAAGGCAGACAAGAAAAAAAGAGAGGAAGCAGTCGTGCAGAGGGGAAAGAAAAACTCTAAAATTGCAAGAAAAATGGTCATCCAATTTCTGTGTTAGAGGTTAATTCATGCAATTCTCAGGTTGCCAATAGGTTGTTGGACATTCCAGGAGCAATTTCCAATCAGATTCAAGCCTTTCCACGCCTGGGACTGTGAGATATAGGAATCACGATTTGCTTCCCAATTCAAATTCGATTTCATTAATTCACTCATCCATTGCATATTTTAATGATATATTCGTGTTTTTCATTGAGTTTGCAAGCTTTTGGTACCATTTAATTGTATTTCTAACGCCTGTACATGAAATTGCCATAGTTAAGGTTTTGTGTTCTTGATTAGGGCTTTACAGGATAGGAAAAATTAGGCGTTGACTCTGGTACCATGAGACTCGTGAGGATGAAACGAATTGATTGGTACTAGCCATGGCGATTTATCTTAAACACATGCGATTTTTGAAATACACAGGGTTATAGCTACCGCACCATGTATGTAGGTAAAGGTTCAGAGTTTTAAACGACGGTTCCAGGGAAGTAAAAGATAGCGTGTCACAGCCTGATTTGTTGATTCAAATTTTGGTGCGTTAGTCTGGCCAGAAACTTGTTGTTATGATATATATTGTTTGTTTCTATTATATTGATAAACTAACGTCCAACGCAGTTGGTCAGAAGAAGGAAGTCAGAAACTCATTGTTCTGGGTTCGATCCCAGGCGTGAGCTTTTGGTATTTTCTCCTTTGTTTTTGCAAGAGCAAGCACATGCATCTTTTGAGGATCATCACCTTCTGGATCCACTAGCCAGTATCAGATCCAATGCACCATATTTCTGATCCATTTGCCAGGATCGAATCCAACGCATCATCTTCTAGATCCCATTCAGAACCAGATCCAACATGTGCAGGCCATCATCTTCTGGATCCCATTCAAAACTAGATCCAGCGCACCCCATCTTCTGAGGGTCATCATCTGCTGGATCCACCAGCCATCATCAGATCCAGTATCCCCAGCACGTGCAAGCCATCATCTTCTAGATCCCATTCAGAACTAGATCCAGCGCACCCCATCTTTTGAGGGTCATCATCTTCTAGATCCACCTGCCAGGATCAGATCCAGTATCCCCATCTTTTGAGGGCCATCATCTTCTGGACCCCATCAGCCGGAGCCAGATCTGCTGACAACAGGCTCACTTGGTTATCTCCATTATTTTTCCTTAAATTTTCTTTTCTTTAATTATTCTTTTTTTTTTGTCAACACCAATATTAATTTTTTCTCTAAAATTAACCAACCAAAAATCACAAAAAGAAGACTTATTTTCTTAATAAATGTTTTTTTAGTTAATTAGTTTAATTAATTTAAGGCAATTTTAATTTCTTTCACAATTAAAATTAATTAGAACTTAGGATTTCCTTTTTAAATTCGATTAATCCATTATTTTCTTAAATAATAAAAATGACAAAAAAACATGTTTACTTTAATCAATTACAATTAGGTTTAGTCAATGGTCAAAACCCTAGTCGGTTGGCATTTAATTCGCCGCGCGCTCATTATTTGTTTTTGTCAATATTTTTGTAACTGCTCACTGGTATGTAATAGTTTAATTTAGGGCTTTTACTTATCTCTTATTTTTCGGGTTTTTGGATATGTAATTAATCCCCCTCCCCGAAGCCTTGTAATAGCGTAGATTTATTTTCTCGCATTTTTAATTCCCGCAAATATTTAACTGTCTAGATTTATGTTAATAGGGTTGTATGACAAGAATGCATGACAAATTAATACGGTTAGAAAACCCTAATGTGCAAAGATTAAATAACTGAAAACAAATCACTCTCACATATCACTCTTAGGGTATACCCTAACTTCGGTTGCCTTCGGTAAATGATCATTAAGTATAGGGTGTCTTAGTGGTTGCCCTCCTATCTAAAAAAGATCAAACGTCCCATTCGAATGTTGCCTCATAAATGTTACCTCGAAAATGTTGCCTCGGAAATGTTGCCTCGAATATGATCTTAAGACTCTAGGGTTATTACTAAGGTGTCCTAATATTGCTTTAGTGATGGTATGTCCCTTTCTAATTGACCCTTATAAACTCCAACGACAGTGCTACCTATTTCTCAAATAGTAGGATAGCGCTGTCTAAAGGAAACGAGAATAGAAACAATCTTTTTTCAAGTAGGTAGATGCTAGTAGGTACTTGCTCAAATCAAAACTCTTCACACTTACACTTTTCAAAACAAATTTTCAAAACAACTTTGTCACACCTTTGAGGACTGATACAAGGGTTATCACGAAGTCAAACTTTTTTTTTCAAAAAAAATAAAGCGCATACACAAGCAATTTTTAAAAGCTGAGGAAGTACCTAAGAGCCCATGGAAAACCATGGATAGAAAGGGTGCTAACACCTTCCCTTTCTATAATCTACCCCCCATACTCAAAATCTCGAAAAAGGATTTTTTCTGTACTTTTTTCCTTTTCGGTTGGATGAAATAAAAGTCGGTGGCGACTCTTACTTACCGCGATATTTTGCGAACAAAAAACGCAAAACACAAACCAGCATTTCAAAACAGTCTGGTTCTACCATGGTATCACACACACATACAAAAACTAAACATGATGTCAGGCCTAGATGTTGTAAGATACAAAAGGGATCCAATCATACCTCTATATTTCTTGACATCTACACTCTTACCATGTTCATCTTTATCTAAGTTCTCGTTGGTAGGCATATGGGTGTCAATTAATTTTGAGTCGTTCATTCTAAAGCGTTTAATGAAATCTTTGCAATATTTTGTTTGACATACAATTGTGCCCTCATTAAGCTGCTATATTTGAAGACCGAGGAAGTAGTTTAGCTCCCCCATGATACTCATCTAAAATTCACCCTGCATAACATTAGAAAATTCTTCGACTAAATGTAGGTTAGTTGAACCAAAAATAATATCGTCTACATATATTTGAACTAAAATAACGTGCTTTCCTTTACGTTTAATGAAGAGAGTGATATCCACTTTACCTCTTGAATATCCATGATCAAGTAAAAAATTTACTAAGTCTTTCATACCAAACCCGAGGGGCTTGCTTAAGACCGTATAATGCTCGTTTTAATTTGAAAACATAGTCTGGATATTCATTACTCTCAAAACCAGGAGGTTGTGAGACGTATACCTCTTCATTTATGACAACGTTTAGAAAAGCACACTTTACGTCCATTTGATAAAGCTTAAAATTCTTAGCACACGCGTAAGCGAGCAAGAGACATATAGTATCAAGGCAAGCAAATGGAGCATAAGTCTCGTCATAATCAATGCCCTCCTCTTGGTTATACCCTTGTGCCATTAAACATGCTTTATTGCGGGATATCACTCTGTTTTCATCAAGTTTATTTCTAAAAACCCACTTAGTGCCTATGATATGATGGTCTCGCGGACGAGGGACAAGTTCCCAAACGTTATTTATTTTAAATTGATTAAGCTCTTCTTGCATGGCCATTAGCAAAAATTCATCAATCAAGGCCTCTTTGGCATTTTTAGGCTCTACTTGTGAAACAAAAGCGAAGTGATAACATAAATTACTTATCTTAGAGTGAGTAATCACTCCTTTTGAAATATCTCCCAATATGTTGTCAATAGGATGGTCTTTTGAGGATTTCCAAGCTGGTGGAAGATCGTTTACTTCCGTTGGCTCTTGTTCCTCATATTTTGAATGGCTTGTATCTTCTTCCTCCCTGTCGTCAATTGTCTTGGACTGATCAATTTCCTCAACATATTCCTTGAGTATGTCTTCTGTAGATACACCTGCACCATCAAGAGAAATGCCTTTTCTGACATTTTTCAAATAAGATTCATCAAAAGAAACATGGACTGACTCCTCAACAGTAAGTAAACACTTATTATATACTCTATATGCTTTACTTGATTGTGAGTAACTGAGAAAGATACCTTCATCTGCTTTTGCATCCAATTTCCCAATTTTTTTTTTACCATTATTCAAAACAAAACATTTACAACCGAATACGTGAAGGTGTGAAAAGTTTGGCTTTCTTCCTTTAAAAAGTTCATAAGGTGTTTTATCCAAAATAGGACAGATTAATATTTTGATTAAAACATAACAAGTTGTGCTAATTGCATCAGCCCAAAAGTATTTTGGTAATCCACCCTCATTGAGCATTATTCTTGCCAACTCCTCTAAAACGGGATTTTTGCGCTCCACAACTACATTCTGTTGTGGAGTTCGAGGTGCTAAAAAATTATGCTCAATACCATGCTTGTTACAATACTTATCAAAGAGATGCTTTTGAAATTCACCTCCATGATCGCTTCGAATTGTAATTATTTTTAATTCCATTTTGTTTTGGGATAGTTTTGCAAAACTTTTAAAAGCAGAAAAACTTTCATCTTTGCTACGAAGGAATATAGTCCAAGTAAATCTAGAGTAGTCGTCAAAGGTTATAAAACCATAATAATTTCCACCTAGACTCTTTGTTCTAGAAGGTCCAAATAGGTCCATATGGAGAAGCTCAAGGGGTCGTGAAGTGGAAATCATATTTTTAGATTTGGACGAGACCCTTGTTTGCTTTCCCATTTGGCACGCGTCACATATGTGATCTTTTGAAAATATTATTTTTTGAAGACCGACTACTAGATCCTTAGATACAACCTTATTAAGTAAATCAAAGTTATCATGCGCTAGACGTCTATGCCAAATCCAAGAATCATCATTCAAGGTGACTAGACATTTAGTACTTATTAATGATACATCAAAAAGGTTAAGCATATAGACGTTGTTTACTCTAATACCCTTAAACATAATATTCTGTTTAGTATTTTCAATTATGCAGCAAGTGTTTGTGAAAGTAACTTTATAACCCCTGTCACACAATTGGCTAATACTTAACAAATTGTGTTTAAGCCCCTCTACTAAATGGACATCAGAAATAGTAGTTGTAGAGGGATTACCTACACTACCTTTACCGAGTATTGCTCCTTTGTTATTGTCTCCATAAGTAACATATCCTTTCTTCTTTACTTTGAATTCAATGATAAGCGATATGTCACCTGTCATGTGCCTTGAAGACCCGTTGTCTAGAGACCATCTTCTATCCACGAATGTAAGACACTTTTCCTGAAATATCAAAAGAGAGAGGTATGTACCCAATTTTTATTGGGTCCATGTGGGTAAGTGGTAACATAGTTAACTTTAGGCCTTCATTGGTAAATGCCTTTAGGAACAAGAAATCTCCTATACTTGCATTTTTCAATGGTATGACCAAAACGACAACAATAATGACATAAACCATATTGATAATGTATTTTCTTACCTTTTCTCATTGAATCCTTTGGAATCTTTTCCACAAAAGAATATTTTTCATATGGTGGATTAAATGTTTTCTTAAAAACTCTAGGATCAATGACAAAAGTAACCTTGGGCTGTAAATCATTTTCCAATTTGGCATTAAGACTTCTAACCTCTTATTGCCAAATACGACAAACTTCACATTCCCTTCTAGGAATACATCCTCTAACATCCTTATCCTTTGAACTTTCTGCAATACTAGCTTTTAGACATTTTAATTCTTTTTCATCTTTATAGACTTTACCCTCCAAGAATGAAAATATTTGTTTATCGGAGGATAATCTCTTAAAAGCATCTTCAGCTTTGTTTTTCAGTTTTTCAAAAGTTATTTTCAGTGTAGAAAAAGACATAGAAGAAAAGTTGTTATGATATTCTTGTCTTACTTGCTTGTCGTGGTTGTTTTTTTTTGTGGTAGGACTGATTTTTGGTGTGTGCCTGTTGTACCCCAATTATTGCCCCTAAGATCCCTTCATCATACCATGTTGATTCCATCACAACAAGATCACATTAGGATTCTTGGTTCCCCTCTCTATATTTAGCTTTGCTCTTTGAGGAATCACCAAGCACCTTGACTTGTGTTCTATTGTGATCATGAATATTTTTGTCTTGATTTCTTCTTTTAATTGATAAAATTCAATGTTGGTTTGTCTTGCTTGTTATCCATGTAGGTAAAGGCAATGAGATTTAACAAGTTACCCCATGGGTTCATGAGTTTATTTCTATGCCCTAGTCAATAAAGCTTGAGAAGTTCAAGCCTCGCCATTGAAGTTGTTTTGGAGGAAATTGCATGGAAAGTTTATTTTGGTTCACCATATTTCAATATTATCAAATTTGATCCAAAAAGTACAAGGGGTTGATTAAAAAAATAGTCATGTTTGGACAAACCATTGTCCCATTTGGTCACAAGTACATATTTATCTAAATTCTCAAGATATGGAAGTGGCTGTGGTTGTTATGAATTCTCATTATCATCCTCAACAACTTATATTTACAAAGCATTTGTGTTGGTACAAGAAGTTTGTTCAAAATTGTAAAAGTTCCTCAAGGCATGTTTCTTGATTTAGGAGCTAGGGTTTTGAAATTCAAAGAAGTATATCTTGCCCATATTTTGGTATTTTTGAGTGATTCCAAAGAAATCCTTCTCTTCAAAGGGTTATCAACAAATCACTTCAAAAGTTCCAAGGATTTTTCATGTGGAAGAAACTTGATGTAGAAGAAAGATTACAAGTCCTCCAGATGAATCCCCAATTTTCCATATGTGACTTCAAATGATCATAACTTGGTCAATTTTTATCACCTTGAGCCCATTCTTTTTCCGCAATTATCTTGAGGATGTGAGCTTTATTCCTTCTTTTATGTGCCAAGTGAGAAAATGTATGAAATTTGCCTTAAGGATACAAAATATTATAGGTCATTTCATGATTTTTTGCCAACTTCAACAATTCATAACTCTCTCAATTTTTGGATATTTTGGATGGTCCAAGTCCCAAAATGTCATTCAAGAGATCTACTTCATTACATCTATTTTGGTAAAGAGAAAATTCCAAGTGGAAGGCTATGTTTGGATGCAAGACATTAAAAGTCATTTTTGAAGAAAAATTTGAAATATTTCAAAGTATGGAAAGTCAACATTTTTTTCCAACTTTGACTCGTTACAACTTTCAGCTCAAGCATCCATTTGTCTTCATTCTTTTTCCATTGCAAATCTTGTCACCCCGTCTTTCTAAAGCATCAGGAATCATGCCCTAAGACTCCTTGAGCTAAGAATGTTGTTGGTCAGAAGTTGGCACTTTGAAACTGAATTTTTCACCAAGTCAGAAGTTTGAAATCCTTGACTTGGCTTCTAAACACTTTGTTTCTACGTGTTTTTGCTTCTGAACGTGTTTAGTGAACTTCCAAAAGTGATTAGCATAGCAAAACGCACGTTTTGGATGAGTTTTGATCAAATTAGAAGTCACACTTTTCTTGTTTGCAACTTCACACGATTTTCCTCCAAACTTCATCATTTTACACGCTTCGACATTCCATTTGATTCCCTATAAATAGAGGGTCATTCCCCCATTTATTTCCTCAAGCTTGGATAGCCAGAATCACCCTGCCAAACTTGTTCCATAACTCAAAATTCAGCAACTTCAAAATCCATATACAAGCCTTTTTCAATCTAATTTTTCCATCAATTCACCTTCCTTGATCTTCCCTAAAGCTAACCATATAATTACATTCAAGAATCGTGCCCTATATTGCTCCATAGAAGTCCAGTTTCAGATCTCTACAACTCAAGTTCAATAGGTAGATTCCTTCATCAATTCTTCAAAACTTTGATATCATTGTGGTGCTCTCATTGCCCTGGTTCTAGTCGCAACACTTGTATTCTACTGGAAACACGTTTTGACCATGAAATTTCAAATCCCTTTTCAAAACATTCTTTTCATATTGCTTGAGCTACAATTTATATAAATTTGGCGCGAGGGTGTGGTTGTCTTCGTCTTAAAGAGACGAAGCGAATGGCATAGGTCTGAGCTTCTGATTTTACAGTTTGAGAGACCTGCAATTCACGTTGGCTGGAGGTTGAAGACGACCAACGTGTCATCATCCAACCAATGATGGCGTGCCACTTGTTATTTTTGAATTCTGATTTAATAATTGATTCCGTGCTTTACTCACTAATGACCATGATATGCATAGCGCGCCAGATCCGTTGGATCTGATTACTAATGCGTTTTGACTCTCATCCAATGGTCCACATATTTTTGACTTTTCTTTTTTTTCTTCTAATTTTTATATTTAATTGTTTTAAACTTCAAAAAATCATAGAAAATTCATTTTAAGTCCAAAAAATCTGAAAAAATTATGAAAAATATTCTTGATTGTTCTCTTTCTGATTTTTGTTTTTTCACAATTTTATTTTATGTTTTGGTATTTTTTTACAAATTTTCACTTTATTTAAATTGTTTTAAATATTTAAAAATACTTTCATGCATTTTTTAATTCTGAAAAAAATTATGGAATGATCCAATGATATTGTGACAAATATTGGTGACCTCACTTTTTATTTATTTCTGACTTTGGTATTTTTTATCATTTTTAGTTTATTTTACTCAATTCTTTTAATTTTAAAAATTGTTTTTGACTTTTAAAAAATACCAAAAAATTTATGAGATAATTTGAGTCCTTTTCTGATTTTTATATGGACTTACTTTTTATTTCTTGATCAATTTGAACATAGTTGATATTTTTCTCTTTTATTTTTATTTTAAAACATTTTTTAAACTTTTTTTGTATATATAAATGTAATATTATTTTGTGACTATTTTCTGGATGATCTTGGGTTAAATTTTTGATCATGAACTTTATTAACATCATTGGATCCATGCTGTTGAGTCTAACCCCACAAAAATGGATGAATGATTTTAATAATAGTTTGATTAAATTTAATTCAAAAGTGGTTTATATTTTCTCTCCCACCCCACTTCATCTCATCCCCTTCTTCTTGCACTAAGTGTTATTGGAGCATGATCTCTATATCATGTCTCAAAACAAATGGTGCATAGATTGCTATTGACTGGCCTTAAAATAGGCGCGACTTCGATATAAGTCCACTTACGATTGCTTAACATAGCACTAAATTCTGTCCTGATTCGAATAAATGATCATTCGTGGCCCAAACTTATGTTTGCAAGCCCAAGTATGTTAATTTGATCTCTTTGATCCAATAACCTTGAGATCCATTGTGTGGAGGCTTTGGTTCTACCAATCCTCTAATGGATCTACAACACCTTTGGTCAACACGGATAACTTAAACATCGTTGATCATTAAATGGTACTTATGAGGATTCCAAATTGATGATATACTTGACAAAAAGAAAATGCAACTTATTGTGTGGAGGATTTGGTTCTACCAATCCTCTAACAAGTTCAAAATACAAGTTTCAAGATGATCATTCAACTAACCACTAATCATTAATAATTGACTTTATCTTGTATTTTTATTATATGCCCTTTTTTTATGCACTATTTACTTTTAGCATTTACATTTCATGCCGTTTTCATCTTTGCTCATTTGAGCACTTACTTTCTTGTCATTTTTATTTTTCTCACTTGAGCTTTTCTTTTCTTTTCTTAAGATACTTAATAATCAATATGGACCATAAAATCCTTAATGATGCTTGGACTATTTGGTTATTATCCTTGGCATTATGGAGTATTGGACTTTTTTGGACTTAGGATTAGAAACCTTGGACCATGTTGGGGACCTTGTGACCTTAATTGATATTTTATCTGGAGCTCTTAAGGTTTACCCCAAGACATTGGGTTATTTGTTTGTTTTGTGTGCAGGTTATTGTGATTACACTCTTTGTTTGTAATTTGGGATTCACCCGTATACAACCGTTACTCTGCCCAATTTTTGTGAAGGCTTAATACACTTGAAGTTTGGTTCTTACAAGAGGTCTACTATATTTGCTTGCTTGGTTTCAATCCAAAGAATGAGAATTCTATCTTGGCTTATAATGTCAAGTATTGGCTTCTTGTTGGTTATATGGTTCTTATCCCTAGCTTTTACCTTATGCTTTAGGATAGTCTCTTCTTCTCCCATCTTTCTTTAATTTCATAAATCTTCTTCCTCCTTTTGAAAACTCTTCTTGTTTTTTTTAACTTGAACCACTTTCATAATAAACCTGGACTTAGGTCCATGCATTTTCAAAACATTTTCATAAATAAACCCTAATCAATCTAATAATACCTTCACCTTTTTGTGAGAAGACTAAAAGTCAATCAATCTCATTTCAAATCATTTTTTGCCACTTTGGCTTGTATCTTAAAACTTTTCTCAAAAGATTAGACTCTTGTCAATCCTTGTAGTGATGCAAAAACTATACTTCTATAATATGTAGTGAAGTGAGATATTTTCCACTTGTGTGTTGAGTGAGGCATTATTGATTTTAAAATCCAAGCCATATCCTCCACTTTGAGATAATGCAAATTCTCCTTTCTAATGATTGTGGGTAGTACATGTACCCTGATCCCCTATTGCACGGAAGGTGGTACGTAGGAACTAAAGGTTCGCAACCGCGGCGGGTGAAAAAATCATAAAAAAATATATTTCTCACCTCCACCATCTATTTTATGCAACATTTTTATAGCCAAAATATACAGATTTTTTACAAAGAGGTTCCTGCGGAGTACCGTAGATGTTTAGGGTGCTAATATCTTCCCTTTGTATAACCAACCCCCTTACCTTGAATCTTTCCCCCCTCTTTTGGGTTATTCGCTCTTTTCCCATTCCTTTGGAAACAATAAAGCGCGGTGGCGATTTTATTTTGATCTGTACAAGTCTAGTCAATCCAATGGCTTAGTCTTAAACATTTCTACCGCTACAGTTCCCTAAGACATAAATTTGCAGTCTCATCACTATCACTCGAACTGTCATCGTTTAATGAATCACTATCGCTTTCCCATACAATTTAAGCTCTTCTTTGTTTATTGAACTTCTTTAGTGGAGCTTTTCCTTTGTCCTTTTTCATCTTTGGATACTCCGGTTTATAGTGTCCAACTTTACAATAATTGAAGCAAGGTCATTTACTTCTTTGATTTTTATTCTCTTCTTGTCTTGGCTCTTTGGATTGTTTTAGAAAATTTATGAGATTCTTATCGGAGTGCTTGATTCCATTCTTTCAAATAAACCTATTATATCTCCGAACAAATAGTCCCATTTCTTCATCATCATAATTTTCATCACTACTTGAGTCATTATCATTTTGCTCTTTGTTTGAGGACTTGAAGCTAGAAGCCATTAGAGCTATTGACTTCTTCTCACCCTCCTTGTCTTTATTCTTCTCCTTCTTACTCTTGTTTTCATATTTCTCAAGAATTTCCAGTTCTTGTTGATGTTCTTCCAGCTTGCCAAACAGAGTTGTAATGGTAAGCGTAGTGAGGTCGTTGGATTCCTTGATAGCTGTTACTTTAGGTTGCCATTCCCTGCTAAGACATCTCAGAAATTTATTAGTAGCAATTTCATTGGAAATTTTTTTTCCAAGTGCATTTAAACGGCTTACAAGATAAACAAATCTCCTTTGCATGTCGGACACAGATTCTCCTTGTTTCATGCGAAAGAGCTCGAACTCTTGATTGAGTGTGTTAATGCGGGACTGTTTAACTTCAGTAGTTCCCTCATGGGAAATTCTAAAGCATTCCACATTTCTTTAGTAGATGTGCAATGAGACACCCTATAATACTCATCAACACCAAGTGCTGAGATTATCATATTTCTCCCTCTCCAATCGCACAACCATATCTTTTCATCTATTTCATTCCATTGATCCTCAACTTTAGGTACTATTGCACCCGTGTCATTCCTCATGTTAATTTGAAAATCACTATTCTGAATGGAAGTTCATACATTCTTGTCAATGGAATTTATGTGTACTCGCATGCAGTCTTTCCAGTAGCCATAGTTTTCACCATTAAAAACAGGAGCTCTATTATACTCCCCCTTTGGTTCAACAACCATATCGTTACTAGTAGGCACAAAGCACCAGCGAACCGGCGCTTTGATACCACTTTTAGACGGTGTAGTAAGTCATCGAGAGGGGGGGGGGGGGTGAATAGATCACCTCCTTATTTATCAAGTATTTAAAATCTTTTATCAAAGTTTGTTAAAAGCAGCGGAAAAGTAAGGTCCAAAATCAACTTCTGTCTATTTTGAACCAACTACTAGAAAACCGGACATACGATAAACTTGCTGGATTTTATTAGTATGAAATAGATGAATCTTAAACACGGATTGATTAACATTTTTAATGCACTTATCACTAGAACGATGTTTCCAATGAATTAAAACTTGCAAGCAATTTTGTCAAATGGTTGGCGTATGCTTGTTTGATGATTAATAATGGTGATTTGATGAAAGTATTTGAACCACTATTTTATTATTAAACAGAAAACTCAGCAAGCCAATTGAGTCACAAAATTGCGGAAAACATAAATAGATAGAGAGAAAGAAAAATAATACGCAGGCAATTTGGTAAGGAAGTTCCCCACTGTGCTCCTCGTGTGTGGGTATGTCTCCCTCTCAATTCCAAAATTGAAATTGAGAACTCTTATATCAATTTTGCTGAAAGTTTATGTAATGCGGTGGCAGAACTGACTGTTAGTACTGGTTTGCGTTTTTTGTTCACGAATGTCGCAGTAAGCAAGAGTCGCCACCGACTTTTCTTTTATCCAACAAAGGAAAGGGTGAAAAGAACAGAAAAAGACCTTTTTCGAGATTTGTTTAGTAAGGGAGGTAGATTATGGTAAGGGAAGGTATTAGCACCCTTTCCATTCGTGGTTTTCCACAGGCTCTTAAGTACTTGCTCGTTTTTTTAAACTGTTTTCGTGTTTGTGTGTTTTGAAAGATTTTGTTTGCTTTATGGTAACTCTTGTATCAGTCCTCAAGAATGTGATAAAGCGTTCTTGAAAAGAAGTTTTGAAAGTGTGTAAGTGTAAAAAGATTCAGATTTGAGCAAGTACTTAAGAACTGTTTACCTACTCAAAAAAGGATGTTCTTTTCCTCCTACCCTTTAGACAGTGCTATCCAATAATTAGTGAGTAGGTATCCCTATTGTTGGATGTTGAGGGACTATCGAAAGGGACGTTTATGATCATCGAAGGAAACCTGTAGAGATACCTTTGCATTTCGAAGGGACTGTCATCATATAGGAAATATCGAGGGACAAGATCATTTTTCGTAGGCAACTCGAGGGACATTAAGGGACCATGATCTTTTGTGATGACTTTTAAACTGATGGTTATAGCTAATATATCCCTACGTTCGAGGGACATGACCATTGTTTTCCGAGGCAAACAAGTGAGGAGTACCTTAAGGGTGCAAGTGTGCAATATTGTGCTTTTTTCAGATATTTATCTTGAAGTTAACGACCTAATGATTAATTGATTTAATCTTGCCATGCACGCCTAATTTACTAGCAATTTATATACAATCATATAAGAAAATATAAAGCGAGAAATAAAGTACTACCGCAATTACAAGGCTTTGGTGTAGATACATAAATGATAATTGAAAAAGTAAAATGCGAGAATTGAAAACCCTAATTAACTATTACAAACCAGGCGCAGTTACATAAATGATAAAAAATAATCGTATGGAAAAATAACAACGCGTGAAAATTAAGACTAAAATAAATTCTAAACCCTAAAAAAACCTACTTTCCTATTAAAAATATTTTTGGTATTTTATGAAAATAATTGGAAGTTTAACCTAATTTCTAACTAATTTTAAATTAAATAAAAAAAAAGGTTAAAGTTTAATTAAATTAATTTGCAAAAAATAATTTTATTAAGAAAAACTCTAAATCCTAATTTTTATGATTTTCTGATTTTTATGATTTTTGAAAAAAATGAATAAATAGAAAATATAAACTAATAAAAATATTATAATAAAGAGGTTAGAAAAATGGGCCTGAGGGGGGGGTGAGAAACCCAATTGGAGGGTAGGCTGCTGAAATTTGTCAAAGCCCAGATCTTGTGGTCCACAGCTTGCGTGAGATCCAATGGGAGGTATGCTTGGGAGGTCCATCATGGGGAAGCGTTTTTGGGCGCTGGATCTGGAGGATGATTGATCTGATGGTGATGATGTGGTTAGCCCATGATGCACGTGAGTGTCCTGGCCACATTGGATCATCAAGGATCTCATTAGAAAAACATAAACTTCAAGACCTGGGAATCAAATCCAGGTCTCTCCCTTTTGCACCCGTTCTTCTTACCACTCATCCAGCCTTTTAATTCATGTATATAATGACATAAAAATATTATAATGATAAAATCAGTCAATTGGTCAATTTTTCAAACGCACCAAGTCAGATCTCGCTTGAACCAATGAACACACGCCATTTCGCCACCGGAGTCTAGACTGGTCAAGGGTGTCGGAGCCCATCTCCGGTCACCTTCTCCGGTTGACTCAAAAATCAAATCCTGCGAAATTCAATGAAAATCAACAAGAAAATAACCCTACTGGACTAAATAAGACCTTGCGAATCCATTGGCATGGCTGGTTTGTCTTGAAAAGGGTTGTATCATGAGATGCGAAGCTTCAAAAGCTTTGTGCCCTAACAATGGCACGATGTTGTTTCTGCCCTAAAGCTTCCATGAAAAATGTTAGAACTCTTATAATGATGTGTATGAATTATGCTAGCATGCTTACAACAATTTAAATCGTCATAAATCTCAAAAATTTCAACTTATCCACTTACCAACCGGAGCTTCTTCAAGAGGGGTTCTGGCGCTGATTCACAATGTGTAAGGGCTGGTATCAAACCCTGGCAACTTCAGGAAAGTGATGTTAGATTTAAAATTCCTTGAGCACGACTGAAGAATAGGGTTTGAAGCTTCTAGGTTTTTTGAAAGTTTTGAGAATTTTTATGCTTTCTATAGAGGCAGTTGCGTATGTCCTTTTGATCAAGGGTTCTTGTGCTTATGTAGTGTATCTCATTAGGTTTAATCACAACCTAAAAGAATCAATTTCTAATCGTTTTTTTAAAAGCATAAATATTTTCTTCAAAACTTGCTAAAACAAAAAATCTCCTTCTCCTTTTGTCTCATGCATTTTTTCTTGGTCATGCCAGCCTATCTTATCACTTATTTGATGAGAAAAAGATTCTCAAATCATATCTCACATTATTTCTTTTATTTATTTAATTTGAACTTTAATGAATAAAAAATAAAAATAAAAAATAAAAATGACGAGATAATGTATGAGTGAGCTCAGAGGTCTTGGGTCATGTTAAGAACAAGTTTCAAGCATGAAAACATGGGCCCATTTGGAAAAAATTCAAGTTTGGTCAATATTGACTTCATGGATATTTTGAAAAATTGGTCAACTTTAGCAATGCATATCTCTCTCAATTTTAATCCTAATAGGGTGTTCTTTGACTTTTTAGATAGCTTAGGATGTCCTCTAAACAAAAAATTTGGTTTCATCTCAATTGGATCTTCCATGTTCATGTAAGGAGTTGTGACCCAAAAGGTATTTTTGTTGACTTTTTGAAAGGACCTATAATGTATGAGCTTGTATCTTTTGATTGGGGAATTTATTGAACTTTAGGTATGAAGAGAAGTTGTAGTTAATTGGATTCTCTTCAAAATGAGCCTTTGTGGAAAAATTTATGATAAAGTATGAGAAAGTTATGCCTTGTCAAGGTTTGGTTGACTTTTCCTATAGAAACCATAATTTGCCATTTTTGACTTTTGATGACTTATTAGATTTTCTTTAGGAATAATGATCAACCCTTGATCAAATGATGGATAATACTTCAAAATGTTGATGTTGACCAAAGATCATGAAGTTTGACTGTATTTGGGCGACAATTGACTTTTGACCTAATATAGTTGATTTCCAAGCATTTGAGCAATTGATTGAGAAAACTTGTTGTTCAAGGCATGAAATTTGGCATGGATGATCTTGAGGACATATTAGGACAATGGAGAACATTTGGGATCCTCGGGACTCATACATCTTGCTTAAAATTGAAACCCTAGTTGAGGTTCATTGCCTTAGGAGGAGAATTTGTCTGGTCAATTCTTAATCATCCTAGGGAAATTGAGGACCTATAGAAGCATGTCTTGAGTGAAAATGGGAGAGAAAATTTTGGGGTACAACAGCTTCCCCTATTCAATCTTCTTAAAACTGAGGATATAGATTGGCTAGTCGACCTTTTATGATATGAAGGTGGAAGATGATTAAACACTAGAGTGCCCAGAAATTTGCACTCGTCTGAAATGATACTTGACTGTGTAGATAATATCGGGAATGGGCTTATAGATGCCATTTGGGAGAAGATAACGAAAGATCATCGGAGATGGGATTAAAGATGCCATCCAGAACAATTTCGATTTCATGAGATATTCCTTTATGGGACTCCTTATTCCTATTGTTGAGGAGGACTCCGCTGAGGAATGTTGGTCTTTGTCTTGGGAAGTACAATTTAGGAGCTTCAGTTGTCCATTACTCTACTGAGGAGTCATTTCTTAACTGAAGAGACAGAAGTGAACTGTTATCTAGTCGGGATCCAGGCTTCACAGTGACTTATTGAGGATAATAAGGTTGACTGCTATCTGGTCGTATCCAGGATTCAGTGATTTGAAGAAATTAAGATGTTATCCGGTCGGATAAGGGCTTCAACTTGAATTTGAGGTATACTACTATCTGGTCGAGTCCAGGCTTCATAGTAATTGACAGAGTAAATTGCTATTTGGTCAGATTCCAGGCTTCACAGCACCTTATACTGTTATCTGGTTGGATTCCAGGCTTCACAGTTTCTTGAATTGTTGATTGACTATTATCCTATCGGATTCTGGGCTTCATAGTAATTGACAGAGTAAACTTCTATCTGGTCGGGTTCCAGGCTTTGATGTTTCTTCAATTGGAATAGAAATCAGAGAGATCTTAGTACCGATCTCACTGAACTAGAGAAGGTCTAGAATTAACTTTGACTGGAATGGAAATCAGAAGAATCTTAGCATCAATTCAACTAAACCAGACAAAAAGTCTTGGAATATCTTCAACTGGAATAGATATCAGAGAGATCTTAGTATCGATCTAACTAAACTAGAGAAGGTATTGAATTAACTTTGAATGGAATGGAAATCAGAAGAATCTTAGCATTGATTCAAATGAACCAGACAAAAGTCTTGAGGTATCTTCAACTGGAATAGAAATCAGAGAGATCTTGGTGTCGATCTAACTGAACCAGAGAAGGTCTTGTGAGGACATCTTTCTGAGGAAAATCTTGAAATATCCTTTCATAAGATGTGGCCTTTAAGAAGACTATTGGGTCACGTAAGTAGTCCACGGTGTCTGTTGATTTGACCTTTCCTGAAAATGGTAAAGAGTTAGTCGTATGCAATGTCATGATGTATGAAATGCATTGTGTGATAATGTTTTCAAAATAAATGAGATTATGCGGTATGCGATGTGTATGCGCATGCCATGATGTATGAATATGGGATGCTACTGCAATATTTCTTAGTCTGGTAAAGTAAATCCCTAACTACCGTTGTAGAGTATTGTGAAGCTGAATACTTTCATTTCCGTTGGGGATGATGAATGAATATGATTTGTCAGGGATTTCCTCTTTCTGTTTAAGAATACTTTGTCGGGGATTGACTCTGCTTGAGAATAACTCTGTGGAGGGAGGATGCTTTGTTGGAAGATTTTGTCAATGTATAGAAATAAACTATGTTAGGGACTCTTCTGTAGTTATAGAAATAAACTCTACACGGGAGGAGGTTTTATAAGCTGTTTGAAATTATAAAACTCAACTGGGGAAGACAGATTTCAGCTTCCTGAAGGAAATTTGTTGGAAGAAGTAGTTCCTGCTTGGGGAAGAAGAGATCAAAACTTCTGTTGTTTCTACTCTGTGGGGAACATAGAAATCACAGGGTCGTATGTAATGGCGACTTCGTCTCAAACTTTCCCTGCCCCTGTACCTTCTGGAAGGAGTAACTGTTGGGACTAAAAATGGCTTTTTAGACTTTGCCCCGATTCTCAAAATTATTAGTAACCGTATTTCTGTTTCTTATGCAAGTATTTGTGAACAGTAATCATATTCAAATGGACATGTCAAAAATAAACCACTGGATGTTTTTGCAAAACAAAACATAAAAATAAAAATAGCTTTGTACTTTTAAAGAATTGATTTGTATTGATTTCTGCAGTCTGCCTATAACAGGCATTTTGTACCCTAACAATGGCACGATGTTATTTCTGCCCTAAAGCTTCCACGTAAAATGTTAGAACTCTTATAATGATGTGTATGAATTATGCTAGCATGCTTACAACAATTGAAATCATCATAAATCTCAAAATTTTCAACTTACCCTCTTACCAACCGGAGTATCTTCGAGAGGGGTTCTAGTGCTGATTCACGATGTGTAAGGGCTGGTCTCAAACCCTGGCAACTTCAGCAAAGTGATGTTAGACTTAAAATTCCTTGAGCATTACTAAAGAATGGGGTTTGAAACTTCTAGGTTTTTTGAAAGTTTTGAGAATTTTTATGCTTTCTATAGAGGCAGTTGCGCATGTCCTTTTGATCTAGGGTTCCATTACTTATGTAGTGTATCTCATTAGGTTTAATCACAGCCCAAAAGAATCAATTATAATCATTTTTTAAAAGCATAAAGATTTTCTTCAAAACTTGCTAAAACAAAAAATCTCCTTCTCCTTTTGTCTCATGCGTTTTTTCTTGGTCAAGCCAGCCTATCTTATCCCTTATTTGATGAGAAAAAGATTCTCAAATCATATCTCACATTATTTCTTTTATTTATTTATTTAATTTGAATTTTAATGAATAAAAAATCAAATTAAATAATAAAAATGATGATATAATGTATGAGTGAGCTCAGAGGTCGTGGGCCATGTTAAGAAAAAGTTTCAAGCATGAAAACATGGGCCCATTTGGAAAAAAATTCAAGTTTGGTCAATATTGGCTTCATGCATATTTCCAAAAATTAGTCAACTTTAGCAATGCATATCTCTCTCAATTTTAACCCTAAGAGGGCGTTCTTTGACTTTTTAGAGATCTTAGGATGTCCTCTAAACAACCTTTTTGGTTTCATCTAAATTGGATCTTCCATGTTCATGTAAGGAGCTTTGATCCAAAAGGTGTTTTTATTGACTTTTTGAAAGCACCTATAATATACGAGCTTGTATCTTTTGATTGGGGCATTTCTTGAACTTAAGGGCTGAATATAAGTTGTATGGAATTGTATTCTCTTCAAAATGAGCCTTTGTGGAAAAATTTCTGATAAAGTATGAGAAAGTTATGCCTAGTTAAAGTTTGGTTGACTTTTCCTATAGAAACCATAATTTGCCATTTTGGCTTTTGATGAGTTAGGAGCATTTCTTGAGGAATCATGATCAAAACTTGATCAAATGATGGATAATACTTCAAAATGTTGATGTTGACCAAAAATCTTGAAGTTTGACTGTATTTGGGCCACAATTGACTTTTCAGCTAGTATAGTTGATTTCCAAGCATTTGAGCAGTTGACTGAGCAAACTTGTTGTTCAAGGCATGAAATTTGGCATGGATGATCTTGAGGACATATTAGGACAATGGAGAACATTTTGGATCCTTGGGACTCACACATCTTGCTTAAAGTTGAAACCCTAGTTGAGGTTCATTGCCTTAGGAGGAGAATTTGTCTGGTCAATTCTTAGTCATCCTAGGGAAATTGAGGACCTATAGAAGCATGTCTTGAGTGAAAATGGGAGGGAAATTTTTTGGGTACAATAGTTTGTATACAAGGTTACACTAAAAAGACATAATGAAATCCCTATGATCTTCTTATTCTTGTAAGAACCTCCACTTGATATGAGCCTATCAAGATTCCCTGCAAGATCCACAATCAATCCTCCGCTTCCACGACCTGTTTTCAAAAATCCATCTAATTTCCAAACCCCTCTCTATGGCTGAATCTAACTTGTGCGACCGTGACTAACAAACCCTCAAGAACACACTCATTCTTGAAGGACAAACCCTTTGTTTTTCCTGGAAGCCCCCTTCTTTTTCTAAACCCAACCGAGATCCCTTGAATGAACAGCTAAATGTTATCTCTTGTTATCTTGATCCAATTAAATAAAGTTGTTTGACTTTCATTGTTGTTGTTGAATTAAGATGATTGAGAAGATGATGAAGATAAAGTATCTTTCAGGCTTCTTGTTGCTTAATAATTGATACTCACAATTGTAATAATGTGTCAACCCTAATTTGTTGCTGAAAACTTACTTATATATGTAACAGAAAATAGTTAGAGACATGATATCGTGTTATGAGTTGATACATGTTAGCATGAGTCGACTCATGTTAGTTATAGATCATAAAATAAGTCAATGCAAGTTGTTATGAGTCGATGCAAATTGATACTACAACATATTACAGAGCCAACCATTTTACATGAGTCGATACATAACATGTATGTGTCAACACATATTAAATTGAATTTTGATTTTTGAAGATAAAACATGTTATATGTCGATGCATGGAGTTATGTAACGATGCATACAAGTTGAAACTTGTTTTCTAGGGACATCAACATATCATACGTTGATGCATGAAGTTATGTATAGATGCATAAAGGTTGAAAATTGTATTCCATGAGTATCAACATGTTATGAGTCGATGCATGGAATGGATGTGTCGAATCATACTGAAGCAGAATTTTTTTTATGATTCTTTGCTTAAGTATGTGTCGATGCAAATCTCTTTGTGTCGATTCATAACAGTGTTTTATGTGTAAAACACATTCTTAACTCTTTTTAAACATGTTATACTGTATTTTTACAATGCACACATATAGGTAAAGCATTTTCAACATTCATTGATTATTTCACACATATTTGCTATCATTCAAAACTAATTATATGAAAGGGTTGCTCACAATTTTGTGTTATTGTTATTTTTGTATGTTGGTTGGGTTACGGTGAGGGAGGACGGGATTCTTAAGCCGTCGTGGGCTATGTTGGTGTTAGGGTTTTGAATGGGAAAAGAAGGGTTGAACGAGAGAGAGGGTAGAGATTACTCTAAAACAAAAACAAAAATGATTTGTAAAAATGAAAAACAATATTGTATATTCCGTATGGATTCAATACCCGCTCGCTTACTATAGTTAACATGCACCTTCGAACCTTATCTGCTAGATCTTCATCAGACGACCGTAGGCTAAGTCTCACTGTACGCCCATACTTCCTCACGCACTCAATCACCCGGACCCCTCCAAATTATGTAGTGGGCCTAGCCCATTAGTTTTGACACCCCCCATTCGCTTATTTTACTAAAACATAGCAAACCATAAACCCCCCAGGTTTGTTGGGCCTGAATTGAATTTCGGCCCTAACTCTTCACACCCCACCCTTTTGCTAGCTCAACTAAAACTGCACCCCTTGGTTTTATTTCAATATTTTCTAATTTCTTTTATTATTTTCTTATTTTCTATATTTCTTATTTTCACTTATTATTTATTTTTGTTATTTCTTTTTATAATAATTATTGTTATTATTAATATTAATTATTATTATTTCCATCTTATTTTCTTAATACTATTTATTAGGACATTAAATTATTTTATTTAAAAACTCATATTATATTTTTATATTATTGCATTAAAATATTTTTTAGTCATGCATTAATTATGATATTTTATAATTAATATTGTTAAAATATATTCAACAACACTAAACTCTTTTTCACAATAAACTAATCTAAACAAATATATTTTTCTAAAGGGTTTCAAATCTATTTTGACTTATCGCGCATTTAGTACAAAATTTTGCACTCTCTATACCCAGTCAAATGCGAGGTAATTCAAAATACTTTTGCAATCCATAAAAAACACAAATCCATATGAACTACGAATTGGGACTCTTATTCCTCCTAAGAGGATACGTAGGCATACGATTAAAATCGTGGTGAGTTCCCCTATTAAAAATTTAAACCCTATTTTACCTGAAACCTAAACCTAAAACCTAGTATCCTTAAGAATAAGGTAGATGAAAGGTGTCTAACACCTTCCTTTCGTCTAATGAGGTCCAAAACTTAGAATCTCTATTTACAATTTAAAGTTTCCTATTATATGCCCTTCTTTTGGATAAAAACTAGTAGTGGCGACTCTGTATTTAAAAACCAGCCGCAACAAGTACACCACTCAAAAAGTAATCAAAGGAAGTGTACTGGCAAATCATTTGGCTCATCAAGCCGTAGACGAATATCAGTCTATGAATTTTGAGTTCCCGGACGTGAACATCATGCAAGATATAGATTATGAAGAACCTGGACCATATGAAGGACCTGAGCCAGGATCCCGATGGACTATGGTTTTTGATGGAACTTCTAACACACTTGGTAATGGAATCGGTGTTGTAATTACCTCTTCTTAGGGTTGCCATACACCCTTCCCTGCTAGATTATGCTTTGATTGTACCAACAACATGGCCGAGTACAAAGCGTGCATCATAAGTATTAAAGCGGTTATGGTTCTGAGAATCAAGTTCTTAAGTGTATATGGGGACTCAGCCCTGGTAATCAGTCAAATTAAGGGAGAATGGCATACGAAGCACCTGAATCTCATTCCTTATAGGGATCATGTGTTAACCTTAATCTTGTACTTTGAGGAAATCACCTTTTAGCACATCCAAAGAGAAGAGAATCAGTTGGCAGACGCATTAGCAATTATGTCATCTATGTTCAAGGTCAGATGGGACAACAAGGCTCCTCGAATTACTATTGAGAGACTAGATGAACTGGAATATTGCTATGAGGTTGACATTGACGAAGTAGAATAGAAGCATTGGTTTCATGAAGTGAAAAGATACCTTAAGGCTCAAGAGTACCCTGAAGGATCATCTATCAACGACAAGAAATTCCTACGGAGATTCTCTGCTATGTTCTTCTTAAATAACGAAATTTTGTACAGGCACAACCATGATTCGACTCTGCTTTGTTGTATGGACAAGAAAGAGGCCAAGAATATTATGGAAGATATGCATGAAGGTATATTTGGTAGTCATTCCAGTGGATATACTATGTCTAAGAAGATTCTAAGAGCGGATTACTATTGGTCGACTATGGAACCTGACTTCCATTACCATTCAAGAACTTGTCACAAGTGCCAGACTTATGCTAACAAAATACATGTGCCTCCAGTACCTCTGAATGTCTTGACTGCTCCTTGGTCGTTTGCAATGTGGGACACTAATATGATTGGTGAGATCAAACTTACTGCTTCCAACAGACATCACTTCATCCTTGTCGCCATTAATTATTTCACAAAGTTGGTTGAAGGAGCCTCATTCGCCTCTGTTACCAAGAATGTTATTGCCTGGTTCATTAACCATAATCTTATCTATCGGTACAACATCCCCGAGAGGATTATCAGACAATGGTACCAATCTCAACAACAATATAATTACAGAACTCTAGATGCATTTCAAGATCAAACACCACAATTCTTCTCTGTATCGACCGAAGATGAAATTCACAGTGGAAGCCTCCAATAAGAACATTAACAAGATTATACATAAGATGACGGTGAAATATAAATATTGGCATGAGATGTTACCATTTTCCCTGCATGGCTATCTCACTTCAGCTCAGACATCGACTGGGGAAATTCCATTCTCTATGGTCTATGATATGGAGGCTTTCGTACCTGTCGAAGTTCAGATTCTTTCTCTGAGAATTATGAAAGATGCAGATTTAGACAAAAATGAATGGATTCAGACTAGGCTGTACTAATTGAATTTGATTGACAAGAAGAGGCTTATAGTTTTCGGTCATGGTCAGATGTACCATAAACGTATGATCAAAGCTTTAAACAAGAAGATCAAGCGTCGGGTATATCAGGCTGGTGACTTGGTAATAAAGCGTATCATCCTCCGCAAGGTGATCCCAGGGGGAAATAGACTCCCACTTATGAAGGGCCATTTGTAATCATGAATATATTTTTGGGAGGTGCTATGATACTTACCACCATGGACGATGAAGATCTTCCACACCCTGTGAATGCGAACATAGTTAAAAGATACTATGCATAAAAAAATAACCCACTAGGTTTACTGGCCTAGGAAAAAATAAGGGCATCCTGGCAAATCAAAAGGGTTCGAGAAAAAATTAGGGATATATATAAAAGATTATACACCGGACAAGTCGAAAACCTGAAAAGGAGGCTTGGAGAAAAAAGGGTATTTCGATGGACTAAAAACCCGAAAAGGAGGTCCGGGAAAAATTTAGGGATTAAAGCGTACGAATATGTCCCATTGGATCACTTACAGCCAACTTTATTACCAACGTCAAGTTCGAATGGTGTCAATCAATTCAATCAACTTCTTCCGGCAGCAAGGGATGAGATGCTTCAAGATATAGGGGCAATAGCATAGTTGAAACCTGATGAGATCATTCACACATAGCTATATGTTTTGTTTTACTTTGTACTCCTTTCATTTCAAGACGATTTCCTATTACTAGGTTTTATGTCTCTTTGTACAACAATCACATGTTTATAGGGAAACTATCAATATAAACACAATTTGAAAATTCAAAATTTTGTTTTAACTTTTTTTGTTTTGTTTGCAAAAACGTCCAATGACTAAATTGAATGAACATATGCATATGAATACGATTACTGATAACAAATACATGCAAGAAAATAGGAATAAGTATTTTCTCAAGACTCTAGGAGTTGGGTTAACATTTAAGTCGTCCACAAATCCCCACTGGACAACCTCCATGGAATAATCCCCACAGAGCAGTTTCCATAAGATTATCCCCCGCAGAGTCATCTTCACTAACTCGACACATTCCCTGCAAGACTGAAATACCCTAATCATACTCACCAACAGACCCCCCTAGAAGATAAAGGAGTATGATCTTTTCCCCGATAATGTCACCAACCTACGAAGTCCCAATCCTTGTCAGAGAGTATGTCACCAGCACAGTTCATAGAAATTCTCTTCCCCAACTGAGTTTATTTCTCCAACATTGTAAATACCCCTACAGAATTATCTTCTCTAGCAGGTTTCATTTCCTCAGCAGAATATATTCCTCAACAGGGTTTATTTCCCAAACAGGGTTTACTTCCCCAACAAGATACAGTCTCCCCAGCAAAGGGCAGTCCAGACCACTATCCGAGAGAGTTGCTACGAAATCTAAAACTGTATCAAATATCGTTTAACCTTATCCTCCCAAGATGAATCAACATCCATATTGAAAACTTGGCCAGACAACACCTCAAAAGGTTATCCATCTCTTTTATCCTCATTCAGGGTATATAAGAATTAAATTCCATAGTAGAGCGATGAATGACCAGTGTTATTGAACTTTTATCCCCAAGCAGAAATCAAATTCCCTAGCGAAGTATCCTCAAACAGAAAGCTGGAATTCCCAGCAAAAACATTCTAAACAAATATTGAAGATTACACATAGTCTTTATCCCCAGCAAGAGTCATGGATTTATTTTCCCCAATCAGAGACGTTATATGGAGCTACCAATACGCTTCAAAGACATCTCACGTTCATACATGTCATAGCATATGCATATGAAAAGCATATAACACATTCTCATTTACTTCGAGAACATCATTAAGCAATGCATTTCATACATCATGACAATGCATACAACTAACTCTTTATCTTTTCAAGTAAAATCTACAAACAGATGAATATCATAAACAATTCTTAAACAAGTCAAAGATTAATTCCCGAAACCAGACGGGGAAACTATCTATGTGACCAGGCCAAAGATTAATTCCCGAAAAAAGACGAGGCAACTATCTCTACGGCCAACAAAAAGCAGGTCCCATGTTAATTCCCTAAATAAGACGGGGTAACTATCTGGATGACCAAACACAGATTAATTCCTGAAACAAGACAGGGAAACTATCTGTGAAAGAAAATTGTAGACCAATTCTCGAAATAGTATGGGGAGACGATCTACATAAATAGGTTGAAGATTAACTCCTGAAACAGGGCGGAGAAACTATCTATGAAACCTAGCAAAGATTAACTCCCGAAATATGACGGGGAAACTATCTTTCTATCTTTATGACCAGGTGAAGATCAATTCCAGAAACAAGATGGGGCGACTATCTTTATCAACAGGTGGTATGAATTCCCGAAACAAGATGGGTTTACCAACAAAAACATATTGTACATCAATTCCTGAAATAGAACAGGGTGAATATCTATATGAAAAACACTTCCCTTCAGAGACTGAATTCTGAAAAGCATTTCCTTCAGAGCATCACTCTAAAAAGCATCTTCCTTCAGAAATTCATTTTGACAAGCATTTCCCTCAAAGACAAAATCTGACAAGCAACTACTTAAACACTTTCCCTGGAGGTTCATTTTGGAAAGCATTCTTCAGATAAAGTCAAGCATAGACTCCTTTTGATACTTCTCTCAACAGTTACTTTGGATGGAATCTATAAGCCCATCTCCGACCACTCTCCATCACCTCTCCAAATGACATCTTTAAGCCTATTCAAGCAGTATTATCAACCAATAGTATTTCCTCCTACACACGCGAGTGCAAATTTCTGGGAACTTAAGTGTTCAATCATCTTCTACCTTCAAATCACGAATGGCGGACATGCTAATCTTACTCTTCAAGTTTAAGAAGTTTAAACAGGGGAAGATTTTATACCCCAAAATTTTCCCTCCCATTTTCTTCAAGATATCTCCTCATGCTTCTAGGGTTTTCAATTGCTCAAGGATACTCAAGAATTTATCATACAAATTCTCCTCCTAAGCAATGGGTCTAGAACTAGGGTTTCACTTTTCTCAAGAAAATATGAGCTTATAATGCCTCAAGTTGATTTCATGGTTCTTCATATGTCTTCAAGAATTCGCATATCAATTTTAATGCCTTGCGTCATAAGTTTGCTTAGTCAATTGCTCAGATGATTGAAAATTAACTATATTGGGTAAAAAGTCAACCACAGTCAGCGTACTGTCAAATTTCAATATTTTTGATCAACATCAACATTTTGATGTGATATTCATTATTTGGTCAAGGATTGATCATGATTCCTCAAGAAAAGCCCTCAAATCATCAAAAGTTAAAAGTTTCCAAATTAGGGTTTCCTTAGGAGAAGTCAACTGAACTTTGACCAAGCATAACTTTCACATGTTACATCATTTTTTCCCCTATATAATCTCAACAATTCTCATACAAGACCAAACGAAAAAACCCTTGCCACAAACTTGTCAAAATATCAAATTTTCTCAAGAACCCTATAAATCTTGAAACCTTTATTACAAACGCTCTAACTACAAACAACCACTCTATTCACTCTTAACAAGCATACAAAATAAGGTTGGATCAATTTTGATGATCCAAAACGTGTGAAATCTCATTGCATAGCATCTCCGATTTCATAATGTTCATAAATTTCATATCTTGATTTTTTGCTTTGTTTTAAGCCATGCTAATGCCTTTATCATGCTTATGAGATATCTTTATACATGTATGAATCATTGTGGAGGTCCCATGCAGTTAGAATCATGAACCACCATTCTCACACCGGTCCACCTTGTTTGCACCATATCTCAAAAACCATGGATTTTTAGGCCACAAAAATACCTCCATTGGACCCGCAACCCTTGATTTAGGGGGGATAGGGTGTTTCTAGATTGTTAATTCTATCTATTTTGTAAGGTTGATAGAAGATGGACGCCAGAGAAGACGACCGAAGCTAGGGCTCTGGCGCCTCTCTGGTACAGGAGTTTATTTAAAATATATATTTATGGATTGATATAAGTGGATGGATATATAGCCACCCCATATGCAGAAATGCGTGCGCTAAGGCATTGGTCTCCCAGGTCATGGGTTCGATCCCCGGTTTTTCCAAAATTCTCATATTTTCATATTTTGCAGGATAAAGAAGAAAATGCATTGAGGATAGATCTTGACACCAACAGGCGCCTGGCCTGGTGGTATGCTATGCATGGAGAATGCTGAAGGGCGTGGGTTCAAAATCCACCCCTACCCTTTGGTTTATTTTCTATGTTTCTCACTCTTTTAACCCTTTCCTTATTGGATAAAAGAAAATTCGGTGGCGACTCTTGTTATTCTCAACATTTGCATTAAAATGCAAAAACAAGTCAATCCTCCCACCGTATTACATAACTGATGTTACAACAAAACCAACACCAATCTGCTTCAAAACCTCTTCTTTAATCTTAACTTCCTTGTTAGGATGATTTCTTCGCAGCTTCTACTAGATTGGTGGACATTCTGGCTTTAGCGGCAAATAATATTCCACAATATAGGTGTCCATACCAGGGATATATTGATAAGATCAATCAAAGGTATCCATATACTCTTTCAAAAATTCAATCAACATGCTCTGGACATCGGGATGAAGCAGTGCCTCAATCTTAACTTCTTTCGAATCTTCTTTTTAACCCAAGTTAATCGTCTCCAACTGCTCTTTATACGGATGAATGGTATTTTCCTCGCGCTCAAGAAATCGTGAAACCTCTTCTAGGATTTCATCATATACTTCTTCTTCAGCCACATACACAGGACATTAAAAGTCGGGAGAGGGTGCAAGGTCATTGCACTCAACGGGTTTTTTAATTAATCTGCACATATGATTTATAATTGATTTTAGAAACTGACACATGTAACGAGTGATTATGAAAATTTATTTACAATTATTATTTATTTTTGAAAGATTTGTTTTCTGATTACAATTTTCTAAGAAAAAGTAGAAAATAAAGACATAGTTTTAGAAATCAAAAATAACTTTTGTTAATGATTTTAAAATTCAAAACAACAAACACGCCCATACAACATCCTTATTTTCACCTTGGGAAGAGTGAAATATTTTTGAAAAGACAGACAAAAAACAAATTACTCTGACTCATCTTTGAGAATACCATTGATCCTTGGAGTACTCAGATTGAGATATCTTACACTGTGAAAGATGTCTTGATATTTACTCAAAGCGGACTATGGCTTCACAACTTCCTTCTTCACGGAGAAACCCAAACTAATCTCATTCTTGTTCACATGTGGATTAATAACCTGCTAGACACCTTGCTAGGGCCGTTCTGCACTACCTGTTGTGCATCCTTAAATGAGGTGATATAATATCCATTCTTCCTTATATTATCAATATACAAATCTTGGAACGATGTTCCAACAGTGGCTTCATTGGCTTCTACAATGCTAAAGGAAGACAAGTGAGATATCAATAGAGCTTGCTCATCGTTCACAATAACTACCTTTCCTTCACGGACAAATTTCAGCTTCTGATGCAAGGTTGAGTTAATAGCTCCCCTTCATGGATCCAGGGTCATCCCAATAAACGTCTATAGGCTCGAACAATATCCATAACCTAAAAGGTGATTTAGAATAAGTGTGGGACTATGTCAATAGGTAAATTTGCCTCTCCAATGATAGATTTTCTCGAACCATCAAAAGCTTTTACTATAATGCCACATAGGCGCATATGAGTTCCCTGGTACTTAAGCTTCATGAGAGTGCTTCTCGGTATGACATTCAAAGCATATCCATTGTCTATCAGCACATTGGAAAAAGATTCATTCTTACCATTCATAGATATATGCAGAGCCAGGTTGTGGTTCCTCCCTTCATTAGGCAATTCGTCATCACAAAAGCTTAGATTGTTACAAGACGTAGAAGTCCCCACAACATCGTTGAACTGATCTAGAGACATATCACTTTCAACAAAAGCCTGAGCCAACACCCTCATCAAAGATTCCCGATGAGAAGACAATTTCATCAACAAGGCTAGAATGGAAATCTTAGAGGGAGTTTGCAACAACTGATCCACAATCTTGTAATCACTCATCTTGATAACTTTCAACAGATCATCAACATCCTTTTCCAAGGCAGCGCCACTAGATTCTCCTACCACTTTCAGAGGTTCAGCATTCTCAACAACCTTCTTACGAGAATTAACATCTCTTTGAAAGGTAGAGGAAAAGACACGACCACTGCGAGTTACCTGACTAGCTTCAGCAATATTCTCAACATGGGACAAAGGTTAGATAGTAATTTCCACACCATCTTCCAGGATAGTTTCATTGTACTTATAAGGCACAATTTTATCTTATTCATATGGGATAGGACCACGAAGACAGATAACTATGGGAGCAACAGCAGGCTTGTTATGGTATGTAATCTCTACAGAAGCGAGAACACCAAAATATGGAACCATAGCATTCACTCCTACTTCTTCAGCAAACTTAGGAATCACATAATCATTATTACAAAATATACCTTCATCAGAAGAAAAGAACTCATTAGTAGAAACGTACTCGTCATCAAACATGTAATCATCATCAGACATGGCCTCAACATAGTAGTTTTCAATCATGTTAACCCCATTATAATCATCTATGTTGCATATAACTCTGATAATACCATTATATAATAGTAGTTGAATACCTCTTCTTACTACAGAACAACCATGGAAATCCCTACAGCAGATCTGGAAGGATCCATAATGATGTAACTCCTGGCCATCCATGTAACAAAATGTGGCGTGCATCTGTACCAGATCATCATTCATGTAATTCACATCAAAAATCCAGAATTCACTAGGACATCAATAAAACATATTCACACCTTCTTCATACTCATCCCTTGGTATTATTATATGGATAAGACCTTCATCCATCATCTCTTGGAGATAACCTCTCACCTTATCACCTCTGACTAGATTGATATCAAATATCTGGAAATCCCCAGGATAACCAGCAACCATATTTACAGCACTTCCACCTCCATTTGTTTCAAATGACTCGGACTTCAACAGATAACAGTTTCCAATGTTGTGCTCGGGGCTACTTGATGAAAAGCACAAGTCTGATCTACCTTATAATACCATGGTAAAGTTGAAGGTATAGCAGGGGGAGGCCTAGTCTGCACCAATTTCTTCTAAATCAATGTCGGAAAAAATTCTGCATAACTAATGGGGATAGGATCAAAAGCTTCTCTCTTCTGACATTACACTTGAATACCTTGTTGAGGTTCTCTTTAATAGGAAACAACAGTCGGAGCTACATTGACAATCGAGTTTACAAAAGCAACATGTTGTTGATGCTGATGACGTCTTCTTGGAGGTCTAACCCTTATTTCTTTAACAACAACATTTGTTTCACTTTCTTTTCTTTTAGAAAACCCATATGATGATTTCCTCGTTCCACTAGAACCTTCATCTTTTGTTAATCATCATTCCCTGACGGCTTCCTCTAGATGGACACCCATACTTACCATCTCAGTGAAATCACTCGGTGAACTTGAAATAATTCTTTCATAGTAAAATGAACCTAGGGTTTTCAGGAAGACCTTAGTCATTTCTTGATCTCCCATTCGGGGTACCACTTGGGTAGCAACCTCGTGCCATCTTTGTGCATAATCCTTAAATGACTACTTTTCTTTCTGAGCCATCGCTCTCAATTGGTCACGGTCAGGTTCCATAAACATGTTATACTTATACTGTTTCACAATAGCTTCTCCAAGACATTAAATGTACAAATGTTTCTACTGTCCAATCCCATATACCATTTCAAGGCAACACCAGTTAAACTATCCTGGGAGAAATGCATAAGAAAACGTTGGTCATCAATATGAGTGAACATCCTTCTAATTTACATCACTAGGTGGTCACGAGGACAAGAGTTTCCCTTGTACTTCTCAAATTCTAGCACCTTAAACTTTGCTACAACTTTCACATTAGGAACCAAGCAGAGGTCACTAACATTTTGTCTGAATACCTCTTTCCCTCGGAGAGCCTTCCCCTCTTTATGCATTTCATTGAATGATCTTGAAAGTCATCCATTCGGTCATAAAAACCCAAGCTTTCACTTGGTGGAGAAGCATGATGATAAACTTCACCATTAGTAATAGGCATAACATTCACTGTAAGTGGCACAACATGATGAATATCATTATTAGAAACAGGAGTAACATGCACCATATGAGGTGCAAAAGCAGCGAAAGTTTGAACAAATGGAGCAACTTGAGTAGCAGGATTGTAACCTTATGGGATGAAATTCACAGGCATTACCCACAGGTAACCGCGAGGCATATGGTATTGAGTAGCAGTAACTAGAGTAATAGAGACGGGAACTGACAGAATCTCTGAAATAACTGTTGTTTGTTGTGGTTGAGTAGCATAAGGAGACAGAGGATGAGGTGGTGGATGATTCTGAGCAGCCACCAACGATTCTACCAAAGTAGTCAGATTAGCCATACGGGCTCTCAAAGTTGTAACTTCTCCATGCAGCTCAATATTTTCTTTTTCAATATTTTCCATCTTCTTTCTAGACTTAGCCCAAGTGTTGTAGCGATAAGATAACTTGCTGACTAAAAGAAGAAGAGAAACAAGTAAGACACCTGGGAATGAAGAATGCAAAATATGTGCAAAATGATGCATGATATGCAATGCATATGATTTATTTATTTTTATTCAAGGAACTCAAAGAATTATAAACAATTGCAAATATTGAAATAGTAACACATTTGGAAATACTGAAAAATCTCATTTTAATCATAGTTTACGAATGGATTACAAATTTTAGTACAAGTTTCAATAATCCTAAGTACAAGAGAATAAAGATAGAATTTAAAAATTCTAAGGAGCCAAAGCTGATGAAGATCTCTCCACACACTGATGCTTTCCTATGTGTCTTGTAATATAACCTTCAACTGCTTATTCTCTTCTGCATACTTGTCGGCGACTTATTTCCATCCACCATAATCAGAAAATGAGTGACCAGAACTTGGATGAACTCTAGAAGAAAATAAATCCTCTTACTTCTCCATCATCTCCACGCCATGACTCTCAATAATCTCAATCAAATCATCATTCTCTTTCAATTCTGTTGAGTAGGACACCTCCAAAGTCTGGTACTTGTTCTTCCATGCTTCCTTTTCTTGTTGCATCCTAACCAAGGCAAGCTGAAGTTATTCCACATCATCTAAGAGAGGATTAGTAGTCCTCATAAACATATCATATATAGGTTCTTCACGAGAATAAGGCATCTTCAACTGAATTTCCCTTGCTCGTATCCAACAGTGATGAGGCTCTAAGGAAATAACTCTTTTTGGTCCCAAATCTTTTCTACCTTTTCTATGAATATGGAACCAAGAATTTTCAATTGCTTCTTTAGTTTCCTTGTGATATTCTCCTTTTTTGTTAAAGAAACCAGTCAGATAAATATTGTTTGGTTTATCTCTCATTGGATATCCAAGCTGACAACGCATAAGAACGGGATTGTAGTTAATTCCTCCCTCTGTACCAAGAAAAGGCACATTGGGAAAACTACCACAGCTTTCAATAATCTCAACATCATAATAAGCTTGATGATACCAATCAATGTCAAAATGAGTAAGATCCATAATCTTCGGGGCCCAACGCAGTTCCTTCTTGATATCCCAAAAAGCAACAGACCAAGGTAAGTGAGAAATAAACTATTGATATAACAACGGTATGCAATAGATGATCATCCCTCCCTTATAGAAATTATGAAGATGGATGGAATAATAAGTATCTCCTAGAAGCGTAGAGATTGTATTCCTAATCATAAAGACCCTAATGGCATTAACATCCATAAATTTGTCGATGTTACGAAGCAAAGGTATCCTCAAAAGCAGTTGTACTCTTCATCTTGGAAAAGTACCGATTTTTCTCCAATAAAAACTGAGCAGGTAAACCTCAGATTCCTCCTTTGGTAGTCATGTTAAACTCAATCTCACACTTCTTCAAGTGAGTCATGGTAGCAATCTCATGAGCCTTAGGATCTCTTCTTAAACTAGTGAAAGGAACACGACCAGTAATAGGTAAACCAAGTAAGTAATAATACTCCTCCAATGTTGGCATCAATCGATAATCTAGAAAATTAAAACACTGGTGTACCGGATCATAGAACTGGATCAATGTAGAAAGAATACCCTCTTTCATCTTGAGCTTCATAAGAGGCACAATGGCTTCATATTTCTTCTGGAAATCTGTATAAATCTCGATCTCAAGAATTAAACTCATCAATTCCTCTATCTTAGGAACTTTGAAACTGTACTTCCGAGTCTTACTCTTTCTAAAATCCATGCTCAAAAAGTACCTGAGACATTTGCAACAGTCAACCTTAAGTTCCTTGAAATACTGTTTAAAGAATGCTCATGGGTACATGAATGCAAGATAATGCAACAATCAGACACAAGATCACAAACATGGGGGTTTGTAGGTTCGATGTCACGAGCATGATCTCAAAGGCACTACCTATAAGGTAAGGACTATTGGTTTATCACCTGCCGTACAAGGTTCAAAATAGTTCCTAGAGTCTACATCCTTCCTTCAGATGTTACCAATGTCCCGATTAGCTTGATAATTAGTAATAGTCTTAGGAAAAATCCGTCTGAGTGTAGCATCGCGTGACAACCACTTATGGATTTCTCTATCATAGTTTCTGGACTGCACCTAAAAGGCAAAGATGTGTTAAAGGTTCTACGGTCCTCAACTTTAGCAGGCTTCCAGGCCAAAAGCAGCACATCTTTTCGATTGGTCGGTAAATAAATACTACATTTAAAGGGGCCGCCACTGAGTGGGGGATCTCATGTCTCCTTTTTTGTGATTCCTCCCTCAAAGTTAACATGACTATACCATCCATCCTATATTAAGTTTTCCCAAGTCCGGGTAGAGGACTTATAAGAGATCACCAAGCACTCTGAAAACCAAAAAAATCCATATATATATATATATATATATATATATATATATATATATATATATATATATATATATATATATATATATATATATATATATATATATATATATATATATATATATATATATATATATATATATATATATATATATATATATATATATATATATATATATATATATATATATATATATATATATATATATATATATATATATATATATAAATATACAACAGATATAGGACATACATAAGTAAACAAAGATAGACTCAACCCACTAAGAGAATGTATCGTCCCCAGTAGAATCGCCAGTTTTCAGTAGCGGTAGAAATGTTGAGACTAAGCCATTGGATTGACTTAACTCACACATATCAAAATAAAAATCACCATCGCGCTTTATTGTTTCCAAAGGAAATGGGAAAAGAGCGAATAAACCCAAAGAAGAGAGGGGAGAGAATCTAGGTATGGAGGTTGGTTATGCAGAGGGAAGGTATTAGCACCCTAAACATTTATGGTACTCCGCATGAAACTCTTTGAAAATCTGTGTATTTTGGATATAAAAAGTGTATAAAAAATAGGATGGTGGAGATGAGAAAAGAAGTGTTTTTTTACAATTTTCCACCTCCACGGTTTCAAGCCTTTAATTCCTATATACCACCTTCCATTCAATAGTGGAATAGGGTACTCGTAGTTCATCTCAAAAAAGTTTAAGACACAAGTGTGTTGGTTAATTTTAAGAGATGAGACATCATCTTCATATCCAAGTGGAAGACATACTTACTACCCACAATTATGAGAAAGGAGAATTTGATTCATCTCAAAGTGGAGGATATAACTTGGATTTAAAATCCATCACTCAACACCCAAGTGGAAGATGGCTCACTTCACTACATATTGTAGAATTATAGTAGCTTGCATCACTACAAAAATTGGCAAGAGTCTAATCTTTTGAGAAAAGGGTTTTAAAGTAAAAATCCAAGATGGAAAAAATGGTTTGAATGAGGTTAATTTGACTTTTAGTCTTGAGAAAGATGTCAAGGTATGGTTAAATTTATTGATGTTTTATTTAAGAAAAAAACATTTTTGAAAATGCATGGACCTAAGTCCATGTTTATTATGAAAGCGGTTCAAGTTAGAAAATAATAAGAGTTTTAAAAATGAAGGGGGGAGATTTTTGAAATTAAAGAAGATAGGAAAAGAAGTAATGCCTTGGAGTAAACCCCAAGAATCTTCTTTAATTTCAAAAATCTTCCCAACATTTTTCTCAAAGTATAAGGTAAAGAAAGAATGACCTGCACACAAAGAAGTAATGCCTTGGAGTAAACCCCAAGAATTTCAGACAAAAATAACAACAAAGCCACATGGTCCCAAGTGTCAACACTTCTAATCCTAATTCCAAGAGATCCACAACTCCATAATGCCAAGGATAGTAACTAATAGTCCAAGTAACCTTAAAGTTTTTTTTTGTTTAAGTTGATTATTAATTGTCTTTAAAAGAAAATAAAATCTCAAATGAGAAAAGATAAAATAGCATGAAGATAAATGCTCAAGTTAGCAAAAGAAAAATGGCATGGAATGTAAATTCTAAAATAAATGGTACATAAAAATAAAGGCGTAAAATAAAGGCATAAAGTAAAAGCACAAAGTAAATTTAATTGTTAGTGAATTAGAAGATAGAAGTTTGGTTGAATGACCATCTTGAAGCTTGCATTTGAGAAATCATTAGAAGATTGATAAGATCATTTGAGAAACCATCTTGAGTCTCATTTTCTTTTTGTCAAGTATATCATTCATTTCAAATGATCGAATCAAACACATATGACCAACGATGTTCAAGTGATTCACTTAGACCAAAGTTCATGAAGTTCATTAGAGAATTGATAAGATCAAAGCCTCCTAACAATGAACTTCAAAATTATTTAAAGTTTTTCATTTAAACATACTTGGGCTTGCAAATATAGGTTTGGGCCACGAATTATCATTTTTCGAATTGGGACAAACTTAGCGCTATGTTTAGCAATTGTAAGTGGACTTATGTAGAAGGCACATCCAATTTTGAGGTCGGTCAATAACAATCTATGTACCAACATATTAGAGAAATGATATGTAGATTATTCTCCAAAAACATGTAGCATAAGTAAAAACAAGAAAGGGATAAGATGAAGAGGGAGAGGATGTATAAGATGAATTTTAGGGTTTCAAATATCATCCACATCATTCATCCATTTTGGTGAATTTAGTTGTTCAATCTATCAACACCCAAGATTAAATAAGGTTGAGGAACTTGTCCCAAAGCAACACCCAAATCAAGACCAATCAAAAAATATTAAAATAGTATTTAATAAAACATCATTTAAATAATTAATAAAAGGGAAATACTTTTTAAAATACACAAAATATTTTAAAACACCAAATAAAAATTCTAAAAAAATATCAGAAGTTAGACATGAGTTAATAAGTGTTGAGAAAAAATTTCAGAATTTTTTAAAGTCAGAAATTGTTTTTAAAATTTAAAGAAATAAGAAAAACAACCCAAAATTTGTGAAAAATAGTAAAATCAAAAATAAAAATAAAATGAGGCCAACAATATTTGTCAATAGGTCATTGGATCCTCTCATATTTTTTCCAGAATACTAAAATCAAGAAAAGTATTTTTAAAAAATTAAAACAAGTCAAATAAAGTGAAAAATCATTAAAAAAAATATCAAATCACAAAATAAAATTGTGAAAAAATAAAAATTAGAAAGATAAAAATCAAAAGCATTTTTTAGATTTTTTGTTCAGAATTTTAGAAGTTGAAATGAATGTTTTATGAATTTTTGAAGTTTAAAACAATTAAAATATAAAATTAGAAAATAAAAGAAAACCAAAAATATGTAGACCATTGGATCAATTTAAAAACGTGTTAGTAATCAAATCTAATGGATCTGGCGCAGTGTGTATGATATGGACATTAGTGAATAAACAACCAGATCATTTATTTAAAACATATTTTCCAAAAATGTGTGGCACCATGTCACTAGTTGAGAGATGACAAGCTGGTCATCTTCAACCTCCAACCACGCGTGAATTGAATGTCTCTCAAACTGTAAAATCAGGAGCTCAGAGTGGTGTCATTCGCTTCGTATCTTCACGATGATTTCAATGGTACCCTTGCAAAAAAATTATTTAAAGTGTAGCTCATTTGATTTGTGAAAAACCAGGGAGTTTTGAAAATTGTTGATATCGAAAACAGATGCATCAAATGCATTGATTGGTCAAAATAAAATCATCAGTAAAAATAAATGAACATCATATATCATTCCAGTAATTTTATTTAGAAGAATTGATGCCCTAAGCTTCCTGAACAAGGTATGAAGAAATTGCTCTAAAACTTGACTTGGCTAGCATGATTTATGGATCTTCAAGGCTTGGTTCTTCTTCTATTAGCTTCACTGAAGTTCAAGGATGAAGAATGAGCAAAGAAATTGGATTGAAAAATGATTTAAAACCAAATTCAATGTTACAGAATTAGGAGGTATAGAGGAAGTTCAACAGAGGTTTTTTGAATTTCTAAAGCTTGGGAAATAAATGAAATATCATCCTCTATTTATAGGTAAGTGAATGATGATGAGAAATAAGAGGAATTGTGAGAAAATCATGCAAACCAAGCCAGTTGTGATCATGTCAAACGCGTGACTTGAAATGCATCAAAACGACGTCATACAAAGTGTGATTATTATTAAAATGCATCTGGGAAATTAGTTAAGTGTGTTTAGAAACTAAACTTGGAGTAATTCGACCAGTAATCCAAGTTTACTCATGGTAAAATTTTTGACTCGAGGCAAAAACAGATTCCATGGAGCTAACTTCAACAATTCTTAGCTCACTACTCAGGGACCTTTATGGGATGATTCTTGAAGCATTTAAAAGATGAGGTCACAAAATTTACAACGTACCAGGAAAGACTCCATTTAAATAATTGAGCTGGAAGTTATATCCTCTTGAAATCGTGAAAAAATAAACTTATTTTTGTACTTAGAAAATTTTATAAGTATAGAAGTCCAAAGTGACCAATAATGTTTTTCAGAATTACATGACCTTCTACTCAAAATTTGATCTGGTTATCTGACGATGACATGAAATAAACCTCTTGAGTTGAATTGTGGAATTGAGATAACTCAAAAATCATAAAAATTAAAAGAGTTATGGTATTTGGAAGATGATGAATAAATTTGGGGAAATTCACAAAAGACCTATAATCTTTTCAATTCTTCAACCACTTTCTAAGCATCTTCAAGTATTTCAAATTGAAAATAAGTTGTATTAGACATCTCAAACATTTTTATGGAAAAATAATGGGCTCGAGGAGATAAAAATTGACTAAGTTATGATCATTTGGAGTCAAAACCTAAAATTCAAAGGCTTTTCAAAGAGACTTGTAATCTTTCTCAACCATTAGTGATCTTCCATTCAAAATTAACCCTTGATTCCTGAACAGAGATTATTAAGGACCCTTTAAAGAGAATCATGGATTTGAATCTAATAAAAAATATCATAAAATGAGCAATATATGGTCCTTGAAAGTTAACAAACCCTAGCTTAGGGAGTGTCAAAATGACTTGAAAACCCTTTCAACTTTTGATGAGTTTTCTTGTACAATTGGATCTTGTCATGTGAAGAAGATGAAGAATCCATAGCAAAAAGAACCAACTTAAAATGTTTAAAATTGAGAGAGTTATGCACATGTGATCACTGAATCGTGCATTTTCTTAATTAAGTCAAACGTGTTGAACCAACCTTGAATCTTATTTGAACTTTATTGATAAAATAAAGCATGATGAATCTAAATAGGCCTTAACATGATGTTGTCTTGAAGCACACTCAAAGATGGAGCTTAAGTCTCAATGAAACTTTGTTGAAGAAGGCATGAAAATAAACACATGAACCTATGAATTTTATTGATGAATTCCACCACCAACTTTGAGAAGAACTTGATCTAAATAAAGTGAGAGAACTATTGGACCATAAATATTTGGTGTCAAAGACATATCCATGAAGCTTGAACTCTTTCAATCCATTGAAAAACCATTTGATTTAAGACCACCCCTCAAAACCTATTTTAGATGGTGAGATGAATGTAATTGTGTCATCACCTACAATATGAACATTCAAAAGAAAACATGTACAATATACACAATTCAAGGTGCTTGGTGATCCCTCAAGAGCAAACTTACAGATAGAATAAAGTAGAAAGGAAGAACCAACCCTAATGTGTGATCTTGATGTATTGATAATATGGGATGATGAGGGATCTTAGGGGGAAAATTGGGGTATAACACTTATTACTGCTATTATATTTCTTTTAGAACCTCGGTAATCAGAAGATGTTTCGGTCAAAAATGTCTTTGATTAGATCGATAAATTTTTGGTTTTCCAGATTCAGAGGATATCAAATGTGTCACTTAGTTAGATATATTGACTAACGTGTGTAACCCTTGGTTATGCTTAATCATCACACATTATATAAGGTATTCAATGAGCAGTGTGCGTGTTTTTTGGAAATGATTGAAATCGTAATTATTTCATTTATTTAATGCTCCTAATTGATGTGTTTATTTTTATTTTCATTATTTTATTTTCTCTCACTTCTAAAACACTATAAATCACACACGTTCACTTCACTCTCACACTTTAGAAACCCTAAACCCTCTTTTCTCTCAATGGTTTAACAAGTTTTTCTGCACTCTTCAACAAACCTTCATCATCTTCATCTCTCTTCAACAATGATGACTCATAATCAACAAGATGATGTTGAGTTTGCAAAATAAGTGGAACAAAGTATGAATTCAACAACTTTTTCTTCATCAACCATCGCTCCGTCTTCATCAACTGTGGTTTCTTCATCTTCAACAATTCTTCCATAAACTTCATATGTTCATCTTCTACAGACCCTATTGATGTTAATCACATTACACAGAGAGGTTCTCAAGTTCATTGCAACTTGAAACCAGCAGAATTGATTGTTCTTAAGAAATTAATGGTTGATTTTGACAATCTTGCTGCAAATAGGTTTGACTTAAAACAGGAATTAAAAGCTCATGGCTGGAAAAACTATTTTCAAAGGCTTCATGGTCTTGTCTATGGGGCACTATTGATAGATTTTTAAACTCTAGTATCAGATATGTGATGTTGAAGGAGATGTCACGACACAAATATGTGAGGACAATGTAAAGTGCAACAATAATAAAAGCAGTAAAAACACAGAGAATTGTTAACCCAGTTCAGTATACAACAACACCTGCTCTGGGGGATACCAAGCCAGGGACAAGTCCACTAAATAGTATCAATTCATAGACCCTCAGTAAATAACCAGTTTACGATCTAATCACTTAGTGACTACCCGTGCTATACTTCTACCTAAGACACACCTAGGTATGAGGCCCTCCTCAAATCCCTTCAATCACTAACAATGAAGAACAACAAAATTATTAAGTTATAAAGACTTCAATCATTCAATACTTAAAATATTATGAATGATCCACAATTAAAAACTCAAATAACAACTCAAGTATTAAATAAATACTATAGTGTATTAAAATTAAAAGACTTAGACATCTAAAACAGAAGGAATGTATTCTTCTTCAAAAAATGCAGTCCAGTGAATAAGGACCCAAGACCTTATAAAGGTGCATCGGTGGACTTGGGTTGAAAAGAAAATATTATAATCTTTTGAATATTTCCATGAAAACAGGCCAAGATATAATCCATAAGGATAATGCAAATAGAAAAATATTCCTCCATATTTTTAGCAACCTATTTGTCACAAATCCTGAATAATGGCACGCATAAAAATAGGAAACATAAAACATAAACTAGATATGAAGTTCGTTCAGCTCAGGAGGCAGATGTCAAGACATCTTCTTTAACATCATTCAAAACAGTTTGCTTCAAACGTCAGGATATTTAGCAAAACATTATCAAGCCGTTGTTTTACCAAAATTGCTGCCAACAAACACTTACAACCTCCCCCTTTGGCAAATTTTGGCTAAAACATTATTTGAGCACATTATCAGAACATTATCAGAGCAGCAACATAAGCAAAGCAAGCAAAACAAAAATTCAGTTAGCAGTTAGCTTTTAGCAAAGGAAGATGTTAGAACATCTTCTGAGACATGAGGCTCCCCCTCAAGTATTAAGCTCCCCCTCAGTCAGTGGTCAGTCAGTCAGTTTCTCTCCCCCTTTTTAGTCATAATATTCCAAATAAAACATGCATTCAAGATAATAGCAGTAATAGAATATGCCAAACAAGTACAGACCATAGAATCCAAGCACATACAAGTGCCAAAAAGGAACAAAGGTGTCAAACAAGTAAACAACAAATAGTCTAACTGTCTTCAGGACTAGTAGACTTGGCAGAGCCAGAACTTCCTTCCTCACTAGAATCTCCTCCTTCAGAGCTCACTCTATCATCAAAAAATCTGTCCTTCTGCAGCTCCTTGATCATCTTTTCAAAAGTTACTTTCTTTTTTATCTAACTCTGATCACATCATCAATTTCTTTGCACGGTTCCCTTAATTCAGTAAAATTGCCATCCTTGGTTGAGGTCTTGTTTTCAGCAGATGTAAATGTCAAAACAATGTCTGGAGCATGTTTTCCTGAAAACAGTTTGAAGTGAAGTGTCAGAGTAGACTCCCTCTTGCAAGATACATCATTACCACTTAGAATTCCAGGATGTTTATTAAGAATAATTCCACGAATAAGAGATGGAAAGGCAATAGGCATTTTGATAGCACATGTTCATGCATGCTTAATAGTCAGATCAAAAATGTAAGCACCATAATCAAACAGTTTCTTATTTCCAACAGCATAGATAAACTTTCCTAAGCCAATTGTAATGGTTGAGGTATGATTGGTAGGAACCCAGTTAGCAGTAGGAACCTAGTTAGCAGTAGGAACCCAGTTAACAGCTCAAATTCTATGCAAGATAGCATATTTCACACTTAGCTTGCTAACGGGAAGTATATTCTTGGGCCACTCACTCACTTAGTTTGTAGTGATGGCTTTGCGCACTTGATTATTAGTTACTTCTATCTCACAATAATCATCTTCAGACCTATCCAGAAACCTATTGATGACAGCAGGAGAAAATTCTACACACCTACCTCTAACAAACACCTTCATACACTCCTTCCTTTTATGATCAACACAGTCAATATGAATATTAATAATAAATTCCTTAACAAGAGTCTCATAACATTTTGCAAACCTGGCGACAGTCTTCATCAATCCAGTAGAAAAAATCAGCTCCATAATCTCTTTGCACTCCAGCGCACCAGGTCCTAACTCTCTCTCTCTCAAGGGCAATTCTTCTTTGAAATAGATATTTCCACTTTTCAGCATTTCCAATAGAATGGAAAGAAATGTTGTCAAGAGGAGAATAAGGAACCCTAACAAAAAGCTTCTTGCTTGCAGATTTCTTCACAGGAGAGATGTCCTCGACATCTTTATCGACATCATAATCAGAGTCAGCTTCTTCTACTAATGCAACTTTCTTCTTACTTCTAGATCTCTTCACAGGTGAGATGTTCTGGACATCATTATCATTATCATCTGTGGAGCTATCAGGTCTAGCTTTTCTTTTTTCAGAGGGAGGAACCACTTTACTGCAGGGCTTTGGGGGACCATACATAGTCTTCTTCTTAATGCTCTTGGCAAGGGGTATGACATCCACAGTCTTTCTTTTTCTAGTCTTGAGCCTTTTAGCAATTCCATGCACCAGATTAGAAATGAGCTCATTGTTAGAAATCTCATCAACATTAACCACATTCTCAGCTTTTTTATTCTCTGCAGCTTTGGAGCCAGTAGCATTTTCCTTTGAAGGAGAGTCCTTCTCAGCAGATGATGTCTCAACATCTTTCTCAACATTTGCTTCCACTTCTTCTAGAAGAGAAGTAGCAAGCTTGCCAAGTTCACTTTTAGTAGCATCTTTCTTGAAGGTGGATGATTCAGTAGCATTTTTAGGATCATTTTCTTTGTCAGCCGGAGCAGTCACTCAGGCAAGAGGAGTTCAAATTTCAGGCACATCAAAACCTTCATTTAACACCCTATTTACCAGCCTTCTAATACTTATATAAACATTAACAATGACTTCTTATGTCCTATCATCAATAGCAGTAGAAGCATTACCTTTAGAAGTGTCAAACTCTCTTTGGATTTCTTTGCAGGAGACGATCTGGGTTTCTTGACCTTCTTCTCAATAGGTGGGATAGTTGTTAGAGGAGTAACGTCAAGTACTATGTCAAGGGAGAGTTTCTCAGGATGGTTAACATATTTTGGAGGAGACTGTTGTACCCCAAAATTTGCCCTCTCATTTTTCAAGGCATTTCTCACAAGGATTCTCAAGGTTCAAGCTTGCACAATTACATTTCGACTTTCCAGTACCAAGTTAAAAAGGAAACTGTCAAAAAAAGGGGGGGGAAACAGATAAAAATAATATGTTTGACAAAATTGGAGGAAAAACAAGTCCTTTCAATTTAGCTCATTCGATTGGCCTTTTGGCCTCTTTCGATGCAGGCTTTGGTTACATCCTTCGACTGGGCGTCGGCCTCTGGCACGCTGGCTTTGATTTACAAGGCAGAAATTTCCTACATGCCACCTTCGATTGCATATATGGCCTCATTGGGTTCACAATGCCATGACTGACTATATGCTTGTTTGGTTTGCATTTTTGATGCTTGCATGCCTACAAAAACTTTCCCTCCATGCTTGCCTTAATTCACAAAGTAATGACTAGTCACATACAAGCTTTCATTTGAGCCATAACTTCCTTCTTGCACGCAAAAGGCTTCCCCCCCTCCCAAGCTAGCATGCACAAGGCACAAAACCTCCTGTAGCATCCTTCGATTCCAAGACAAAAGGCTCCCTTTTGACATTCTTCAATTTTTCACTTTCTTGCCTCCTGTATGCCTCTTTTGAATCTGGACATTTTGGCCTCCTGCATGTACCTTACGTTTGGGCATGTAGTTCCTTTCATGCAAGCCATCGTTTGAACAAAGATATTTTGCTATTTACATGAAGTCACAAAGCAGGGACCCCCTACATACACTCCTTCATTTGGCCACATGGACCTTTTGCAGGTAAGCTTTTGACTGGACAGGATCACCTTCACAAGGTTTCTTTTGTAACTTTGATTCCCTTCGAATCAGCATCTTTCGAACCCAACTCTAGGCATCCCATTCGAAGGACATGCTTGAAGGCCCATTCAAAGGATCTACAAAGCCCAATTTAAGGCATGTTTTGGTGACCCATCCAAGGGTCACACTTTTGGCTCCTTCGAAGGATGCACAAAAGTAGCCCATTCGAAGGGAACTTGTTGGAAGAAAATCAAATGATATTGTTGGGAGAAGAATTTGGTCAAAGAAGGGTCAAAATGAAAGGGTGAAATATTCAAATATGCTTGCTGCCAAGTTCATGTCTGGTACACTGGCCAAAACTACTGCATAACAGTCATGAAACACTGCCCCATTCTTGCACCAAAATAGTATACAAGGCACTGTCTCTTGAAATCTACAAAGAGTAGGTTACTCAAATTGTTCAAACTTTTTGTTTTCCCTCCAAAAGCTTCAGCCAGCTTTGCCTATAAATAAAAGGCTTCACAACATGTTTGAGGAGTACTTTTTGGCCAGAGGAACGAATCTTCAAAAATTTATCAAACTCCATAAAGCTCTCAAACACTTAAACACTTATCAAACACAAACCCAAAATCTACACACTTGTCCCCTTCGAATCTGAAACATCCCTGTACCTTGTTACCCTTCAAACCCAGCAGGAAGAACCTCGCATTTTTTCTTCTCTTTCGAATCCATTATCAAAGGCCTAACCCATGGTCCCTCCCTTCGAATCCATAAGTGCTAAAGGCAACCACTTAAAGTCTCAGCACACGTACCAGCCTCAAGCAAGGTAAGTCATTCTTAACCTTGGATCCTTCGTTTCCAGTATAGTATCTAAATAAATTTCCTTTTCATTTCGAACATGTACATAGTATTTGTTTCCCTTTCGTTTACACCCTTCTAGTTTGTTTTTATTGCCTCTCCTTTTGTTTTTGTTCTTTGGTTTGTTACAAATGCTTTAAGAACTAACATGTCCCTAAGGTAATGCCAGCATGGCCTTAGGCCATGTTGTAATTTAATATCTCAAATGAAAGAAACAGGAGTTCGGAGTATGAAACAAAGCCTCGGGCTTCCTCATCGATTACAGGCCCAATCGAAAGGTGCTCCCTCACTGCTTTCAACCCCCAGTCAAAGGAGGCAAAAAGGCATATTACATCTTGCACTGATACTGGCCTCCAGGCCCCAATCGAAAGGCACACCTACACTGGTTCCAGCCCCTAGTCGAAGGAGGTAGAAAGGAAAATCAAAGGGAATGACTCCACTGACTCTAGACCCCAAATCGAAGGAAGCCAGAAAATGCAGAATCAAAGGGTGTTTCTGCCTAAATTGAAAGACCCATTTTTCTTTCTTTTATTTAATTTTTTCCTTCATATTTTCTTGCAATTCAATATGGTTGTAATAGTGTAGGATTTTATCTTTCTGCATTTTATTACTTTTGTATGATTGCTAGTAAAATAGGGTATGTATGCCAAGATGAAAACAACGAGTAGACAACCACTAATCAAAGACTAAATGCATGCAAATCAAATACAATATTCACCCATGCACCCTTAGGGTAATCTCACTTCTTGCCTCGGAAAAATAGTCATGTCCCTCGAATATGGGCGTTTTAGCAAAGACCCTCGATAAAAGATCGTAGTCCCTCGATGTCCCTCGGTGTTGCCTCCGGTAATAGATCTAATCCCTAAACGGCATTGCTAAAACGTCCCATAGGTTGCCTTCTATGACTATACAAACGTCCCACGCCCGTCCCTTCACATCCAACGATGGGGCTTCTTACCAAAATCAATGGCAAGATAGTGTTGTACCCTAATTTTTACACCTAAGATCCCTTCATCATACCATATTGATTCAATCACAACAAGATCACATTACAGCTTTTGGTTCTCCTCCCTATCTTTAGCTTTTCTCTTTGAGGAATCACCAAGCACCTTGACTTGTTTTTCTTTTGTGATTATGCATGTTTTGTTTTGACTTTCCTTTTAATTAATAAAATGCAATGTTGGTTTGTCTTACCTGTTAATAATGTAGGTAAAGGCAATGTGGCTTAGCAAGCTGATCCATGGGTTCATGAGTTTATTTCCATGCCCTAATCAATAAAGTTTGAGAAATTCAAACCTCGCCATTGAAGTTATTTGGGAAGAAATGACATGGCAAGTTTTATTTTGGTTCGCCATATTTCAAAGTTACCAAGATTGATTCAAAAGTACAAGGGGTTGATTGAAGAAGTTATCATGGTTGGACAAGGCTTTGTTCCCATTGGTCACAAGTGCATATTTCCCTCAATTCTCAAGATATGGAAGTGGTTTTGGTTGCTACGATTTCTCATTATCATCCTCAACAACTCATATCTACAAAGCAAAAGTGTTGGTACAAGAAGGTTGTTCAAAATTGTCAAAGTTCCTCAAAGCATTTTCTTGATCTAGGAGCTAGGGTTTTGAACTTCAAATAAGTACATCTTGCTCGTATTTTGGTATTTTGGAGTGATTCCAAAAAATTATTCTCTTCAAAAGGTTATTAACAAATCACGTCAAAAGTTTCAAGGAATTTTCATGTGGACGAAACTTGATGATGAAGAAAGATTACAAGTCCTCCAGATGAACCCCCAATTTCCCATGTGTGACTTCAAATGATCATAACTTTGTCAATTTTTATCACCTTGAGCCCAATCATTTTCCAGAATGATCTTGAGGATGTGAACTTTATTCCTTCTTTTATATGTAAAGTGAGAAAATGGATGGAAGATGCCCTAAGGATACAAAAGATTATAGGTCATTTCATGATTTGTTTTCCAACTTCAACAATTCATAACTCTCTCAATTTTTGGAGATTTTGAATGGTTCGAGTTTCAAAATGTCATTCAAGAGGTCTATTTCATGCCATATTTTTTGGTCAAGAGCAAATTCCAAGTGGAAGGCCATGTTTGGATGCAAAACATTATAGCTCACTTTTGAAGAAAAACTTGAAATATTTCTAAGTGTGGAAAGTCAACTTCTTTTTCCCAACTTTGACTCATTGCAACATTCAGCTCAATTATCCATTTGATTCAATTCTTTTGCCATTGCAAAGCTTGTAATCTCATCTTTCTAAAGCATTAAGAACCATGTCTTAAGACCCCTTGAGCTGAGAATGACATTGATTTGAACTTGGTAACTTAAAACTGAAGCTTTTTCAAAATTTAGAATTTGAAATCCTTGATTTAGCTTATAAACACATTGTTTCTGCGTGTTTTTTCTTCTAAACATGTTTAGTGAACTTCCAGAAGTGATTAGCATAGAAAAACGTGCGATTTGGATGAGTTTTGATCAAAATAGAAGTCACACTTTTCTTGTTTGCAACTTCACACGATTTCCCTCCAAACTTTATCATTTCACACGCTTAAGCATTCCATTTGATTCCCTATAAATAGAGGGCCATCCCTCATTCATTTCCTCAAGCTTGAACATCCAGAATCACCCTCCCAAACTTGCTCTATAACTCACTTTTCTGCAACTTCGAAATTAGTGTTCAAGCTTTTTACAATCCATTTTTTCTATCAATTCTCCTTCCTTGATCTTTCCTGAAGCTAACCATACAATTACCTTCAAGAATCGTGACCTATATTGATCCATAGAAGTTCAGTTTCAGAGCTCGGTAACTTAACTTCAATAGGTAGATTCCTTCACCAATTCTCTCAAACTTTGATATCATTGTGAAGCTCTCATTGCCTTGGTTCTAGTTGCAACACTTGCTTTTATCTGGAAACACATTTTGACCATGAAATTTCAAATTCCTTTTCAAAACTTTCCTTCCAAATTGCTAGAGCTAAAGTTTATATAAATTTGTCGCGAAGGTGTGGTTGTCTTCGTCTTGAAGAGACGAAGTGAATGGCATAGGTCTCGTGCTTTAATTTTTACAGTTTGAGTGATCTGGTTTTGAGACTGGCCGGAGGTTGAAGATGACCAACATGTCATCTTCCAACAAATGATGGTGTGCCATTTGTATTTTTTTTAAATCTGATTTATATTTGATTCTATGCTTTATTCAATAATGATCATGATATGCAGAGCGCGTCAGATCCCTTGGATTTGATTACTAATGTGTTTTGACTCTCATCCAAAGGTCCACATATTTTTTACTTTATTTTTTATTTTTTATTTTTTATTTTTACATTTAATTGTTTTAACCTTCAAAAAATCATAGAAAATTCATTTTAAGTCCAAAAATCTGAAAAAATTATGAAAAATATTTTTGATTTTTCTCTTTCTGATTTTTATTTTTTCACAATTTTATTTTGGGTTTTGATATTTTTTTATAAATTTTCACTTTATTTGAATTGTTTTAAATGTTTATAAATACTTTTGTGCATTTTTAAATTCTGAAGAAAATATGGAATGATCCAATGATATTGTGACAAATATTGGTGACATCATTTATTTTTTATCTCTTACTTTGTTATTTTTTATCATTTTTGGTTTATTATACTCATTTCTTTTAATTTTAAAAACAGTTTCTGACTTTAAAAAATTACCAAAAAATTTTATAAAAATATTTGAGTTTATTTTTGATTTTTCTATGGTCTTACTAAAATTTTTATTGATTAATTTGAACATAGTTGATATTTTTCTCTTTTATTTATATTTTTAAAATATTTTAAAATCCTTTCTTAATGTATATATTAAATGCAATATTATTTTGTGATTATTTTCTCGCTGATCTTGGGTTGAACTTTTGATCATGAACTTTATTAACATCATTAGATCTATAGTGTTGAGTCTAACTCCACAAAAATGGATGAATGATTTTAATAATAGTTTGATTAAATTTTAATTCAAATGTGGTTTGTATATTCTTTCCCACCCCTCTTCATCTTATCCCTTTCTTATTGCACTAAGTGTTATTGGAGCATGATCTCTATATCATGTCTGAAAACAAATGGTGCATAGATTGTTATTGACCGTTCTCAAAACACGTGTGACTTCTATATAAGTCCACTTACGATTGCTTAACATAGTGTTAAATTTTGTCCCGATTCAAATAAATGATCATTTGTGGCCCAAACCTATGTTTGCAAGCCCAAGTATGTTAATTTGATCTCTTTGATTCAATAACCTTGAGATTATTTTTGTGGAGGCTTTGGTTCTACCAATCCTCTAATGGATCTACAACACTTTTGGTCAACGCGGATCACTTAAACATCGTTGATCATTAAATGGTACTTTTAAGGATTCCAAATGGATGATATACTTGACAAAAAGCAAATGCAACTTATTGTGTGGAGGATTTGGTTCTACCAATCCTCTAATGAATTTCAAATGTAAGTTTCAAGATGTTCATCCAACTAACCACTAATTATTAAATTGTTTTTACTTTATGCTTTTATTTTTATGCTTTATGTACCATTTACTTTAAGCATTACATTTCATGCCATTTTTATTTTGCTCACTTGAGCATTTACTTTCTTGTCATTTTTATTTTTTCTCACTTGGGCTTTTCTTTTCTTTTTCAAGACACTTAATAATCAACATAAACCATAAAAAACTTTAATGATACTTGGACTATTTGGTTACTATCCTTGGCATTATGGAGTATTGGACTTCTTGGACTTAGGATTAGAAACCTTGGCCTATGTTGGAGACCTTGTAACCTTAATTGATATTTTGTCTGGAGTTCTTGAGGTTTACTTCAAGACATTGGGTTGTTTGTTTATTTTATGTGCAAGTTATTATGATCACATAATTTGTTTGTAATCTGGAATTCACCCGTATACAGCCATTACTTTGCCCAATTTTTGTGAAGACTTAATAAATTTTAAGTTTGGTTCTCTCAAGAGGTCTAGTATCTTTGATTGGTTTGTTTCAATCCAAATAATGGGAATTCTATCTTGACTCATAATGTCAAGTATTTTGCTTCTTGTTGGTTAGATGGTTCTTATCCCTAGCTTCTACCTCATGCTTTAGGATAGTCCCTTCTTCTCCTCCCATCTTCTTTAATTTCAAAAATCTCCTCCCTCCTTTTGAAAACCCTACTTGTTTATAAACTTGAACCACTTTCATAATAAACTTGGACTTATGTCCATGCATTTTCAAAAACCTCTTCATAAATAAACTTCAATCAATGTAATAATACCTTGGCACTTTTTGTGAGAAGATTAAAAGTCAACCAATCTCATTTCAAACCATTTTGCCACTTCGGCTTTTTATTTTAAAACCTTTCTCAAAAGATTAGACTCTTGTCAATCCTTGTAGTGATGCAAACAACTATACTTCTACAATATATAGTGAAGAGATATATTTTCACCTTGGGTGTTGAGTGAGGCATTGTTGATTTTAAAATCCAAGCCATATCCTCCACTTTGAGATGATGCAAATTCTCCTTTCTCATGATTGTGGGTAGTAAGTATGTTTTCCACACGGACAATGACGATGATGTCTTATCTCATAAAATTAACCAACACACTTGTGTTTTAAAATTTTTAAAAGAGGAACTACGTGTGCCCTGATCCCCTATTGCACGAAAGGAGGTACGTAGGCACTAAAGGTTCGCAACCGCAACGGGTGCAAAAATCATAAAATATGTATTTCTTTTACAAATAGGTTCCTACGGAGTATCATAAATGTTTAGGGTTCTAATACCTTCCCTTTGCATAACCAACCCCCTTACCTAGAATCTTTCCCCATCTTTTTTGGGTTACTCACTCTTTTCCATTTCCTTTAGAAACAATAAAGCTCGGTGGAGATTTTTATTTTGATTTGTATAAGTCTAGTCAATCCAATGGCTTAGTCTTAAACATTTCTACCGCTACAAAAAAATGGCCACTTCAATGGGGAAAGATTGACCTCTTGTTGGTCCATCCCTATGTGGTTTGAGCCTATCTTTGTTTATATATGTATATGTGTTGTTGTTGTTTACGTGTTATATGTTGTATATATGTTTGTCTGGATTTTCCTGGTTTTCAAGGTGCTTGGTGATTACTTATAAGTCCTATACCCGGACTTGGGAAAACTTTAAAGATAGTATGGGCGGGATAGTCATGCTAACTTTGAGGGAGTAATCCCAAAAAAGGAGGCATGAGATCCCCTACTCAGCGGAGGCCCCTTTGACTGTAGTGTCGTTTACCGAGTAATTGGGAAGACGTATTGCTTTCGACCTGGGAGCCTGTTGAAGCTGAGGACCGTAGAATACCTAACCCATCTTAGCCTTTTTGGTGTAGTGCGAAAGCTATGATGGAGTAATGCGGAAAAAGTTGTCACGCAATACTACGCTCGGATGAGTTTTTCTTGAGAATATTACTAATTACCGAGTTAATCGAGAAGTTGGTAATATCCAAAGAAGGGATGTAGACTCTGGGAACCTCTAGAACCTTGTTCGGCAGGTGATAACTCTTAGACCATACCTTATGAGTAGTACCTTTGACCTCATGCTCGTGATATTGAACCTATGAACCCTATGTTTGTGATTTGGATACGGTGGGAGAACTGACTTGAGGTTTTGCATTTGTGTTCGCAAATGTTTCGGTTTAGCAAGAGTCACCACCGACTTTTTATTTTATCCTAAGGAAAGGTCAAAAAGCACAAGAAAGACCTTTGAGATGTTTTCTTGGGTTCGGGGAGTAGATTATGAAAAGGGAAGATGCAAGCACCCTTTTCATCCATGGTTATCCATGGGCTCTTAGTTACTTGTTTAGATCACTTGCTTTTCTTTTCAATTGTTTGAAATGGTGCTCTTCAATTGTTTGAAATGGTGATTTTGTGTGTGATTTTTGAAAGATGTTTTAAAAAGAGGCCATCGTTGTGGAAACCTTTGTAATGATTCTTGTTTGAATGTATACAAAGGTGTTTTTGTCTTTTAAAAAGTTTTCAATGTTTGAAAAGTAGGGTTTTGAAATTGTGTTATGAAGTGTGTTTGAAGATAGCAAGGATGTTTTGCATGTTTTTGATCAAGTAACTAAGATATATCTACCCTATTTTACTCAAAGATCTTTCTTATGTTTTAACCCTTTTAACAGTGTTGTTTCACCATTGTATTTGGTGAACAACCTTGTGTTAGGATGTTAAACGGGACAGGCGCGGGTCATCGTATAGACCATGATAGCAATTGTGTCAAGTATCTTTGGCAATTTTCTTAAGGGACTTGATCATTTTTGTTTAGGCAATTCAAATAGCGTCATCGAGGGACTATGATCTTTGTTTTATTTTTGTTTTGCCAAAGTACTTAACATGCATACCATGGCCCATTTTTGAAGGCTACAAGTGGATTGTAACCCTAGGGGTGCAAGTGTGCATTGTGTTTGTTTTTCATGCATTTTTTGTCTTTGATTAGGTCAAATTATTTGTTGGTTTTGATTTTGCATACAAACCCTAATTCTCTAATCATGGCATAATTGAAAGCGTTTAAGTGCGTAAAAATAAATCTAAGCTATTACAACTTTGATATAGGGAGGGGGTACAAGTTTTGAATAGGGGATAATTGCCAAGAAATATAAATTCTAAGTTATTACAACCAAATTGAAACTCAAATGCAATCAATATTTAAATGTACAATATTTAAATAAACACAATAAGTAAATATTAAACAAAATGTATTTATGCAAAAAAGGAGTTCTTATGTATGCAAAGTATTTTTTAATGTAAAAAAAAGGTGTAAAGAAATAAAATAAAAAAGAATTGATTTTATTTAATTAAGGGGTAAACCCTAATTTTTCTTAAGAAAATGATATTATATTTTATTTATATACAAAAATATATTAATATGTACAAAAATGAAATATATTGAAGAAAATGTATTTTTTAGTATAAAATAACAATAAAAATAAAAGTGTACTATTTTTGTATTTTTATTCTATGTTTTTTTAATAAAATAAAGTATATATATATATATATATATATATATATATATATATATATATATATATATATATATATATATATATATATATATATATATATATATATATATATATATATATATATATATATATATATATATATATATATATATATATATATATATATATATATATATATATATATATATATATATATATATATATATATATATATATATATTAAATATATTAAATATGTATAAAATAAAATAAAATATTTACAAAAATAAAATATATTCAAGAAAATATTTTCAGTGTGAATAAAAATAAGAAATGAAAATAAAAGTATTATTTACATTATTTTTAAATTTAAACAAATAATAAAATGGTATTAAAAATGTTTTAATGTTAGAAATAATTAAAATAAATACCAAATAAATGTAAAAAATTATGAAAATATTTTATAAGTATTTTTTATGTTTGGAAATAAAATAATAAAGTTAGAAATGAAATTAAAATGCAAAAATAATAAAAATACAAGAAAATGGGCCAGGGGGTGCAGAAAGTAAGCTTAGAGGTGTTAGAAGCAAGAAGGCCAGGCCCAACCCAAACTTCATCTTCAACCTCCAGAAATTTGAAAACACGCGCGCCTGTACAAACTTGGGATATCCTGTATTTGTGATCTTTTGCCAAAACTCAAAACATGAAACTTGTAGAGCATCAAACCACGATTCTAACCATATAAAAAACTTGATCTAACTCTCAAAGACCAGAGAGAATTTCTCTGGCCCTAATTTCTAACCTAGTTTTTTCAGAAAGTTCATGGATGGAATTCTCTTAGCATGCTTAATATAAATTAAAACTGAGCATGTGTATGATTTCAGGGCAATGAGTACTACATCTTTCATTCACAAACCTAAGGCTAAATGTTCCTAAATAGAGAGATTGAAGTTGATGAAAAACCTGTTTCAGTTGGACACGAGTATGGCAATGCAGTAAATTCCAGTGAGGCTTGAGGTTCTTTTGAGCTTGCTTGATGTTCCCTGGATCTTTCCCAATGCTTAGTTTGTTTTGAAATGGCCTGAATCTTTCTACAGAACTCAACCTGCAAAGCTTCAAAACAAAAATGGTGAACACTGTAAATGGAGTTACAGTTGGCAATGGAGGTTTGAGATAGCTTGAGTGAGTTGAATGGAAGGTATTGGAACTTATTGCAAGCAAAACGCACGAGTGGAATGTGATTTGGCTTGTGATTTGCAGGTCCTGCCCTGTTTTGGCAGAAAATGGTGTTTTTGGTGTACAAGGGTGTTTGAGAGGTTACTAGCTCGTGTTTCGGGCTTAGTGTAATGTAAAAAACTTGTTTGAAATGTTGGCTTGAGTTGAATATATCAGATGTGTAAGTTGTGGACTTTTGGCACAATGACTTGTTTTGAAAGAAAAGTGTGAAGTGAAATGAGATAGGCATGTACAGGTTATCTCCAAGCATGCACAATTTCCTTGTACCTTTGCCTGAGTTTGTGGAACTTGTTTGCTGCAAAGAAAGAAGTCCAAGGCTCAAGAAAAGTAATTTTACATAAAGTTGCCTTAATGAAAATGGAAGTGCCATCTTTATACCAAAAATGGATTTGTTTATTGTATAATGCTCCCTTGATAAGAACAATGCCTCTAACCAATGTGTTTGAATTCAATTTTTGAGTGTTGAAGGGTTTAGAGACCTGTAATTATGTACTAAGCTAGTTTGGTAAGATTTTGCAACTTGTATGAACATGTATTGGCCATGGTTACAAAGTGAGTTTTTGCCAACTTCAAGCATTTGATTCTCCCTAACCACAAATTTGTTTGAGGAGTTCTTGGACAATTTGGAAAGCTTGCAAAAAGTAATATAATCCATATTTGAAATGCAACTTGATACTCCAAGTGTAACTATGTGAAAAATGGCCAAGAAGATGGGTCAAAATCCTGCCTAAACTAGGGCTAAATTTCTTCAAGTTAAAAGTTTTAGGGACCCTTGTTCAAAAAATCATAACTTGAGATCCAAGCTTCTTTTGAGAAAACTTTGTGAATCAAAGTTGTAGACTTTGTGGAGTACTACAACTTTCATTTTGTAAGTTTTGTTTGAATCCATTTGCATCTTGGTGAAAATATGGGACAAAGTTAGGAAAAATTAAGAAAATTTCATAACTTAGAAAATTTCTAAGATGAAATTTTTCAATTTCAAACCCTAATTTGCAATGTTGGGTTTCTTGATGACCAAGTTTCATATTTTGACACATCTTGATGAAAAATGACCCTTGGCACTTGATTTTGACCAAAAATTCAAAGTTTGACTTTTCAGTGTACAGTCAAATTTTGATCAGTTGACTGTAAAATTCATCTGTCAATCCTATGCATTTGAGATCTTTTGAACTTGTTGAATAGGTCAAGATAATGTCATTGAGTCCTTGAGTCCATGTTTGAGCTTAATTTTCCAATGGCTAGGTCAAACAGTCAAAAATTGCCTTTGTACAATTAAAACTCTAAAAATGATTATTTTGCCCTTTTGGTGATCTGATCAAATTTCTTGTGGAGTTGTGATCCAAACTTGATCAAATGGTTCATATGAGTTCATAATGATGATGTGGGTAAAAATTCATGAGGTTTGACTGTAAATTGGCCACAGTTGACTTTTTCCCCAATACAGCTTATTTCTAGGTCAATTGTCCAATTGACTGGGTAAAAATTTGATTCAAGGCTTGAAACTTGGTATGGAAAAACTTATGAGTCCAACATGAAGCATGAAAGTAAATTTGGGCATTGAAGGTCCAAAACTCCCTGTGCAAACTCAAACCCTAATTTAGGTCAACAGTGCAAGGAGGTGTCTTGAGCAGAGCAAACCCTAGCTTGATCTTGAGTTCCAAGAGTCTTGTGATGAGAAATGTTGATAAAATTAGAGGGAAATTTTTGGGGTACAACAGTTGCCCCTGTTCAATCTTCTTGAACCTGAAGAGTTAGATTGGCAAGTCTGCCTTTCGTGACTCGAAGGTAAAAGAGGATTGGACACTAAAGTGCCCGTAAATTTGCACTCGTCAAAATATTGTTGAGGGAATGGGCTTAAAGATGCCATTTGGAGATGGTAGAATCTTGTTGGAGATGGGCTTAAAGATGCCATCCAAGATGTTTGTTGAACTGCAGTGTTGTAGGTCAGAAGAATGAGCATCAGATGGTATCCGTGTCTGGAATGCATTTGAACTGTATCTAGAGACTGAGTCTGTATGAGCAAAGGAGCGGCGTCCGTGTCTGGAGCGTATCCGAGTTGTAACTGTTTTTGAACTTTGAATGAATACCAGAATGACTGCCGTGTCTGGAGTGTATTTGTATTGTGAATGGATAACAGAGAAACATCTGTGTATGGAGCAACTGTGTGCTGGGGATAAGTTCTGAATGAGTGACAGGATGGAAACCGTGTCTGGAGCGTATCTGGACTGTATCTGAAATTGAGATCTGTATGAGTAGCAGAATGACTTTCGTGTCTGAAGTGTATCTGAAACTGTAACGGGGATCTGAATAAGTGACAGAATGACTTCCGTGGCAATCTGTACTGGGGGGGAATCAAACTTCTGGTGTAAGGGCCCGAATGGCATCTGTGTTTGGAGCGTATCTGAACTTCGAAGTTGATAGTTGAATCTGAATGAGAGATAGAATGGTCGCCGTGTCTGGAGCGTATCTAGTCTGTATCTGATTGCTGAAGTCTGAATGAGTAGTAGAATGACCGCCGTGTCTCAGGTGTATCCGTACTGTATTTTGACTTGAAATTCTGAATGAGTAACAGAATGACCGCCGTGTCTGGGGTGTATCCATACTGTATCTGAATAATTGTTAACAAAAGACTTTTAATCTTATCCTGAAAAGGGTAAAATGTTAGCTAAAACACAAAGTTATGTCGCATGATATGTATGATGCAATGAACTGTGTTTCATCAATGTTTATGATATATGAATGTAATGGATGTGCATGTAAGTTGATTAGTTGTCTTGCTGAGGAAAATAAATCCTTGTTAACCGGAGATAATGAAATCTTTGACTGCTGCCGGAGGAAATAAATTCCTTGACTGCTGCTGGGGATTGAAAAATCCTTGATTGTTGAAGATGAGAAATCTTTGCTGACTGCTTAGGGATTAAAGATCTTTGATTGTTGAGAATGAGAAATCCCGGGACCACTGATGGGGATTGAAAAATCCTTGGTGACTGGTGGGGATTAACAAGAGCTTTGAAAACTTCTATGGGGAATGAGAATCCTTCATGACTTTCCTGGGAAATAAGGAAAACTCTGAAAATCTCTATTGGGGAGTTAAAACCTCGGAGGCTTCTGCTGGAGAAATGAGACCGAGAATCTCCGATCTGCTGGGAAATAACTCTATGGGGAGAAAGTTTACTCGTACGGTGAAATCAGGAGCTTGGGTTGTATGCCAATCTACTGGGGAAGTTGGGGAACACTGAATGGTTCTCTGAAACTTAACTCCGCTGGGGGGATAAAGTTTAGAACACACTGGCTTAGCTAGGGATCTTGAAATTTAACTCCGCTAGGGATGTATACTTCAAGGTTTTAGCTTTGTTGAGGATCTGAATGATGTACTGTAGGGGATTTCTTCTGGAATAGCACAAGGATATCTTCCTACACCTTCAACCTACCAGTAATTATCCTTTCTCAATTTCGTTTTATTTATAAGCAGTGATTATATTCAAATGCATATGCCTATTTAACAAAACTTTGGACGTTTTCAAATAAAACATAAGTGTAAAAAGAAAAGAAAGGCAAACAAATTTCTGCACTTTGAAGTATCTTTGTATTAACTTTTGTAAGTATCTTTGTATAAAGGAGACTGACATCCTAGTAAGAGAATGTTATCGTAAAAAATTGAAAAATTTTATACAAAAGAAAAATGGCTACGCGTAACAATTTCATGGGGTTCCCATTCTTCTATAGCCTTCACAACTCTGAGTATCTTGTCAATTCGTTGCTTCGTCCGCCGATGATTGGATTGACCAGAAGCCTGGAGCTTGTTAGTGAAGAGATTGTCCTTAAAGTGATCCGACGAGATATAGTCATACGCTTGAATTCCCTAACTGTTGCCTGGACCGCCCTTTCGGGTTTTCAGTCCACCGGGAAACCCTTTTTTGCCCAAGTCTCCCTTTCGGGTTTTCAACTTGCCGGGTGTACAGATTTTTTATTTATCCCTAATTTTTGCCTGAACCTCCCTTTCGGGTTTTCGATTCACCGGGATGCCCATTTTTGCCCAAGTCTCCCTTCCGGGTTTTCAACTTGTCGGTTTGTTTTATGCGTAGTATCTTTTGACTATGTCTGCGTTTGCAGGGTGCGGCAAGTCGTCGCCGTCCATGGTGGTCAGAATCATTGCCCCACCGGAAAAGATGCTCTTGATCACAAATGGTCCTTCGTAAGTAGGAGTCCACTTACCCCTGGGATCACTTTGCGGCAAGATGATCCGCTTGATTACAAGATCTCCGACTTGATATACCTGACACCTGACTTTCTTGTTGAAAGCCTTGATCATACGTTTTTGATACGTCTGACCATGACAAACAGCAGTAAGTCGTTTCTCATCGATCAAATTAAGTTGATCAAGCCGGGTCTGAATCCAATCGTCTTCACTCAAACCGGCATCCTTCATAATCCTCAAGGAAGAAATCTGAACTTCCATAGGTAAAACAGCTTCCATGCCATATACCAAAGAAAAGGGGGTTGCCCCTGTTGAAGTACGTGTTGTGGTACGATATCCATGCAGAGCAAATGGTAACATCTCATGCCAGTCCTTGTAGGTTACTGTCATCTTTTGAATGATCTTCTTGATATTTTTGTTTGCGGCTTCAACAACACCATTCATCTTTGGCCGATAGGGGGATGAATTGTGATGATAAATCTTGAACTGCTCGCACAGAGCGGTTATCATGGTATTTTTCAGATTTGTACCATTGTCCGTGATAATCCTGTCGGGGATACCATACCGACATATGAGATTTTGCTTAATGAAGCGAGCAACCACATTCTTTGTAACGGAGGCGTAGGAAGCATCTTCGACCCACTTGGTAAAGTAATCAATAGCGACCAAGATGAAGCGATGTCCATTGGATGTCGTAGGCTTGATCTCTCCAATCATGTCAATGCCCCACATTGCGAATGGCCAAGGAGCTATCAGAACGTTGAGAGGAACAGGAGGAATATGTACCTTGTCGGAGTAGACTTGGCATTTGTGGCAAGTACGGGAATGTTGATGATAATAAGCTTCCATGGTAGACCAGTAGTAGCCTTCCCTTAGAATCTTCTTAGCCATCGTATGTCCGCTCAAGTGGGTGCCAAATGTGCCACTATATATCTCGGTCATGATCAACTCCGCTTCAACCTTGCCTACACAATGAAGTAGAACACAATCATGGTTGCGCTTATAAAGGATGCCATTGCTTAGGAAGAACTTGGCAGCAAATCTCCTTAAGAACTTTTTGTCGTTGACGGAAGCTCCTTCAGGGAATTGTCGAGTCTGGAGATACCTTTTGATTTCATGAAACCAGGGTTGTTCCACTACTTCTTCGGTATTAATCTCGTGACAGTGTGCAGGTTCTTCCATTCGCTCGACGGTGATTTGGGGAGCCTCTTTATCCCATTTGAGTTTAAACATGGAAGACATTGTAGCCAGAGCATCTGCTAGCTGATTTTCTTCTCGCAGGAAGTGCTCGAAATTAATCTTCTCGAAATGAGGCAACAATGTCAGGACATGTTCTTTGTATGGGATAATATTAGGATGTTTAGTGTCCCACTCTCCTTTGACTTGATTGATGACCAAAGCTGAGTCCCCAAATACGACCAAAAATTTGATTCCCAAGTCTATAGCAGCCTTGAGTCCAAACATGCAAGCTTCATATTCAGCCATGTTGTTGGTACAGCTGAAGCAGAGTCGGGCAGTGAAGGGTGTATGGCAACCTTCCGGAGAAATGAGTATCGCACCGATACCGTTGCCAAGTGCATTTGAAGCACCATCAAAGTACAGGGTCCATCGGGATCCTTGTTCAGGTCTGTCATATGGTCTGTTACCTTCAATGTTGTCCAATGTCATTATGTCCCCGTTAGGGAAGTCGAATCTCATAGATTGGTAATCTTCGACGGCTTGATGAGCTAGATGGTCAGCTAGTACGCTCCCCTTTATATCTTTTTGGGTAGTATACTGGATATCATACTCAGTCAGGATCATTTTCCATCTAGCGATTCTTCCAGATAAAGCAGGATTTTCAAAGATATACTTGATCGGATCCATCTTGGAAATCAGCAAAGTGGTATGAGTCAACATATACTGCCTTAGTCGGCGAGCAACCCATACCAAAGCGCAGCAAGTTTTCTCGAGCAGTGAGTAGCGAGTCTCATAGTCGGTAAACTTTTTGCTAAGGTAATAAATGGCATGCTCTTTTCGGCCAGACTCATCATGTTGGCCCAGTACGCACCCTATTGAGTTATCCAAAACAGTCAGATACAGGATTAACGGCCTTCCTTCGACGGGTGGCATCAAGATAGGAGGTTCCATCAAATACTCCTTGATCTTAACAAAAGCAACTTGACAATCATTGTTCCATTCAACTACCTGATCCTTTTTCAACAGCTTGAAGATTGGCTCACAGGTAGATGTTAGGTGAGAGATGAACCTCGCAATATAGTTTAAGCGTCCCAAGAAACCTCTAACCTCCTTTTCAGTTCAGGGGGCAGACATTTCTTGTATAGCTTTCACTTTAGCAGGATCAACCTCAATGCCTTTGTTGCTGACGATAAATCCCAAAAGTTTACCAGACCTGACTCCAAAAGTGCACTTGCTTGGATTCAGTCTGAGCTTATACTCCATCAACCTGAAAAACAGCTTTTGCAGATGATCAAGGTGTTCTTCTTCTGTCTGTGAACGAGCTATCATGTCGTCTATGTAAACTTCAATCTCATGATGTATCATATCATGAAACATAGCTACCATGGCGCGTTGATAGGTTGCCCCGACATTCTTCAGTCCGAATGGCATCACTTTGTAGCAGAAGGTACCCCATTGCGTAACAAAAGTAGTTTTATCCATGTCTTTAGGGGCCATTTTGATCTGGTTGTATCCCGAGAATCCATCCATGAAGGAAAATACCTTGTGTTGAGCTGTGTTGTCAACCAAGATGTCGATGTGTGGTAGTGGAAAATCATCTTTAGGGCTAGCCCTGTTTAAATCCCTATAGTCCACACACATTCTGACTTTGCCGTCCTTCTTAGGTACGGGCACAATGTTAGAAACCCATTGTGGATAGGAAGTAACATCCAGAAAGCCAGCGTTGAATTGCTTCATTACTTCAGCTTTGATCTTCTCAGACATGTCGGGCCTCATTCGGCGGACCTTTTGCTTGATCGGTGGACAGTCTTCTCTTGTAGGGAGACGGTGAACCACGATATCTGTGTCTAATCCCGGCATGTCTTCATAGGACCAGGCAAAGATCTCAACATATTCGTTCAACAACTGCACTAAGCGCTCTTTGACACCTGGTTCCAGGTTGGCACCCACCTTAACCTCTTTCTTGTCTTCCTCTGTTCCCAAGTTGATGGTTTCTACCAACTCTTCATGGGGCAGGATAGCCCTTTCTTCTTGTTGCAAAAGTCTGGCTAACTCTCCCGGCACTTCACAGTCTTCGTCAACTTCGTACTCAGCATGATTGACCAAATCTTCAGAGTCACTGAAGGCTAAAGCAGAATAGTCACGCATAGAATCCGGAGTGGATGGGTACCTTCATTTTATGAGTGTGGGTGTGTGTAAGGGATAGCCATCCTTAAACAAAACAAAATGCAAAAGGAAAGAAAATGAACACAACAATTTATAGATGAAAACGTCCAATGATTCATTAAAACATGGCATATGATAATGAAGAAAATCAAGCCCTTACAAACGGACCTATATGCCCCGGGTAAGGCATAAGGTGAAAATAGTGTACAAATTTTTTATTTATTACAGACCAAAATAGGAAATTATTCAAAGATAAATTACTGGTTGATGAAAGTGATGGGAATAAAGTCCTTTGCTTCCCAGTTGCTTAATCCTCCTTCGACGGTTGGAAAGATCCAATCTTCAAAGTTGTCTTCTTCATCATCATCTTCTAAGGCATTAATTCCATGGTGAGTGATTTTTACGGGTGGTCCTCCAGCCTTGGAGCGACGCATAGCTTTCTGGCCAGCAGCAGTAAAACCTAGTCCGAACTTGTCCGTCTTGTGAGGAAAATCAGGCAGTTGCCCCCACACTGTACTCCTTACTTCTTTAATTACAGCCTCCGCATCCTTGAGAGATGCCATCCTAGACACATGCTTGGAAATAATAGGCACATTAACCATCATCTTCACAACTGCGACTTCAGGAGAAACTTCCTCAAAATGTTGGAAAGGCGTTTCTATGAATTCGCCATCCAACTCCACATAGCGGAAGGAGTTAAGGTGACTTATCATGTACTCTTCCTCGCCGTGCACCATTATAATCTTACCTTGAACAGGATACTTTAGCATTTGGTGTAAAAAGGAGGTAACTGCCCCAACATATGGATCCATGGCCTTCCCAACAAACACGAATATGAAGGACGGATATCCATCACATAAAAGGTAGAGTTGAAGCTCTCGGTGCCCACTTTGATAGGGATGTCCACCTCTCTGTGAACCATCCTTTTGGACCCGTCAAAGGCCCTAACCACGATATTACTGGGCTTCAGCACTAAACCTTCACAGTCCAAATGGTCTAACGCTTTCTTCGGTAGCACATTCAAGGATGAACCAGTATCCACCAAGACATGGGCAAGGGTGGTTCCCCTGCATTCTACTGAGACATGTAGCGCGTCGTTGTGCTTCCTTCCCTTGGGAGTCAAATCAGCATCGGAAAAACCAAGACCATTATCAGCAGTAAGGTTGCCCAGGCACTCTTGAAACTGTTCAGCCGAAGTTTCTTGAGGCACGTGTGTCGTCTTTAAAAATTTGATTAAGGCCTTAGCATGAGCCTCAGAACAGAGTAGAAGAGCCAGCATGGAGATTTTGGAAGGGGTCTGCCCTAGCTGTTTCACGATGTCGTAGTCGCTCTTTTTGATTATCTTTTAAGATTTCTTCCATTTCTTTCTTGGTGGTTTCGGGGATTACCACAGTATGAGCCTTCTTCCTGACAGGCGCTTCTAGTATCCTCTTACCCTTATCGGCAGTATCAACAAAGGGTCTAACTTCAGGAGTATCCAATTCTTCAATTATAGGGCCTTGCACAAATGGCTTAACAGGCACAGAAGCTTTCGAGGGTCCGAAAACTGCTCGGTGGGGAGCAATCTTCGGAGAGAAAATCCGTCCGCTGCGAGTTATCTTGCTTGTTCCCACAATGTTCCCTATATCAGGGGTTTCATCATCAGAGTTGTCTTGGACTGATTCAATCTGTTTGATACCATGATAGAATATTTCTCCTCTGTAGTTCCATGGTATCGTCTTGTTAGATTCATACAAGACAGGCCCCGGCATGGTGATTTTTAACGGCACAAACTTAGGATAAGGCGTAATCTTGACAGGCCTTTTGCAAGCCTTGGGAAGATTGTCGGAGATGGTTATTATTGCAATGTCATTGGTTGAAGTAACAAAGGTATCATGAGTAACAGGAGTGAAGGTATCAGCAGGAGTCTTTTGGAAGAGTGTCTCTTGGGTATCCATCAGGCGTTGGATGCCTGATTTCAACATTGGGCAGTCAGCTCGTATGTTTAAACAAAAGTAACAGTCTTTTCCACAGCCTGGAAATATCCCGGCTCTCATCAAATTCACTTTAATCACTGGTAACGGAGTCAAAAGGTCAGCAACATTGGTAACATGAAGGTCTTCCATAACGGCATGAACATTATGACCGTGCTTGGGCATTGGGGCAGAAATCACATTCAGCTTTTCGGGCGCATCGAATTCTACCTCCTTGGCGTCGATCAGGTCTTGGATTTTGTTCTTAAGAGCCCAACAATTGTTGGTATCATGCCCTACACTATCAGAGTGGTAAGCACATTTTGCATTGGAGTGGTAATATGGAGAAGAGGTATTAGGGTTCTTTGGCGCTTCCTTTAAATTGGCAAGATTCAGCTTTAGCAAATGAGGGAGTACTTGAGCCAGTATCATGTTTATTCGGGTGAACTGCCATTGTGGCCTTTCTACCCTTTGCTGGTTAGATCTTGGTTGATTGCTGCGAGGTTGATCATTTGAAGAGTTTTGGATCATTACAGCCCCTACCGTTGGTCGGCGCCCCATTCCTCCTTGGATTTTTTGAGAATAAACAGAAGAGGCTTCCTTCTTAGCTGGGAAGGTCTTCTTACCATCGGTGGACGCGGAGGCATCTTTCTGAATCTTACCACTTTTAATGTCGCCCTCGACCCTTTCACCGGTCAAAATTAATTCGGTGAATCCTGCAGAGGAACTGCCGATTAAATGATTGAAGAAAGGGCCAGACAGAGTCCCTAAAAACATGTCAACCAGCTCTCTATCCGACAATGGTGGCTGCACCCTTCCAGCCAGATCACGCCACTTCTGGGCATACTCTTTAAATCCTTCGTTAGAAGCCATACCCATACTCTGTAGTTGAGTACGAATGGGCGCTAAATCAGCGTTGTATTGGTATTGCTGATAGAAAGCAGCAGCTAAATCTTCCCAGTTATGAACCTCAGACCTCTCAAGTTGATAGAACCAGTCCAATTGTGTGCCTGACAAACTGTCTTGGAAAAAATGGACCCAAAGATCCTTATCAGATGAGTGGGGTTGGATCTTTCGGACGAAGGATCTTAGATGCATTTTTGGACACGACAGACCGTCATACTTTGCAAATGTAGGAACTTTTAACTTGGGAGGAATGACGATCCCAGCGACCAACCCTAGTTCTTCGAAATCTAAACCAGGTACCCTTTGCAACTCCATGGATGCCAACCTATCCTCAAGATTTTTAAATTTAACATTCGCCGGGGGATATTGCTGTTCGGAGTAATCTTCGTCTTCTTCCTCTTCCTCTTCTTCTCCTTCAACTTCAGATTAAGAAGGCATTGCAGCTCCTTTTCCTTTACCAGCCCCTTCATCATACGTCGAGGGGAATTCGAGAACTTTTCTAGCATTGATTTCAAACCTTCTTCCCATGATGACTACACCAGGTCTTTTCTTCTTTTTCTCTTTATCTTTCTCCAACAGTGCTTTAAGATCCTCTTGACCCTTTGCTAATGTCATGAGGAGTTGCTGGAATTGAGAATTCTTTGCTTGTAGATCCTTAACCGTCTGCTCCAAATCCATCTTGCTGAAATAAACAGCAGAAAGATAAGGAAACCTGGTGTGAAGACCCGTTTATGCATATGATGAATGATATGTTATTCATGTAATGCATTCAAGGATTCAGAAATTCAAATTTGTTGCAAACAAAAAGAACACACGTCATATTAAGAAGAAATTTGTTAGTACATAAGTTCCCCATGGGCAAAATATTACAAAATTCTTAATGTAAAAAGATATTCCGCATCCTTTTTGGTGCGATGTAAGTGTTGAGAATTTCCTCCTCGTGAAGTCGGTGGGTAAGCTCCAAAACCTTCTTCTCACTGGCATAGAAGCTGGCTTCAAAAGTATTTTGCTCTTCTTTGAGTTGGATCCAACTCTTTTGTAATTCTTCCAATGATGTTGGCATGTCTGGATGTAGGAGGGTGTACGGAACCTCTCCTTCCACAACAGGCTCATTGATCACAGGGAGAATGTGAGGATATGGCATCATAAGATTCTGGGCGTGGGTTCATACCCACTTGACGTAAGGCTCAAGAGGGATGGAATTATTGTGCCCCTGTGTCTTACTATCCACTTTGTTGGGCATCCTCCAAGCTCTGATTAATCTTTGTCGAAGTCCTTGCGCATCATTGTCGAAGTCAAAAACTAGGTCAGGAATCAACATGTCATGAGCGCCATCCCTCCGAGCATATACAAACTGTCTTAGAGCTAAACAGGGGTTGTAGGTAATGCCTCCCCTAATGCCAAGTAGAGGGACATTAGGTAATTCCCCACAACGATCAATGATGATGACATTTTCTCTGGACCGAGAACACCAATGAACATCAGAATGTGTGAGGGTCATCAACCGTTGTGACCACCTTAAACCCTGCTCATTCTTCAAAACTGATTGTGGAAGGTGAGAAATAAACCACCTTGCTAGGAGAGGAGTACAACACATGAGAACACCTCTTTTCCTCATTGTTCGTGTGTAAAATGAGTGTAGGATGTCCCCAAGCAATGTAGGCACAGGATTCCGAGATATGAAAATCTTGACAGCATTCACATCTATAAGCTGATCAGGGTTTGGGAACAAGACCAACCTATAGATGAGAAGTGCTACAATCTCCTCAAAAGCTTGTAGATCTAGAGAATTCCAGCAGTCTTGTGCCTTCTCAAACATAAACTTTGCCAAGAAACCCTTGACACCACTCCTGGTTTCCCAATGACCCTTGATATTAATTGGTTGCAAGTGTAATGCTTGAGCAACATCTTCTGGCTTTGGTTCTTTTTCCGTACCGTTGTAGGGTAGTTGATGAAGAATAGGAATCCTCAAGAGTTGAGAAAATTCCTCCAAAGTAGGTACTAATTGGTAATCAGGGAATGTGAAACAATGGTGTAGGGGGTCAAAGAACTGGAAGAGAACTTTCACCATGTCTTCTTCAATGTTGGAGTTGACCAAGTTGAGAATTCTACCATATCTTTCACTGAAGAGAGGATTCTCTGGAATCCTGGAAGTAAGCTCCTTGAGTTGAGGAGGGATTCTCACAAGGTTGACTTGAATTGTTTTCCTGTGAAGAGATTCCATGACCTACAAAACAAGAACAAAGATGAAGATCCAAACCCTTGAAATGGTTAGTGGATGCATATGATGCTTTATGATGCTCATGATGTATGCACAAGCACATGTACAAACAAGTCACACAAGATCCTAGTTTCAGGCTTGCATGTGGTTTCATAGGTTAGTACCCTCTTGAAGTGAGTTGGCTCATACATGTCCTATAAATAGTAATCGGGTTCTAAAGAGCTCAATATCACTGGATTATTTTCTGTGTTCATTGTTTTGGTTTAGCCACTTAACTGGCGACCAAAATATTCCAAGAAAACAACCCTCAATGAGTGTAGTATCGAGTATCTACCAACTTCGGACTGCACCAAAGCCGGTCATCTCACTACCCCTAAAAAAAGGCCAAGATGGTCAAGTAAGGTTCTAAGAGTTCATTAGTGCTTCATAACATCACTCAGCGGCCCCGTATTCTCTTTGATTGACTCAAAGGCTACCAGTACTCACAAATATGTCGCACTAATATAGCTATTGCTTCAACCATGTCGGTATACCCCGTACAGTTTCCACAACGTATTGCTATTTACCTATGAATGTCTCCCAAATCCGGGTGTAGGATTTCAAACCCAAACAAGAGAACCAAATGTAAAGCAATCAAAACAATCAAGATAAGCATGCAAAGGGTGATCTAAGCCCTAAGGTTACTCCACTTTTAAAGTTTTTCCCCAGCAGAGTCGCCATTTCTGTGATACGGTGGGAGAACTAACTTCAGGTTTTGCGTTTGTGTTTGCAAATGTTTCGGTTTAGCAAGAGTCGCCACCGACTTTTTATTTTATCCTAAGGAAAGGTCAAAAAGCACAGGAAAGACCTTTGAGATGTTTTCTTGGGTTCGGGGAGTAGATTATGAAAAGGGAAGGTGCAAGCACGCTTTTCATCCATGGTTATCCATGGGCTCTTAGTAACTTATTTAGATCACTTGCTTTGCTTTTCAATTGTTTTAAATAGTGCTCTTCAATTGTTTGAAATGGTGCTTTTGTGTGTGATTTTTGAAAGATGTTTTGAAAAGAGGCCATCGTTGTGGCAACCTTTGTAATGATTCTTGTTTGAATGTATACAAAGGTGTTTTTGTCTTTTGAAAAGTTTTCAATGTTTGAAAAGTAGGGTTTTGAAATTGTGTTGTGAAGTGTGTTTGAAGATAGCAAGGATGTTTTGCAAGTTTTTGATTAATTAACTAAGAGATATCTACCCTATTTTACTCAAAGATCTTTATTATGTTTTAACCCTTTTAACAGTGTTGTTTCACGATTGTATTTGGTGAACAACCTTGTGTTAGGATGTTAAACGGGACAGGCGCGGGTCATCGTATAGACCATGATAGCAATTGTGTCAAGTATCTTTGGCAATTTTCTTAAGGGACTTGATCATTTATGTTTAGGCAATTCAGATAGCGTCATCGAGGGACTATGATCTTTGTTTTGTTTTTGTTTTGCCAAAGTACTTAACATGCATACCATGGCCCATTTTTGAAGGCAACAAGTGGATTGTAACCCTAGGGGTGCAAGTGTGCATTGTGTTTGTTTTTCATGCATTTTTTGTCTTTGATTAGGTCAAACTATTTGTTGGTTTTGATTTTGCATACAAACCCTAATTCTCTAATCATGGCATAATTGAAAGCGTTTAAGTGCGTAAAAATAAATCTAAGCTATTACAACTTTGATATAGGGAGGGGGTACAAGTTTTGAATAGGGGATAATTGACAAGAAATATAAACCCTAAGTTATTACAACCAAATTGAATCTCAAATGCAATCAATATTTAAATGTATAATATTTAAATAAACACAATAAGTAAATACTAAATAAAATGTATTTATGCAAAAAAAGGAGTTCTTATGTATGCAAAGTATTTTTTAATGTAAAAAAAAAGGTGTAAAGAAATAAAATAAAAAAGAATTGATTTTATTTAATTAAGGGGTAAACCCTAATTTTTCTTAAGAAAATGATATTATATTTTATTTATATACAAAAATATATTAATATGTACAAAAATGAAATATATTGAAGAAAATGTATTTTTTAGTATAAAATAACAATAAAAATAAAAGTGTACTATTTTTGTATTTTTATTCTATGTTTTTTTAATAAAATAAAGTATATATATATATATATATATATATATATATATATATATATATATATATATATATATATATATATATATATATATATATATATATATATATATATATATTAAATATATTAAATATGTATAAAATAAAATAAAATATTTAGAAAAATAAAATATATTCAAGAAAATATTTTCAGTGTGAATAAAAATAAGAAATGAAAATAAAAGTATTATTTACATTATTTTTAAATTTAAACAAATAATAAAATGGTATTAAAAATGTTTTAATGTTAGAAATAATTAAAATAAATACCAAATAAATGTAAAAAATTATGAAAATATTTTTCAAGTATTTTTTATGTTTGGAAATAAAATAATAAAGTTAGAAATGAAATTAAAATGCAAAAATAATAAAAATACAAGAAAATGGGCCAGGGGGTGCAGAAAGTAAGCTGGGAGGTGTTAGAAGCAAGAAGGCCAGGCCCAACCCAGACTTCATCTTCAACCTCCAGAAATTTGAAAACACGCGCGCGCCTGTACAAACTTGGGATATCCTGTATTTGTGATCTTTTGCCAAAACTCAAAACATGAAACTTGTATAGCATCAAACCACGATTCTAACCATATAAAAAACTTGATCTAACTCTCAAAGACCAGAGAGAATTTCTCTGGCCCTAATTTCTAACCTAGTTTTTTCAGAAAGTTCATGGATGAAATTCTCTTAGCATGCTTAATATAAATGAAAACTGAGCATATGTATGGTTTCAGGGAAATGAGTACTACATCTTTCATTCACAAACCTAAGGCTAAATGTTCCTAAATAGAGAGATAGAAGTTGATGAAAAACCTGTTTCAGTTGGACACGAGTATGGCAATGCAGCAACTTTCAGTAAGGCCTGAGGTTCTTTTGAGCTTGCTTGATGTTCCCTGGATCTTTCCCAATGCTTAGTTTGTTTTGAAATGGCCTGAATCTTTCTACAGAACTCAACCTGCAAAGCTTTAAAACAAAAATGGTGAACACTGTAAATGGAGTTACAGTTGGCAATGGAGGTTTGGGATAGCTTGAGTGAGTTGAATGGGAGGTATTGGAACTGATTGCAAGCAAAACGCACGAGTGGAATGTGATTTGGCTTGTGATTTGCAGGTCCTGCCCTGTTTTGGAAGAAAATGGTGTTTTTGGTGTACAAGGGTGTTTGAGAGGTTGCTAGCTCGTGTTTCTCGCTTAGTGTAATGTAAAAAACTTGTTTGAAATGTTGGCTTGAGTTGAATATATCAGATGTGTAAGTTGTGGACTTTTGGCACAATGACTTGTTTTGAAAGAAAAGTGTGAAGTGAAATGAGATAGGCCTGTATAGGCTATCTCTAAGCATGCACAAGTTCCTTGTACCTTTGCCTGAGTTTGTGGAACTTGTTTGCTGCAAAGAAAGAAGTCCAAGGCTCAAGAAAAGTAATTTGACATAAAGTTGCCTTTATGAAAATGGAAGTGGCATCTTTATGCCAAAAATGGATTTGTTCATTGTATAATGCTCCCTTGATGAGAACAATGCCTCTAACCAATGTGTTTGCATTCAATATTTTAGTGTTGAAGGGTTTAGAGACCTGTAATTATGTACTAAGCTAGTTTGGTCAGATTTTGCAACTTGTATGAACATGTATTGGCCATGGTTACAAAGTGAGTTTTTGCCAACTTCAAGCATTCGATTCTCCCTAACCACAAATGTGTTTGAGGAGTTCTTAGACAATTTGGAAATCTTGCAACAAGTAATATAATCCATCTTTGAAATGAAACTTAAGACTCCAAGTGGAACTATGTGAAAAATGGCCAAGAAGATGGGTCAAAATCCTGCCTAAACTAGGGCAAAATTTCTCTAAGTTAAAAGTTTTAGGGACCCTTGTTCCAAAAATCATAACTTCAGATCCAAGATTCTTTTGAGAAAACTTTGTGAATAAAAGTTGTAGACTTTGTGGAGGACTACAACTTTCATGTTGTAAGTTTTGTTTGAATCCATTTGCATCTTGGTGAAAATATGGGACAAATTTAGGAAAAATTAAGAAAATTTCATAACTTAGAAAATTTCTAAGTTATGAAATTTTTCAATTTCAAACCCTAATTTGCAATGTTGGGTTTCTTGATTACCAAGTTTAATATTTTGAAACATCTTGATGAAAAATGACCCTTGGCACTTGATTTTGACCAAAAAGTCAAAGTTTGACTTTTCAGTGTACAGTTAAATTTTGATCAGTTGATTGAAAAATTCATCTGTCAATCCTATGCATTTGAGATCTTTTGAACTTGTTTCATAGGTAAAGATAATTTCATTGAGTCCTTGAGTCCATGGTTGAGCTTAATTTTCCATTGGCTAGGTCAAACAGTCAAAAATTGCCTTTGTACAGTCAAAACCCTAAAAATGACCATTTTGCCCTTTTTGTGATCTGATCAAATTTCTTGTGGAGTTGTGATCCAAACTTGATAAAATGGTTCATATGAGTTCACAATGTTGATGTGGGTCAAAATTCATGAGGTTTGACTGTAAATTGGCCACAGTTGACTTTTTCCCCAATACAGCTGATTTCTAGGTCAACTGTCTAATTGACTGGGTAAAAATTTGATTCAAGGCTTGAAACTTGGTATGGGAAAACCTATGAGTCCAACATGAAGCATGAAAGTAAATTTTGGCATTGAAGATCCAAAACTCCCTGTGCAAACTCAAACCCTAATTTAGGTCAACAGTGCAAGGAGGTGTCTTGAGCAGAGCAAACCCTAGCTTGATCTTGAGTTCCAAGAGTCTTGTGATGAGAAATGTTGATAAAATGAGAGAGAAAATTTTGGGGTACAACAGTGATCTTGTGGTTGATTATTGCATCATGCATCCATGCACTCATAAGCATCTTTTGAAGAAATTTTATTTCAAGGGACTTGAAAGTTGACCATTTGTGAATATCTCAGGTACCTTTTTGACCATGGATTCTGGAAAAAGAAATACCAGAAATATAGTTTCAAAGATCCCAAGATAGATGAGTTGATCAGTATAATTCCCGAGATTGAGTGTTCTGCAGATTTTCGAAAGAAGTACGGATCCATCATTTCTCTCATGAAGCTTAGGACGAAGGAGGGTATTCTCTCAACCTTGGTCCAGTTCTATGACCCGTTGTATAATTGCTTTACTTTCCCTGACTATCAGTTGATGCCTACACTAGAGGAGTATTCTTATCTATTGGATTTACCTATTACCGAGTGTGTTCCTTTTACTGGTTTGAAGGGTGAGCCAAAACCACACGAGATTGCTGTTTTGATCCATCTGGGAAAGTCTGAGGTTGAATCCCATTGACTAATAAATGAGGGATTAGAGGATTACCAGCTCATCTCTTATTGGAGAGAGCTCATTACTTGCCAGGATGAATAGTATAGTCGCTTTTGAGGCCATCTTTGCTCTACTTTCATACGGGTTGTTTTTATTTCCTAATGTGGACAAGTTTGTTGACATTAATGCTATCAGATCTTCATGATTGAAAACCCAGTTCCTACATTGTTGCGTGATGCTTATTACTCTATTCATCTTCGGAATTATTATCATGGGGGGATGATTATTTGTTGCACGCCTCTATTGTAACGGTGGTTTATTTCTCATATTCCTAAGTCTGATGCTTTCTGGGATGCCATGAAGGAACCCCGTTGGGCCCCTAAGATCATGGCACTTACTCACTCGGATATTGATTGGTATCATCGGGCTTACCATGATGTAGAGATTGTCGACGGTTGTGGTAGTTTCCCCAATGTACCTCTTCTTGGTACAAAGGGAGGAATTAACTACAACCATGTTCTTGCACGAAGATAGCTTGGTTATCCGATGAGGGATAAACCAAATAGTATTCATTTGAGTAGTTTCTTCAGAAAGGAGGGAGAATACGATAAGGAAGCTAGGGAGCAGATTGTGAAGGTCTGGCGTCACATTCATAGGAAGAGTAGGAAAGATCTGGGACTTAGAGGGGTTGTTTCTTTGGAGCCTTATCTTCAGTGGGTCCAAACGAGAGCTATTCAGTTGAAGATGTCGTATTCCCGTGAAGCACCTATGCCTGATTTGTTTGTGAAGACCACTCCTCCCTTATTGGATGATGTGGAAGAGCTACAGCTTGCTTTGGTCGGGATGCAGTAGGAAAAGGATGCTTGAAATAATTAGTGCCAAACTTTAGAGATTTCCTATAGAGCAAACTTGAAGGAGAAAGACGACTTGATTGAGATTCTTGAGAGTCGGGCTATAGAGATGATGGAGAGGAAAGGGGATTTATTTTATCCTAAGCCTTAGCCATATGGTAGTTGCTCACTTCCGGATTCAGGTGATTGAAAGGAGGTTGCCACCAGATATGTGAAAGAAAACCAGAGGTTGAAGGCTCAGATTTCCAGGCTTACAGGGAAGCGCCAGCGTATAGAGTGATCTCCATCAGTTTTACTTCTTAGGGTTTTAGACTTTACTTTCATCTCGTACTTGGGATTATTGAAACTTTTAATCCATTTTGAAGTTATAATAATAAAACTTTTTAGTATTTCAAATGTGTTATTACATTGATATTTGCAATGTGTCTATAAATCTTTAAGTCCCTTGAAATATTAATAAAAATAAATCATGTGCATTGCATATCATGCATCATATTGCACATATTTCTTGCATTTGTTATGCATATCTAGGTGTCTTACCAAGCTTCTTTACTTTGTTCATCAAGTTGTCTCACCACTACAATACTCGAGATAATTTCAGAAGGAATATGGACATCTTAGAACAAGAGAATCGCGAGTTGCGGGAGGAAGTTTCTAATCTAAAGGTCGGAATGGCCAATCTCACTGCTCTGATGGAATCTCTGGTGGCTTCTCAGAATCACCACCGAGTGTTCAACCTCAATAGACAAGGGTTACTACTGAAGCTCCGACTGTTCCTGTGTATGCTACTCCAGCTGTTGTTCAGAATCGTATGCCTCAAGGTTGTCTATGGGGAATTCCAGAGAACTGTGTGCCTAAAGGTTTCAATCTTGGTCTTCAAGATACTCCAGTTGTTCAGGCTATTGTTACTCCTGCACCTCCTGTGGTGCACTCTGCTCCTATTGCGCCTCCTTCGGGGAATATGGTCCCATTTGTTAATGATGATATGAATCATCCTTTTCCTCCACCAAGTGAAGACTTGGTTCTCTATGATAGAATGGGTGATTTTCAAGAAAAGTTTGACAAGATGCAGAGGGAGATGAAGGCCCTCAGGGGAAAGGAATTGTTCGGGCAGAATGTGAATGATTTATGCTTGGTCCCGAATGTCAAGATACTTGCGAATTTTAAAGTCCCGGAATTCAAAAAGTACAAGGGAAACACTTGTGCTCGTGCTCATATTGTGATGTATGTAATAAGAATGTCTACCCATACTGATGATCAGCGTCTGCTGATTCACTTTTTTCAGGATAGTTTTATTGGTGTTACGCTGAAGGGGTATATGAGTTTGGACAACGTCAATATCCATATTTTCAATGACTTGGGAGAAGCATTTATAATACAATACAAATACAACGTGGACATGGCGTCTGGCCGTAATCAACTCAGGGCCATGGTCCAGAAAGACATGGAATCATTCAAAGAATATGCGCAAAGATGGCGTGAGGTAGCCGCCCAAGTGATTCCTCCCATGGAAGAGAAGGAGATGACTAATATTTTCTTGAAGACTCTGGGTGCTTTCTACTATGAGAGGATGGTAGCGAATGCGCCAAGTGACTTTACTGAAATGGTGGGCATGGGTATCCGCTTAGAAGAGGTTGTAAGAGAGGGTCGTCTAACAAAAAGGGAAAGTTCTGGAAGTACGAAGAAGCCATCCTATGGGTTTGCCAAAAAGAAGGAAGGAGATACAAATGTTGTTATGCACTAGAGGAGGGTTAACACTCCTAGAAGAAATTATCAGTGTCATCAACAAGTCACCTCAGTTACTCCAGTTGTTGGTGTAGCTCTAACCATCGTTGCTTATCAGAGACCATCCCATCAGGAGAATCAAGGGTATAATCAGAGAAGAGAGAGTTATGACCCTACCCCTATGAGCTATATAGAATTACTCTCGGCGTTAATTCAGAAGAAGTTGGTTCAAACCAGACCACCTCCCGTTGTACCATCATCATTGCCTTGGTATTACAAGGAAGATCAAACATGTTCTTTTCATCATGGAGCACCAGGGCACAATGTTGAGAATTTCTATCCTTTGAAGACTGAAGTACAAAAATTGGTGAAGTCTGGTATCTTATCTTTCAAGGATGTTGGCCCTAATGTAAAAGATAATCCTTTGCCCAAGCATGGAGGAGCGAATTCTGCGACCATGGTTTCTGGTTATCCAGACGACTTCTGGATTTTTTATATTAAATTAGTTAGAGGATATTTGGTAAAAATGCATGCAGACCTCTGTGAATTTAGCTACTATATGCATGACCATGCTGGTTGTGCTATTTGCAGTACGAATATATAGGGTTGTGACAAGATAAAGGCTGATTTGCAGAAGATGATGGATGAGGGCCTCATCCACATAATCAGGCCTAGGGCAGAGTATGAAGAGGAAGTAAACATGGTTTTTGGATGTCCTAGAGAGTTCTGAATCTTTGATGTGGAATATATGAATGAGGATCTTGTACAATTTCATGCTACTTTCTGCCACATGGTTGGTCAGGTAGAACATCAATATGGATCTTGCCTAATTTGCTACGGGACTCCCAAGGATGTTCAATTGTAAGGAAAGGTGTTCAGTTGTTATTGGATAATGGAACTATCAAGGTTACAAGCCAAAGGGATGATTACCATGAGGTTAATGAGATTGAGGTTTGCTTTAATGAAGAAGAGTCAGATGATGAGTATGCCTCTGCGGATGAGTTCGTCTCCTCAGATGGAGATATGTTTTCTAGAGATGACTTTGTAATGACTGAATGTTTTGAAGAGGGAGTAAATGTTATTGTCCCTTGTTTCGGTGCACCTACCCATTTTGAAGTTGAATATCATAGCAAGCCAGCTATTACTACATTGGTGATTAGTTTGCCAGGCCCTGTCCCCTACAAGTCAGATAAGGTTATACCCTACAAATATAATGCTAAAATTTTAGAGGATGGTGTGGAAGTTCCCATCCAGCCAATGCCTAATGTTGGAAATATTGCTGAAACTAGCAGAGTGACCCGCAGTGGTCGTGTATTTGCAGCAGTTGTTCGTGGAAATGTTAGTACTGGAAATAAAATTGTTGAAGATGTTGAACCCAAGAAGGAAGTGGGTGAATCTAGTGGAGCTACGCTCGAAAAGGATGTGGATTATATTTTGAAGATAATCAAGATTAGTGACTACAGAATTGTAGATCAGCTACTGCAGACTCCTTCAAAAATATCTATCTTGGCTTTATTGATGAACTCCTCTACTCACAGAGAATCTTTGATGAGGGTATTAGACCAAGCTTTTGTGGAAAGTGATATGCCTGTAGACCAATTCAGCAGTATTGTAGGGAACATTACATCATGTAATAACCTGAGTTTCTACGATGATGAACTGCCCGATGAAGGAAAGAATCACAATCTGGCCCTCCATATCTCTATAAACTACAAGAATAATTCATTATCCAATGTGCTGATTGATAATGGATCCGCATTGAACGTTATACCGAGGAGCACGCTTATGAAGTTGAAATATCAAGGAACGCCCATGCGCCTAAGTGGCATTATTGTGAAAGCGTTTGATATTGGTGAAGTGGACTCTCCTATTCATATAGGCCCGCATTTGTTTTAGATTACTTTCCAGGTCATGGATATTGTACCCACTTATAGCTACTTGTTGGGACGGCCGTGGATACATGAGGTAGGGGTTGTCACTTCGAATTTACACCAGAATTTGAAGTTTATACGTAAAGGAAAAATGGTAATTATAAATGGAGAACACATATTATTGATATCTCATTTGTCCTCTTTCATCATTGTGGAGGCGGATGAAGCTGCTGTTGGAACCCAGTTCCAAGCTTTATCCATTATAATATAAGAGGAAATGAGAATTGTATGGCTTCGTTTAAGGATGCTCGGCAGGTTGTGAATAATGGCCATAGTGAAGTATGAGGACAAATTGGTGATCCACCTGTAAACAAGAATATATTTGGTTTGGGGTTCTCTGTGAAGAATGATAAAGGCAATAGCATGAAGCCGAAATATGCTGCAGGAAGGTATCAAGACATATTTCGTAACGGGGGTTATCTTTATCCAACTGTTTCCGGGATTAATGCCTTTGTGGAAGATGAAGCAGAAACAAAAATGCCAAGTTATGTGACGCACGAAGTTAGGGTTTAGAACTGGATCACCATTGATGTTCCCTCTTGCATACATGTTTCAAAGTAATATGTTTTTGTTAATATTTTTGAAAAGCTTTCACTCTTCCCAAGGTGAAAGTATTAATATTGTATGGGCTTATCACTTTGCTTTGATTTTTAAAATCAATAATAAAAGTTGTCTTTGTTTCCCAAGTTGTGTCTTTATTTTCTGCTTTTTCTTGGAAAATGTGTTGTACCCCAAAATTTGCCCTCCCATGTTCCTCAAAATTTGCCAAGTCAAAGCTTCAAAACCTTCCAAGGGTTGCACAGCTCAAGGACCTCCTAAACAGTCAAAACTAGGGTTTTGGTTCTGACAAAGAAAATGAAGTTTCCAAGGGTCTAAACAGGTCCCACATGCCTACAAACATGGTCAAGCATCCTCATGCCAAGTTTCAAGACTTACAGCACAAGATTGCACAGTCAAAAACCCTAATTGCACTACAGTCAATTGTAGGGGCAAAATGGTCATTTGGCAGTCAAAAGTTCAAATTTTTGGTCAACATCTCATTTTGAAGCCACAAACATCATTTTATCAATGCTTGATCATGATTCTCAAAGCTTGGCTCAAAAATCATCAAGATGCAAAAGTTTCCATATTTGGACAGTTGAAAAAGTCAACTGTAACTTGACCAGGGCATAACTTTCACATGGATTATCAGAAAAATTCCATCCAAAGCTCATTTTGAAGAGAAAGACATTTCCTACAACTCCTCTTCACACTTCAAGTCCAAGAAATGTTCTCACAAAAAGTTATCAATTTCAACATTATAGGTCATTTTCAAAAGTCAACAAAAAGGGACTTTAAGTCAAAGGCCATAACTTGAGATTGGTAAATCAAAATGACATGGGACCAAATGCATTGGTTAGAGGACTCAAATACCTTTCCAAAATGTCAAAGAACATGAACAAAGCTTAAAAATTGAGCAAGTTATGCCTTGTGGAAGTTGGGAAATTTTTGGATATTTTGAAAAGTCAACATTGCTTCAAAGGTCTTAAAAATGCTAATGGGCCTCTTTTTCTTCCACAATTCATCATCCAAGGCATGTGCACGACTATTTGGCCCAAAGGGAAGTTTTTTATCATTTTTATTTATTTATTTGGATTTTTAATTATTAATAATTCATTTAATTAAATTAAATAGGTGAAAAATGCTAAACCTAATGTTTTAAATCTTTTTGTGCATGGAATAGGCTCAATATTTCGTGCATAATCAGATATAGAAAGAATCATGGTGATTGGATATGATTGGCATCAAAAGCATGTGAAAAAGATTGAAAACATTATGCATGAAAATCAAATCTTCCATACATCAATTCCTTGATTCCTTGGACAAAAAAACCTACCCTAATCATTCACATATAAGTACTCATGCAAACCCTAATGCATATGATCTCTCAGCTGCGCAGAAAAGCCATAACAAAACTTGAATTTTCTCAAAAAAGTCCAATACTGAAAACTGTCTTCCAGGGCGATTCAAGCTGAAATAATCATCTCATCACCTTCCTGAGACATCAAGAAACGTTTCTGAATCACTTTCCACGTCTCTAACGCCCAGAATCGGTATAGGGGATTCAAACTTTTTCACATTTTGTTCATAATCGTGTTTTAATATTCAAGCATATTCATTGTATTTTTTTCATGGATTTGTACTAATTGGATGATTCTGAGACTAACCATATGCTTTGATTGAATTTTTACGCGTTATATAAGGATTCACCATTAAAGGATGCTAGGGTTACCAAGCTTTTAATTTGGGCGTTTCTCACCATTGTAAAATTGAGACACCTCAATACCATGACCAAACTCAGTATGCCTGGATGATTTAAACGGAACCCTCGCGCCTAATTTATGTGGCCATATGGCCTAATCGTTATTTTGAAATCAAGCATGTTTTGGGGGGGTTCAGAACCCCCGCTAACCCTTTTTTTATTTTCAGGGACAAACAAAGCGATGAAGAAGATGATTATGTGGCCAGCAGTGATTGGGTTGTTTGAAAATTCGCGCTAAATTTCCCACTAATTGTTGTTTCATATCATATTATTCTTTAGTTACATAAATATCAAAGCGCGCAAGTGGAGCAGTTGGTCGGGCATGTGTATGGTAATCTACAGGACCTGGGTTCGATCCCAGGTCCCCCACCCCTTTCATATTATTTTTCTATTAACACTTATGTGCAGTTTCAGTGCTAGGGTGCATCATACATCATCAACATCAAGCCATCCACGTGCCTACTGAGATGAATCAAAGGGTCCAGACTGGGAGAACACCCTAAGCATTAGTCAATGGAGCTCCATGCTAGCCAAAAAGTCAGACAAGGCCTTAAACAAATGGGCCCAAATTGCTAAGCAAAACCTCCTATTTGGGGACAGACCCCCATGGTTTGCATTCCTAATTCCTTTTCTCATATTTTTCTATTTCTTGTTTTAATTAATTTTTTGATTTAATTCTTTAATTAATTATTTTCATAATAATATAAAAAACACAAAAAAAATCAGAAAGGCCATAAAAATTAAAAATATATTTTATTTTAATATTTTTGTAAATAAATATTATTCATTAATTTTAGCTATTAAATTAGGTTTAATTCAAATATTTTTCTAATAAACTTAAAATTTGTAGAATTAGGGTTTGTATTAATTTTTTATCCTTTTTCTTTTCTTTTCATTAATAATTAAATATTATTTATTTTTATAAATCAAATTGCATGTAAATAATTAATTTAATTTTAGGTTTAATTTTAACATGTTTTCTTAACAAATAAAAATTGTAGAATTAGGGTTAATATTTTAATTTCATTCTTCTCATTAAAATCATAAATACAAAAATCCCAAAATAATCTCTTTTTATTTTAATTGAATTAATTTGTAAATAATAATTTAATTTCATTAAAAAGGGTCCAACGCCCTCGTTTCTAATTTTAATTCGATTCACGTATTTATTTCTTTTTTCTTTTAAATATCAATGTAATTCTCCCAAAGCCGTGTAACATTTATCTTTCACACTTTACTTTATTTCTTTATTTCCTGTCAAATCGGGTCCTGGATTAATTTTGGCGATGTGGACTCGCGCCTTTGTAATAGTTTAGAACTTTTAATTTTCCGCATCTTTTTAACTGTTAAATAAATGCATGCAAGAATGAATGGCCTAAAATAAAAACAAACGCATAGATCACTTTGACATGAACAAGACAAAATAACTGAATCTGACACACAAATCACACACCACCCCTAGGGTACGCCTCACTGTTGCCTTGCCTCGAAAGGTGATCGTCGAGTAGAGGATGTCTTAGTAAGTCCTCATGATCCGGGAACCTGGCATGAGGGTAGCTTCTAAGGTGTCTTCCCATTGCTATGGTGATCACCATGTCCCGAACCTCGAATTGACCCGAACAACTCCATTAGTGGTGCTACCTATCTCTCAATGGTAGGATGGCACTACCTTAAGGACATATACACAGACTAATTCCTTAGGGTAGGTAGACAATTCTAAGATACTTGCTCTAAATTTCAAAACAAATTCAAAAATACTTTTCACACCGACACCTTTTCAAAAAGCTTTCGAAAGCAATTTTTCAAACACTCTTGAGGACCGATACAAGAGTCGAACTGGAATTTTCAAAGAAACTTTTTTAAACCCACAGTTGAAAAGCAAACAAACCAATTTTGAAAACATAAATGAGCAAGTATCTAAGAGCCCATGGATAACCATGGATAGAAAGGGTGCTAACACCTTCCCTTTCTATAACCTACCTCCCGAACCGAGAGCAATCTCTTTAAGGAATTTTTCTGTGCTTTTGTCCTTTCCATTTGGAGAAAATAAAAGACGGTGGCGACTCTTGCTTCCGCGACATTTCGCGAACCAGCTTTAAACAGTCAGTTCCAGATCCACCGATCACAGAACTGGCAACTCTGCTGGGGACAAACTCATAAAGTGAGGTGTACCTTAGGGTTAGTTCATAACTGTGTTTTCAATTGCTTTCTTTGCTTGCTTTAAATTGTGGGTTGCTTGGGAGTTCTATAGATCCTAACCCGGATCTGGGGATACCTTCTTAGAAAGTAGCAACAAGGCTGTGAGGGAACTGTGCGGGGTATACCGACATGGTTGAAACAGTCTGCTACGTTGATGTGACACTTTGGTGTGTACCGGTAACCCTTGAGTTCAGTCAAGGAGAGTACGGGGCCTCCGCGTGGTGTCGTGAAGCATCAACAGACCTTAGGAACCTTAATTGAACTATCTTGGCCTCTTTAGGGTAGTGAGATAACTGACTTTGGTGCAGTCCGAGGTTGGTTGATACTCGATACTACACTCAATTGAGGGTTGCTTTCCTGGAATATTTCGGTCGCCAGTTCAGTGGCTAAATCGAAACGATGAACAATGAAAGCAATCCCGTGATATTGGGACCCTTAGAACCCGGTTACTTTGATAGGACAGGTTGAGCCCACCAACTTCAAGAGGGTACTACCCATACCCCATGCTGGCCTTAAACCCTAAGGGCTTGTCTTGTGTGCCTTGTGTGCCTTACATGTTTGTCTTTATAAATATCTATGGTGTGTTTAATCATAGCATCATGACATCATCCAGCATCATATGCATTGACTAACCATTTCAGGGGTTCAGATCTTCATCTTTGTTCTTGTTTTGTAGGACATGGAAACTGTTCGTAGAAAGACAATTCAAATCAGTCTTGTAAGGGTCCCTCCTCAGCTTAAGGAACTTATATCCAGGATCCCCGAGAGCTCTTCATTCAGTGAAAGACATGGAAGACTCATCAGCTTGGTCAACACCAACATTGAGGAAGATATGATAAAGGTCCTATTCCAGTTCTTTGACCCTCTGCATCACTGTTTCACCTTCTTGGACTATCAGCTGGTACCTACATTGGAGGAGTTCTCCCGGATCCTGAAGATCCCTATCCTTGATCAACTACCCTACAACGGTACGGAAAAGGAACCCAAGCTTGAAGAGATTGCTAAAGCCTTACATCTAAAATCATCTGACCTCAAGGGACATTGGGAAGTTAGAAGTGGTATCAAAGGGTTCTTAGCCAGGTTTCTGTTTGAAAAGGCCCATGAATGTTGGAACTCCCTTGACTTACAAGCTTTTGAAGAAATTGTGGCCCTCCTTGTCTATGGTTTGGTGTTGTTTCCTAACCCAGATCAGCTTATAGATATCAGTGCTGTCCAGATCTTCATGTCCAGGAATCCTATACCTACGTTGCTGGGGGACATCCTTCACTCATGTTACACTCGAACCATGAGAAAAAGAGGTGTCCTTATGTGTTGCACTCCTCTCCTGGGAAGGTGGTTTATTTCGCACCTTCCACAATCAGTCTTGAAGAACGAGCGGGGTTTGAGATGGTCACAACGGTTGATGACTCTTACACATGCAGATATACATTGGTGCCCTCGGTCCAGAGAGGATGTCACTATCATTGATCGTTGCGGGGAGTACCCTAATGTTCCTTTACTTGGAATCAGAGGAGGTATTACTTACAACCCATGCCTGGCTTGGAGACAGTTTGGTTATGCTCGGAGGGATGGCCCTCATGACATGCTAATTCCTGACATAGTTTTTGACTTCGACAACGATGCACAAGGACTTCGCCAGAGATTTATCAGAGCTTGGAGGATGCCCAGTAGGATAGACAGCAAGACACTGGGGCACAGGAACTCCATCCCGTTGGAACCTTATCTCAAGTGGGTACGCGCCCGCTCCCAGAAGTTAGTGATGCCATATCCTCATATGCTCCCTATGATCAAAGAGCCAGCCTTGGAAGGAGAAGTGTCCTACACCATTCAGCACCCTGACATGCCCACATCCTGGGAAGAGATGCAGAAGAGCTGGATCCAGCTTAAGGAAGAACGGAATTCTCTCGAGACCAGTCTACATGCCAGTGAAAAGAAGGTCTTGGAGCTCACCCGCCTACTGCATGAGGAGAGGAATCTCAACACCTACATAGCTCCAAAGAGGATGCGTAGTGTCTTTTGGGATTGATTTGCTTTGTAATTTGTGCCCATGAGGCTTTGATGTATCGAACAATTATTTCCTTAATGATAACGTGTGTTCCTTTTTGTCTACAACGAATTTGAACTTTCGAACCCTTGAATGCATTGCATAAACACATATCATTCATCATGTGCATAGCAGGTTTTCTTCTTTTCAGGTTGCTTATCGTTCTTCGCTGTTTATTTCAGCATCATGAATCCTGACTCATCATCAACCGAGATGTCCATCAAGGCTCTTCAGGCGCAGAATGCGCAATTTCAGGAACTAATCATGGGTTTGGCTCAGGGCCAAGAAGAGCTGAAGGCTCTGCTCCTGAAGAAGGAGAAGAAGAAGAAGAGAAGGACTGTTCTTTTCAACTCGGGCCGAAGGTTTGGAAACACTCTGCAAAATGAAGAGGCTGGTTCTTCTATTGGCAAGGGTAGTCCTCAAGAGGGAAAAGGTCCTAGTCCGGTAGTCTCCGACAACGAGACTGATTTTGATGAGGAGCAATATCCTCCTGCAGAAGACAGATACAAGCAGCTGGAGGACAAATTGAATGCTATGGAGATACAACAGGTACCTGGGCTGGATTTCGGAGATTTGGGTTTGTCTACTGGTGTGATCATTCCTCGTAAGTTCAAAGCACCATCTTTTACCAAATATGACGGGGCATCTTGTCCCAAGCTACACCTCAGGTCATACGTGCGGAAGATTCAACCGTACTCAGTGGACAAAAACTTGTGGATCCACTTCTTCCAGGAGAGTCTTTCAGGGACTCACCTCGAATGGTTCTATCAGCTGGATGGGACCAAGGTTCGTAACTGGGAGGAGTTGGCTACTGCTTCCTATAAGCAGTATCAGTATAATGCTGACCTTGCCCCTACACGTACTCAACTCCAGGGTATGTCGTTAGGTTCAAGCGAAGGTTTTAAAGAGTACGCTCAGAAGTGGAGGGATCTGGCTGGCAGGGTGCAGCCTCCGTTGACTGATCGGGAGTTGGTAGACATGTTCTTGGGGACCCTGTCTGGGCCATTTTTCAACCATCTTATCGGTAACTCGTCTGCAGGGTTCACTGATCTTATTCTGACTGGAGAGAGAATTGAGGCTGGGTTAAAGTCTGGTAAGATTCAGAAGGGTGCATCGTCTAGTTCTGAGAAGAAACCCTTCAAGAAGGAGGCCAGTGTTGTATATGGCTCTAGGAGACAAGAGAAATCTGAGCGCCGCCAATCCGTCAGTGCGGTAATGATTGCTAAGCCTGCTGCCGCTCCTCGGCAAACCAATCCACCAAGGGCTGAAAGACCCCGGAGAGAGTTCACCCGTTTGAGCATGACTTTGTCGCAGATCTTTCCACAGTTGCTATCCACCAACCTAGTAACTGTCAGAGAGGCTCCAAAAGTTGTAAACACTGCCTCTCCGAAATACAATCCAAATGCCCGCTGTGCTTATCACTCTGATAGCCCGGGGCACTCCACTGATGACTGTTGGGCCTTAAGGAACAAGCTGCAGGACCTTATTGACGCCAAGGAGGTACAATTTGAGGCATCTGAGAAGCCTAATGTAGTGACAGCTCCCCTGCCTGCTCATGGAGTGAATGCTATTGGGGACGAAGAGGAGGTGGATGAAGCTGAGTTTGATAGCTGGATTTACCCGGCAACCGACAGTGGACTTAGCAATTGGAGTGCAAAAGACAACCTACCTGTTTCTCTTGTTACTGAGTAATGAATTCCTATGTTTTGGCATTTGTAATAAACAATTAAAACTCTATGGCCCGATGTCTTACCCGAGGCACCGTGGTTTCATTTGTGAGGGCATATAAACTGTCATTTCATATATCATAAATAAAAATCTTGGACGTTTTCTCGCATTTCAAATCTTATGCTCCTTTTCTGTCTTTCCTTCCTTTATATATATTTCAAAACAGCTGTATTTACACACACTCACTCATACAGGTTTCAATCCACTCTGGATCTCACTGGTAACAACTCTGCTACTGCCAGTTATGACTTCGAAAATCCGATCAACTTAGCCGAAGACGAAGGTGAAGATGATTGCGAAGTGCCTGGCGAGCTTGCAAGACTGTTACTTCAGGAAGAGAGGGCAATTCAACCACACGAAGAGCCAGTGGAGACAATAAATCTGGGTACTGAGGCAGATAGAAAAGAGGTAAAGATTGGTGCCAACCTAGAGCTCAGCGTGAAGCAACGGTTGACTAAGATGCTACATGATTATATGCAGATCTTTGCCTGGTCCTATGAAGACATGCCCGGGTTGGATACCGATATTGTGGTCCATCATTTGCCTACTAAGGAAGACTGTCCTCCGGTCAAGCAAAAGGTCCGCCGTATGCGTCCAGAGATGTCTGAGAAGATCAAAGCCGAGGTTATGAAACAGTTTGATGCTGGGTTCCTTGCAGTGACTTCTTACCCTCAGTGGGTTGCTAATGTGGTGCCGGTACCAAAGAAAGACGGAAAGGTCAGAATGTGTGTCGACTACAGGGATCTGAACAGGGCCAGCCCCAAGGATGACTTCCCCCTACCTCACATTGATGTCCTTGTTGACAATACAGCTCAGCACAAGGTGTTCTCTTTCATGGATGGTTTTTCAGGTTACAATCAGATCAAGATGGCACCTGAAGACATGGAAAAGACTACATTTGTTACTCAGTGGGGCACCTTCTGCTACAAGGTCATGCCTTTTGGACTGAAGAACGCTGGGGCAACCTACCAACGTGCCCTGGTTGCTTTATTTCATGACATGATCCATCATGAGATAGAAGTGTATGTTGACGACATGATTGCAAGGTCTCAGACTGAAGAAGAGCACCTAGATCATCTGCAGAAGTTGTTTGACCGTCTGAAGTTGTACAAGCTGAGGTTGAACCCGAACAAGTGCACCTTCGGGGTAAAATCTGGAAAGTTGCTAGGCTTCGTTGTAAGTAATAAGGGTATTCAAGTGGACCCTGCCAAAGTCAAAGCTATTCAAGAGATGTCAGTTCCTAAGACAGAGAAGGAAGTCAGAGGCTTTTTAGGACGCCTGAATTATATTGCTCGGTTCATCTCGCATCTGACCGCTACCTGTGAGCCAATCTTCAAGCTGCTGAAGAAAGATCAGGTAGTACGTTGGAATGATGAATGTCAGGCTGCTTTTGACAGAATCAAGGAGTATCTCCAAGAACCACCCATCCTTATGCCACCGGTTGAAGGGAGACCTCTGATACTATACCTGACAGTACTTGACAACTCAATGGGGTGTGTGCTGGGGCAGCATGACGAGTCTGGCCGAAAAGAGCATGCCATTTATTACCTTAGCAAAAAGTTTACCGACTGTGAGACCCGATACTCACTGCTTGAGAAAACTTGCTGCACTTTGGTATGGGCTGCTCGCCGACTGAGACAGTATATGCTGACTCACACTACCTTGTTGATCTCAAAGATGGATCCTATAAAGTACATATTCGAAAATCCTGCTCTGTCTGGGAGAATAGCAAGATGGAAAATGATCTTGACGGAATACGACATTCAGTACACAACCCAGAAAGCCATCAAGGGAAGTGTATTGGCAGACCACTTGGCACATCAGGCCGTAGACGACTATCAGTCAATGAACTTCGAGTTTTCGGACGAGAGCATCATGATAGTGACTGATTGTGAAGTACCTGGACCGGACGAAGGACCTGAGGAAGGATCCCGATGGTCTATGCACTTTGACAGAGCCTCCAACGCTTTGGGTAACGGTATTGGCGCTATAATCATATCCCCTCAAGGAACTCATACTCCGCTCACTGCCCGTCTATGTTTCAACTGTACCAACAACATGGCGGAGTATGAGGCGTGCATCATGGGTCTTCAAGCTGCGATTGATCTAAGGATCAAGTTTCTAAGTGTCTTCGGAGATTCCGCTCTTGTGATCAATCAGATCAAAGGAGAGTGGGATACGAAACATCCGAATCTTATTCCTTACAGAGAATGTGTGTTGACCTTGATTCCTCACTTCACGAAGATAACCTTTGAACACTTTCCGAGAGAAGAGAATCAGTTGGCGGACGCGTTAGCTACAATGTCTTCTATGTTCAAGGTCAAATGGGATAATGAGGCTCCCCGGATCATCATCTGGAAACTGGACGAACCGGCATACTGTTGTGATCTCGAGACTGATTTGGTAACTGAGAAGCCTTGGTACCATGAAGTGAAGAGATATTTGGAAGCTCAGGAATACCCTGAAGGTGCGTCTGTCAATGATAAAAAGTTTCTGAGGAGGTTCGCAGCGAAGTTCTTCCTTAGCAACGGCATCTTGTACAAGCGAAACCATGATTCAACCTTACTGCGTTGTGTGGATAAGACTGAAGCAGAAAGGATCATGGAAGAGCTACATGAAGGGACCTTTGGCACACATTCCAGTGGGCACACTATGGCTAAGAAGATCCTTCGGGCAGGGTATTTCTGGTCCACGATGGAAGCTGACTGCTACCAACATTCTCGGACATGCCATAAATGCCAGATTTATGCAGACAAGGTGCATGTTCCTCCAGTTCCTTTGAATGTTCTGACTGCGCCTTGGCCGTTTGCAATGTGGGGCATAGACATGATCGGTGAGATTAAACCTACGGCATCTAACGGGCATCGCTTCATTCTGGTAGCGATTGATTACTTCACGAAGTGGGTTGAAGCAGCATCTTACGCTACGGTAACCAAGACTGTTGTGGCACGGTTCATTCGGCACAACCTGATCTGTCGATACGGCGTCCCAGAAAGAATTATTACAGACAACGGTACCAATCTTAATAACAAGATGATCACTGAGCTCTGCGAGCAGTTTAAAATACAGCACCACAACTCTTCTCCTTACAGACCGAAGATGAATGGGGCTGTAGAAGCAGCAAATAAAAATATCAAGAAAATCGTGCAGAAGATGACAGTGACTTATAAAGATTGGCACGAGATGTTACCGTTTGCTCTACATGGGTACCGTACCTCAGCCAGGACGTCAACCGGGGCAACTCCTTTCTCCTTGGTTTATGGTATGGAGGCAGTCTTACCGATCGAAGTGCAAATACCCTCTCTCCGGATAATGAAGGATGCAAATCTGAACGAAGATGATTGGATCCAGACACGACTTGATCAGCTAAACCTTATTGATGAAAAGAGACTTGCTGCTATCTGTCATGGTCAGACGTATCAGAAACGGATGATCAGGGCATTTAACAAAAAGGTCAGACCACAAGAATATCAAGTTGGGGATCTGGTAATCAAGCGAATCATCCTTCCTCAGAGTGATCCAAGGGGCAAATGGACCCCTACGTATGAAGGGCCATTTGTGGTTAAGCAGGTGTTCTCAGGAGGAGCCATGATTCTAACCAACATGGATGGTGACGATCTTCCTCACCCCGCCAATGCAGACATAGTAAGAAGATACTACGCATAATAAAGACCCGCTAGGTTGACATACCTAGGCAAAAATTAGGGCTTCCCGGCGAACGAAAAGGGTTCGGGCAAAATGAAGGGATGAAATAAAAAATCTGTACACCCGGCAAGTCGAAAACCTGAAAAGGCGGCTTGGGCAAAAATGGGTATCCCGATGGACTGAAAACCCGAAAGGGCGGTCCAGGCAAAAGTTAGGGATAAAGCGTAATACTATGTCTCATTGGATCACTTTGCATCCAGAATCCGGTATCTACATCAAGTTCAGACGGCATCAATCAGTCAGCTTCATCTTCAACCAAGGTCATCAAGTGATGAGACGCTCGGAGATATAAGGGCAATAGCAGAGTTGAAACCCAGTGGGATCATTCATTTCACACAGTTGTTTTATTTTCTCTTGTACAAAATTTGTATAAACTCTTTTGTTCAGCGACGTTCTCTTACTAGGACGTCAGCCTCTTGTACATAAACGCCTATTTACAGGCAATTCAAGATCAATATAAATACACTTTTCAGTCAAAATTGCCAATTGTTTTTCCTTTTCTGTTTTGTTTTGCGAAGAACGTCCAAGGTTCAATTTGTGATATATGCATTGACCATAATTTGCTAACTCATGAATATTTACATACGAAACAAAGGATTAATTGCAGGTAACACTAGAAACAGGGGCAATAAAGAGTTGTCTAAGCAATCTAATTGTTCTGTCCTCCAAGGTACCAAGGTAGGTTCAGCTAAAGAACAACCAGTACATCCCAATTCCCCAGAGAATGAGCCAACGAGTCAGTACACTCTCCTCAAGCCAAGCTACTATCAACCTTAAGGAAATTGGGTATCCTCCCGCAGATCTCAACATTCCCCAGCAGCATATACGGATATTCTTAACAAGCATCCCCGGCAGTCTTGACCTAAAGATCGTTCCTCGGCGGTATATCAGACATTCAATGGAGTCAATTCCCCGGTACAATTCAAGATTCCCCAGGAGAATCCAATCCAGTTCCCCAGGAAAGTTGGAATCCATCTCCCAAAGCAGTAAGCTTATCCCTAGTAGATTCTGGAAGCTTACCCTCGCAGAGCACGAACGCGTCTCCCGGCTTTATTCAAAGAGTTATTTCCTTACCAGGATATAACTGGGTTATCCTCAGCCAAAAGCCACGAAAAGATCGTCCTCGACGAAGTCTTCTTATCCCCAGCAAAGTCTATCAACGCTTCCAACACAACAATGGTATCCCCAGCAAGTTATTATCAACAACTCAACAAAGCACCTCTCTCCCCACAGAGTATTGCTTCCCAGCGCGATCGTTAGAGTACTTTTCTCCCCGCAGATAATCCATTCTCCAAGTTATTCCCCAACGGAGTCATCTTCTCCTACCGGTATTCTTGCAACTATCATCCCCAGCGGAAGCAAAGATCTATTCTCCAACATCAGCCCAGGAGTGACTTCCCGGCACCCGTCAAGGATTTACTTCCCTAGACGACAAAGATACATTCATGAACATCACATCTTCATACATCATAGTATGCATATACGCATCATATCTTACAAATCTCATTTATGTTGAGAACATCATTTCTTGATCCATATCATGCATTGCATATGAGTGACCTTTACCTTTCAGGAAAGATCCAACTAAATTCTCAACTATATTTCAAGACCTAGACCGGTTCAGTTAAGTCGACCCTAAGACTTTTCTGTTTCTTATCCAGTCAAAGGCCTTCTCTGGTTCAGTCAGATCGACCCTAAGATCTCCCTGTTACTTATCCAGTTGAAGACATTTCAAGACCTAGACCGGTTCAGTTAATCGACCCTAAGATTTTCTGTTTCTTATCCAGTCCAAGGCCTTCTCTAGTCCAGCTAAATCGACCCCAAACAGATTTTCCTGATAAAGACTCAGTAGAAGTTATCCAAGATTCTCTCAATGATTGCTGTTGAGGTTGTAGTCGCCTTTGGTTCTCTCCCCGATACTGCGGAGGTAGTAATCATCCCCAGATTCGCTCAGCGCTACTGTTGAAGTGAAGTTGTCCAAGATTCTCTCAATGATTGCTGTTGAGGTTGTAGTCGCCTTTGGTTCTCTCCCCGATACTGCGGAGGTAGTAATCATCTCCATATTCGCTCAGCGCTACTGTTGAAGTGAAGTTGTCCAAGATTCTCTCAATGATTGTTGTTGAGGTTGTAGTCGCCTATGGTTCTCTCCTCGATACTGCGGAGGTAGTAATCATCCCAAGATTCTCTCAATGATTGCTGTTGAGGTTGAAGTCGCCCAAGATTCTCTCAATGATTGTTGTTGAGGTTGTAGTCGCCTTTGGTTCTCTCCCCGATACTGCGGAGGTAGTAATCATCCCCAGATTCGCTCAGCGCTACTGTTGAAGTGAAGTTGTCCAAGATTCTCTCAATGATTGTTGTTGAGGTTGTAGTCACCTTTGGTTCTCTCCCCGATACTGCGGAGGTAGTAATCATCTCCAGATTCGCTCAGCGCTACTGTTGAAGTGAAGTTGTCCAAGATTCTCTCAATGATTGCTGTTGAGGTTGTAGTCGCCTATGGTTCTCTCCCCGATACTGCGGAGGTAGTAATCATCCCAAGATTCTCTCAATGATTGTTGTTGAGGTTGAAGTCGCCCAAGATTCTCTCAATGATTGCTGTTGAGGTTAAAGTCGTCCAAGGTTCTCTCAGCGTTCCTGTTGAGGTAGTAACCACCCCTGGTTCATTCATCACCTTTTGAAGCTCCAGATTCAGCTCCTGTAACCAGTTAGGACACATCCTTACAAAGAATTTGAAGACCAGCTCCTATAGCAGGTCAGGTAATCATTTTTTCTTTTGCAGGTACGCAAGTTCTCGCTAAGGAATCTCTTACGCGATCAACATCCAGATGGCATCTATAAGCCCATCCACCTTCCATCATCTTTTAGCATGGCATATATAAGCCCATCATCCTATTCATCAATCTCCAAATGGCATCTGTAAGCCCATTCCCCACCATCACACTACTATGTGAGCGCAAATTTCTAGGCACTCTAGTGTTCAATCATCTTCCACCTTCGGATTACGAAAGGCACGGCAACCAATCTGCATCCTCAGGTCTAAGAAGATTGAACAGGGGCAACTGTTGTACCCCAAAATTTGCCCTCCCATGTTCCTCAAAATTTGCCAAGTCAAAGCTTCAAAACCTTCCAAGGGTTGCACAGCTCAAGGACCTACCTAAACAGTCAAAACTAGGGTTTTGGTTCTGACAAAGAAAATGAATTTTCCAAGGGTCTAAACAGGTCCCACATGCCTACAAACATGGTCAAGCATCCTCATGCCAAGTTTCAAGACTTACAGCACAAGATTGCACAGTCAAAAACCCTAATTGCACTACAGTCAATTGTAGGGGCAAAATGGTCATTTGGCAGTCAAAAGTTCAAATTTTTGGTCAACATCTCATTTTGAAGCCATAAACATCATTTGATCAATGCTTGATCATGATTCTCAAAGCTTGGCTCAAAAATCATCAAGATGCAAAAGTTTCCATATTTGGACAGTTGAAAAAGTCAACTGTAACATGACCAGGGCATAACTTTCACATGGATTATCAGAAAAATTCCATCCAAAGCTCATTTTTAAGAGAAAGACATTTCCTACAACTCCTCTTCACACTTCAAGTCCAAGAAATGTTCTCACAAAAAGTTATCAATTTCAACATTATAGGTCATTTTCAAAAGTCAACAAAAAGGTACTTTAAGTCAAAGGCCATAACTTGAGATTGGTAAATCAAAATGACATGGGACCAAAGCCATTGGTTAGAGGACTCAAAGACCTTTCCAAAATGGCCAAGAACATGAACAAAGCTTAAAAATTGAGCAAGTTATGCCTTGTGGAAGTTGGGAAATTTTTGGATATTTTGAAAAGTCAACATTGCTTCAAAGGTCTTAAAAATGCTAATGGGCCTCTTTTTCTTCCACAATTCATCATCCAAGGCATGTGCACGACTATTTGGCCCAAAGGGAAGTTTTTTATCATTTTTATTTATTTATTTGGATTTTTAATTATTAATAATTCATTTAATTAAATTAAATAGGTGAAAATTGCTAAACCTAATGTTTTAAATCTTTTTGTGCATGGAATAGGCTCAATATTTCGTGCATAATCAGATATAGAAAGAATCATGGTGATTGGATATGATTGGCATCAAAAGCATGTGAAAAAGATTGAAAACATTATGCATGAAAATCAAATCTTCCATACATCAATTCCTTGATTCCTTGGACAAAAAAACCTACCCTAATCATTCACATATAAGTACTCATGCAAACCCTAATGCATATGATCTCTCAGCTGCGCAGAAAAGCCATAACAAAACTTGAATTTTCTCAAAAAAGTCCAATACTGAAAACTGTCTTCTGGGGCGATTCAAGCTGAAATAATCATCTCATCACCTTCCTGAGACATCAAGAAACGTTTCTGAATCACTTTCCACGTCTCTAACGCCCAGAATCAGTATAGGGGATTCAAACTTTTTCACATTTTGTTCATAATCGTGTTTTAATATTCAAGCATATTCATTGTATTTTTTTCATGGATTTGTACTAATTGGATGATTCTGAGACTAACCATATGCTTTGATTGAATTTTTATGTGTTATATAAGGATTCACCATTAAAGGATGCTAGGGTTACCAAGCTTTTAATTTGGGTGTTTCTCACCATTGTAAAATTGAGACACCTCAATACCATGACCAAACTCAGTATGCCTGGACGATTTAAACGGAACCCTCGCGCCTAATTTATGTGGCCATATGGCCTAATCGTTATTTTGAAATCAAGCATGTTTTGGGGGGGTTCAGAACCCCCGCTAACCCTTTTTTTATTTTCAGGGACAAACAAAGCGATGAAGAAGATGATTATGTGGCCAGCAGTGATTGGGTTGTTTGAAAATTCGCGCTAAATTTCCCACTAATTGTTGTTTCATATCATATTATTCTTTAGTTACATAAATATCAAAGCGCGCAAGTGGAGCAGTTGGTCGGGCATGTGTATGGTAATCTACAGGACCTGGGTTCGATCCCAGGTCCCCCACCCCTTTCATATTATTTTTCTATTAACACTTATGTGCAGTTTCAGTGCTAGGGTGCATCATACATCATCAACATCAAGTCATCCACGTGCCTACTGAGATGAATCAAAGGGTCCAGACTGGGAGAACACCCTAAGCATTAGTCAATGGAGCTCCATGCTAGCCAAAAAGTCAGACAAGGCCTTAAACAAATGGGCCCAAATTGCTAAGCAAAACCTCCTATTTGGGGACAGACCCTCATGGTTTGCATTCCTAATTCCTTTTCTCATATTTTTCTATTTCTTGTTTTAATTAATTTTTTGATTTAATTCTTTAATTAATTATTTTCATAATAATATAAAAAACACAAAAAAAATCAGAAAGGCCATAAAAATTAAAAATATATTTTATTTTAATATTTTTGTAAATAAATATTATTCATTAGATTTAGCTATTAAATTAGGTTTAATTCAAATATTTTTCTAATAAACTTAAAATTTGTAGAATTAGGGTTTGTATTAATTTTTTATCTTTTTTCTTTTCTTTTCATTAATAATTAAATATTATTTATTTTTATAAATCAAATTGCATGTAAATAATTAATTTAATTTTAGGTTTAATTTTAACATGTTTTCTTAACAAATAAAAATTGTAGAATTAGGGTTAATATTTTAATTTCATTCTTCTCATTAAAATCATAAATACAAAAATCCCAAAATAATCTCTTTTTATTTTAATTGAATTAATTTGTAAATAATAATTTAATTTCATTAAAAAGGGTCCAACGCCCTCGTTTCTAATTTTAATTCGATTCGCGTATTTATTTCTTTTTTCTTTTAAATATCAATGTAATTCTCCCAAAGCCGTGTAAAATTTATCTTTCACACTTTACTTTATTTCTTTATTTCCTGTCAAATCGGGTCCTGGATTAATTTTGGCGATGTGGACCCGCGCCTTTGTAATAGTTTAGAACTTTTAATTTTCCGCATCTTTTTAACTGTTAAATAAATGCATGCAAGAATGAATGGCCTAAAATAAAAACAAACGCATAGATCACTTTGACATGAACAAGACAAAATAACTGAATCTGACACACAAATCACACACCACCCCTAGGGTACGCCTCACTGTTGCCTTGCCTCGAAAGGTGATCGTCGAGTAGAGGATGTCTTAGTAAGTCCTCCTGATCCGGGAACCTGGCATGAGGGTAGCTTCTAAGGTGTCTTCCCATTGCTCTGGTGATCACCATGTCCCGAACCTCGAATTGACCCGAACAACTCCATTAGTGGTGCTACCTATCTCTCAATGGTAGGATGGCACTACCTTAAGGACATATACACAGACTAATTCCTTAGGGTAGGTAGACAATTCTAAGATACTTGCTCTAAATTTCAAAACAAATTCAAAAATACTTTTCACACCGACACCTTTTCAAAAAGCTTTCGAAAGCAATTTTTCAAACACTCTTGAGGACCGATACAAGAGTCGAACTGGAATTTTCAAAGAAAATTTTTTAAACCCACAGTTGAAAAGCAAACAAACCAATTTTGAAAACATAAATGAGCAAGTATCTAAGAGCCCATGGATAACCATGGATAGAAAGGGTGCTAACACCTTCCCTTTCTATAACCTACCTCCCGAACCGAGAGCAATCTCTTTAAGGAATTTTTCTGTGCTTTTGTCCTTTCCATTTGGAGAAAATAAAAGACGGTGGCGACTCTTGCTTCCGCGACATTTCGCGAACCAGCTTTAAACAGTCAGTTCCAGATCCACCGATCACAAAATGGTAATAAAAAAAACACTTTCAAAAAAATAATTACTGAAATTCAATCAGCATGATCACTTGTCATATGTCTCAGTTTCTAAAAGCAATCATAAATCATATGTGCAGATTAATTAAAAAACTCGTTGAATACAATGACCTTGCACCCCCTCCCAACTTTGAATGTCCTGTGTATGGGGCTGAAGAAGAAGACTATGATGAGATTCTAGAAGAGGTCTCACAATTGTTGAGCGCGTGGAAACTGTCATTCAGCCATATAATGAGCCATTGGAAGTAATCAATTTGGGTTCAGAAGAAGATCCAAAAGAAGTCAAGATTGGAGCATTACTGCATCCTGATGTGAAGAGCAGGTTGATTGAGATGTTGAAAGAGTATGTGGATATTTTTGCTTGGTCTTACCAAGATATGTCTGGTCTAGATACAGATATTGTAGAGCACCATTTGCCGCTGAAGCCAGAGTGCTCGCCAATCAAACAAAAGTTGCGAAGAACAAACCCAGATATGGCAGTGAAGATCAAAGAAGAAGTTCTAAAGCAGATTAATGCCAGTTTTCTTGTGACATAAGTGTATCCTCAGTGGATTGCAAATATTTTCCTAGTAACGAAGAAAGACGGAAAAGTTTTCATGTGCATAGATTACAGAGATCTAAATAAAGCTAGTCCAAAAGATGATTTTCCATTGCCACACATTGATATGTTAGTGGATAGCATAGCAAAATTCAAAGTTTTCTCGTTCATGGACGGATTTTCCAGGTATAATCAAATAAGGATGGCTCCTGAGGACATGGAAAAAACAATGTTTATCACAACCTGGGAACATTCTGTTACAGAGTGGTGCCCTTTGGGTTGAAGAACGCCGGTGCAACGTACCAGAGGGCTATGACAACCCTATTACATGATCTGATGCACAAGGAAATTGACGTATATCTTGATGATATGATTTCTAAATCCCAGACTAAAGAAGGGCATGTAGAATATTTGTTGAAGTTGTTTCAGCATTTGAGGAAGTATCGTCTCTGCTTGAATCCAAATAAATGTACCTTCGGTGTTCAATCAGGGAAATTGTTAGGTTTCATTGTTAGCTAGAGAGGGATTGAAGTTGACCCTGATAAAGTAAAAGCAATTCAAGAAATGTCAGCACCGAGAACTGAAAAGCAAGTCAAAGGATTCCTCGGTCGTTTGAACTTTATTTCTATATTCATTTCCCACATGACTGCAATGTGTGAACCGATCTTTAAGTTGTTAAAGAAAGATCAAAGTTGTGTATGGGCAGATGACTGCTGTGATGCGGTGGGAGAACTGACTTGAGGTTTTGCATTTTTTGTTCGCAAATGTTTCAGTTTAGCAAGAGTCGCCACCGACTTTTTATTTTATCCAAAGGAAAGGTCAAAAAGCATAGGAAAGACCTTAGAGATTGTTTTTGGGTTCGGGGGGTAGATTATGAAAAGGGAAGGTGCTAGCACCCTTTTCATCCATGGTTTTCCATGGGCTCTTAGTTACTTGTTTTAGATCACTTGCTTTTTCTTTTCAATTGTTTGAAATGGTGTTGTTGTGTGTGGTTTTGAAAGTATTTTGAAAAGAGGCCTTTGTTTAGGCAACCTTTGTAATGATTCTTGTTTGAATGTATACAAAGGTGTTTGTCTTTTGAAAAATGTTTCAATGTTTGAAAGTTTGTTTTGGGAAAATGTTTTGAAATTGTGTTGTGTGTTTTTGAAAATAGCAAGGATGTTTGCAAGTTTGATCAAGTAACTAGGAGCATCTACCTACCTACACAAAGATCTTTCCTACATATTTTTAACCCTTTGACATTGTTGTTTTACCATTGCATTTGGTAAACAACCTTATCTTTGGATTTTAAACGGGACAGGCGTGGGTCATCGTATGACCATGATAATAATGTTGCCAAGTATCTTAGCCAGTTTTTGAGGGACTAGATCATTTTTTGTATAGGAAACCAAGATAGCATCATCGAGGGACTATGATCTTTTGTTTTGATTTTGATTTGCCAAGATACCTAGCATGCATACCATGGCCTTGTTTTTTTAAGGCAACAAGTGGATGAAAACCTAGGGATGCTTGTGTGCATTGTGTTGTCATTTTTCATGCATTTTTGTCTTGTGTTTAGTCATGCTATTTGTTTTGATTTTTGGTTATTATACAAACCCTAATATTACTAATCATGCATATAAAGCAATAAAATGCGTAAAATTAAATCTAAGACTATTACAACATTATTATGGGGAGAGGGATACAAGTTTGAATAGGGGGATATTGCTCAAAAATAAAGCCCTAAAACTATTACAACCATATTGAATTTATTTATACAAATAAATAAAATAAGCAAATATTTAAATGTATAATTAAATATGCAATTAAATATGCAATTAAATATGAATATGCAAAATGTTTTTTTTGTATTATTTTTATGTATGTAAAAATAAGTTTATTTAATGTCTCAAAAATAAGAAAATAAAAAATGATTATTTTTGGAAAGGGTAGAAAACCCTAGTTTTTGTTTTAAAAGAAAATATATATATTAATTATCTATTCATTTTTTATGTACACGAAAATAAATAAAAATATATACAAAGATATTAAAAATTAATATTTATGAGAAAATAATATTTTGAGTGTATAATATAATAAACAAAAATATGTAAGTGTTTTAATTTTATTTACAAATTTTAATTAAGAAAATAAAGTAACATTAACTTAATAATTATTTACTATGCAAATAAAAATAAAATAAAAATATAATAAAATGCCAAAAATAAAGAAAATATTTTTTATGATTTTAAATGTTCAAGAAAAAATAATAAAGTCAGAAAATAAAAATGGAAATGGAAAATATGCAAAAATAAAGAAATGGGCCAAGGGGTGCAAAAAGCAAGATGGGGGGTGTCAAAAGCAGAAGCAAGCCAGGCCCAGCCCAACTCACTTCATCCCTGTCCTTGAGAATCAGAAAACGCGCGCGCCATGTTCAAATCTGGAACTCCTGCATACGTGCTCAAAAACAAAAACTTGCAACATGAAAGTTATAGCTCTTGATCACACGATTCTAACCATGTAAAAAACTTGATCTAACTCTCAAAGACCAGAGAGAATTTCATTGGCCCTAAATATTGACCTAGTTTTTTCAGAAAGTTCAACTATCAAATACTCCTAGCTCAGTTAACATAAATGAATTCTATGCATATGTACAGCTCAAGGACAATGAGGACTACAATTTTGCTTCACAAACCTAAGCCTAATGATTCCTAAATAGAGAGATAGAAGTTTTAAATTTACCTGTTTCAGTCAAGCTCGAGTATGGCAATGCAACAACTTTCAGTGAGGCATGAGGTTCTTTTGAGCTTGCTTGATGTTCCCTTGATCTTTCCCAATGCTCAGCTTGCTTTGAAATGGCTTGAATCTCTCTATAGAACTCAACCTGCAAACTCAGAATTTGAAAATGGTGAAGCTTGAAAATGAAGTTACAGTTGCTTGAGAATGGTTGGGATAGCTTAGGTGTATTGTTTAGAAAGTGTTTGAAGTGGTTTGGGATAAAACGCACGAGTGGATTTTGTTTTGGCTTCTAATTTGCAGAACTTGCCCTGTTTTGCAAGAACTTGTGATTTTTGTGCTTAAGGGTGTTAGAGAGGCTTAGAGCTCGTGTTTCTGGCTTGGTATATTATGTTGAACCTGTTTGAAATGTGCACAAGGCTTGGTTATATCAGATTACAAAGTTGTTGACCTTTTGCACAATTGTTTGTCTTTAAAGAGAAGGTGGGAAGTGACAAAGGCAAGGTCTGTACAGGCTAGCTCCAGGCCTGCACATAGTTGGTACCAATTGCCTGATACTCATGGACTTTGTTTGCATAAAGAAATCAGGTCCATGGCTCAAGACAAACAAAATTGCAAAAGTTGTGCTTTATGGAAATGGTATTGTTGCCTTTTTGCCAAAAATGGATTAAACCTTTGTATAATGCTTCATAGATCAGAACAAAGCCTTAATCCAATGTGTTTGCATTTAATTTATGAGTTTAGAAGAGATTAGAACCTGTAAATCAAGTACAAGCTTGCTTTGGACAGAAATGCAAGTTGTAGCAATGTGCAAAATGCCTTGGCCAAAAGTGATATTTTGCCATTTTCAATCCTTCGATTCTCCCTAACCATGAATGATCTTGGAGAGTTCTTGGACATTTTGGAAATCTTGTAACATTCTCTACAATCCATGTTTGAAATGAATTTTGATATTCCAATTTGAACTATGTGAAAATTTGCCATGAAGATAGGTCAAAATCCTGCCTAAACTAGGGAAAATTTCACTAAGTTAGAAAGTTTTTGGACCCCTATTCACAAAACCGTCACTTGAGATCCAAGCATGTTTTGGGAAAACTTTGTGAATAAAAGTTGTAGATTTTGTGGAGGACTACAACTTTCATGTTGGAAGGTTTCTTTGAATCCAATTGCATCATGGTGAAAAAGTTGGGAAAAAATAAGAAATTTTCATAACTTAGAAAATTTCTAAGTTATGAAAAATTTCAATCTTAAACCCTAATTTTGAAATTTGAGTTTCTTGGTGAACAAGTTTCATGTTTTGACACATCTTGATGAAAAATGACCCTTGGCACTTGATTTTGACCAAAAAGTCAAAGTTTGACTTTTCAGTGTACAGTTGATTTTTGATCAGTTGACTGGAAAATTCATCTGTCAATCCAATGCTTTTGAGATCTTTTGAACCTTGTGATTAGGTCAAGATAATGCCATTGAGTCCTTGAAACCATGCTTGAACCCAATTTGCCATTGGCTAGGTGAAAAATCAGAAATTGCCCTTCTACATTCAAAACCCTAAAAATGACCATTTTGCCCTTTTGATGATTTGATCAAATTTCTTGAGGAGTTGTGGTCCAAACTTGATAAAATGGTTCATATGAGTCTATAATGTTGATGTGGATAAAAAATTATGAGGTTTGACTATAAATTGGCCAAACTTGACTTTTTCCCTAATACAACTGATTTTTAGGTCAACTGTCCAATTGACTGGGCAAAAATTTGATTCAAAGCTTTAAACTTGGTATGGCAAATCTTAGGAGTCCAACATGAAGTATGAAAGTCACATGAGGCATTGAAAATCCAAAAATCTTTGTGCAAACTCAAACCCTAATTTCAGGTCAACATTGCAAGGAGATGTCTTGAGCAGAGCAAACCCTAATCTGGTCTTGAGTCCAAAGAGTCTTGTGATGAAAATCTTGAGAAAATGAGAGGGCAAATTTTGGGGTACAACAGCTTCCCCTGTTCAATCTTCTTGAACCTGAAGAGTTAGATTGGCGAGTTTGCCGTTCGTGACTCGAAGGTAAAAGATGATTGAACACTAGAGTGCCCGTAAATTTGCACTCGTCCAAATGTGGTTGAGGAAATGGGCTTAAAGATGCCATTTGGAGATGTGAAAAAATCTTGTCGGAGATGGGCTTGTGGATGCCATCCAAGAGTGTTTGTTGAAAATCAGGAGAATGAACATCAGAATGGTATCCGTGTTTGGAACGTATCTGAGTTATATCTGGAGATTGGATATGTATGAGAAAGGGAATGACGTCTGTGTCTAGAGCGTATCTGAGTTGTAACTGTATTTGATCCTGAATGAATAACAGAATGACTTCCGTGTCTTGAGTGTATCTGTATTGTATCTGAATCTGAAATCTGAATAAGCGACAGAATTACATCCGTGTCTGGAGCATCTCTCGGTTGGGGAAATGTTTGAATGAGTGACAGAATGGCTTCCATGTCTGGAGCGTATCTGGACTGTATATGAAGTTGAGATCTGTATGAGTAGCAGAATGACTTCCGTGTCTAGAGTGTATCCGTACTGTAACTGGGATCTGAATAAGTGACATAATGACTTCCGTGTCTGGAGTGTATCTGAACTTGAAATTGATAGTTGAATCTGAATGAGAAATAGAATGGCTTCCGTATTTGGAGCGTATCTAATCTGTATCTGATTGTTGAAGTCTGAATGAGTGACATAATGGCATCCATGTCTGAAGCGTATCCGTACTGTATCTTGACTTGAAATTCTGAATGAGTAATAGAATGACCTCCGTGTCTGGGGTTTATCCATACTGTATCTGAATAAGAGATCTGAATGAGTAACAGAATGACTTCCGCGTCTGGAGTGTATCTACACTGTATCTGAAATCTTTGAATATTTGTTAGCGATAGCTTTTAATCTTATCCTGAAAAGGGTAAAATGTTAGCAGAAACACAAAGTTATGTTGCATGAGATGTATGATGCAATAAGATGTGTTATATCAATGTTTATGATATATGAATGTAATGTATGTGCATGTAAGCCGATTCGCTGCATTGCTGAGGAAAATAAATCCTTGATAGCAGGGGATAATAAAATCCTTGACTGTTGCCGAGGAAAGTAAATCCATGACCGCTGTTGGAGATTCAAAATCTTTAATTGCTGAGGATGAGAAATCCTTGGACCACTGTTGGGGACAGAAAATCCATGGCAAACTTGTGGGGATTATCAGAAACTTTGACAACTTCTGTGGGGATGTGAGAATCCTTCATGACTTTTATGGGATATAGGGATCCTTCAAGTCTTTGGAGTTGACAAAAACTCTGCTTAGGGAAGTAATGCCATGTACTGCCTGAGGAATCTGCTTGGAGAATCCAGAGAACTTTGATGACTATGGCTGGGGATTACACCATGGGAATCCTTACTCGGCTGGGGGAATAAGGAAAACTCTGACGAACTCTATCGGGGATCAAACAAAGGAAAGCCTTGATCTGCTGGAAAATAAGGAAGACTCTGATGGCTTCTGCGGGGAACTAAGAATGAGAATCTCTGATCTCTTGGGGAAAATGAACCCTTGGGAGCTCTAATGGAGAAGTGAGAATGAGAATCTTTGATCTGCACGGGATTAAAAGTTCTGACAAATTCCTGCCGGGGAGTTATGAAGACTCTGGCAACTTCATTGGGGAATCAAGAATGAGAATCTTCAATCTGATAGGGGAATTTGAATCCTTGGGGAATTCAAAATGGGGAGTTAAGAATGAGAATCTTCATTCTGTTGGGGAGTAAAAACTCTGTAGGGAATAGCTATACGGTTAGGGAGTAGCTATCCTACTGGAAAGTAAGTTCAAGACTCTCTGGGGAAAAAGCTTATTCCTGTTTGGAAAAAGTTCAGGAGTTTGGGTTGTATGCCAATCTACTGAGGAATTATCCGGAAGTTGGAGACAAAAGTTAACTGTTATCTGGTTGATTCTCAGACTTTAAGATAACTTGTTTGGGGATTCTGGGGAAAACTGAATGGTTTCTGCTGGAGATTGGTAGTTGGAATTTGACTTGATCGGGGAAGAAGGTTTCATCTTTGCTGGGGATTCATGACCCAAATTTTTTATTCCGCGGGATTGGGAGTTTGAAGACTTAACTCTGGTGGGAATTAAGGATTTGAAATTCTAACTCCGCTGGGGATTGGGAGTTTGTAGTTTTGACTCTGACGGGTATTTTGAAATTTAATTCCGCTGAGGGTATGTATTTCAATGGTTTTAGCTCCGCTGAGGATCTTGGTGATGTACTGTAGGGGATTTCTCCTGGAATAGCCTAAAGACATTTTCCTATCCTTTCATCCTGTCAGTAATTATTCTTTCCCATTTCGTTCATTTGTAAACATGTGATTATATTCAAATGCATATGCTCATTTAAAAAATCATTGGACGTTTTCAAATAAAACACAAGTGTAAAAAGGAAAAGACAAATGGTTTTCAGTACTTTGAAGTATCTTTGTATTAACTTTGTATAAGTATTTTGTACAAAGGAGACAGACATCCTAGTAAGAGAATGTTGTCATAAAAATGAGAAAAAATTTATACAAAGAAAGATGGCTATGTGTAAAAATTCCACGAGGTTCCCATTCTGCTATAGCCTTTGTAACTCTGAGTATCTTGTCCGTTCGTTGCTTCGTCCGAAGATGACTGAGTTGATCAGAGGCCCGAAGTTTTTCTGGGGAAGAGATTGTCCTTAAAGTGATCCGACGAGACATAGCCATACGCTTTAATTCCCTAAATTTTGCCTGGACCGCCCTTTCGGGTTTTCAGTCCACCGGGAAACCCTTTTTTGCCCAAGTCGCCCTTTTCGGGTTTTCAACTTGCCGGGTGTACAGATTTTTTTATTTATCCCTAATTTTTGCCTGAACCAGCCTTTCGGGTTTTCGATTCACCGGGATGCCCATTTTTTCCAAAGTCACCCTTTCCGGTTTTCAACTTGTCGGGTCATTTATGCGTAGTATCTTTTGATTATGTCTGCGTTCGCAGGGTGCGGCAAGTCATCACCGTCCATGGTGGTTAAAATCATTGCCCCACCAGAAAATATGTTTTTGATCAATAATAGCCCTTCGTAAGTAGGAGTCCATTTGCCCCTGGGATCACTTTGCGGAAGTATGATCCACTTGATTACAAGGTCCCCGACTTGATATACCTGGCGCCTGACTTTCTTGTTGAAAGCCTTGATCGTTCGTTTCTGATACGCCTGACCATGGCAAACAGTAGTAAGTCGCTTCTCGTCAATCAAGTTAAGTTGATCAAGTCGGGTCTGAATCCAATCGTCTTCACTCAAACCAGCATCTTTCATGATTCTCAAGGAGGGAATCTGAACCTCGATAGGTAAAACAGCTTCCATGCCGTATACCAAAGAATAAGGTGTTTCCCTAGTTGAAGTGCATGTCGTGGTACGGTACCCGTGCAGAGCAAACTGTAACATCTCATGCCAGTCCTTGTAGGTGACCGTCATCTTTTGTATGATCTTCTTGATATTTTTGTTAGCAGCTTCGACAACACCGTTCATCTTTGGCCGATAGGGAGATGAATTGTGATGTTGAATCTGGAACTGCTCACACAAGGCGGTGATCATAGTGTTGTTAAGGTTTGTACCTTTTTCGGTGATAATCCTTTCGGGGATACCATACCGGCAAATGAGGTTCTGCTTGATGAAGTAGGCAACAACATTCTTTGTGACGGATGCAAAGGAAGCTGCTTCGACCCACTTGGTGAAGTAGTCAATGGCCACCAGGATGAAACGGTGTCCATTGGATGTTGTAGGCTTGATCTCTCCAATCATGTCGATTCCCCACATCGCGAATGGCCAAGCAGCTGTTAAGACATTGAGAGGAACTGGAGGTATATGTACCTTGTCAGCATAGATTTGACATTTATGGCATGTTCGGGAATGTTGATAGCAGTCAGCTTCCATGGTAGACCAATAATAGCCTGCCCGCAGAATCTTCTTAGCCATCGTATATCCTCTAGAGTGAGTGCCAAAGGTACCATTGTGCAGTTCAACCTCGATCTGCTCAGCTTCAACCTTGTCCACACAACGGAGTAGAATGCAATCATGATTGCGCTTGTATAGGATACCATTGCTCAAGAAGAACTTAGCTGAGAATCTCCTTAAGAACTTTTTGTCATTGACTGAAGCTCCTTCAAGGTTTTCTTGAGCCTCGAGATACCTTTTGACGTCATGAAACCATGGTCGGTCCACTACTTCTTCGGTATTAATCTCGTGACAATGTGCAGGTTCGTCCATCCGTTCAATGGTGATTCGGGGAGCCTCATTATCCCAGTTAAGTTTAAACATGGATGACATTGTAGCTAGAGCATCTGCTAGATGATTTTCTTCTCGCGGGAAGTGCTCGAAGGTAATCTGCTCGAAATGAGGTAACAATGTCAAGACATGTTCTTTGTAAGGGATGAGGTTTGGATGTTTAGTATCCCACTCTCCTTTGATCTGACTGATGACCAAAGCTGAGTCCCCAAATACAATCAAGGATTTGATTCCTAAGTCAATAGCGGCCTTGAGACCAAAGATACAAGCTTCATACTCGGCCATGTTGTTGGTACAACTGAAGCAAAGTCTGGCGGTGAAAGGTGTATGGCAACCTTCTGGAGAGATGAGTACCGCACCAATACCGTTGCCTAGTTGTTGGCTCCTAAATTCGAAACCCTTGTTTTATTAATATAAGCCATTAAAGCTGAAGAATGGTTTCAACCAGCTGGTTCTGTCGAAATGCTCATCAGAAGATGGCAATGTACTTAGAGAAATTCTTCCAAGGAAGAATCTCGTTGCCTTCGACGTCGAAGGTGCTTTTCGACGAAGGTGTTCGATTGCTCAGAGTGGAACGGTTTAAGATTCAAACGTTTGGAGGGAAAACGGTTCCCAGCGGTTACCAAGTGCAACGTGCCAAGATCTGGAGCGTCGGACGCTGTGAACGTGCCAAGTGGAGTCATCTCGAAGCAGCGTAACTGCCCGACGGTTACTTAGGATGTGTTTAGTATAAATATTAGTAGTTCACGCAGTTTTTGACGTGTGTTCACAATTATATACAAGTCACTCATATAGATTCGAGTACCCAGCGTGAGAGAAAGAATTGTTGAGAATGTATGTGTGAAACACCACTTTATTAATCAAAGTCATTTATTTTTCAGAAACTTTACTTGCTTTTCATTTACTTTTCCAGTCGAAAGCCTTTATTTCAAGCCTTCCTTTATTCTATCAAGTTTTCTCCTTCATGCAATTTACATAAAGCTTCTTTATTTTCTTGTCATTTAACCATTACCAAACTTAGTCAAAACCCCAAAATCATCCATGTCTTAGGATCAATCTGATCGATCCTGCGAGTCACCAAACAAGTAACCTTTTGGAAGATCAGCGGTTGTTTACCAATTCCCACGGTAAACAAATTGGCACACCTGGTGGGACCTTGTGTTGATTTTGAAGTTTAACCTTTTTACACAGAATATCATCTTTTTCGAGAAGTATTGCATGTTATTGAGAAGTGGTAGAATATACACTAACAATACCAATACTGCCAGAAGAAGAGAAGTGATGGCGAATCCGCCAAACAATAACGAAATCCCACAAACGAATGTGGGAACAACGGTTATCCCGACCGTAAGTGAAGCGATAACCGCTGGTTCAACACCAGCAGTAACGGTCACAACAACAGGGCCATTACCTCCGTTCACTGGCCCCAGAGTGCCTTTAGGAACTCCCCCACCAAGGGGAAATCCAGGAACAAGGCCTTATGTTCCCCCAGGATTTATGACAGGCGGTCAAAATCGAGAACCACTCTATGGCATGCCAACTTCTGAATTGGCTAGCCTGACGAATGTTGCGTCCACTTTTTCAGACCCTTTAGTGAGTGCCTCTTCGCCACTCCAAGGTTCTGTAGTAGGTATGGAGAACAAAAATAGGACCCAACTCTTAGGAGGAACGTCCCAAGTAGCACATGGCCTTACAAATGCCTCGACAGCAGTCTTGAGGCAACAAATGGACGAAAGCAACCATGATATGGTTCAAATGTTGGCACAAACTTTAAGTACAGTGCTGAATCCTCTAATACAAAACACCACCCAATCGAATCAGCAGATGACAGCGCAAATGACGCGTCTGGCTGACCTCTTTGGGGTACCCCAACCTATTCGACAGCCCCAAAGGGCGCAAATAAGGGGAAACCAAGGTATACTCTTAGAGGAAGAAACCACTATTAACCAAGTCCAGCAGCCTGTCGAAGAAAACCTTAGGGCACGATATGAGCAGCCTGTCGAAGAACCTAGGGTTATAGCCCCAGAGGTAAGGTTAGTTAACAGAAACCAAAATGATGACGAAGTGGTTCAACATATCCAATACTAGAATATGGGTTTGGAAAATAATCTGGCAGCCATGATCGAAAGAATCATGACGCAGAATGGGATGAACATGGGCTTTCGTAGGCCCAACTTCACATCCCCACTGTCAGAATACGTGTTACAAACAGACTTACCTCCCAGATGTAAAGTCCCTAAGTTCACTAAATTCTCAGGGGACACGACAGAATCTACTGTCGAACATGTGGCGAGATACTTGATCGAAGCAGGGGATATTTCAAACAACGAAAACCTGAGGATTAAGTACTTCCCAAGTTCTTTAACAAAGAACGCTTTTACTTGGTTTACAACTCTCCCCCCCAATTCGATCCATCATTGGACCCAGTTGGAGAGATTGTTCCATGAGCAATTCTACATGGGACAAACCAAGATAAGCCTGAAAGAATTGTCCAGTGTAAAGAGACGTTTCACTGAACCTATAGACAAATATCTAAATAGGTTTAGGTTGCTCAAAGCAAGATGCTTTACGCAAGTTCCAGAACATGAGTTAGTCGAAATAGCCGCAGGCGGCTTAGATTATTCCATTAGGAAGAAGTTAGACACTCAATACCTGAGAGACATGGCCCAATTGGCCGATAGAGTTCGATAGGTAGAACGCCTTAAAGCTGAAAAAGCCAAGGCAACGAAAACTCACAAAAGAGAGAGGATAGCGTATGTCGAGATGGATGACGAAGATCCAGAAACCTTCGACGAAACTTTAACCGTCGAAGAAGGCGAGGTCGATTTAGCGGAACTGAAACAAGGGCCACCATACTCTTGCAAACTGTTAGTACCCTCAAGTGGAAAAAATCCCACTGGTCCAGAAAGGACCAACGATAGGTTCCCCAAAAAGACTTATAGTTTTGATATTACAAAATGTGATGAAATCTTTGACTTACTTGTAAAAGATGGCCAAATGATAGTACCCCCAGGGGTAAAAGTGCCTCCTCTTGATCAAAGAAAGAAAAGAGGCTTTTGTAAATATCATAATTTTCTGGGCCATAAAACGTCTCAATGTTTTCTTTTCAGGAATCTTGTGCAAGACGCTATCGAAGAAGGGAGGTTGAAGTTTGCTGACAAGACCCCCATGACTGTGGATTCCAACCCTTTGCAGGCTGAAGCCCATTATGCTGAACCTTCAGAGGTGAACGTGATCGAGGCATCCAGAAGCCAGTCGAAGAGGCCAGGAATCACAATGGTCGAAGTCACAAAGGACCATGTCAACATGCCAATCTTTGGCAGTTTTTCTGGGAATCTGTCCAGAAAGACAATTGAAGCGGTCCAAAAGGCGGTCGAAAGCCCAAAGCTGGAGACAGTTGGAGCCCAAAAATCTGGAACAAAACCCAGTTCTCACTTGGCTGCAGTTCAAGGCCAGACAGAGGATTGGGAGATTCAGATGAAGCAGTTGACTCTTGCCACCAAAGACACCATGAATGTCAACATGGTCGAAGTCTATGAACCTAAAGCACCAGAGGAGGCCATGAGGCAAGAACAAGCCAACAAAACTGCTTTCCCTCGGGAAAATGAAAATCTGGCAGATTTCCTGCAAAGATGCCAGAAAAAGAAGTCATAAGTGATATTGTGTCCTCGATGCAGTTCAATCTTCGACAAGAAAGCTGCGGAGCATATTCAAGGTGTAAGAGCAGCAAACAGAAAAAGGGAAAGTGTTGATACTCGACATGACCCCAGAAGACCCCCCAAAGGAGTTCAAATCAAGAAAAGAGGCCACTGACCTTCAGGCCTCCGACTAACTTGCCAGTAGATACATGGTACAAAACATCTGGTCGAAAGAGACCAAGCGAGGAAAGATTGCACTCCTTCGAAGTGCCAAGAGGGTCATCTTTAACACATAAGAAAGAGCCTCAGGTTGCTACCCCTAAAGTGACCCAGGTGTCAAGCAACTACAAAGGGAAGAATCCCATGTCTCGATCTCAATGGAGGAGATAACAGAGGCGACGAAAAGCTGAGAGGGAAGCTGCTAATGAACCAAAGGCAGAAACCAGTTCAAATGTCCCTCAGAGAAAGCAGAGGAAGCCTCTGGAAAGACAACCAGTAACCAATAGGCTAGTCTGGCCTAACAAGGGTGAAGCTGATAACGAAGATGGCTCTGAGTCTGATGACACTTTGGATATCATGGTGAACATAGTCTCAGTTTTGCCTAGAGAGTTCAGCCGCCAGGTGGAGGTCGAAACAAGCGATTGGGAAGTAGAGCAAGAAATGGCCAAGCATAGGCCAGTGTGCTATTTCGTCATGGATAATGGCGCTACTGAAGAGCAGAATGGGTTCTTCGAACCACCTACAGAGGCGATGAAAAATCACCTCAAGCCTTTATTTATAAGGGCTAAACTCGAAGAAACCACAGTAAATAAAATCTTGGTAGATTGTGGGGCAACCATCAACATCATCCCTCACTTTATGCTAAGAAAAATAGGCAAAAGCGATGAGAATATCAAGCCTCACAACATGGTCCTGTCGAATTATGAAGGCGGCATAGGGACCACTATGGGTGTGATCCAACTGGACATCAAGGTGGGATCTATCCTTCGACCAACTATGTTTATGGTCATATCGGCCAAACCTAACTATAATATTTTGTTGGGCCGTGAATGGATTCATGGTGTTGGAGCTGTACCATCATCAATGCACCAGAGGTTACTACTATGGCGTCCTGATGGAATGGTCGAAAACATAGAAGCGGACCAAAGCTATTACCTGGGCGAAGTAAATCACCTAGGGCTGGCAGACTTCGACAAGAACCTGGCTCACATTGGGCCATGCCCAACACCTGACTTCGACTTGGCTCCAGCGCCAAATACTTTTTGTTCCCTATACCTGCACCCTGAGCATGGTTTTCAATGGGACAGAGAAGACTTGTCCCACATTGACTTTAGTGGTTTAACTGATATCCAACCAACTGGTTGGGGAAGTGAATTCAGTGACAATGACTGAGTCACAATCATTGCAGCGAATTTCGGCTTACGTAGCCGAAACAAAGATGATAACGGCTCTCGAAGCCGAAGTAAAATATATGGCCACACAGGCCAATGATCAAGAGTTACCTTCTGCAGGTCCTGGAAAAGATTTCGACCCAGAACCTCCTGATATCATGCCAGAAGGGATGCAGGAACAAAGGCTCGACGCTATCTACGATGATGAGCCTTTGGGATTCGAAAAGGACCCCTTAGCGAACAACATCAAAATGTTAGCGTAGGATCCTTTAGAAGAAATCAACTTGGGCGAAGGGTTGGAGAAAAAGCCAACTTACATTAGCGCAAAGATTGACCCGGAACTCAGGTTGGAAGTAATCCGTTTGTTAAAGGAGTTCAAGGACTGTTTTGCATGGGATTACGACGAAATGCCTGGTCTCGACAGAGGATTGGTGGAACTTCAGTTGCCAATCAAACCTGGGAAGAAGCCAATCAAGCAAAGTCCAAGATGCTTCGCTCCAGAAATACTGTCGAAGATCAAAACGGAAGTCGAAAGACTACTGAAGTGCAAATTCATACGCGTTACGAGGTATGTCGAATGGATTGCAAACATTGTGCCAGTGATTAAGAAAAATGGTACATTGAGGGTGTGCATAGATTTCAGAGATTTGAATGCTGCTACACCCAAAGACGAATATCCTATGCCTGTGGCGGAAATGCTAGTCGATTCTGCCGTTGGCTATGAGTACCTGAGTATGCTCGATGGTTATTCAGGATATAATCAAATATTCATTGCTGAAGAAGATGTGTCGAAAACAGCTTTTCGATGCCCTGGGGCTTTAGGCACTTACGAATGGGTAGTGATGCCTTTTGGCCTAAAGAATGCTGGGGCAACATATCAGCGAGCAATGAATTCTATCTTCCATGATTTTATTAACACTTTTATGCAAGTATATATTGATGACATTGTTATAAAATCTGTTTCTAGGAAGAACCACATAGACCATCTTCGACAATCATTCGAAAGAATGAGAGAACACGGTCTGAAGATGAACCCTTTGAAGTGTGCATTCTGTGTAAAAGCTGGAGATTTCTTGGGCTTCGCCGTCCACAAGAAAGGAATCGAAATCAATCAGAACAAGACGAAGGCAATTCTGGAAGCGAAAGCGCCAGCGAACAAAAAGGAATTGCAATCTCTGTTGGGCAAGATAAATTTCCTGAGGAGATTCATATCTAACCTAAGTGGGAAAGCTCAAGCCTTTTCACCCTTACTTCGCCTGAATAAGGAAAGGTTCGATTGGGGGCAAGAGCAACAAGAAGCCTTCGACAAAATCAAAGGGTATCTCACAAAGCCACCTATTTTGGTGCCTCCTTGCAGCAAAAGGAGTATGAGATTGTACATAGCTGCATCCGACAAAACTTTGGGAAGCATGTTAGCCCAAGAAGATGAAAATGGAGTCGAAAGACCCATTTACTATCTTAGTAGAGTTTTGAACGATGCAGAAACTAGATATAGCAAAGTTGAAAAATTGTGTCTATGTCTGTATTTCTCTTGTACAAAGCTCAAACAATATATAAAACCAGTTGATGTGTATGTTTCGTCTCATTTTGATGTTTTCAAGTATATGTTGTCGAAACCCATCTTGCACAGTCGAATTGGCAAGTGGGAACTAGCATTAACTGAATACTCCTTGACCTTTATGCCTCTTAAGGCAGTGAAAGGACAAGTGGTGGCAGACTTTATAGTCGACCACTCAATTCAAGTTGAGAGTATTAATTATGTGGAGATAGAGCCTTGGAAATTGTTCTTCGATGGTTCCAGCCATAAAGATGGAACAGGAGTAGGAGTCTTGATTATTTCTCCAGAAAAAATTCCAACAACATTCAAGTACAAGATATCAGGTTCTTGTTCGAACAATGAGGCTGAGTATGAAGCTCTAATTACTGGCCTTGAGATATTGTTGGAATTGGGGGCAACTCGAGTCGAAATAATGGGAGACTCAGAGTTAGTCATTAAGCAAGTCACAAAAGAATATAAATGCATAAGAGAAAATCTCATTATGTACTTTGTGATAGCAAATCGTTTATTGAAAAAATTCGAAATGGTCAACATTCGACACATACCCAGGTTGGAAAATCAAATAGCCAACGATTTGGCACAAATTGCATCTGGGTACAAAATTTCAAAAACGAGATTGCAAAGAGCAATCGAGGTTCGGGAGAAAATAAAAGCAACTTGTCTGTCACCAACAGACTTGGAATCGACAAGACTAGGGTATGCTGATCAAAGGAACTTCGAAATTTCGTTCATAGACAATTTGTCGGAGCAAGATTGGAGGAAACCCATTGTGGATTATCTACAAAATCCAGCAGCTTCGACAGAACGAAAAACAAAATATAGGGCGTTGAGTTATGTACTCATGGGTAATGAGTTATTTAAAAAGACGCCTGAAGGGGTGTTTCTAAAGTGTTTAAGTTAAACTGAAGCATACATAGCCCTTTCGACTACGCACGCTGGAGCATGTGGGGCTCACCAAGTAGGCCATAAGATGAAATGGTTGTTGTTTCGACAAGGACTATACTGGCCCACCATGTTGAAATATTGTGTCGAGTTCGCCAAGGGTTGCCAAGAATGTCAAGTCCATACAGGCATCCAGCATGTACCAGCAAGCGAACTTCACTCGATAGTGAAACCTTGGCCCTTTAGAGGATGGGCGTTGGATCTTATTGGAGAGATTCGACCAGCATCATCAAAGAGCCAGAAGTATATATTGGTAGGCATTGATTATTTTACTAAGTGGATCGAAGCTATTCCTTTAGTCAATGTAGACCAAGAAAATGTAATTGAATTTATTCAAAAGAACATTATCTTTAGGTATGGAATCCCTGAAACTATAACTATTGATCAAGGATTAGTTTTCACCGGTCGAAAGATGCAGGAATTCGCTCAAGAAACAGGCTTTAGACTCCTAACATCAACGCCTTATTATGCACAGGCAAACAGTCAAGTCGAAGCAGCGAATAAAATAGTGATTGGCTTGATAAAAAAGCATGTTGGGAAGAAGCCAAAAAATTGGCATAAGACGTTAGACCAGATCTTGTGGGCCTGTCGAACGTCCCCAAAAGAAGCCATAGGTACAACACCATATAGGCTAACTTTTGGTCATGACACAGTGTTGCCAGCGAAAATTTGTCTTCAATCTGCAAGGGTTCAGAGACACCATGATATCCCCTCTGAAGTTTATTGGGATATGATGTTAGACGAACTAGTAGATTTAGACGAAGAAAGACTGCGCGCTCTCGACTTACTAAGGCTTCAGAAGAAAAGAGTGGAAGACTCTTACAATAAAAAAGTGAAACCTAAGGAATTCTCGCCAGGAGAATTAGTTTGGAAGGTAATTCTTCCCATGGATCGAAGGGATCGAAGCATGGGAAAATGGTCACCCAAATGGGAAGGACCATTCAGAATTATCCAAATTTTTTCTGGTGGAGCTTATGAAGTCGAAGAGTTAGGTGAAGATAAAAGACTCTTGAGAGTAAATGGCAAATATTTGAAAAAGTATAAACCTATGCTCCAAGAGATCAAAATAAAAAGCAAGTAATAACTAAATTAACCATAAATAAGCCAAAATGGAAAATTTTATAAATTAGCCAAAATGGCGACATTGTCAAATACATATTACAATACATGGTTAAAGAGCTGAGTCAATCAGAAGGGGATGGAATCTTTGAGTCGAAGGTACTTGGCCTGCTGCAACTCCAGTCTTTTGTTGCACAAGGCATTCGCCTGGGCAAGCTTGGCAATTTGGTCATCGAAGGCTTGGGCTTTCTCAGCAAACTCTAGGCCTTGCGTAACTTCAGCTTGACTCTCGGTGTCTGAAACAGTCGAGAGAAGCCCCTCCTTGCGCTTAGTATTAGCGTTCATCTTGGCTTCCAGCTCTTCGATTTGCGCCTTTATGGAGGCATTGTCTCGATCTATGGCATCAATTTCTTCTTGCTTAGACGCCTTTTGCTTCGACAACTCTGCAATTTGAGAAGTCGTCTCTGCTACAGCAGTCCAGGCAGAAGAACTTTTGCCATGTAACGCTTCGAGCTGGCTGTTGAAGCCCCTCTGTCGCCGATAGTCTGCTGAGACTTGATCAACAATGGAGTATAACTCCATGATAAAGCTCGAAACCTCTGGAGTCACAGCTAGCAAGTCTACTGCATTCAAAACAGCTCCCAAACACGACGGAGCAGTGGGATCCCCCTCCAAAGCCTTCATCAAATCTTTCTTGAAGAACTGAGCCTTGACCTTCGTCAAAGCCTCATCGAGAGGAGAAGTCTCAGTGGACTTCCCCGATTGAGTAAAAGCCTCCTGACTAATATCAGATGAACTTCCCTTGCTCTCGATAATGGCATTCAGATAGTCAATGGGATCAGTTTTCTTCAAGAGTGCTAAGTCTTCTTTGGACCTATGCTTTGTCGAGGTGGTAACCTTTGCAGTAGCGTTGTCTTGGGGTTGAAGTTGCTGAGTAGCATTTGCATCGACATGACTCTCTTCGACTTGAAGTTCAGCAGTGCCAGCATCAGCATGATCCCCTTCGTCATGTTGTTCCTCCGACAGATCGACCACTTGAATCTCCTTTGGCTGTTGTTCTTCTGTTTCAGCATTGGCCTCATCATTCGCTGATTCCTTCTCTTGTGGCCTACTGAGTTCAGCAGAGTCTAGTGTTTCAGAAGTCTTTGGTGCTGAACTTTCAGTGGTTTCCTGAAAATAGAAGAGGAAGAATCTTCTAGTTTAGAAAGAGACACAATCGAGCGTGAGTATTGACACCTGAGTTAAAAATGGTCAGAGAAACTACCTGCAGAGGAACTTCAGCCCCAGGGCTGGAATTATCGCTTTCGACAGGTTTATTGAGCAAAACATTTAGTTCCTCCTCCGTTGGCTCTTCAATAATTACTGGAGGTGGCCTGGTTTTCTCCCAGCAACCTTTATTCTGATTGTGGGTCGAGTCTCAGGAGAAGAAACATCTTTCTTCAGTTTTCGCCTTTTAAGAGGAGCGGGGGGAGAGTCGTCTTCTTCGTCACTCCCATATTCGATCGTCAGTGCAGGTCGTTTCTTGGGTGAAGGTGCCTAAAAACCAGTTGGAGTTCAATTTAGAACACTACATCGAAAGTCAGAATGTTAAAACCAGAAGAAAATAATAAAAGTCTGGTTACCGGTGCTGAAGGTTTTTTCGAAGGACCTTCCCCCTGATGGCTTGTTGTAGTTTTCACCGGTGCTGTAGTTTTCGCCGGTGGTGGAGGTTTTGTTAAGGGACCTCCTCCCTGATGGCCTTCTGCAGCTTTCCTGGCTGCAGGCTTTCGAACAACTGAAAGAAGACAAGTTATAATTAACAGGCTACCAGTCGAAATGGAAAGACAAAATAATTTGGAGAATGAACTTACATTTCTTTATTTTGTCCAAGACTAGAACGAAAGACTTCTGAAGTTCGTCCACAAAGTCTTTCTCGTCGAAGAACTCTTCAGCGTAGTAACTCTTCCACCAGTCTTCGAATGATGGTGAGCAGAGAAAGTTAAGTTGATAATCGAACAGTGAAAGTACTGTTCGACCTGCATACCTGCCAATATGCTTGGTGGCAGCATCTTCAGTATAGTCATTGCAAAAATATAACATGGACTTCTCCCTAGGAAAAATAGGAGAATGAAGCGATTGAATGATACCAAACTGTCGAGAGACCAAGTTTGGTTGATACGCGATCAAGCTCAAGTGAGTCTTGGAGCTTTTAAAGCGCAGTGGCATTATTCTAGGTGTGAGAAATGCTTCCAACATTATTGTGTGTTCTTCGACCAGAGGGTCACCTGACGACTTGGGATGGGGCCTGGTGAACCATTCTGGACCAACCTTTCGTCGAGCGAAGGGAGCCATGGTCGAAGCAAATTATTTTCTTCTTGCAAACATCAAGACGAAGTTTGCAAAAGTTTGTTGAAGCTCCAGCCCATCTTCAGTCGGGGTCAGTAGAGCTAATCTGGTGCCTTCGATACGCCTATTTGCTATCTCAGGAGCTTGCTCATTTATTTGAGTCTTTTGAGGTAAGAAAGACTCGAAAGTGGCATTGAGCCACAGCTGAAGTAGCCAAAAAGGTCCTGCAAGAAACAGACTGGCTCTGTTTTCGATGATCTTTAACAGAGTCGCTCCACTGCTGATCGACTCGTACAGATTCGCCAAGATTAACTCTGCCAAACAAATATTTTGGCCATGGTGAAGCTGGGTGGCGAGGGTGACCATCTTCTTTGTCACCTGTAAAGACTTTGTGCAGAACACAAAGCGTGATAGCCAAAGGGCTAGAAACGCAATATGCTCTACATCCGTAACAGTGGTTGTCGAACTATCATGGTAATGGTTGATATAGGTGGTATAGGTGGGTTTCGTAGCTGAGAATCCAATCTGATCCTCCGAAATTTCCTCCGGGTCGAAATAATCCCCAGTGGGTCGAAGGCCAGTGATGGCAGCCACGTAGAAAAGCGTGGGTGTTAGCATTCCACAAGGAAGGTGGAAAGTGAAATGGGTGTAATCCCAGAAAAGCAAGGAGGCTATCAGCATCTCAGGGGAGTAGTTGAGACCCGTCTTCGACAGCATGACTAGGTCGTATATCCCCAAGTTCTTCCAGATCGAATTCTGGCTTTTTTCCATCTTCTCCAGCCAAGCGCTGTAGTCAGGTGTCAGGCTAGGGCTAGACCTGAAAGCCCTAACACCCCTATTGAAGAAGCGAAGATCTATCTTCTCCTTAGCGGGATCTTCGTTGTCCTCTGCATCATTTTTAGAACACCCAACAGGTTTGAGCTTTTCAAGCACTGGAAAGAAGCTGTTGATCTTCATGGCTTCATCGATGCATGGGGTTAACGGGCCAGACATGGCAAAGATTTGGTTGGAGTATCCAACCGGAATCATTAGTTGGTGTGAATAAGCTTCACGCTCAGCAGTTTCTAGGGGTTCAGGAACCCTTCGTTGGCCTGTAGGGGTAACTATGGGGACAGTTGAGAAGATCTTGGGTTTAGCTTTTCTGGAAGGGATGTTAGCACTAGGAGCGTTGGAGGAACCTGAGGCCATTGTTGAGTTAAGGTTGAAGATGAAGTGAAGAACAAAGTGTTTGCAAGTTTGCAGAGATTTTGTGTTCAACAAGGAAGTTTGAATGCAGGATAGCGTGAAAACGTCCCACAATGGGTACTTGGCGCTATTTATAGTGGTTGGGAAATTCCCAAATTCGAGGCCATTTAATGTTGCAGAAGATAGTGGGACACGTGGCGTTCCCCCGTTGATATAGCCGTTCTGCATAAATGAAAAGGTGCAGCGTGCGCCCTCGTTTTTGGGAAATTGTCATGATGACAATTTGTGAAAAGACATTGGGCATGCTAAACGCCGTACTGAGGTGACGTCTTAGGTACGGATGAAATTATGGCTTTTTCTTGGGATTGTCAGTGGTTGGTAGAAGACAAAAAGTGCACAGTTTAATTTGTGGCTAAGAATGAAAAGACAGGTGTCGAATGGAATTTCAAAGAATGCCTTTTTCTTTTCAGAGTCGAAATAAGGCATTCTTGGGGGGCAATTTGTTGGCTCCTAAATTCGACACCCTTGTTTTATTAATATAAGCCATTAAAGCTGAAGAATGGTTTCGACCAGCTGGTTCTGTCGAAATGCTCATCAGAAGATGGCAATGTACTTAGAGAAATTCTTCCAAGGAAGAATCTTGTTGCCTTCGACATCGAAGGTGCTTTTTGACGAAGGTGTTCGATTGCTCAGAGTGGAACGGTTTGAGATTCAAACGTTTGGTGGGAAAACGGTTCCCAGCGGTTACCAAGTGCAACGTGCCAAGATCTGGAGCGTCGAACGCTGTGAACGTGCCAAGTGGAGTCATCTCGAAGCAGCGTAACTGCCCGACGGTTACTTAGGATGTTTTTAGTATAAATATTAGTAGTTCACGCAGTTTTTCGCGTGTGTTCACAATTATATACAAGTCACTCATATAGATTCGAGTACCCAGCGTGAGAGAAAGAATTGTTGAGAATGTATGTGTGAAACACCACTTTATTAATCAAAGTCATTTATTTTTCATAAACTTTACTTGCTTTTCATTTACTTTTCCAGTCGAAAGCCTTTATTTCAAGCCTTCCTTTATTCTATCAAGTTTTCTCCTTCATGCAATTTACATAAAGCTTCTTTATTTTCTTGTCATTTAACCATTACCAAACTTAGTCAAAACCCCAAAATCAACCATGTCTTAGGATCAATCTGATCGATCCTGCGAGTCACCAAACAAGTAACCTTTTGGAAGATCAGCGGTTGTTTACCAATTCCCACGGTAAACACTAGTGCGTTGGAGGAACCATCAAAGTACAGGGTCCATCGGGATCCTTGTTCAGGTCCGTCATACGGTCTGAAATCTTTAATGTTGTCCAATGTCATAATGTCCTCGTCGGGGAAGTCGAACCTCATGGGTTGGTAATCTTCGACAACTTGATGGGCCAGATGATCGGCTAGCATACTCCCCTTTATAGCTTTTTGGGTCGTGTACTGTATATCATATTCTGTTATGAACATCTACCATCTAGCGATTCTTCCAGATAAAGCAGGCTTCTCAAAGATGTACTTGATCGGATCCATCTTAGAGATCAACAATGTGGTATGAGTCAACATGTACTGCCTTAGCCGGCCAGCAGCCCATACCAAAGCGCAGCAAGTTTTCTCGAGCAGTGAGTATCGGGTCTCACAGTCGGTAAACTTTTTGCTAAGGTAATAAATGGCATGCTCTTTTCGGCTAGACTTGTCATGTTGGCCCAGTACGCACCGTATTGAATTCTCCAAGACAGTCAGATACATGATTAGACGTCTTCCTTCGATGGGAAGCATCAAGATAGGAGGTTCTAGCAAATACTCCTTTATTTTATCGAAAGCAACTTGACAGTCATCATTCCATTTAACCACCTGATATTTCTTCAACAGCTTGAAGATTGGCTCACAGGTAGATGTTAGGTGAGAAATGAACCTTGCAATGTAGTTTAGGCGCCCCAAGAAACCTCTGACCTCCTTCTTAGTGCGAGGGGCAGGCATTTCTTGTATAGCTTTGACTTTGGCAGGATCAACCTTAATGCCTTTATTACTGACAATGAAACCCAATAGTTTACCGGACCTGACTCCGAAAGTGCACTTGTTAGGGTTCAGTCTGAGCTTGTACTCTTTTAACCTGACAAACAGCTTTAGCAAATGGTCGAGGTGTTCTTCTTTTGTTTGTGAACGAGCTATCATGTCATCTACGTAGACCTCTATCTCATGATGTATCATATCATGAAACAAAGCTACCATGGCGCGTTGATAGGTTGCCCCGACATTGTTCAGTCTGAATGGCATCACTTTGTAGCAGAACGTACCCCACTGTGTAACAAAAGTAGTTTTCTCCATGTTTTCAGGGGCCATTTTAATCTGGTTGTAACCTGAAAATTCGTCCATGAAACAAAATACCTTATGTTGAGCTGTATTGTCAACCAAGATGTCAATGTGCGGTAGTGGAAAGTCATCTTTAGGGCTGGCCCTGTTTAAGTCTCTGTAATCCATGCACATCCTCACTTTGCCGTCCTTCTTAGGCACGGGAACAATGTTAGCAACCCATTATGGATAGGATGTAACAACAAGAAATCCAGCATTGAACTGCTTCATAACATCGGCTTTGATCTTTTCAGACATGTCGGGCCTCATGTGGTGAACTTTTTGTTTAACTGGTTGATAGTCTTCTCTGGTGGGGAGATGGTGTACCACAATATCTGTATCCAATCTCGGCATGTCCTCATATGACCAGGCGAAGACCTCAACATATTCATGTAACAGCTGAACTAAACGCTCTTTGACGCTTGGCTCTAGGTTGGCACCCACTCTAACTTCTTTTCTGTCTTCCTCAGTTCCCAAGTTGATTGTCTCTAACAACTCCTCGTGAGGTAGGATAGCCCTTTCTTCCCGTTGTAGCAGTCTAGCCAATTCTCCAGACACTTCATAGTCTTCATCACCTTCGTATTCAGCATGGTAGACCAGATCTTCAGAGTCACTAAAGGCCATAGCAGAATTGTTACCCATGGAATCCATAGTGGAAGGGTACCTACATTTGTAAGCATGGGTGTGTGTAAGGGATAGCCACCTTTAAACAAATAAAATGCAAAAATAAAGACAATGAACACAAAAGTTTATATGCGAAAACGTCCATGATTCATTAAAATGGCATATGAAGATGAAAAATTAAACCCTTACAAATGGACATATGTGCCTCGGGTAAGGCACAAGGTTAAAAGTGTACGAATTGTTTAGGAATTATTACAAACCAACAGAAATGTTTGAAAGATAAATTACTGATTCATGAAAGTAATGGGAACAAAGTCTTTTGCCTCCCAATTGCACAGTCCTCCTTCAACAGTAGGGAAAATCCAGTCTTCCAAGTTACTCTCCTCTTCACTATCCTCCAAAGCATTGACTCCATGATGGGTGATCTTCACTGGTGGCCCTCCAGCCTGGGAGCGATGCACAACCTTTTGAGCAGAAGCAGTGAAACCCAAGTCGAATTTATCAGATTTGAAAGGAAAATTGGGAAGCTGCCCCCAGATTGTGCTTCCTCCTTCTTCAATCATAACCTTTGCATCTTTGATAGACGACATCCGAGGCGGAGGTCAGATAATCATGGGTACAGAAGGCACTGTCTTGGTTTCCGCAATCTCCTGAGCTACCTCTTCAAAATGTTGAAAGGGGGTTTCGATGAATTCACCATCAAATTCCACATAGCGGAAAGAATTTAGATGGCTTATCATGTATTCTTCTTCGCCGTGAACAGTTATAATTTTCCGCTGGACAGGGTACTTGAGCTTTTGATGCAGAGTGTAGGTGACGGCTCCAGCATAATGAATCCAGGGTCTTCCCAACAAGCAAGAATAGGAAGGACGGATGTCCATGACATAGAATGTGGAGTTAAAGATTTCAGTTCCCACTTTAATCGGGATTTCCACCTCCCCGTGGACCATCCTTTTAGAACCATCAAAGGCTCTGACAATGATGTTGATGGGTTCAAGGTTAAACCTTCACAATCTAGCCTATCCAATTCTTTCTTCGGCAAGACATTCAGCGATGAACCAGTGTCTACCAGAACGTGTGCTAGAGTAGTCCCTCTGCATTCCACCGAGACATGCAGAGCGTCATTATGTTTTCTCCCTTTTGATGTTAAATCTGCATCGAAGAATCTTAAACCATTGTCTGCTGTTAGGCTAGCTACACATTCCTGGAACTGATCCGCGGAGGTTTCCTGGGGCACATGGGCCGTCTTCAAGAATCTGATCAGAGCTTTAGCATGAGCCTCTGAACAAAGCAACAGTTCCAACATAGAGATCTTTGAGGGGGTTTTCCCAAGTTTCTCCACAACATCATAATCGCTTTTCTTGATTATTTTCAAAATATCTTCCATTTCTTTCTGAGTAGTTTCAGGGATGATCAACGGCTGAGCCCTCATCCTGACGGGCTCTTCTTGGATCCCTTTCCCTCTATCATCAGCAACAGCAAAGGGGACAACCACAGGAGCTATAACTTCTTCAATAACTGGAGTTCTCGCATATATGTTGACTGGTACAGGAGTAACCTTAGGAGCAGATGAGGGTCCGAAGATTGCCTTTGGAGGCGCAATCTCCGGAGAGAAAATTCTTCCACTGTGGGTGATTTTACTCGTTCCAGCAATGTTTCCAATATCGGAAGTCTCTTCATCAGAACTCTCTTCAGTTGATTCAATTTTTTTAATACCGTGGTAGAAAATCTCTCCACCATAGTTCCAAGGTATTGATTTGTTGGACTTGTACGGGATAGGCCCCGGCATGGTTATCTTAAAAGGTACAATCTTCGGATCGGATGTAATCTTAACAGGTATTTTGGAGACCTTGGAAAGATTGGCGGATATGTTAATTATCGAAACATCATTGACAGGAGTCAGAGTAACAGGAGTCTTTTCAAAAAGGATTTCTTGATTATCCATTAGGCGTTGGATTCCTAACTTCAACAACGGACAGTCGGTTGATAAGGATGAAAAAAGTTAGCAATCTTCTTCACATCCTGGGAAAATCCCAGCCTTCAAAAAATTCAACTTGATTATCGGTAGCGGAGTCATCAAATCTTCAACAGTAGCGACAAAAAGATCTTCTTCAACAGCATGGGCATGGTGGCCATGCTTTGGCATTGGAGCAGAGATCACATTAGACTTTTCAGGGGCGTTGAATTCAACTTCTTTAGCATCTACTAAATCCTGAATCTTATTCTTGAGGGCCCAACAATGGTTGGTGTCGTGCCCCAGGCTATCTGAATGATAAGCACACTTGGCATTCGCATGGTAGTAAGGAGAAGATGTATTCGGATTCTTCGGAGCCTCTTTCAGACTGGCAAGGTTTAATTTCAACAGATGAGGGAGAACCTGAGCAGGTGTCATGTTTATCTGGGTGAATTGCCGTACAGGCCTTTCCACCCTTGCTTGGTTGGTTATGGGTTGATTGTTTCTGGGCTGATCAGCTGCAGACTTCTGAATCATTACAGCCCCTACCGCTGGCCGGTGCTCAACTATTTCTTGACTTCTCTGAGAGTACACAGTTGAGACTTCTTTCTTTGCTGGAAAGGTCTTTTTGATGGCAGCGGAAGCAGATGCATCCTTTTGAATTTTCCCGCTCTTGATTCTGGCTTCAACTCTTTCACCAGTCAAAATTAACTCGGTGAACCCCGCAGATGAACCTCCAATCAGGTGATTGAAAAAGGGACCTGACAGTGTACCCAAGAACATATCTACAAGCTCCCTCTCAGATAGAGGTTGCTGCACCCTTCCAGCCAAGTCTCTCCATTTCTGGGCATACTCTTTCAAACCTTCATTTGAGACCATGCCCATACTCTATAATTGAGTACGGGTTGGTGCTAAGTCCGCGTTATATTGATATTGTCTGTAGAAGGAGGCCTCCAAATCCTCCCAATTATGCACATCATACCTCTCTAGCTGGTAGAACCAATCCAGCTGCGTCCCCGAAAGACTGTCCTGGAAGAAATGAACCCATAGATCTTTATCAGAAGAATGCGGTTGAATTTTTCTGACGTAAGATCGTAGGTGCATCTTTGGACAAGACACCCCATCGTATTTAGCAAAAAGAGGCACCTTAAACTTAGGGGGAATGACAATTCCAGAAACCCACCCTAACTCTTAGAAATCCAGCCCAGGCACTCTTTGTACCTCCATAGCTGCCAGACGTTCTTCCAAGTTCTTGTATTTCTGATCTGTAGGTGGGTACTGCTGTTCAGAATAGTCTTCATCCTCAGACTCAGATGGCACTGCAACTCGTTTACCTTTTCCTACCCCTTCATCAGATGTTGAGGGGAAATCCAGGACCCTTCTAGCTTGACCTTCAAATCTTCTACCCAAAGTAGCCACACCAACTCTCTTCTTTTTCTTTTTCTCCTTTTCCTTTTCCAGCAAAGTTTTGAGCTCCTCCTGACCCTTAGCCAAGGTCATGAGTAGCTGTTGGAATTGTGAATTCTGCGCTTGCAAGTCTTTGGCTGTCTGCTCTATATCCATCTTGCTGAAATAAACAACAGAGAGATAAGGAAACCTGGTGTGAAGTCCTGTTTATGCATATGATGAATGAGATGTATTCATGTAATGCATTCAAGGATTCAGAAATTCAAATTTGTTGTAAACAAAAAAGGAACACATGTCATATTAATAAGATAGAATTTGTTAGTACATCAATGCCCCATGGGCAAAATAATACAAAATTCTAATGTAAAAAGACGTTGTGCATCCTCTTTGGTGCAATGTAGTGTTGAGAGTATGCTCTTCATGAAGTTGAAGAGTAAGTTCTAAAACCTTCTTCTCACTGGCATAGAATTGGGCTTCAAAAGTGTCGCGCTCTCCCTTGAGCTGTATCCAACTCCTTTGCAAATCTTCTAGTGATGTTGGCATGTCAGGATGTAGGAGGGTGTATGGAACCTCTCCTTCTATAACAGGCTTTTGATCACAGGCAGAATGTAGGGGTAAGGCATCATAAGACTTTGGGCGCGGGTTCGTACCCACTTGAGGTAAGGATCAAGGGGGATGGAATTCTTGTGTCCCAAGGTCTTACTGTCCACTTTGTTGGGCATTCTCCAAGCTCGGATAAACCTTTGTCGAAGTCCTTGATCGTCGTTGTCGAAGTCAAAAACCAAGTCTGGAAACAGCATGTCATGTGGGCCATCCCTTCGGGCATACCCAAATTGTCTCAGAGCCAAGCAAGGGTTGTAGGTAATGCCTCCCCTAATGCCTAGTAGAAGTACATTAAGTAATTCCCCACAACGGTCAATGATGATAACATTTTCTCGGAATCGAGAACACCAATGAACATCTGAATGTGTAAGGGTCATCAACCGTTGTGACCACCTCAAACCTTGCTCATTCTTTAAAACTGATTGGGGAAGATGAGAAATAAACCATCTTGCCAGTAGAGGAGTACAGCACATGAGAACACCTTTTTTCCTCATTGTTCGAGTGTGAAATGAGTGGAGGATATCCCCAAGCAATGTAGGCACGGGATTGCGAGCCATGAAGATTTTGACAGCATTGACATCTATAAGCTGGTCAGGGTTTGGGAACAAGACCAACCCATAGATGATAAGAGCCACAATCTCCTCAAAAGCTTGTAAGTCCAATGAATTCCAGCATTCTTGAGCTTTCTGAAACAGAAACTTTGCCAAGAAACCCTTGACTCCACTTCTGGTTTCCCAATGACCTTTGACATCAGATGGTTGCAAGTGTAGGGCTTGAGCAACATCTTCATGCTTTGGATCTCTTTCCATATCGTTGTAGGGTAGTTGATGGAGAATAGGAATCCTCAGGAGTTGATAAAAGTCCTCCAAAGTAGGCACAAGCTGGTAATCAGGAAATGTGAAGCAGTGGTGTAGGGGGTCAAAGAACTGAAAGAGAACTTTCACCATGTCTTCCTCAGTGTTGGTGTTGACTAAGTTGAGAAGACGACCATGCCTCTCAGTGAATGGAGAATTCTCAAGAATCCTTGGAGCTATCTCCTTGAGTTGAGGAGGAATTCTTACAAGGTTTACTTGGATTGTTTTCCTGTGAAGTGAATCCATTACCTACTAAACAGGAACAAAGATGAAGATCCAAATCCTTGAAATGGTTATTGGATGCATATGATGCTTCATGATGTTATGATGTTATGCACAAGTATATATGTACAAACAAATCACACAAGATCCTAGTTTCAGGCTTGCATGGGGTTTCATAGGTAAGTACCCTCTTGAAGTTTAGTTGGCTCAACCTGTCCCAGAAATAGTAACCGGGTTCTAAGGAGCTCAATATCACTGGATTATTTTCTGTGTTCATTGTTTTAGTTTAGCCACTTTACTGGCGACCAAAATATTCCAAGAAAACAACCCTCAATGAGTGTAGTATCGAGTATCTACCAACTTCGGACTGCACCAAAGTCGATCATCTCACTACCCCTAAAAAGGCCAAGTTGTTCAAGTAAAGGTTCTAAAAGTCCATTAGTGCTTCATGACATCACTCAGCGGCCCCGTATTCTCTTTGATTAACTCAAAGGCTACCGGTACCCACAAATATGTCGCACTAATATAGCTATTGCTTCAACCATGTCGGTATACCCCGCACAGTTTCCACAACGTATTGCTATTTAACTATGAATGTTTCCCAAATCTGGGTAGAGGATTCAAACCCAAACAATAGAACCAAAGTGTAAAGCATACAAGTCAAGCAAGATAAGCATGTAAAGGTGATCTAAACCCTAAGGTAACCCCACTTTTATATTTCTCCCCAGCAGAGTCTCCAGTTCTGTGATGCGGTGGGAGAACTGACTTGAGGTTTTACGTTTTTTGTTCGCAAATGTTTCGGTTTAGCAAGAGTCGCCACCGACTTTTTATTTTATCCAAAGGAAAGGTCAAAAAGCACATGAAAGACCTTAGAGATTGTTTTTGGGTTCGGGGGGTATATTATGAAAAGGGAAGGTGCTAGCACCCTTTTCATCCATGCTTTTCCATGGGCTCTTAGTTACTTGTTTTAGATCACTTGCTTTTGCTTTTCAATTGTTTGAAATGGTGTTTTTGTGTGTGGTTTTGAAAGTATTTTGAAAAGAGGCCTTTGTTTAGGCAACCTTTGTAATGATTATTGTTTGAATGTATACAAAGGTGTTTGTCTTTTGAAAAATGTTTCAATGTTTGAAAGTTTATTTTGGGAAAATGTTTTGAAATTGTGTTGTGTGTTTTTGAAAATAGCAAGGATGTTTTCAAGTTTGATCAAGTAACTAGGAGCATCTACCTACTTACTCAAATATCTATCCTACACATTTTTAACCCTTTTACATTGTTGTTTTACCATTGCATTTGGTAAACAACCTTGTCTTTGGATGTTAAACGGGACAGGCGTGGGTCATCGTATGACCATGATAACAATGTTGCCAAGTATCTTAGCCAGTTTTTGAGGGACTAGATCATTTTTTGTATAGGCAACCAAGATAGCGTCATCGAGGGATTATGATCTTTTGTTTTGATTTTGATTTGCCAAGATACCTAGCATGCATACCATGGCCATGTTTTTTTAAGGCAACAAGTGGATGAAACCCTAGGGGTGCTTGTGTGCATTGTGTTGTCATTTTTCATGCATTTTTGTCTTGTGTTTAGTCATGCTATTTGTTTTGATTTTTGGTTATCATACAAACCCTAATCTTACTAATCATGCATATAAAGCAATAAAATGCGTAAAAGTAAATCTAAGACTATTACAACATTATTATGGGGAGAGGGATACAAGTTTGAATAGGGGGATATTGCTCAAAAATAAAGCCCTAAAACTATTACAACCATATTGAATTTATTTGTACAAATAAATAAAATAAGCAAATATTTAAATGGATAATTAAATATGCAATTAAATATGAATATGCAAAATGTTTTTTTTGTATTATTTTTATGTATGTAAAAATAAGTTTATTTAATGTCTCAAAAATAAGAAAATAAAAAATGATTATTTTTGGAAAGGGTAGAAAACCCTAGTTTTTGTTTTAAAAGAAAAAATATATATATTAATTGTTTATTCATTTTTTATGTACAAGAAATAAATAAAAATATATACAAAGATATTAAAAAATAATATTTGTGAGAAAATAATATTTTGAGTGTATAATATAATAAAACAAAAATATGTAAGTGTTTTAATTTTATTTACAAATTTTAATTAAGAAAATAAAGTAACATTAACTTAATAATTATTTACTATGCAAATAAAAATAAAATAAAAATATAATAAAATGCCAAAAATAAAGAAAATATTTTTATGATTTTAAATGTTCAAGAAAAAATATTAAAGTCAGAAAATAAAAATGGAAATGGAAAATATGCAAAAATAAAGAAATGGGCCAAGGGGGTGCAAAAAGCAGGATGGGGGTGTCAAAAGCATAAGCAAGCCAGGCCCAACCCAACTCACTTCATCCCTGTCCTTGAGAATCAGAAAACGCGCGCGCCATGTTCAAATCTGGAACTCCTGCATACGTGCTCAAAAACAAAAACTTGCAACATGAAAGTTATAGCTCTTGATCACACGATTCTAACCATGTAAAAAACTTGATATAACTCTCAAAGACCAGAGAGAATTTCATTGGCCCTAAATCTTGACCTAGTTTTTTCAGAAAGTTCAACTATCAAATACTCCTAGCTCAGTTAACATAAATGAATTCTATGCATATGTACAGCTCAAGCACAATGAGGACTACATTTTTGCTTCACAAACCTAAGCCTAATGATTCCTAAATAGAGAGATAGAAGTTTGAAATTTACCTGTTTCAGTCAAGCTCGTGTATGGCAATGCAGCAACTTTCAGTGAGGCCTGAGGTTCTTTTGAGCTTGCTTGATGTTCCCTTGATCTTTCCCAATGCTCAGCTTGCTTTGAAATGGCTTGAATCTCTCTATAAAACTCAACCTGCAAACTCAGAATTTGAAAATGGTGAAGCTTGAAAATGAAGTTACAGTTGCTTGAGAATGGCTGGGATAGCTTAGGTGTATTGTTTAGAAAGTGTTTGAAGTGGTTTGGGACAAAACGCACGAGTGGATTTAGTTTTGGCTTCTGATTTGCAGAACTTGCTCTGTTTTGCAAGAACTTGTGATTTTTGTGCTTAAAGGTGTTAGAGAGGCTTAGAGCTCGTGTTTCTGGCTTGGTATATTATGTTGAACCTGTTTGAAATATGCACAAGGCTTGGTTATATCAGATTACAAAGTTGTTGACCTTTTGCACAATTGTTTGTTTTTGAAGAAAAGGTGGGAAGTGACAAAGGCAAGGCCTGTACAGGCTAGCTCCAGGCTTGCACATAGTTGTTACTAATTGCCTGATATTCATAGACTTTATTTGCATAAATAAATCAGGTCCATGGCTCAAGACAAACAAAATTGCAAAAGTTGTGCTTTATGGAAATGGTATTGTTGCCTTTTTGCCAAAAATGGATTAAACCTTTGTATAATGCTTCATAGATCAGAACAAAGCCTTAATCCAATGTGTTTTCATTTAATTTATAAGTGTAGAAGAGATTAGAACTTTTAAATCAAGTACAAGCATGCTTTGGACAGAAATGCAAGTTGTAGCAATGTGCAAATAGCCTTGGCCAAAAGTGATATTTTTCCATTTTCAATCCTTTGATTCTCCATAACCATGAATGATCTTGGAGAGTTCCTTGTCATTTTGGAAAGCTTGTAACATTCTCTACAATCCATATTTGAAATTCATTTTGAGATTCCAATTGGAACTATGTGAAAAGTTTCCATGAAGATAGGTCAAAATCCTGCCTAAACTAGGGCAAAATTTCACTAAGTTAGAAAGTTTTTGGACCCCTATTCACAAAATCATAACTTGAGATCCAAGCATCTTTTGGGAAAACTTTGTGATTCAAAGTTTTAGATTTTGTGGAGGGCTACAACTTTAATGTTGGAAGTTTTCTTTGAATCCAATTGCATCATAGTGAAAAAGTTTGGCAAAGTTGGGAAAAAATAAGAAATTTTCATAACTTAGAAAATTTCTAAGTTATGAAAAATTTCAATCTTAAACCCTAATTTTGAAATTTGAGTTTCTTGGTGAACAAGTTTCATGTTTTGACACATCTTGATGAAAAATGAACCTTGGCACCTTATTTGGACCAAAAGGTCAAAGTTTGACTTTTCAGTGTACCGTTGATTTTTGATCAGTTGACTGGAAAATTCATCTGTCAATCCAATGCTTTTGAGATCTTTTGAACCTTTTGATTAGGTCAAGATGATTCCATTGAGTCCTGGAAACCATGCTTGAACCCAATTTTCCATTGGCTAGGTGAAAAATCAGAAATTGCCCTTTTATAGTCAAAACCCTAAAAATGACCATTTTGCCCTTTTGATGATCTGATCAAATTTCTTGAGGAGTTGTGGTCCAAACTTGATCAAATGGTTCATATGAGTCTATAATGTTGATGTGGATCAAAAATTATGAGTTTTAACTGTAAATTGGCCACAGTTGACTTTTTCCCCAATACAGCTGATTTTTAGGTCAACTGTCTAATTGACTAGGCAAAAATTTGATTCAAAGCTTGAAACTTGGTATGGGAAATCTTAGGAGTCCAACATGAAGTATTAAAGTCACATGAGGCATTGAAAATCCAAAAATCTTTGTGCAAACTCAAACCCTAATTTCAGGTTAACAGTGCAAGGAGATGTCTTGAGTAGAGCAAACCCTAATTTGGTCTTGAGTCCAAAGAGTCTTGTGATGAAAATCTTGATAAAATGAGAGAGAAAATTTTGGGGTACAACAACTACCAAAGGGCATTTGAAAGTATTAAAGAATATCTGCGTGAACCTCCTATCTTGCTCTCTCCTGTTTAAGGAATACCATTAATTATGTATTTGACAATGTTAGATAATTCCATGGGTTGTATTCTGGGACAACAAGATGAAACAGGGAAGAAAGAGTATGCCATTTATTATCTCAGTAAAAAATTTACTGATTGTGAGTCATGGTATTCTATGCTGGAAAAGACATGTTGTGCTCTTGCCTGGCCGACAAAATGTTTGCGGCAGTATATGTTGAATCACACTACTTGGTTGATCTCTAAAATGGATCCAATCAAGTACATTTTTGAAAAGCCTGCTCTTACTAAGAGAATTTCCTGCTGGAAGATGCTGTTACCTGAATATGACATCGAATACCGCACCCAAAAAGCTATTAAAAGCAACGTGTTGGCAGATTATCTTGCTCACTAACCAGTTGACGATTATCAGTCTGTGATGTATGATTTCCCCGATGAGGATGTGATGTTTCTGAAAGTGAAAGATTGTGATGAACCATTTCCTAAGGAAGGTCCTGATCCTGAATCTCGCTGGAGTATGATATTTGATAGAGCTATGAATGCTTATGGTAAAGGAATTGGTGTTGTAATTGTCACTCCACATGGGTTTCACATTCCTTTTACTTCAAGGTTGACATTTGATTGTACTAATAATATGGCAGAATATGAGGCTTGCATCATGGGTCTCGAGGAAGCTATTGATCTCAGAATTAAAATTCTAGATATGTATGGCAATTCCGCTTTGGTAATAAATGAGATTAAAGGAGAGTGGGATACTTGTCACCCCGGCTTGATCCCTTAAAAAGATTATGCTAGAAGATTGTTACCCTTCTTTAATAAAGTTGAATTCCATCATATCCCCAGAGACGAGAATCAAATGGCGGATGCTCTGGAAACTCTGGCTTCTATGTATCAAGTGAATACTTGGAATGATATACCTCGAATTATAGTTCGGCGACTGGATAGGCCCGCTCATGTGTTTACAACAGAAGAGGTAGCAGATGAGAAACCTTGGTATTACGATATCAAGCATTTTCTCCAGACTCAGAAATACCTGATTGGTGCATCGAATAAAGATAGAAAGACATTGAAAAGATTGGTTGGCAGTTTCTTCCTCAGTGAAAATGTGTTATACAAGAGAAATTATGACGTGGTCATGCTCAGATGCGTGGATAGACACGAAACAGACATGTTGATGCATGAGATTCATGAAGGTTCATTTGGCACTCATGCCAATGGACATTCGATGGCTAAAAAGATTCTAAGGGAAGATTAATATTGGCTGACAATGGAATCTGACTTTTACAAATTTGCAAAGAAGTGCCACAAATGCCAGATTTATGCAGACAAGATTCATGTGCCTCCGACACTTCTCAATGTTATTTCTTCCATGTGGCCTTTCTCTATGTGGGGAATTTACATGATTGGAATGATAGAACCCAAAGCTTCGAATGGACACCATTTTATCTTGGTAGTAATTGATTACTTCACCAAATGGGTGGATGCTACTTCATATGCTAATGTTACTAAGCAAGTGGTTGTGCGCTTCATTGAGAATAATCTCATATGTCGGTATGGTGTTCCGAGTAGAATTATCATCGATAATGGCTCGAATCTGAACAGTAAGATTATCACAGAACTTTGTGAAGAATTCAAGATTGACCATCACAGTTCATCTCCGTATAGGCCGAAGATGAATGGAGCTATTGAAGCTGCTAATAATAATATCAAGAAGATCATCCAGAAGATGGTTGTTACTTATAAAGATTGGCATGAAATTCTCCCTTTTGCTTTACACGGATATCGGACATCTGTCCGCACTTCAACAGGAGCAACCTCGTTCTCCTTTATGTATGGAATGTAAGCAGTACTCCCAATCGAGGTTGAGATTCCCTCTTTGCATGTGATAATGGAAACCAAGTTGTCAGAGGCTGAATCGGTCCAGAACAAGTTTGACCAATTGAATTTGATCGAAGAGAAGAGAATGACGGCTTTGTGTCATGGGCAGTTATATCAGAAGAGAATGAAGAAAGATTTTGATAAGAAGGTCAAACCTCGTGAATTCAGAGAAGGTGATCTCGTGCTCAGGAAGATCATGTCTTTTAACACTGATTCTAGGGGCAAGTGGAATCCCAATTTTGAAGGTCCATATGTTGTCAAGAAAGCCTTCTCTGGAAGTGCATTAATTCTTGAAACTATGGATGACGAGGAGTTCCCGTGTCCCATGAATGTTGATGCAGTCAAGAAATACTTCTCCTAAAGAAATAAAAGACCAGCTCGCTAAGTTGAAAACCCGAAAGGGCAGCTTAGGCAAAAAGGAGCGTCTCGGTAGGCCAAAAACCCGAAAGGGCAGTCTAGGAAAAAATTAGACATAAACAGAATAAATTTTCCCGCTAAGTTGAAAACCCTCAAGGGTAGCTTATGCAAAAGTTAGGGACTTTCTTGGCAAGTAAATGCATCAGACAAGACTTGATCGTTGAAGCAACAATCTTGTTGGGTCCTCACCATACTTCAACAGAAGTTTTTGCTCAGAATTTCAAAGTTGTTAGAGGGAATAGTGGTCATTGTATCTCAATGTATCTTTTCCATTATATATTATCATTTTCCAAACTTTGTAATTATCCATGGAGTCTCGCCATTCCCAGACTACCATTCTATCAATAAAATTTAATCTTTTACCCAATTCTTTGTAATTCTTTTTTTATTTAGCTTACAAAGACTCCATTTATTATTGATAATAATTTTCAAAAAAAAAAGATTAAATAACAAAATTGTTTTTCGAAAAGAATTTACAAATTACTTTTGCTTTAGATTTTGTGATTCAAGAGGAAAATAAAAGTGGTGATCCCAGGAATGGACAAACTCCAGTAATTTATGGAAGTTTTGTTTCCCCCTGGAAGGTTTTCTCAAGTCATTTTTGCTGGTATGCGTGCGATTTTTGTATATTAAAGACAATACCAATTGGCGTAAGGTGCAGTATTGGGTTTGTGATCCCAGTGTCCCCAGTCAAGTGTTGGTTTATTTTATTATTTTGGGGTTTTCATGGTCTGAGGCCTCTATCTCAGATCCCCCAACAAAGTCTTCCTTTATATGACGAAAGGTCTTGTTCCCCTGGCATGCTAAGATTGGAACTATTTGCAAAATGTCTCTCTTTCTGCAATTTTGACATTATTGTTAATATTTATTTCTCAGGCAACTAGACCAGGGCAGTATATTTTCTAAGAAGTGTTAAGACAGTTGTCAACCCTTTGGGTTTTCACCCGCTAAGTTCTGGGTTTGATTTAAAATCCCCAGGAGTTTGACCTTTTCCTATAATGTTGACTTCTCGATTCCCCAGGAAGGCTATCCCAGGGCATCTTTTGTTTGAATAAGTTTGCGTGATATGAAGACTCAATCCAAGATTCCCTAGTTAAGGCTTCACTTATTTGATAGAAGTCTTTTCTCCCTGTGCATGCTGAGTTGAACTCATTTACAAAGCATCTTCCTTTTGGAAGTACTTGCATTTTGTTTGATTGCCCGATAATCAGGCAAGGGCAATGTTTTATTTAAGAAGTGTTGAAATGGTTATCAACTTTTTGGGTTTTAACTTGCCAAGTGTGGATTTGATTTAAAATCCCCATAAGATTGATTTCTTGCTATAATGTTTGACTTCTTAACTCTCCAAGTTGTTGTTCCCATGAGATTTCATACTTTTTCCCCAGAGAAGTTGGTGCAATACTTACTCTCAATATTGAAGAACGTATCTCTGGTTTCCCCAGTGAAGAACGTATCTTGGTTTCCTATCTTCGATATGGTGTTAGCCTCCCCAATAAAGTCAGCACGAGGTCCCCAGTTGATGTCTTGATGATAAGGAACTATCTCTCCTAGTGAAGTCTATATGATGTTTCCCCAATGAAGTCAGCTTGAAATCCTCTGTTGATTTTTTGCCAATATGGTTTTCATCTGCCTTATTTGAAATTTGTATTGCAATCCTCAGTAGGAGTACGGACCGTGAAATATTTGTTTTCCCATTGAAGTCTGAGTGCTATTCCCCAGTGAAGCCTGGAGAAGGATCTTATATCCCTGTATTTGTACTATTTTGTAGCTATTATTTAATTATTTTTGGATTGTGTTACTTCCTAGTGAAGTTAAGCCGCGGAATAGGATTTTGTTTCCTCAGTTGGTGCTTACTTTCTTATGGAATTTTCATCTTGGATGTGATTTAGTCGAGAATTGATTGTGCCCGACTTGGTTTTGTATGGTTATTCCCAGTGTTATATGTTTATTTTGTCAGCATATACATGATAACACTCATACATTCATACATACATCATGTATAGTTAAATTTAGTAAATCATTGCTCATTCACATTCGTTAATATTTTGTTGACATATTACCTTGTTTTGCATATTTGTGTTGTCCTCTCTCCAATAGAGTGACAGCCTTAAGCAAAAAGTGTATATTCTTTCAATTTCCCCACTAGGTTATCCATCGTGGAAGATTTTTGTTTGGCCTTCCTGTACAACGCTTTGTTTGGATGATTTGGGTTTCCCTCTTGAGTTTATTTCTCAAAGAATGTATTTTAGTAGATTGTTTTACTCTAGTTTATTTCTGGTTTGAGTCTTTGATCCTCAACAATATTATTACTTTGGATCTATGCAAGGTTCGAGCTTTGGTTTGAAAATGTGCATTTATTTTGCACAAGAAGGCTTTATCTCCTCAGCAGGAATATGTTGGCATCTCCCCAGGAAGTCATGATTCACTCCCCTAGGAGGTCATGATTCATTCCCTAGGAGGTCATGATTCATTCCCCAGGAAGTCAGGATTCACTCCCCACGAAGTCATATCTCTTTCCCCAGGACGCCATTTTGTTTTCCCTAGAAAGTCATTTTTACAATCCTTCCTATAACAGCAAGTAGTAGGTCTCTTTATTTGAGCAACTTATACTTCCTCGTAAAAGTTGACGTTACTTTTTTGCTATCTTCTCTATGAGTGGATAGTTTGCAGTTTGTTTTCAAATTACTCCAGTGGATATCAAGTCTTTTTAACATGACAAAGACAGTTCATTGTGAAATCTTTGCAAGTAGTAGTCTCTTTGTTTGAGACAGCTTATATATTACCCTTTCCAGGCGGAGTGCCTTGGTTAAAGAAGAAGTTGAGACCCGTTCTAGGTGAAACGCCAGAATTTCAGAGAAACTTGTTGTTCTCTTGTCTCTACCTTAAGTGAAAGTTGGTAGTTCATCGTCAGTGAACGTCGATGATCGTTATCTTTTTCCTACCCTCAGTGAAGGTTGGTAGTTCAATGTCAGTGAACGTTGGTGCTATGATATGTTTTTCCTTCTACCTTCAGTGAAAGTTGGTAAGTCACCATCAATGAACGTTGGTGATTGTTATATTTTTGCTACCTTCAGTGAACGTTGGTAGTTCACTGTCAGTGAACGGCAGTGCTATGATATTTTCTTTTCTCTCTACCTTCAGTGAAAGTTGGTAGGTCACCTTCAGTGAAAGTTGGTGATTGTTATCTTTTTGCTACCCTCAGTGAACGTTTGTAGTTCACCATCAGTGAACGTTTGTAGTTCACCATCAGTGAACGTCATCAGTGAAAGTTGGTAGCTCATCGTCAGTGAACGTAGATGTTTGTCTCTCTACCTTCAGCAAATGTTAGTAGCTCATTGTCAATGAACATCGATGTTTGTCTCTCTACCTTCAGCAAATGTTGGTAGCTCACTGTCAGTAAACGTCGGTGTTGTTATTCTCTTCTCTTTCTACCTTCAGTGAACGTTAGTAGTTTCACCTTCAATAAAAGTTGGTGTATCCTTTGATCTTTTACCATTCTCTTTGAGTCGGGTCTTTTGATCCACCAGTGATTTATCTTCCTGGTCGAGTTTCTCTTTTGATCCTTATTTCCTATGCTACATCCCCAGTGGTGTTTTGTGTCCCTTTGAAGCTGTTCATATGCATTCATACTCATAAGCATTGCATGGCATCTTAGGACCAAAAATAGGGTTTGTTTTATATTTAAGTATCTTCGATCGCGTCGACGGGAAGATTTTTAACTTTCGTATCTCCGGATAGAAGAAACTTAAATAAGGGAAGCTGTTGTACCCAAATTTTTGCCCCTAAGATCCCTTCATCATACCATATTGATTCAATCACATTTGGGCTTTTGGTTCTCCTCCCTATCTTTAGCTTTGCTCTTTGAGGAATCACCAAGCACCTTGACTTGTTTTTCTTTTGTGATTACGCATGTTTTGTTTTGACTTTCCTTTTAATTAATAAAATGCAATGTTGGTTTGTCTTACTTGTTAATAATGTAGGTAAAGGCAATGTGGCTTAGCAAGCTGATCCATGGGCTCATGAGTTTATTTCCATGCCCTAGTCAATAAAGTTTGAGAAATTCAAACCTCACCGTTGAAGTTATTTTGAAATAAATGGCATGGAAAGTTTTATTTTGGCTAACCATATTTCAAAGTTACCAAGATTAATTCAAAAGTACAAGGGGTTGGTTGAAGAAGTTGTCATGGTTGGACAAGGCTTTGTTCCCATTGATCACAAGTGCATATTTCTATCAATTCTCAAGATATAGAAGTCTTTTTGGTTTCCATGAGTTCTCATTATCATCCTCAACAACTCTTATCTACAAAGCAAAAGTTTTTGTACAAGAAGGTTGTTCAAAATTGTCAAAGTTCCTCAAAGCATTTTATTGATCTAGGAGCTAGAGTTTTGAACTTCAAATAAGTATATCTTGCTCATCTTTTGGTATTTTTGAGTGATTCCAAAAACATCCTTCTCTTCAAAGGGTTATTAAAAAATCACTTCAAAAATTTCAAGTAATTTTCATGTGGAAGAAACTTGATGATGAAGAAAGATTACAAGTCCTCCAGATGAACCCCTAATTTCCCATGTGTGACTTCAAATGATCATAACTTGGTCAATTTTTATCACCTTGAGCCCACTCTTTTTCCATAATGATCTTTAAGAAGTTAAATTTATTCCTTCTTTTATGTGCAAAGTGATAAAATGGATGGAAGATTCTCTAAGGATACAAAAGATTATAGGTCATTTCATGATTATTTGCCAATTTCAACAATTCATAACTCTCTCAATTTTTGGAGATTTTGAATGGTTCAAGTTTCAAAATGTTATTCAAGAGGTCTACTTCATTCCATCATTTTTGGTCAAGAGTAAATTCCAAGTGGAAGGCCATGTTTGGATGAAAAACATTATAGGTCACTTTTGAAGAAAAACTTGAAATATTTATGTGTGGAAAGTCAACTTCTTTTTCCCAACTTTGACTCATTGCAACTTTCAGATCAAACATCCATTTGATTACATTCTTTTCCCATTGCAAAGCTTGTAATCTCATCTTTCTAAAGCATTAAGAACCATGCCTTAAGACCCGTTGAGTTGAGAATGCCATTGATTTGAACTTGGTAACTTGAAACTGAAGCTTCTTCAAAAGTCAGAATTTGAAATCCTTGATTTAGCTTCTAAACAAATTGTTTCTGCACGTTTTTGCTTCTAAACATGTGTAGTGAACTTCCAGAAGTGATTAGCATAGCAAAACGCGCGTTTTGGATGAGTTTTGATCAAAATAGAAGTCACACTTTTCTTGTTTGCAACTTCACACGATTTCCCTCCAAACTTCATTATTTCACACGCTTGAGCATTCCATTTGATTCCCTATAAATAGAGGGTCATCCCTCATTCATTTCCTCAAGCTTGAACAGCCAGAATCACCCTGCCAAAATTTCTCCATAACTCACTTTTCTTCAACTTTGAATTCAATGTTCAAGCCTTTTTCAATCCATTTTTTCTATCAATTCACCTTCCTTGATATTCCCTGAAGCTAACCATACAATTACCTTCAAGAATCATGACCTATATTGATCCATAGAAATCCAGTTTCAGAGCTCTACAACTTAACTTTAATAGGTAGATTCTTTCACCAATTCTCTCAAACTTTAATATCATTGTGAAGCTCTCATTTCCTTGGCTCTAGTCGCAACACTTGCTTTTATCTGGAACCATGTTTTGACCATGAAATTTCAAATTCCTTTTCAAAACTTTCCTTCCAAATTGCTAGAGCTACAGTTTATATAAATTTGTCGCGAAGGTGTGGTTGCTTGCGAAAGGCATAGGTCTCGTGCTCTAATTTTACAGTTGGAGTGACCTGGTTTTAGGACTGGCTGGAGGTTGAAGATGACCAACATGTCATCTTCCAACCAACGATGGCGTGCCATTTGTATTTTTTTAAACATACGATTTATATTTAATTATATGCTTTATTCAGTAATGACCATGATATACACAACACGCCAGATACCTTGAATTTGATTACTAACGCGTTTTGACTCTCATCCAATGGTCCACATATTTTTTACTTTATTTTTTATTTCTGATTTTTACATTTAATTGTTTTAAACTTCAAAAAATCATAGAAAATTCATTTTAAGTCCAAAAAATCTGGAAAAATTATGAAAAATATTTTTGATTTTTCTCTTTCTGATTTTTATTTTTTCACAATTTTATTTTGTGTTTTGATATTTTTTTATAAATTTTTAATTTATTTGAATTGTTTTAAATGTTTAAAAATACTTTTATGCATTTTTAAATTCTGAAAAAAATATGGAATGATCCAATGATGTTGTGACAAATATTGGTGACCTCATTTATTTTTTATTTCTGACTTTGTTATTTTTTATTATTTTTGGTTTATTTTAATCATTTCTTTTAATTTTAAAAATAGTTTCTAACTTTAAAAAATTAACAAAGAATTTTATAAAAATATTTGAATTCATTTCTGATTTTTCTATGGTCTTACTAAATTTTTATTGATTAATTTGAACATAGTTCATATTTTTCTCTTTTATTTCTATTTTTAAAACATTTTAAAACCCTTTTTTAATGTATATATTAAATGCAATATTATTTTGTGATTATTTTCTGCCTGATCTTGGGTTGAATTTTTGATCATGAACTTTATTAACATCATTGGATCCATGGTGTTGAGTCTAACTCCACAAAAATGGATGAATGATTTTAATAAAAGTTTGATTAAATTTTAATTCAAATGTGGTTTGTATATTCTAGTTCACCCCTCTTCATCTTATCCCTTTCTTATTGCACTAAGTGTTATGGGAGCATGATCTCTATATCATGTCTCAAAATAAATGGTGCATAGATTGATATTGATCGGCCTCAAAATAGGTGTGCCTTCTATATAAGTCCACTTATGATTGCTTAACATAGCGCTAAATTTTGTCGCGATTCGAATAAATGATCATTCGTTGCCAAACCTAAGTTTGCAAGCGCAAAGATGTTAATTTGATCTCTTTGATTCAATAACCTTGAGATTCATTATGTGGAGGCTTTGGTTCTACCAATCATCTAATGGATCTACAACACTTTTGGTCAACGTAGATCACTTAAACATTGTTGATCCTTAAATGGTACTTTTGAGGATTCCAAATGGATGATATACTTGACAAAAAGCAAATGCAACTTGTTGTGTGGAGGCTTTGGTTCTACCAATCCTCTAATGAATTCCAAATGCAAGTTTCAAGATGGTCATCTAACTAACGACTAATTATTAAATTGTTTTTACTTTATGCTTTTATTTTTATGCTTTATGTACCATTTACTTTAAGCATTATATTTTATGCCATTTTTATTTTTCTCACTTGAGCATTTACTTTCTTGTCATTTTTATTTTGCTCACTTGAGCTTTTCTTTTCTTTTTCAAGACACTTAATAATCAACATAAACCATAAAAAACTTTAATGATACTTGGACTATTTTGTTACTATCCTTGGCATTATGGAGTATTGGACTTGTTGGACTTAGGATTAGAAACCTTGGCCTATGTTGGAGACCTTGTGACCTTAATTGATATTTTGTCTGGAGTTCTTGAGGTTTACTTCAAGACATTGCGTTGTTTTTTTATTTTGTGTGCAGGTTATTGTGATTACATACTTTGTTTGTAATATGGAATTCACCCGTATACAGCCGTTACTTTGCCCAATTTTTGTGAAGACTTAATACATTTGAAGTTTGGTTCTCTCAAGAGGTCTAGTATCTTTGCTTGTTTGGTTTCAATCCAAAGAATGGGAATTCTATCTTGACTCATAATGTCAAGTATTTTTATTCTTGTTGGTTAGATGGTTCTTATCCCTAGCTTTTACCTTATTCTTTAGCATAGTCCCTTCTTCTCCTCCCATTTTCTTTAATTTCAAAAATCTCGTCCCTCATTTTGAAAACCCTTCTTGTTGCTAAACTTGAACCATTTTCATAATAAACTTGGACTTATGTCCATGCATTTTCAAAAACCTCTTCATAAATAAACTCCAATCAATGTAATAATACCTTGGCATTTTTAGTGAGAAGATTAAAAGTCAATCAATCTCATTTCAAACCATTTTTCCACTTTGGCTTTTTATTTTAAAACCTTTCTCAAAAGATTAGACTCTTGTCAATCCTTGTAGTGATGCAAATAATTATACTTCTACAATATGGAGTGAAGAGAGATATTTTCCACTTGGGTGTTGAGTGAGGAATTGTTGATTTTAAAATCCAAGCCATATCCTCCACTTTGAGATGATGCAAATTCTCCTTTCTCATGATTGTGGGTAGTAAGTATGTTTTCCACACGGACAATGACGATGATGTCTTGTCTCATAAAATTAACCAACACACTTGTGTTTTAAAATTTTTAAAAGAGGAACTACATGAGCCCTGATCCCCTATTGCACGAAAGGTAGTACGTAGGCACTAAAGGTTTGCAACTGTGGCGGGTGCAAAAATCATAAAATATATATTTCTTTTCTCACCACCACCAGCTATTTTACATACAACATTTTATAGCCAAAATATACAGATTTTTACAAAGAGGTTCCTACGGAGTACCGTAGATATTTAGGGTGCTAATACCTTCCCTTTGCATAACCAACCCCCTTACCTAGAATCTTTCCCCCTCTTTTTTGGGTTACTCGCTCTTTTCCCTTTCCTTTGGAAATAATAAAGCATGGTGGCGATTTTTATTTTTATTTGTATAAGTCAAGTCAATCCAATGGCTTTGTCTTAAACATTTATACGGCTACAGATAGCAACATCTAAAGGAGGAGGAAAAGAACATTAAGACCTTTTTGACTAGGTAGGATGCTCCTAGTTGCTCGCTTGCTCACAATAAAAATATTTTATATACCAACACTTTCATCTTGAAACATTTTCAAAAGTTAAAACACTTTGTGCGCGTTCATATAGAAACGAAAACCATTACAAAGACACTTTTCAAAATCACTTTCAAAAACACATTCCACAAACACCTCTTTGAACTATTTTCAAAACAACACATTGTATGCGTTCTTATAGAAACGAGAACCATTAAAAAGACATTTTCAAAATACTTTAGAAAACCACACCACAAGCACATTTTTAAACAAAAGCAAGTGATCTAGCAAGCAACTAAGAGCCTGTAGATAACTACGGATGAAAAGGGTGCTAATACCATCTATTTTCATAACCTACCCCCCGAACTCAAGAAAATAATATCGAAAGGTATTTCCTATTCTTTTCAACCTTTCCTTATTGGATAAAAGAAAAGTCGGTGGCGACTCTTACTATCCGAAAAAATTGCGATCAAACCCAAAATACCCAAGTCAGTTCTCCCACCGTGTTACAGAACTGGCGACTCTGCAGGGAAATTTAATTAAAAATGGGGTTACCTTAGGGCTAGATCACCTTTACTTGCTTTATTTGTTTGACTTGCTTGATTTACATTATGGTTCCTTATTTGGGCTTGTTTTGATCCACCACCCAGGTCTGGGGAACCTTTTAGGTAAGTAGCAATAGATTGTGGAAACTGTACAGCGTAGACCGATATGGTTGAAACAATGGCTACGTTAGTGTGACGCATTTGTTGGTACAGTATCCCTTGTGTTAAATCGAGGAGAATGCGGGGCCGCTGAGTGGCGTCATAAAGCACTAACTGACCTTAGAACCTTAATTGAACAACTTAGCCATTAGGAAGTAGTGAGATAGCTGACTTTGGTGTAAAGTTGATGATTGGTTTATACTCGATGCTACGCTCATTGAGACCGGCCTTTTGGGATATCTCGGCCGCAAGAAAAGATTGATTGAGCTGAGACAATGCCTAAAAGAAAGGTTAGTGATATTGAGATCCCTTAGAATCCCGTTACTATTACTAGGACAGGTTGAGCCAACTAAACTTCAAGAGGATACTTACTTACAAACTCCATGCAAGCCTAAACCTAAGGACTTGTCTGCATTGTGTGTATATGACTATTTGTACATAACAACTTGCTTACTTTGCATACTTGTACATAAAATCATAAACATCATAACATCATAAGCATTCTCACTAATCATTTCAAGGATTTAGGAATTTATCTTTGTTTTGTTTTGTAGGCCATGAATCCCATCTGAAGGAATACCATCATGATCAGCTTCGTGAAAGCACACCCTCAACTCCAAGAGTTAGCATCAAGGGTGTCGGGAGATTCCCCCTTCACCGAGAAATATGGTCGACTTCTCGGCTTGGCTACCTCCGAATTCCCAGAAGAAATGATGTGTGTGCTCTTCCAATTCTTTGATCCAATGCATCATTGCTTCACCTTTCCGGACTATCAGTTGGTCCCTACGCTAGAGGAGTTATCTCAATTGTTGGGAGTTCCCGTGCATGATCGATTACCATTCACTAGTTTAGAAGGGACTCCAAAGCCTGAAGTCATGGTTGATGCCCTGCATCTGAAGAGAGCCGACATCATAGAAAATTGGGAGACAAGAAGTGAAGTTAAGGGTTTCCTGGCCAAGTTTTTGTTAGAGAAGGCTCGTTCATTCTGGGAAGACATGGATTTTCAAGCCTTTAAAGATGTCATGTCCCTTCTAATCTATGGCTTGGTTCTATTTCCAAATCTGGACCAATTCATAGATGTGAATGCCATCAAGGTCTTCCTTTCTCGTAATCCTATACCTACTTTGCTTGGAGACATTTTACATTATTTCCACACTTACACAATGAAGAAAAGAGGTACTCTCTTGTGTTGCATTCCCCTACTCGCTAAGTTGTTTACTTTGCACCTACCTTTATCAATACTAAAGAACGAGTAAGGATTAACATGGTCTCAAAGGATGATGTCCCTCACACACTCTTACATTTATTGGTGTTCTCGATCCTTGGAGGATACTACTATCATTGACCGTTATGGGGAATTCCCTAATGTCCTGTTGCTTGGAATTAGGGGAGGTATCACCTATAACCCTTCTCTTGCATTACGATAATTTGGCTATTCACTAAGAGATGGTCCTCATGATGTGCTCATCCAAGGTATGGCGTTCGACTACAAGAGCAATGATCAAGGCTACCATCAAAGGTTTATACGAGCTTGGAGGATGGTAAACAAAGTGGATAGCAAGACTTTGGGGTGTAAGAACTCCATTTATTTGGAGCCTTCTCTTAATTGGGTATGAACTCGTGCTCAAAGACTCGGTATGTCATACCCTGCCACTTTTCCTATCATCATGGAGCCTTTAGCTGAAGGAGATGTTCCTTATGATATCCTTCATCCTACCATGCCTAATTCTCTTGAAGAATTACAAAGAGCTTAAATCCAGATGAAGGAAGAACGAGACACCTTCGAAGCTCAATTTTATGCCAGTGAGAAGAAGGTTCTGGAGCTTACAAGACAACTTCATGAGGAGCGAAATCTGAACGCCTACATTGCACCAAAGAAGATGCGCTCGACCTTTTTGTCCTAGGAGTTTACTTTGCTTTATTTCCTCCTTTGTAAGCCCAAGGGGCATGGTTGTAATCAATTCAAACTTATTAATACAATTGACGTTTGCTCCTTTTTTTGTCTAAAACAAATTTAAATTTTTTTAAGTCCACGAAAACATTGCATCTACATATCATGCATTATATCATGACAGGATTTTCCCACACAGGTCTCTCATATGCTTACTGTTTATTTCAGTAGAGATGGCTCTAGAATAGACTATCAAGGACATTCAGGCTCAAAATTCTCAACTTCAGGAAATGTTTTTGAACCTGTCCAAGGGACAAGAAGAGGTAAAAACACTCCTCACTAGGGGCATGATCATGGGAAATCTTGAGGACAACAAGGATGATTAGTTGGAACGGCTACAAACTGAAATGGAAACAATGAAGATCCAAATGATGGGACAACTGGTGGCCAGATGGATCTTATCCAAAGCTTGGCTCAAGGACAAGAAGAGCTAAGATATCTTGTCAACAAGCTTCACCAAGACGGATGCAACCAAATAGGGAAAACAGCTAGAAGTGGGGATCGAATCATCATTCAGCCCCCCGTGAGACAAGAAGCCAGTCTGAGGGAGAACAGACCTTTCCAAATTGTTGTTGCGTCACGATCCGAACAACTACCTCGCCAACATCAACAGGGAAATCAGCAAAGAAAAACAAGCCCAAGAGATAGTTCACTAACATTAACTTGCCATTATTTCAAGCATTGCAACACATGTTGAGAATGAATCTAATTATGTTGATAGGACCTCATCCAAACCCCAATACTTCTTCCCCCAGCTATAATCCCAATGCAAGGTGTGCCTACCATTCCGACAGTCTTGGGCATGACACAAACGATTGTTGGGCGTTGAAGTACAAGATTCAAAATCTGATAGACGGAGGAGCGTTGGAGTTCACGCAAGACGGTCAACTGGAGATCATCTACCATCCCTCAAGGGAGTTCAATTGAAGCAACGGTCTGGGCGAGGAATTTTTCTGTTTATGCAAATTTCCAATTGTAATTCCTTTGTTTATCTAAACACTTATCTTTATGTCATATTTTGGTTACTCTCATTAATGCATTAAATATGTTTGTCTTGAATTAATCCATTCATTTTCATTATATTTAAACTATTCTTTTTACTCCCTTTATGATATTCAACTCTTGTTTAAAAGTTGCAAGCCTTTAGATGGAGGATGACGAAAACAATGTTATAATCTCATACAGTATGTTTTTGGGCAGACCTTGCTGACGATATACAGGCGTTCTTTCAATTCCTAAACACTGGAGTTATAAGGAAGATAATCCCTAGTCAACCCCTTTGAGCCTAAGAAGAAGGAGTTTTCTTTTTCACACAAATTGAAATCTTTAATCAAAACCTGGGGCAGGGTAGTTTCTCATTTAGATCAAACGCGCGTTCAGTCATAAACTTTCACTTCTTATACAACGAATGACATCAAAAAATTCCTCTAGAATCAAAAGACGGTGATGGTTCCCTAACAAATAGGCGGTTCTTATCTCTCAAGAGAAAAGCCCATGAAGTCAAAACCTACGAAGGAGACTTAAGAAAAACGGGGGCATCCCGCTAATTGTAATCTCAAAAACAAGAACAGTTAGACGCAATCAGGGATAATAAATCAAAAAATAGGTCACTACAAATCCTCAAAAACATGAAGAAGAAAAATGTTGCAAAATGACTTCCTTCCAACAAATAAACTTCCATCACCAAAACGTCATTCAGACTCAAGTGGGATCCAAATGCATGAATAATTGAGTTTAGGATTGAAGAACATCGCGAAGAACAGGCGAGTACAATTACACTTTGAGCCTTTATCCTTTGTTTCTTAAACTGTGAACCTAGGCCATGATACAACCTTTCAAAGTCCTAATTGAAGCATGGGTTAGTCTGAAATCATATTGTTACAAAAGGTATCCTGACTCCTGTAAGGCTTTACTCCAAATCCTGATTTGAATCCGTATACTTGCAAAATTCTTTTATCTGCTAAAACGCATTTTTCAAAACTTCAAGACAGGCGTAAACTTTGCATTATTTGAATACCGTTGTTTTCATATAGCTATTTGTTTGACAACAGAGAAATTCACACAATTAATATCCAACGAACAAAAGATCTCTCAGTGAACAAAATCATTTCAAATAGGATGACACTTTCAACTACAAACAAACAGGGGGTACAGCGTGATCACTATCCAACACATCTGGGGCAGCCAAGTCCAGATTCCAAGAAATCTCTCAAGAAGTGCTGAAAAACTAGGGGAAGATTTGCATCTGAGTCACTTGGGGAATTGAATATGAACTCCAACAAAGGGTTGTATACAATCAAGCAAATGTTTCCTAGCAGTATTACAAGCATTTGCTACTAGGGGCAGTGACAAGTCTCCCACAAAGTCCTTTTCATAGGATGATCCCCAGCCAGAGTTTCAATCTCTGAAAACTTCTCCCCAACTGAGTTAATTTCAAGAATCCTCGAGGAGTTCTGTCAAAAGCGCCCCTCCAGCAGATTGGTGACGGGGTTTATTTCCCCAACAAACGGCAAGATTCCCCATCTTGAATTTTCCTCTCAGACTATCACACATCAAGGGACCACAACTCTTCTTCCCTAGTAGACTTTCCTACAATACCCAATAGCTCCCCAGTAGAGAAATGGACAATGAAGACTCCTGATTTCCTTTCCCCAAATAGGAACCAACACTCTTCATAAAGTTTTTCTCAAGCAGAATCAACACTCCCCAATGGAGTTCTCCTCAAATAACAAAACAGGAATCCCCAGCAGAAAAATTCTAAAAGAAAGGTCTGGAAAAGTGTGCATACTCTTCATTCCCAACGGCCGTCGGGATTCAGCTTCCCAAAACTCCCCAGCACTTGTCAAGGATTTATTTTCCATGACAAAATTACATTCCAACAACCTTTCATGCATCATACTACATACAGGATAAGCGCATACAGCATAAATGCATATAGCATAATCTCATTTATTTTGAAAACATCATTACGCCATGCATTTCATACATCATGACATTGCATACAACTAACTCTTTACCTTTTCAGGAAATCTCAATCAACGGAAAATTATCATCAACAAATTTTTCACAAAGACAGGACAACTATTTATGGACAAATCAACCGTAGATCAATTCTCGAGACAGGATTGGGTGACTATCTACATGACAAATACTTCCTTCAGACCTCTGCTGGTTCAGTTTAAATCTCTCAATGGTTTATCTTGATTCCTTTCTAGTAGACATTTTCTCTAGTTCAGATATATCCCTCCAAGATTTATTCTGATTCGTTCCAGTTAAATAATACTCAAGACCTCTGCCGGTTCAGTTTAAATCTCTCAATGATTTATCTTGATTCCTTTCCGGTAGACATTTTCTCTGGTTCAGATAGATCGCTCAAAGGTTTATTCTGATTCATTCAAATTAAAGAATATTCAAGACCTCTGCTGGTTCAGTTTAAATCTCTCAATGGTTTATCTTGATTCCTTTCTGGTAGACATTTTCTCTGGTTCAGATAGATCTCTCCAAGATTTATTCTGATTCATTCCAGTTAAAAAATATTCAAGACTTCTGCTGGTTCAGTTTAAATCTCTCAATGGTTTATCTTGATTCCTTTCCGGTAGACATTTTCTCTAGTTCAGATAGATCTCTCAAAGATTTATTCTGATTTCGTTCCAGTTAAAGAATATTCAAGACCTCTGCTGGTTCATTTTAAATCTCTCAATGGTTTATCTTGATTCCTTTCCGGTAGACATTTTCTCTGGTTCAGATAGATTGCCCCAAGATTTATTCTGATTCGTTCCAGTTAAATAATATTCAAGACCTCTGCTGGTTCAGTTTAAATCTCTCAATGGTTCATCTTGATTCCTTTCAGGCAGACATTTTCTCTTGTTCACATAAATCACTCCAAGATTTATTCTGATTCGTTCCAGTTAAAGAATATTCAAGATCTTTGTTGGTTCAGTTTAAATTGATCATTGGTTTATCTTGATTCCTCTCCGGTAGACATTTTCTCTGGTTCAGGTAAATCACTCCAAAGATTTATTCTGATTCCTTTCCAACTGAATTCAAATTTAGACTTAGTCTAATTTTTGTCAACAATCACCTTTGGATGGCATCTATAAGCCCATCTCCGATAACTCTCCATCATCCCTCCAAATGGCATTTGTAAGCCCATTCCTACATAATCAACAACCACATTATCAAGTGCAGATTTTTGGGCACTCAAGTTTTCAATCATCTTTTACCTTTAAGTCACAAATGGAAGATTCGCCAATCTAACTCTTCAGGTTTAAGAAGATTGAACAGGGGCAGCTGTTGTACCCCAAAATTTTCCCTCTCATTTTTCAAGGCATTTCTCACAAGGTTCTCAAGGTTCAAGCTTGCACAATTACATTTGGATTTTCTAGTACCAAGTTATAAATAAAACTGTCAAAAAAAGGGGGGAAACAGAAAAAAAAAAATTGTTTGACAAAATTGGAGAAAAAACAAGTCCTTTCGATTCAGTTCCTTCGATTGGCCTTTTGGCCTCTTTCGATGAAGGCTTTGGTTGCATCCTTCGACTGGGCGTTAGCCTATGGCACGCTGGCTTTGATTTACAAGGCAGAAATTTCCTACATGCCACCTTCGATTGCATATTTGGCCTCATTGGTTTCACAATGCCATGACTGCCTATATGCCTGTTTCATTTTGATGTTTGATGCTTGCATGCCTACAGAAGCTTTCCCTCCATGCTTGCCTTAATTCACAAAGTAATGAATAGTCACATACAAGCTTTCATTTGAGCTATAACTCCCTTCTTGCACACAAAAGGCTTTCCTCCCCATGCTAACATGCACAAAGCACAAAACCTCTTGTAGATTCCTTCGATTCCAAGGAAAAAGGATCCCTTTTGACATCCTTCGATTTTCACTATCTTGCCTCCTGTATGCCTCTTTTAAACCTAGACATTTTGGCCTCTTGCATGCACCTTTCGTTTGGGCATGTAGTTCACTTCATGCAAGCCTTCGTTTGAACAAAGATCTTTTACATGTTTACATGAAGTCACAAAGAAGGGAACCCCTACGTACACTCCTTCGTTTGGCCACATGGACCTTTGGCAGGAAAGTTTCGACTGGACAAAATCACCTTCACTAGGTTCATTTGTAACTTTGATTTCCTTTGAATCAGTATCTTTCGAACTCAACTTTGGGCATCCCATTTGAAGGACATGCTTGATGGCCTATTCGAAGGATCTACAAAGCCCAATTTAAGGCATGTTTTGGTGACCCATCCAAGGGTCACACTTTTGGCTCCTTCGAAGGATGCACAAAAGTATCCCATTCGAAGGACACTTGTTGGAGGAAAATCAAATGATATTGTTGGGAGAAGAATCTGGTCGAAGAAGGGTCAAAACTAAAGGATGGAATATTCAAAGATGTTTGCTTCCAAGTTCAGGCCTGGTACACTGGCCAAAACTGCTGCACAGCAGTCCCAAAACACTTCCCCAGATTTGCCTATAAATAAAAGGCTTCACAACATGTTTGAGGAGGACTTTTTGGCCAGAGGAATGAATCTTCAAAAATCTCTCAAACACCATAAAGCTCTCAAACACTTAAACACTTATCAAACACAAGCCCAGAATCCAAACACTTGTCCCCTTCGAATCTAAATCATCCATGTACCTTGTTACCCTTCGAACCCAGCAGGAAGAACCTCACATTTGTTCTTATCTTTTGAATCCAGTATCAAAGGCCTAACCCCTGCTCCCTCCCTTCGAATCCAGGAGTGCTTAAGGCAACCACTCAAAGGCCCAGCACACGTCCCAGCCTCAAGCAAGGTAAGTCATTCTTAACCTTGGATCCTTCATTTCCAGTATAACATGTATATAAATTTCCTTTTCGTTTCAAACATGTACATAGTACTTTTTCCCTTTTGTTTACACCCTTTTAGTTTGTTTTTATTGCCTCTCCTTTTGTTTTTGTTCTTTGGTTTGTTACAAATGCTTTAAGAACTAACCTGGCCCTAAGGTGATGCCACCATGGCCTTAGGCCATGTTACTATTTAATATCTCAAACGAAAGAAATAGGAGACAGGAGTATGAAACGAAGTCTCAGTCTTCCTCACCGATTCCAGGCCCAGTCGAAAGGCACTCCCTCACTACTTTTAACCCCTAGTCGAAGGAGGCAGAAAGGCAGATTATATCTTGCACTGATTCCAGGCCCAGTCGAAAGGCATAATATGCTAGCCTCCAGGCCCCAATCGAAAGGCACGCCTACACTGGTTCCAGCCCCTAGTCGAAGGAGGCAGAAAGGAAAATCGAAGGGCATGACTCCACTGACTCCAGACACTAAATCGAAGGAAGCCAGAAAATGCAGAATCGAAGGGTGTTTCTACCTAAATCGAAAGACCCATTTTTCTTGCTTTTATTTTATTTTTGCCTTTATATTTTCATGCAATTCAATATGGTTGTAATAGTGTAGGATTTTATTTGTCTGCATTTTATTACTTTTGTATGATTGATAGTAAAATAGGGTATGTGTGGCAAGATAAAAACAACGAGTAGACAACCCCTAATCAAAGACTAAATGCATGAAAATCAAACACACTATTCACATATGCACACTTAGGGTAATCTCACTTGTTGCCTCGGAAAAATAGTTATGTCCCTCGAATATGGGGGTTTTAGCAAAGACCCTCGATAAAAGATCGTAGTCCCTCGATGTCCCTAAACGACATTGCTAAGACGTCCCATAGGTTGCCTTATATGACTATACAAACGTCCCACGCCCGTAGCTTCACATCCAACGATGGGGCTTCTTACCAAAATAAATGGTAAGATAGCAACATCTAAAGGAGGAGGAAAAGAACATTAAGTTCTTTCGAGTAGGTAGGATAGTTTCTCGCTTGCTCACAACAAAAATATGTTATAAACCAACACTTTCATCTTGAAACATTTTCAAAAGTTAAAACACTTTGTACGCGTTCTTATAGAAACGAGAACCATTAAAGACACTTTTCAAAATCACTTTCAAAAACACATTCCACAAACACATCTTTGAACTATTTTTAAAACAACACTTTGTATGCGTTCTTATAGAAACGAGAACCATTACAAATACATTTTCAAAATACTTTCAAAAACCACACCCCAAGCACATTTTCAAACAAAAGCAAGTGATCTAACAAGCAACTAAGAGCCCTTAGATAACAACGGATGAAAAGGGTGCTAATACCTTCCCTTTTCATAACCTACCCCCCAAACTCAAGAAAATAATCTCGAAAGGTCTTTTCCATTCTTTTCAACCTTTCCTTATTGGATAAAAGAAAAGTCAATGGCGACTCTTGTTATCCGCAACAACTACGGTCAAACGCAAAACACCCAAGTCAGTTCTCCTACCGTGTTACAGAGATGATGCATAATGTTGAGACATCTTTGAAGATTTTTGAGCAAAGAGATGAAGAATGACATGGGTTCTTTTTCTGTAAAAGAGAATGAAGAGTTTGTGAAAGTAGAAGGATGTGATTTTGTAGCGTGTGGTAAAAACTTTGAGATAGTCTTGTAATGATTGCTTTTGAAATTTAATTTGTTGGAAACATAAATAATATAATATCACTTTAATGATATTCCCTCACACCCTTAATAGCTACAACCCCTCATATAAGAAAATCCATAACTTTCCTCTTAAGTTCTCAAACCGATTAGCATCCAAAGCCATAGTGAAAATATCAGCCAATTGTAATTCAGTAGCTACTGTTCTAAGGAAACAATCTTTTCCTCAACAAGATCTCTTATGAAGTGATGACGGGTATCAATGTGTTTGGTCCTGCTGTGTTGAATAGGAATTTATGATATATTTATGGAATTTAGATTGTCACAGAATAATGTCATGACACCCTGTTTGACATTATATTCTGTTAACATTTGATTCATCCAAACCAATTGAGAACAATTTCTTTCTGCAACAATATACTCAGCCTTAGCAGTGGAAAAAGACACACAACTTCGCTTCTTACTGAACCAAGATATGAGATTATTTCCCAGAAAGAGGCATCCTCCTGATGTACTTTTTCTATCATCAGCACTTCCGGCCCAATCAGCATCACAATAACCAGTTAAAGCAGAACTAGATCCATGAGAATACAGCATACCATAGTCACTTATCCCATTCACATATTTAAGAATTCTCTTCACGTGGTTGGCATGGCTAACTTTAGGATCAACTTGATATCTAGCACACACCCCTACAACAAAGGAAATTTCAGGTCTGCTATCTGTGAGGTACAGAAGAATGTCTATCATAATTCTGTAAAGACTTTGATCCACACTTACTCCATTTTCATCTTTAGACAACTTCAGATGTGTGGGAGTAGGAGTTCTTTTGTGATTGGAATTTTCCATCCCAAATTTTTTTACTATATTCGTAGCATACTTTTTCTGATATAAAAATATGGAATCTTCCATTTGTTTAACTTGCAGACAAAGAAAGTAGGTTAATTCACCAACAAGGCTCATCTCAAATTCTGACTGCATTTACTTGACAAAATGTTGAACCATCTCATTTGACATCCCACCAAAGACAATACCATCAACATAAATCTATGCAATCATGGTCTTCCCTTCTTCTTCCTTGACAAAAATAGTTTTGTCTATGCCACATTTCCTATATCCATTCTCACAAAGAAATCCTGCCAATCTCTCATACCAAGCTCTTGGAGCCTGCATTAATCCATACAGAGATTTCTTTAGTTTGTATACATGTTTAGGAAAACTTGGATAAAAAAATTCCTTAGGTTGTTCCACATAAACTTCTTTATTCAGATAGCCATTTAAGAAGGAACTCTTTACATCCATTTGAAACAATTTAAATTTCAGTAGGCATGCAACTCCCAAGAGTAGTCTGATTGATTCAATTCTGGACACTGGGGAAAAGGTTTCATCAAAGTTAACTCCTTCAGTTTGAGTGTATCCTTGTGCAACTAACCTTGTCTTATTTCTAGTGACCACCCCTTTTTCATCAGATTTATTCTTGTACACCCATTTAGTGCCAATCACATTTGTCCCTTTAGGTCTTGTAACTAGATCTCAAACTTCATTTCTACTGAATTGTTCTAGCTCTTCCTGCATAGCATTAATCCAGAACTCATCAGTTAGGGCCCCTTTAACATTCATAGGCTCAATTTTTGACACAAAGCAAGAGTTTGATATCCCTTCTCTTGATCTGGTAGTAACTCCTTTATTTAGATCTCCTATGATAAGCTTCTTGTGATGATCTTTCTGAGTTCTAATTTAAGGCCCTTTATTGAGATGATTGGGTTTAGGGTCTTCTTGAGGGATATTAGAATCAATACTTCTGTCATTGGATTATGTTGGAATATCAGATAAAGATGTTCCAACATCTTCTAAGATATCTTCTTCATCATTCCATCCTTTATCATCAATATTAAAATTTATGGTGTTGCACCCCAAAATTTTCCCTCTCATTATCAAATATCTTCTCACAAGATCTCTATTGGTTCAAGACTGCACAAGGGTTGATCAACTCAAGACACCTCCTTAAGCACAGATGACTGAAATTAGGGTTTGAGATTGCACAAGGATAATTGAACTTTTAATGCCTCATATGACTTTAATGGATCATTATGGACCCTTAAGTCTACTCATGTCAAGTTTCAAGTCTTGGATCACATTTTTGCTCAGTCAATTGAGCAGTTGACCGAAAAATCAGTTGTATTGGGGGAAAGGTCAACTGTGGCCAATTTACAATCAAACTTCATAATTTTTTATCCATATAAACATTATAAACTCATATGTATCATTTGATTAAGTTTGGACCACAATTCTTCAAGAAATTTGATCAGGTCATCAAAAGGGCGAAATGGTCAAAATTAGGGTTTTGAATGAGAAAGGGCAATTTCTGATTTTTGACCTAGCAAATGGTTAATTGGTTTGAGGCATGATCTCAATAGTTCAATTGAATCATTTTGACCTAATGGGATGACTCAAAACATTTCTCAAGATCAATTGATTGATAGTTGATTTTCAATTAACTGATCAAAAGTCAACTGTACACTGAAAAGTCAAACTTTGACTTTTTGGTCAAAATCAAGTGTCAAAGATCACAATTCATCAAAACATGTCAAAATATGAAACTTTTTCATCAAGAAATCAAAGTGTCAAGATTTCATTTTGAAAAGTCGAAGTTTCCAAACTTAGAAATTTTTCAAAGTGTTGAAAACTTCATATTTTTTAACAACTTTAAGCCATTTTTCACCATGATGCAAGATGATTCAAAAGAAACTTTCAACATGAAAGTTGTAGATCCCCATGATATATAAAACATTGCTTTACACAACTTCTCCTAGAAATGCTTGTATCTCAAGTTATTAATCCATGAAGTCATGGTCATGAAACTAAACACTTAGTGAAAAAATTTCCCTAGTTTAGGTAGGATTTTGACCTAACTTCATAGAAATTTTTAATATAGTTCCAAGGGTAATTTTCAAAAGTGATTCAAAGATGGATTATGGAGCACATTACAATCTTTCCAAAATGTCCAAGAAATCCTTGAGATCATTCTTGAGCAAGGAGAATCGGAGAGAGGAAGTTAGGGTTTCAAACTGAAATTATAAGTCATTTTTATGATGAACAATAATTCAAATCTCAAGCCTATGCTGCACAATCTTGCCTTCAGGCCTCTAAACCTCAAGAACTCTCCCTAATCATAAGATTACACTTTCTTATGAGCTATTATCCATTTGATTCAAGCTTTATCCAAGATAATTTTCCATTAACGGCACAAAGGCACCATTGCCATTTACATAAAGCAAGCTTTATGCAAAGTCAACTTGCATTGAGCTTTGCACTTATTCCTTCTGCACAAACTTCCTCTACAAAGTCATATAAGCATGTTTAAAGTTGGTAACAACTCTAGATATCTTTGTACTATGCATTGAAACCATGTTTGTCAACCTTACTTCAAAAACAATCCAAGAAGCCAAAACATGTGATCTTGTACTTCTGACCACCTCAAGTATCCAAACCTTTTCCATACATATACATAAGTTGTTTGCAAGAAAACACACACATACACAAGCCCTAAAACACAAAAGAACTCAGAACTGAATCAAAAACCACCATTGTTGCACATTCTGACCAAAAACTTGAAACTCACATCTCCCTCGTGCGTTTTCAAGCCTTTTGGTTCCTAAAGCTTCTAAACATCAAATACAACTCATCCCTGACCCTGTTACGCGACTGTAACACCATTTTCACCATATTCCATTTTCAAAAATAGAGCTTTGCACTTGGACTTCTCCAGCGCGATTCAGCCATTTCCAATACAAACTAAACATTGCATTAGCATCCTCGAGGGTCACTGAAGCTATTCTGATCATCACAACACCTTATGGAGTGCTCAAACTCAGAATACGATTTCCAGTTTTGAGGTAAGTTTCCTTAACTTTGAACTCTCTCTCTACAAGCATCATTATTGATTCATTTGTGAAGATAAAATGTAGACCTCATTGCCCTGAAGTTGTACATATCCTTAGTTTTCATTTACATGGCTTGAGCTTAAAGAATTTTATGTTTGAAGTTTCTGAAAAAATTAGGATTCAAATTAGGGCCTGAGAAATTCTCATTCATATTTGATCTATAGCTTTAATTGTTTACATGGTTAGATTCATGAGGAAAAATAGCACAACTTTCATGTTTGCATTTTCCATTTTTGTTGAGAAATGAATGAGATACAGGTCGTCTGGCTGGCTGAAGGTTGAAGACGAAGTACAGGTCATGGAGACGTTTTAAATTATGTATTTATTCTTTCATTTAAGTTAACGAATGTATAGCCACCCCAGTGGTAGAAGCGCGCGCCTTTCACCTTTAGGACCTGGGTTCGAGCCCCAGCGTCCGTTTTGTCATTTTTTCTTTCATTTTTTGTTTCTTTTTGTTTGGCAGCCAGCGCGTTTGGGCCCTCTCCCTTGGGCCTGATTCATTTTACTCACTAATACCCCCCTGCTTGCTCATATCACACAGTCCATCTCTTTTTACTTTTTTATTTTTCTGTTTACAAAAAACAATAATGGGCCAACTTCAAGACTTTTTTCCTAACAAACCTCCCAAATTCAACTTTAACCTCCCTGACTTTTCTTTATATTTTATTTTTATTTTATTTTCTTTATTATTTTTATTATTATTATTATTATTATTATTATTATTATTATTATTTTGATCAATAAAAATCCAAAAATATTTATATTTTATTATTTATATTTATTTAGCTTATTTTTCTTCATAAAACTAAAAGAACAAAAAAATTTCCTTTAATAAATTAATTTCCCTTTTTTTTAAAACTTAGATAATTAGTCTTAATTATTATTATATTATTTTCTTGTAAACTAAAATCAATTTAGAACTTAGGACATTTATTTTATTTACTAGTTTAATTAAATTCAGAAAAACCCTAAAAATTTGTTTTCTTTAATAAATTAATTTATTTTATTAACTTAATCTTAATTTCCTTATTTTTAGTTAATTATTTTATTTTAGTTAATTAGGTCAAAAAAACCTTTTTTATGAAAATCAAACAAAAATTACATTTATTTTCACATTCATATTCTTGCATCTTTATCTTCATTTTTGTACTATATTCAATATGATTGTAATAAATATTTAGATTTAATTTCTTGCAATTCCCCATTTGTATATTTGTACACCCCCTTCCCTAAATGATGTAATAGCTTAGTATTTTTATTTTCCGCAATTTAAATGCTTTATATACAAATTGTTGTACCCCAAAATTTTCCCTCCCATATTTCTCAAGACATTGCAAGAAGAGTCTCCAAGTGGCTCAAGATTGCTCAAGAGTTAGACAGTCAAGCTATCTCCTAAGGCAGTCAATCTCAAATTAGGGTTTTGTGTTGCATCAAGCTCCTTGCATCCAAATGACCTCAAGTGCTCCCCAATTTCCTAATATGTTCTCAAGTTCATCCATGTCAAATTTCAAGCCTTGCAGAGGAAGTTTGGTCAGTCAATTGCTCAAGAGGTCCCAAAATCGACTGTGTTAGGGCAAAGGTCAATTGTGACCTACAAATAGTCAAACCTTAAGATTTTTTGTCAACATTCTCATTTTGAAGGATAATTCATCATTTGATCAAGGGTTGATTATGATTCATCAAGGATTGTTCAAATTCATCAAGATTCAAAAGTTGCTAAATTAGGGTTTTGTAGGAAAAGTCAACTCAACTTTGACCAAGCATAACTTTCTCATACTTTATACAAAATGACCCATATAAAGCCCATTTATAAGAGGATGCAATTTCCTACAATACATCTTCACACCCCAAGATCAAGAAATGCACTCACAAAAAGTTATAAATTTGGACATTATAGGTCATTTTTGGAAGTCAACAAAAACACCTTTTTTTTTCCAAAGCTTATAACTTGAGCATGTAATATCAAAATGAGATTAGACTAAACGGGTTGGTTATAGAACATCTCAAGGTTTCTAAAAAGTCCAAGAATACCTCCAAAAGTTCAAAATTGAAGAAGTTATGCATTGTTGAAGTTGGGCCTTTTTCCAAAATTGCCAAAAGTCAACTATCCCCAAAACATCAAATTTTGTCAAATGGGCCCACTTTTTTCCACTTGATTTGATCTTGTCACACTACACACGTGTCCTATCTTCAATCTTATGTCCATTCATTGATTTTTCTATTTTATTTGATTTTTATTGAATTAATTCATTTTAAATCAATTTAAATCCAAATAAAATCCAAATATTGATGAAATAGGATCTTTTTGATTGATACAGGTTTCAATTATCATCATGGACAAGATCAAACTCGTATCAAGACATGTTATGAACAAAATATTAGATTTGGGACATTTTTGGAAGCTTTGTAATGGAAGATCATATCAAATCCAAAATCATCAATGCACAAAGATTGGATCCATAAAACTTGACCTAATGCATTGCCTTATACATATACAAACCAAAGGCACATGATTTGGGACCTAGAGGCTGCATAATCACCAATACCAAAACTTGAAAAAGCTTGAAAAAGTTGGAAACTGAAGTCACATCTAGAGGCTGATTCAGAGCAAAACCTCCACGCTATCTTCTTGCTAGACATCCATTGAATCAAAACCAATCCTTTACAAGCCCTGAAACCTCATCAAACGTGCTCCTGTAAAGCCATACCCGAAACTAGGGTTTGGGTTTCTTGTTTTTAGGCGTTTCAGTTTCAGGTAAAATCAGCACTATCAATGGCCATGGGTGTGTTCAAGAGGGAGAGACGAGCATGATGATGGTCTCAGAATTCGTTTCCATAGCCTAGAGAAGATTTTAGGATCGACCTAGGGATTTAGTTGCAAATTCAAATCCGTAGGAAAAAAGAACCAGGGTTCATTGGGGAAGACGATGACGCGTCCCTTTCCAATTGGCCCATTCAAAATATTTGCGCTTATTTTTTTTATTTTCAGGCATAATAGTTATTTTCACATATTATATTTTTTTCTTATCATATTAACAATTAAGCATGATGGTTGAGTTGGTAAGCGCGCTAGTGTAAAACCCATTGGGACCTGGGTTCGAATCCTAGGTCCTCCAATGCATTTGTTTCATTTTTCTTCAGGTTATTCCATGTGATTTCCAAAGTGTATCACACCATACACCTTCAGATCTCCAGATGCCAGATGGCCTTCAGGCCAAATTTGATGGTCAGGATTGAAGGTGCATCCTATTGCCCAGTCAACGTGCCATGGATGATCAGAAAAGTCAAAGCAGACTAGCATAATTGGGCTTGGAAATTGCTATTCTCACCATCAATCTGGGCCCAAACCCCCCATTGGGTTATTTCTAATTCTTTTTTTTTATTTCATTTATTTGTTTTGTTTAATTATTATTATTGTTTAAACTAACCAATTAATAATTTTTCTTAATAAAATCAAAAACACAAAAATATATTTTATTTATTAAAATTAATTTCATCACTTTATTTTTGTAAATAAATTAATTAATTAAATTAGTTTTAATTAGGTTTAACTTCTAATATTTTTGCAATATTTAAAATCAATGTAGAAAATTAGGTTTTTATTAACTTTGACCAAATTTATCTTATTTTCTTTAAATATCCAAAAATCCAAAAAATATTTTCATTAATTAATTTGTTTATTTTTTTAATTAACTTAAGTTTAATTCCATTCAATTCAAAAAAATAACAAAAAATACTTTCTTTCAAAAAGGGTCAAAACCCTAAAAAATGCGTCCGATTTAATTTTCTCGCACGCGATCAATTTTGTCTTATTATTGTACTTGCTTCCGGAATGTAATAGCTTTTAATTAGGACTTTAATTATTTATCGATTTATTTTACTTTCCGTAATTTAAATTAAAGGGTTGTTTTTGGCGATGTAAATACCCGACGCCTTGTAATAGTTAGTTTTAATTTCCGCAATTTAATTTCCGCAACTTATAAACTGTTAGATGTTTGGTAATAGGGAATGCATGACAAGATCGAATGTTAAACCTAAAATCAACATAGATAACCATTGACATGTACAAAGACAAATTAACTGAAAATAACACACTCGCACATGCGCACTCTTAGGGTACACCTCACTTGGTTGCCTTTGAACGTGGTCATTGAGTATAGGAAGTTTTAGAGGTCGCCCTCTTGTCCAAAGATCATAGTTGCCTCGAAACGGTTGCCTCGGAAAAATGATCTAAGACATTAGGGTTACCGCTAAGGCATCCTAACATTGCTTTGGTGACCACACGTCCCTTAATCGAATTGACCCTTAAAACTCTAATGACGATGCTACCTACTCATCAATAGTGGGCTATTATTGCCTAAAGGACATTAGCTCAGATTGATTCCTTTTTCGAGTAGGTAGATGGTTCTTAAGTACTTGCTTCTTTCAAAATAAAATAAAACCTTTCGCACTTACACCTTTCAAACAAAAACTTCTTTCAAACCCACAAACACAAAGAAAAAGCAAATTTTGAAAACACTTTGAGCAAGTACCTAAGAGCCCGTGGATAACCACGGATAGAAAGGGTGCTAACACCTTCCCTTTCTATAATCTACCCCCCGGACCCGAGAAACATCTCGAAAAAGGAATTTTTCTGTGCTTTTTTCCTTTCCTTGTTGGATAAAATAAAAGATGGTGGCGACTCTTGCTTACCGCGACATTTTGCAAAAACAAACGCAAAACACGAACCAGCATTCCAAAAAACAGTCAGTTCTCTCCCACCGTATCACAGAACTGGCGACTCTGTTGGGGATTTAATAAGTGGGGTGTACCTTAGGATTAGATCATTGTGTTTTCAATTGTTTGCTTTGTATGCTTTATATTTGTGGGCTTGTATCGGAGTTCTATAGATCCTAACCCGGATCTGGGGATACCCTTTAGGTAAGTAGCAATAAACTGTGAGGGAACTGTACAGCATAGACTGATACGGTTGAAGTAGTAGCTATGTTGGTGTGGCACTTTAGATTGTACCGATATCCCTTGTGTTGGAACGAGGAGAATATGGGTCATCTAAGGGGTCATTAAGCACCAACTGACCTTAGAACCTTTAAATTGACCAACTTGGCCATAGAACAGTAGCAGTATGCTACACTCATTGAGACTAAACTCTCGCGATGATTTCGGCCGCAAGAAAAGGTTGCTAAACTGGAATAATGACCGATTGAGGGTAGTCAGTGATATTGAGACCCTCTAGAACCCGATTACTATTTTTAGGACAGGTTTAAACCAACTGAACTGAAAGAGGGTAGAACCTAAGCTCCTTGCCAGCCTGAAATCTAAGGGTTCTCTGTGTGACTTGTGTGCCTTTACCATGTTTGCTTTTTATGGATACTTGTGGTGTGCTTTCTATCATGACATCATGACATCATAACATTGCATACATCTTGCATTGGACTAACCTATTTCAAAGACAGGAGGGATTCATCTTTGTTCTGTTTTGTAGGTCATCATGATGCTCATGCGTAGGAATACCATCCGGATCAACTTTGTCCAAGTTCCCACCATTCTTAAAGAGTTGGTTGCAAAGATGCCTGATACTACTTCCTTCCTCAGGAGACATGGTTATCTTCTCAGTTTGGTCACCTCCAAATTGGACGAGCAGATGATGAGTGTTCTAGTCCAATTCTATGATCCATTGTACCATTGTTTTACTTTCCAGGATTACCAGCTGGTTCCCACCTTAGAAGAATTCTCCGATCTGCTCGGTATCTCTATTCTGGAGCAGACCGCGTTTACTGGTTGGGAAAAGATTCTTAGGCCCGAAGAGATTGCTGCAGCCCTTCATTTAACCAAAGAAGAGGTAATGGCTAATTGGGAGACTAGATGTGGAGCAAAGGGTTTTCTGACTAAGTTCTTGGTTGGTAAGGCTAATTACTTCTGGAATAGTCTGGATTTCAAGGCGTTTGAGGATATTCTGGCTCTTTTGATATATGGCTTGGTATTCTTTCCGAAATCTGACTCCTTTGTTTATGTGAATGCGGTAAAGATCTTCATCTCTCGGAATCTGGTACCCACTCTCTTGGGTGACATCCTTCATCATCTTTATGCTCGTACTGCCCGAAAGCGGGGAACCTTGATGTGTTGTGCTCCCTTATTGGCAAGGTGGTTTATTTCGCACCTTCCCAAATCAGTGCTAAAGACTAAAGAAGGCATGGGTTGGGCTTATAGAGTTATGTCTCTCTCGCATAATGACATTATCTGGACTCTCAAGGGTATGGATGAGGTGACTATCATCGATCGCTGTGGGGAGTACCCCAATGTTCCACTGTTAGGAACCCATGGAGGAATTTCTTACAACCCATGCTTAGCTCTACATCAGTTCGGACGTGCCAGAAGAGAAGGACCTCATGAGATGCTAATGCCTAGTATCATCTTTGATTTTCAAGGAGATAGCGACGAGCAACGTCGCAGATTCATAAGGGCTTGGGATAGAGTTCACAGATCTGATCCACACGAGTTGGGTCCAAAGACTTCACTTCCAATGGAGCCATATCTCAGATGGGTCCACATCCGTGCCCAAAAGCTAGGTATGCCATATGAAGTTGTCCGGCCTGTCACTCTTGAAGTTGCTAATGAAGAAGGAGTCCTTCCAACCATACTCCATCCTTATATTCCCACTGACATTGGGGCACTAAAAAGGTCTTGGATGCAGCTGAGGGAAGAACAGGATTCTTACCGAGAGAAGTTCAACGAGCAAGAGCAGAAGATGCAGAGGTTGACTAGGCATTTGGAGAACAAGCGGATTCTCAATGATTATGTCCGCACTAATAAGAAGAGACCATGGGAGCGTTGATTGACCTTTTATGATTTCCTTTCCAGTTTTTATTTACTTTTCAGTACTTCCTTTCATGTAACGCCTTAAGGGCATCAGTTGAACAATTTGAATTCCAAAGTTTATCTAATAAAGTGTGTTTCCTTTCTGGTTTACAAATTTGAATCTCTTGACTGTCTTTGAAATCATAATCATACGCATTTCATCCCATGCACTTCATAACAGGTACCCATTACAGGTCTCTTACCTTCTTCGCTGTTTATTTCAGCACTTACTCATCATGTCTGCTGAACCTTCAACTGAGCAAGCCATCAAGGCCCTCCAGTCCCAGAATTCCCAATTCCAAGAGGTGTTCATGAATCTAGCTAAGGGTCAGCAAGATTTGAAGACCCTGATTCTGAAAGAGAAGAAGAAGAAGAAGAATAGGACCATCATGTTCAACACTGGGCATAGGTTTTGAAACAGGATTCAGAATGAAGTTGATTTGACTACCTCATCTGGAGGGAATGATAGTCAAGAATAAAGGAGGGCTCCTAGCTCTGTGGTCTCCGACAACGAGACGGACTACGACGAAGAACAGTATCCTCCTGCTGAGGATAGATACAAACAAATGGAAGACCGGTTGAATGCTATGGAAGTTCAAAAAGTGCCTGGCCTGGACTATGGTGATTTAGGTCTATCATCTGGGGTGGTGATTCCCCACAAATTCAAGGCACCAGCCTTTGCTAAGTATGACGGAGTTTCTTGTCCTAAGTTGCACCTCCGGTCATATGTGAGGAAGATTCAGCCGTACACCGCTGATAAAAACCTATGGATCCATTTCTTTCAAGACAGTCTCTCAGGGACTCAGCTTGAATGGTTCTATCAGTTAGACGGAGCCAGTATCCGTAGTTGGGAAGATTTGGCTACTGCATTCTACAGGCAGTATCAGTAAAACTCTGACCTCGCTCCTACGCGTATCCATTCCAGGGTATGTCAATGGGAACGGGTGAAGGATTCAAAGATTATGCTCAGAAGTGGAGGGACCTCGCCGGTAGAGTGCAACCACCCTTGGTTGATCGGGAGTTAGTTGATATGTTTCTGGGGACCTTGTCTGGTCCATTTTTTAACCACCTGATTGGAAGCTCTTCATCTGGGTTTACAGAGCTTATTTTGACCGGTGAAAGGATTGAGGCTCGTATTAAGGCTGGTAAGATATAGAAGGGTGCTTCATCGAGCACCGAGAAGAAGCCGTTTAAGAAAGAGTCCAGTGTTGTCTACAGTTCAAGAAGCCAGAGTAGACCTGAACGCTGCCAAGCTGTTAATGCGGTTGTTATTTCAAAACCTGCTGGTACTCCTCAGTACAACAATCAACAAAAGTACGAGAGACCTTGAAGGCAATTCACCCGTCTCAACATAACCTTATCTCAGATTCTGCCACAGTTGTTGAAGACCAACCTGGTGATTCCAAAGGAAGCTCCGAAGAATCCAAATACAACATCACCGAAGTATAACCCTAATGCCCGTTGTGCTTTTCAATCTGACAGCTCGGGGCATAATACGGATGATTGTTGGGTTTTGAAGAATAAGGTACAAGATTTGATCGATGCGAAGGAGATTGAGTTTAGAGCACCAGAGAAGCCTAAAAAAGATGCAAGGGTGAATGCTATCAGGGATGACGATGATGAAGAGTTTGATATCGACAGTTGGATCTACCTGACTGCCAATGGTGGATTAAGAAACTGGACAGCGAAAGATTCTATGCCCGTTTCTGTTATCACAGTAATGAAACTTTTTGTTTTGAATATGTACCAGACAATGTTTTAAACTTTACGGCCCGGTGTTTTACCCGGGGCACCGTGGCTTCATTTGTGAGGGCTTTATGTGTGTCATTTTCATATATCATTAATAAAAGCATTGGAGGTTTCTTGCATTTCAAATTTTGCGCTCCTTGTGTTTCTTCATTATATATTGCAAAACAGCTATTTTACACACACTCACATATACAGGTCTACATCCACTCTGGATCCTACTGGTAATGACTCTGCTACTGCCAGTTATGACTTCGAAAATCCGATCAACTTAGCCGAAGACAAAGGTGAAGATGATTGCGAAGTTCCTGGTGAACTTGCAAGACTGTTACTTCAGGAAGAGAGGGTTATTCAGCCACATGAAGAGCCGGTAGAATTAGTGAATCTGGGTACTGAGATAGACAAGAAGGAAGTTAAGATCGATGCAAATATGGAGCTTAGTGTGAAACAACGGTTGGTTCAAATGCTGCATGACTATGTTGAGATCTTTGCCTGGTCTTACAAAGATATGCCTGGTTTGGATACTGATATTGTGGTTCATCGCCTGCCTACCAAGGAAGATTGTCCTCCAGTGAAGTAGAAGGTCCGCCGAATGCGCCCAGAGATGTCTGAGAAAATCAAGGCTGAAGTTATGAAACAGTTTGACGCCGGTTTTCTAGCAGTTACTTCTTACCCTCAGTGGGTGGCCAATGTGGTTCCTGTGCCGAAGAAGGATGGTAAGGTTCGAATGTGTGTTGACTATATGGATGTGAACAGGGCGAGCCCCAAGGATGATTTCCCTTTACCTTATATCAACGTTTTGGTTGACAACACTGCTCAGCATAAAGTCTTCTCCTTTATGGATGGTTTCTCCGGTTATAATCAGATCAAAATGGCTCCCGAAGACATGGAGAAGACCACTTTTGTTATTCAATGGGGTACCTTTTGCTATAAGGTCATGCCTTTTGGATTGAAGAATGTTGGGGCAACGTATCAGCGTGCCATGGTTTCTTTGTTTCATGACATGATCCATCATGAGATTGAAGTATACGTCGACGATATGATTGCAAGGTCCCAAACGGAGGAGGAACACCTTGACCATCTGCAGAAGTTGTTTGACAGGTTAAAGTTGTACAAGCTGAGGTTAAACCTGAACAAGTTCACCTTTGGGGTGAGATATGGTAAGCTACTGGGTTTCATCGTAAGCGACAAAGGTATTCAAGTGGATCCAGCCAAAGTGAAAGCTATACAGGAGATTCCCGCTCCCAGAACAGAGAAAGAAGTCAGAGGTTTCCTGGGACGTATGAACTACATTGCCCGATTCATCTCACACCTAACTACTACCTGTGAACCAATCTTCAAGCTACTGAAGAAAGATCAAGTAGTACGTTGGAATGATGAATTTCAGGCCGCTTTCGAAAGGATCAAAGAGTATCTCTAAGAGCCACCTATTCCGATGCCACCGGTTGAGGGGAGACCTCTGATCTTATACTTGACAGTACTCGACAACTCAATGGGGTGTGTGTTGGGTCAACATGACGAGTCTGGCCGAAAAGAGCATGCTATTTATTACCTTAGCAAAAAATTTACCGACTGTGAGACCTGATACTCACTACTCGAGAAAACTTGCTGCGCTTTGGCATGGGCTGCTCGCCGGCTGAGACAGTATATGTTGACTCACACTACTCTGTTGATATCAAAGATGGATCCAATCAAGTATATCTTCGAGAAGCCTGCCTTGTCCAGAAGAATAGCAAGATGGCAGATGATCGTGACTGAGTATGACATCCAGTATACGACCCAAAAGGCAATTAAGGGAAGTGTGTTGGCAGACCATTTGGCACATCAGGCAGTGGATGATTACCAGTCTATGAACTTTGAATTCCCGGACGAGAATATCATGTTGGTAACTGATTGTGAGACACCTGGACCAGATGAAGGACCTGAGGAAGGATCTCGATGGTCTATGTACTTTGATGGAGCCTCGAACGCTTTGGGTAATGGCATTGGCACTGTGATCATATCTCCTAAAGGCTCTCATACTCCGTTCACCGCCTGACTATGTTTCAACTGCACCAACAACATGGCGGAATATGAAGCATGCATTATGGGTCTTCGAGCAGCAATTGACCTAAGGATTAAGTTTCTAAGTGTCTTCAGAGATTCCACTCTCGTGATCAGTCAGATCAAAGGCGAGTGGGATACGAAACACCCAAATCTTATTCCTTACAAGGAGTATGTGTTGACATTGCTTCCCCATTTCGAGGAGATAAACTTTGAACACTTCCCTAGAGAGGAGAATCAGTTGGCGAACGCACTGGCTACGATGTCTTCTATGTTCAAAGTCAATTGGGACAACGAGGCTCCCCGGATTATCATTGAAAAATTGGATGAACCTGCACATTGTTGCGACATTGAGACTGAAGAGGTAGCAGAAAAGCACTGGTTTCATGAAGTAAAAAGGTATCTTGAGGCTCAGGAGTATCCCGAGGGTGCATCTAATAATGACAAGAAGTTTCTGAGGAGGTTCACGGTGAAGTTCTTCATCAGCAATGACATACTTTACAAGCGTAACCATGATTCAACCTTACTGCGTTGTGTGGATAAGAGTGAAGCAGAAAGGATCATGGCAGAGTTACATGAAGGTACTTACGGAACTCATTCCAGTGGACACACCATGGCAAAGAAAATCCTACGGGCAGGATATTATTGGTCCACAATGGAAGCTGATTGTTATCAGCATTCTCGGACATGTCACAAGTGCCAAGTATATGTTGATAAGGTGCACATACCTCCAGTCCCTCTGAACGTCTTGACGGCACCTTGGCCTTTTGCAATGTGGGGCATTGATATGATCGGCGAGATCAGACCTACAGCATCTAACGGGCATCGTTTCATCCTGGTAGCGATTGATTACTTTATGAAGTGGGTTGAAGCAGCTTCCTTTGCTACTGTAACCAAGAACGTCGTGGCACGGTTCATTCGGCACAACCTGATCTTTTGATATGGTGTACCAGAGAGGATCATTACGAACAATGGTACCAATCTCAACAACAATATGATCACTGAGCTCTGCGATCAATTCAAGATACAGCATCACAACTCTTCTCCCTACCGACCGAAGATGAACGTGGTTGTCAAAGCGGCTAATAATAATATTAAGAAGATTGTGTAGAAGATGGCAGTGACATACAAAGATTGGCACGAGATGTTGCCATTTGCTCTCCAGGGGTACCGTACCTCAGCACGGACGTCAACAGGGGCAACACCATATTCCTTGGTGTATGGTATGGAGGCAATCTTGCACATTGAAGTTCAGATACCCTCTCTTAGGATCATGAAAGATGCAGGTTTGAGTGAAGATGACTGGATTCAGACCCGACTTGATCAGCTAAACCTAATTGATGAAAAGAGGCTTACTGCTATTTGTCACGGTCAGACGTATCAAAAGCGGATGATTAAGGCATTTAACAAGAAAGTTAGACGACAAGAGTATCAAGTTGGGGATCTGGTAATCAAGCGTATTATCCAACCTCAAGGTGATCCCAGGGGCAAATGGACCCCTACTTACGAAGGGCCATTTGTGGTTAAGAACATTTTCTCAGGAGGAGCCATGATTCTAACCACCATGGATGGTGACGACCTTCCTCACCCCGTCAATGCTGACATAGTAAAAAGATACTACGCATAATGAAAGACCCGCTAGGTTGACTGGCCTAGGCAAAAATAAGGGCTTCCCGGCAAACCAAAAGGGTTCGGGCAAAATTAAGGGATGAAAATGAAAAAATTTGTACACCCGGCAAGTCGAAAACCTGAAAAGGCGGCTTGGGCAAAAAAGGGTATCCCGGTGGACTGAAAACCCGAAAGGGCAGTCCAGGAAAAAATTAGGGATCAAAGCGTAACACTATGTCTCATTGGATCACCTTGCATTCAGACTTCGGTGTCGACTATCAAGCTCGGACGGCGCTAATCAATCTGATTCATCTTCAACCAGTAGCAAAGTGATGAGATGCTCGAGGATATAAAGGCAATAGCAGAGTTGGAACCCAGTGGGATCATCACATAGCTGTTTTGTTTAGTTTTTCACAAATTGTGTAAATTCTACTTGTTCGGTGGCGTTCTCTTACTAGGACGTCAGCCTCTTGTACAAAAACGCCTATTTACAGGCCAAATTTCAAAATCAATACAAATTCATTTTCAGACAAATCTCAAACTATTTTTCCTTTATCTGTTTTGTTTTGCAAAGAACGTCCAAAGTTCATTTTTGATATATGCATTTGACATTAATTGTTGATCATAAATATTTGCATGCAAAACGAAAGATGAATTACTGGTAATATCAGAAAAAGGGGCAATAAAGAATTGTCCAAAACTGTATAATTGCTCTGTCCACCATGTACAAAGGCAGATTCAGCTGAAGAATATGACCAGGATACCTTCACTCCCTGCAGAGTAAGACGGTAATGGTAGCTCTTCCCAGATGAGACTTGCAACCGCGAATGAATCAGCAATACTCTCCCCAAGCAAAGTTAGTCTACCATCGGCACTAAAAGGGTCTTAATATTCCCCAACGGAGTATAAGAATATTCCCCACCGAGTATAAGAGTATCCCCGACAGTCTTAATATTCCCTGACAGAGTATAAGAATGTTCCCCGGCAGAGTACAAGATACCCCAGTGGAGTCAATGCTTTCCCCGCACGGTCTGAAAAAAGCTTCCCCAACGGAGTTGAATCATCATCCCCAGTAGACTCTGGAAGTTTACCCCCAGCGGAGTACAAAATAAATCTCCCCATCCAAGTTCAAGGAATCATTCTCGGCATAATTCAGAAGGATTATCCCCATAAGAGTCTAACAGGGTTATCCCCAGCAAGTTGCAACTGAAAGATCGTCCCCAGCGAAGTTCTTTCCTTTCACAAGCAGGAATTCAATCCCCAACAGATTTAATATCACCAGCAACGGTAATCCATCCCCAGCGGAGTTTATCGTTAAAATCCCCAGCGGAGCTTATCAGCGGAATCCGCAGTAAAGTTTATCAGTGACATTCTCAGCAGAACATCTCTTCCCCAAAGAGTAATTTCCCTCGGAGTAATCTCCTCATCAGTTTATTCCCTAACGGAGTTATCCTCTCTTGCAAGTTTATCACCTTCGTTCATCATCCCCAGCGGAAATGAAGAGTCCAACTCTATTCTCCAACAGCTCCGGGATTTATTTTCCCTAGTTAAAACATCACATTTCCATACATCATAATACATGCATAAACGCATCATACCATACAATCTCATTTATATTGAGAACATCATTGCTTGATCCATATCATGCATTGCATACGACTGACCTTTGCTTTTCAGGAAAGATACAGTTAAAGTTCTCAGCAGTCAAAGGAGACAAATCCAGTCAAAGGAGACAAATCCAGTCAAAGGAGACAAGTCCATTCAAAGGAGACAAATCCAGTTAAATCGATTCCTAAAGATTTTTCTGATGCTAATGCAGTCAAAAGAGACAAATCCAGTTAAATCGATTCCTAAAGATTTTTCTGAGGCCACCAGTCAAAGGAGACAAAACCAGTTAAATCGATTCCTAAAGATTTTTCTGAGGCCACCAGTCAATAGAGACGAAACCAGTTAAATTGATTCCTAATGATTTTTCTGAGGCCAATCTAGTCAATAGAGACAAATCCAGTTAAATCGATTCTTAAAGATTTTTCTGAGGCCAATTCAGTCAAAGGAGACAAAACCAGTTGAATCGATTCCTAAAGATTTTTCTGAGGCCAATCCAGTCAAAAGAGACAAAACCCCCTCTGGTCCAGTTAAATCGATTCCTAAAGATTTTTCTGATACCAATCCAGTCAAAAGAGACAAAACTTCCTCTGGTTCAGTCAGATCGCCGATAAAGATCTCCCTGATTCGCATTCCAGTCAAAGTTCAGACCACCTATCAACAATCTCCATGTGGCATCTATAAGCCCATTCCCAAAATCACAAGGCTGACACCACTTCATGCGAGTGCAAATTTCTGGGCACTCTAGTGTTCAATCATCTTCCACCTTCGGATCACGAAAGGCCCGAAGGCCAATCTATATCCTCAGGTTTAAGAAAATTGAACAGGGGAAGCTATTGTACCCCAAAATTTTCCCTCCCATATTTATCAAGACATTGCAAGAATAGTCTCCAAGTGGCTCAAGATTGCTCAAGAGTTGGATAGACAAGCTATCTCCTAAGGCAGTCAATCTCAAATTAGGGTTTTGTGTTGCATCAAGCTCCTTGCATCCAAATAACCTCAAGTGCTCCCAAATGTCCTAATATGTTCTCAAGTTCATCCATGTCAAATTTCAAGCCTTGCAGAGGAAGTTTGGTCAGTCAATTGCTCAAGAGGTCCCAAAATCGATTGTGCTAGGGCAAAAGTCAACTGTGACCTACAAATAGTCAAACCTCAAGATTTTTTGTCAACATTCTCATTTTTAAGGATAATTCATCATTTGATCAAGGTTTGATCATGATTCATCAAGGATTGTTCAAATTCATCAAGATTCAAAAGTTGCTAAACACCTACAATCCATCTTCACACCCCAAGATCAAGAAATGCACTCACAAAAGTTACAAATTTGGACATTATAGGTCATTTTTGGAAGTCAACAAAAACACCTTTTTTTCCAAAGCTTATAACTTGAGCATGGAATATCAAAATGATATGAGACTAAACGGGTTGGTTAGAGGACATCTCAAGGTTTCTAAAAAGTCTAAGAACACCTCCAAAAGTTCAAAATTGAAGAAGTTATGCATTGTTGAAGTTGGGCATTTTTCCAAAATTGCCAAAAGTCAACTATCCCCAAAACTTCAAATTTTGTCAAATGGGCCCACTTTTTTCCACTTGATTTGATCTTGTCACACTACCCACGTGTCTTATCTTCAATCTTATGTCCATTCATTGATTTTTCTATTTTATTTGATTTTTATTGAATTAATTCATTTTAAATCAATTTAAATCCAAATAAAATCCAAATATTGATGAAATAGGATCTTTTTTATTGATACAGGTTTCAATTATCATCATGGACAAGATCAAACTCGTATCAAGCCATGTTATGAACAAAATATTGGATTTGGGACATTTTTGGAAGCTTTGTAATGGAAGATCATATCAAATCCAAAATCATCAATGCACAAAGATTGCATCCACAAAACTTGACCTAATGCATTGCCTTATACATATACAAACCAAAGGCACACGATTTGGGACCTAGAGGCTGCATAATCACCAATACCAAAACTTGAAAAAGCTTGAAAAAGTTGGAAACTGAAATCACATTTAGAGGCTAATTCAGAGTAAAACCTCCACGCTATCTTCTTGCTGGACATCCATTGAATCAAAACCAATCCTTTACAAGCCCTGAAACCTCATCAAACGCGCTCCTGTAAAGCCATACCCGAAACTAGGGTTTGGGTTTCTTGTTTTTAGGCATTTCAGTTTCAGGTAAAATCAGCACTATCAATGGCCATGGGTGTGTTCAGGAGGGAGAGACGAGCATGATGATGGTCTCAGAATTCGTTTCCATAGCCTATAGAAGATTTTAGGATCGACCTAGGGATTTAGTTGCGGATTCAAATCCGTAGGAAAAAAGAACCAGGGGTTCATTGGGGAAGACGATGACGCGTCCCTTTCCAATTGGCCCATTCAAAATATTCACGCTTATTTTTTTTATTTTCAGGCATAATAGTTGTTTTCACATATTATATTCTTTTCTTATCATATTAACAATTAAACATGATGGTTTAGTTGGTAAGCGCGCTAGTGTAAAACCCATTGGGACCTGGGTTCGAATCCCAGGTCCCCCAATGCATTTGTTTCATTTTTCTTCAGGTTATTCCATGTGATTTCCAAAGCGTAGCACACCATACACCTTCAGATCTCCAGATGCCAGATGGCCTTCAGGCCAAATCTGATGGTCAGGATTGAAGGTGCATCCTATTGCCCAGTCAACGTGCCATGGATGATCAGAAAAGTCAAAGCAGACTAGCATAATTGGGCTTGGAAATTTCTATTCTCACCATCAATCTGGGCCCAAACCCCCCATTGGATTATTTCTAATTCTTTTTTTTTATTTCATTTATTTGTTTTGTTTAATTATTATTATTGTTTAAACTAACCAATTAATAATTTTTCTTAATAAAATCAAAAACATAAAAATATATTTTATTTATTAAAATTAATTTCATCACTTTATTTTTGTAAATAAATTAATTAATTAAACTAGTTTAAATTAGGTTTAACTTCTAATATTTTTGCAATATTTAAAATCAATGTAGAAAATTAGGTTTTTATTAACTTTGACCAAATTTATCTTATTTTCTTTAAATATCCAAAAATCCAAAAAATATTTTCATTAATTAATTTGTTTATTTATTTAATTAACTTAAATTTAATTCCATTCAATTCAAAAAAAAAACAAAAAATACTTTCTTTCAAAAAGGGTCAAAACCCTAAAAAATGCGCCCGATTTAATTTTCTCGCACGCGATCAATTTTGTCTTATTATTGTACTTGCTTCCGGAATGTAATAGCTTTTAATTAGGACTTTAATTATTTATCGCTTTATTTTACTTTCTGTAATTTAAATTAAAGGGTTGTTTTTGGCGATGTAAATACCCGACGCCTTGTAATAGTTAGTTTTAATTTCCGCAATTTAATTTACGCAACTTATAAACTGTTAGATGTTTGGTAATAGGGAATGCATGACAAGATCGAATGTTAAACCTAAAATCAACATAGATAACCATTGACATGTACAAAGACAAATTAACTGAAAATAACACACTCGCACATGTGCACTCTTAGGGTACACCTCACTTGGTTGCCTTTGAACGTGGTCATTGAGTATAGGAAGTTTTAGAGGTCACCCTCTTGTCCAAAGATCATAGTTGCCTCGAAACGGTTGCCTCGGAAAAATGATCTAAGACATTAGGGTTACCGCTAAGGCATCCTAACATTGCTTTGGTGACCACACGTCCCTTAATCGAATTGACCCTTAAAACTCCAACGACGATGCTACCTACTCATCAATAGTGGGCTAGTATTGCCTAAAGGACATTAGCTCAGATTGATTCCTTTTTCGAGTAGGTAGATGGTTCTTAAGTACTTGCTTCTTTCAAAATAAAATAAAACCTTTCGCACTTACACCTTTCAAACAAAAACTTCTTTCAAACCCACAAACACAAAGAAAAAGCAAATTTTGAAAACACTTTGAGCAAGTACCTAAGAGCCCGTGGATAACCACGGATAGAAAGGGTGCTAACACCTTCCCTTTCTATAATCTACCCCCCGGACCCGAGAAACATCTCGAAAAAGGAATTTTTCTGTGCTTTTTTCCTTTCGTTGTTGGATAAAATAAAAGATGGTGGCGACTCTTGCTTACCGCGACATTTTGCGAAAACAAACGCAAAACACGAACCAGCATTCCAAAAAACAGTCAGTTCTCTCCCACCGTATCACACAAATGTTAGTAATTAGGGTTTGTATGGAAAGAATAAAATCAACAAGTAGCAAATCCTAATCAAGACAAATCAAGCATGTAAATCAATACACTTGCACACTTACACCCTTAGGGTAAATCCATTTTGTTGCCTTACAAAAATGGTCATATTATGCATGTGAGGTATCTTAGCAAAAGCAATCAAACAATACAAGATCATAGTCCCTCAATGATGCTATCAAAGTTTCCTTTCAAAATGATCTTAGTCCTTAAAGAAAATGCTAAGATATCTTACAACATTGCTAATCATCACTATACAATGACCCTTGCACGTCCATTTTACATCCTAAGATAGGTTTACTTACCAAATCAATGGTAAGATAACAATATCAAAGAAAAGAGGAAATAAACATGAAAGAGTTTTGAGTAGATAGATTGTTCCTATTTGCTTGCTCAATTTCAAAACCAAAACACCCTTGCTATCTTTTAAAACAAACACCAACACTTTCAAAAACATCTTTCAAACTTGAAAACATTTTCAAAAGATCAACACTTTGTATACATTCTTACGAACGAGAATCATTACAAAGTTTTCCTAAACGGTGGCGCCTTTTCAAAATAATTTCAAAAACCACACAAAGCACATTTTCAAACAAAACAGAGTGATCTAGCAAGTAACTAAGAGCCCATGGGAAACCATGGATGAAAAGGGTGATAATACCTTCCATTTTCATAATCTACCCCCCGAACTCAAGAAAACATCTCAAAGGTCTTTCCTGTTCTTTTCAGCCTTTCCTTTTGGATAAAATAAAAGTCGGTGGCGACTCTTTCTAACCACAACATTTGCGATCAAACGCAAAACAACCAAGTCAGTTCTACCACCGCGTTACATATGGGTTCCGTCATATCCTTGGTTCTGGAGTTAAAGACTTTGTAAGCTCTACTATTTTTAGAGTAACCAAGGAAAATTCCTTCATCACTCTTGGGATCCATCTTCCTCCTTTGTTCACGATCAACTAGGATGTAACATTTGCTTCCAAAAACATGAAAGTATTTGACAGTAGGTTTTCTTCCCTTCCATATTTCATACAATATGGTTGAGGTGCCTTTCCTTAAAGTGACTCTGTTATGGATATAACACGCAGTATTCATAGCTTTAGCCCAAAAGTGGTAGAGTAACTTCTTAGCATGAATCATAGCTCTGGCAGATTCTTGAAGGGTTCTGTTTTTGCGTTCCATAATCCCATTTTGCTGAGGAGTAATAGGAGTGGAAAATTCATGACTGATTCCTTCAGAAGAGCAAAACTAAACAAATTTATTATTCTCAAATTCCTTTCCATGATCACTTCTTATTCTCATGACATGACTATCTTTTTCCCTTTGAAGTTTTTGACAGAGATCTTTAAACACTTCAAAAGTTTCTGATTTCTTTGATAAAACTTATCCATGTGTACCTAGAGAAGTCATCTACAACAACATAGGCATACTTCTTTCCACCAAGACTTTCAACCTGCATAGGTCCCATCAAGTCCATGTGAAGAAGTTCCAAAACTTTTGATGTAGTGAGATGTTGGATCTTCTGATGTAACATCTTAGTGTTCTTTCCAATATGGCATTCACCACATACTCTCCCTTCTTATATCTTAAGCTTAAGAATCCCTCTCATAGCTTCAATAGATATGATTCTTTTCATTCCTTTCAGAAGCAAGTGTCCCCGTTTTTGATGCCACGGTTTAACTTCATTTTCTTTGGCTAAAGCACATGTTGAGGAGAGGCTCAACTCTTGGGGAAGCCATAAATAACAATTGTGTTTAGATCTGATTCCTTTCATAATAACTTCATTCTTCTCATTGCAAATGAGACATTCTGCCTTGGTAAAGTTAACTTTGAATCCTTGACCACATAGTTGGCTTATACTTATTAGGTTAGTTGTTAACCCTTTAACAAGTAACTCATTTTCAAGTTTTAGGACTCCTAAATATTCTAGCTTTCCAACTCCTTTGATTTCATGTTTGGCTCCATCACCAAAATACACATAACTGGTAGAATGAGATTTTATATCTACAAATAGATTCTTGACACCTATCATGTGTCTAGAATAGCCACTGTCAAAGTACAAATCATCTTTGGTTGATACTCTGAGAGAGGTATGAGCTATGAAACTAGAAACTTTAGACTTGGGAACCCACTGTTTCTTCTTTTTGCTATGTTTTGAGATCTTATCATTCTTTGGAAGAGGAGTAGTCTTAAAATACCCATACAACTTGAAACAGAAAGGTCTTATGTTACAAAACCTTACACAATGATGACACCTCAAGGGCTGGGATTTTTTTTTGGTGTGAGTAATTTTTTTCTTACCATGATGTTTCCCATGATGTCTTTTCTTGCCATGATGTTTTCCATGATGTTCAGACATTTGATTCGACATCTTTGGTTTAGACTTGGCATGAGTGGAACTTGATGAAGGTTCTTTTGAAACAGGTTCATTTTTCTCATTAAACCCTAGACCACTCTTGTCTCCTGTCACTCTCCCAACATGAAGAATTTCATCTAATGAGTCAGACCCATTATTCAGCATCTTAAGAGGTTTGAACACTCTATCAATATTTGAATTCATAGAAGTCACTTCACTTTCAAGATTAGAAATAGTTTTCAAGTGCTCTTTCCTTTCTGCCTTAAGATGGGTTATGAGTGCTTTCTGTTTTCCCCTTCTAGGAAAACTTCTGCACTTCTGAGACACAGTTCTTTATACGAGGCAACTAGCTCATCAAAGGTTAGTTCACCATCACTAGAATCTACATCAGACACATATTTTCCTGTCAATGCTTTAACATACTTTGCAGATTCCTCTTCAAGATCATAATCCTCTTCAGACCAAGTAACAAATAGATTATTCTTCTATTTCTTAAGATATGTAGGACATTCAGATCTAATGTGACCAAAACCTTAACATCTATGACACTGTATTTCCTTCCCTTGAGTGGATTTTTCTTCAGCCCTTTTTCTTCCAAACTCATTTGACTTAAGGATGTCAGATGAGATGTTCTTGACATTTGATCTTGGATTCCTATCCATCCTTTTTATCACTTTGTTAAAATGTCTTTGAAGCATAACTAAGGCATTAGATATTCCTTCATCTGTATCCAGATTACATTCCTCATCTTCATCTTCACTATTGGTTACGAAAGCTATGCTTTTGTTCTTCTTTTCAGATCTTTCATTGATGCTTAATTCAAATGTATGAAGTGATCCAACAAGTTAATCCACTTTCATATTTTCAATGTCTTGTGCTTCTTCTATGGTAATCACTTTCATGTCAAATCTCTTGGGAAGAGACCTAAGCATCTTTCTCACCAATTTGTCTTCTGGAGTTTTTTATCTTAAAGCACTGGCAGCATTTGCAATCTCAAGGATGTTCATATGGAAGTCATTAATGCTTTCATCATCCTTCATTCTCAAATTTTCAAATTTGGTGGTGAGTAACTAGAGTCTTGGCATCTTCACTTTGGATGTGCCTTCATGGGTAGATTGAAGAATCCCCCAAGCATCATAAGCTACTTCACACGTGTTCATTAATCTAAAAATGTTCTTGTCAATTCCATTGAATATAGAATTCAAGGCTTTAGAATTTCCAAGAGCAATTTCATCCTCTTCTTTAGTCCAATCTTCTTTTGGCTTTAACTCAGAAGTAGGTTCTCCATTTTCTCCTAATTTGACAGGGTGTTTCCATCCTTTTAAGACATCTTTCCAAGCCTTGTTATCCAGAGACTTTAGAAAGGCCATCATATGTGGTTTCCAGTAGTCATAATTGCTTCCATCCAGAATGGGTGGTATACTCACAAATCCCCCTTCCTTGTCTATAGTACCAGAAAGTACCTTCCTTAGATGTCACCCATATATAGAGCAGGATTCCTGCTCTGATAACAATTGAAATTCTGGTATCAGATATGTGATGTCGAAGGAGATGTCACGACACAAATATCTGAGGACAATGTAAAGTGCAACAATAATAAAAGTAGTAAAAACATAGAGGATTGTTAACCCTGTTCAGTGTACAATAACACCTACTCTAGGGGCTATCAAGCCAGGGACAAGTCCACTAAATAGTATCAATTCATAGATCCTCGATAAACAACCAGTTTACGATCTAATCACTTAATCACTACCCGTGCTATACTTCTACCTAAGACACACCTAGTTATGAGGCCCTCCTCAAATCCATTCAATCACTAAAAGTGAAGAACAACAAAATTATTAAGTTATAAAGACATCAATCATTCAATACTTAAAAGCTTATGAATGATCCACAATTAACAACTCAAATAACAACTCAAGTATTAAACCAATACTAGAGCGTATTACAATTAAAAGAATTAGACTTCTAAAACAGAAGGAATGTATTCTTCTTAAAATTTTGCATTCCAATGAATAAGGATGCAATTCCTTATAAAGGTGCAGCAGTGGGCTTGGGCTGAAAAACAAATATTCCAATATTTTGAATATTTCCACGAAAACAGGCCAAGATATAATCCATAAGGTTAACGCAAATAGGAAAATATTCCTCCATATATTTCGCAACCTATGAGTCACAAATCCTGAATATTGGTGCGCATAAAATCAGGAAACAAAAAACTTAAACCAGATATGAAGTTCGTTCAGCTCAGAAGGCAGATGTCAAGACATTTTCTTTGACATCATTCAAAACAGTTTGCTTTAAATGTCAAGACATTTAGCAAAACATTATCAAGTCATTGTTTTACCAAAATTGCTGCCAACAAACACTTACAGATTTTTGGAAAAATGCTGATTGTGACGATTTTCACATTGTTTCAGATGTTATTGGACAAAGAATCTTTATTACTGAAGATTCCATTGCGAATCTGCTGGGATTGATGTTTTTAAAAGGAAGATGTGTGTATGGATGGGATAATAAATCAAAGGTTGCAAATAAATCTCTAGATCAACTACTGTTTACGAATTTCTCTGTTGAGAAATCTAATTACAAAAGCAAGGATCTTCATGATAATCTCAGACTGTGGCACAAGATTATTCTGGGCTACATAAAACCTAGACCTCCTTCAAGCTCCTCTGGTTATTTCAACATAAATCAGAAGTTCATGTTGTACTTTCCGCTGTCCAAACAGAAGATTAATCTTCCCTTCATTCTGTTTAATCATCTGAGGGATTCTATTAGAAAGTCCAGAACCACCGCTCTTCCCAACAAAAAAAAGTATCTCATAATATTCCTTGTGGATGTCTTCTGACAGATACTTTTGATGAATGTGGCTTGGTAAGGTTTTTGGTCGAAGAAGCCAACTATAAAGAGGATTTGACTCCAAGCATTGGAGATTCCTTCAATGGGCAAACTTTGAAGAACATGAGGATGATTAAAGAAATCAAGGTCAAGCCTCTGATTGAACCGTCTGAGAGTTATCATCACAAAAGAGTTCATGTGAATTACGATCCTCTATTCTCCAAGCAAGATCTTGTATCCAACGTGACTGCATATGTTCTAATGATGCAACAAGAAGGACATGATATGTCAAGATTAAATTACTCAGATTTTACTATTGAGGGTATTGATTATTCTATTGGTAAAAGAAAGATAAGTTCAGATGCTTCTGAATCAGAGAAGAAGAATAAGAATAAGAATAAGAAGAAGAAAAAGTTTGTGTTTCTCAAAGATGCCATTCTGGAAGCTGAAACTTTTGTAACATCTAGTAAGTCTGATACTTTTGTACCTGTTTCAATGTCTGTTTCTAATACTGTTAATGTATGTTAATCCACAACCTCTGCTGCAAAAATTAATCCTCTTCCACCACCAACCAGAACAACACTTGTTTCTAACTCTGTTACTACTTCTATCCCCTTTCCATCTATTTCCTTTACACAATCATTTTTATTAATTCATGTATCTGAACCAACAACCAAAACCCTACATGTTTCTGTTGCAACTATAACTCCAATAACCATAAATGTCTAACCAACAATCACCATATCTCCATCTGATGATTTTAACTCTTTTTCTATTCCACCATCCACCATAACTATTGATGCTTCTGATCCTGTTTCCTCAACCATTCTCTTAACTACAAAAACTTTTGTTTTTGAAACTGTCTCTACAACGTTAACTGCAATAACAAATGCTTCTACCCCAAACACGATAACCACTTCTGACCTTGCGACTTCATCAACCACACATGTTTCTAGTTTACTTTCATTCATCTCTACCCATATCATCTCAACCCATCTCTACTTTCTCCTCACCACTTGTATCATAGTTACCACAAATCATCATATCTCCACCTCCATCAGAAATTCCTATTGTTTCTGATCCTTTTCCAAATCTACACCTTGCTTTTCATCACCACCAATCACTCAGAAACTCTCAAAATCCCGACCCTCAATCATCTTTTGTTCTTGAAGTGTCTGAAAGCACAATCTCTGATGATTTTGAAGCCCTTGTAATCCCAACAATTGAATGTTGTTCTATGTCTGACCTTTTCGATCTAACTGAACAATCCAACCAAACTGAACTTGTAACTTATGAACTCATCCCTTCTGAAAGTGACCTAGCCATAGTTGTCTATGATAAACATGTCCCAAAAACTTTGGATGAATGCATCAACAGGTTTAGAACTAAGGCTATGAAAAAGATCTCAAGGCTAAGAGCAGAGGCAAGTATCTCGACTATGCCTCAGGAAATGGATGATTCTTGGAATAAGTTTCAAAAATGGATGGCTTTTGAGTTTGAACATTTTGACACTTTTTCCGAAGCATCAAAAGCTTGGGATGTTTAGGTTGCAAAAGAAAGGAAAGAAGCATAGGAAAGAGTAAGAGTTCTTGGATTCTTTGCTGCTAAGCAAAAATAGGCTGAAGCTAAAGCGCTTCGAGAAGAGATGAAAAAAAAGCTTAGAAACAGAAAAGAAGAAGATAAACCCAAAGTTGTAGAAGAAGCAAGGGAAGCAGAAGAAGCTTCTAAGGCTAAAGAAGATGCTTTGGTTGCTTCATCTTCTGATCCTTCCATTGTGCGTCTAGAAAATGAAATTGGTGAGATTAGAGAAGAACAACGGGTTTTCAGATAAAGAATCATTGAACATAAGGTTGTCAATGAGAATGTTCAAAACATGTTGAAGCTGATTCTTGACAAGATATCTGGTCCAACACCTTTTGCACCTGAACCTTAGAACTTTTGCTTCTTATGTTTTGTTCTTATGCTTTTTTCTGACTTATGATCTTCTAATTCTTAATGAAGTTTATTTTGGTTTATCACTTCTTTTCTTACTTGTTATTTCTTCTGGTTTCTATGTTTTCACACATAATTACTTTTTTTATTATGAAAAAAAGGGGGAGTAATTAAATGAACATAATTTTGATTTCAATAATCAAGTTCTAGAAAATATTCTCTGAAAAGATATGCTTAGATTCTAACCCAGTTAAACTTTTATTTCTATTAGAATTGTTTTCTTTTTCAGGAAATGATAACTATGATTAAAGACAAAGATCTGAAAGCATTATGCAAGACTTGTCTAACTTGTCGGCTTCTGACTTGGCTCCAAGAATTGAAATCTAGAATCAGATTCCAAGAATTGAGAATCTGGAAGTTGTCTTAGTTACATCAAAATTTTCAAGATTCAATTGATTTCATTTTCATTGGCATCTAGCATCAAGACTCTCAAGATCTCAATGTCTGATCTATTGGAATCGGGGCGAGTTTTTACTCAAACAGTTTAGAGTCAAGATATTCGAGCTCCATAAAGTCATTGACTTAGGGGGGATTTCATAAAAAGGATAAGTACTCCTTACCTTTTTATTTTCACTTTTTTTGATTATATGAAATAAATTGTGTCATCAAAATATTTAGTTTTGTCATCATCAAAAAGAGGGAGATTGTTAGAACAAGATTTGGTTTTGCAATACTATCTCTGAGTTTTGATGATAACAAATGAGTATATTTGTATGAACAATTTTGATACTCTAATGTTTGTTATTTTTGAGTATTTAACAAACAAGTTCTGCTTCTGATGGATGGCGTTGTCAAGACATTATAAGATAATTAGTTATGCTTCTGCGCTACACAAGTTCTGATGAACAGTAGAAAGATACTCCAGAAGACTCTAAAGTGTATGCTCTGATATGAAATCTAAAGAAACCATTCAGAAGATCTTAAGATAGAAGTTTCTACATAAGTCTAGATGCTAAAGACTCATGTTTTTGAAGACAACATGTTATAAAGAAACCAGTCAGAAGATCTAAAGACAAAAGTTTCTACTTAAGTCTAGATGTTGAATACTAATGCTTCTGAAGACAAAGGGTTCTCAAGAACAATTGCTAAAGATTATAATAGATGAAGTTCTAAAGACCCTGAAGACTTTAAGTTCTAAAGACCCTAAAGACTTTAAGTTCTAAAGACCCATGGTTCTAAGAAAAAGGTTTACACGACCAAGTGGTGAAGACTCTGAAGACGTAGTTTTGAAGACTCTTAAGACTTGAAGTTCTGATGACCTTGTATTATGTTATCGCTTCTAAACTCATGCTCGCATGATCCTCTGAAGTGCGGAAGGAAAGAAGATAACGTTAACATGGTACAAATCAACGTTTCATTCCACTACCATGAAAGGACGGATGCGTTGCACGATCTTATCCCCCACGTGATTGCTCAAGCTGCCAATGTTTCTAGAAATCCCAAGAGTACCCCTCAACAAATATATTATTTTATTGTCTATATAAAGGCTTGAATACTAAGAGAGAAAGTGTCGAATTTTTACTGAATATCCATGCACAAGCGTTGTTCATAGCTTTCACATTTTTAGTCTATTATTCTTAAAATAGTTTACATATTCAACTTGTATAGAAGAAATATTATTGTAGACAAAACTTGTACTCAAATAGTTGTTTGATTTCCTTAAGGGACCAGTTAGGTTTGTATCCTTAAGAAGTCCAGGACTAGTGTGTCTTAGAGGTTTAAGTTTCCTTAAGGGACCGGTTAGGTATGTATCCTTAAGAAGTCTAGGACTTGTATGTATTATAGGTTGTTAGTAACTTGCGAGTAGCTTGTGAATTGTAATAATAAGTTGGATTATTGGATTAAGTCCTCGATTGATAGAGGCGAAATCACCTTGGCAGATGGACTAGACTAGCTTGATAGTTTTTAAGAGAACTAGTATAAAAATTACGTGTTCTTTACTTCTTGTTCTTAATTATTGTTATTATCAAGAATTAAGGAAAAATTGTTTTAATTAAAGGGGAATATTTTTAAAAGAAAATTTTTGATTCAAAAACCAATTCAACCCCCCCCCCCCCCTTTCTTGTGTTTTTCACACCTTCACTCATACACATTTTTCCTCCTCTTCGTATGCATATTATACGCGTACTGGCAGAAGGCCATGCTCGAACTGGGGATGGGGCACGTTCCATACGTGTTTGGCCCTGGGAATGTCCCTCATATGCGTATGACCAGTCTGTTGCATCAATTTTTTCTGCTATCACATCGGAACAATTTCTATTCGTTTTGCACACTTTTAACCTCCTAATTTGGGTCCAAAACATTGTTTTTACACATAATGATCTACCTACTTCATCTAATTTCATTATTCTGCAATTCTATAACTTCTACCTCTAATTCTTCAATTTTCACCATGTTTCTAGATCTACAATTTTCCAGGTTTGAGATTTTATAAACAACACAACAACAGTAAAATCAGCAATAGTAACACAACCATGTATCATTGGATTTCATGAATTTTACACCAAACCACATAGAAATAACAGGAAAATCAAATAAAGAAAAATATTCATCAATTCGGGACATAACCTAAAGAGGGAAAGAAATCCTCACTATTCTCTCATGTTAGAGTCACCATTTAGAGAACCCATTCTCCCCCTTATCTTAATTTAGAGCCTTGAATCTTCCACAATGGTGAAATCCCTCTTGCCCTAGTTATTCCCTTCTCTTCTCTTTTCTCTGTTTCTACATGACATAGATTCTCTCCAAATGGTCTAACCCTCTTCTAATTGTATTTTATTATTACTAATACTAACTAATACGAATAATATTAATAATAACTATAATAATAGTATTTCCCTTCAATTCTATTATTATCAATATTTCACCAAAAACTAAGTTTCATCCTAATAATATCAATATAATTCAGATTCAACAAATAATGACTAAATATTAAATGAGACGTTACATTAGCCAATTATGCAACAAAGGGTAAATAGTTGTTTTTGATGCTCTTAGTTGTTTAATTGAGCATACGGCAAATAAGGACCTTGAGTTTAAGGGTTATAGAATTGATAACATCTATATGATTGATTTAGATTACATGTTGATATATGGAACTAAGTGTTTAATAGCCAAAGGTGAAGATTCTTGGTAATGGTGTAAATGCTTGAGTCACGTGCATTTTGAATTGCTAAATAAAATAGCTTCCAAGAATATATTAATTCGTCTTGCTAAAATGAAATTTTTAAAAGACAAATTGTATGATGCTTTCCAAATGGAAAAGAAAACGAGAGTGTTATTTAAATCGAAAAAGATTATTTTGACATTAAAACCTCTCAAGCTTCTCCATCTAGACTTATTTGGCCCTTCGCAGACAAGACGTTTATGAGGAAGTTATTATGAATTTGTGATTTTATAAGTGTGATCACTCTATTGATCACTCTATTTTAAGACAAATATATCACCCCCGGGTTTTTAAGATCACAAGAATCCTAACCATGTTTTTAAACTTAAAATAGCCCTCTATGGTCTCAAACAAGCTCCTAGAGCTTGATATGAGATATTGAGGGGATTTTTGATCAAACAAGGATTCAATCGTGGTAAAGTCGACACTGCTTTGTTTATTAGAAGTAAAGTAAAGCATAATATTTTAGTTCAAATATATAGATAATATTATATTCGGTTCTACTAATGAGTCTCTTTGTTGAGAATTGCTAATTTAATGCAGGGAGAGTTTAGGATGTCTCTTATGGGAGAATTGACTTTTTTCTCGGGATTGCAAATCAAGCAAGCCGAAGAAGGCACCTTTATAAGTCAAACTAAATAATGTTTAGAGTTTTTGAAGAAGTTAGATATGAAAGACTCAAGGAGTATCTCGACACCCATGGTATCTAATGTGCTTATTGCCGAATATGAATAAGGAGTGGACTTCGACATTACCAGGTATAGAGGTATAATATGATCCTTGCTCTATTTTATTACAAGTAGGTCAAATATCATGTTTAGTGTGTGTATGTGTGCTGGATATTAAGCATCACCTAAGGAATTACATTTTAAGATTGAAATACATATTTTGAGTTATCTTAATGGATACTCGTAACATGGTCTTTGGTATCCTAAAGGGAGTGCTTGTAGCTTAGCAGGGTGAAAGTCATATATGAAAAGTACTAGTGGTACACGTCACTTATTTGGAAGTTGTTTAGTTTCTTGGCATAGTGAAAAGCAGCATAGTGTTGCTACTTTAATCGCCAAAGGTGAATATGTAGCCGCTGGTAGTTGTTATGCAAAAGTCATATGGCTAAAGCAACAATTATTGGATCATGATTTAAAACATGGCTGCATTACGATTAAGTGTGATTAGCCTCACTAAGAATTTGATACTTTATTCACAAACTAAACACATTGATATTGTGCACCATTTTCTTAGAGATCATGTTGAAAAGGGGGATTTTATTTTTGAATACATTGACACTAAAAGTCATCTTGCTGACATTTTTAGAAAACCATTGTTGTCATAACTTTTTTCACAAGATTTGTAGGGATTTTTAAATCTTAGATTCCTCGTGCTTTAAATAGAATAAGTATTCTTCTTAGTTTCATTTGACACACACGCACACACATACACACACGCACACACACACATATATATATATATATATATATATATATATATATATATATATATATATATATATATATATATATATATATATATATATATATATATATATATATATATATATATATATATATATATATATATATATATATTGTTTTCACTAACACTATTTTGTAGTAAATCTTACTTTACCAATCACATTGGTATGTCTCTAAACTCTACCATTGTCTGTGTTTTTTCTATGTATTCATTTGTGTGCTTGTTATCTATCTATTATGCTCATTCATTTCTCCAATATGTCTTTGATTTTTCTTCTTTGCATTTAAGTATTTGAAATGTGTAGTGCAAATTATGTGAAGTTGAGCATTTGCGTGTCTATTCATGCATTATTTATCTCTCTATAACATTCATTTAAATTGTATTTTGATCACTATTATATGTTGTTGTTCAACATTGTTGTTGCTTGTCTATGTTTCATTTTGTTTCATGTAGCATGTTTATCTTCTTGTTTGTATCTGATATTAGTTGTTGTATATTCTTCATAGCTTGTTTAAGCTCATTTGTTCTTCAGGAATTACTTTTGAAGGTTGTTTGTTTTTGGTTAGGGTTATTGCAATTAGTATATCTTTTTATGCTGTAAAAGGGGAAAATTTGTAATGAGTCTATGATTGGTTTTATGTATTTTATGTTGTGGTTTGTATGTAATGTTCCAGGGGGAGCACAGACATTTTTTTAGCTCAATTCGATTCAGTTACAAGTGAAAGCTTACCAAGAAGAAAAAGAGGGAGATTGTAGTTTCATATCCCTAGGGGTAGTTGATTTCATGTTGTTATCATATGCAGAGGGAGCACCCCTAACATGGTTATTTTGTTGTTTGCTTATCGCATTCTTCTTAGCATGCATAACTCATTGGTAATATCTGATCTAGATAATGAGGTTTATAGTCATTTGTATGAATTGGTGGAATAAGAATGTTATGTTTTATTGATTTTTCAAAAGTGATACGTAAAATATCAAAGGCTTTTAAAAACTAAAAAAAATGGGATTTTACATCATTGATTGGAATCATATGAATTATACTCGATTTCTAATTTGAATCAAAAGGGACTGAAAATTTCATGGAATTTTTGAACAAATTGATTCTAATCAAATTTTCAACATGATTCAAATTAGGCTCTTCCTATGACCTTCTGTTTAGTTTAATTCAAATCAAAATTTGAACATGATTCGAATCATACACTATTTTATGCATTTTTTAAAATATTTTGTTTGCTTTGATTTGAATCAATATTTATACATGATTTGAATTAAGAGGTACATGATTCGAATCTGTTGCAACTCAAAATTTACCCTCTTGATTTAGGCTTATGATTCATCATAAACATCATATTGCATTGCATTCATGCATTGTGTAGGGATCAACGTATTTTGGTTATCAAGTCTCCCTCAAGCTTTGGAAGATTGATTGTATTGAAAAGTTGCTCAAGGAGGGGCTTATTATCTAAACCTCTGGATCTTTCAAGCCCAAATATATCACATATCTCAATATATCTTGTCCACCTCATTGGATCATCAGAAGATTGAGTATTGTGTTGTTTAAAAGGAGAATCACATTTTTTGGATTCATCATTCAAAATTAGGGTTTTGCCAAAATTGGAGTAATTGGGGTCTAGATGAGCCAAGTATTGAAGCATCATTCTTTTATCATCATTGTAATCAATTTTGTTCAAAAAGCATCTCTTGATGCCTAGAGGAATTAGGGGTTCGAAGCTTGATCAGCTATCTCCTAGTGTATAGTGAAAAACTAGGGTTTGAGTTTTAATCAGGGATTCTTTGGAATTTTTAAGTGGAAACTATTTCCATAGCCTCTATGTGTTTGGAATATCATATGTTTGAAGTTTTGTTCACCAATTCTGAAGAGAAGTGGTTCAATTGAATCCAAGGGGAAGAGCAGTCATTTTACTCAAAAGTCAACAAAGTCAAAGTTGACCAAGTGAAATTTTGGTCAACGCGGAAAATTTGACATGTATTTTCATGTGGGATAATCATTGGGGATTTATTCTGATGAGAATTTCAAGTTTGAAAGATTACTTGGATTTGAAGTTATCTTGGTGGTTGAAAATTTCATTAAGTATTCTTGGTTTTGGCCTGACTTTTCAAGGGCATAACTTTCTCATTTTTCAGGGGAGTTTGGTGGTTCTTTTTGCCAATTGAAGAGGGGAAATATATCTACAAGGGACCACAAGGGGACAAAAAACAAACTTCTTAGGAAATATTATGCATCTGGCCAGGCAAGGCAAGGCATTTGGCTCAGGCAATTCATCAAACAGTTGGTGACATGCCTATAATTGTTGATTCAAGTAATAATTCAAAAATGTGCCTCGTGCATTTTAAAAAGGGTTAAGGAAGCTTCTCATTAAACTTGGAATCACTCGATTTGGTTTAAAATCGAAGAAGTTGTGATTGGAGAAAGTTGGGTGTTGAAACCAGAAATTCGAATTGCTTACTTTGATTTCCTTCAGTATTGGATAGTTGAAGTGACCTTGAAGGTTGGTCGAAGCTTATTTCTTCTTACTTTGATTTTATTCAGTTTGGAAATTCGAAGTGTTACCTTGAAGGTTGGTCGAAGCTTCTTTCTCCTTACTATGATTTTCTTCAGTTTGGACATTCGAAGCGTTACCTTGTGGGCTGGTCGAAGCCTCATTCTTCTTTCTTCGATTAAACTGATTGAAGTGTGACCTTGTGGGCTGGTCGAAGCCTCATTCTTCTTTCTTCATTTGGACTATTTGAAATGTCATCTTGTGGGCTGTTCGAAGCCTCATTCTTCTTTTTTCGATTAAACTAATTTAAGTGTGACCTTGTTGGCTGGTTGAAGCCTCATTCTTATTTCTTCGTTTGGACTGTTTGAAGTGTCATCTTGTGGGCTGGTCGAAGCCTCATTCTTCTTTCTTCGATTGAAATGATTAAAGTGTGACTTTGTGGGCTGGTCGAAGCTTCCTTCTTCATTCTTCTTTCTTCGTTTAGACTATTTGAAATGTTACCTTTATAGGCTAGTCGAAGCCTCATTCCTGCTCTCTTCGTTCTCTCAATTTGGGCCATTCGAAGTGTTACCTTATGGGCAGGCTAGCGCGCGTGCAGTCTTGGGCAAGTTGGATTGAGTTTCCCAGGAATCATAAGCCTCATATCTTACTCATATCTCCATCTTTTCTTTTGAACCTCAGCTTGTTTTGAAACCTAGGGTATGCTTTTCGTTTAGCCCAAGAAAAATTTGAGAACGCACGAGCCAATTTTCTATGGCCTCAGTTGGAAGTCAGTTGACTCTTGGTGCACGTGTGGGTTAATCAAGTTGCAGATCTTGTGCACCCTTTGATTCTGTTTGGTTTCAGGTTGATATTGCACATGCTTGGCACGAATCACTCACCTCATTTTCTTACTTCTTTTGTCCAAACAATCACACTTTCCTTGCCTTCCCATGATTTCTACATTTTTGCCAAAATTGGTAACTTTCACCTCAAGCAAAATCACACCATGTGCTCATACTGCCACCTCACCACCTCATGCTTCACTCACCTTATTTCATTAACCTCTAAGCTCATCAAAACGCAACATAAAAAAGCCAAATAACAAACAAAACGCAAGCACATACTCTCACACTTTCACTTGCCTGTTTTGGCCAAATTTCACTCCAACGGATTTATGTGAGTTATGACCTTATTCCCCTCACTCTAAACACTCTATATAAACACCACATTGCCCATTCAAAAAAAATGAGGAGAACGAAAGCTGCATTGGAGGAAGCTCAGATCTGAAATAACTTTTTCTCTCTAAAATCCATTTCTTCGATTCTCCCAATTTGCTTGTGTGTTTTGAGTGATTCTTCTTGCATTCTCTTCTCTAAGTGCTAAGGATTGTAGATCGAGGCTTGGTTTGCAGATTGAGTGAAGGAGACATTAGATTTATTTTTGCCTCAAAGGTTAGAATCTTTAACTTTGGATCTTGATTTCTAGTCGTGCATTGTATGATTTGAGTTTGGAATCATGGTGTTTGATGTTCATTGAGTGTTTATGCAGCTTTAGAGCTTTTGATTTGATGAGATGTGCATGTATGATGATTCTGAAATTTTTGCTCAGTGTGTTTTTGCAATTTTCATGAGATCCGTTCTTGGCATATGGTTGATCATTTGATGTGATTCAAATAGCATGATCTAGATCTTATTTATGGCTTTGATTTGCACAAAATTTCATGAAAAATGGTGTGGAAATGAGTATGTACGATAGATCTGGACATGAGCCCTATGACTGTTCTTGCGCGCGTTTTTTGGAATTGTCTGGAGCTTGAAGATGATGTGGTGGAGCGATGCTATTGGTCTATTTAAATTTGACATTTATTTGAATTTTGTTTTAAAACTTGATCTTTCCTGATTTTGTTTCAAGGGTCTTTCTCTATGATTCAAATCTCATTCATCTTCATCCAAGGATTCTCCAAAGGGTATTGTTTTATGTTAAAATCATCGAGTGAAAAAGAATTTTGAAAAATCAAAACATTTGAAGATAGAGTTTCGAAGGTTTTGTTTTATGCTACAAAAGATGAAGTGATGATCAAGACATTAGCATGTTGCTTGCAATACAAGTTAACATGGATGGAAGAGTTGAATTATGGGTTTTCATTGAATATTAGGATGATTCAAACTCGGTTAAGGTTCATATTAGTATTAAAATGAAAGAGGGTTTACTTGGAAATTAAGTTACAATCAAGTTCAAAGTTCATTCAGTTCAAATTCAACATTTTATTCATTCACAGGTTCAAGTTTACAATACTTTTCCAATGCAAATATCACTTCACCATCAATTACCAATACTCATTTGTCCAAGTTCAAGCACAAAATCCATTCAAGTTCCTTAAAAAAGTTCATCCAAGAGAAAATTATAAAGAGATACATGCACAAAGTCATTACAATTACAAAAAAAAATCTCCACCGCTATATCATGTTACATTACTATACATTGGATACATTCTTTAAAACCTATTATTCCCACCATGACTTCATCAATATTTCTCCACTTATGCCTTCATATTGTTAATGACTTCAATCCTTGCTTCAGTCACACAAAACCAAAAGCTTGCCATTGCATTTTCTTCAAACGACCTGTTGTCCAAAACTATATCAGAATTGTATCACCAGTTGCAGTCCTGCATCAAAACACCATTATCATGTCCATAATAAATCAGTTCATACCAATAGACTAAACATGTGATAAACTGCATAAAGATAAAATAGCTAACATAATACCAACTTGCGCCAATTTACTGCATTGATATTCAGTTCATTTGAGATCCAGACTCAAAGCAGTTTGGTTAATATGGTAACCCGCGATTCACTTCACTCAATAATTCGTTTAAAAGCTAGCTCACTTCCAAATTACCCTGCACAGATGAGTAAAAACAGAAGATAAAATCAGGCTGCTACAAAAACCAGCCCCTGCATTAACATAACAGTCGGTCTATAGGAAATTAAGAATGGATTAAGTCAGAAAATACAACTTAGAAAACTAACTGTAGCAGATTTCAAGCTCAGGGTAATTGCTCAGAATAGAATCCCAAGGCAGTTACGAACATGATTATAACAGAAAACCTAACTGTTCATAACAGAAAATCTCCTAACAATTTCCATCTAACCCTCTAACTAACTTCCCTCTTAACTATACTAATAGAAATAACAAATCAGGAATCAGGGAAGAGGTCATGATTACGTGTTGCATTCGCAACACGCGTTTGCCTTTATCTTAGTTTGATATCATTTCTGACTTTGTTTATTTCTTGGTGAAGCTTGCTCGATGCGTACTCCTTGCTTCTCTAGTGCTTTCGTCTGCTCTTGACGATTTGCTTACTTTGGTAGTCACCGCTACTACCTTTGTACTTCTTCGCACTTTACTACATTTCTTTACTGCTTTTCTAGATAACATGAGAAGTAGGGCTTTACTGGTTTCTGATGCCATGAGAAGTAGGAATAGATATGTATGATAGGAGTCTCTGTTGCTGATCATGTCAGGAACCCCTCTGGATTATTTAAAGACCCGTTTAGGGTAATTCCGTGTTGTGTGCATTCTGTTTGCTACTTGTGTGTGGTTTATTTAAAACCCTACCTTTGAGTAGGTATTCTAAAAGTGTGTTTACATTTGTGCCCGCATTATTCTCCCATCCCTTATTGAAGTCCTCAAAAAGAGGCGAGCAGGGAGGGTTAGCAATCAACCCCCACAATTTCGTCCGTGTCATCTTTAGCTCGTGACAGACCACGGTGCTTCGGAGTTGTGCCTGCTCTTGGGTATCGAGTTGTCAAGTGGGGAAGGGTTCCACAATTGAACCCCCGTGCTTTGTCAGGAGTTCGCATTAGCTGATGCTGATACTCCATGATTGTTCACATCGTCTTCTGTCGCCTACCTTGATCTCCTATATCTTGGTTAGGTGTTCAGTCGCTTTGGACGTCACATTTTTGTTTTTTAATCTCATTCCCGCTTGTTTGTCTCGGGTGATACGCTCCCCTTAGATAAAGCATTTCTCTTCTTTTCGTTACTATTTTATGAGTGTGCTCTTTCGAGTTTGCTTGCTTTATCCTTATAAATACCATGTTCCCCTAGGATGTGCTTGCTCCTTTTGGACGCAAGTTAGACCTTAGGTTGCAAACCATGCATGCTAACATTAGGTAGAAATTTCCCTTTCATCCTTGACATAGGGCTATCATTATATGATAAAACTAGGTTTAGAAATAGGCTAGTCTCCCTTAGACTCTTTTCTTCCCCTTTTGCATATGCATTTAAAACTAAAATCTATTTTCTATAGAAAATCATAAAATATGCTAATCTCATTTAAACCCTTTTTCAAGGTAACAAGATACAAACTAATCAAATGTGACATCTTGCCTCAAGGGCATAACTCGAAACCATTTTCAGTAAGGACATTATTAATTTACTTTTGTGCCAACGTATAAGTCTCCAAAGGTCGAGCTGTGGCAGAAGGAGGAATTAACATCGTCCATAAAAAACACAAAACAAACAAAACATGTGAGCCAAACTACGGTAGTTTGATTACTTAAAAAGGATACGTAGGCATTGGGGTAGGGCCCAAACGAGTACAACTTTATTTTCCCTATATTATTTTCTCCTTTATTTTGCATGCATTCTTTCTCAGTAGTAAACAATAAGCATAAACATACTCATAAGATAGAACAACAAGAGTGGATACCGTAGAATACTATGGGCGTGTGGGGTGTTAATACCTTCCCCTCGCGTAAAAGACTCCCTTACACGATCTCTCGGTCACAAGACCATGACTTCTCCTTTTTTAGGTTTTCTCGATATTTACATTTCCCTTCATATGGGATAAAAGACGTTTGATGGCGACTTTATTGTTTGATGATTTTCAGCCGGTTGTTTCATGCGGGAACACCAAAACACGACACAATAACATTCACCCCTTCTTCAGAATACTTAGGCATCACAAAATCATTGTTGGAGATCATATCTTCATCAGAAGAAAAGAACTCATCAATAGAAACATACTCATCGTCTGACACGGTCTCAGCTGAGCAACCTCCAATCATATTAATTCCACTGTAATCATCTCTAATGCCTGAGACTCTGATAGTACCATTATCTAACAACAGATGAACGACCCTTTTTATAATGGAATAACCATGAGAATCTCTGCAACAAATCTGGAAAGACCCATAATGGTGTTCTTCTTGGTCATCCATGTGATAGATTGTAGCGTGCAGCTACACCAAATCATCATTCATATAATTCACGTCAAAAATACGGAATTCACCGGGACATCCATAGACCATATTCACATTTTCCTCGTACTCTGCCTTTGGCCTGATTATATGAATGAGACCTTCGTCCATCATTTCTTGAATATTAGCTTTTATCTTATCACATCATTATATATTTGTACTACAAATACTACAACCAGCATGGTCGTGCGTATAGTAGCTGAATTCAAAGAGGTCAGCATGCATCTTCACCAGATCCCCTCTAACCAGGTTGATATCAAAGATATGGATATCCCCAACACAACCAGCAACCATATTTACAATATTTGTACCTCCATGTTTAGGAAAATGATTATCTTTCACGTTAAGGCCTGCATCTTTAAAGGATAGGAGGCCAGATCTCACCATCTTTTGTACATCAGATTTCAAAGGATAACAATTCTCGATGTTTTTCCTTGGGTCTCCTTGATGAAAAACACATGTCTGATCTGCCTTATAATACCACGGGGAGGCCTGGTTTGGACCAACTTCTTCTGAATCAAAGCTGGGAATAACTCTGCATAACTCATTGGAATGGAGTCAAAAGCTTCTCTCTTCTAACCTTGCCCCTGATTTCCCTGAGGAGGTGGTCTCTGATAAGCAACAATAGTTGGGGTTACATTGACAACTGAAGTTACAGAAGTAACTTGTTGTTGGTATTGCTGATGTCTTCTAGGTGGTTTAATCTTCCTTTCCTCAATGACAACATTCGTTTCACTATTTATTTCAAGAAAACTCGTATGATGACTTCTTTGTCCCTTTGCCTTTCGTCAAGCGTCCTTCTCTAACATCTTCTTCTAAATGAACACCCATGCTCACCATCTCATTGAAATCACTCGGCGCACTGGTGACCATCTTTTCATAATAAAATGATCCAAGGGTTTTCAGGAAGACCTTGGTCATTTCTTGTTCTCCTATTGGAGGTACCACCCGGGTAGCTATCTCGCGCCAACGCTGCACATATTCTTTGAACGACTCTTTTTCTTTCTAAGCCATTGCTCTTTGTTAGTCACAGTCAGGTGCCATGAACATATTGTACTTATACTGCTTGATGAAGGCTTCACCTAGATCATTGAAGGTGTGGGTATTGCTACTGTTCAAACTCATATACATCTTCAAAGCGGAACCGGTTAAACTATCCTGAAAGAAATGAATAAGAAAACGCTGATCATCAGTATGGATGGACATTTTCCTGATATACATCATCAGGTGGTCACGAGGATAAGAGTTTCCCTTGTACCTCTCAAATTTCAGAACTTTAAACTTTATGGGAAACTTTACGTTAGGAACTAAGTAGAGTTCATTGACGTTCTGTCCAAATAATTCTTTTTCTCGAAGGGCCTTCATTTCCTTCTGTATCTCATTGAATTGATCCAAAAAGTCATCCAATCGGTCATAGAAACTCACACTTTCACTCGGTGGAGGAACAAGACGATAAACTTCATCATTAAAAATGACATATCATTCACCGTAGAAGGTGCAGTATAATAGATCTCATTTCTAGCCACATGAGTAACATGCACCACAGGAGGTGGAGGAGTAGCAGCAACTGGAGCAACTTGTGCATCAAGATTATAACCTTCGGATTATCCCCACGGATAACCCTGAGGCATACGATTCTGTGCAGCAGTAACTGGAATAGCAGAAACGGGAACTGACGGACCTTTAGAAGTAAACATTGTTTGTTGTGGCTGAGCAGAAGGAGGAACAAGTGGTAGCTGATTCTGAGCAGCCATCAATGATTCTATCAAAGCAGTCAGACTAGCCATACCAGCCTTCAAAACAGTAACCTCTTCGCGCAAGTGATAATTTTTATTTCTCATGATTAATCTAGTGAGTCAAAGTATTTTAATTTATATGAATTGATTTTTCTCAATATTTAATTGTTATTATAATCACTAGAAAACTAAAAAAAAATTATATGATAAATTAGTTTTTTATTATTCATTTTTCATTTTTTATTCAATAATTTAATGCGTTGGTTTTAACGATAAACAAGCCGGATCATATTAGTTCGTGCAACGTTAATTGCCAATTGCATTTTCAGTCTTTTGATCTTTTCAATACACTTTACATTTTAGTTATTGCTCTAACCAATTCAACCAGCCAAATAGGAATGACTTTTAAAACACTGATTTGATTAATAAAGCAAACATGTCTTAATTTCTAAACCGTACTACCATGATAACATGACTTGAATTGTAACAGCGGAAACAGCAAATTTACCCTCCCTCCCCCGTGATATCTCTCTCTATGGTCCTATATATTGGAATTAATGTGCATTGCATGCATTTGATCTGTAATAATTTATCATCTTATTGGGAAGCATATAAAACCCCAGCAGCAAACCCTTATATATGTAAGAAAAGAAAGGATATGTCACTTTTCGGGCTCACTTCTTCTACTCTGGACACTCTAATAGACTCTCTCTCTGGTCCTGCATTAATATATGTGTCTATGTATTTTATTCTCTTTCGTTTGCATGAGAATATGATGTTTTTGTCTATATCTTATTTTATGATTAACCACAACGCTAGCTTATTAAAATTTAATAGTGTTTGACGGCAATATATAAATAAGATTCATCAAATCGTTTTATGTTATTTTAAATTATTTTTTCGAATTTATGTTAGTTCTAGCATTAGAACCAACTTTTTTTTTTAAATTGTGAATATTATATATAAATGTATAGTTTATAAATTAATTATAATATTTGAAAAATAATGAGATTGAAAATTAATATTTCTCATGTTGGTTTTACTATTTAAACAAATATTTAGATTATTTTAAATAAAGCCAATTGAAAAAAAAAATACATAGAAGACATGAGGTTGATGTGGTATGTACTATTTAAAACTTATAATAGATAGACTTCAATACAATATTAATTTCTTATTTATTATACAATATTCAAAAAATTATTATACAATATTCAAAACGTTGATGATTTAGAACTATTACAATCCTCTTGCAATTTGGATAAAATCAAATCTATAATATAATATAAGTAGCGTAGTGGAATGAGTAGTGGTCCTTGATAATTTAGTACTATTATAATGATTTGGATTGATCACTGGAAACACACCGCATGCGTCCAATGATCCAATTTTTCTGTTAATTAATTAATGGAAAGCCACGCCAATTCAAAGTTGAAAAACTTCGGCTAGCTTTATGATCGTCTTAAATATTAATAATGCAACTTCCACATCATCCTCTTAATTACCCTATTCTCTACCTTTCTAGGGTAGGGATGCTTTTTCATTAATTCAAAACCCATTTTGGATCAAACAACTCTGATGATTCTTAACCTTAGGGTAATGTTAACGTTTCTTGGCAACATAGAACTGCATGCTACCATTAACAATTTGACTTTTGTTATATTGTACTATGTGTAATAAAAAGTTTACATTAATATGTTCTCTTTTAAATGACTATAGTTTTAGATGATGAGAGGATAGATGCAAATACTTTGACGCTAAATAAGAGATGTTCTAGTAGGTAACAAATATATTGATTAGGTATGTGCTCATACATAAAACTTCTTAGTGTTCATAGTGTCCATTTTGTTAGTGTGTGAGACACTTTTAGTGAGAAGAGAAAGAGAGAATAATAAAGAAAATAAGGATTTGTATTATTAAATTGTAAAAATAATGATATATACTATGACTATTTATATACAATTTTAATTGGGTTTGAGTTAACACAACTTGGATTATATTTAAATATTAAATCTAATCTAATCTAATCTAATATTTCAACACACCCCCATAATCCAAGTTGTCGAACATCCTCAAAAATAGTCAATCTGAACTATTCCTAATTTTTTTCTCAAATTCAAAAATCTGTCGATCTTCAATCCTTTGGTGAAAATGTCGGCCAACTGTGCTTCACTTGAGCAATGCCTAACTTCAACTTCACATTGATTTACTTTTTCCCTCAAGAAGTGAAACCTTGTTTCAATATGTTTACTTCTTCCATGCAGAACTGAATTCTTCGCCATATTTATGGCTGACTTGTTGTCGATTTGCAATACTAGAGGTTTCTTCACTTCGACAATCATTTCTTCAACTACATATCTGATTCAAATTGCTTGACATGCAGCATTGGATCCTGCTATATATTCAGCTTCACATGATGACAATGCCACCACATGTTGCTTCTTTGAACACCATGAGATTGGGGCACCAAATACTTGAAAGAAATATCCAGTTATGCTTCTTCAATCTTCCTTATCTCCACACCAATCAGCATCTGAAAAACAATTAACTATTGCTTCTTTGCCTTTAGAATCTCGTCGAAATAGTATTCCATAATTTATTGAACCCTTCAAATATCTCAGAATTCTTCGTGCAGCCTTCATATGTGACACTCTTGGTTCACCCATATATCTGCTTACTAATCCGACTACGAAACCTATATCAGGTCGACTGTTGTACACATACCTCGGAGATCCCACAATTTGCTTGAATAAAGTTGCATTGACTTTGTCTTCCTATCCATTCTTCTCTAACTTCACATTTGGTTCAATAGATGAGGATGCAGGATTCGAATCATCCATTCTGAATCTCTTGAGTATCTCTTTTATATACTTTCTTTGATGTAGCACCATACCTTGCTTCAACATTTGAAATTCCATGCCCAGAAAATAAGACAATTTTCCTAGCTTCGACATTTCACATTCCTTCGTCATCAGCTCTTTGAACTATGACAAGTTCTCCAAACTATTCCCAATTACTAGCAAGTCATCAACATACAAGCAGATGATTGTTATATCTTGTGCTACAACCTGAACATAGACACCATACACTGAGGCCATAGAGCGCTTTGTGCAATCTATATGCTTTACTCGCTTCCTTATGAATCACAAACCCAGGAGGTTGTGTGACATAAAATTCTTCGTCTAAAGAACCATTCAGAAATGCTGATTTCACATCTAGATGAAATATCGACCAGCCTTGGTTGCATGCCAATTCGACCACTAGTCGAACAGTCTCTAATATTGCTAATAGAGAAAATACTTCAGAGTAGTCGAGTCTTTCTCTTTGAAGAAACCCTCGAGCTACTAATCTTGCTTTATGTCTTGCTATTGACCCATCTGCATTGTGTTTCAACTTGAACACCCACTTTACTTTGATAGCTTTTGTATGTGCTGGAAATTTGACTAACTCCCATGTGTTGTTTCTTTCGATTTCATGTAACTCTTCTACCATATCTAACTTATACTTATTAATCTTCAAAGCTTCGCTATAATTTATTGGTTCAGCACCTGCAAGTAAAGCAAAATAAACTAATTCTCCATCTAGTGTGATTTCATAATCACCCACCACTTTATAATCATGAAGTCTTGTTGGAAGAACTCTATTTTTGTTAAGTCTTTGGCTTGTTTCAGCCACAGCCTCTTCAACTTCGACTGTGTCAGGAGTGTCAGCAATTGCTTCTTCTTCGATTTCGACTGGATTCTCAACAATTCCTTCGACCTCTACTTCATCAGCTTCTTCGCCGAAATTAAAGATCATTAATGGATTGTCAATTGAATTGTTAAAATTCCAATCCCAGACAGAATTTTCATTAATCACAATATCTCGACTTAATACAATCGTGTCATTAACTGGATTGAATAATCTATATACACAAGTTTTATGATATCCTACCAGAATCATAGGTTCACTCTTGTCATCAAGCTTCCTTCTTCTTGCATCAGGAATATGCTTGTAACACATAGAGTCAAACACCTTCAAATGACTTACTAATGGTCGTTTGCCACTCCACACTTGTTCAGGAACTTTGTTCTTCAATATCTTAGTAGGACACCTATTCAAAATATAAACTACAGTTGAAACAACTTCTACCCATAAAGACTTTGGCAAATTCTTTTGCTTCAGCATGCATCTCGCCATATCTAATATGGTTATGTTTCTTCTTTCTGCAATTCCATTATGTTGAGGTGTATAAGAAGCAGTTACCTCATGATCAACACCATGTTCTGCGCATAAATCTTCAAACATTTTGGATGTGTATTCGCCACCTCCATCTGTTCACAGAAATTTCATCTTCTTCTCACTCTAGTTTTCGACAAGTATCTTAAATCTCTTAAAGATTTCGAATACTTCGTCCTTTCATTTGATCAAATAGATCCACATATTTCAACTAAACTCATTGACAAACAAAACAAAATATATGTTTCCACCAATTGTATGTTCTTCGAATGGACCACATACATCTGAATGCACCACTTCGAGAATGTATGATGATCTCATTGACATAGTCGAAACGAAAGAATTTCTGGATTGCTTTCCCACTAAACAACCTTCACAAAGTTTTTCAAGCATCTCAAGGCTTGGAATGCCAGTAACCATATCTTGAGTAATCAGTTGATTAAGTGATTGAAAATTCAAATGTCCAAACCTCAAATGCCACAACCAACTATCCTTGTGGTCGACAACAATTTTCAAACATTGAACTTCTGTCGAACTGATCATAGTCTTAAATGTCCTATTATTCAACAATGGAATTTTAAGACCAAATTATTCTTGGTGTCGAACAATTTCAAAACTCCATCTCTCATGACAACTAAGAAACATTTTTCGAATAATTGTCCAACATTTAGCAAGTTGCATTTCATTCCAGGTACATATAGCACATATTTGATCATAACTTTCCCTCCATTACTCATTTTAAATACTATGCTATCAGTACCTTCTTCTTGTAACGAACTATTATCAACAAGTTTTACCTTGCTCTTCTTCGACTCGTCAAAATCAGCCAACCACTCCTTTCAACCAGTCATGTGGTGTGAGCAGCCTGAGTCGAGAAACCAGATCTTGGATTCGACATGGTTATATGCAACTGCAGCCATAACCATCATACTACCTTTAGAATCATATGAATCTTTGCGTGCAAGGTCCGCTCCTTCGTCCTTGCCTGTTGATCCCTTGTCTTTTCCGTACCAACAATTCTTGGCCAAGTGTCCCCACCTTTCACAGTTATAACACTGCATACCTCTCTTATCTTGTTTGTCCTTTCGATAGTTTCCTCCTCCCATTTTCGAGGATTCAGAAGATCTATCTTCGACCTTATTCTTATGGGGATTTGACCAATACTTCTTGCCATGAGTCTTGTCGAACATGCCTTTCAATTTGTTGGAACCACCATCCTTTTTCATGACTGAGCTTGCAGTGCCTGTATCGAGTCCCGAACTCCTTACCTTTCGATAATCCTCATCTCATGCGCCTCCAATGAACCAACCAAATCTTCCACTTTAGTGGTTTCAAGATTGTTGGATTCTTGAATATCTACGATAATGTGATCAAAGTGAGAAGTCAACGTTCTTATTACCTTCACGGAGCACCTATACAATTGATCACAATTGTATTCTCGCCTCACTTTTCTTTTGGGAAGGTTTGACCAACACTTTCCAACTTTCTCGTGGGATGTTGACACCTACCCTGTTTGACGTAGTAACTATCACTGGGCTTTCTTCGTTGGGTATGACTTTCAACCCATCCACGTTGATGAAACACACATTTTTCTTTGACCAATCAGATTTTTCCAGCTACATTGTTGATCATTATCTTATGGGTACTAGCGATGTCTCTAACACTGAACATATAGCCTTTCTCATCCTTTGGCTTTTCCATTTCTTGTTTTGCACCAGATCCTTTACTACGACTCATGATTTAATACCTCTGGCGATTCAACTCCATGTGGGACAAAACATCTCGCTGGGCAAGCTTTTGATGGCGACTCTTTACCAAAATTTGGGCAATGATTCTATGAAACTGAAGGCACTCCCTGGTCATGACAAAGGCTTGAGTCTTTCAGGACCCTTTTGGCTTCTGTAACACTAGATAAACGCCACATTCGAATTTCAGCTGGGTTATCCTGTTTCCGAAAAAATTCTACATCTTGACAAAGTTAAAGTCGTTGAAGGTCTGAGACTATCCTTGACCACTCCCCTCGACAAACTTTGTTAGACGACGACATATATCTAGAGGAAGGTGAATAGAGGCACACTTTTTTTTTATTCTAGACACAAATCTAGAATTTATTTGTTTTAAAAATGTTTGATGTAGAAGCAATTAACTAGATAAGACGTCTAAAAACAACTTATTGGAATCTCGGATATAAAAATTATGAAAGATAAATCTATGAAATAAAATTGAGTAATTGATCAATATAAACTCAAATCAACAATCCATTTATTTATTGTTTGAACATAATCACTTTGCAATTCTATTTCCAAGGCTAAATAACCAAAGAACTAACTTCATCGTTTTATCAAACACTTGGCGTACAAGTGAATTTTCATAATTTCTCTTTGAGTAGTGTTGATATATAAAACAAATAATATTCAAAATTGATTATAAGTTATATCCACACTTATTTCAAAAACATATTTTGAGAGAAAAATTCTTACAATTCAATTACTATCACAATGCTATTTGATAAAAAGATTGATGAAATTGAAAGCAAGTAAAAGAGGAAAAGTAAAAACACACAAGGAGTTTGTCTACACAGTTCCCCACTGTCATCCTCGGGTGTGGGTATGTTTGCGCCTAATTCCAATGGAACTAGGATAATTATTATATGCAAAATGTTTAATATAATGGAAGAGTTAGAAACAACAATACAAAATTCTTTAATCTGGTGTTGGTGCTCCTTCTTCCAACCTTTGATCTTAAGCATGATCAAATCAACCAATAGATGCAACATATTCATCGCTTAAGCTAATTCCTTAAAAGGATTTCAAACACCCCAAGGTTCCTTGCAAATATTTCAACCACTCCAAGGTATTTTTCACTCGAGTAAATCCGATTGCACACTATCAACACAAGATCACTGATTTTATCATCTAATTCTTGCTACTTCCTTAAAAATATTTCAACCACTCTAAGGTTCCTTTAAAAGATTTCAAACACTCCAAGGGATTTTTCACATGGACGATTCCTTCTCGCACGATCTTGCACGAAAACCCCCAATTCAACAAATGATGTTGGAGGATAAGCCCGATGGTTTTTCCAGATAAAGACCCCTACAAGAACTCAACCCAAACCAATTGGAAATCTTCAATTATTCATCTAGATGGAACCCCGAAGGAACATCATTATAATGTAATGTTGGTGTGTATGTGTTGTACCCCAATTTTTTCCCTAAGATCCATTCATCATACCATATTGATTCATTCACAACAACATCACACCAGGATACTTGGTTCTCCTCCCTATATTTAGCTTTTCCCTTTTTGAGGAATCACCAAGAACCTTGACTTATGTTCCTTTTGTGATTATGAATATTGTTTTGATTTCTTCACTTAACTAATAAAATGCAATGTTGGTTTGTCTTGCTTGTTATCCATATAGGTAAAGGCAATGAGATTTAACAAGTTACCCCATGGGTTCATGAGTTTATGTCCATTCCCTAGTAAATAAAGCTGGAGAAGTTCAAACCTAACCATTGGATTGGTTATGGAAGAATTGGCATGACAAGGTTGTTTTGGTGTATCATATTTCAAGGTTATTAGATTTAACTCAAAAGTACAAAGGGTTGATTGAAGAAGTTGTCATGTTGGACAAGGCCTTGTTCCTATTGGTCACAAGAGCATATTTCTCTCAAATTTCAAGATATGGAAGTGGTTTTGGTGGATAAGAGCTCTCATTATCATCCTCGACAACTTCTATTCACAAAGCAATAATGTTGGTACAAGAAGTTTGTTCAAGCTTGTCAAAGTTCCTCAAAGCATTTTCTTGATCTAAGAGCTAGGGTTTTGAGCTTCAAAGGGGTATATCTTGTTCACCTTTTGGTATTTTTGAGTAATTCCAAATACATCATTCTATTAAAAGGGTTATTAAAAAATCACTTTAAAATTTCAAAGGAGTTTTCATGAGGAAGAGACTTGATGAGGAAGCAAGATTACAAGTCCTCTAGATGAATCCCCAATTCTCCATGTGTGACTTCAAATGGTCATAACTTGGTCAATTTTTATCACCTTGAGCCCATTATTTGTCCATAATGATCTTGAAGGTGTGAAATTTATGCCTTCTTTTATGTGCAAAGTGAGAAAATGGATGGAAGTTTCCTTGAAGATGCAAAAGATTATAGGTCATTTCATGATTTTTTGCAAACTTCAAAAATTCATAACTCTCTCAAATTTTGGATATTTTGAATGATTCAAGTTTCAAAATATCATTCAAGAGATCTATTTCATGCCATTTTTTTTGGTCAAGAGCAAAGTCCAAGTGGAAGGCCATGTTTGGATGCAAGACATTATAAGTTATTTTTGAAGAAGAATTTGAAATATTTCTAAGTATGGAAAGTCAACCCTTTTTCTCCAACTTTGACTCAATGCAACTTTCAGCTCAAGCATCCATTTAACTCCATTCTTTTTTCATTGCAAAGCTTGTAACCTCATCTTTATAAAGCATCAAGAATCATGCCTTAAGACCCCATGAGCTGAGAATTCCATTGTTTTAAAAGTGGTAACTTGGAATTGAAGTTTCATTACAAGTCAGAATTTGAATTTTATGTTACAACCTCTAAACCTCAAATTAGCACGTGTTTTGGGTCTAAACATGATTAGCCAACTTTCCCAAGGGGATTAGTGCATCAAAACGCGCGTTTTGGATGAGTTTTGACAAAAGAGAAGTCACATTTTCTTCATGATGCAGACCCACACGAATTCCCTCCAAATTACATCATTCACCCTTCCTTTTGATCCCATTTGCTTCTTCTATAAATACATGAGCAATCCCATTCATTTTCTCAAGCTTGGATAGCCAGAATCACCATGCCAAACTTGTTCCATAACCCAGAATTCAGTAACTTCAAAATCCATTGTCGAGCCTTTTTCAATCCAATTTTTCCATCAATTCACCTTCCTTGATCTTCCTTGAAGCTAACCACATTATTACATTCAAGAATCGAGCCCTATACTGCTCCATCGAAGTCCAGTTTCAGAGCTCTGCAACTCAACTTCAATAGGTAGATTCTTTCATCAATTCTTCAAAACTCTGATATCATTGTGTTACTCTCATTGCCTTGGTCCTAGTCGTAACACTTACCTTTTACTGGAAACACGTTTTGACCATGAAATTTCAAATCCCTTTTCAAAACTTTCCTTTCAAATTGCTTGAGCTACAGTTTATATAAATTTGGCAGGAGGGTGTGGTTGTATTCATCTTGAAGAGACGAAGCGAATGGAATAGGTATGAGCTTCTGATTTTACAGTTTGAGAGACCTGCAATTCGTGATGGCTGGAGGTTGAAGATGACCAACGTGTCATCTTCCAACCAATGAAGGTGCGCCATCTGTTTTTTTCAAATTCTGATTTAATTAATGATTATGTACATTATTCACTAATGGCCATGACATGCACAGCGCGCCAGATCCTTTGGATTTGATTACTAACACGTTTTGACTCTCATCCAATGGTCCACATATTTTACTTTTATTTTCTTTTTCTGATTTTTATATTTTAAATTTCAAAAAATCATAGAAAATTCATTTTTAGTCCAAAAAGTCTGAAAAAATTAAGAAAAATATTTTTAATTATTCTCTTTCTGATTTTTATTTTTTCACAATTTAATTTTGTGTTTTGTTATTTTTTATAAATTTTACACTTTATTTGATTTTTTTTAAATGTTAAAAATATTTTTATACATTTTTAAATTCTAAAAAAATTATGGAATGATCCAATGATATTGTGAGAAATATTGGTGACTTTATTTTATTTTTGTTTCTGATTTTACTATATTTTTTTTATCATTTTTGGTTTATTTTACCCATTTATTTTAATTTTAAAAATAGTTCCCGACTTTAAAAAATTACCAAAAAATTTGTAAAAATTATTTGAGCCTTTTTCTGATTTTTCTATGGTCTTACTTTTCATTTCTTGATTAATTTGAACATAGCTGATATTTTTTCTCTTTATTTTCTATTTTTAAACATTATTTTTTAAACCCTTTTGTGTATATTAAAATGTGATATTATTTTGTGACTATTTTCTGGCTGATCTTGGGTTAGATTTTGGATCATTAACTTTATTAACATCATTGGATCCATGGTGTTGAGTTTAACTCCACAAAAATGGATGAATAATTTTAATAATAGTTTGATTAAAATTTAATTCAAATGTGATTTGTATATTTTTTCCCCATCCCTCTTCATCTCATCCCTTTCTTATTGCACTAGATGTTGATGGAGCATGATCTCTATATCATGTCTCAAAATAAATGGTGCATATATTGCTATTGACCGGCCTTAAAATAGGTGCGACTTCTATATAAGTCCACTTACGATTGCTTAACATAGCGCTAAATTTTGTACCGATTCGAATAAATGATCATTCGTGGCCCAAACTTATGATTGCAAGCCCAAGTATGTTAATTTGATCTCTTTGATCCAATAACCTTGAGATTCATTGTGTGGAGGCTTTGGTTCTACCAATCCTCTAATGGATCTACAACACATTTGGTCAATGCAGATCACTTAAACATCGTTGATCATTAAATGGTACTTGTGAGAATTCCAAATGGATGATATACTTGACAAAAAGCAAATGCAACTTGTTGTGTGGAGGCTTTGGTTCTACCAATTCTCTAATGAGTTCCAAATGCAAGCTTCAAGATGGTCATCCAACTAACCACTAATTATTGACTTGTCTTAACTTATGCTTTTATTCTTTTTTATGCTTATGTACCATTTACTTTTAGCATTTACATTTCATGCCATTTTCATCTTTGCTCATTTGAGCATTTACCTTCCAGCCATTATTACTTTGCTCACTTGAGCTTTTCTTTTCCTTTCTTAAGATACTTAATAATCAACATAAACCCTAAAAAATCTTTAATGGTACTTGGACTATTTGGTTACTATCCTTGGCATTATGGAGCATGGGACTTTTCTTGGACTTAGGATTAGAAACCTCGGCCTATCTTGGAGACCTTGTGATCTTATCTGATTATTCTGTCTAAAGTTCTTGAGGTTTACCTCAAGACATTGGTTTGCTTGTTTGTTTTTGTGTGCGGGTTTTTGTGATTACACCCCTTGTTTGTAATCTGGAATTCACTCGTATACAGCCGTTACTCTGCCCAATTTTTGTGATGACTTAATACACTTGAAGTTTGGTTCTCTCAAGAGGTCTAGTATTTTTTTGCTTGATTGGTTCCAATCCAAGGAATGTGAATTCTATCTTGGCTCATAATGTCAAGTATTGGCTTATTTTTGGTTAGATGGTTCTTATCCCTAGCTTTTACCTTATTCTTTAGGATAGTCCCTTCTTCTCCTCCCATCTTTAATTTCAAAAATCTTCTTCCCCCTTTTGAAAACTCTTCTTGTTTTTGAACTTGGACCACTTTCATAATAAACTTGGACTTATGTCCATGTCTTTTGAAAACATTTTCATAAATAAACTCCAATCAACTTAATAATACCTTGACATTTTTTTTGAGAAGACTAAAAGTCAATCAATCTCATTTAAAACCATTTTGCCACTTTGGCTTTTATCTTTAAACTTTTCTCAAAAAGGTTGAACTCTTGTCAATCCTTGTAGTGATGCAAACAATTATACTTCTACAATATATAGTGAAGAGAGATATTTTCCACTTGGGTGTTGAGTGAGGCATTGTTTATTTTAAAATCCAAGCCATATCCTCTACTTTGAGATGATGCAAATTCTCCTTTCTCATGATTGTGGGTAGTAAGCATGTTTTCCACACGAACAATGACGATGATATTTTATCTCATAAAATTAACCAACACATTTGTTTTTTAAATTTTTGAAAGAGGAACTACGTGTACCCTGATCCCCTATTGCACGAAAAGGTGGTACGTAGGCACTAAAGGTTCACAACCGCGGCGGGTGAAAAAATTATAAAAAATAAATATATTTCTTTCCTCACCTCCACCATCCATTTTTTTTATATATACAACATTTTTCGTAGCCAAAATATACATATTTTACAAAGAGGCTCCTGCGGAGTAGCATAGATGTTTAGGGTGCTAATACCTTCCATTTGCATAACCAACCCCCTTACCTTGAATCTTTCTCCTTATTTTTGGGTTATTCGCTCTTTTCCCATTCCTTTGGAAACAATAAAGCACGGTGGCGATTTTTATTTTGATTTGTATAAAGTCTAGTCAATCTAATGGCTTAGACTTAAACATTTCTACTGCTACAGAAAAATGGCGAGTTCACTGGGGAAAGATTGACCTCTTATTGGTCCATCCCTAAGTGGGTTAAGCCTATCTTTGTTTATATCTGTATATGTGATATTACTGTTTTTTGTGTTATATGTTGTATAGATGTTTGTCTGGATTTTCCTGGTTTTCAGGGTGCTTGGCGATTACTTATAAGTCCTATACCCGGACTTGGTCAAACTTTAAGATAGGACGGGCGGTATAGTCATGTTAACTTTGAGGGAGTAATCCCAAAAAAGAAGGCATGAGATCCCCCACTCAGTGGAGGCCCCTTTGACTGTAGTGTCGTTTACCGAGTAATCGAGAAGACGTACTGCTTTCGACCCGGGAGCCTGCTAAAACTGAGGACCGTAGAATACCAAACCCATCTTAGCCTTTTAGGTGTAATGCGGAAGCTATGACGGAGTAATCAATAAATAGTTGTCATGCGATACTATGCTCGGACGAGTCTTTCTTGAGAATATTACTAATTACCGAGTTAATCGGGAAGTTGGTAATATCCGAAGGAAGGATGTAGACTCTGGGAGCCTCTAGAACCTTGTTCAGCAGGTGATAACTTTTAGACCAATACCTTATGGGTAGTACCTTCGACCTCATGCTCGTGACGTTGAACCGATGAACCCTATATGTGTGATCTTGTGTGTGATTGTTGCATCATGCATCCATGCACTCATAAGCATATTTTGAAGAAACCATATTTCAAGGGATTTAAAGGTTGACTATTTGTGAATCTCTCAGGTACTTTTTAACCATGGATTCTGGAAAGAGAAAGATTTGGAAATACAGTTTCAAGGATCCCAAGATAGATGAGTTGATCAGTCTAATTCCCAAGATCGAGTGTTCTACAGACTTTCAGAAGAAGTATGGATCCATTATTCCTCTCATGAAGCTGAAGATGAAGGAGGGTATTCTCTCGACCTTGGTCCAGTTCTATGATCCGATGTATCATTGCTTTACTTTTCCTGATTATCAGTTGATGCCTACATTGGGGGAGTATTATTATCTATTGGATTTACCTGTTACAGATCGTGTTCCTTTTACTGGTTTGGCGGGTGAGCCAAAACCACATGAGATTGCTGCTTTGATTCACCTGGGAAAGTCTGAGGTGGAAGCCCATATGACTACTAAAGGAGGGATTAGAGGATTACCAGATCATTTCTTATTGGATAAAGCTCGTTAATTTTCTAGAATGAAGAGTACAGTTGCTTTTGAGGCCACCTTTGCTCTACTTTCTTATGGGTTATTCTTATTTCCTAATATGGACAAGTTTGTTGACATTAACGCTATCAGGATCTTCATGATGGGAAACCAAGTTCCTACATTGTTGGGTGATGCTCATTACTCTATTCATATTCAGAATTCTTATCATGGGGGGATGATTATCTGTTGCACGCCTCTGTTGTACCGGTGGTTTATCTCTCATATGCCTCAGTCTGATGCTTTTTGGGATGTCAAGAAGGAACCCCGTTGGGCTCCTAAGATCATGGCACTTACTCACTCGGATATTGATTGGTATCATCGAGCTTACCAGGATATATAGATTATTGACAGTTGTGGTAGTTTCCCCAATGTACCTCTTCTTGGTACAAAGGGAGGAATTAACTATAACCCTGTTCTTGCATGGCGACAGCTTGGTTATCCGATGAGGGATAAATCGAATAGTATTCATTTGAGTAGTTTCTTTCTGAAGGAAGGAGAAGACCATAGGGAAGCTAGGGAGCAGATTACGAAGGTCTGGCATCACATTCATAAGAAGAGTAAGAAGGATTTGGGACCTAGGGGTGCTGTTTCTTTGGATCCATATCTTCAATGGATCCGATCGAGAGCCATTCAGTTAAAGATGCCATATACCCTGGAGACACCCATGCCTGATCTATTTGTGAAGACCACTTAGATGATATAGAAGAGCTGCAACTTGCTTTGGTTAGGATGCTTGGAAGAACAAGTTCCAAACTTTAGAGAGTTCCTACATAGCAGACCTGAAGGAGAAAGACGACTTGATTGAGATCCTTGAGAGTCGAGCGGAAGAGTCTATGGAGAGGCAAGGGGATTTATTTTATCCTAAGCCTCAATCAGGTGTTGATCACTCACTTCCTGATTCGGATGATTGGAAGAAGGTTGCCATCAGACATGTGGAAGAAAACTAGAGGTTGAAGGCTCAGATTGCCAGGCTCACAGGGAAGCGCCAGCGTACAAAGTGATCTCCACCAGTTCTATTTCTCAGGGTTTTAGATTTTATTTTCATCTTGTACTTGGGGTCATTGAAACTTGTAATCCATTTTGGAGTTATTATAATAAATTTTTTTCCAGTATTTCAAAAGCGTTATTACTTTGATGTTTGCAATATGTCTATAAAACTTTAAATCCCTTGAAATATTAAATAACAAATTAAAAATAATCATGTGCATTACATATCATGCATCATATTGTGCATATTTCTTGCATTTGTTATGCATATCCAGGTGTCTTACCAAGTTTCTTTACTTCGTTCAGCAAGCTGACTCACCACTACAATACTCGGGCTAATTTCAAAAAGAAGATGGACAACTTAGAACAAGAGAATCGCGAGCTGCGCGAGGAAGTTTCTGCTTTGAAGATCGGCATAGCCAATCTGACTACTCTGATGGAAGCTCTGGTGGCTTCTCAGAATCAGGCACCGAGTGTTCAACCTAAACCAACAAGGGAAACTACTGAAGCTCCGATTGTTCCCACATCTGCTACTCCAGTTGTTATTCAGAATGGCATGCCTCAAGGTTATCCATGGGGAATGCCAGAGAATTTTGCACCTGAAGATTTCAATCTTGGTCCTTAAGATACTCCAGTTGTTCAGACTATTGTTACTCCGGCACATCCTGTGGTGCATGTTATTTCTGTTGCACCTCCTTCGGTATATATGGTTCTGTTTGTTAATGATGATGTATGTCGTTCTTTCCCTCCACTAAGTGAAGACTTGGGTCTTTATGACAGAATGGATGATTTTCAAGAGCAGTTTGACAAGATGCAAAGAGAGATGAAGGCCCTCAGGGGAAAAGAGCTATTTGGGCAGAATGTGAATGAGCTGTGTTTGGTCCCGAATGTTAAGATACCTGCTAAGTTTAAGGTCCCAGAGTTTGAGAAGTATAAGGGCAACACTTTCCCTCATGCTCATCTGGTAATGTACGTGAGGAGAATGTCTACCCATACTGATGATCAGCATCTGCTGATTCACTTTTTTCAGGATAGTTTGACCGATGCTGCGTTGAAGTGGTATATGAGGTTGGACAACACCAATATCCATAATTTTAATGATTTGGGAGAAGCATTCATCAAACAATACAAGTAAAAAGTGGACATGGCGCCTAACTGTGGTCAACTCAGGGCCATGGTTCAGAAAGACAGGGAATTGTTCAAAGAGTATGCGCAGAGATGGCGTGAGGTAGCCGCCCAAGTGATTCCTCCCATGGAAGAGAAGGAGATAACTAAGATTTTATTGAAAACTCCAGGCGCTTTCTACTACGAGAGAATGGTAGCAAGTGCGCCAAGTGACTTTACTGAGATGGTAGGAATGGGTATCCGCTTAGAAGAGGCTGTAATAGAAGGCCGTTTGACGAAGAGTGAAGGATTCAGAGGTGTGAAGAAGCCATCTTATGGGTTTACCAAGAAGAAAGAAGGAGATGCAAACACTGTCATACAAGAAAGGAGGGTAAACACTCCTAGAAGGAATTATCAGCGTCATCAGCAAGTCGCCTCAGTTACTCCCGTTATGAATGCCGCTCCAACTACCGTTGCTTATCAGAGACAGTCCCAACAGGGGAATCAAGGGTATAATCAGAGAAGGGAGAGTTATGACCCTATTCCCATGAGCTATACAGAGTTACTACCAGCATTGATTCAGAAGAAGTTGGTTCAAACCCGACCACCTCCCGCCATACCGTCACCATTGCCTTGGTATTACAAGGCAGACCAAACATGCACTTTTTATCAGGGAGGACCAGGGCATAATGTTGAGAATTGTTATCCTTTGATGATTGGGGTGCAGAAGTTGGGAAAGTCTGGTGTTCTATCTTTCAAAGACGTGGGACCTAATGTGAAAGACAATCCTCTACCCAAGCATAGGGGGGGAGTAAATTTTGTGAATATGGTTGCCGATTGTCCAGGCGACTTCCAGATTTTTGATATTAATATGGTTAGAGGAGATTTGGTGAAAATGCATGCAGACCTCTGTGAATTTAGCTACTATAGGCATGACCATTTCGGTGTGCTATTTGCAGTACAAACATATAGGGTTGCGATAAGATAAAGGCTAATTTACAGGAGATGATGGATGAGGGCCTAATCCATATAATCAGGCCTAGGGCAGAGTATGAAGAGGAAGTGAATATGGTTTCTGAATGTCCCGGAGAATTCATAATTTTTACTGTAGAGTATATGAATGGGGACCTCGTGCAGTTGCACGCTACCTTCTGCCATACGACTGGTCAGGTGGAACACCAATTTGGATCTTGCCGGGTTTGCTGTCGAGACCCCTGAGGATGTTTAATCATGAAGAAGGGTGTTCAATTGTTGTTAGACAATGGAACTATCAAGATCAAGGGTCAGAGGGATGATTACCATGAATTTGATAAGGTTGAGGTTTGTTTGATGGGAGAAGAGTCAGATGAAGAGTATGCCTCCGCAGATGAGTATTTCTCTTCAGACGAAGATTTGTTTTCCAGAAATGACTTATTAATGACTGATTATGTTGAAGAAGGGGTAAACGTCATTGTGCCTTGTTTTGGTGCACCCGCCCATTTTGAAGTTGAGTATCATAGAAAGCCAGTTGTTACCTCATTGGTGATTAGTTTGCCAGGTCCTATACCCTATAAATCAGATAAGGTTGTTCCTTACAAATGCAACACTACAATCTTAGAAGACAGAGTGGATGTTCCCATCCAACCAATGCCTGATGTTGGAAATATAGATGAAAATAACAGGGTGACCCGTAGCGGTCGTGTGTTTGCGCCAGTTGTTCAAAGAAATGTTGATGCTAGAAAGAAAGTTTCTGAGAATGATGAACCTAAGAAGGCTACGTGTGAGACTAGTGGAGCTACGTTAGAGAAAGAAGTGGATGATATTTGGAAGATAATTAAGATGAGCGACTACATAATTGTAGATCAACTTCTGCAGACTCCTTCAAAAATATCTATCTTAGCTTTATTGATGAACTCCTCTACTCATAGAGAATCCTTGATGAGGGTACTGGACCAAGCTTTTGTGAAGAGTGATATTCCAATAGATCAATTCAACAGCGTAATAGGAAACATTACTTCATGTAATAACTTGAGTTTCCGCGATGATGAATTACCAAATGAAGGGAGGAATCCCAACCTGGCCCTCCACATCTCTATGAACTGCAAGAATGATTCACTATCCAATGTGCTCATTGATAATGGATCCGCATTGAATGTTATACCGAGGAGTACCCTTATGAAGTTGAAATATCAAGGAACGCCTATGCGTCCTAGTGGTATCATTGTGAAAGTGTTTGATGGGTCAAGGAAATCTGTCATCAGTGAAGTGGACTTGCCTATTCATATAGGACCACATTTATTTCAGATAACTTTCCAGGTCATGGACATTGTTCCTACTTATAGCTGTTTGCTAGGTAGACCGTGGATTCATGAGGTAGGGGCTGTCACTTCAACTTTACACCAGAAGCTAAAGTTTGTACGTGAAAGGAAAGTAGTGATCATAAATGGGGAACAAGCATTATTGATATCTCATTTGTCCTCTTTCAGCATTGTAGAAGCGGATGAAGCTGCTATTGGAACCCAGTTCCAAGCATTATCCATTGACAACATAAGAGAAAATGAGAATTCCATGGTTTCGCTGAAGGAAGCGCAATAGGTTGTGCGTAATGGTCATAGTGAAGTTTGGGGACGAATTGTGGATCCACCTGTGAACAAGAACAAAACTGGCTTGGGGTTCTCTTTGAAGAATGACAAAGGGAAGGACAGGAAGCCGAAGTCAGTTGCAGGCAGGTATCAAGACATTTTCCGTAGTGGGGACTATCTTCATCCGACTGTTTCCAGGATTAACGCCATTGTGGAAGATGAAGCAGAGTAGGAAATGCTGAATTATGTGACGCACAAAGTCAGGGTTCAGAACTGGGTCACCATTGATGTTCCCTCTTGCATACATGTTTCAAAGTAATTTGATTTGTTAATATTTTTGAAAAAGCTTTCACTCTGCCCAAGGTGGAAGTATTAATGTTGTAGGGCTTGTCTGTTTGCTGTGACTTTTAAGATCAATAATAAGAGTTTTCTTTGCTTCCCGAATTATGTCTTTATTTTCTGCTTTTTCTAGGAAAATGGTAATCAGAAAAAACCTTTCAAAATAATTAATAACTGAAATTCAATCTGCATGATCACTTGTTATATGTGTCAGTTTCTAAATGCAATCACAAATCATATGTGCAGATTAATTAAAAAACCGGTTGAATACAATGACCCTGCACCCTCTCCCAACTTTGAATGTCTTGTGTATGGGGCTGAAGAAGAAGACTATGATGAGATTCCAGAAGAGGCCTCACGGTTGCTTGAGCTCGAGGAAAATACCATTCAGCCATATATTGAGCCATTGGAATTGATTAATTTGGGTTCAGCAGAAGATCTGAAAGAAGTCAATATTGGAGCATTGCTGCATCGTGATGTGAAGAGAAGGTTGATTGAGCTGTTGAAAGAGTATGTGGATATTTTTGCTTGGTCTTACCAAGATATGCTTGGTCTAGATACAGATATCGTCGAGCACCATTTTCTGTTGAAGCCAGAATGTTCGCCAATTAAACAAAAGTTCAGAAGGACTCACCCAGATATGGCAGTAAAAATTAAAGAGGAGGTTCTAAAGTAGATTAATGCTGGTTTTCTTGTGACGTCAGTGTATCCTCAATGGATTGCCAATATTGTCCCAATACCGAAAAAATACGGAAAAGTCCACATGTGTGTAGATTACAGAGATCTAAATAAAGCTAGTCCAAAAGATGATTTTCCATTGCCACACATCGACATGTTAGTGGATAGCATAGCAAAATTCAAAGTATTCTCGTTCATGGACAGATTTTCCGGATATAATTAAATAAGAATGGCTCCAGAGGACATGGAAAACACAACATTTATCACACCCTGGGGAACATTATGTTACAGAGTGATGCTCTTCGGGTTGAAGAACGCTGGTGCAACATACCAGAGGGCTATGACAACCCTATTCCATGATCTGATGCACAAGGAAATTGATGTATATGTTGATGATATGATCGCCAAATCCCAGACTAAAGAAGGACATATAGAAGATTTGTTGAAGCTGTTTCAGCGTTTGAGGAAGTATCGTCTCCGCTTGAATCCAAATAAATGAACCTTCGGTGTTCGATCAGGGGAATTGTTGGGTTTCATTGTTATCCAGAAAGGAATTGAAGTTGACCCAGATAAAGTCAAAGCAATTCAAGAAATGCCAGTGCCAAGAATAGAAAAGCAAGTCAGAGGTTTCCTCGGGCGTTTGAATTATATTTCTAGATTCATTTCCCACATGACTGCAACATGTGAACCGATCTTTAAGTTGTTAAAGAAAGATCAAGGCTGTGTGTGGACGGATGACTTCCAAAAGGCATTTGAAAGTATTAAAGAATATCTTCTTGAACCTCCTATCTTGCTCTCTCCTGTAGAAGGAAGACCGTTGATTATGTATCTGACAGTGTTGGATAAATCCATGGTGAAATTCTGGCTACAGATACTCAATGTCACGTCCAATGTTATGACACTGTATCTGACTTACTATATGACAGTAAATACAAAAACAGTAAATAACACAGTCAATTGTTTAACCAGTTCAGTGTGCAACAACACCTACTCTGGGGGCTACCAAGCCAGGGAGAGAATCCACTATAAGAGATGTTAATTCAGGAATAAACCAACCAGTTTATCTCCTTCACTTAAGACCTACCCAATGCAATTCTAATCTAAGTACAACTTAAACCTGAGTTCCTACTCACTCCCCCTCAATCACAGCAGTGATACATAAATCAATTTGACTTGAGAATTGATGAAGACACTCTTCAAAACACACACTTGATTAAGCTTCACAGCTTTTTAATCAAGTAACACAATCACTCGTGCTTCACAGCTTTGAGTGATGTACACAACTAACTTGACTCTGCTTCACAGCTTTAGTCAAGTAACATTCAAACACTCTTGCTTCAAAGCTTTGAGTGCTACACAACCCTTACAATTGAAACCTATTCCAAGGCACTTATCACAATGATAATTGCTTGGAGTACAATAAAACAAATCTATACAGATTACAAAATTGATCTTCTAATCAATCAGCAGGGATATCTTCAAAAACCGCAGCTCTGTTGAATATATAGCAGCTGCAACTTCAGTTAGGGTTTCCAAAAACCTAGGGTTGATTCCGTTTGACCAAAAGACCAGGTCACAGTACTTTGTTGATCAGGTTAGGATTGAGCTAGGTTACTCCTCAGAAAACGCAGGATTCTGTTTAGAGGGGACTGAGTTATTTCCTGAAAAAACTCAGACTTATCCAATCCTGCAATCCTGTTAGTTCAGAACAGGATGTCATAACATTTGTTATGACATCTGAGAAAACCTGTCTACTGATTAGCAAAATGTGATCATTTTGCAAACATGCTCAGATACACACTTCTAAACATCAGTATTTGAATTACAATATTTTTCTGCACATGTACCTATTGAGTTAGTACAACCTGAACTAGAATGTTATGACATCAGTCATGACATTCACACATACACTTGGGATTTACCAAAAATGCAAGCCAATACCTAAACACCTACAAACTCCCCCTTTGGCAGATTTTTGGCTAAAGTCCCTAAACAATCAGAGATAGATAGATAGCAGCAGAAATAAGTGACAGCAGAAAAATATAGTGTTAAGTACTAATTAAGCAGTACCAAAAATATTCTCCCCCACTTTAGCCACAAATGGGCCAAAGATTACATGTTTATAAAGTTATACAGTTATCCAAGACAAAATAATGAGATCAGCAGCAGACAACAGCAGAACATACTTCCAAACTCCACCAGCAACACCACCAAGTAGCAAACATCCTTCAAGTACTGTCATCAGATCCAGAGAATTCAGGCTTCTTTCTTTTCTTGTGAGCAATGTCAGCATTTTTCTCTTTGTTTGATGTCTCAACATTCTTAGAGACATTTGGATTTGTTTCAGCATTTGAGTTTTCTTGGTTCAGAGGAACAGAAATGCCAGGAACTGAGTGGTTCTCGTTCAGAATTCGGGAAACAATTTTTGCTATTGCTTGATTAACATAGGCTGTCCCTTCCCTATTTGCAATTTCAGGGGGAACTGAAGAGGAAGGATGAGATGGATTACCTGTATGTCTTGTTCTCAATTCTTTGGCCTTGGTGGGGTTAGTTCTATGAGAACAGATCTCCAGAACATCAGAGTTCAGACAGGAAGAGATTGTCCCAGAATCTTGATCAGATGAAGAGGTTGAGATGGTCGTATTGGATGATGATGGCGTTTGAGACATTTTGTCAGTTTTGGAGGACCAACAACAAATGAGAAGAAATTCCTGATTGATGAGAGGACGAGAGAGGAACGAAGCAAAGGAGTGCCTATTCAACTTCTTAAAAGAGTTGTAGGAAATGAGAAAATACAATTTTAAACCAATCAGAACAGGCATAAGTCCTTTGGTCTTTGTTTTAAGCAAAATTAATTGCTACAATTCCTCATGTTGGCAAATACCCAGCTTACCCCTTAAGTTTTCAAATTGGTTTGCATCCAAAGCCTTGGTAAAAATGTCAGCCAGCTGTAGCTCAGTGGCAACATGTTCCAATTTGATGGTCTTCTCTTCTACAAGGTCTCTAATAAAGTGATGTCGTATGTCAATATGTTTGGTCCTGCTATGCTGAATGGGATTCTTGGATATGTTGATTGTACTCAGATTGTCACAGTACAATGTCATAACATCTTGTGTGACATTATACTCAGTGAGCATCTGTTTCATCCATAACATTTGAGAGCAGCTACTACCAGCTGCAATATATTCAGCTTCAGCGGTGGAAAGAGACACACAATTCTGTTTCTTGCTGAACCAGGAAACCAGATTACTTCCCAAAAAGAAACATCCTCCAGAGGTGCTTTTTCTATCATCAGCACTACCAGCCCAATCAGCATCACAGTAACCAGTCAGAGTCGGTTCACAGCCATGAGTATACAACAATCCATAGTTGTAAGTACCACTTACATACTTCAAAATTCTCTTCACTTGATTGATATGACTGACTTTGGGATCAGCTTGGTATCTAGCACAAACTCCAACTGCAAAGGCAATATCAGGTCTACTGGCAGTTAAGTACAGCAAGCTTCCTATCATGCTTCTGTACAGACTTTGATCCACCTTAACCCCACTTGAATCTTTGGAGAGCTTTAGATGAGTAGGAGCAGGAGTCCTTTTGTGACTTGCATTCTCCATACCAAACTTCTTTACAATATTCTTAGCATACTTGCTTTGAGATAAGAAGATTGAGTCCTCCATCTGTGAGACTTGTAGTCCAAGAAAATAAGTTAGTTCTCCCATGAGACTCATTTCAAATTCAGCCTGCATCTGGTCAGCAAAGTGTTTAACCATATGTTCTGACATTCCGCCAAACACTATGTCATCAACATATATTTGGGCAACCATCAACTTCCCTCCTTCAGTTTTGACAAATAGAGTTTTGTCCAAGCCTCCTTTTCTGTAGCCTTTGTCTGAGAGAAACTTTGTTAACCTGTCATACCATGCTCTAGGAGCTTGTTTCAGCCCATATAGAGCTTTTCTCAATTTGTAGACATGATCAGGATGGGTTGGATCCACAAAACCTTTAGGTTGTTCCACATAAGCTTCCTCATTTAAGTACCCATTTAGAAAGGCACTTTTCACATCCATCTGAAATAACTTGAACTTCAGAAGACAAGCAATTGACAACAAGAGTCTGATTGATTCCAACCTGGCTACAGGTGCAAAGGTTTCATCAAAGTCAACCCCTTCAACCTGGGTGTATCCTTGAGCAACAAGTCTCGCCTTATTTCTGGTGACAACTCCTTCAGCATCTGACTTGTTCTTGAATATCCATTTTGTCCCAATGATGTTAGTTCCTTCAGGTCTAGGAACCAGTTCCCAAACTTCATGTTGCTTGAATTGGTTCAGTTCATCTTGCATTGCACCAATCCAATATTCATCAGTTAAGGCTTCCTTGACATTTCTTGGTTCTATTTTGGACACAAAACAAGAATTTGAGATGATTTCTCTAGATCTTGTGATGACTCCACTATTAGGATCTCCTATGATGAGCTCTTTTGGATGATCCTTCTGAATTCTGATGGAAGGAGTCTTGCTAGCTTCCTTTGATTCTGATTCTGTTGTGGTGGAGTTGGGTAGATCATCCTGTTGGGTTGAAGTCTCAAAGAATGTCTCAACAGTACAAGGAACATCTGTTTCTTCATGATAGTCATCAATTATGACATTTATTGATTCCATCATGGTTTTGGTTCTGGAGTTGAATACTCTATAAGCTCTGCTGTTTGAGGAGTATCCTAGAAATATGCCTTCATCACTTTTGGAGTCCAGTTTTCTTCTCTGTTCACGATCAGAAAGGATATAGCATTTGCTGCCAAACACATGGAAGTACTTCACAGTTGGTTTTCTTCCTTTCCAGAGTTCATATATGGTGGATGAGGTTCCCTTTCTCAAGGTGACCCTGTTATGAACATAGCAAGTTGTATTCATAGCTTCAGCCCAAAAATACATAGGAAGTCTTTTGGCATGTAACATTGCTCTGGCAAATTCTTGTATGGTCCTGTTTTTTCTTTCCACAACTCCATTTTGCTGAGGTGTTATGGGAGAAGAAAACTCATGACTGATTCCTTCTGAAGCACAGAAGTCATCAAACTTGCTGTTTTCAAATTCCTTGCCATGATCACTTCTGATTCTGACAATACATCCTTCCTTCTCTCTTTGAATTCTTTTGCACAGTTCTCTAAAGACTTCAAATGCATCTGATTTTTCTCTAATGAAATTAATCCAGGTGAATCTGGAAAAATCATCCACAACCACATAGGCATATCTTTTACCACCAAGGCTCTCTACTTGCATTGGTCCCATCAGATCCATATGGAGGAGTTCTAGAACCTTAGTGGTGGTCAGATGTCTTGACTTTGGATGTGACATCCTCGTCTGCTTACCCACCTGACATTCACCACAAACTCTTCCTTCATCAATTAGCAGTTTTGGAATCCCTCTGACTGCCTCCAAGGAGATAATCCTCTTCATACCCCTTAGGTGAAGATGGCCAAGTTTTTGGTGCCACAGTTTCACCTCTTTTTCTTCTTTTGCAATGCAACACACAGATGAGAAATTAGTGTTCTCAGCCTCCCATAAGTAACAGTTGTCTTTGGATCTGACTCCTTTCATTACTATCTCTTGTTTGTCATTGATTACAAGGCATTCATATTTTGAGAAATTGACCTTGAATCCTAGATCACACAGTTGACTGATACTAATGAGATTAGCGGTCAGTCCTTTCACCAGTAGTACTTCATTTAGACTTGGAACTCCAGGGCAGTTCAAATCACCAACTCCTTTGATTTCACCTTTAGCCCCATCTCCAAAGGTCACAAAACTGGTGGTGTGAGGCTTAACATTATTGAGGAGGTTCTTGATTCCAGTCATATGTCTGGAACATCCACTGTCAAAGTACCAGTCTTCCTTTGCAGAGACCCTCAGGGAAGTGTGAGCTATCAGTGCAGTAGCCTTTTTCTTCCATTGAGGAGCATGTGGTACCTTTTTAGACTTAGGTTTGACACCTGAATTCTGATTAGGGTATCCATGTAATCTGAAGCAGAAACGCTTTATGTGGCCATATCTACCACAATGATGACATTTCCATCTTTGGTACCTTTTCCTCATATGTTTCTGTTCCTGATGTCGAGAGTTGTGTTGAGACATCTGTTTTGACATTTTCCTACCAGAACCAGATTTCGTTGCTTTCATAAATCCTAGACCAGATTTATTTCCCACATTTTGTCCAATCTGTAGGATCTCTTCCAATTTGTCAGTTCCATTTGTCAACATCTTGACAGATTTGGTCATTTGATTCAGTTGTGAGTTCAGCACTTGAACTTCTCCTTCTAGAAGACTTATAGTTTCAAGGTTTGCCCGTTTTTCAGCCTCCATCTTTATGATGAGTTTTGATTGTTTCTTATTCTGCACACAGACTTCAGTACTTCTGATACACAATTCCTTGTACGTTTCAGCCAGTTCTTCAAAAGTCACCTCTTCATCACTGATGTCACTTTCAGAGGTACAAACACCTGTTAAAGCAGTAACTCGTTTGGCAGTCTCTTTTTCAGAATTACTTTCTGAATCACAGTCAGACCAAGTAACTGTCATTCCTTTTTGTTTCTTAAGAAAGGTAGGACATTCAGCTCGAATATGCCCATATCCTTCACAACCATGGCATTGAATTCCTCTGCCTTGAACTCCCTTCTCATCTGACCTTGGTCTTCTGCTGGAACTGTCAATGTCAGAGGAAATGTTATGAACATTAGACCTTGACTTTGGATCTATTCTTTTGATGAGTTTGTTGAACTGTCTTCCTAGCATGGCTATAGCTTCTGAAATGTTTTCTTCAACATCAGTGTTGGACATAAGTGCTATGCTCTTGTTCTTTTTGACATCATCATTAGTGATTCCCATCTCAAAAGTCTGAAGAGACCCAATAAGTTCATCCACTTTCAACTTGCTAATGTCCTGGGCTTCCTCTATGGCAGTCACCTTCATTGCAAATCTTTTAGGCAAGGATCTGAGAATCTTCCTCACCAGTTTTTCTTCTGACATTTTTTCTCCCAGTGCTCCTGAGGTGTTGGCAATCTCCAAGATGTTCATGTGAAACTCATGAATGGTTTCATCTTCCATCATTTTTAGATTCTCAAACTTAGTGGTCAACATCTGAAGCCTTGACATTTTTACTTTGGAAGTTCCCTCATGAGTAGTTTTGAGAGTGTCCCAAACTTCCTTGGCCAGTTCATATTGATGAACTAATCTGAAAATATTTCTATCAATTCCATTGAACAAGGCATTTAGAGCTTTGGAATTTCCCAGGGCTAGCTCATCTTCTTCTTTACTCCAATCTTCCTCAGGCTTCAGACTGATTGTCCCATCTTCCTCAGTTATGGTGGGATGAATCCATCCTTTGTCAGCAGCTCTCCAAGCCTTTTTGTCCAGAGATTTTAGGAAGGCAATCATACGAGGTTTCCAGTAGTCATAATTAGTTCCATCCAGAATGGGTGGTCTATTTCCAAAAACTCCTTCTTTGTCCATAGTGCCAGAAAGTGATATCCCTAGATCTCACCCAGTAATACAGGCAGGGTGCCTGCTCTGATACCAATTGAAATTCTGGCTACAGATACTCAATGTCACGTCCAATGTTATGACACCGTATCTGACTTACTATATGACAGTAAATACAAAAGCAGTAAATAACACAGTCAATTGTTTACCCAGTTCAGTGTGCAACATCACCTACTCTGGGGGCTACCAAGCCAGGGAGAGAATCCACTATAAGAGATGTTAATTCAGGAATAAACCAACCAGTTTATCTCCTTCACTTAAGACCTACCCAATGCAATTCTAATCTAAGTACAACTTAAACCTGAGTTCCTACTCACTCCCCCTCAATCACAGCAGTGATACATAAATCAATTTGACTTGAGAATTGATGAAGACACTCTTCAAAACACACACTTGATTAAGCTTCACAGCTTTTTAATCAAGTAACACAATCACTCGTGCTTCACAGCTTTGAGTGATGTACACAACTAACTTGACTCTGCTTCACAGCTTTAGTCAAGTAACATTCAAACACTCTTGCTTCAAAGCTTTGAGTGCTACACAACCCTTACAATTGAAACCTATTCCAAGGCACTTATCACAATGATAATTGCTTGGAGTACAATAAAACAAATCTATACAGATTACAAAATTGATCTTCTAATCAATCAGTAGGGATATCTTCAAAAACCGCAGCTCTGTTGAATATATAGCAGCTGCAACTTCAGTTAGGGTTTCCAAAAACCTAGGGTTGATTCCGTTTGACCAAAAGACCAGGTCACAGTACTTTGTTGATCAGGTTAGGATTGAGCTAGGTTACTCCTCAGAAAACGCAGGATTCTGTTTAGAGGGGACTGAGTTATTTCCTGAAAAAACTCAGACTTATCCAATCCTGCAATCCTGTTAGTTCAGAACAGGATGTCATAACATTTGTTATGACATCTGAGAAAACCTGTCTACTGATTAGCAAAATGTGATCATTTTGCAAACATGCTCAGATACACACTTCTAAACATCAGTATTTGAATTACAATATTTTTCTGCACATGTACCTATTGAGTTAGTACAACCTGAACTAGAATGTTATGACATCAGTCATGACATTCACACATACACTTGGGATTTACCAAAAATGCAAGCCAATACCTAAACACCTACACATGGGTTGCATTATGGGACAACAGGATGAAATAGGGAAGAAGGAGTTCGCCATTTATTATCTCAGTAAAAAATTCACTGATTGTGAGTCGCGGTATTCCATGCTGGAAAAAACATGTTGTGCTTTAGCCTGGGCGGTAAAGCGTTTGCGATCGTATATGTTGAATCACACTACTTGGTTGATCTCCAAACTGGGTCCAATCAAGTACATTTTTGAAAGGCCTGCTCTTACTGGGAGAATTGCCCGCTGGCATATGTTGTTATCTGAATATGATATCGAATACCGCATTCAAAAGGATATTAAAAGTAGTGTGTTGGCAGATTATCTTTCTCACCAACCAGTGGAGGATCACCAGTCTGTAGAATATGAATTCCCCAACGAGGATGTGATGTTCCTGAAAGTGAAGGATTGTGATGAACCATTGCCTAAGGAAGGTCCTGACCCTGAATCTCGTTGGAGTATGATATTCGATGGAGTTGTGAATGCTTATGGTAAAGGAATTTGTGCTATGATTGCCACTCCTCATGGATCGCACATTCCTTTTACTGCAAGGTTAACATTCGATTGTACTAACGATATGGCAAAATACGAGGCTTGCATCATGGGTCTCGAAGAAGCTATTGATCTCATAATTAAAATTTTAGATGTGTATGGTGATTCGGCTTTGGTAATAAATCAAATTAAAGGAGAATGGGATACTCGTCACCCCGGCTTGATCCCTTACAAAGATTATGCTAGAAGATTATTACCATTCTTCAATAAAGTTGAATTCCATCACATCCCTAGAGATGAAAATCAAATGGTGGATGCTCTGGCAACTCTGGCTTCTATGTACCAAGTGAATACTTGGAATGATATACCCCGAGTTACGGTTCAACGATTGGATAAGCCCGGTCATGTGTTTATAGCAGAGGAGGTAGCAGATGAAAAACCTTGGTATTATGATATCAAGCATGTTCTTCATACTCAGGAATACCCGATTGGTGCATCGAAGAAAGATAGAAAGACATTGAGAAGATTGGCAGGCAATTTCTTCCCCAGTGAAAATGTGTTATACAAGAGAAATTATGACATGGTCTTGCTCAGATGCATGGATAGACACGAAGCAGACATGTTGATACATGATATTGATGAAGGTTCATTTAGCACTCATGCCAATGGATATTCGATGGCTAAAAAGATGCTAAGGACAGGTTATTATCGGTTGACAATGGAGTCTGACTGTTACAAATTTGCAAAGAAGTGCCATAAATGCCAGATTTATGCAGACAAGGTCCATGTGCCTCCGACACTTCTCAATGTGATTTCCTCCCCGTGGCCTTTCTCTATGTGGGGTATTGACATGATTGGGATGATAGTTCCCAAAGCTTCAAATGGACACCGCTTTATCTTGGTAGCAATTGACTACTTCACCAAGTGGGTGGAGGCTGCTTCATATGCCAATATTACTAAGCAGGTGGTTATGCGGTTCATTAAGAATAACCTTATATGTCAGTATGGTGTACCGAGCAGAATCATCACTGACAATGGCTCGAATTTGAACAACAAGATGATGACGGAACTGTGTGAAGAATTCAAGATTGTCCGTCACAATTCATCTCCATACATGCCAAAGATGAATGGTGCTGTTGAAGCTGCTAATAAGAATATCAAGAGAATTATCCAGAAAATGGTTGTTACTTATAAGGATTGGTACGAAATGCTCCCTTTTTCTCTACATGGATATCGAACATCTGTCCGCACTTCAACAGGAGCGACCCTGTTCTCCTTAGTGTATGGGATGGAAGCTGTACTCCCAGTCGAGGTAGAGATTCCCTCGTTGCGTGTGATAATGGAAACCAAGTTGACAGAGGCTGAATGGGTCCAGAACAGGTTTGACCAATTGAATTTGATTGAGGAGGAGAGGATGACGACTTTATGTCATGTGCAGTTATATCAGAAAAGAATGAAGAAAGCTTTTGATAAAAGGTCAAACCTCGTGAATTCAGAGAAGGCGACCTCGTGCTCAAGAAGATCATGTCTTTCAACGCTGATTCTAGGGGCAAGTGGACTCCCAATTTTGAAGGCCCCTATGTTGTCAAGAAAGCTTTCTCTGATGATGCATTAATTCTTGAAACTATGGATGGCGAGGAGTTCCCACGTCCCATGAACGCTGACGCAGTCAAGAAATACTTCGTCTAAAGAAATAAAAGAACAGCTCACCAAGTTGAAAACCCAAAAGGGTGGCTTAGGTAAAAAAGGAGCGTCTCGGTAGGCCGAAAACCCGAAAGGGCAGTCTAGGCAAAAATTTGAGACCTAAACAGAATAAATTTCCCGCTAAGTTGAAAAACCGCAAGGGCAGCTTAGGCAAAAGTTATGGATTTTCTTGGCAAGTAACTACGTCAGACAAGACTTGATCATTGAAGCAACAATCTTATCGGATCCTCACCATACTTTAACAGAAGTTGTTGCTCAGGATTTCAAAAGTTGTTAGAGGGGATAGTGGTCATTGTATCTTAATGTATCTTTTCCAGTATATATTACCATTTTCCGAACTTTGTAATCATCTATGGAGTCTCGCCATTCGCAGACTACCATTCTATTAATGGAATTTGAGCTTTTACCCAATTCTTTGTATTTCTTATTTTATTTAGCTTGCAAAGAATCCGTTTATTATTGATAATAACTTTCAAAGCAAAAAAGATTAAATAACAAAATTGATTTTTCAAAAAAAAAGATTTTACAATCTGCTTTTACTTTGAGATTTATGATGAAACAATGACAAAAAAAATGGTGATCCCAAGAATGAACAAACTCCAGTTGTTTTAAGAAGTTTTTGTACCCCTCAGGAAGGTTTACTCAGGATGATTCGCCGCATTGGGTTCGTGATTCCGGTATCCCCGGTCAAGTTTAGATTCATTTCTCCTCTTTTTTGAGTATTTTTTCATGATGTGAAGTTTCTGCCCGAGATTTCTCCAGTGAAGTTTTCGTTTGGCCTAATAGAAGTTCTTTTTCCAGAGAAGTTGGTATCGTAACCACTCTTGAAGAGAGCATGCCCCTGGTTTCTTTAAGTGAAGGACGTATTGTGGTTTTCCCTTTGTAGATGTAGTGTTAATTTCCCCAATAAAGTAGGCATGAATTCCCAGTGAATGTTTGTATGATTTGGTGTCAGTCCGCTTTACTTGAGACTGGTCTGGCAATCTCCAGTAGGAATGTTACTTTTGAAAAAACACTTGTTTCCCCGGTGAAGCCTGAAGAAGGGTGTTCTATCCCTGTAGCCGTACTATTTCATCACTTTGATTTGTCTACCTCCGGATTATGTTTTTCCTCAGTAAAGATAAAGTAGGCAGTAGGTTTTGTTTCCTCAGCAGGCATTTACTTTTCTTGGAATGATCATCTTGGATGAAGTTTAGCCGAGTGTTGTTAGTGCCCGAGGCGGTTTTGCCTAGTTGGTCCCAATGTTGTGTATCTGTTTCATCAGCATACACACGATAACACTCCTACATTTATACATACATCATGCATAGCTAAAATTGGCATATCATTGTTCATCGACATGTGTTAATATTTTTGTTTACATATTACCCTATTTTGCAGAGTTACATTGTCCTCTCTTCGATAGAATGTTGGCCTTAAGCAGAAAGTGTATATTGTTTCAACTTCCCCACTGAGTTATTCCTTGTGGAAGATTTTTGCTTTAGATTTCCGGTACAGCTCCTTGTTTGGATGGATTTAGTTTTCCCTCTTGAGTTTATTTCTCAAAGGATGTATTCGGGTTGACTGTTTCATTCCAATTTATTTCTGGTTTGAATCTGCGGTTCCACGACAATATTATTTACTTTGGATTTCTGAAAGCTTCGAGTTTTAGTTCGTGCATTTATTTTGCACAAGAAGACTTTATATCCTCAGCAAGAATATCATGGCATCTCCCCAGGAAGTCATACCTCTTTACCCAGGAAGCCGTAGTTTTATCCCCAGAACGTCGTTTCTTTTTGCAATCCTCCATGATAACAAGAAGTAGCAGGACTCTTTATTAGATCAACTTGAGCTTCCCTGTAAAAGTCGATGTAACTCTTTTTTTTCTATCTCCTCTATGAGTGAATAGTTCACAGTTTGTCGTCAGGTCACGCCAACGGATAACAAGACTTTCAATATCACAGAAACAACTCGTTGTAAAATCTTTGCAAGTGGAAGTCTCTTTATTTGAGACAACTTATATATTATCCTTTCCAGGCGGAGTGCCTTGGTTAAAGAAGAAGTTGAGACCTGTTCTAGGTGAAATTCCAGAATCTTGGGGAAACTTGTTATCTTTTTGCTACCTTCAATGAACGTTGGTAGTTTATCGTCAGTGAACGACGGTGCTATGATATATTCTCTTTCTACCTTTAGTGAAAGTTGGTAGGACATCGACAGTGAACGTTGATATTTGTTATCTTTTTTCTACCTTCAGTGAACGTTGGTAGTTCATCGTCAGTGAACAGCGATGCTATGATATATTCTCTTTCTACCTTCAGTGAAAGTTGGTAGGTCATCGGTAGTGAACGTCGATGATTGTTATCTTTTTGCTACCTTCAGTGAATGTTGGTAGTTCATCATCAGTGAACGGCAGTGCTATGATATATTCTCTTTCTACCTTCAGTGAAAGTTGGTAGGTCATCGGCAGTGAACATCGATGATTGTTATCTTTTTGCTACCTCTAGTAAACGTTGGTAGTTCATCGTCAGTGAACGGCGGTGCTATGATATATTCCCTTTCTACGTTCAGTGAAAGTTGGTAGGACATCGGCAGTGAATGTTGATATTTGTTATCTTTTTTCTACCCTCAGTGAACGTTGGTAGTTCATCGTCATTGAACGGCGGTGTTATGATATTTTCTCTTTCCACCTTCAGTGAAAGCTGGTAGGACATCGGCAGTGAACGTAGATGTTTGTTATCTTTTTTCTACCCTGAGTGAACGTTGGTAGTTCATCGTCAGTGAACAGAGATGCTATGATATTTTCTATTTCCACCATCGGTGAAAGTTGGTGTTTGTTATCTTTTTGCTACCCTCAGTGAACGTTAGTAGTTCATCGTCAGTGAATGGAGATGCTATGATATATTTTCTCTTTCTACCTTCAGTGAAAGTTGGTAGATCACCATCAGTGAAAGTTGGTGTTTGTTATCTTTTTGCTACCCTCAGTGAACGTTGGTAGTTCATCATCAGTGAATGGCGGTGCTATGATATATTTTATCTTTCTACCTTCAGTGAAAGTTGGTAGATCACCTTCAGTGAAAGTTGGTAGATCACCTTTAGTGAAAGTTGGTAGAACATCGGCAGTGAACATCGATGTTTGTTATCTTTCTCTATGCCTTCAGTAAACGTCGGTAGCTTTGCCTTCGGTAGAAGTTGGTGTATCCTTTGACCATTCTACCATCCTCTTTGATTCAGGTCTTTTGATCCACCAGTGATTTATTTTCCAGGTTGGGTCGCTCCCTTGTTTCTTTATTATTGTTACATCCCCAATGGTGTTTTGCGTCTTTTTGGTCTTGTTCATATGCATTCATGATCATAAACATTTACATGGCATCTTAGGGCCAAAAATAGGGCTTGTCTTATATTTAAGTATCTTCGATCGCGTCGACACGAAGATTTCTAACCTTCGCATCTCCGGATAGAAGAAACTTAAATAAGGGCAGCTGTTGTACCCCAATTTTTGCCCCTAAGATCCCTTCATCATACCATGTTGATTCATTCACAACAAGATCACACTAGGATACTTGGTTCTCCTCCCTATATTTAGCTTTGCCATTTTTGAGGAATCACCAAGCACTTTGACTTATGTTCCTTTTGTGATCATGAATATTGTTTTGATTTCTTCACTTAACTAATAAAATGCAATGTTGGTTTGTCTTGCTTGTTATCCATATAGGTAAAGGAAATTAGATTTAACAAGTTACCCCATGGGTTCATGAGTTTATGTCTATTCCCTAGTAAATAAAGCTGGAGAAGTTCAAACCTCACCATTGTATTGGTTTTGGAATAATTGGCATGGAAAGTTTATTTTTGTTAATCACATTTCAAGGTTATTAGATTTAACTCAAAAGTATAAAGGGTTGATTGAAGAAGTTGTCATGTTGGACAAGGCCTTGTTCCTATTGGTCACAAGAGCATATTTCTCTCAAATTTCATGATATGGAAGTGGTTTTTGTGGATAAGAGTTCTCATTATCATCCTCAACAACCTCTATTCACAAAGCAATAATGTTGGTACAAGAAGTTTGTTCAAGCTTGTCAAAGTTCCTCAAAGGATTTTCTTGATCTAGGAGCTAGGGCTTTGAGCTTCAAAGGGGTATATCATGCTCACCTTTTGGTATTTTTGAGTGATTACAAAGACATCATTCTCTTAAAAGGTTTATTAACAAATCACTTCAAAAGTTCCAAGGAGTTTTCATGAGGAAGAGACTTGAGGAGGAAGCAAGATTACAAGTCCTCCAGATGAATCCCCAATTCTCCATGTGTGACTTCAAATGGTCATAACTTGGTTAATTTTTATCACCTTGAGCCCATTCCTTTTCCATAATGATCTTGAAGGTGTGAATTTTATACCTTCTTTTATGTGCAAAGTGAGAAAATGGATGGAAGTTGCCATAAAGATGCAAAAGATTATAGGCCATTTCATGATTTTTTGCCAATTTCAACAATTCACAACTCTCTCAAATTTTAGAGATTTTGAATGATTCAAGTTTCAAAATGTCATTCAAGAGATCTATTTCATGCCATATTTTTTGGTCAAGAGCAAATTTCAAGTGGAAGGCCATGTTTGGATGCAAGACATTATATGTCATTTTTGAAGAAGAATTTGAAATATTTCTAAGTATGGAAAGTCAACCCTTTTTCTCCAACTTTAACTCAATGCAACTTTAAGCTCAAGCATCCATTTAACTCCATTATTTTTCCATTGCAAAGCTTGTAACCTCATCTTTCTAAAGTATCAAGAATCATACCTTAAGACCCCTTGAGCTGAGCATGCCATTGTTTCAAAAGTGGTAACTTGGAATTGAAGTTTCATTGCAAGTCAGAATTAGAATTTCATGTTACAACCTCTAAACCTCAAATTAGCACGCATTTTGGATCTAAACATGATTAGCTAACTTTCCCAAGTGGATTAGTGCATCAAAAGATGCATTTTGGATGAGTTTTGACAAAAGAGAAGTCACATTTTCTTCATGATGCAAATCCACACGAATTCCCTCCAAATTGCATCATTCACCCTTCCTTTTGATCCCATTTGCTTCTCCTATAAATACATGAGCAATCCCATTCATTTTCTCTAGCTTGGATAGCCAGAATCACGCTGCCAAACTTATTCCATAACTCAGAATTCAGTAACTTCAAAATCTATTCTCGAGCCTTTTTCAATCCAATTTTTCCATCAATTCAACTTCCTTGATCTTCCTTGAAGCTAACCACATAATTACATTCAAGAATCGTGCCCTATACTGCACCATAGAAGTCAAGTTTCAGAGCTCTGCAACTCAACTTCAATAGGTAGATTCCTTCATCAAATCTTCAAAACTATGATATCACTGTGTTGCTCTCATTGCCTTGGTTCTAGTCGCAACACTTACCTTTTACTGGAAACCCGTTTTGACCATGAAATTTCAAATCCCTTTTCAAAACTTTCCTTCCAAATTACTTTAGCTACAATTTATATAAATTTGGCGCGAGGGTGTGGTTGTCTTCGTCTTGAAGAGACGAAGCAAATGGCATAGGTCTGAGCTTCTGATTTTACAGTTTGAGAGACCTGAAATTCATGATGGCTGGAGGTTGAAGATGACCAACGTGTCATCTTCCAACCAATGAAGGCGCGTCATCTGTTTTTTTTTCAAATTCTGATTTAATTAATGATTCTGTACATTATTCACTAATGACCATGATATGCACAGCGCGCCAGATCCCTTGGATTTGATTACTAACGCATTTTGACTCTCATCCAATGGTCCATATATTTTACTTTTATTTTCTTTTTCTAATTTTTATATTTTAATTGTTTTAAATTTCAAAAAATCATAGAAAATTCATTTTTAGTCCAAAAAGCTGAAAAAATTATGAAAAATATTTTTGATTATTCTCTTTCGTATTTTTATTTTTATACAATTTAATTTTTTGTTTTGGTATTTTTTATAAATTTTACACTTTATTTGATTTATTTTAAATGTTAAAAATACTTTTATACATTTTTAAATTCTAAAAATATTATGGAATGATCCAATGATGTTGTGACAAATATTGGTGACTTTATTTTATTTTTGTTTCCGACTTTACTATTTTTTATCATTTTTGGTTAATTTTACCCATTTATTTTAATTTTAAAAATAGTTTTTGACTAAAAAATTACCAAAAAATTTGTAAAAATTATTTGAGCCTTTTTCTAATTTTTCTATGGTCTTACTTTTCATTTCTTGATTAATTTGAACATAGTTGATATTTTTTCTCTTTATTTTCTTTTTTTAAACATTATTTTTTAAACCCTTTTGTGTATATTAAAATGTGATATTATTTTGTGACTATTTTCTGGCTGATCTTGGGTTAGATTTTGGATCATGAAATTTGTTAACATCATTGGATCCATGGTGTTGAGTTTAACTCCACAAAAATGGATGAATGCTTTTAATAATAGTTTGATTAAAATTTATTTCAAATGTGGTTTGTATATTTTTTTTCCCCATCCCTCTTCATCTCATCCCTTTCTTATTGCACTAGATGTTGTTGGAGCATGATCTCTATATCATGTCTCAAAACAAATGGTGCATAGATTGCTATTGACCGGCCTTAAAATAGGTGCGACTTCTATATAAGTCCACTTACGATTGCTTAACATAGCGCTAAATTTTGTCCCAATTCGAATGAATGATCATTCGTGGCCCAAACTTATGATTGTAAGCCCAAGTATGTTAATTTGATCTCTTTGATCCAATAACCTTAAGATTCATTGTGTGGAGGCTTTGGTTCTACCAATCCTCTAATGGATCTACAACACCTTTGGTCAATGCGGATCACTTAAACATCGTTGATCATTAAATGATACTTGTGAGAATTCCAAATGGATGATTTAATTGACAAAAAGCAAAGACAACTTGTTGTGTGGAGGCTTAGGTTCTACCAATCCTCTAATGAGTTCCAAATGCAATCTTCAAGATGGTCATCCAACTAACCATTAATTATTGACTTGTCTTACCTTATGCTTTTATTCTTTTTTATGCTTTTATGAACCTGTTACTTTTAGCATTTACATTTCATGCCATTTTCATCTTTGCTCATTTGAGCATTCACTTTCTTGCCATTATTACTTTGCTCACTTGAGCTTTTCTTTTCCTTTCTTAAGATAGTTAATAATCAACATAAACCATAAAAAATCTTTAATGGTACTTGGACTATTTGGTTACTATCCTTGGCATTATGGAGCATGGGACTTTTCTTTGACTTAGGATTAGAAACCTTGGCCTATCTTGGAGACCTTGTGATCTTATCTGATTATTATGTCTGAAGTTCTTGAGGTTTACCTCAAGACATTGGGTTGCTTATTTGTTTTTGTGTGCAGGTTTTTGTGATTACACCCCTTGTTTGTAATATGGAATTTACCTGTATACATCCGTTACTCTGCCCAATTTTTGTGAAGACTTATTACACTTGAAGATTGGTTCTCTCAAGAAGTCTAGTATTTTTTTGCTTGATTGGTTCCAATCAAAGGAATGTGAATTCTATCTTGGCTCATAATGTCAAGTATTGGCTTCTTGTTGGTTAGATGGTTCTTATCCCTAGCTTTTACCTTATACTTTAGGATAGCCCCTTCTTCTCCATCCATCTTCTTTAATTTCAAAAATCTTCTTCCCCCTTTTGAAAACTCTTCTTGTTTTTGAACTTGGACCACTTTCATAATAAACTTGGACTTATGTCCATGCCTTTTCAAAACACTTTCATAAATAAACTCCAATCAACTTAACAATACCTTGACATTTTTTTGAGAAGACTAAAAGTCAATCAATCTCATTTAAAACCATTTTGCCACTTTGGATTTTATCTTTAAACTTTTCTCAAAAAGGTTGAACTCTTGTCAATCCTTGTAGTGATGCAAACAACTATACTTCTACAATATGTAGTGAAGAGAGATATTTTCCACTTGGGTGTTGAGTGAGGCATTGTTAATTTTAAAATCCAAGCCATATCATCCACTTTGAGATGATGCAAATTCTCATTTCTCATGATTGTGGGTAGTAAGCATGTTTTCCACACGGACAATGACGTTGATGTTTTATCTCATAAAATTAACCAACACATTTGTGTTTTAAATTTTTAAAAGAGGAACTACGTGTACTATGATCCCCTATTGCATGAAAAGGTGGTATGTAGGCACTAAAGATTCGCGACCGCGACGGGTGCAAAAATTATAAAAAATAAATATATTTCTTTCCTCATCTCCACCATCCATTTTTTTATATATACAACATTTTTCATAGCCAAAATATACAGATTTTACAAAGAGGCTCCTGCGGAGTACCGTCGATGTTTAGGGTGCTAATACCTTCCCTTTGCATAACCAACCCCCTTACCTTGAATCTTTCCCCTTCTTTTTTGGTTATTCGCTCTTTTCCCATTCCTTTGGAAACAATAAAGCGTGGTGGAGATTTTTATTTTGATTTATATAAAGTCTAGTCAATCCAATTGCATAGACTTAAACATTTCTACCGCTACAGTATACATATATTGGAAGGTTGAAGATGAAGAGAAAAAATAGGCTAATTTTATGGTATCATCAAGTTAGAAATGACGCATGAATATATATTTATAGTTTGGAAAAGTGTAGGGCAAAAAGGTCAAATTAGGAATATATGAAAATGAAAATTTGACCAAAACAGAATTTATGTGTGGATCTCAAACTCGTATGTATCGACACATACTGTATAAAAGAGCTGCATGTGTCGACTTGAAGGACTCTATGTGTCGACCTGAGCAAATCAGTAGCTGTCATACCCCGAAATTTACCCCATCAATTTCAACAAGTCATGTTATTACTAGGTTTTTAATTTATAGTCATATTGTTTAGTTTTCTTGTTTTGAATTTTAATGAGGGTTTAAAGTCTATTAAAGGGTGTATTTGTTGGAATTAGGGGTGTATTGTTTCATTTTTGAACAGATCGGCCCCTCAAAATCTGATGGCCCATTAGGATCTTGGAGGCCCATTTATAAAGACATAAAGGGGTGTGTGTCTATAGTTTGGTTAAAGAATATGTGTTCAGGTCCAAAGGCCCATATCAATTTGATTTTGAAGGCCCAATAGCTGCATTTGACCAGAAGTCAATTTCTGACTTTTTGGTCAATCAATTATATAATTAATATTATTAATATAATAATAATTATTATTATTTTGATTATTGTTATTTAAATTATTATTATTATTATTATTATTATTATTGACTTCATTATTATTATTATTATATATTTTTTTAATAGTAAGTATTTTTATTATTATCACTAATATTATTATTTGTTTTATTATTATTATTTTATTTTTGAGTAAGTTTGACAAAGTCAAAATAGGGCAAAAAATCCTAATCACAAATCTTGCAAATGACACATTGTTCATCAGCTTCAACCCTAAGCTACCTAGAAACACAAAAAGCCCAGAAACGACAAACGAAATTGGATCGAAACGAAATCAAATATAACAAAATCATATCTCATTCATGAATTTATACACAAAAAATACTCCAGATTCAAGATCTAATTACAAACAGAATCAATTACAATATCAAATCTAAATTTTGTGTCAATTTAAATCCCTAATTTATACAATCTTCTTCAATCGTGGATTATAACAAAAATCACAACAAAAATTTCCAAATCAGTCTAATTACTAAACATTATAAAAACCCTAAAAAACTAAGAATAAAGGACCGAAAAATTAGACAGAAAAAGAGAAGGAGAAAAAGTAGAATAGTCGGTTGATTCCAAGCCTTCATCCCCCTCGGAGCACTTCCTCCGCCCAGATCTAGGGTTTTTGAACAGAAACTCTAAGATCTTCGTTTCCCAGTCGTTTCCGCACCACTCTCTCTGCCTAAAAATCGAAAGAGAAGAGGGATCATAGAAAGCAAATCGGAGAAACCAAAAGATTGAATGAATCATGCCAGAGAGGTAAGACCGAAGAACCCTTAGCTTAGTTTTTGTTGATTTATTGTTGTGATTGTTATCGTGGGTATGGGTTGAAGGAGTCGCCGCCGTTTAGGGTGGTTTTTGGTTAGGGTTTGTTGCTAGATTTGTTGTTGTTAATTGTTGTTGTTAGGGAAGAAGAGAGAACAAGAGGCGATGAGAGAGATGAGGGATGGAAATGATAAAAGAATGAAAGAAAAATGAAAAATATAATACTCCTTCCGCGTCTTCGTTCATCTAGTGGCACGAGGCCACTTGCAGGCCACGTCATGGGGGTGTTGTATAGCAGTCCCCCGCTTCCTCACAATGTGCCATCAATCTCCACCCTTGTGATCAAATCAAACGTCTCAGGCTGAACCAACCCATCGTAAGCGTATAGGCGCACACAAATACTGGGTTCATTTTGCTACTATGTTTGCACCCCAACTCACCTCTTTTGCTACTATTAACCTCCATTCACACCCCCTTGCATAATGGACCAAGTTCATTTTTTGAACTTGGACCCTTAATATCCACACCCCCTGATTTTACTACCCAATGCTAATTCGCACCCCCAACCAATTTGGGCTTAGAATTTCTTTTGGACCTAAATAAATTTCTATAACACCAGCCAGTCTTAATACTTACACCCTCTTACCTTATTTAATTAATTTTCAATAATTAACTTTATTATATTATTTAATTTATTTATTTTTCTTATTTTAATTCACATGTTTTTCTTAGCATTTTCATTAAAATAAAACTTTTGCATATTAACAAATAATTGTTGGATATTTTTATTAAAAATATTTAATATATTTTTAATAATTATGGAAGAATAGTTGTTTATTAGCTTAAGTATTTTTTCTAAAAACACTAACCTTTTTTTATTGCATTAAATATTTTTCTCATTCATTCAAACTTATTTTTTGCATAATTGCATCATATACTCGAAAATAGCTAACCAACCAAAATAGTGATTTTTTTCTACTAACCTAATTTCAAATTCTATTTATTTTTCAAAAAAGGTTTGTGAATCTATTTTATATTAACTGCGAACTGCGTCTATGATTCTGCTATTTTTAACCCATATTTGGTTCAAGGATTAAATCAAAATATTTCCACAATCCATAAAAAATAACCAAACACTTCGAACTACGAAATTAAACTCTGATTCTTCATAAGAAGATACGTAGGCATACGGCTTAAAAACCAAGGCGAGTACAGATTAAAAAACTAAAACATTTTTTCTCAAATATATTAATAACCTTTGAAAATCCTATCTTACCCTTTTAACCTAAATCCTAGTATCCTTGTGAACAAGGTAGATGAAGGATGTCTAACATCATCCCTTTGTCTAAAGTGAGTCAAGACTTAGAATTTATGTATCACCAATTAGGGTTATTCTGTTATATTTGCGTCTTAGGATAAACATTAGCGGTGGTGAGTCTATATATTTTGTCGATTACGACAGCTGGAGACTCTGCTGGGGAGTCAACCCTAGGGTTTAAAAGCCTCTTCTTTTTTAGTTTAGGGTTTTTGTTAGGTTTTTATATTTTTGGTTATTTTTTATATTTTCTTATTTTATTTATTTATTTTATTTATTTATTATGTCTATTTATTTATTGTTATATTTTTTATCATTTTATTCATTTGTGGTGGGATTTTAAATTCGAAAATTCAAAACCTTAAAAAGAAGGTTCGTCTATTGGCCAATGGGATATATTATCCCTATGAGTTTTTGTGATGACTTCGCCTAGAGTCAGTGGAATTCAGAAAAAGGATTATGTATCAAGAGCTAGACTATTATGGGATAGGACTTTGGAAAGAAACCTATGACTCTTTGTATAACCTTAAATCAAAATATTATGGTGAAACGTTGTACGACCTTAGAGACGAAAGTTTCGGTCTACAATGAGGCTCCGCTTAAGAGAGGCCCTTGTGTCTTTTCCTCCAGTGTTATCCATGACAACATTAAGGAAGCCACCTTATAGGGAGGTTAGAATATCCGTAGGACAAAATTAGGAACCTACCAAGTAAGGATACCTTTCAGAAAACCTCACCACCATGCATTCATGCATTTTGCATTTCAAATATTCATTTGTTTTTGCATTTTTGTTGTCTTATTCATAGGATTCCTAATATATATATATATATATATATATATATATATATATATATATATATATATATATATATATATATATATATATATATATATAAATAAAGGAAATACGATGTGAATAAGACAACAATTAAATTTTTTTAGACATATTCATACGCATCCATGCATTTACAAGAATTATATTTAGTAAATTCATACATAAAACATATCATTTTTAAAAATAGCTATCCATTTAAATCATTGGTAAAAAAGCATCTCCTCTACGACCTCCATATCAAACCATAGCTCACCAAAAGAAAGTAATGGAGAAGATCAAGGAAAATCAAGTAGTTTTCCAAGAATATTTAGAGCAAGTGAAGAGCAATATTGACTCGATGAAAGGAGACATGTGTCAAGTGTTGTTAGCCTTGAGGAACATCATCGAAAGGAAAGATCAAATTCCTAGGGCAGCCTTTGAAGAAGTAGCACAGACTATTGATGCATCAAGCAGTCACCAACCGAAACAAGTACGAGAGTCAGGACCTCTAAAGTCAACTATGGCTCAGAAAGAGGTCCAACAAACTGATACTGAAGGATATGTCCCACCTCCACCGAAGATAAGGGCATCTCATATCTTACAGATTCAAGTCAACAATCCACAAAACATGGATAATTACATAGACCTACAGTATGAAGACCATCACCTAGAATACGTCAACCAAGTACCTAAAAGGACGACCTGTAACACCGATTTTTATGAGCTATTTTATTAGTTGTTTATTTATTTAATTATTATGTGGCATGATAATTATTTAATTATTTGAATGTATGTGTTATTTGAATAATTGAGTTATCAGGTGTATTAATGAATGAAATAACTAGTTCGGCCTAATTATGAGAAATTGAAGTAATAATGGGGTATGAGTTACTAAGCCCAATAAGAGAAACAATAGTTAGTAAGGATTGTGTGAAAACAAAGATTAGAATCCTCATTTTTGTGAAGAGAAGAGGATAGAAGAAAAGAGGAAAAAAGGAGAAAAGAAGAAAAGAAAGAGGAAGAACTCTAAGGTGGCTACAATCAAGGTAAGGGTGATAATCCATATTATGATGGGAGTATATGATTGAGTGATAATTAGTAACATGAACTAGGATTGGGTATTTCAATTTCTTGGTTTTTGATTCACTTAGGTTGAAATTAGAATCCAAAATTGATGTTTGGAAATCATGTTTTTGTGATACAAATAGATGCTATATGATAGATACATGCAAGAATAAAATTATTTGGTGAAAAATGGACACTAGAACAAGGTTTAAGTTGGATTTTCGTGTTTGGACATAAGCTGTTGGAAACAAATATTTTTCTCGTTTTCGCAAGGGCGCTTAGTGCCGGTGGGGCCGCTTAGCACGGTTTCCTGGGATCATAATTTCTTGTTATGCATGAATGGCCTAGGGGTTTTCATGCTTATGAATATTATTAATTTACATGAATTTTAATAATTTATTCGATGTGCTTTGGATTGGTTTTGGACGTGTTTCAATGAATACATGATTACTTGATTTTAATATATGTATGTTGTATTTTGGTGATTGTTGAAGATGATATTGATTGGCTTATATGCTATATGTTATTTGTGAGTTGTGATGATGGTTAATACTATGCAAATTTATTGTTCATGATGTTTATATGACAACATGATAAATGTATGTTTTGTGAAATTGTTGGTGGGTAATTCAATGTGTTGAATTATTGTGATAAGCTTGGATGATTAGGATTGTAAGATGGTCTTAATTGCATATATTTATTGGAAATTTCACATACATTCCTGGAAAGATTGAACTCCGGTTGGTTGTTTTAATCCTTGTGTATGTAAGTATTGGAATTTGATCATATTTGAGTATAGCATGATTTGTATCTAATGGTTACATGTTAGAATGATGTGTTGAGATGATTTATACTATGAGATTATGTATATGTGATTGATTGGCAGAAAGATGTATGTTATGCAATGTTGTGAAGATAATTCAAAATATAATGAATTATGTGATTAGTTATTATGTTGAGTTGTTGAGATTGCACATGTACATGCATCATTTGTGTCAAGAGGCAAGGTTTGGTAATTTTGTGGGAACTATTGACTCGTTTCAAACCTAACGCTGAATGGGGTTTGAAAGTTTAAGGCTAAATTAGACTTTTATTGATGGTTATTTGTCTTAGAGATGTGGACCCAACAGGACTGGTAAGGATAACATTGGTACCACATGCATAATGAATTTGAGTTACATTGGAGTCACATGGGTCGATGTTAATTGTTGCATTATCACTCATTATGTAATATTAGTGTGAATGCGGTGTTTTGACGTGCAACATGTGATAATTGGTTTAATTGTACAATTGTGGTAATTGGAATTGAATTTCATTTGGAATATGAACTGATGAGCTATGTTGTATATGTGGATTAGTATATTGGATTATGTTATGCCTAATATGTGGTTTTATGAAGAGTGATGGATTCATATTGGTTTATGTATGTTTTACATTACTTATGATTATATATTTTCATAATGATATGAATTCTAACCCTTCTGTTGGAATGATGTTTTATACGATATCGCTCAGGTACCAGAGATATCGGTGCTTCTTTCCAGGATTTAATGCATGAGCTAGATCATTATTTATCTGCTTATTCCTAGGTAGTGATTCATTTCTCTGGTCAATGTAACACGGGGGATATTCGAACTCATGTTTTGATTTGTTTTGAGAGAAATTTGTTATTACTCTTTTTTATCTTGATATGTATGAGATTATGTGATGTTTATCCATAACGCCTAGTACTTATGATATGATTGTCAGTATGGGATTTCAATCATTTATATATTTATGTTGAGACAACTATTCTGCTGCGAGATACATATTTTGTATTGGTGTATGATTTGTGAATTTGAATACTTGTTATGATCATAAGCAATATGCATGTTTGTATTTTCTTTATCGTTTTGTGAAGTCAATTGTGACGCCCTCTTTTAGATGTATGCTAATTTAATCTGATTATGCTATTTATGTCTATTTGGGATTATAGGTTTTTACAATAGTGGTATTAGAGTAATGGTCAGCCAGATTGGCCAGGTTACTAATGTGTTTATTTCCTTTGGTATTCGATTTGTGTATGTGACACAATCGATACTGTTTGTCTTACAAGTGTTGTTGGTTGTTTGTTTGTTTGTTTGGAATCTTAGGAAGGTGGTTGCTGGAAGGAACAATGATGCTATTTCTAAGGCCTTGAGAATGTTGGCTGGATCTCTTGGGCAGATTCCACAGGCGAATGCTGGTAACAGAGATGAGGATGATGGGTTTCGTGCTTTGGGAAAATTCAAGAGGAACAATCCTCCAATCTTTGAAGTAGAACATGAACCTGACAAGGAACAAGCATGGTTGAAGGCGATTGAGAAGATATTTCGAGTCGTGAATCGTGCTCATACACAGAAGGTGCAATTTGGTTCTCATAAGCTTGAGAAGGAAATTGAGGATTGGTGGAATAAACCTGTTCATAAGTTTGATGAAAATGGTATTGTGGTTACTTGGGCTCTTTTCCGTGATGCTTTTCTATAGAATTATTTTCTAGAAGATGTGCGTGGGAAGAAAGAGGTGGAATTCCTTGAGTTGAAGTAGGGTAATGGGGATGTAGTTGAGTATGCTGAAAGGTTTCTAGAGGTGATTAAATATTGTCCTTATTACAATACCGCTAATGCTGAGAGGTCTAAGTACCTTAAGTTTGTGAATAGTTTGAGACCTGATATCGAGAAGGCTATTGGTTACCAATAATTTTCCTATTTTTCTGAGTTGGTTAACAAGAGTAGGATTTATGATGAAGGTAGTATGGAAAGTGCTTCTTACTATAAGCCTTTAAAGGATAAGAAAGGGAAACGTCAATTCTGTGGAAAACCTTATGTGTCTCCTAATGAGAAAGGGAAGCAGAAAGCTGGTTATGATAGGAAGCCGAGTGCGGGAGGAGCTCACACTCCGGTTAGATGCTACAAATGTGGTGTCCAAGGACATCATGTTACTGATTGTACAAGTTCTGAGATCAAGTGTTTCAAGTGTGGTAAGTTTGTTCACAAGTCTTCTAATTACATAGGTGTTTCGAGTGTGACTTGCTACAAGTGTGGTGAGAAAGGTCACATTAGTACCAAGTGTGACAAGCCGAAGAAGGACCAAGTGAAAGGAAAAGTGTTAGCATTATCTAGTTTTGAGACGGCTGATGAGGATATACCAATCTGAGGTACGTGCTTTATTAATGGTACACCGTTGATTGCTATTATTGATATTGGTGCGATGCATTCTTTCATTTCCTTGGATTGTGTTAAAAGATTGAATCTTGAGTTATCTAGTATGCATGGAAGTATGGTTATTGATACTCGTGCCATGGGTTTTGTAACTACTTCTTATATGTGTTTGAATTTCCCGTTGAGTATCTTTGGTAGAGACGTTGGGATTGATTTAGTTTGTACTCTAATAGATCAACTTTATGTGATTCTTGGTATGAATTGGCTGGAATTCAATCATGTTTATATTAACTGTTTTGATAAAATAATTATCTTTCTTGATTCTAGTTTTGAGAGAGATTTGTTTATGTCTGCTAAGCAAGTGAACGAGTCTTTGCAAGATGGTAATGTATTGTTGGATTTGATGGCAAAATTGGAAATTTATGGGAAAGGGACAATTGGTGAAATGCCGATAGTTTGTGATTTTCCTGAAGTGTTCCCTGGTGATATCAGTGATTTGCCGCCAGAATGTGAAGTGGAGTTTATGATCGACTTAGTTCCTAGAACTAGCCTGATATCGATGGCTCCATATCAGATGTCAGCATCTGAATTGAAAGAGTTGAAGAGTCAACTTGAGGAATTTCTTGAGAAGAGGTTTATTCATCCGAGTGTGTCACCATGGGGTACACCTGTTTTGCTAGTTAAGAAGAAGGAAGGTTCTATGAGGTTGTGTATGGATTATAGACAACTGAATAAGGTGACTATTAAGAATAAGTATCCACTTCCGAGGATTGATGATTTGATGGATCTGTAGGTTGGTGAAATTATGTTTATTAAGATTGATTTGAGGTATGGGTATCATCATATTTGAGTTAAGGCTAAAGAAATTATGAAGGCTGCTTTTAGGACGAGGTATGGTCATTATGAATATTCTGTGATGTCGTTCGGTGTGACCAATGCACCTGGTGTATTTATGGAATACATGAATAAATTTTTTCATCAGTATTTGGATCAGTTTGTTGTTGTGTTCATTGATGATATTTTGATTTATTCAAAGAGTGAAGAGGATCACGATGAGCATCTGAAGATTGTGTTATCTGTGTTGAAAGAGAATCAGTTGTATGTTAAGCTTTCTAAGTGTGAGTTTTGTTTGAAGGAAGTGAGTTTCGTTGGTCATGTGATATCAAGGGGTGGTATTATTGTTGATCCATTAAAGATTGAGGTTGTGTCTAAATGGGAAGCTCTGAAATCTATTTTCGAGATTAGAAGTTTTTTTGGATTGTTTCCAAGACCGTTAGAGTGGGGCATCTCTAGATTGGTATATGCAATTGGAGCGAGTTCATATCCAAACATGAGAAGATCGTTCCAACTCTTTCTTAAGACACTATAAGTACAACTTAGACATGGCTCCTAACTATTTTTAGCTCTAGAACTTATCTCAAAAGAAAGACGAGTCCTTAAAAGAGTATGCTCAATGATGGAGAGAAATGGAAACCCGAGTACAACCACCACTCCTGGAAAAATAATTGGTCGATATGCTCATGGGTACTTTACAAGGGTTGTACTATGGTAAAATGGTAGGAAACGTCTCTTCCAGATTTTCGAATTTGGTGACTATTGGTGAAAGAATTGAAGCATGTTCCTAACTTCTCGAAGAAGAAGGAGGGAGAAATTAATGTTGTCGCATCGCATCCAAGGGCATAACAGCCATTGGTAATTCCACAAGAACAACAAAAACAAAACAATTTGAAAGGTCTCTAATAATATTTGATCTTCTCCCCTTTCCTCACAGTCAATTATTACAATACTTATTCAAAGCATCTTTGGTAGAGCTGAAGCCACTAGTTCCTCCAATTAGGGCACTCTCGCCAAATTATGATGCTAATGCAAAGTGCGAGTATCATGCTAATTCTCCAGGTCATACCATAGAAAAATGTTGGGCCTTCAGACATAAGGTTTAAGATTTATTAGATTCTCAAGACATCACTTTTGACAAGCCAAATACCAAGACGAACCCCATGCTTCCACATGGTGGACAAACTGCGAATGCAGTTGAGGTAGTCTTTGACTTTGGGGCAGCTAGATGAGTAAAAGTTATAATAGATATCCTAAAGGAATATCTGTTTGAACATGGTTTTGTTTTGGAGCATAATAAAGCTTTTGAGAAGACGTTATAGAAATTGGTGGATCAAGGGATAGTCTAATTCAGGCGATACCTTGAAGAAGAATATGTAGCTGTGATCGATGGAAATACAAAAAATCCATTGGTAATTACTTGCCAAAGGCTGAGTTCTGCCAAGAAAACTGTTGTAATTCCTTGGGGAGAGGAAAGTAAGACAAAAGCACCAGTAACAATACCACGAAAGACTCTAAGGTTACCAGTGATTCTGAAGACTACAATGGTGATTATGGGGCGTCTCCCACTCCTTATGAATGTGACAAATTTATGCCATGGGGTTATGATTCTATTGTCTATGTCAATGGGTTAAAGCAAGACTGTGAGCCATTGACGAGCTAAGAGTCTGCAATTACAAATATAGCAGGGACAGAGGGCATGACTCACAGTGGTCAAATCTATGGTCCCGAACATCAAAAGAAGGATGATGCTATGGCTAAGGATAAAGGAAAAGTTGTTACGGAGGCAAGTCAAGAACCATAACCTCCAAGCAAGAATTTTACTGACCAAGAGGCGGAAGAATTCTTGAAAATAATCAAGAAAAATGATTATAGGGTGGTGGATCAGATACACCAAACCCCGACCAAGATTTCAATACTCTCACTGCTTACCAATTAAAAGCACATCGAGACTCTCTAATGAAGATTCTAACATCTGGATCGTATCTAGGCTTCAATGACAGTGAGTTACCTCCACAAGGTAGAGCTCACAACAAAGCACTGCAAATTTCTATACATATAGGAACAACTATCCTATCCAGGGTGCTCACTGATACGGGGTCCACCCTCAACGAACTACCAAAAGCCAGTCTGATGAAGTTAACACTAGACAGTGTTGTTTTAAGGCCGAGTTCTATGATAGTTAAAGATTTCGATGGTTCTCAAAGTTCGGTGTTTGGAGAAGTGGATCTTCCTGTCAAGATCGGTCCGCATATGTTTTACATTACCTTTCAAGTGATGGATATAGAGCCAGCATATACATGCTTGCTCGGGCGACCTTGGATTCATGTGGCAGGGGTTGTTACCTCAACCCTACATCAAAAATTAAAGTTCCTAATTAAAGGAAGATTGGTTATAATCGACGAAGAGGAGGACATCTTTGTAAGTCACATAGAGATCTACAAATATATCAATATGGATGAAAATTGCATAGCAACACCATTCCAAGTCTTAGAGGTATCTTCGATGGTAACACTACCAGTGGAGAAAATCAAGAAACCTACTATGACTTCATCGAGAGATTTACAAGCAGTTATGGAAGATTTTACCTTAAAAGGTTGGGGTAAACTTGTGGAGATACCTGAGAAGAAAGATCGTTTTGGTTTAGGCTACTAACCTTCAAAGGATACTATGAAAGGCAAGGGGCAATTTCCTCCCATCCAGGAAACATTCGTCAGCAGAGGAGCAGAACATGGTGGACAAGTAGAAATGATATCCAATAAGGGCAGCACCAAAAGAGCATCTGACTTCATCCGTGAGTGTGCTCCAGGCGAAGAACTCAAAAATTGGACTGCCGTGGAGATTCCAGAGATCTTTTTCTTTCCAAAGTAATTTTTCTTGTTTTTAAAAAAACCTATGTCAAGCCCGAGGCATAGGGGTAACTTGTAAGGGTCCCCCAATTTGTTTCAAACAATATTTTCAATTAATAAGAGTTTTGTTTTGCATTCAATTAAGATCTTTATCTTTCTCTTTCATTTATGTCTTATGTTTAAAAATGGCAATACTTTTCTTTATATGAATTTTTCAAATTCACAAACTAAGTTGCACCAAAACATGATAAAATGTGCAGATCCATATAAAAAACAATCGATAATGTTACTATTGCTGTCCAATATAACTTTGATACATCAATTAACCAAGCTGAAAAGGAAGATTAAGAATATCTTGAAATCTCCGAAGAATCAGCAAGGGTATTAGAGAAAAAAGCAGAAAATATACAACCATACCAAGAATCTATTGAGATTATCAACATTGGCACAGAAAAGGATCTGAAAGAAATCAAGATAGGTGCAACCTTGGAAGAAAGCGTCAAAGAAAGGGTGATAAAGATTTTTCATGAGTACATAGTTATATTTGCCTGGTCTTACAGAGATATGCCTTGATTGGATACAAATATTGTGGTTCATAGATTACCTCTTAAAGAAGGTTGTTCTCTAGTTAGACAGAAGCTCATAAGAACTCGTCCAAAAATGTCTAACAAGATTCGAGAATAGGTCCTTAAACAATTTTATGCAGGGTTCTTAGTCGTGGTAGATTATACACCTTGGATAGCTAACATCGTGTCAGTGCCCAAGAAGGACGGTAAAGTATGCATGTGTGTAGATTATCAGGATCTGAACAAAGCATGTCCCAAAGACAATTTCCCGCTACCTCACATAGATGTTTTGGTGGATAATACATCTCAAGCTTAGGTATTCTCATTCATGGATGGTTTCTCAGGATACAATCAGATCAAAATGGTACCCGAGGATATAGAAAAGACTACTTTCATGACTCTTTGGGGAACCTTTTGTTACAAAGTGATGCCCTTTGGTCTAAAGAACGCATGGGAAACTTATCAACGAGCCATGGTCACGTTATTTCATGATATGATCCACAAAGAAGTTGAGGTATACATATATGATATGATTTCCAATTTCACACAGAGGAGGATCACATCATACATTTACAAAAATTATTTGTGCGCATGCGGAAGTTCAAACCGAGGTTGAATCCGAACAAGTGTACATTTGGTGTCAGGTCTGGAAAATTGTTAGGTTTTTTTTGTAGGTCAGTGAGGTATTAAGGTGGATCCCGATAAGGTGAAGGCCATACAAGAAATGCCAGATCCAAGGACAGAAATAGAGGTTTGTGATTTCTTAGGACGATTGAATTACATTTCGAGGTTCATATTGCATCTAACCACTACGTGCGAGCCTATATTCAAATTACTTCGGAAAAATCAAGCAGTGGTGTGGGATGATGATTGTCAGACAACCTTCGAGACGATAAATCAATATTTATAAGATCCACAAACCTTGATTCCACCAGTACCTGGAAGACCTCTCATCATGTACTTAATAGTGCTCGAAGGGTCTATGAGATGTGTATTAGGACAACACGATGAAACATGTAGAAAAGAGCATGATATCAACTACCTTTGCAAGAAATTCACTAACTGTGAAACCATGTATTCACTCCTCGAGAAGACTTGTTATGCTTTGGCTTGAGCTACTAAATGATTAAGATATTACATGTTGACTCACACCACGTGGTTAATAGAAAGGATGGATCCTCTAAATAATGTGTTTGAAAAACCATCCCTTAAGGGAAGAATAGCCAGATGGTAGATGTTACTATCCGAGTACGACATCCACTATGTTACTCAAAAGGCCATCAAAAGTAGTATACTAGTTGATCATCTGTCTCATCAGCCATTTCCAGAATATCAGCCAATGAAGTTCGACTTTCCAGACGAAGATGTCATGGTTATAAGTGACAATGAAATACTAGGACTTGACGGAGGACCTGAACCAGGGGCATATCTGACAATTATGTTTAACGATGATTCAAACGCACTAGGGTATGGTATTGGGGAAATGTTGACTTCTCCGAAGAATTTTCACAAACCTTATACTGCAAGGTTATGTTTTAACTGCACCAACAATATTACTGAATACAAAGCTTGTATCTTGGGTCTAGAAGCTGCTATTTATTTGACGATTAAACACCTGGAGGTATATGGAGACTTAACATTATTCATATACCAAGTAAACGGTGAATGGGACACTAAACATCCCAAATTGATTCCATATCAGGATCATGTTTTGAAGCTAGATACGAGATTTACTGAGATCACTTTCACTCACAATCCACGAGAAGAAAATTAGATGGAAGGAGCCTTGGCAACCTTATCAGCCATTTTCAAAGTAACTTGGCCAAATAACGAACCACACATGAAAATCAGATGTTTTGAGTAACCTACACATTTCCTTGCCATTGAAGAATGACCAAATAACAAGCCTTGGTTCTATGACAACAAGAGGTATCTCGAGAAGCAAGATTATCCAGAAAATGCCTATATGATTGACAAGCGGACTCTACGAAAGCTAGCTTCAAAGTTCTTTTTAAATGGTGATGTGTTGTACCACAGAAACTATGATATGGTATTGCTCAGGTGCATGGAGAAACATGAAGCAGATACACTTATGAGAAAGATCCATGAAGGCACCTTTGGAACTCATACAAATTGACATTCAATGGCTAGAAAGATCTTGCGAACAGGTTATTATTGGTTGACGATGGAAGCTGATTTCTACCATTATACAAAGACATGTCATAAATGCCAAATCTACACCGACAAAATACATGTGCCACCGACTCCTCTGAATGTCCTAAGTTCTGCTTGGCCATTTTTGATGTGGAGAATTGATATGATAGGAATGATCGAACCGAAGGCCTCTAACGAACAATGGTTCATACTAGTTGCCATCGATTACTTCACCAAGTGGGTTGAAGCTGCATCTTATACGAATGTGACAAGACAAGTTGTTACTTTGTTTATCAAGCACACCATCATATACAGATATGGGGTTCATAGCAGAATTATTACAGACAATGGGTCTAACTTGAACAACAAAATGATGAAGGAGTTATGCGATGATTTCAAGATCGAGCATCATAATTCCTCGCCATATCGACCAAAGATGAACGGGGCCATTGAAGCTGCCAATAAGAATATCAAGAACATCATTCATAAAATTGTGAAGACATATAAAGATTAACATGAAATGCTTCCCTTTGCTCTACATGGCTATCATACCTCCATACGTACGTCAACAGGAGCAACTCCTTTCTCTCTTGTATATGGCATGGAGGCAGTACTCCATGTTGAAGTAAAGATTCCATCGCTACGAGTTCTAATGGAAACAAAGCTTGAAGAATCAGAGTTGGTTCAAATGCAACTTGATCAGCTTAACCTCATTGAAGAAAACCACTTAACAACTTTGTGCCATGGCCAGTTATACTAAAAGAGGAGGAAGAAGGCATTTGACAAGAAGGTTCATCCTTGAGTGTTCAAAGAAGGGGATTTGGTGCTCAAGAAGATTCTATTGCCTTGCCTTGATTCACGTGATAAATGGACACCTAACTATAAAGGTCCATATATGGTGAAAACAACATTCTTGGGTGGTGGTCTTATCCTCACAAAAATGGATGGGGAAGAACTGCCACATCTGACAAACTCAGATGCAGTCAAAAAATACTATGTATAAAAATCCCGCTAAGTCGAATCTTAACAGGCGACTTAGACAAAAGGGGAATCCCGGTGGATTGAAAACTCGAAAGGGCGGTGTGATACGGTGGGAAGAACTGACTGTTTTTGGAATGCTGGTTTGCATTTTGCGTTTGTTATTCGCAAAATGTCACGGTAAGCAAGAGTCGCCACCGACTTTTATTTTATCCAACTAGGAAAGGAAAAAAGCATAGAAAAATTCCTTTTTCGAGATGTTTCTCGGGTCCGGGGGGTAGATTATAGAAAGGGAAGGTATTAGCACCCTTTCTATCCGTGGTTATCCACGGGCTCTTAGGTACTTGCTCAATTGTTTTCAAAATTGCTTTCTTTGTGCTTGTGGGTTTGAAAAAAGTTTTTGTTTTGAAAACTTCGATTTAACTCTTGCTTCTGTCCTCAAGAGCGTATGAAGTGTTTTTGAAAACTTTGTTCGAAAAGGAGTGTAAGTGTAAAAAAGATTTTGTTTTTGAAAGAGCAAGTATCTAAGAACAATCTACCTACTCGAAAAAGGAATCGTTCTATTCTAATTTCCTTTAGACAATGATATCCCACTATTAATGAGTAGGTAGCACCGTCGTTGGAGTTTAAGGGTCAATTTGAATGAGGGACATATGGTCACTAAAGCAATGTTAGGACGCCTTAGCGGTAACCCTAATGTCTTAGATCATTTGTTTGAGGCAACAATATCCGAGGTAACTGTTTCGAGGCAACTATGATCTTTTAGACAAGAGGACGACCTCTAAAGTGACCTATACTCAATGACCGCGTACGAAGGCAACCAAGTAGGGTGTACCCTAAGAGTGCGCATGTGCGAGTGTGTCATTTTCAGTTATTTTATCTTTGTACATGTTAAGGGTGATCTAATTTGATTTTAAGATTAACATTCAGTCTTGTCATGCAAACCCTATTATCAAACATCTAGCAGTTATAATTTGCAAAAATGAAATGCGGAATTTAAATTACAAGATGTCGGGTATTTACATCGCCAAAGACAAACCCTTTGAAAAATAAAGCAATAAAAAATAATTAAAAGTCCTATTTAACTATTACAATCCAGAAACAGGTATATTATTGGATAAAAAAATAAGTAAAGCGCCTCGCGAAATTAAATCGGGTGCAAGAATAGGGTTTTGACCCTTTTGAAAGAAAATACTTTTTTTTTGTTGTTTTTATTAAGAAAGAAATTAAACCTAAATTAAAGAACTAGATTAAAATAGTAAATTAATTAATGAAAAAATAAATTATTTTTGGAGTTTTTGATTATTTAGGAAAGAAATTAAAAATGATTAAATTAGTGGTTAATATCTAGTTAAATCCTATTAATTAAAATTATTTACAAAATAAATTAAAGTTTTCTAATTAAGAACCTAATTAATTAATTAATTTATTAAGAAAAATAAAAGTTAAAATTTGATTGAAATAAAAATATTTTTGTGATTTTATTTAATAAAAATAGAATTTTGTGATTGGTTAGAAAATTAAATAAGTAAAATAAAACAATTAATAAAACAAAACAAAATAAATAGAAGAGAGAGGGGTGTTGGGCCTGATTTGAGGGTATGAGAAGCAAATCTGTAGGCCCAAAAATGCTGGCCTTTTTGACTTTTGTGATCTAGTGTGGACGCATGGACTTGGCTCATGGTGGACCTCCAGCTTTTTGACCACCAGATCTGGCCTTGGGCCATCTGGCGCTTGAGTGGATGAAGGACTATGGTGGGTTGCAAGCTTGAGCGCGCATAGGAATACTTGAAAAATAATGACATTGAGAAAGAGGGGGACCTGGGATTTGAACCCAGGTCCTGAAGGAGATACACATGCTACGTCCACCACTACGCCAAGCTATTTTTGTTATTAGTATAATACAAAGAATTAATAATATAATAAAACAATTCCCATGCCAGTAAAAACAAAAAAAGGCGCGCTTGGTTTGAATGGACCAACAGATGGATGACACGAGTTCATCCCTGTCCCCAGACCTGTAAAAAAATACCTGCGGATTTGAATCTGCAGCTAAAAGCGCAGGCCTATTCTAAAATTCTCTCCAGGCCATATAAATCCATTCCAAGAACATGGTTCAATTCGTCATGGCCTCCTGATCAAAACCATGTTCTTCTTGAGTCTCAATTTTACTTGAAACAAAAGTCCCTAAAAACAACAACAAAACCCTAGCCATGGCGTTTTGCATAACAGGTCATATGAACGAAATTAAATGATGCAAAAAGTTTGGAAATGTTCTTGTGATCATGAATATGCCATTAGTTTTCTCAAGTGACGCAAGAACAAATCAAATCGAAACCAAGAACAGGGGTGACTATCGTGCGACTTATAGTGTGTTAGGGAGTTTGAAAATGCTTAGTTTTGATCCAAGTAGCTTGTGTGAGTGCCCAGGAACCGATTGGAACAAGTCTCGTGTCCTGAAATTACCTCTAACCTTGATTTTGATCTCTCACTTTTTTGTGATTTTTCTCACTTTTGTTCTGCCTCTTCCAACAACTTCCAACCCTGATTTTCGTGTGTTTAGCTTCCTTATGTATTGTGCTTTGCATTAGGGTAAGAAATATGGACCAAATCTCTCCATATCAATGCACATGAATTGGATTTGATTCCACCATTAAACATTGCCAAATTTGATTCATTTCAATCTTTTTGCACATGATTTGATTTGATACGAATTTGATGGTGATTCTAGCTGTGAACAAAGCCTAAAACAATCAGAAAATCATGAGTTATAAATTCCTTGGATTTTATATGATTTTATTTGATTAAAATTGAATAAATTCAAATAAAAATCAAATTAAATAATAAAAATGAGATATGGGCACATGGCTAGAGCTAGGTCACGTGGGTTATAGTGCAAGCTCAAATCAAGTGAAAAAGAATGGGCCTATTTGACAAAATTTGAAGTTTTGGGGATAGTTGTATTTTGGCAATTTTGCAAAAAAGTCCAACTTCAACAATGCATAACTTCTTCAATTTTGAGCTTTTGGAGGTGTTATGTGACTTTTTAGAAAGCTTGAGATGTTCTATAATCAACCCTTTTTGTTTCATCTAATTTTGATATTCCATGCTCAAGTTATAAGCTTTGACAAAAAAGGTGTTTTGTTGACTTTCAAAAATGACCTATAATGTCCAAATTCATAACTTCTTGTGAGTGCATTTTTAGATCTTGGGGTATGAAGATGGATTGTATGGAATTTAATCATATTCAAAATTAGATTTGGATGGGTCATTTCTCATAAGGTATGAGAAAGTTATGCTTGGTCAAAGTTGAGTTGACTTTTCCTACAAAACCCTAATTTAGCAACTTTTGAGTCTTGATGAATTTTGATCAATCCTTGAAGTATCATGATCAACCCTTGATCGAATGATGAAATATCCTTCAAAATGAGAATGTTGACAAAAAATCTTGAAGTTTGATTGTTTGTAGGTCACAATTAACTTTTGCCCTAGCACAGTCGAGTTTTGGACCTTTGAGCAATTGACTGAGCAAACTTCCCCTGCAAGGCTTGAAACTTGACATGGATGATCTTGAGAACATATTAGGACATTGGGGATCGCTTGAGGTCATTTGTACTCAAGGACCTTGATGCAACAGAAAACCCTAATTTGGGGTAGACTGCCTTAGGAGATAGCTTGTCTGACCAACTCTTGAGCAACCTTGAGCCACTTGGAGATTTTTCTTGCAATGTTTATGAGAGGGAAAATTTTGGGGTAAAACAGGCGGTCCAGGAAAAAGTTAGGGACATAAACAAAAAAATTATCCCGATGGACTAAAAACCCGAAAGGGAGGTCCATACAAAAGTTAAGGATCTTATTCAAAATAAAGAACAAATAGACTATGATCTAAGAACCACAACCACGGATATGAAAGAGAAGGATTAATCCAACTCATCTCACTCAGAAGTAAAGGAACTTGGAGTTATCAAAAGAACATTGGAGAAACAACACTAGCAATGATCATTTTCATTGCCATTTTGTTTAAAAAAATTGTTATTACTTCTTTCCAGGAATTTCATCTTGTACTCTCTCCTATTCACATGAGTTTTTTATCAATAAAAACTACTTTTCAATATTTTTAATTGTGTTTTTCTTTTTCGGACTTGTTTGCAAAGTACTACGATTATTTCTTGAGAATACTGCGTTGAAATTATTTTAGGGATTTGACAAAATAGTTAAAAGCATTTGATAAAACATCAAAGATCATTTTGGTTAGAAACACATCAAAATAAAATCCGCGTCTACGTCCACGTCTGCGTCCACATCTACGTCCATGCTCACGTCCATGTCTACGTCCATGCATACGCCTGCATCTATGATACAATTATCAAATCTTGCTGACACTATCCACCTTGTTCAAATCAATCTAAAGATACCACGACAAAGAAACATACAACATTGGGGAATCAGTGACTTGAAAAACCAATGGTTTAAAAGGAGAAAAATATAAAAAAACGATTATAAAATACTTGGTGCATGTACATACGAGATATTTGGTGCATATATAAAATACGCACATTTGGGTACATATCTATTTAGGGTGTTGTGCGTATACATTGTGCATGGCATTTTTAAATTTACTTTGGTTAAACTACAAACTTTCTTGGGGGCCTATTGTTGAATTAAACTATCTGCCCAATGCAAATAAACACCTTGGTTGAGAACCGACACAACTGGTAACACTTTGATCTTACGTTTGGCTTAGATTCGAAAACACTCTTCAAAACTTAAAAAAATGCATTATTTATCCCCTAAGATGTGATAAATAATCAAAGCTACGATATAGCTTACTATATTAGTCTCGAAGCCTTAGTAAGTTATCATTTTCTATACTTGTGTTAGCTACCCCTAGGTTATGGTAGGTATGCAAAAATATATAGTTCATTGTGTCAGTCTCTAAGCAATAATAAATTATCAGATTTGTATTATTTATCCTCTAGGTCGTGATGATTACACAAGACTATACTCGTGTTATCTATCCCCTAGGTTATGGTAGGTATGCAAAAATTTGTGATATAGTTCATTATGTCAGTCTCTAAGCGGCGATGAATTATAAAATCTATGTTATTTATCCTGTAGGTCGTGATACACACACAGACCTATATTTGTATTATCTATCCCCTAGGTTGCGATAGGTACGCAAATCTGTGATATAGTTCATTGTGTTAGTCTCAAAGCATCAGTGAATTATTTGTTGTGTTATTTTCCCCCTAGGTTGCGGAGAATATGCAATAACTCCAATGTAATCCATTGTATTAGTCTTGAAACGTCAATGTATTATCAACTTTGTGTCATTTAACCCTAGGTCATGATAAGTGCACAAGCCTGCGATATATATTACTATGTTAGTCTCTAAGCGTTAGTAAGATCTTTTTAACCCATGTTATTTACTCCCTAGGTTGTAGTAAATATACAAAATCTGCAACATAACTCATTGCGTTAGTCTCAAAGCAACAATACGTTATCTGTCTGTCGGTGATATAATTCATTGTGTTAGTCTCCATGCGGCAATGGATTATCAAATTCTGTGTTATTCATCCCCTAGGTTGCGATGAATATACAAAATTTACATTAAGCTTGCTATGATAGTCTCGAAGCATTAGTAAGTCAAAAGTCAAACTGGTATTGTTTACTTCGTAACTGCGATATAGCTCATTGCACCAGTCTCAATGCAACAATAAGTTATTAATTTTTAGCTTGTGTTATTTACCGCCTAAGTTATGGTAAATATGCAAAATCTACAATCTCTTTTCTATGTACAGGCGAATTATCTGCATCGTCATATCTAGATCAATCATACTCTTTGCTCAAACTCTGGTAGGATGGTACATCATCATCTTTGCCTATTTTTCCATTCTGGGGGTATGCCTTACAGTGTATCCTTATCTAGCCAATCTTTGGTCAAATTTGGGGGTCTTCCATTATTTAATAACCCTCTGACCCAAATGTGTGAGAACTTTGTATTCTCGCATCGTTCAATCGAAGAGTAATTAAATAGGGGCAACTGTCATACCCCCAAATTTACCCCATCAATTTCAACAAGTCATGTTATTACTAGGTTTTTAATTTATAGTCATATTGTTTAGTTTGCTTATGTTGAATTTTAATGAGGGTTTAAATTATATTAAATGGTGTATTTGTTAGCACTAGGGTTGTATTGTTTCCATTTTTAACAGATCGGTCCATCAAAATCTGATGGCCCATTAGGATCTTGGAGGACCATTTATAATGACATAGATGGGGGTGTGTCTATAGTTAGGTTAAAGAATTTGTGTTTAGGTCCAAAGGCCCATATCAATTCGTTTTTGAAGGCCCAATAGCTGCTTTTGACCAAAAGTCAATTTCTGACTTTTAGGTCAATCAATTATATAATAATTACTATTATTATTATTATTATTATTATTATTATTATTATTATTATTATTATTTTGATTATTGTTATTTACACTATTATTATTATTATTAATACTAACTTCATCATTATTAATATATTTTTATTATTATTACTAATATTATTATTTGTTTTATTATTATTATTATTTTATTTTTGAGTAAGTTTGACAAAGTCAAAATAGGGTAAAAAACCATAATCCCAAATCTTGCAAACGGCGCAGCTCTGTTCATCACCTTCAACCTAAGCTACCTCGAAACACGAAAAGCCCAGAAACGACAAACAAAATTGGATTGAAATGAAATCAAATCGAATATAACAAAATCGTTTCTCATTCATAATTTATACATAAAAAATCATCCAGATTCAAGATCTAATTACAAATAGAATCAATTACAATATCAAATCTAAAATTTTATCAATTTAAATCCCTAATTTATACAATCTTCTTCAATTGTAGATTATAACAAAAATCACAACAATAATTTCCTAATCAGTCTAATTCCTAAACACTATAAAAACCCTAAAATAGTAAGAATACATGACCAAAAAGTTAAGCAGAAAAAGAGAAGGAGAAGAAGTAGAATAGTCAGTTGATTCCAAACCTTCATCGGCCTTAGAGCACTTCCTCCGCCCAGATCTAGGGTTTCTGAACAGAAACCCTAAGATCTATGTTTCCCAGTCGTCACTGCGCCACTCTCTGTACCTGCAAACAGAAAGAGAAGAGGGATTAGAGAAATAAAATTAGAGAAACCAAAAGACTGAATGAATCACGCCATAGAGGTAAGACCGAAGAACCTTTAGTTTAGTTTTTGTTGATTTGTTGTTGTGATTATTATCCTGGGTTTGGTTTGAAGGAGTCGCTGCCGTTTAGGGTGGTTTTTGGTTAGGGTTTGTTGCTGGATTTGTTGTTGTTGATTGTTGTTTTTATAGAAGAAGAGAGAATAAGAGGTAATGAGAGAGAGAGAGACAAGGGATGAAAATGAGAAAAGAGTGAAAGAAAAATGAAAAATATAATACTTCCTCCACGTGGCCACTTGCAGGCTACATGGTGAGGATGCTTTACAATAGTCCCCCGCTTCCTTACCATGCGCCCTCGATCTCCCCCATTGTGATCAAATCAAACATATCAGACTGCGCCAACCCACCGTAAGCGTATAGGCACACACACACCTAACTAAACAAACCCAGAATTTTGTATTAAGTCTTTTGAAGAAATACTGGTCTGAGGCCTGTTATGTTCACACCCCCAGCTCACCTCTTTTGCTACTGTTAACCTCAATTCACACCCCCTTTCATAATGGGCGAAGTTCAATTTCTGAAATGCCATTAATATCCACACTCTCTGATTTTACTACCCAATGCTAATTTGCACCCCCAACCAATTTGGGCTAAGAATTTCTTTTGGGCATAAATAAATTTCTACAACACCACCCAGTCTTAATATTTACACCCCCTTGACTTATTTAATTTTCAATTATTAACTTTATTATATTATTTAATTAATTTATTTTTCTTATTTTAATTCACATGTTTTTAGAATTTTCATTAAAATAATTTTTTTGCATATTAACAAATAATTGTTGGATATTTTTATTTAAAATATTTAATATATTTTTAATAATTAGGTAAGAATAGTTATTTATTAGCTTAAATATTTTTTCTAAAAACACTAACCTTATTTTTATTGCATTAAATATTTTGCTCATTCATTCAAACTTATTTTTTGTATAATTGTATCATATATTCGAAAATAGCTAACCAACCAAAATACTGACTTTTTTCTACCAACTTAATTTCAGATTCTATTTATTTTTTCACAAAGGATTGTGCATCTATTTGATATTAACTGCGAACTGCATCTATGATTCCGCTACTTTTAACCCAGACTTGGTTCAAGGATTAATTTAAAATATTTCCGCAATCCATAAAAAAAACTAACAAAACACTTCGAACTACGAAATTGGACTCTGATTCTTCATAAGGAGATACGTAGGCACGCAACTTAAAAACCAAGGCGAGTCCAGATTAAAAAACTAAAACCCTTTTTTCTCAAATATATTAATAACCCCTGAAAACCTTATCCTACCCTTTTATCCTAAACCCTAGTATCCTTGTGAGCAAGGTAGATGAAGGGTGCCTAACACCTTCCCTTTGTCTAAAGTGAGTCAAGACATAGAATCTATATATCATCAATTAGGGTTATTCCGTTATATTTTTGTCTTATGATAAAAATTAATGGTGGCGAGTCTATAATTTTTGCGAGTTACGACAGTACCTACATGCTTTAAAACATTAGTAAATGTGTCGACCTGAAATATGGATGTGTCAACACATAAAATAAGAATTTCTTCAATTTTAAAAATCTTTCAGTACATGTCGACCTGTATGATGCATGTGTCGACCTGTGAATTACAGAAGCCCACATGCTTTAAAACACAGTTACATGTGTCGACCCGAAACTTGGATGTATCGACACATGCAAGATAAAAATGTTCAAAAAATGTTCTTTAATGAGCTTGGTCAATTTTAAATTGATTTTTGATGATTCCTAAGACATATGATGCAGAAGAGTGCCCCAAGACAAAGATATGCAATTAATTTTACCGCCGTACCATCTTTCCCAATTCTGACATCATGTAAAACATTGTATATTGAAGTTGTACTCACAAACTTGACCTTTTTGATGATGGAAAAACTTTCGAAGATGCATTACAAAGGCTCTCATTGTATTTATACTTCCTATCTTCATCTCGCATATGCTTCTCCCCCTTTAACAACATCAAAAAGAAGATAGAAACCGATTAGAAGTACCAAAGTTTCCAAACAATTTGTAGATACCGAACAGAGGAAAATTTTGCATATAAGAGCAACAATTACATATCCCTATATATATATGTAATGATGCAAACATTTAAATAAGGAGCAGCACACATCGCAACAAATGTAATGTAATGCAAAAGCAATGAAAGTTAAATTGAGAATCATGGTTTTGTAATATTTCACAATGGAACTCCAGATGTCACACACGCAGGTGCCAACCATAGCAACAATATAATATCACTACTAACACCAAAATGAAAATGTTTATTAAAAAAAGTAACTATGACAACATGAACCATACATTGCAAAGTAAAATAAGGGAATTAACCATAGCACATGCTTGCATATTGAAAATAAATCCGTACAAATGTGATATAATTAATACACGAAGTCATTGTAAGCATATAGAACAAGAACACACAATTCTTGTTGATCAGAAATTAGTGGAAATGAACATTCATGGTTTTCATCATTTGAAAGTATAAGACATTTTTAAGGAAATCGAGAAATATGCATTTAGGTAAACTTACATTCAAGAAGAAATTGAAACGATATTACCTTAATATCGAAGGGTTGGAAGTTGCACTCACAAATCATTACACACTCAATCACATAATTAGAGAGAGAGAGAGAGAGTACTCAACATGTATGTAACGAGACATAACTAGGAAATATTTGAGATATCAATGATTCTCAATTTTCCACGTATGTTGACAAAAGATTCAGTTGCGAGTGGATTAGTGAAAATATCAGCAAGTTGGTTTTTACTATCAATATGCTCAAACACAACATATCCTTTTTCAACATGATCACGAAGAAAATGGTGACATATCTCAACATGTTTAGTTCTTGAATGTAGCACATCATTGTTGGTTAGATTTATGGCACTGGTGTTGTTGCAATGATAGGAATATGTGATAGTTTAATATTAAAGACCAATAGTTATTGTTTGAGGCACAATATTTGAGCACAACAATTACCAACTGCCATGTATTCTGCCTCGACAATTGACAAAGCTAAGAAAACTTTCTTTTTACTATGCCAATTTACCAAGGATTTTGCAAAAAAGTGACAAATTCCACTTGTACTTTTCCTATCCAATTTGCAACTGACAAAATCAAAATCGGAGTAACCAACCAAATTATTATCGTTTCCCTTGGAATACCAAAGCCCAAATTTAGAGGTACCAATGAGGTATCTAAAGATTCATTTTACAGTATTTAAATTAGATTCCTTGGGAACGGCTTGATATCATGCACACATACAAACAAAAAACATAATATCAGGACGAGATGTTGAGATAAAGAAGAGAACCAATCATACCTCTATACCTTTTTACCTCAACATCCTTACCTTTCTCATCCTTGTCTAGATTTTCCTTTGTTGCATGAGATTGTCAATCTCCTTAGCACTGTCCATTCCGAATCTCTTAAGTAATTCAAGACAATACTTGGTTTGACATACAAACATTCCTTCATCGAGTTGTTTAATTTGCAGCCCAAGAAAGTAGTTCAACTCCCCCATTAGGCTCATTTTAAACTCTCCATACATAAGCTTAGAGAACTCCTTGACAAGATGCATATTAGTAGATCCAAAAATGATATCACCTACATAAATTTGAACTATAAAAATATGATTTCCTTGACGTTTAATAAAGAGAGTAGTATCAACTTTCTCTCTAGAGTATCCTTGTTCAAGAAAAAAATTTCTAAGTCTATCAAACCATACTCTAGGGGCTTGTTTAAGACCGTATAATGCACATTTAAGCTTCAAAACATGATTAGGAAACTCATCATTTCCAAAACCTGGAGGTTGAGAAACATACACCTCTTCACTTATGTATCCGTTAAGGAATTCACTCTTTACGTTCCTTTGAAATAATTTGAAGTTCTTAGAGCAAGCATAAGTTAATAAAAGGCGAACAGCCTCAAGTCGGGCAACTAAAGCATAAGTCTCCTCATAGTCAACTCCCTCCTCTTGGTTATATCCTTGAGCAACACGATGGGCCTTATTTCTTGTTATCACACCAGGTTCGTCAAGCTTATTCCTAAATACCCATCAGTTTGTGTATGCATGTTTGACTTGTCAGAAGTCGAAAGTTGAACATCAGAAGCCAGCAGGGTTAATGCAACCGTTAGAAGTTCCAGAATGGAAATGGGATAGAATTTCGATGGACTTTGTGATGGGGTTACCTAATACTATAAGAGGACATGATTCGATTTGGTTGATTGTTGTTAGGCTTACTAAGTCGGCTCACTTTATTCCTATTAACATCAGTTTTCCAGTGTCAAAGTTGGTTGAGATTTACACTAGTGTGATCGTGAAGCTGCATGGTGTTCTTTTGTGCATTGTGTCAGATAGAGATCCAATATTTACTTCTGATTTTTGGAAGAGTTTGCAAGAAGCGTTGGGTTCTAAGTTGAGGTTGAGTTTAGCGTGTCATCCTCAGACAGATGGTCAGACTGAACGGACTATCCAATCATTGGAAGACTTGTTAAGGGCATGTGTTCTTGAGCAGGGAGGTTCGTGGGATACTTATCTTCCGTTGATAGAGTTCACCTATAATAATAGTTATGATTCCAGTATTGGGATGGCACCTTTTGAAGCATTGTATGGTCGAAGATGTAGAACTCCTTTATGTTGGCATGAATCTGGTGAAAGTGTAGTACTTGGGCCTGAACTTGTTCGTGAGACTGCTGAGAAGGTGAAGTTGATTCGAGAAAAGATTGAAGCTTCCCAAAGTATACAGAAGAGTTATCAAGACAAGCGAAGGGAAGATTTAAAATTTCAAGCGGGTGACCATGTCTTTTTTAGAGTTACACCTGTGACTGGTGTTGGGCGAGCATTGAAGTCTAAGAAGCTCAGTTCTCGTTTTATTGGACCATATCAGATTTCGGAGAGAGTTGGGAATGTTGCTTATAGAGTAGATTTACCGCCTAATATTTCGAATTTTCATGATGTGTTTCATATGTTGCAACTCCGGAAGTATATTTCAGATCCATCTCATGTGATTCATATGGACGATGTGCAAGTACAAGATAATCTTACGGTGGAGACGATGCATGTACGGATCGCGGATCGTGAAATAAAGACTCTGAGGGGCAAAGAGATTACTTTGGTTAAAGTGGTTTGGCTAGGGGCTTCCGGAGAAAGCATGACTTTGGATTTGGAGAGCAAGATGCGGGACTCCTATCCTAAGTTGTTTGATTAAGGTAAATTTTTTACGACGAAAATATTCTAAGTGGGGGAGAGTTGTAACGCCCGTAATTTAATTAATTATTTAATTAAATTATTTTTGGAATAATTGTGAAGTTGTGTTATGATGATAGTTGATGTATTGTGATTAGTTGGATTTATTTATTTTATTAAGTTGTGGGATAATATTAGAATGATAATATCATTTGATGTGGGCTTGTTTTAAAGGAATAGAAGTAGTAAAAAGAGGGTGTAGTAGTCTTAAGCCCATTAAGGTATTTTGAGAATTATAGGGTTATTTTATTATTGTTAGAAATAATAAGAAAAGAAGAAGCAGTAAGAGAGAAAGAAATAAGGGTTGGAAGAAGAGAACGTGAAAGTTGTTGGAAAGGAGGAAGAGAGGCAGAATGGAAATCAACCGGGAAAGTTGTAGAGCAACCTTCAATCCAAAGTAAGGGTGGGGTTCTGACTCTATAATAGGGTTTATGATGATTGGTATGTGGGATTAGATGTGAAAGATTGTTTGGTTTATGATTGAATTATATACACTGTTGTTTGATGAGAATCGATGATTGAAAGATGAATAATGATTCCCTAATGTTGTATATTTGATGTAGAATCATAGGATAATTATAGTTGATGATTATCTATGATTAGAGGATGTTTCTAGGGCCTAAAGTATGGAAACTATAGTGAAAACACAGTGAAATTGCAAAAAATATCCGTGACAGAACAATATGTGTCGACCCCAAAAGCCATGCGTCGATGCATGGAGGCTTTTAGACTCAGTATGAGTTGATACGAAGGAGTCATACATCGATACATGAAGGCTTTTAGACTCAGGATGAGTCGATACGAAGGAGCATGTATCGATACATGTAGTGTTGCAGACTCAGTATGAGTTGATACAAAGGGAGTATGCATCGACTCATGTAGCGTGTTAAGTCCAGTACGTGTCGACCCAAGACATTACGCGTCAATCTATGTAGTCTTGTTTTTGACAGAATCATTTTGAAAAGGATGTAACTTGAGTTTCCGGACTCCGTTTGAGGTGTCGTCCGAAGCGTCGAATAGCTAATGCGATGAGCTTCATTCTTAAGGATCAAAATGAAGAATTGGAAGGATAATCCTAGTACCAAAAATTAGAATTAGAGTTAGTTCCCGCGTTAATTGCTATGTTGATTTTGTGAAGAATGATGAGGATGAGATGATTATAGATTACTATTTGGTTCGTAACAATAAGATTAATGAGGATAATAATGTAGTATTACATAATGAATAATATGTAGAGGTTTGGTAATTTAGAAGTAAGCCTTATATGATTAATTAATTATAGGCAATATCATGTTGTAGGCCTATGACCAACATTGTGAGTTTGACGATCTACTACTGTATTGTTGTATGGTTGAGTTGTTGTGAATTATGATGATAAATGACGTTGATCAATGATGTTAATAAATTATGAGATTATGTTGATGAATTATGCGATGATAAATGATGTTTGATGAATTATGTTGATAAATGATGTTTGATGAATTATGTTGATCAATGATGTTAATGAATAATGTTGATGAAAGATGTTGAGATGCCTCTAATAATTGGCAGCTATTAAGATGTAGGCTTATGGCCAACGATGATGTTGTGTTGAGATGTTATTAATTATGATGTTGTCATCACATTCATGATTGTGTTGCATACATTGCATTTCAAGATGGAGCTTATGCTCGTTAAGATGGCCTGTATTGGCGAATATTAAGATGAAGGCTTATGCCTTGTTGATGCCTCTATTTATTGGAAATTATTTAAGATGGGAGTTCTGCTCCAATGGTACCACATGTATTTGCATAGTATTGAGTCGCATTATATGATTGCATAAAGAAGTTGTGTATTAATGTGGTGAATGGGTATTATCATTGGTATTCTGTTGCGATTATTGTTGTTATAAGATGAGAAGTGGTGATGATTATGTGATCTATTTTAATATATTATTTATCATACGCTCTATTATATTGTTAGATATCTCACCCCTTCTGTTTGAATATTACCCTTACGTTGGTAACGTGCAGGTAATCTAGAGTGAAGATTGTATACCTTCAGTAGTTTGAGTCGGTGTCATTGCTCTGATACGTAACACTCGGGGGGATGAATGCTTGTTGCTTTTAATTATTGATTATTTCAGTTCTTGAACTTTAATTTGATTGTTACTAAGTATGTGTTGTTTTGAAGTTGTTGTAACGATGGATAAAGATCTTATTAAGAATTCCGCTGCATAGATGTTTAAATTGTTGAATTAAGAGATTAAATTACTATGCTGATAGTTCATCCGAAGTTTTAAAGTGTTATGTATCCACGTTGAATGCAATGTGTTTTTAAAGTTGAATTTGTGGCATCCTGATTTAGTTGCATGGATTTTATGACTTGGATTTGCATATATAATTGCCGGGTAGAATTGGGGTGTTACAGATGTCCCTTACAAATTCAGATATTCATTGGTGTTCTCGATCCTTGGGGAATGTTACCACAATTGATCATTGTAGGTGTTGTACCCCAAAATTTTCCCTCTCATTTCATCAACTTTTTCTCACCACAAGACCTTTGAAGCTCGAGATCAAGTCAGTATTTGCTCTGCTCAAGACTCCTCCTTGCACTGTTGACCCAAATTAGGGTTTGAGTTTGCACAAAAATGATTTGACCTAAAATACCCAAAATGACTTTCATGCTTCATGTTGGAATCACAAGTTTACCCATACCAAGTTTCAAGCCTTGATTCCAATCTTTGCCCAGTCAATTGGACAGTTGACCTAGAAATCAATTGTATTGGGGAAAAAGTCAATTGTGGTCAATTGACAGTCAAACCTCATGACTTTTGACCCACATCAACATTATGAACTCATATGGACCATTTGATCAAGTTTGGATCACAATTCCACAAGAAATTTGATCAGATCACCAAAAGGGCAAAATGGTCATTTTTAGAGTTTTGACTGCACAAAGGCAATTTTTGACTGTTTGACCTAACCAATGGAAATTCAAGCTCACATATGGACTCAAGGATTCAATGGCTTGGTCTTGACACATTCAACAAGTTCAAAAGATCCCAAATGCACAAGATTGACAGATGAATTTTCCATTCAATTGATCAAAATTTGACTGTATACTGAAAAGTCAAACTTTGACTTTTTGGTCAAAATCAAGTGCCAAGATCCATTTTTCATCAAGACATGTCAAACTATGAAACTTGTTCATCAATAAATCAGAAATTACAAATTAGGGTTTGAAATGAAGAAATTTCATAACTTAGAAATTTTCTAAGTTATGAAATTTCCTAATTTTTTCCTAACTTTGTCCCTTTTTTTCATCAAGATGTATTTGGATTCAAGCAAAACTCAAAACATGAAAGTTATAGTCCATTGCAAACTCTACAACTTTGATTCACAAAGTTTTCTCAAAAGAGGCATGTATCTCAAGTTATGATTTTTGGAATAGGGGTGAAAAACATTCTTAACTTAGAAAATTTTTGACCTATTTTAGACAGGATTTTTGCCCAACTTCATGGCCACTTTTCACATGCTTCCACTTGGAATTTCAACTTGAATTACAAATATGGATTGTAGTACACATTCCAAGCTTTCCAAATTGTCCAAGAAATTCTCAAACACCCTTGTGGTTAGGGAGAATCGAATTTGTGAAGATGGGCAAAAGTCACTTTGTTCATAAGCCGATTACATGTTCATAACATTGCCATTTTCAAGTCAGCATGTTCCAAACTAGATTACAGGCCTCTAATCCCATTCTCACTCAATAATTTAATGCATATCCTTTGTATTCATGTCTTGTTTTGTGTATTTAACCATTACATACAAGATTAAGCCATATTTGGAAAAAGCATTTTATCTATTCTTGTAAAGAAGCACTTTATGTCAAGTTTACAATCTAAGAAGTACAAAGCAGATCTTTTGGGAACAAGATTATGGACTAATCCCACTGATCAAGGAGAGGAAATGCAGCATGCTTGAGGGGCCTGTATGAGCCTATAACTCAACTTGACAACTTTTGCTTAAAGGAGAAGAAAGCTTGCATTTTGTACCATAACACACATTCCTGCAAGCAACAGCCTAAACAAACTTTGCAAACACTTTTCACTTGATCCAACTAACCTAAAACACGAATCAACCAAGTTTTAAACCAGCTCATTCATCAAAACACAGTTTTGTGGCAAAACAGGGTACCTGCTGCATTTTGATTTGGTCAGCTCAATCCATTTGTGCGCCTTGGCCAAAACCACTTCATACACACTCCATAACATCCATACAAGCTATCCCAAGCCTTGGAAACAGACTGTAACACCCCTATCCAAGATTGCCATTTTCATTTTTCATCTGTGCAGGTTGACTTCTATAGCTCGATTCAGTAAGATTCAAAGCAAGCCAAGCATAAAGGAAGCATCCCTGGACCTCAGGCAAGCTGTATAAATCTTCAAATTCCATTGAAAGTGCCTCCATTGTTGTAGACGATTCAAGCTGAACAGGTAAAAGTTTGAACTTCTATCTCTCTATCCAAGCATATCTACGCTTAGGTTTGTGAGGAAAGTATATTCTATTCATGGCCCTGAAGCTACCCATATCCTCACTTTTCATTTATATTGTGTGTGCTGCACGAATTTTGAACATGAACATTGAAAAAAACTTAGGTTAAAAATTGGGGGAGAAGAAATTCTCTCTCATTCCTGAGAGTTAGAACACCTCTTTTATATATTTGGAATCGTGACAAGATACTCTACACTTTTGATGTTGTAAGTTTTTGTTAAAAGTCAAGGAATCAGGATCTGTATTGGACAAGGAAAAACGCGCGTGTTTGTTCTGTTTGAATGGCTGGAGGTTGAAGACAAGCCCCTTGGGCTGGGCCTGAATTGTGTCTGCTTCTTGCACCATCCTTTTCCACTTGCACCCCCTTGGCCCATTGTGTGATTTTTTAATCATTTTTGACTTTTTCTTTTTGATTCTGACTTGTTATTTTTTGTTAACATATAAAAAACATTAAAAATATTTTTTCACCTTTTTTTTGTATTTATTAGGCATTTATTTGTTTTATTTGATATATGTATGTAAATAAATAGGTATATACTTTTTATTTAAACCCTAGAAAATAATACCAAATATTCTTTTTTTAGTCCTTATTTTTTATTTACCTTTTTGAAAACATTTCCTTAAAATATACTTTTTTTATATAAATAATAAATATTTTTATTTTTGTGTATATTTAATATATTTAATATATAATATAAATACTTATATAGTTATTAGAATATTTAGGATAAAAACATAAAAATAATACATTTTTTCTTTTATTAATATTTAACCTCAAAAATCACTTTTTTTACAATATACTTCCTTTTTAATTATTTTTTGTATATAATTAATAAATATTGTATATAATAAATAATAAATACTTTTATTCACAAAATTAGGGTTTTGCCCTAAACCATGAAAATACCCAAAAATCAATCCTTTTTATTTTTGTTTATATGTCACATGAAAAATACTTTTACATACATATAAAAATCATTTTTGTGCATTTTGCATATTTATTGTATTTATTCAATTATTGTATAATTAAATAACTTGTATATTCAATTTGGATTGTAATAGCTTAGATTTAAATTTCTTACTAAATATCCCCCATTTGAACATTTGTACCCCCCATCCCATAATTATGTTGTAATAATTTAGGATTTTAAATTCTGCATTTTAAAGCTTTCTAATTATACCATGATAGACTTAGGGTTTTGTATGCAAATCAAAAATAACAAATAGCTTGACCTAATTCAAAGACAACAATACATGAAATCAATACACCAATCACACTTGCACCCCTTAGGGTTACTCCACTTGTTGCCTTTAATAATGGACCATGTTGCATGTTGGGTGTTTTTGGCAAAACAAAACAATTCAAATGATCATAGTCCCTCGATGACGCTTTCGAAAGTTGCCTAAAAATGATCAAGTCCCTTAAAGGAAAAATTGCCAAAGACACTTGGCACTATTGCAATCATGGTCTAAACGATGACCCACGCCCGTCCCGTTAACATCCTAACACAAGATTGTCCACCAAATACAATGGTGGAACAAAATTGTTAAAAGGGTTAAAAACATAGGAAAGATCTTTGAGAAATTTAGGGTAGATAGCTCTTGGTTACTTGACCAATCTTGCAAAACAATCCTTGCCATTTTTCAAAACACACATCACAACACACTTTCAAAACAACTTTCAAAAACATTAAAAACTTTTCAAAAGACAAGTACATCTTTGTATACATTCAAACATGAATCATTACAAAGGTTGCCACAACAATGGCCTCTTTTCAAAACATTTTCAAACCCACACACAAAGCACCATTTCAAACAATTGAAAATGCAAGGTAAGTGATCTAAGCAAGTAACTAAGAGCCCATGGATAACCATGGATAGAAAGGGTGCTAATACCTTCCCTTTCTATAATCTACTCCCCGAACCCAAGAAAACATCTCAAAGGTTTTTGTTGTGCTTTTTAACCTTTTCTTAGGATAAAATAAAAAGTCGGTGGCGACTCTTGCTCAACCGAAACATTTGCGAAAACAAACGCAAAACCCAAGTCAGTTCTCCCACCGTATCACAGAACTGGAGACTCTGTTGGGGAATACTAAAAAGTGGAGTAACCTTAGGGCCTAGATCACCCTCTTGCATGACTAATTGTTTGCTTTGATTGCTTTATATTTTGGTTCTCTTGTTTGGGCTTGAAATCCTACACCCGGATTTGGGGAAACATTCATAGATAGCAATACATTATGGAAACTGTGTGGGGTATACCGACACGGTTGAAGCAATAGCTATATTAGTGCGACATATTTGTGAGTACCGGTAACCCTTGAGTTCAATCAAGGAGAGTACGGGGCCGCTGAGTGATGTCACTAAGCACTAATGACCTAGAACCTTACTTGACCATCTTGGCCTTTTATTAGGGGTAGTGAGATGACCGACTTTGGTGCAGTCCGAAGTTGGTAGATACTCGCTACTACACTCATTGAGGGTTGTTTTCTTGGAATATTTTGGTCGCTAGTTAAGTGGCTAAACCAAAACAATGAACATGGAAAACAATCCAATGACATTGAGCTCCTTAGAACCCGGTTACTATTTATAGGACAAGTTTTTAAGCCAACTACACTCAAGAGGGTACTTACCTATGAAACCCCATGCAAGCCTGAAACTAGGGTTCTGTGTGAATTGCTTGTACATATGGTTGTGCATACATCATGAACATCATAAAGCATCATATGCATACACTAACCATTTCAAGGGTTTGGATCTTCATCTTTGTTCTTGTTTTGTAGGTCATGGAAATTCTTCGCAGGAAAACTATCCAAGTCAACCTTGTGAGAATCCCTCCTCAACTCAAAGAGCTCACATCCAGAATTCCGGAAAGCTCTCCCTTCAGTGAAAGACATGGTGGACTGCTCAGCCTAGTCAACACCAGCACTGAAGAGGACATGGTAAAGGTGTTGTTCCAATTCTTTGACCCCCTTCACCATTGTTTCACATTCCCCGACTATCAATTGGTGCCCACTTTGGAGGAATTTTCTCAACTCTTGAGAATTCCTATTCTTAATCAACTACCCTACAACGGTACGGAAAAAGAACCAAAGCCTGAAGATGTTGCTCAAGCACTACACTTGCAACCATCTGACATCAAGGGGCATTGGGAAACTAGAAGCGGTGTCAAAGGCTTCTTGGAAAAATTCTTGTTTGAGAAGGCACAAGAGTGTTGGAATTAATTGGATCTACAAGCCTTTGAAGAAATTGTGGCACTCCTCATTTATGGGTTGGTCCTGTTCCCAAACCCTGACCAGCTTATAGATGTCAACACCGTCAAAATCTTCTTATCCAGGAATCCTATACCAACATTGCTTGGGGACATCCTCCACTCATTTTATACACGAACAATGAGAAAGAGGGGTGTTCTCATGTGCTGTACTCCTCTCCTTGCAAGGTGGTTTATTTCGCACCTTCCACAATCTGTCTTGAAGAATGACCAAGGCTTAAGGTGGTCACAACGATTGATGACCCTCACACACTCTGATGTACATTGGTGTTCTCGGTCCAGAGAAAATGTCATCATCGTCGATCATTGTGGAGAGTTCCCTAATGTTCCATTACTTGGCATTAGAGGATGCATTACCTACAACCCTTGTCTAGCTTTGAGACAATTTGGATATGCACAGAGGGATGGCCCTCACGACATGTTGATTCCTGACCTAGTTTTTGACTTCGCCAAAGGTTCATCAGAGCTTGGAGGATGCCTAACAAGGTAGACAGCAAGACACTGGGGCACAAGAACTCCATCCCTCTTGAGCCTTATCTCAAGTGGGTACGAACCCGAGCCCAGAGTCTAATGATGCCTTACCCTCATGTTCTCCCTGTGATTAAAGAGCCTGTTAAGGAAGGAGAGGTTCCATACACCATCCTATATCCTGACATGCCAACATCATGGGAGGAGATGCAAAAGAGTTGGATCCAACTCAAGGAGGAACGAAATACTTTTGAAGCCAACTTCTACGCCAGTGAGAAGAAGGTTTTGGAGCTTACCCGCCAACTCCATGAGGAAGAGACCCTCAACACCTACATCGCACCAAAGAGGATGCGTAACGTCTTTTTACCTTGAGAAGTTTTTTTGTAATATTTGGCCCATGGGGCATTTATGTACTGACAAAATTTCTTCTTATTAATATGACGTGTGTTCTTTTTGTTTGCAACAATTTTGAAATTTCTAAATCCTTGAATGCATTGCATAAACAAACATATCATTCATCATGCGCATAAGCAGGTCTCCACACCAGGTTTCCTTATCTTTCTGCTGTTTATTTCAGTAAGATGGATCTCGAACAAATGGTCAAGGACTTGCAATCTCAAAACTCACAGTTTTAACATCTCCTGATGACCTTGGCAAAGAGTCAGGAGGATCTAAAAGCCTTGCTATGGAACAAAGAGCAAGTGAAAAATAAGAAGAAAGGAGTCGGGGTGGATACCCTGGGAAGAAGGTTTAAGGGTGAAGCCAGAAGAGTTCTTGAATTTCCCCCTACGTCTGAAGAGGGAACCAGTAAAGGAAAAGGGGCTGCGGTACCTTCTGAATCCGAAGCTGTAGAAGAAGAGGCTGAAGAAGACGAAGACTACTCAGAGCAACAATACCCGCCCGCCGATGATAAGTACAAAAGCTTGGAAGACAGGTTGGCAGCTATGGAGCTGCAGAGAGTTCCCGGCTTAGATTTCGAAGATTTGGGATTAATTGCTGGAATTGTGATCCCCCCGAAGTTTAAAGTGCCAATTTTTGCAAGATATGACGGGCTGTCCGGCCCGAAGATGCATCTCAGATCATATGTAAGGAAGATCCAACCTTACACTACAGACAAGAACCTATGGATCCATTTCTTCCAGGATAGCCTTTCTGGGGCTCAACTCGAATGGTTCTATCAGCTGGATGGAGCCAGTATTCGAAACTGGGAGGACTTGGCTACTGCATTTTATAAACAGTATCAGTATAATTCCGACCTCGCTCCCACGTGTACCCAACTCCAGGGTATGTCACTGGGGACGGGCGAAGGATTCAAGGAGTATGCGCAAAAGTGGAGGGACCTGGCTGGCAGGGTGCAGCCACCGCTGACTGACCGTGAGCTTGTGGACATGTTCTTAGGGACCCTATCCAGTCCATTCTTCAACCACCTGATTGGTAATTCTTCTGCTGGGTTCACAGACCTGATCTTAACCGGTGAGAGGATAGAAGCTGGTATCAAGTCGGGGAAGATACAGAAAGGTGCCTCCTCGAGTACTGAAAAGAAGCCCTTCAAGAAGGAAGCCAGTGCTGTTTATGGTCCCAGAAGACAAATTAAACCGGAACGCCGCCAAGCTGTCAACGCATTGGTAATTTCAAAACCTATTGTTGCTCCTTAGCAGTATAACCAACCAAGGGGTGAGAGACCCAAAAGGCAGTACACTCGACTCAGCATGACCCTGTCTCAGATTTTACCGCAACTACTGTCAACCAATCTGGTAACTGTCAAAGAAGCTCCGAAGGTAGTGAACACAGCTTCTCCAAAATACAACCCCAATGCCCGTTGCGCTTATCACTCTGATAGCCCGGGGCATACTACGGATGATTGATGGGCTCTGAGGAATAAGGTTCAGGACCTTATTGATGCCAAGGAAATACAGTTCGAGGCGCCCTAAAGGCCCAATGTTGTAACTTCTCCCATGCCCCAGCATGGAGTGAATGCTGTGGAAGAAGACCTGTATGTGGCCTCCGTGGATGATATTGTTACTCTGTTGTTGACTGTCAAGAGGAACCTGTTGCTAGCCGGTTTATTTCCGGGATGTAGTAAAGGTTGCCATTTATGTTCTATTTCACCTGCTGGTTGTCCTTTGCTGAAGTCAGGCATCCAAAACCTGATGGATAGCAAAGAGATCTTGTTCGAGAAGATTGTTGTTCCTCCTATCCCCGCTGAAGAAGTTTCTATTGTCACTATTTTCAACAAACCTCCTAAGGCTCTCTCAAAGAAGCCTGTCAAAATCATGTATACTCAGAATATTGCTCCTATCATCATCACTGTTCCGGAGCCCCTCCCCTATACGTCCGACAAAGCTGTCCCGTGGCACTATGGGGCAGATGTTTATGTGCTCGGAGTAAAACAAGAGTTCGATACAAGTACCGGCGTCAACAACATCACCGGGCCTGCCAAAATTACTCGCAGTGGTAGGCTGTTCTCGCCAGATATTGCACCACCAGCTATTCAGAGACCTCTTATCATCACACCTGCAAGTGTGCCTGCTCCCCTTCCTGATCAAGTTCTTGTTTCTACCCCTGCTGCCGAGTCATCTGACGCTCGGAGCAAAGGGATTGCTACTGATTTGCCTGCCCTGACAGAGGCACCAAAGACAACCAATGTTGAAGCTTCTCAGCAAGAGATGGAAGAGATTCTCAAGATTATCAAGAAGAGTGATTTCAACGTAGTTGAGCAGCTGGGGCACACCCCATCAAAGATTTCTATGTTATCACTGTTGTTGTGTTCAGGGGCCCACACCAAGGCTCTGATCTCCTTCCTGAAGACGGCCCATGTGCCACAAGAAACGTCTGCTGATCAATTTACCGATTGTGTGGCCAACTTGACTGCTGATAATGGGTTGGGTTTCTCTGACGCCGATCTGACTGCCAAAGGAAAGAACCATAACGATGCCCTGCATGTCTCCATTGAATGCAGGGGCACTACTCTCGCCCACATGCTAGTTGACACCGGTTCTTCATTAAATGTATTACCCAAGAAGGCCCTAGACAGGTTGGATTGTGAGGGTTTGGAGCTCAAGCCTAGTAACATTATTGTCCGGTCCTTTGACGGTTCGAAAAGGATGGTACATGGGGAAGTTGACATTCCAATCAGGGTTGGTTCTCAAGTTTTTGATTCTACTTTCTATGTGATGGACATCCGACCATCCTATTCTTGTGTGCTGGGTCGTCCATGGATCCACAAGGCTGGAGCTGTGACTTCCACACTACATCAGAAGCTTAAGTACCCGGTCAGAGGGAAGGTTGTTATAGTTCAGGGGGAGGAAGAGTACATGGTCAGCCACCTCAACTCGTTCTGGTACATAGAGATGGATGGGGAGTTCATTGAAACCCCCTTTCAACACTTCAAAGAGGTGCCTCAGACACTGGCGTCAGCAGAGTCTGTAACTGAAGAAGATTTTCCTTTGAAGATGGCTTCCCTAAAGGATGCCCGGGCTGTTATTGAGAAGGGTGAGTGCGCAAACTGGGGCCGACTTCCTGATTTCACTCCAAAGACTGACAAGTTCGGTTTGGGTTTCACTGCAGAAGCTCAGAGGGTTGTTCGTAAAGCAAGGATTGGAAGACCTCCTGTGTTCATCACCAATCCGAGAGTAAATGCTATTGAAGACGACGTGGAGGAATCTGAATTCGACAGCTGGATTTACCCAACAACCGACGGTGGACCAAGCAACTGGACTGCCAAAGACTTCACACCTATTACTTTTGTCACTCAGTAATGAACTCTTTTGTTTTGAATTTGTAACAGACAATATTTTGAAACTTTTATGGCTCGGTGTCTTACCCGGGGCACCGTGGCTTCATTTGTGAGGGCTTTTGTGTGCCATTTTCATATATCATTAATAAAAACATTGGACGTTTATTGCATTTCAAAATCTTGCGCTCCTTTTCTTTCTTTATTATATATTGCAAAACAGCTATATTTACACACACTCACTTATACAGGTTCCAATCCACTATGGATCTCACTGGTAACGACTCTGCTACTGCCAGTTATGACTTCGAAATTCCGATCAACTTAGCCGAAGACGAAGGTGAAGATGATTGCGAAGTGCCTGGTGAGCTCGCAAGACTGTTACTCCAGGAAGAGAGGGCCATTCAACCACATGAAGAGCCAGTGGAAACGGTAAATCTGGGTACTGAGACAGACAGAAAGGAAGTCAAGATTGGTGCCAATCTAGAGCTCAGTGTTAAACAACGGTTAATTCAGATGCTGCATGACTATGTGGAAATCTTTGCCTGGTCTTACGAAGACATGCCTGGGTTGGATACCGACATTGTGGTTCATCACCTGCCTACCAAGGAAGAATGCCCTCCGGTAAAACAGAAGTTCTGCCGTATGCGTCCAGAAATGTCCAAGAAAATCAAAGCTGAGGTTATGAAACAATTTGATACCGGGTTTCTAGCAGTGACTTCTTACCCTTAGTGGGTTGCCAACGTGGTTCCAGTGCCGAAGAAGGATGGTAAGGTCCGAATGTGTGTTGATTACAGGGATTTGAACAGGGCGAGCCCTAAGGATGATTTCCCTCTGCCTCATATCGACGTTCTGGTTGACAACACTGCTCAGCATAAAGTATTCTCCTTCATGGACGGCTTCTCCGGTTATAATCAGATCAAGATGGCTCCTGAAGACATGGAGAAGACCACTTTTATTACTCAGTGGGGCACCTTTTGCTACAAGGTCATGCCTTTTTGGTTGAAAAATGTTGGGGCAACCTACCAACGTGCCATGGTCGCCTTGTTTCATGACATGATCCATCACGAGATAAAAGTATACGTCGACGATATGATTGCAAGGTCCCAAACTGAGGAGGAACACCTTGACCATCTACAAAAGTTGTTTGACCGTCTGAAGTTGTACAAGCTGAGGTTGAACCCAAACAAGTACACCTTTGGGGTGAGATCTGGAAAATTGCTAGGCTTCGTCGTAAGCGACAAGGGTATTCAAGTGGACCCTGCCAAAGTGAAAGCCATACAAGAGATGCCAACTCCCAAGACAGAGAAAGAAGTCAGAGGCTTTCTAGGACGGTTGAACTACATTGCCCGATTCATCTTGCATCTAACTGCTACCTGTGAACCAATCTTCAAGCTGCTGAAGAAAGATCAAGTAGTACGTTGGAACGATGAATGTCAGGCCGCTTTCGAAAGAATCAAAGAGTATCTCCAAGAACCACCCATTCTTATGCCGCCGGTTGAAGGGAGACCTCTAATCTTATACTTGACTGTACTGGACAACTCAATGGGGTGTGTGCTGGGGCAGCATGACGAGTCCGGCCGAAAAGAACACGCCATTTATTACCTTAGCAAAAAGTTTACCGACTGTGAGACCCGATACTCACTGCTCGAGAAAACTTGTTGCGCTTTGGTATGGGCTGCTCGCCGGCTGAGACAGTATATGTTGACTCACACTAATCTGTTGATTTCAAAAATGGATCCAATCAAGTATATTTTCGAAAAGCCTGCCTTGTCCGGAAGAATAGCAAGATGGCAGATGATCTTGACAGAATATGACATCCAGTACACGACTCAAAAAGCAATCAAGGGAAGTGTATTGGCAGACCATTTGGCACACCAGGCAGTGGACGATTACCAGTCGATGAACTTTGAATTTCCAGACGAGGATATCATGGTAGTGACTGATTGTGAAGTACCTGGACCGGATGAAGGACCTGAGGAAGGATCCCGATGGTCTATGCACTTTGACGAAGCCTCGAACGCTTTGGGTAATGGTATCGGCGTTGTAATCATATCCCCTAAAGGCACTCATACTCCACTCACCGCCCGACTATGTTTCAACTGCACTAACAACATGGCAGAGTATGAAGCATGTATCATGGGTCTTCAAGCTGCAATTGACTTAAGGATCAAGTTTCTGAGTGTCTTCGGAGATTCCGCTCTCGTGATCAATCAGATCAAAGGCGAGTGGGATATGAAACACCCAAATCTTATTCCTTACAAAGAGTATGTGTTAACGTTGATTCCCCACTTCGAAGAGATAACCTTTGAACACTTCCCAAGAGAGGAGAATCAGTTAGCGGACGCGTTGGCTACGATGTCTTCTATGTTCAAAGTCAAATGGGACAACGAGGCGCCTCAGATCATTATTTGGAAGTTGGACGAACCTGCACATTGCTGCGATCTTGAGGCTGAAGAGGTAACTGAAAAGCCGTGGTATCATGAAGTAAAGAGGTACCTTGAAGCTCAAGAATACCCCGAGGGTGCATCCGTTAATGACAAAAAGTTTCTGAGAAGGTTCGCAGTGAAGTTCTTCCTCAGCAACGACATTCTCTACAAGCGAAACCATGATTCAACCTTACCGCGTTGTGTGGATAAGGCTGAAGCAGAAAGGATCATGGCAGAGCTACACGAAGGTACCTTCGGAACACATTCCAGTGGACATACCATGGCAAAGAAAATCCTTCGGGAAGGATATTTCTGGTCCACAATGGAAGCCGACTGTTATCAGCATTCTCGAACTTGTCATAAATGCCAGATCTATGCTGATAAAGTGCACATTCCTCCGGTTCCTCTGAACGTCTTGACAACACCCTAGCCTTTTGCAATGTGGGGCATTGATATGATCGGCGAGATCAGACCTACGGCATCCAACGGGAATCGCTTCATCTTGGTAGCAATTGATTACTTCACAAAATGGGTCGAAGCAGCTTCCTTCTCTACCGTAACCAAGAACGTCGTGGCACGGTTCATTCGGCATAACCTGATCTGCCGCTACGGTGTACCTGAGAGGATCATTACAGATAATGGTACCAATCTTAACAACAAAATGATCACTGAGCTCTACGAGCAATTCAAGATACAACACCACAACTCTTCACCTTACCGGCCGAAGATGAACGGGGTTGTAGAAGCGGCGAATAAGAATATCAAGAAGATTGTGCAGAAGATGACAGTGACCTACAAATATTGGCACGAAATGTTACCGTCTGCTCTTCATGGGTACTGTACCTCGGCACGGACGTCAACAGGGGAAACTCCCTTTTCCTGGGTCTATGGCATGGAGGCAGTCTTGCCTATTGAAGTCTAGATACCCTCTCTCCGGATAATGAAGGATGCAGGTTTGAGCGAAGATGACTGGATCCAGACTCGGCTTGATCAATTAAACATAATTAACGAAAAGAGACTCACTGCTATTTGTCATGGTCAGACGTACCAAAAACGGATGATCAGGGCATTTAACAAGAAGGTCAGACGACAAGAGTATCAAGTCGGAGACCTGGTAATCAAGCGCATTATTCTTCCTCAAAGTGATCCCAGGGGCAAATGGACCCATACCCACGAAGGTCCATTTGTGGTAAAACATATCTTCTCAGGAGGAGCTATGATTCTAACCACCATGGATGGTGACGATCTTCCTCACCCCGCCAATGCATACATAGTAAAAAGATACTACACATGAATTAAAGACCCGCTAGGTTGACACACCTAGGCAAAAATAAGGGCTTCCCGACGAACCAAAAGGGTTCGGGCAAAAACAAGGGATGAAACGAAAAAAATTTGTACACCCGGTAAGTCGAAAACCTGAAAAGGAAGCTTGGGAAAAAATGGGTATCCCGGTGGACTGAAAACCCGAAAGGGCGGTCCAGGCAAAAGTTAGGGATAAAGCGTAATACTATGTCTCATTGGATCACCTTGCATCCAGAATTCGGCATCAACTATCGGGCTCAGACGACGCCAATCAATCAACTTCATCTTCAACTAAGCAGCAAAGTGATGAGACGCTTGAAGACATAAAGGCGATAGCAGAGTTGGAACCCAGTGGGATTATTTTTCACATAGCTGTTTTGTTTCCTTTTCACAAAATTGTATAAACTCTATTTTGCTCGGCGGAATTCTCTTACTAGGACGTCAGCCTCTTATACATAAAACGCCTATTTACAGGCAAATTTCAAAATCAATACAAGTTCAATTTTTTAGACAAATTACCCATCGTTTTTCCTTTTTCTGTTTTGTTTTGCAAAGAACGTCCAATGTTCATTTTTGATATATGTATTTGACACTAATTGCTAATCATAAATATTTGCATGCGAAACAAAGGACTAATTACAGATGACATCAGAAACAGGGGCAATAATGAGTTGTCTAAGCGATCTAGTTGCTCTGTCCACTGAGGTACCAAGGTAGGTTTGGCTGGAGAATGTAACCAGGATACCTTCACTCCCTGTTGAGTAAGACAAGATTCAGCAATACTCTCCCCAGGCAGAGTTGGTCTCCCATCAGCCCTAAAAAGGCACAGTATCTCCAGCAAGTCAGCGATACTCTCCCCAAGCAGAGTTAGTCTACCGTCAGCTTTAAAGAAGTTGGGTATCCCCAAAAGATCTCAACATTCCCCAGCGGAGTATAGACATTCCTCAATAAGCATCCCCGGCAGTCTTAGTATCAGATTGTTCCCCGGTGGAATACAGACATCCAGTGGAACCCCTTCCCCAGTACAGTCTGAAAAGTTTCCCCAGGAAAGTGGAATCCATATCCCCAGTAGATTCTGGAAGCTTATCCCCAGTAGATTCTGAAGCTTATCCCCAGTAGATTCTGGAAGCTTATCCCCTGCAGAGTACGAACGCATCTCCCCGGCTTCATTCAAAGGTTATTTCCCACCAGAGCTTATAACTGGGTTATCCTCATCTAATTACCACAGAAAGTTCGTCCTCGACGAAGTTCTTCCTATCCCCAGTGGAGTTCATCAAATTCCCCAACATAACTTATCAGTGGAATCCCCAGCGGAGTTCTCATCGAAACCTCAGCGAAGTATCTCTTCCCATAGAGTAATTCCCCGCAGAGTAATCTCTCCAACAAGTTTATTCCCCAACGGAGTCATCTTCTCCTACCGGTTTATTCTTGCAACCATCATCCCCAGTGGAAACGAAGAACTCCACTCTTCAACATCAGCCCAGGATTCCACAAACTCCCGGCAGTCGTCAAGAATTTATTTTCCTAGACAAAAATACATTCATCACATTATCATACACCATGACGCATGCATATACGCATCATATCACACAATCTCATTTATTCTTGAAAAACATCATGACATCATGCATTTCATACATCATGACATTGCATACAACTGATGTTTTGCCTTTTCAGGAAAAAAGGACAATCCGAAGATGATTACTATCAATTGTCACAATTCCAGATTCGATTCCTGTATCTAGCCAGGGCATATCTGTGAGTGATCAATTTCCAGATTCGATACCTGTATCCAGCCAGGGCATATCTGTAGACGACAATTTCCAGATTCGATACCTGTATCCAGCCAGGGCATATCTGTAGACGACCATTTCCAGATTCGATACCTGTATCCATCTAGGGCACGTCTGTAAGCAACCTTTTGAAGTTCCAGATTCGATTCCTGTACCTAGCCAGGGCATATCTGTGAGCGTTTGATTGTAGATTCGATACCTGTATCTAGCCAGGGCATATCTGCATGAATAGTTTAGAGATTCGATACCTGTATCCAGCCAGGGCATGTCTGTAAGCAACCTTTTGAAGTTCCGGATTCTATTCCTGTACCTAGCTAGGGCATATCTGTGAGCGTTTGATTGTAGATTCAATCCCTGTATCTAGCCAGGGCATATCTGCATGAATAGTTTAGAGATTCGATACCTGTATCCAGCCAGGGCACGTCTGTAAGCAACCTTTTGAAGTTCCGGATTCGATTCCTGTACCTAGCCAGGGCATATCTGTGAGCGTTTGATTGTAGATTCGATACCTGTATCTAGCAAGGGCATATCTGCATGAATAGTTTAGAGATTCGATACCTGTATCCAGCCAGGGCACGTCTGTAAGCAACCTTTTGAAGTTCCGGATTCGATTCCTGTACCTAGCCAGGGCATATCTGTGAGCGTTTGATTGTAGATTCGATACCTGTATCTAGCCAGGGCATATCCGCATGAAGAGACTGAAGATCAACACCTGTAGCAAGCCAGGAAACCATTTTTCTTTCTCAGGTACGCAAGTTCTCGCTAAGGAATCTCTTACGCGATCGACACCCCCGATGGCATCTTTAAGCCCATCTCCATAACTATCTCTTACACTTCCAAATGGCATCTATAAGCCCATTCCCGACATCACATTGCTGATACTCCACTATGCGAGTGCAAATTTCTGGGCACTCTAGTGTCCAATCTCCTTTTACCCTCGAGTCGCGAAAGGCGAACTTGCCAATCTAACTCTTCAGGTGCAAGAAGATTGAACAGGGGCAATTGTTGTACCCCAAAATTTTCCCTCTCATTTCATCAACTTTTTCTCACCACAAGACCTTTGAAGCTCAAGATCAAGTCAGTGTTTGCTCTGCTCAAGACTCCTCCTTGCACTGTTGACCCAAATTAGGGTTTGAGTTTGCACAAAGATGCTTTGACCTAAAATGCCCAAAATGAATTTCATGCTTGATGTTGGACTCACAAGTTTACCCATACCAAGTTTCAAGCCTTGATTCCAATCTTTGCTCAGTCAATTGGACAGTTGACCTAGAAATCAGTTGTATTGGTGAAAAAGTAAACTGTGGTCAATTGACAGTCAAACCTCATGACTTTTGACCCACATCAACATTATGAACTCATATGGACCACTTGATCAAGTTTGGATCACAATTCCACAAGAAATTTGATCAGATCACCAAAAGGGCAAAATGGTCATTTTCAGAGTTTTGACTGCACAAAGGCAATTTTTGACTGTTTGACCTAACCAATGGCAATTCAAGCTCACATATGGACTAAAGGATTCAATTTCTTGGTCTTGACACATTCAACAAGTTCAAAAGATCCCAAATGCACAAGATTGACAGATGAATTTTCCATTCAATTGATCAAAATTTGACTGTATACTGAAAAGTCAAACTTTGACTTTTTGGTCAAAATCAAGTGCCAAGATCCATTTTTAATCAAGACATGTCAAACTATTAAACTTGTTCATCAAGAAATCAGAAATTACAAATTAGGGTTTGAAATGAAGAAATTTCATAACTTAGAAATTTTCTAAGTTATGAAATTTCCTAATTTTTTCCTAACTTTGTCCCATTTTTTCATCAAGATGTATTTGGATTCAAGCAAAACTCAAAACATGAAAGTTATATTCCATTGCAAAATCTCCAACTTTGATTCACAAAGTTTTCTCAAAAGAGGCTTGTATCTCAAGTTATAATTTTTGGAATAGGGGTGCAAAACATTCTTAACTTAGAAAATTTTTGACCTATTTTAGGCAGGATTTTTGCCCAACTTCATGGCCACTTTTCACATGCTTCCACTTGGAATTTTAACTTGCATTACAAAGATGGATTGTAGTACACATTCCAAGCTTTCCAAATTGTCCAGGAACTTCTCAAACACCCTTGTGGTTAGGGAGAATCGAATTTGTGAAGATGGGCAAAAGTCACTTTGTTCATAAGCCAATTACATGTTCATAACATTGCCATTTTCAAGTCAGCATGTTCCAAACTAGATTACAGGCCTCTAATCCCATTCTCACTCAATAATTTAATGCATATCCTTTATGTTCATGTCTTGTTTTGTGTATTTAACCATTACATACAAGATTAAGCCATATTTGGAAAAAGCATTTTATCTATTCTTGTAAAGAAGCACTTTATGTCAAGTTTACAATCTAAGAAGTACAAAGCAGATCTTTTGGGCACAAGATTATGGACTAATCCCACTGATCAAGGAGAGGAAATGCAGCATGCTTGAGGGGCCTGTATGAGCCTATAACTCAACTTGACAACTTTTGCTTAAAGGAGAAGAAAGCTTGCATTTTATACCATAACACACATTCCTACAAGCAATAGCCTAAACAAACTTTGCAAACACTTTTCACTTGATCCAACTAACCTAAAACACGAATCAACCAAGTTTCAAACCGGCTCATTCATCAAAACACAGTTTTGTGGCAAAACAGGGTACCTGCTGCATTTTGATTTGGTCAGCTCAATCCATTCGTGCGCCTTGGCCAAAACCACTTCATACACATTCCATAACATCCATACAAGCTATCCCAAGCCTTGGAAACAGACTGTAACACCCCTAGCCAAGATTGCCATTTTCATTTTTCATCTGTGCAGGTTGACTTCTATAGCTCGATTCAGTAAGATTCAAAGCAAGCCAAGCATAGAGGAAGCATCCCTGGACCTCAGGCAAGCTGTACAAATCTTCAAATTCCATTGAAAGTGCCTCCATTGTTGTACACGATTCAAGCTGAACAGGTAAAAGTTTGAACTTCTATCTCTCTATCCAAGCATATCTAGGCTTAGGTTTGTGAAGAAAGTATATTCTATTCATGGCCCTGAAGCTACCCATATCCTCACTTTTCATTTATATTGTGTGTGCTGCACGAATTTTGAACATGAACATTGAAAAAACCTTAGGTTAAAAATTGGGGGAGAAGAAATTCTCTCTCATTCCTGAGAGTTAGAACACCTCTTTTATATATTTGGAATCGTGACAAGATACTCTACACTTTTGATGTTGTAAGTTTTTGTTAAAAGTCAAGGAATCAGGATCTGTATTGGACAAGGAAAAACGCACGTGTTTGTTCTGTTTGAATGGCTGGAGGTTGAAGATAAGCCCCTTGGGCTGGGCCTGAATTGTTTCTGCTTCTTGCACCATCATTTTCCACTTGCACCCCCTTGGCCCATTGTGTGATTTTTTAATCATTTTTGACTTTTTCTTTTTGATTCTGACTTGTTATTTTTTGTTAAAATATAAAAAACATTAAAAATATTTTTTCACCTTTTTTTGTATTTATTAGGCATTTATTTGTTTTATTTGATATATGTATGTAAATAAATAGGTATATATTTTTTATTTAAACCCTAGAAAATAATACCAAATATTCTTTTTTTAGTCCTTATTTTTTATTTACCATTTTGAAAACATTTCCTTAAAATATATTATATAAATAATAAATATTTTTATTTTTGTGTATATTTAATATATTTAATATATAATATAAATACTTATATAGTTACTAGAATATTTAGGATAAAAACATAAAAATAATACATTTTTTCTTTTATTAATATTTAACCTCAAAAATCACTTTTTTTACAATATACTTCCTTTTTATTTATTTTTTTGTATATAATTAATAAATATTGTATATAATAAATAATAAATACTTTTATTCACAAAATTAGGGTTTTGCCCTAAACCATGAAAATACCCAAAAATCAATCCTTTTTATTTTTGTTTATATGTCACATGAAAAATACTTTTACATACATATAAAAATCATTTTTGTGCATTTTGCATATTTATTGTATTTATTCAATTATTGTACAATTAAATAACTTGTATATTCAATTTGGATTGTAATAGCTTAGATTTAAATTTCTTGCTAAATATCCCCCATTTGAACATTTGTACCCCCCATCCCATTATTATGTTGTAAAAATTTAGGACTTTAAATTCCGTATTTTAAAGCTTTCTAATTATACCATGATAGACTTAGGGTTTTGTATGCAAATCAAAAATAACAAATAGCTTGACCTAATTCAAAGACAACAATACATGAAATCAATACACCAATCACACTTGCACCCCTTAGGGTTACTCCACTTGTTGCCTTTAATAATGGGCCATGTTGCATGTTGGGTGTTTTTGGCAAAACAAAACAATTCAAATGATCATAGTCCCTCGATGACGCTTTCGAAAGTTGCCTAAAAATGATCAAGTCCCTTAAAGGAAAAATTGCCAAAGACACTTGGCACTATTGAAATCATGGTCTAAACGATGACCCGCGCCCGTCCCGTTAACATCCTAACACAAGATTGTCCACCAAATACAATGGTGGAACAAAATTGTTAAAAGGGTTAAAAACATAGGAAAGATCTTTGAGAAATTTAGGGTAGATAGCTCTTGGTTACTTGACCAATCTTGCAAAACAATCCTTGCCATTTTTCAAAACACACATCACAACACACTTTCAAAACAACTTTCAAAAACATTGAAAACTTTTCAAAAGACAAGTACATCTTTGTATACATTCAAACATGAATAATTACAAAGGTTGCCACAACAATGGCCTCTTTTCAAAACATTTTCAAACCCACACACAAAGCACCATTTCAAACAATTGAAAATGCAAGGCAAGTGATCTAAGCAAGTAACTAAGAGCCCATGGATAACCATGGATAGAAAGGGTGCTAATACCTTCCCTTTCTATAATCTACTCCCCGAACCCAAGAAAACATCTCAAAGGTTTTTGCTGTGCTTTTTAACCTTTCCTTAGGATAAAATAAAAAGTCGGTGGCGACTCTTGCTCAACCGAAACATTTACGAAAAAAACACAAAACCCAAGTCAATTCTCCCACCGTATCATAGTAGGGAATTCCCTAATGTCCCTCTCTTAGGCATTAGGGGAGGAATCACTTATATTCCTTATTTGGCGTTACGGCAGTTTGGTTATGCTAGAAGGGATGGTCCTCACGCCACACTCGTTCAAGGAATCATATTTGTCTATGAGAATGATGTTCAGGGTTATCGTAAGAGGTTCATTCGAGCTTGGGGCATGATAAACAGAGTTGATAGCAAGACACTAGGACACAAGAATTCCATCCCTCTTGAGCCTTACCTCAAATGGGTGCAATCTCATGTTCAATGTCTTATGATGCCTTACCCCGCCATCTTACCTGTGATTATGGAGCCAATTCCTGAGGGAGACACTCCTTACACTGTTCACCATCCTGACATGCCAACTGATTTTGAGGAGCTTTGGAAGTCCTAGATCCAACTCAAAGAAGAACGAGATACTTCTGAAACCCAATTCTACGCCAGCGAGAAGAAGGTTTTAGAGCTCACCAGGTTATTTCACGAAGAGAAGAGTATAAACGCTTACATTGCACCAACGAGGATGCGTCAGTGGGAAGCTTGAGTCTCATTTCTTAGAGAGTTATTTTTTCTTTGTTACTTCCTTTGTAAGCCCAAGAGGCATTATGGTGACCGATAAAACTTCTTAATGAAACTAACGTTTGTTCCCTTTCTGTTTAAACAAGTTTAAGTCTTAGAAATCCTTGAAAACATTGCATGCATAAATCATACATATCATCGCATAAACAAGTTTCAAAGCAGATTTCTCATCTTCTTCTCTGTTTATTTCAGCAATGGCTCTTGAACAAATAGTGAAGGATCTATATACTCAGAATGCTCAGTTTCAACAGATGATCATGGCTTTGGCCAAGGGGCAAGAGGAACTGAAAGCCCTGATTAATAAAGAGAAGACCAAGAAGCCAAGGAAGATAGATGGCGTGGTGAATTTGGGAAGAAGGTTCAAAGGACCTTTAAGGCAAGTTGTAGAGCTGACATCTTCATCAAAAGAAGGAGATAATCAAGAAGGGGAGACAAGAGAGGAAGACCCCAGTCTAAGGGAATCTGATAATGAGACTGACTATAATGAAGAGCAATATCCTCCGGCTGACGAAAAATACAAACAACTGGAAGAGCGTCTAAGTGCAATGGAAATCCAGAAGGTGCATGGGATAGACTTTGAAGAGCTGGGTTTGGTCTCTGGGGTTGTCATCCCGCAAAAGTTCTAGGTTCCGGTGTTCGCTAAATATGATGGGGTTTCATATCCCAAGATGTATCTCCGATCTTATGTGAGGAAGATCCAGCCTCACACTGCTGACAAGGACTTATGGGTCCATTTCTTTCAAGATAGTCTATCCGGAACTTAACTAGAATGGTTCTACCAGCTGGAAGGGACCAACATTCGTAACTGGGAAGACCTAGTTATTGCTTTCTATAAGCAGTATAAGTATAATGCGTACCTTTCTCCCACCCGTACACAACTCCAAAGTATGTCTATGGGTTCGATCGAAGGTTTTAAAGACTATGCTTAGAAGTGGAGGGACTTAGCAGGAAGAGTCCAACCTCCCCTGTCTGATAGGGAGTTAGTGGATATGTTTTGGGGTACCCTATCTGGTCCGTTTTTTAATCATCTGATTGGAAGTTCCTCAGCTGGCTTTACTGAATTAATTTTGACAGGAGAAAGAGTGGAAGCTGGGACTTGGAGTGGTAAGATTCAAAAGGATGCATCCTCTAGTAGAGTAAGGAAGCCATTTTTTGGGAAGAAGGAAGTCAGTGCCACTTATAGCCAAGGGAGTCAGGGCAGAACCGAACGCCGTCCAGCGGTAGAGGCTGTTATGATCTCTAAACCTACACCTACTCAACAACGAAATAATTAGCCTAGAGCAGAAGGGCCTGTAAGAAAATTCACTCGGATAAATATGACTTTATCTCAAGTGTTGACTCACCTGCTAAAATCTGATCTGGTAACTTTGAGGGAGGCTCCAAAGAATCCCAACACTGCGTATCCTCGCTACAACCTAAATGCTTGTTGTGCTTACCATTCAGAAAGTCTAGGCTATGATACCAACAACTGCTGGGCTTTGAAAAATAAAGTGCAAGACCTTATTGAAGCAAAGGAGATTTAATTTGAAGCTCATGAGATTCCCAATGTTATCTTTTCTCCTATGCCCAAGCACGACCATGGTGTTAATGCTATTGAAGATGATATGTTCGTTACTTCTGTTGAGGAACTTGTTACTCCTCTCGTGACTGTTAAGTGGAACTTGTTGAATGCCAGTTTATTTCCGGGCTGTGGCAAAGGTTTCCACTTATGTTTATCTCTACCAACTGGTTGTTATTTGTTGAAGGCAGGTGTTCAGCACGCGATGGATGATAGAGAGATTTTGTTTGAAAAGACTCTCGTCCCGACTGTTTCTTGCAAGGATGTTTCAATCATAACCATTTCTGCCAATCCTCCCAGGGTCTCCACCAAAAGACCCGTCAGGATTAAATCTGCTCCGAAGTTGGCTCCTTTGATCATCACCATGCTAGGGCCAATCCCATATTCCTTGAACAAGGTTGTTCCTTCGAACTATGGGGTTGAAGTCCACTATCACAGCATCAAGCAAGACCTGCTGGCTGTTGAAGATCAAGTTTCCGAATATGATGATCCCGACATTGGCAACATTGTTGGAACCAACAAAATAAGAAGAAGTGGAAGAGTGTTCTCCCCTGAGACATCTCCTCCAAAAGCCGTTACTATTCCTGTGAACATTCCTAATGTTGTTCCTGCTGATACTACCACCGCAATTCATGTGAATACCTCTGTTGCCACCCCTATCACCGAGTCGGTCGAGACTCGGGGAAAAGACATATTGATTGAGCCTGTCCAAACAAAGGCGCGTTCAGAATCTATCCCAGAGGCTTCCAAGAAGAAATGGAAGAAATCTTGAAGATTATAAAGAAGAGAGACTACAATGTGGTTGAACAGCTGGGGCAGACCCCTTCCAAGATTTCAATGTTATCCATACTATTATGCTCTAAAGCTCATGCAAAGGCTTTGGTGAAATTCCTTAAAACTGCCCATGTGCCGCAAGAAACCTCTTCTGACCAATTTGAAGATTGTGTGGCTAATTTGACGGCTGATAATGGTTTGGGTTTTTCTGATGCTGATCTGACACCCAAAGGAAGAAAACACAATGATGCGCTACATGTTTCCGTCGAATGCAAGGGCACTACTTTGGCCCATGTTTTAATAGATACTGGTTCATCATTGAACGTGTTGCCTAAGAAGGCTCTGGATAGATTAGACTGTGAAGGTTTGACCCTGAAACCCAGCAACATAGTAGTTAGGGCTTTCGATGGTTCGAAAAGAATGGTGCACGGGGAGGTGAACCTCCCCATAAAAGTTTCTTCTCATACCTTTGACTCCATCTTCTACGTGATGGATATCAGACCATCTTAATCTTGTTTGTTGGGTCGCCCTTAGATCCATGGGGCGGGAGCTGTCACGTCCACTCTGCATCAGATGATGAAATACCCGGTGAAAGGAAAGGTTATCATGGTACATGGTGAAGAAGAGTACATGGTAAGCCACTTGAATTCCTTCAGGTATGTCGAAATGGATGTCGAGTTCATTGAGACTCCGTGTTAGAACTTCGAAGAGGTGCCTCAGACTCTGGCTGCAACTAAAACTGTCACCAATATGCCAAAGATCACCAAACCTCCCTTGAAGATGGCTTACCTCAAGGAGGCCAAAGCAGTTATTGAAGAAGGTGGATGTACCATTTGAGGCCAACTCCCTGACATTCCATACAAATCTGATAAGTTTGGTTTGGGTTTCTCTTCAGGGGCTCAAAGGGATGTTCTCCGTGCTTGTGCTATAGGACCTCCCATACGCATCATCAATCATGGGGTCAACGCTCTAGAAGACAATGATGGTGACTATGACATGGATAGCTGGATCTTCCCTACTACCAACGGTGGACCCAGTAGCTGGACGCAAAAGACTTTGTACAAATTACTTTTATTCAGAAGTAATTGTCTTTCTTGTTTTTGGATATGTAATAAACAATATAAACTTTATGCACATGTGTCTTCCCCAGGGCACAATGGTTTATTTGTGAGGGTTATCATATTTCAATCTCATATGTCATTAATAAAGCATTGGACGTTCTTGCATACAAATTTTGTGCTCTCTGTTTTTTTTATGCTTTTTACTTTGTCTATACAACTATGCTCTTACACACACCCACGTATCAAACTGCAGATCCATATCCACTCTGGATCCCATTGATATTAGTTCTGCTATTGCCGATTATGACTTTGAAAATCTGATCAACCAAGCCGAGGACGAAGGTGAGGAAGATTGCGAGGTACCCAGAGAACTTGCTAGATTATTACAGCAGGAAGAAAGGGCTATACAGCCTCATGAAGAGCCAATTGAGACAATAAACTTGGGCATAGAAGAAGATAGAAAAGAAGTCAAGATAGGTGAAAATTTGGAGCTTAATGTCACACAGCAGTTGATACAGATGTTGCATGATTATGTAAAGATCTTTGCCTGGTCATATGAAGACATGCCAGGACTGGACACAAATATTGTGGTTCATCGTCTTCCAACTAAAGAAGATTTCCCTCCGGTAAAGTAGAAGGTCCGTCGTATGCGCCCTGAAATGTCAGAGAAGATCAAAGTAGAAGTTATGAAACAGTTCAACACTGGGTTCCAAGTTGTCACCTCTTATCCCCAATGGGTTTCTAACGTAGTCCCGATGCCTAAAAAGGACAGCAAGGTATGGATCTGTGTGGACTACCGAGATTTTAACAGGGCAAGCCCTAAGGATGACTTTCTGCTTCACCACATTGACATTCTGGTTGACAATACCGCGCAACCCAAGATCTTTTCCTTCTTGGGCAGGTTCTCTGGTTACAATCACATCAAGATGGAACCCGAAGACATGGAGAAAATAGTCTTCATCACGTAATGGGGCACTTTCTACTACAAAGTGATGCCATTTGGGTTGAAGAACACTGGGGCAACCTATCAGTGAGTCATGGTAGCTTTCTTCCATGACATGATTCACCATGAGATAGAGGTTTATGTTGATGACATGATAGCCAGGTCTCAAACTGAGGAAGAGCACCTTGATCATCTACAAAAGTTGTTTGATAGGTTGAAGACGTACAAGTTGAGGTTAAACCCGAACAAGTGCACCTTTGGGGTAAGGTCTGGTAAACTCCTAGGTTTCATTGTTAGTGTCAAAGGTATCTAGGTAGACCCTGCAAAGGTGAAGTCTATACAAGAGATGCCGGTTCCTCTTACTGAGAAGGAGGTTAGAGGTTTCTTGGGACGCGTAAATTATATTTCCAGATTCATTTCCCATCTAGCTGCTACTTGTGAGTCAATCTTCAAACTGTTGAAGAAAGATCATGTGGTAAAATGAAATGATGAATTCCAGACCGCCTTCGAGAGAATCAAGGAATACATTCAAGAGCCTCTAATTCGGATGCCTTCGATTGAAGGAAGACCTTTGATAATGTACTTAACAGTGTTAGATAATTATGTGTGCTGGAGAAGAATGACGAGTCCGGTCAAAAAGAGCATGCGATATTCTACCTTAGCAAAAAGTTTACCGACTGTGAGATAAGATACTCACTACTCGAGAAGACTTGCTGTGCTTTGGCATGAGCTTCTCGCTGATAGAGACAGTATATGTTAACCCACACTACTTTGTTGATATCTAAGATGGATCCGATCAAGTACATCTTCAAGAAGCCCGCTCTCTCCGGGAGAATAGAAAGATGGCAAATGATCCTGTCCAAATATGATATCCAATACACGACCCCGAAAGTGATTAAGGGAAGTGTACTAGCTAATCATTTGGCTCATCAGGTTGTGGATGGCTATCAATCCATGAACTTTAAATTCTTGGATGAGAACATTATGTTGGTGACTGACTGTGAAGAACTTGGACCTGAGGAAGGATCCCAATGGACTATGGTTTTCGATGGAGCTTCCAATGCGCTTGGCAATGGCATCGGTGCTGTAATCATTTCCCCCGAGGGATGTCATACTACTTTCATTGCCAAATTATATTTCAATTGTACCAATAATAAGGAGGAGTATGAAGCATGCATCATGGGTCTCAAAGCTGCTATTGACCTGAGGATCAAGTTCTTGAGCGTTTTCGAGGATTCAGCCTTGGTAATAAGTCAAATCAAAGGGGAGTGGGACATGAAGCACCCTAATCTCATCCCTTACAAAGAACATGTGCTGAAGTTGCTTCCACACTTTGAAGAAGTCACCTTTGAACATTTTACATGAGAAGAGAATCAGTTAGCAGACGCGCTAGCTACTATGTCGTCCATGTTCAAGGTCAGATGGGACAATGAAGCTCCTCGGATCACTATTGAGAGATTGGATGAACCGGCATACTTCTATGAGAATGATACTGAAGAAGTAGCAGACAAACCTTGGTTTCATGAAGTGAAAAGGTATCTAGAGGCTCAAGAATATCCTGAGGGGGCATTTTTCAATGATAAGCAGTTTCCGAGAAGGTTCTCCACATAGTTCTTCATCAGTAATTGAATCCTCTACAAGCGCAACCATGACTCTACTTTACTTCGGTGTGTAGACAAGAGCGAAGCAGAGAGAATTATGGCAGATTTACACGAAGGTACATTGGGCATCCACTCTAGTGGACACACCATGGCTAAAAAGATCCTACGAGCAGGATACTATTGGTCCACTATGGGAGCAGACTGTTATCAACATTCCATAACTTGTCACAAATGCCAGATCTATGCTGATAAAGTACATGTACCTCTGGTTCCCTTGAACGTCTTGACGGATCCCTGGCCCTTTGTAATGTGGGGCATTGACATGATATGATAAATTAGACCTACCGCTTCCAATGGACATTGCTTCATCCTAGTGGCCATTGATTACTTCACGAAGTGGGTCGAGGCTTCCTCCTTTACTACTGTTACCAAGAATGTTGTGGTGTGGTTTATCAAACATAACCTGATTTGTAGGTACAATGTTCCAGAGAGAATCATCATAGACAATGGTACAAATCTCAACAATATAATGATCACTGAACTCTGTAAACAATTCAAGATCCAGCATCTTAATTCTTCCCCTTACCGGCCGAAGATGAATGGCTCTGTGGAGGATGCTAACAAGAATATTAAGAAAATTCATACAGAAAATGACGGTGACATACAAAGACTGGCACGAGATGTTACCATTTTCTCTTCATGGTTACGACACCTCAACACGTACGTCAACAGGGGAAACACCTTATTCTCTGGTATATGGTATGGAGGTTGTCCTTCCTATTGAGGTCCAGATCCATTCTTTGAGGATCATGAAGGAGGAGGGTTTGAACGAAGATGATTGGATCCAGACTCGACTTGATCAACTGAATCTGATTGATGAGAAAAGGCTTACTACTCTCTGTCATGGTCAAATATACCAAAAGCCAATGATCAAGGCTTTCAACAAAAAGGTCAAACGTCAGGTATATCAAGTGGGTGATCTAGTAATCAAGCGTATCATACTGCCACAAGGTGATCCCAGGGGTAAATGTTCTCCCACATACGAAGGGCTACTTGTAATCAAAAGCATATTTTTTGGTGGAGCCATGATTCTGACCACCATGGACGGTGACGACCTTCCTCACCCTGTGAATGCGGACATAGTGAAAAAATACTATGCATGAATAAAGACCCTCTAGGTTGACTGGCCTAGGAAAAAAATAAGGGTATCCGACAAACCAAAAGGGTTCAGGCAAAAATTAGGGATAAATACGAAAAAATTTGTACACCCGACAAGTCGAAAACCTGAAAAGGCGGCTTGAGCAAAAAAGAGTATCCCGGTGGACTTAAAACCCAAAAGGGTGGTCCAGGAAAAAGTTAGGGATCTGAAGCATACAACTATGTCCCATTGGATCACCTTGTGACCAGACTTCAATATCAATTATCAAGCTCAAACGGTATCGATCAATCCAGTCAGCTTCCGACAAGTAGTAAAGTGATGAGACGCTCAAGGACATATGGGCAATAGCAGAGTTGAAACTCAATGGGATTATTACACATAGTTGTTTTCCTTTGTACATCATTTTGTATAGTTTCAGTTTCACGGTTGCGTTCTCCTACTAGAACATCCGCCTCTTTGTAAAAATGTATGTTATAGGCGAACTTCAGAAATCAATACAAATCATTTATTTGAAAGTACCAAAACTATTTGTTTTTATTTTTCTGTTTTATTTTGCAAAAACGTCCAGTGAGTTATTTTTGACATATGCATTTGAATATGATTACTGTTCACAAATACTTGCATAGCAAACAGAAAGACAGCTGCTAATGAATTTAAGATACGAGCCAAAGTCTAAAAAACAATTTGAAGTCTCGATAGATACTCTTTCCAGTATGGTACAGGGGCAGAGACATTCTAAGATGAAGTTACCATTACATACGACCCCATGACGTCTATGTTCCCCCACAGAGTAGAAACAACCAAAGTTTTTATCTCTTCTTCCTCAAGCTGGAATTACCTTCTCCAGCAAAGTTCCTTCAGAGAGCTGAAATCTATTTTCCCCAGCCGAGTTTAATAATTTCAAACAGTTTATAAAACCTCCTCCCGGGTAGAGTTTATTTCTCTAACTGCCAAAGTTTATTCCCCAAAAGAGTTTATTTCTCTACATCGGCAAAACCTTCCAACAAAGCATTATCTCTCTCCACAGAGTCAATCCCCGACAGAATATTCTCAAATGGGAAGGGGAAATCCCCAGAAAATCATATACATTCATCATCCCTAGAGGAAATGAAGGATTTAGCTTCACAATACTCTTCAACAGCAGTCCGGGATTTACATTCCCAAACTAAGAAATATCACAATAGCATCCCATATTCATACATCATGGCATGCACATAAACATCACATACAACATAATATCATTTATTTTGAGACCATCATCACAATGCATTTCATACATCATGACATTGCATATGACTAACTCTTTACCATTTTCAGGAAAGATCAAATCAACAAACACCGTTGACTACGTACGTGACCTGGTAGTCTTCTCGAATGCTAAGTCAGACGAAGGGCTATTTCAGCATTGTTCTCAGGAAGATAATCCAAGACCTTCTCTGGTTCAGTTAGATCGATACTAAGATCTTTATAATTTCTATTACGGTTGAAGATATTCCAAGACTTTTGTCTTGTTCAGTTGAATCGATACTAAGATTCTTCTGATTTCCATTACAGTCAAAGTTAATCCAAGACCTTCTCTGGTTTAGTTAGATCGATACTAAGATCTTTCTGATTTCTATTCCAGTTGAAGATATTCCAAGACTTTTTTCTAGTTCAGTTGAATCGATACTAAGATTCTTCTGATTTCCATTCTAGTCAAAGTTAATCCAAGACCTTCTCTGGTTCAGTTAGATCGATACTAAGATCTTTCTGATTTTTATTCCAGTTGAAGATATTCCAAGACTTTTGTTTGGTTCAATTGAATCGGTACTAAGATTTTTTTGATTTCCATTCCAGCCAAAGTCAACTCAAAACCCTTCTTTGGTTCAACTAAATCGATACTAAGATTTTCTTGATTTCTATTCCAGTTGAAGACAACTCAAGACCTTTCTCTGGTTCAGTTAAATCGACACCAGGATTTTTATGATTTCTATTCCAGTTAAAGAAACTGCAAAGCCTGGAGTCCGACCAGATAGCAGTTAATTTCACGTTTCCCCAGTAAAGCACTGTGAAGCTTGGGATACGACCAGATAGCAGTTAGCCTTATTATCCTCAGCAAGTCACTATGAAGCATGGATCCTGACCAGATAGCAGTTCACTTCCGTCTCCTAAATCAAGAGACGACTCCCCAGTAGAGTAATGAACAACTGAAGCTCCTAAGCTCTATTTCCCAGGACAAAGACCAACATTCCTCAGCGGAGTCCTCCTCAACAACAAGAATAGGGATTCCCACAAAGGAATATCTCATGAAATCAACATTATTCCATATGGCATCTTTAAGCCCAAATCCGACGATCTTCTGTCATCTTCTCCAAATGGCATCTATAAGCCCATTCCCGATATTATCTACACAATTAAGTATCATTTCAAACGAGTGCAAATTTCTGGGCACTCTAGTGTTCAATCATCTTCCACCTTCAGATCATGAAAGGAAGACCAGCCAATCTACATCCTCAGGTCTAAGAAGATTGAACAGGGGAAGCTGTTGTACCCCAAAATTTTCCCTCTCATTTCACTCAAGACATGCTCATTAAGGTTCTCAATTTGCTCAAGGATGACCAAGAATTGACCAAACAAGTTCTCCTCCTAAGGCAATAAACCTCAACTAGGGTTTCAATTTTAAGAAAGATGTGTGAGTCCCAAGGATTCCAAATGTTCTCCATTGACCTAATATGTCCTCAAGAACATCCATGCCAAATTTCATGCCTTAAACTACAAGTTTGCTCAGTCAACTGCTCAAATGCCTGAAAATCAACTATACTAGGTCAAAAGTCAACTATGGCCCAAATACAGTCAAACTTCAAGAGTTTTGGTCAACATCAAAACTTTGAAGTGATATCCATAATTTGATCATGGGTTGATCATGATTACTTAAGAAATGCCCCTAACTCATCAAAAGTCAAAAATGGTAAATTAGGGTTTCTATAGGAAAAGTCGACCAAACTTTAACCAGACATAACTTTCTCATACTTTATTAGAAATTTTTCCACCAAGACTCATTTTGAAGAGAATCAAATTCCCAACAACTTCTCTTCATCCCTCAAGTTCAAGAAATGCCCCAATCAAAAGATACAAGCTCATACATTATAGGTCCTTTCATAAAGTCAACAAAAAACACCCTTTGGGTCAAAGCTCCTTACATGAATATGGAAGATCCAATTGAGGTGAAACCAAAAAGGTTGTCTAGAGGACATCCTAAGCTCTCTAAAAAGTCTAAGAACACCCTCTTAGGATTAAAAATGAGAGAGATATGCATTGCTAAAGTTGTCCAATTTTTGGAAATGTGCATGAAGCCAATATTGACCTAACTTGAATTTTTTTCCAAATGGGCCCATGTTTTCATGATTGAAACTTGTTCTTAACATGGCCCACGACCTCTGAGCTAACTGATACATTATCTCATTTTTTTATTATTTATTTTGATTTCTTATTCATTAAAATTAAAATTAAATAAATAAATATTGGAAATTATGTAAGATTTGATTTGGGATCTTTTTCTCATCAAATAAGGGATAAGATAGGCTGACATGTCAAAGAAAAAATGCATGGGACAAAAGGATAAAGAGATCTTCTTGTTTTATCAAGTTTTGAAGCAAATCTTTATGATTTAAAAAAAACATGATTAGAATTGATTCTCTTGGCTGTGTTTTAACCTAATGAGATACACTACATAAGCACATCAACCCTAGACCAAAAGAACATGTGCAGCTTGTCTCAAAAGAACCCTAATATTTCATAAAAAAATTCAAAAAGTGTGCCATTCATATTCACCTTTCCAGCCAGTTTCAAAGCCTTCTAATCACTCCTTGGTATTCCAGAGGTAAGCATTGGTAAGTATGGATCATCATCCATGGCCATAACATGCTGAAACTCACCATGCATGATTCATATTTTCATATTTTTTTCTTCAGTTTTTCGTATTTTTAATTATAGCTTGTTACAATCCATTCTAACTGCATTAACATGATCAAAAGAGGGAAAGTAACATGTATGGGCAATCTTTGATAAGTTTTGATGACTAAATAGCCATTTGCCATTGTTAGGGCGTAGAAAACGGAAAGCTTCGTATCTCCCTGTATAGGGACTTTCAGACCAAATGGATATCACCACTAGGTTCGCAGCCCTCGAATTAGGGGGATAGGGTCCTTCTTTTGCATTTAATGTGGCTGTTTTAAAGGATCAATGGTGGAGTCCTTCTGGAAAAGACGACCGAAGTGTTGACTCTGGCGTTCCTAGGGTTTTGACTCAGGCGAGGCATTGCATGGCACAAACCCTTTGTTTAATTGGTTCATTAAAATTCCAGGGGCCCACTGAAGGGCATGCATGGATAAGTCAATATATTTGACTAAAATTTCATATTATTATATTTTATTCCATTTGTATTAACGAGTGTGCAGTATGGTCAAGTGGCACGAACAAAGGGTTTAAGGCATTGTATGTGTGGGAGGTCAGGGGTTCCACCCTTGCCTCCTGCATATTATTTTTCTGATTTGTACATGCAGATCCAGTACTTCTAGCTCCATCATGCGCACCATAGACTCTCATGCTCAGCCATTGGATCACTCATCCTCCAGATCCAGCGCCCAGTAACGCATCCCCGTGATGGACCCCCAAGCATTCCTCCCACTGGATCCAGCACAGTTGTGGGCCAACAAGATTTGGGCCTTGACAAATTTCAACAGCATGCCCCCAATTTGGGTTTCTCATCCCCTCAGGCCCATTTTTCTTAATTACTTTATTTTTCTTTTTTTAATTAATTTATATTTTTTTGTTTATCCATTTTAAAAAAAATCAGAAAATCAGAAAATCCTAAAAATAGGACTTAGGTTTTTTTAATAAAATTAATTTTTGAAAATTAATTTAATCTAATTAACTTTAATTTGTTTTACTTAATTTGAAATTAATTAGAGATTAGGTTAAATTTCAAATCTTTTTCATAAAAAAACATCCAAATATTTTTAATAGGCAATAGATTTTTTTTTTGGGTTTAGAACTTATTCTCGTCTCAATTTTTGCTCGTTATTTTTCATACGATTATTTTTTATTATGTAACTGTGCCTGGTTTGTAATAGTTTAATTAGGGTTTTCAATTTTCGCATTTTACTTTTCAATCATTATTTATGTAACTACACCAAAGCCTTGTAATAGCTGTAGGAACTTTATTTCTCGCCTTTATATTTCTTATATACTTGTATATAAACTGTTAGCAAATTAGGCGTACATGACAAGAATTAATCAATTAGTCCTTAGGTCACTAACCTCAAGATAAAATATCAGGAAAAAAGCACAATGTTGCACACTTGCACCCCTAGGGTATTCCTCACTTTGGTTGCCTTCAGAAATGATCATGTCCCTCAAACGTTGGGATATCTTAGCAAAGACCCTCAGTTTAAAAGTCATCATAAAGATCATGGTCCCTTAATGTCCCTCGAGTTGCCTATGAGAAATGATATTGTCCCTCAATGTTGCCTATGTGATGACAGTCCCTTCGAAATGCTAAGATATCCTTACATTTCAATGACCATAAAACGTCCCTTTCGATAGTCCCTTAACATCCAATGATAGGGCTACCTACTCACTAATAATAGGATAAAACTATCTAAAGGAAAGGAGGAAAAGAACACCTTTTTCGAGTAGGTAGACAGTTCTTAAGTACTTTCTCAAATCTGATTCTTTTTACACTTACACACTTTCAAACTTCTTTTCAAAAATTCTTTATCACACTCTTGAAGACTGATACTAGAGTTATCATAAAGTAAACAAAATCTTTCAAAACACACAAACACAAAAACAATTTTAAAAAATGAGCAAGTACCTAAGAGCCCTTGGAAAACCACAGATGGAAAGGGTGCTAACACCTTTCCTTTCCATAAACTACCCCCTTACTCAGAAAATCTCGAAGAAGGTCCTTTTCTATTCTTTTCACCCTTTCCTTTGTTGGATAAAAGAAAAGTCAGTGATGACTCTTGCTTACCGCAACATTTGCGATCAAAAAACGCAAACCAATATAACAGTCGATTCTGCCACCGTATCACAATCAAGTTCCCCGAAATAATATGCATAGAAGATTCTTTCAGGAGAATGAATGAATTTTTTACCAAGAGAATTGGTATAAACTGCATCACCAAGCGTCTTATGACAAAAAGAAACAATACAATTCGTCTTATGTCATAACAGAAGAGACATCTAGTTGGTGAGAAAGAGTCTGGAAGTTAGCCAAGTAGGAATTGTACTTTTAGAAGAGACGCAAAACATGTGTTAGACTTTATACTTCAACCCCTTTACAGTCTTCAATATCAAAATCGGGTGCCCCAAAATAGGGGATAAATCTAGCATGTGCATCACAATCAGAAGAGATGTTTGTGGGAGGAGGACTCCAAAGATTAGAGCTTTACCAATAGAACTTCCACATGGTGAGGAAATAATTGGATTTAATGCACTGGGATCTCATGAACATGCTCATTAGGCTTCTTCTGTCTTTTCTTAAAAGCTTTGCCCCATGAATTCACCTGGGGAACAAAGACTGGCTGCTGTGGAACAGATCAGGGATCACAAAGCTGTGGAGAGTGCCCCTGATTAAATAATCGAATTCCTAGGTATGGTAACCACATATGGCATTGGTATCATGATCTGGAAGGAAATTTATGGATGATATCGAAGTACGAGGTCTAACCCACTAAAACTCAAACAAGTGCGGATACCAATGAGAATGAAGCACTGATATAAGATCAACTCTTCTTCGGGCGTATTCTAATCTCGCTGGTAAAACAAGTTTCTTGAATTCACATAGTAAATAGGAACCATTTTCTAATAAGATGTTCCAAGAACTCAATATTGTGTAGCATTCCATGGTTGCAAGTGATCTCTAAAAGATGAGGAAAAGAGAGAACCTACTACGACAATAGGTGTAGGATTATTGATATCATCATCGTATCTTCCATGACCCGACTCACGTGAGTCTTCAATTGATTATCTTCCTTCTCGAAGAATTCCTGACCACGGGCCAAAGCTTGCTTGTATACCATAATCAACCCCATCGGGATCTTCATATCGATCAATCCCCACAGAGTTATTCTATAACTGATCTCCGAACATGTAAAGTAAGAAATCCAAATTTGTAACTCTAAAGAGAATACCAAGTCTGAATAAGAATCCCCAATCTTCGAGTACCTGTTATGGATGCATGAATATGCACGGGGTGAATGAATGAATACCATGTCATGTTCTGTCATTTCCAAGGAATTTACATGCTTTGGTTTTGATTTTACACGGGTAAGGGATGGAAAAGCTCAACACAATACTTACAAATATGATTCCCTGGAAATTACAGAACATGTATGTTATGCATGTGGTTAACCATGTTATGTATGCAAAGACATGGGATCAAAGTTCCATCATTCTTGAATATGATTGCTACATCGTTTCTGAACCATATGAATATCACCATATGAAAGGTCCGACATAGCTTCCGTACATACAAGAACTAAGTACCATGTAGATCATCAATTGTACGAGATTAAGGCTTCTTGAACACCAGATACTGTTGAGCCTTTTCTGAACATGTTGGGAATACCAAGATCGAAGGCCCGAATGAACATCCAAATAAACAATTCAGGAACTCAGAAAATAAATCTGAGAACCCCATAGTCACTAACAAAACATACGGTCACCATCTGAACATAGTCATTATTAGAACAAGTCACCAACAGTACCTGTAAAGATTATCCCCTCCCTACTCATGAGTAAAGACTAGGTCATGATAAGCCAATGGTAACTCAAAATCACGGATTCGCTTGAGAGTAATATCATCATACACCTATGTGATAATGATAGCACCTCATTAAAACCTCATCTAAGCATAGACGACACAACCATCTAGGGTAATCTACATCCTTTATCCGTCGTGTTCCACTCTATTTATAGTGTTCCTATTGTTTGTCACTTGTCCTAGGTATTGGGCCTTTTACCTCGTAGTAACATCCATCCAACATGGAAAACCATAAGCCAGCACAACAGATAACCAATATGGAAAGCAATAAAATGCAATGCAAACATATGTTCAGATAAACATGTACAGATGAATAAACTGAAAGTATAAAATTAAACAACCAAAAAAAAAGAAAACAAGAGCTAGGAGCGACTCCAGGATGGACCAACAGTTGGTCAATCTGTCCCCAGTGAAGTCGCCACCTGAAACAACCGGCTGAAAACCATCAAACAATGAAGTCTCCATTGAACGTCTTTTATCCCACATGAAGGGAAAGGTGCACATCGAGAAACCTAAGAAGGGAGGAGTCACAGTCTTATGTCCGAGAGATTGGGTAAGAGAGTCTGTTACACTGGGGAAGGTATTAGCACCCCACACGCTCTTAGTACTTAATAGTATCCACTTTTGTTATCTATCTTATGGGTGTGTTTAATCTATGTCAGCTGCTTACCACTAAGGAAGAATGCATGCAAAATAAATGCAGGGAAAAGAAGGAAGTATTTACTAATTTTGCTCAGTTAGGCCCTGCGAAATGTTGCCTACGTATCCCTTTCGAGAAATCAGAGCACCGTAGTTCGACTCACATGTTCTGTTTGTTTTGTGTTTTTTATGGGTGAAGAACAATTATGAAAACGATTTTGAGTTATGCCCTCAAGGAAAGATGTTACGTTTGATTGTTTTGTGTTTTGTTAGCTTGAAAAAGGGTTTAAGTGTGATTAAGATGCTTTATGATTTTCTAATAAAAAGAAAGTTTTAGTTTTAAATGCAAATGCAAAAAGGGGAAGAAAAGAGTCATGGAGAGGAAAGAAGTAATGAAATGCGATAAAATGCGGAAAAATGCGAAAGCAGTAGAGGCAACTACCAAAAGCAAGCGAGTCGTCAAAAGCGAACGAAAGCAATGGAGAAGAAGGGAGTACGCGTCGAGCAAGCTTCACCAAGAAATAAACAAAGTCAGATACATTATCCAACTAAGATAAAATCATGTGTGTGTTGCGAATGCAACGCGTAATCAGAAGTTCCTGCACAAAATATCACATGCATCCGGAAAACATATAATATAATATGAATTTCTCATGACAATGAGAAATGAGTCATGTCGCATCGGAAGTGAGCATAAGCCGCATGTTTCGATCATACAACAATTGCTATGTCACTTGATCGAAAACACCAAAATGTACCTTTCACAATGAACAAACGAGTGAAAAATAACAACGTATCATTCAGGGATCAGAACCTATCGTTAAACCACTCATCTTGCCAAGGAAATTGAATCAAGGATACAGAATCAACAAGAACACATCAAAATCCTAATTCTAATCATGTACCAAAAATTAATTCAATTAATTCCTAAGCTAATTAAAAAATTGTGAAAAAAAATATCACTAAGTCAAGGACTAACATGTTAGTATCCACACAAAATATCAGTAAAAAATCATGGAAGAAAGCATCAAAATTAAATTGCCAAAATTGAGAACGGCGTGAAAAAATAAAGAAAACTGGGAGGTTCATGGATTGATCATATATGATGCAATTAAATTTAGAATGAGACAATAAACCCAATCAATAAATGAATCCAATAGCTATTTTTGTGCATGATCCAAGGGCTACCAAAAACATGATGATGTGTGTGAGGATGAGAAATATTTGGTCCACCCTTGATCCAATTATCAATAATTCATTATTTGAACTATCATCCAGACTTTTTACTATTATATGCTATTGAATAAATTAATAATAAAAAATAAAAAATAAATAAAATTTGGGAAAAAGAACGACATATGGTTTAGAATTGTGACCGTTCAGCTACAGGGAGAATCAAACTATCTTCTTCTTCTTCAGACGCGACAGTCAAATCTATCGCCTACTCCTTCGATTGTCTCTTAATCAACCACTGTTGTGACAATTACAGAATCCGACATGCCTCTGTCTCTCATCTCTTTTCTATCTTCTTTTCTGATCAAGACATCCACAACACCACTGCAAATGTTCAGTACTTTCGTTGTTCTCATCTTTATCGAACCGAATTCAAACAACTATGAAATCAGAAGCAAAACCTTGATGGAGTGGTCGAGAAAACCAGGTAATATCTTCCATTTCTCCTCTTCTTTTCAATCAATTTGATTCTTCTTTTCTTTCTTTCCTCTGTCCTAAATTTTCCTCCTCGTTTATGGAAACTCTATGCATTAACGTTGTTTAATGTGCGATGAAGATCGCCAAGATGATGAAGGTGCAAATTAAGAAATGGTCATGGAAAGAGAATTGAAGACATGTGATGAAGATTGCAGAAGTGCAGAGAAGAGAAGAATATCGTTGAAGGTGATGATTGAAGAAGGTTCAGAGAGATTTCTGAGTTTGTTGGTTGTTGTTGGAGATTCTTGATGTGTGGATGTTGATTGTTGAGAAATGTTGAATGAAGATGATGAGAGAATCATAGAGAGAGACTGAGAGGTGAGTTTTATGATTTTTTTATCTGTGAATTTTCCATATAAATTTATGGTCAAAATTGCAGAAGAAGAAATGAAGAAAGGTTAAAGGTATATAGAGTTTTTTCGATCAACTTTCTGTGAGTTTTTCTGTTAGATCTAGAAAAGTTAGTTAGATGGAATAAGATCTCAACCCTTGGATTGATAAAATCTGTTATAGGGGTGAAGGGTTTAGATTTAGGAAATTAGAAGTTTGTTATGAATCATGTTTTTTATGTTATTGGTTAATCTAAAAAATTAGTTGGAGTGTTTGGAAGGTTGGATATTCGATTGTGAAGTTTTGATTGATTTTTTGTTTTGATATCTTTTCTCCAAATAAATTCTTCTATTTTTACTAAAGCCTAGTTTTCTGTTTCTGATTATGAGGTTGATTTGGTATTTTAATTGATGCAGGGTCATTTGTTGTAGATTTTGAATGGCCTGCAGGCTTGTAGACAGTATGTATGTATTGGTGCTTGGTTTGTGTAGGTGAATGAGTAAGTTATGGCATTGGTGGTACGAGTTAGTACCAAGGGAAATTTGAGTAATTTTGAAGGCATGGATAATTGAAGTCGACAAAGAGTTTGAAGAGGCATAACGCGAAGAAGAAGGCATAAACAAGAAGTTTGAAATGAAGACAATGAATGAAGCAAGGTTAAACTAGGGTCGTGCTCGAATAAGATTGAAGATGAACTTTAGTCATGAAGATGGACATGTAGCATGGAGTTTAGAGAAAATATTAGGTTTATGATTAAAAAATATGCTTATATTTTTAATGATTTTACCATGTGTTGTACCCTAAAATTTGGCCTCCCTTTTCTTCAAAACATTTCCCACAAAAGATCTCAAATGCTCAAGGATTCTCAAAGAGTTGATCAGACAAGCTCACCTCCTAAGCATTGAGACCACAAATTAGGGTTTTGGTTTTCACAAGAAAATTTAGACTTTTAATACCTTAAGTGACTTTCATGGTTAATTATAGGTATCCAATATGACTCATGCCAAGTTTCAAGTCTTGCATCACAAATATGCTCAGCCAATTGTCAGATGATTGAAAATCAGGTGTATTGGGTAAAAAGTCAATTGCGGTCAATATACAGTCAAAATTCATGATTTTTGGTCAACCTCAACATTTTGACGTTATATTCATCAATTAATCAAGGGTTGATCACAATTACTCAAGAAAAGCATTCAAATCATCAAAAGGGCAAAATTGACCAAATTAGGGTTTTGACTGAGAATGACTGATCAGTGACTTTTGACCTAGTACATGACTTAATAGCTTGAATCATGATATAAAGGGCTCAAACACAATATCTTGACCTATTTTTATGGATCAAATCATTTCTCAAGATCAATAGATTGATAGTTTAAATTTGATCAACTGATGAAAAGTCAGTTGATACACAAAAAAGTCAAACTTTGACTTTTTGGTCAACATTGAATTTCAAAGATCAAGATTAATCAAGACCTTCAAAAATATCAAACTTGATCATAAAGAATCAAGAAAGTCATGAAAAGTAAAAAAATTCAAGATCTTCAACTTTTTAGAAAAATTCTAAGTATTTTTTACCTTGATAATTTCCATACTTCATGATAATTTTTCACCAAGATGTAAGATGATTCAAGGAAAACTTTCAACATGAAAGTTATAGATCTTGATGAATTCTACAACTTTTTCCCTTAGGGTTGATGCCCAAAAAATTCTTATATTTTAAGATATAAGCTCATGAAGTCATGACATTTTTACAAAACACTTGGTGAAAATTTTAGCAAGTTTGGTCAGCTTTTTGTCCCAACTTCTTGGCAATTTTTCACCTGGTTCCAATTTGATTTAGCCAAAGTGGTCAACATGAAGGTTGTATATAAAGTTTCAAGCTTTCCAAAATGTCAAAGAACTTGAATAGATCATGCTTGAGCTATGATAATCGAAGAGAGGAAGTTGAGCATCCATTCTTGAATTACAAGACATTTTCATGAAGAACACTTGATCAAATCTCAAACCATGCTGCATAAATCTTGCTTTGCAGGCTTCTAACTTAAAAATCACTCCATAATTAATTGTTTACATAAATGATTGAGCTATGATCCAAGTTCTTGAGCCATTGTCCAAGTGATTAATCCATTTTTAGCACAAAGGTAACGTTGCCATTTTGGAAAAGTGGCTTTAATCATAAAGTCCACTCTCCATGAGCTTTTGATCTTGTTCCTTCTGAACACACACAATCTCAAAGTTAGAAGCAACATGTCTAAGGCCTCTAGCCATTTCAAAACATGCTTGTATTATGAATTGGAACAAGGTTATCTCAATGTTGCTTCAAAACTAAGTCACCTAGCCATAACTTTGTAACTTACAAACCTGATGTTCTCTTTCCCTCCAACATTTCCCTATAAATAGAGACACTATTTGGCAAGCTAATACACAATTTCACAAGCCCCGAAACACTCACAAACTCCCTGAACTCAAAATTTGCATTTCAAAACTCTATTGTTGCATATTCTAACCTTGAACTTCAAATTCAAAATCTACTAGTGTGTTTTCACTTATAATCAATCACAAAGCTTCCATACCTCATTACAACTCATTCCCACCTCTGTTTCATAACTGTAACTCCATTTTCCTCATCTTCCAAACTCAAAAACAGTCACCTGCAACTCGACTTCTCCAGGAAGATTTGGGCACTTTCAGCATAATGTAAGAGTTGCATTAGCTTCCTAGGAGTTCAATGAAGCTATCCAGATCATCACAACACCTTCAAGAGTGCTCAAACTCCATACACAATTTCCAGTTTTGAGGTAAGTTTTATCAACTTTGAACTCTTTATACAAGCATCATTAATAGTTACTTTGTGAATGAAAAATGTAGACATCATTACCTTAAAGTTAACCATTCCTTTCGGTTTCATTTATGTTGCCTGAGTGATGCGAATTTTGAAGTTGAACTTTCTGAAAAAATTAGGTTTTATTTGGTACCAAACAAAATTCATGTTCATCTTTGATTCATAGCTTTAGTTATTTATATGGTTGAATTCGTATTTAAAAATGAAACAACTTTCATGTTTACATTTTTAAAAATGGTTGAGAAATGAGCAAGATCAGAAATTCAAAAATGGTGTTATTGTTAACTGGCGCGAGGTTAGGGATGAAGTGCCATTCAGAAACAAGTTTGTTTTAAATTTATTGTAACGTGTATTATGACCGGATGAAACAGCCACCCTAGTGGTAGAGGAAGCACACGTAAGGCATTAGTGTATAGGGACCTGGGTTCGAGCCCCAGTTTAACCCTTTTATTTCATTCATATTTGTTTCTATGAGATTATATGCAGGAAAGTCCAGGAAGCGCATGGTGTTCCTCATTCTCTCACCATATGATCATCATAAATTCAAATCAAGTGCCTCAAGATGGATGCTCATGATACACTCTCAAAATGCAATCACATTGAATCTCCCTGGCGCTAGACTTTTCATTCTGAGCCTTGACTGATTTTTTCCATACACCCCCCCCCCCCCCCAATCACTCATGACAGCGCATACCCATTTATCTTTTTTTTCATTATTATTTTTTTGTTTTCTGACTCAAACAAAAAAACAGTTTTGGGTCTGTTTGCTATTCTTAACCCCCATTTCCCTTTTCAACATCCCAACCCAATACTTTTTATATTCTTTATATTTTTTCTATGTCATTTATTTATTTATTTATTTTAACCAAAAAATACCAAAAATATATTTTATTAAATAATTAAATATTTTAATTCAAACACTTCTTTTATTTTTTTTTTAATATTTAGAACTAGATTATGTTTATTTTCCACACTTTAAAATATTTTTCTAAATTAACATTAACCTTCAAATTATTTCTAAACAATTATTTAGACTTAGGTTTTAATTTCTTCTTAATTACAAATTAACTTAGACTTTAGGTTTTGATTAAATAATTAATTAACCTCTTTTGTAATTAACATTAATTAGTTTAATTAGGTTAATTATAAAACCTTTTTCATCAAAAAACCCTAAAAACAATTTCCTTCTTCCTCTTTACATTTTGTACATTCTATTATTATTCATATTCAATGGTTTGTAATAGATAATTAGGCTTTATTGCTTTTCTCCCCTCATTTACAAAATTGTACCCCCATTCCCAAAGGGTTGTAATAGCGTAGGATATTTAAATTCCATAATTTAACGCTTTCCTTATTATTGTTAGTAATTAGGGTTTGCATGACAAGGTTAAAAATCAAACATTAGAAAACACTAATTCAAAGATAATATACATGAAATAAAAACACTTTGCACACAAGCACCTCTAGGATAACCCACACTTGTTGCCTCAGATTAAAGCAGTCATGTCCCTCGAACGTGAGATGTTTTTAGCAAAATACCCTTGATTAAAAGATCGTAGTCCCTCGATGACCCTTCAATGTTGCCTTTGGTAAACGATCTTAGTCCCTTACGATAAATTGCTAAAGCATCTTACAAGTTTCCTTCTACGACTGTACGATGACCCACGCCCGTCCCTCGCATCCAATGATATGAATCTCTACCAATCAATGGTAAAATATCACTATCTAAAGAAAGAGGAAAAGAACAAATACTTTTTGAGTAGGTAGATTGCTCGTAATTGCTTTCTCACAAACTAAAACTATTTTCACACCACACACTTTCAAAAACAAACATATTTTCAAACACTCTCCTTTCAACAAATATTTTCAAAAACCAACACTTTTGTATACATTCTCAACGATACGAGAATCATTATAAATTTTGTCGTACTAAAGAGTTTTCAAAATATTTCCAAAACAAATTTTTTGTATACATTCTCAACGATACGAGAATCATTACAAAATTACCATTTTCAAAACATCTTCAAAAACATCTTCCAACATATGCAAACACAAAGCATTTTTAAGTGATCAAGCAATTAAGAGCCCTTAGATAACTACAGATTAAAAGGGTGATAACACCTTCCCTTTTTCATAACCTACCCCTTGAACTCAAGAAAATATCTCAAAACGTCTTTCTTGTTCTTTTCACCCTTTCCTTTATTGGATAAAAGAAAAGTCGGTGGCGACTCTTGCTATCCCAACATTTGTGATCAAATTCTAAACAACCAAGTCAGTTCTCCCATCGTATTAAAGAACTGGCGACTCTGCTGGGGAATATAAAAGTGGGGTTATCTTAAGATCTAGATCACCTTTATTTGCTTTACTTGTTTTCCTTGTTTGCTTTACATTTTGGGTTATGATTGAGTTTATTTTTGTATAGATCCTATACCCGGATCAGGGGCATATTAGGTAAGTAGCAGTAGATCATGGAAATGGTACGGCGTAGACCGATATGGTTTAAGTGATAGCTACATTAGTGCAACACATTTATGGGTACCGGTGTCCCTTTAGTTAAATTAAGGAGAATACGGGGCCGCTGAGTGGTGTCATAAAGCACTAACTGACTGTAGAACCTTAGTTGAATAACTTGGCCATTAGAAAGTAGTGAGATAGCCGGCTTTGGTGCAAACTGAAGTTGGTTGGTACTCGATACTACACTCATCGAGATCAGACTTTTGAGATATTTCAGTTGTAAAAACAGATTGCTTGTGCTGAAACAATTCCTGATGAAGAAAGATTAATGATATTGAGATTCCTTAGAACCTAGTTACTTTCTTTTAGGACAGGTTGAACCAACTAAAACTTCAAGAGGGTACTTACCTATAAACCCCATGCAAACCTAAACCTAAGGCCTTTGTGTGTTTTGTTTGTGTATAATTATTTGTTCATGACATCATAACATCATACCATAGCATTATCACTAACCATTTCAAGGACCTAGGGATTTATCTTTGTTCTATTTTGTAGGGGGGAACGAGACACCTTTGAAGCTCGATTCTATGCAAGCTAGAAGAAAGTGTTGGAGCTCACCAAGCAACTTCACGAGGAGCAAAGCCTGAATGCCTACCTCGACATAAAGAGGAAACGCTCGTGGGAGACTTGAGTCTTTTGTTTTAGGAGTTCATTTTGTTGTCTCTTTGAGACCTTTTGTTTTCCTATTGTAAGCCCAAGGGGTAATTGTAACTCTTGAACTTATTAATGCAATTATTATTTTTGTTTCATTTTTTGCTAGCAAATTTAAATCTCTTGAGGTCCTCGAAAACATTGCATCCACATAGTATGCATCATGTCATAAACAGGTTTTCCGATATAGGTTTCCTCATCTTTTTACTGTTTATTTCAGTATAATATGAATCTAGAGAAAACCGTCAAAGATCTACAAACTCAACACGCACAGTTCCAAGAGACTCTCCTCAACTTAGCTAAAGGACAATAAGAAATAATGGCACTCCTTGCCACCAAAAAGAAGGCCAAAAAATGGGTTGTCATCCTCAATATGGGAAGAAGGTTCAAGGGGCCCGCCTGACTGGCTCAAATAGAAGAGGCTTCTTCTGAGGAAGAAGACAATCAAGAAGAGGAAGTTAGAAGCACCGGGGCTAGGGGTGGAAATAACCATATTTCTGAGGATGAAGACTACTCCAATGAGCAATACCTATTGGCGGATGACAAATATAAACAATTGGAAGATCGACTTAAGGCTATAGAGATCCAAATAGTGTCTGGTTTGGACTTTGGAGACTTAGGTTTGATCCTTGGGGTGTTCATTCCCCACAATTTCAAGGTTCTCGTATTTGCCAAATATGATGGAGTCTCTTGTCCAAAACTCCATTTGAGGTCATATATCTGCAAGATTCAACCACACACCATTGATAGGAAGTTATGGGTTCATTTCTTCCAAGAGAGCTTATTTGGAACACACTTGGAATGGTTCTATCAACTAGAAGGAACTAATATCCATACATGGGAGGATTTGGCTTCCGCCTTCTACATATAATACCAATATAATGCTGACCTTTCGCCAACCCGCGTATAATTACAAAGTATGACTATGGGCTAAAGCGAAGGCTTTAAGGAATATGCTCAAAAATGGAGGGACCTGGCTAGAAGAGTGCAACCCCCATTGATTGACCGAGAGTTGGTGGACATGTTCATGGGCACCTTGACTGGTCCATTCTTTAATTTGTTGATTGGGAGTTCTTCGTCAGGGTTTACTGAGTTGATTTTGACTGGTGAACATGTTGACAAGGGAATTAGAAGTGGAAAGATCCCAATGGCCTCAAACTCTAATGCTGTAAAGAAACCATTTGTTGGTAAGAAGGAAACTAAAGATGTTTATGGATAAAAGAGCCGTATCAAGAATGATCGTCATCAATTGGTAGGAGCAGTATTGATTTCTAACCTGACCTCGATTCAACGACCACAACGATAAAAAAATCAGCAAAAGTCGGATGCCTCGAGAAGGAAGTTCACTAGGATCAACATGTCATTGTCTCAAGCTCTACAACATCTGTTGAAAACACAATTGATAACACTGCAGGACCCTCCTCAAAATCCCAACACATTATCTCTGAAGTTTAACCCAAATGTAAGGTGTGCATACCATTCCAATAATCCCGGGCATGACACCAATGATTGTTGGGCCCTAAAAAGCAAAATACAAGATTTGATCGACAACAAAGTGATTGAGTTTGACCATCCATAAACCACTAATGTGATTACCGCACCCATGCCCAGTCATGGTAAAGGTGTTAATGTTGTTGATGATGTTTCATATGTCTCCATAATCAGTGATTTGACTACTCCCTTAATGACCGTTAAGAAGAATATGTTAAGAGCAAGTTTATTTTAGGCTTACTTGAAAATTGTTACCATTGTGCTTTTCAAACTAATGGATGTATGTGGCTGAAGAAAGGTAACCAACTCCTGATTGATAGCCATGGCATTCTGTTCGAGAAAACTCCTTCTGTGAAGAGTTTTCGTGAAAGTACTTTCCAAGAGCTAAGACTTCAAGATGTTTCCATAATCACCATTTCAAATACTCCTATTAGGATCACCTCTAAAGGCCCTATAAGGATACCTGTTGAGCCAAGAGTGGCTCCCCTAATTATCACTACATCGGGACCAGTCCCCTATACCTCTAACAAAGCTGTGCCCTGGAACTATGGGGAGGAAGTTTATTATCATGGTGTCAAGAAAGAACCATGGATTACTGAAAACAAAGATCTTGAATTTATAAACATTTCCAGAACTAGTAAGGTCACTAGGACAGGAAGGATCTTCTCTCCAGAGATATCTCCTCCAACAACTATAACAACACCTATTTGCATTCCTGCTGCTAGACCAACTGCCAATGCCCGAGGTAAAGAGAAAGTAACTGAGCCTTCCTGGACTTTGGTACCCTCAAAAGATGTTACATTTGAAGACCCATCTAGACAAGAGATGGAAGAAATTCTGAAGATCATCCAAAAAAGTGACTACAAAATAGTTGAACAACTGTGGCAGACACCCTCCAAGATATCTATGTTGTCCTTGTTATTATGCTCCGAAGCACATGCCCAAGCTTTGTTGAATTTTCTAAAGAACGCCCATGTACCACAAGAGACCATTGCTGATTAATTTGAGAATTGTGTAGCAAGCCTAACAACTGACAATGGTTTAGTCTTTTCTGATGCAGATGTAACTCCAGCAGGGAAGAATCATAAAAAAGTTCTGCACATCCCTATTGAATGCAAAGGAACTACTTTGGCACATGTATTAGTTGATACAGGTTCCTCCCAGAATTTTCTACCCAAAGGTGCTCTGGATAGATTAGACCGTGAAGGGCTGGTGCTGAAACCCCACGATATTATGGTAAGCGCCTTCGATGGGACAAAAAGGATGGTCCATGGATAGGTTGATCTCCCGATCAAGGTGGGATCTCAAGTCTTCAATTCAACATTTTATGTAATGGATATCCTCCCGACCTATTCTTGCTTGTTAGGAAGCCCATGGATTCATGGGGAAGGTGCATTTACCTCTACATTGCATCAAAAGCTGAAGTATACAGTAAAAGGGAAGATTGTCACAGTCTCTGGAGAGGAAGAATATATGGTCAGTCATTTAAATTCTTTCAAATATGTTGAAATGGATGGAGAATTCATTGAAACCCCCTGTCAGACATTTGAGGAAATCTCTCCAACGATTGTTGTTGCCAAAGCTACTCTTCTTGAGGTCTTTAAAAACCCACCAAGAATGGCTTCCTTAAAGGATGCAAAGGCTGTAGTAGAAGAAGGAGGTTGCAATGTCCGGGGACAACTTCCCGACATTCCCTACAAATCCGACAAATTTGGGCTGGGTTTTACTTCAAAGGCTCAAAAAGAGGTTCGTCGTGTTCGCGCTGGAGGACCACCCCTCTGTATTAGCAATAATAAAGTCAATGCTCTGGAAGATACTAATAGTGACAACGACCTGGAAGAATGTATATTCCCAACTACTAGCGGTGGACTTAATAACTCGATGACTAAAGACTTCATCTCAATGTCCTTCAGCCAGGAATCCACATCCACTCTAAATCTCATTGACAACAATTCTGTTATTGCTGTTTATGACTTCGAAAATCTAATCTATCAAGCCGAAGGAGAAGGTGAAGAAGATTGTGAGATACCTGGAGAACTCTCCAGACTCCTGATACAAGAGGAAAAGGCCATCCAACCGCACGAAGAACCGGTCGAAGTGACAAACTTGGGTACTAAGGCAAATAAGAAAGAATTCAAGATTGGCGCCAACCTGGAAGACAATGTCAAGAGCAGATTTGTTCGGATGTTGCACGACTATGTTGAGGTATTCACTTGGTCATACGATGACATGCCAGAGCTTGATACTGATATCTTGGTTCATCATTTGCCAATGAAAGAGGGTTGTTCTCCGATCAAACAAAAGGTTCGTCTCATGCGGCCCGATATGTCAGAGAAAATAAAGGCTGAGGTAATGAAACAGTTCAATGCAGGTTTCTTGGAAGTGACGTCGTATCCCCAATGGGTTGCAAATGTTGTTCCAGTTCCATATAAATACGGTAAGGTCCGTATGTGTGTATACTACATGTATTTAAATAGGGCAAGCCCTAAAGATGACTTCCCACCACCATATATTGATGTCTTAGTTAACAACACCGCTCAACACAAGGTGTTCTCCTTCATGGATGGCTTCTCGAGTTATAACCAAATCAAAATAGCGCCTGAAGACTTGGAGAAAACAACTTTTGTCACACAGTGGAGAACCTTCTGTTATAAGTTCATGCCTTTGGGGCTGAAGAATGCAGGCGCAACTTATCAACGGGCTATGGTGGCTTTATTTCATGACATGATTCATCATGAAATAGAAGTCTATGTGGATGACATGATAGCGAGATCCAAAATTGAGGAAGAGCACCTTGTTCATTTGTAGAAATTGTTTGATAGGCAGAAGAAATATAAGACGAGGTTGAATCCAAACAAATGCACCTTTGGGGTAAGATCTTGAAAGCTACTAGGCTTCTTTGTCAGTGGCAAAGGAATTGAAGTCGATCCTGTAAAAGTCAAAGCTATCCAAGAAATGCAATCTCCCCGTAATAAGAAGGAGGTCAGAGGTTTCTTAGGGCGACTCAACTATATTGCTCGATTCATCTCTCACATGACTGCTACTTGTGAACCACTCTTCAAGCTGCTGAAGAAAGATCAAGTAGTAAAATGGAATGACGACTACCAAATAGCTTTTGAAAAGATCAAAGAATACTTACAAGAGCCTCCAATCCTGATGCCACCATTTGAAGGAAGACCTCTGATCATGTACTTAACCGTGTTAGAGAATTCAATGGGGGTGTGTGCTGGGGCAGTATGACGAGTCTGGTCGAAAAGAGCATGAAATATACTACCTTAGCAAAAAGTTTACCGACTGTGAAAAAGGATATTCACTTATCAAGAAAACTTGTTGTGCTTTAGCGTGGGCTGCTCCCCGACTAAGACAGTATATGTTGACTCATACTACTCTATTAATCTCTAGAATATATCCCATCAAGTACATCTTTGAGAAGCCAACTCTCTCTGGAAGGATAGCTCGATGGCAAATGTTCTTATACGATATCCAATACACTACACAAAAAGCAATCAAAGGAAGTGTAATGGAAGATCATTTAACACATCAAGCTATGGATGTCTACTAATCTATAAACTTTGAATTCTCGGATGAGAACATCATGCTAATAACAGATTGTGAAAATCCTGAACAGTATGATGGACCTGAGCAAGGATCCCGATGGACTATGGTTTTTGATGGAGCTTCCAATGCACTGGGTAATGGAATTGGTGTTGATCATTTCCCCGAAAGGTTTCCATACACCTTTCACTACCAGACTATGCTTTGACTAGACCAACAACATGGCTGAGTACGAAGCGTGCATCTTGGGTCTTAAAGCTTCTATTGACCTAGGAATCAAATTCTTAAGTGTATATGGAGACTCAACTTTAGTAATCAGTCAAGTTAAAGGAGAGTGGAATACAAAATATCCAAATCTTATCCCTTATAAAGAACTTGTACTCACCTTGATCCCGTACTTTTAAGAGGTTACCTTTGAACATATCCCGAGGGAATAAAATCAATTGGAAGATGCCCTAGCTACCACGTCATCCATGTTCAAGGTCAAGTGGGACAATGAAGTTCCTAGAATTATTGTCGAAAGATTTGACGAACCGGCGCACTGCTATGAGATTGACACTGATGGAGTAGAGGATAAGCCTTGGTTTCATGAAGTGAAAAGATATCTCAAAGCTCATGAGTATCCTGAAGGGGCGTCAATCAACAACAAGAAATTCCTACGAAGGTTCTCTGACAAGTTCTTCCTTAGCAATGGGATTCTATACAGGCGCAACCATGATTCAACCCTGCTTCGTTTTATGGACAAGAAGGAGGTAGAGAAAATTATGGAGTATATGCATGAAGGCATCTTTGGTACTCACTATAGTGGAAATACTATGACCAAGAAGATTCTGAGAGCTGGCTACTATTAGTCAACCATGGAAACCGATTGTCACCTCCACTCGAGGACTTTCCATATGTGCGAAATTTATCATGATAAGGTTCACGTACCTTCAGTCCCTTTGAATGTCATGACTTCTCCTTGGCCATTTGCATTGTGGGGAATATATATATGATCGAAGAAATCAAGCCTAATGCCTCTAATGGACATCGTTTCATTCTCGTCGCCATTGACTACTTTACCAAGTGGGTTAAAGCAGCTTCATTTGCCTCAGTTACCAAGAACTTCGTGGCCTGATTCATCAAGCATAACATCATATGTCAGTATGGTATCCCTGAGAGGATCATCACCGACAATGGTACCAACATCAGCAACACCATGATCACTGAACTCTACATGTAGTTCAAGATTAAACATCACAAATCTTCTTCATACTGACCAAAGATGAACGGCACGGTGGAATCTGCCAATAAGAATATAAAGAAGATTGTGCAAAAGATGGTGGTGACCTACAAAGACTAGCATGAGATGTTACCATTTGCTCTTCATGGATATCGTACCTCAACACAAACATCAACTGGGGAAACCCCATTCTCTCTAGTATACTGTATGGAAGTTGTCATTCCTGTCAAAGTCCAAATTCCTTCTCTAAGAATCATGAAAGATGCAAAATTGGACGAAGATGAATGGATTCAGACTAGGTTGGATCAGTTGAATATGATGGACGAGAATAGGCTTGCGGCTATTTGTCATGGTCAGATGTATCAAAAAAGTATGATCAAGTCATTCAACAAGAAGATCAAGCATCGAGTATACCAGGTTGGTGACTTGGTAATAAAGTGCATCATTCTACAACAAGGAGATCATAGGGGCAAATGGACTCCCACCTACGAAAGGCCATTTTTTGTCAAGAAATTATTCTCGGGCGGAGCTACGATGCTAACCACTATGGACGACGAAGATTTCCCGCACCCTGTGAACACGAACATAGTCAAAAAAACATTACGCATAAGAATGACCCGCTAGGTTGACATACCTAGGCAAAAATAAAGGCATCCCGACGAACCAAGAGGGTTCGGGAAAAAATTAGGGATATATGCAAAAGATTGTACACTTGGCAAGCAGAAAACCTAAAAGGGCGGCTTGGGCAAAAAAGGGTATCCTAGTGGATTGAAAACCCAAAAGGGAAGTCCAGGAAAAAATTAGGGATTAAAATATCACGACTATGTCCCGTTGGATCACTTACATGCAAGCTTTAAAACCAAAGTTGAAAGTTCAAATGGTTCAATCAACTACTTTCGATGGCAAGGGACGAGTTGTTCGAAGACATATGGGCAACAATAGAGTTTGGAACCTAATGAGATCACTTCCACATGACTATACATGTTGTTTTCACTTTGTACTCTTTTCATTTCGCGATGACTTCCTCTTACTATGATTTCTGTCTCTTTGTACAAAATTGCTTGTTTATAGACATATTATGAATACAAATATATCTTAAATTTCAAACTTTTGGTTTTTTCTATTTTGTTTGCAAAAACATCCAATGACTAAAATTGAATGAACATATGCATGTGAACATGATTAACTGTTAAGAAATATATCCATAAATAAACATTTATTCAATATTCTAGGAATTGGGATGACGTTCAAGCTGTCCAACAATCCCCACAGAGCATGAGATTACCCCCACAAAGTAGTCTTCACAAATAAGGGTATATTCCCTGTAATCTCCCTAGAAGATTTCTCCAACAAATAAAGGAGTATAATCTCTTTCCTGTAATTTCTCTAAGGAGTTCCAATCAGTACACTTCCTGGAAATTCTCTCCCCCAACTGAGTTTGGTCCTCCAAAACCGTAAAACCCCTACAGAGGTTCTTCTCTTTAGCATAATACTTCTCCGATAACAGGGTTTATTTCTACAACAAACTACAATTTTCCCAGCTTGAGTCTCTTCTTCAGATTACTACAAATCAATGACAAAATTCCTCTCCCCAGGAAAGTCATCACTATCCCCAAAAAGTTGCTTCAAAAACTAGAACCCGACTAGATACCAGTTAACTTTATCCTCCCCAGATGAGTCAGAATATTATCCATCTCTTTTATCCCTGGTCAGGATATATAAGAATTAAATTCCCCAGTAGAGCAATGAACGACCAATGTTCCCAAACTCTACTCCCCAAACAGGAAGTCAAATAGATCCCCTGCAGAGTTTCCTCAAACAAGTAAGCAGGAATCCCCAGCAAAAGCATTCTAGCCAAGATTTAAGATACACGTACTTCTCATCCCCAACAATAGTCAGGGATTTATTTTCCTAGACAAAGTACAACACGGACTTACAAATATAAATCAACAACATTACATATTCATACATCATAACATATGCATACGAAACGCATATAGCACATTCTCATTTATTTTGAGAAAATCATTATGCAATGTATTTCATATATCATGACATTACATACAATTAACTCTTTAACTTTTCAGGAAGAATCAATCGACGGACCGATATCATCAACAAATCCTCAAAACAGATTATAGGTCATTCCTTGAAATAAGACAAGGCAAATATCTACATGATGGATACTTCCTTCAAGCATCTGCTGGTTCAGATTAAATCGACCAAAGATTTATTCAGATACTTCTCTCAGTAGACATTTTTTGGCTCAGATAAAATAGACCAAAGATTTATTCTATTAATTCTCCCAGTTATATACTTAAAGACATCTGCTGGATCAAATTAAATCAACCAAAGATTTATTATGATACTTCTCTCAGTAGACCTTTTTTGGCTCAGATTAAATCGAACAAAGATTTATTTTGATACTTATCCCAGTTAAAGACTTAAAGACATCTTTTGGCTTAAATTAAATAAACCAAAGATTTACTATGATACTTCTCTCGGTAGACCTTTTCTGGATCAGATTAAATCGAACAATGATTTATTCTGATACTTCTCCCAATTAAAGACTTAAAGACATCTGCTGGCTAAGATTAAATCGACCAAAGATTTATTCTGATACTTCTCTCAGTAGACCTTTTCTAGCTCAGATTAAATCAACCAAAGAGTTATTCTTATACTTCTCCCAGTTAAATATTTAAAGACATCTACTGGCTCATATTAAATCGACCAAAGATTTATCCTGATACTTCTCTCAGTAGACCTTTTCTGGCTCAGATTAAATCCACTAAAGATTTATTCTGATACTTCTCCCAGTTAAATATTTAAAGACCTCTGCTGGCTCAGATTAAATCAACTAAATATTTATTCTGATACTTCTCTCAGTAGACCTTTTTTGGCTCAAATTAAATCGACCAAAGAGTTATTCTGATGCTTCTCCCAGTTAAATACTTAAAGACATCTGCTGGCTCAGATTAAATCGACCAAAGTTTTATCCTGATACTTCTCTCAGTAGACCTTTTCTAGCTCAGATTAAATCCATAAAATATTTATTTTGATACTTCTCCCAGTTAAAGATTTAAAGACCTCTGCTGGCTCAGATTAAATCGACTAAAGATTATTTCTGATACTTCTCCCAGTAGACCTTTCCTAGCTCAGATTAAATCGACCAAAGATTTATTCTGATACTTTCTCCAATTAAATACGGACACAGACATCTTTTGACTCAAATTAAATCGATCAAAGATTTATTCTGATACTTCTTCCAGTAGACATTTTCTGGCTCGGATTAAAGTCGAGCGTAGACTTAGTCTAATTTCTCTATCAGCAGTTACTTTAGATGGAATCTATAAGCCCATATATGACATCTCTTCACTACCTCTCCAAATGATTTGACATCTATAAGCCAATTCCCGATATAATCAACAAACAATTTTACTTCATGCACAGGTAAGTGCAAATTTCTGGGTACTTAAGTGTTCAATCCTCTTCTACCTTCAAGTCACAAATGGCGGACAAGCCAATCTAACTCTTCAGGTTTAAGAAGATTAAACAGGGGCAGCTGTTGTACCCCAAATTTTGCCCTCCATTTTCTTCAAAATATTTCTCACAAAAGATCTCAAATGCTCAAGGATTCTCAAAGAGTTGATCAGACAAGCTCACCTCCTAAGCACTAAGACCACAAATTAGGGTTTTGGTTTTCATAAGGAAAGTTAGACTTTTAATACCTTAAGTGAATTTTATGGTTCATTGTAGGTCTCCAAGATGGCTCATACCAAGTTTCAAGTCTTGCACCACAAATATACCCAGCCAATTGCTCAAATGATTGAAAAATAATTATATTGGGTAAAAAGTCAACTGTGGCTATTATACAGTCAAAATTCGTGATTTTTTGCCAACCTTAAAATTTTGAAGTCATATTCATCAATTAATCAAGTGTTGATCATAATTCCTCAAGAAAAGCATTCAAATCATCAAATGGGTAAAATTGACCAAATTAGGGTTTTGACTAAGAATGACTGATCAATGACTTTTGACCTAGTACATGACTTAATGGCTTGAAGCATGATCTCAAGGGCTCAAACACAATATCTTGACCTAATTTCATGGCTAAAATCATTTCTCAAGATCAATGGATTGATAGTTAAAATTTGATCAACTGATGAAAAGTCAACTAATACACAAAAAGTCGAACTTTTACTTTTTGGTCAACATTGAATTTCAAAGATCAAGATTCATCACGAACTTAAAAATATCAAACTTGATCATCAAGAATCAAGAAAGTCAACAAAAGTCAAGATCTTCAATACTTCGAAGAATTCTAAGTATTTTTGACCTTGATAATTTCCCTACTTCATGATAATTTTTCACCAAGATGCAAGATGATTCAAGGAAAACTTTTAACATGAAAGTTGTAGATCTTGATGAATTCTAAAACTTTCTCCATTAGGGTTGATTCCCAAAAAATTCTTAGATTTGAATATATAAGTTCATGAAGTCATGACATTTTTACAAAACACTTAGTGAAAATTTTAGCAAGTTTGATTAGCTTTTTGTCCCAACTTCTTGATAATTTTTCACCTAGCTTTAATTTTTTTCAGCCAAAGTGGTCTAACACCTAAACTAATCACCTTCATAGATTTTTTTATCCTAAATGAAACACTTAGTATTATTAAAACTAACATTGTAAATCTCTGGTTCTAATTGTGAAACTCTAATAAGATCGACTTGAGAAATTCTTTTTTTTCTTCAAATAGTTCCGAACATCAATTGCATTTTTCATGAACACACTAGATTATATAATTAATTTAGAAACAAAATTGAGTAACCAATAATTGATTAGCATGTTGCGTCAATTACATGCTCGAAATGAATGATCAAAAGAAAAATTTAGAACTGGTATAAATCCATCTAAAACTCAAGCTTCATTTTTCCATCAAGAGAACGACATATGGATCACGTCCATGAATGAAAGTTGAAGCCTTCAAGAATTGGTGTAAAAATTGGTTACAAATAAAAATTGTCTTTGAACCTATCATCACCTCAATGTTTTCATGTTTTACTTTTTCAACATTCAGTGTGTTGTTTTCCAACTCTCACACAATCCAATTTTATTTCTCAAATTTTATATTTCAAAATTTACTAAAATTTTTAGCCTCAACACCCAAAACTTTTGTGAGATTATTCACTTCTCCTTCAAAAATATTTTTAAATATATGATTACATATTAGTAAAGTTTTTATTGTTTTAAATAATTTGGTATGAATAAAATATATGTTATTTTTGTTTAAAATTCGATAGGAATGAATGTTAGTAATGTATGAGTTAAATGTTATTAATTTTGTATCGATGAATGATGTTAGTAATTTATGAGTTAAATGTTAGTAATTTGGTATGAATACATGAATGTTAGAGTTAGTAT